>OX337246.1:30182139-31590160 GCA_946965025.1 Blera fallax
CAACTTCAGATGGGTAACGGCTCAACGTGACACATTTCGAGACAGATCTGGCCGAGAGTAGATCATAAATGTAGTGACGAGTTGGTCAAACTAAAGCGATCACAGATCAGCTGCGTTGTCGGTGTTCTTACTGGGCACTGTCTTATAGGCCGACATGCCAGAAGACTTTTCTAACGACTTCTGCAGGATCTGTAGGGACGAGGAGGAGAGGGAAAACCATCTTATACCTCCTATGTAACTGCCCAGCCTTGTCGCATAAGAGAATGCTCCTTTTAGGGTCCCCCTTCCTTGAAGACCTTGGTGGTCTAGCGTCCTTGGGCGTCATGCGGTTGGTTTTGTTAGTCCCTGAGTGGCCAAATGGTTTGATCCAAGGTATCACAAAGGACCTTCACTGGTTTAAGTGTGTCTGCAGTCTCGTGCGGACAGCCAACCTAACCTAACCAATATCCTTTCTTAGACATCTGAACAAAGCCGATGATGTCTACCTACTACCTCAGAGGAGCATGAATCTTCCGAAAATTCCCACACGCTTTGGGAATGAGGCGAATGTCGTGGAATACCGACCTTGCATGGAACTCATAAGCCCAAGAAGAATGGACAGATTGGATGGACAGCTTCCGATATTTAAGAAATACTGTCTCGATGTCGACAGATGGTGGCACCGATTAAGACATCATCAATTGAATTGGGGTTTAGAATGATTTCCAAGAGTATGACTGTTGTGCTCCAATGCAGAAGACGAGCTGCTATGCCTACGGTTGCGGATAATAGAATCGATGTCTAAGTATTCTAGTACATCACCAAGGAAGTTTTTTTTGTTACCAAAGAACTGGTCAGTAACCGATAGGGGACACCAATTGAGACAGAACTGATAGCGAACTCGTTTCATCGTTGGATAAGGTCTCAGTTGCATAAACGACCACGAGTCGGAAAAATACACTACCCTGGAGGAATCGCGGCTCATGCCACCAGTCTCAGTCCTAATTATTACCCGATCTGCTCCCATCCTTATTTAATGATTTATTCATTTTGCGTTGATGCACACAAATTCCACCCAACACCTTCTGTCCAACTTTGATTAGTACTTTACGGAATTTTGTTTTCATCTCGAAGTTTTCACCACCGATTGTACCTCCACCACAAGGACGCTGACACCTCACACTCATATTTGGTTTGCAATCATGGCCTGTTTTTATGAATTAGCAACTCCAAGTTAAACTACAAACATCCTTTTGCGTGCCCGCGAAAACCAAAAGAAAAAAATAAAAAATAAACTTTATCCAGCGCATCGTTATCCTATCACGCTCAGTTAATTTTCGTGGAATTTTTTAAGTACCCGTCACTGTTAAGTATCTTTAATGGTCGCCCATTATACCCAAAATAACAGTCAGTCCACCACCCCCGCCCATTTGATAAACAATTTTAACTGGAGCGTAAAAACTCCCGGTAAACATCCTCCGTAAAAAACAATAAAGCAGACAAGGTCCTTACGCGGAAATTCCATCCAGATTTCCAAGAAAATTCCCACAAAAAAAAAAAACCCCAAAAAATTTGCATACATATGAACCTTCGAAAAAAACACAAAAAAAAAAAAAAAAAAATCATATTCATCATTTTACGCTTCCATTTATTTTCTCGTTTACACACACCGCACACACTTTTACTACTTTTTCATGGCGAAAATAAAAAAGGAAAACGTCCGGGCACAAGCATCCCCTTGTTTTATTTTTTTTTGCACGATGAGTAGGGGAGGAGGGGTTGCTGCTGATGGCTCATCTTCTTGAGTATGTTCTACCAATAGGTAGCCCGTTCCAGAATCAGCGAAAACAAGAAAAACAAAAAAAAATAAAAATAATAAAAACGGGACGATGAAGAATGATAGAAGCGGATGTGGCATCCATATTTATAAACACAGACAGAAAATGCGCATGGAATTTATGAAAACGGCAAGAGTATGTATGACTCCAAAAGGAAGAGAAAAATCAAAAAAAAAAAAAAAAAAAAGAAACACGAAACGAAACCATGAGCCGGATAGCATGACGTGTTGTTTGTTTCATTTCAAACTATAGGGGTGGCATTCTCATCATTCGTCCCGAACGAGAATAAGAAAAAAAGCAAAAGAAGGACAAGAAGTAATGTAACTCAGGTCCCTTCTTTTTTTTTTCTCTCTCTGTGCTGAAATGAAAGAAAGGAAGTAAGTCGTCTCTTGTCGCCATCATAGTTTCTCGCATTTCTAAAGGGGGTGGTGGGCACGAAGCAACACCACCACCTCCGTACCTATACCTATACAAAGTGGGAAAAATGAGAATTACAGAAATTCAGCAAAATAAGCGGAGTCACTCTCCTCGTATTTCACTTCCCTCATTCTGTTGTGCTTCTTTCCATAATTCCGTTACTATTGCTTGTTTACTTTTCGCTGAGCATAACGGACTACACGCAGAGTAGTGATGGCCGGCTGCACTGAAATAAAATTTTTGGTTAATTTAAGGAGCACAGGAATTAGGGTGGGTAAACCGAGTTAACAGGCTCTTATCGAACCTAGAACGGTTAAGAGAATCGTCTGTCTTCTGGGGAATTTAGTTTTATCCGCTCCGAAACTCAGGTCCTTCTTCTGGCAGTCCGACTAGGTGCTGGTCGCACCTGAAATTACTTACGCCGGTATACAGACTAACCATCAGCATCATATGCCCTCTGCATCCATTATCTTCCTTGATTGCTGAGAGCTAGAGTGCGTTAAGACACTTAGTAAACTAGCTACTATATACCATCTTGACAGTCTTAATAACCCAGTTCATGGCTTTTACTGCATGTTATATTTGCTTATGAACGTGAGGCAAGCTTTGAACAGAAAGGTTAAGTTTATTCTTGCACTGCCTTGACAAGACCGTTTTTGCCATTTAAGACTACTCTACGACCTGAGAGGATTCTCTTGGTCTGGTCCGCTATAAGTATTTCCAGCCCTTTAAGTATGGCTCAAACTAAATGATTTGTGAGTTTCGTCAGTGAGATTGAGCAAACTACTTCAGCTTCTGATCTACCCGCCCTGAGTGTTCATGAGAGGATTATGCTTAAAGGGAAGATGGATGATAAATCTAAATTCCAATTGAAGCGGTTTGTAGGCCCAAAATTACATGAAGTGCACCTAATTCGTTACACAAGCTCCAGCTTAGCATTGCACTTATTTTAGTTTTCATGCTGTATGACTTGGCTACCAAATTATGGTCGCAAAGGGTAATAGAAGCCTTACAAGGAGGGTATAAACACTTTATGCTTAGCTCTTAAATTTTTCCCAAGGTTGCATTGGAAGGTCCAAGGGAACTTGGTAGATCTACAGACGATGCGATCCATTTGAAGAATCTTGGAGAATTGGGCTTCTATGCGACTTATTTGCTAGAAGTGGACGAGGGGGACTGATTTACTTTTCTTTTTTGTGAATGGGACAATGTTGGTCTTTTTTGAGTTCACAGTGATCCATTCACTTGTGCACCGTCCACGGACTTCAGTAAACGCAAACTGTTCGGAAGCTTTCGCAGACATCGACTGCTTCACTGTCTAATGGATACCCTCCAACGAGAAATTGCCTAAAAGATAGGCGATATGCCGCTCCCCTGAAATCAGCTGTGTGTCGTCATCGATACAAGTTTGGAACGCCTTGGACTTCGGCAAGGGTGCGCTTTGATACCTCTGCTTTTAATTGCATATACGGACTGAATTCCAAATTGGAAGTTAGTAATCTGCTTTCTGCGAATGATTTGGACATTTGTCCTGGGTCCTTCGAAACCCAAAATTTTGTACCACCTGAGTTGATTTTGGAATAAAGATGAACAAGGAAAAATCGGAAAATGTTTCTAGAACGTTATGTCACTGGATTTCAGTGGTTAGAGCAGTCCTGTTGAAACAAGTTAATTTTTTTTGATTAGGGAACCAAATCCCAGAACATTGAGACTCACTTTGTTCCATATACCTACTACCAGGCAGTAAACCCCTTTTGGTACTTAGGGTCTTCTTTACGAGTGATAACTCAATGCTGAGTTATTCTGCAGGATTGGTTAGGCTGGATAAATTTATAGAGAGCTTAACTAGTGAAGGCTGGGCATAATGTGGAATTATGGAACTTTACGGATATTTGTCCCAACACTCTTACGTCTGACTATTAATCTGAGTAGTTGCTGAACGACCTAGATAGCCGATACAAGCTCCCAAAATAAGATTCCTTCGTATTGTTACTGAAAGAACTCTCAAGGATCGAGTGAAAAACTCAAGGGTTTGTTTGGAATACAGTGTAAAGCAGAAACCTCTCAAAAAGGAACGACCTCTGCTCCGATGATTTCAGTCATCCAAACCGACTTCCCAGATGTGCCTTGAACGCCGTGTGGTTGGGTAGGTAAGCCTAGAATGGGAGATGTATGCACACCAAATCCTCTCATGTCCGTCTAAGGATTCCCACTGATGAATAGAAGTCTGTGATGGAGAGTCGAGAAAATTGTTGAGTTCGCCTGAGCGTTCATCACAGCAATCGTCAAGAAGGATAAACAGATTATTGGGAAATATGATGATGATGACGACGTATGGTATTGAATTCTTGTGTCAATAGTGACAGAAAGATTGTACCTTCCCCTGGATCTTGCTTGGAAAAGGATATTGTTTAAATTACGTTCCTCGCAACTACGGGCTTTCTCTGGAAGACAGAATATTCAAAACCATTTGAGAAGGACTCATTGCGGCAGGTTCAACAACTGTGGAGCCATAGAAGAGGTTTGGTGATTGGTTTGTACGAGCTTCGCTTTTGAAGGATCGTTTTTAAATGTGACAACTGCCAGATGTTGCTGTCGTAGTGTCGAGTAGGAACATATGAAGCACTTTTTTATAATTTGCCCACACAAAAGGGACACGGGCGTTTGAAAGAATTGGAAAGAGGAAGAGGAGGTACCGGTGCACGTTGTCTTAAAATGCTTGAAGGTTGTACCGATGAGGAAATACAGAGCCTGGAAGATGATTCCGCATACTCGTAGTTCGGCTTATGAACGAATCCCTGTATCTGACAGTACGTTCAAAGTTGGGCTTGAAGGTGAACTGATGTGCATTCAAAGCGCGACGCGTATTGCGTGTGAAATTTTGAAGGGGAGGAATGCAAGTGGCCATTTCGCTGGAGTATTTTTTGTAAAAGAAGCGATAAAATAGGAAAAGACACGAGAGACATTTCTGCGATGTTTCAGTGAGACTATGGAGCTCACAATGTCTCTATCACCTATAAATTTTATCGCGCGGTTCTGGACCCTATCTAGGATGTGCAAAACGGCCTTAGGTGCAACAGACCAGATGTGGGCCAGCTTTGAGCCAGCTTTGGGCCGAAGAATGTCTTATAAGTTGTGGCCAGATTAGATGGCGTAAAGTATTTCTTGCACCGCTTAAAGAATCCGCGACATTTTGCAGTATTCTTCGCGACATGGCGACTGAGGGTCTTGGTTTCGCTACCGCCTGGCTGCATGATACTAGATCTAACGAACCTCAGAAATTGATGAAGATTCAGGAAAACCTGTACAAAGCACGACAAGCTTACCGTCTTTAACCAAAGAATCCTTGAAAAAAATTGGTGAAAGTGCAGAAGGAATCCGCAAACAGTAGCAACCGTTTCTTTCAGTGCATAAATCCCAGAGCAATTTCCCGCCATAATTCTCTGGAGTCACAGAAAAATACCATAAAAATTACGCGGAACTTTAAATCTCCTCTACTCAGCAGGAAGAATGAAACGAAAAACAAAAAAACAAAAAACTTTGTACTTCTTTCAATATTTTAAAACTTTGTATCTACCCGCGGGTTTTTAAGAGGAAATAAAATAACATTTCCAACAAAATGGAGAGGAAAACCGCACTAAGGTAAGCGAAGACACGAGAAAAAAAGAAACGAAAAAGAAAGCGACGAAAGGAAAAAGAGAAATGTTTTCAACACACACAGCAAAATGAAAAAGAAAGAAAAGAAAAACTCAAAAGAGAAATTACTACAATAAACTTGAAACTTAAAGGCAAAGGCAATTTGGATGGCAATGGCACATCTTGCCCCATCCTAGCATACCGACCCTCCTACACGTATAACACTCTCTAACGAATTCCTTGTGCACAAAGAAACGGGGGAAAAATAAAAATAAGGGGACGACAGAGATGTATGAGTGTGGGTGGCTGATTGTAATTGGGGTGGTTTTGCACCACCCTAACCCGCCTTTGTTCCAGACTCTCCCATGATGAAGGAAGTTTTTTGCTGCTTTGCATTTGTTTTCGACTTTGTCCTTTTTTCCTTTTCTTTTTTTTTTTAATTCTTACGCTCTAACCGAGTGTATGCGTGCACAAACTGTACGAGTATACCATATGCATGCGAGTGTGATTATTTTTCGAAGTTTTTGGTTTTTTTTTGTTTTGTTTTGTTCTCCTTAAGGATATGAATATTTATGAATATTTGAAAGTTCCGACCAAGTCCGACGAGCAGGACTTGGCAAAACAAAACCTCAGCCTTTGACTTTGAGAGATTTGGAAGATATCTAGGAATTTGTGTGCATGTTTGGGTGGATGGAACGAGGATCATCTAGGTTGTAGTAACTATTCTAGGAATTTATAAAAGGAACTACACTCTGTGATAAGCAAGAGATTTTCAGTTTAAATATTTTCCTAAAGAAATACACTTGAGCAGGGAGAAGCTGAAGAAGTTAAGCGAAAGGGTTCCCAAGCGGAGGGGTTTCCCTGCACTGCAATGTAACTATTATCCAGAGGATGAAGTTTTTTTTTTTTGTTTTTTTTTTTTAATTTAAACTTATGTCATGGAGGAAATTTCCAACTTTAATGCAAATGCACGACACGGGAAGGGGTTGTTATTAAGATTTAAATCCTTAAACTATCCCTGCTGGGTGCTTTTGTGGTTCAGGATAATTTTCGTAAGCAGTTTTAAGTGGATTCACAGTGACTGGGAGGATAACAATTAGCATTTGAATGAATGCTGCTTTTTTCCTCTTAAATCCTTAAAGTCGACTGAGATCTTTAACGTTTATAAGGAGGGGAAGAGTGTACGTACCGTCTGGACGGTTTTTCTCTTTTTTCTCTGACTACACTTTGGAGTCGACTTTGTGGAAAATCGAATTATCTAATTTTCTGAATCACTAAATGCAAACAACCAGACATGACACACCACCCAAGGGAGAGGGGAGCAAGTGGTGGTTAGTCGGTTGACTTTGCTCATTGTACTAAAAATAACAACGTGATGTTAAGGAAAATTTTTAAAGACGTCTATCGTATACAAAATGAAAAGGATAATGGATTTGTGGATGAAGAAAGTTTATGAGGCACTTGCATATGTTTGGCGTTTTCAAAAGATTAACTTGAGTTAGCGTTTTGATCATGTGTCAGGCGCAGTCTTCGAAGGGACGAGTGAAGTCAAATTGGCTGGGCATATGCCAAACGAAAGAGGTTCCTTAGAAGCTGTAAAAAGTCGTAATTTGAGCACAAAAATATGACTCTTGCAGGGGTTATCGAAAGTCAGTGATGAAATCATGAGCACTCCTCTATGACTGCAGAAAGAAGATACATGCAGTGTGTGTGCAGATACTCAAGTGGAAAATGTAAAAAGCATGGATGTACATTGCTCATGAAGATATCCTTGGTCGCTTCGAGAGAAAAATTCTTCGTAAGACATACGGTCCCAGAGAAGGTTCAACGACGAAATTTACGATCTGTACAGCGACATCGACCTAGTCAATAAACAGCGCATCAGTCGCCCAAGATGGCTAGGACATGTAGAGCGAATGGACACCAATGCTCCGGTCCGCAGAGTCTTCGAATCTAACCCGGAGGGACATCGCAGTAGAGGAAGACCTCGCCTAAGGTGGCGCGCACAAGTAGAAAGGGACCTCAACCAACAGGAGGCAGTTACCTAGGGACCGGGCTAACTAGAGAGGCTTGTTGGTTGAGGCCCAGGTTCACCCCGAGCTGTAGCGCTACCTACAAAAAAATAAATTTTATTATTATACAGGATCTTGGGATATCCTATGGGTTTGACTATTGAGAAACAGCTTTAAGGTACTTTCCAAGACACGATAAGGAAAATTTGTTCACTCTGCACCAGAACAGCTTTGCTACGATTGTTTAGTCACTATCATGCGTCCTTTATTTTTGAAGTCTCGTAAGATTCTTATTCCGCCAAATGAAGGACATTACTCAAGATTCCTGATGGTGCAAAAAATTTAGGGCATCCAGTTGGACACTTAATTGGAAAGGGCAAGGTGGGGGTTAAACATCGGAATCACACTACGAAAGTATCAGTAGAGTGATACTTATATATGGAGGCCTTGAAATATGGTACATCCCAAGTAAGGCATAACAAAATGCAGAGGCACGCTCAGCGAGGCTGGATAAAGCGGTGTCACAGAAGAAAAGATGAAGAGAGGGTTCTTAAAAATACTCCTCTCATAAATTTCCCCATCAAGACTACGTTTAGTGCAGCGAAATGCAGCCATATCTCGCAATCAATAACTCCGATAGCGCGGCAATACAGAATCACAGTGTACCACAGGGCTCTGTGCTGGGCCCGCTGCTTGGAAAAATGTGTTCGACGGTGCTTTCCGCTTCCATTACCAGGGGGGAATAAAATAGATTTGCTGACGACATGACCATGTTCTTGTTAACGCTAAATTGATGAAGGAGCTTGCCCAGCTTAATATTTCCTAAATCCTGATTTGCAAAGGTTCAAGATTAACGTGTATCGTCAGTTTCCTGCTCTCTCTAATCTTCAATCCTTTCGTTTCACCCCACCATTGCGCTATAACTCGAAAGGGTTTGGTCCTAAGTGTCTGAGAATACTTAGTAGGTACGAGGTTCCTATTCAAAGGCGATCATAAGTATGTGAGCAGACGCTATGGCTGCCACAAAGCGAATATGACCGAAGACTGCTATTGGTCAAGATCATCGAACCAATTTAACTCGGCACTATGAGGACTCAATGTACAAGACACACTTCTCGTCAATGTACCAAGTATATGCCCTGGAGTTGGGTATGCAATCCGCTCTATTCAGAGGCAAGAATGCCTTCAATGAACATCTTCACAGTTGAACAGTAAGGTCTGTATTGCAGGAAGTATAGTGCGGAGGAATACATTGACGTAAACGACACCGAGAATTGGATTTTAAGCCGGTCCACGATGTATGAATGCCAATAACCACGATATGCTGGCGTTGAAGGATTAGGGAACCGTAGCTCAATGCTTAGTGCCCTGGACTACTGAGCGAGAAGTTTGACTATCAAATCCCAGAAAACACCAAGAAGATTTTGCAGAGTCCCACCTCTAGCGAATGTGTGGCAAACATCCGGAAGTAACAACTGTCACGAGAAGCTTTGCAATGATACATTCATGGTAAGATAGACATTAGGAAGGGACAGATAAGTTGTATAGGCAGTGTGTTATAAGACGTGGAACGCGGAACAAGGAAGGGATAAATTAAGACTTCACAACGACTGCATCTTCCTGAAGCATCCAATCTCAATGGTCCAACTGTTTGCTAAAGGCAATGCCAAAAGCTGATAGATGCTCACAGCTTGCACCAACATTCAGGAATTAAAATGGTTTCCAGTTTTGTTCGGATGAGGATCAGATGAGAGTATGAAGAGAACAACTTTGTGCGTCATTTCAAACCACATGGCGGACTCCAATTCAACGTTCGAGTCCCAGAAGTCACGGTCCCTCCTCTCACGAACGTAGAACAAACGTGCTTAACGCAATCGCCTGTACTTATATATGTACGTAGCACTGAGCATGTGTACCTCATGAATGGGTTAAAAAAAATATCTGAAAAACCATCTCGGCAATGATTAGTCAGGTTTCTGTCCTGAACATGACGAAATAACTACGAGAGCATGAATCACGTGCTGCATATGAGTACGTTGTCGAAGAAATGCGGAATTCGAAGCGATGTCCAACAGGGCTGTACATGATGCCGACTAATTTTGTTGTAGCAATCAGTTACGTTCTTCTAAAAACTATCTCAAACGAGCAGCTTTATGGGAGACAGGTTTGATTTATCCGAAAGATCCGAAAGGGCCACCACAGACCCTGCTAAAGGCTGACAACTGCACAGCCCGCTAAGAAAGAAGGTCGCCACCGCCGAAGAGACTCTCTGAATTTTTGAATCCACATATCAACGCAAGCATCTGTTTGACAGAAATCGGATTTATCTTCTGGGTTTCTACCCAGTGGTCCTCCAAGACCTCACTTCTTCTGCTAGCTAATGCCGGACATCGACACAACGTTTGTGCCGCCGTCTCGATTTTCTCCAGGCATAGTTCACAGGTGTTCTCCTCCAGAAGACCCATCTTCTTTAGACGATACCAGAAATTTCTACGACCTGCAGATAATGCTACCACCCATTTCAGTGCTCTTCGTTCCAAGCTTAGAATTTCTCTATGAGTGGTGCCAGCCGGCACTTTAAACGCCATTTTAGTCTGTCTACAACCTTCCAGGATTGACCACCTTTTCTGGTGTTCCGCCGCGACCCAGTTGTTAATCAGGTGCTCTGTACCATGAGGCAAACATACACCAAGATTGCTTTTGTACCGAATCGTGTTATAGTGGATCTTATTACTGAGTCGCTTACCAAGGAGTGCAGCCGCAGCTAACGTTAGACTTCTCCTCAACAGATCGAAACTCCCTACAGAGAATTGTCGCCCTATGAAACAGTCTATACCCGAGAAATTGAATAACATCCTAGAGTCTACGGTGCTCCTCATGATTGATTGAAGTTTTATGCTTGATGCGTACCTCACATTCGACCAGGAACTGGCCCTACGTAAATTTCCGTAGGGACCCAACCATATAGCGTGATATTTTCGATGCTCTTGAGGTTGCCTCTCAGAACAAATTTATAACACACTATCGACAGGCACCGTAGGTCTAAGCTAGGATGTTATACAATTTCTTCTTACCCAGATCTTTGGCATAGAATGGGTCTTAACATGGATCACGTTCAGGCCAGCACTTGTCCACTTAAGGTCAGCAGATCTTGACCGAAGGAGGTCCCACCATATGATCGATTTTGTAGCGCAGACCCCCCTTCATGCGTTTCTGTTTCTTTCGAAAAAATTTTCACTCATCTTGCGGACCGTCTGTAGCCTTTGAGCAGTGTCCCAGATATGTACACCTTGGCAAGGCCATTTTAGTGGACACTCCCGGTAAAATTCATAATTCGTCTAAGTATAGCTCTAACTCTGTTCTAAAGTTCGACGTGATTTCAACTGTTGATCGCATCCCTGATTTCAACAGCTCTTTCGATAGACAGTAGAATGCAGGCGATGAGTCCTTCGCACTTTGAGTGAAGCGTTTTCTTCGAAAGCGTTCTTTTTCCCGTGAAAATGACTGCCTGTGGTTTTTGGTGGAAGGAATCTAGGGCGCAGCCGCTTAGCCATTAATACTGCCTGTAGTTTGTTCATCGATGCTTAGAGCCACACATCGCTTGGCACGACCTACGTGCATATATTCCATGGCTGTAGGAAGTTCTGAAATAACTAGGGCAAGGGAGAGTCTTTCAAACTCTATAGACCTCTGCTCATTTTTGGCAACATCTGATTTCAAAGATGTGGTCCTCAACCTTTACTCTCTCGCAGACAGTCAAGGGATTGGTTCATGCACAGAAATGTACACTTCTTAACAAAGTGGTATCCTGACTGTTGTCACCACCTGATAGAGAATAAACGTCGGAAACCTTAGTTCCCCGAAAGCCAAAATCAGACCATGCTTTCACAATCCATTACCATTTCCATTCTCAAGCCAGTCGAGCTGCCTTTCACTAAAACGTTCCATTATATCCAGATGTCGCTGCCAAAGAGAGTCAGTGTCAATGGAATAGAATAGTTCACGTGCGGCTTGACCTGTCAGTCCCTATTGAAGCCCAAGCATGGTCAACACATCAAAACGCAAAACGTTAAACGTGTTTCTGCCAATATCAGCATCCTTTCAAAATCCAAGTTCAATAAACCAGACGCCGGCAATAACTGCCGATAAAAACAAAAAAATCGATTCAATTCCCACTGCAGTCACATGCACACAAATTGCCGTCATTTTCCACACACTGTGCCGAGGACATCCAAGCAAAAAAGGACGACACGTCTACACCTATATGTATACGAGTGAACTTGTGCCAAAAGTACCAATATCACGCGTCACACTTTTTTTTGCCAAAATTCAACAGCACTGCATGTCCATTATGTTTATTTGCCTTCGATTTACTCTACCAAATTCGATGTGCATGTGTATGTATGCTGAACAAACTTAATAACATTAGTAAAATCCCGCCAGGGATATTCGAATACCGCACTGAATACACACAACCTGATGGGACGGCAACCAACTTTCAATAGAAATGAAATTTTCCCAGAAACAAAAAAAAAAGGATCAAATAATTCAATTGAGACCAATTGGAAAATCTATCGTCCTTTTTGTCCTCCAGTTCTGATAATCTGCAGATATAACAAACAAAAAAGGAACAACATGTGAATTTATGTAGCTCAACCAAGGAAACCACTTCAGGGATCAACAAAATCCTTTCAAGAATTCTCTTACGTACGTTCGTTGCAAAAAGGAATAAAATACACACACACATGTACTCTACTACTGATGTATTGGCAGCTTAGGTGGACACTTCCTGTCACAAAAGGACGAAGAGCATACGATGAATTTCTTATTAATACCCATTTCATAAATACAATACGGAAATCGGAAACGGGATATTGCCAACTTGAAATTCAGGATAATATCATACCAACAAGTACATACACCAAGAACGAGAGAACGTCCCGTAGCGTGTGCGCGAAATATAAATCAACTTCCAAACACACAGAGAGACAGGATATTACGCAAGAGAAAAAAAAACGAGAAAGGAATCACATTTCTCTAAGGACGTCGTCGCCGAATAGAAACTTAAATCGATAACATTGCACTACAAGTTGAGACAGAAGGAAGAAAAAGGACTTTCACCTTTGGTACTTCCTTTTGCTAACCGCATACTCCCACACAACAGGAGAGCATCCTAGACGCACAAAATATCTTTATATTATCATCCCCCTTCCGAGATAAAAAGTTTCACAAAGGAGCAGGACTTTTTTTTTGTTTTTGTTTGAAGTACGAGTACGTTGTTCCGGCTTAACAGAGGAAGGAAAATAAGAAATTCTTTTGCGAAAGTAATGCAAAACATACACAAAACCGAGACACGAATGTAAAGGGACGACACACGCTGACGATGACGATTCTATGAGGGCATGTACTACATACGCGACAGAATGATGCTTATTGTAGGTCCAAGGATGCCAGTGGGGAGAGACGCGGATGGCAGCAACAGAGATACTGAGATAAGTGCACATTAAATAAAGACACAGAGTTTGTGCTCTCTTGTTTCGGCAGTAGTCTTAGCCTTATTGTGTTGTCCTTCTAGCTGGCGTCGAAATGGAGGAGGAAGGGATATGAATTTTCTGTGTGTGCGTATGTTTGATGAAAGGATAAGAAAGGTGTTGGAGCTCGGAGTAAGTTTTGTAAGAGATTTAGATGCCAGAAAGGAGATTTGTTTTTGTGGAGAACGATTGTCGTCGTCACCGGTTGCTGTAAATGAATTTGAATATAAAATTTATTCATTTGAGGACCGGAAATATTGAAAAATATTATTTTAGGCATGAAAATGTGATTCGGTTTAACAGGATGTGATTGAATTTACTTACAAAGAGGGAGCGTGACTGGAACACAGAATATCATCATGGTTAGGAGTGCAGGCTTGAGGGAATAGTTTCGAAATAAAATATGCAGAGTACTAGAGTAAGCAAATGCAATCAGGACTCAAATTGTGTGCACTTTTCTTTAAATATACATAAGGGAAGCAAATCCTAGAGCACTCAGTCCTTATTTTCGTCCAGAAAGCCCTTTTCAGAGCAATATACAAAGAAAGAGGCTCCGACACCTTACCAACTGTCTCCAACCCCTACTCTTCCTTCTAAGCGGTGAATCCTGGGTGTCCAGTACCTCGCCCCAAAAGTAGGTGTCAACCACCCTGGAAGGTCGTTGATGGCAACAAACTAGAGATGGGGAAAAAGTGTTCGCACTAAAGCACACTTCCTTAGATTCAGATGGCAGCAGAAGTCTCCCCAAAACATCAGTGGCGTCTACAGGTCAAGTCAGGGTTACTTCGGGCTGCTTCCCAGTTCTGGTCTAAAAGAATTTTTCAAAGCTGAGCTAGGAATTTGCAATAGAGCTGATGGCGAATGAACCATTTACGGATCAACACTCATATACCCGAAGAGGGTTATTGGAATCGATTCCTCGTTCTAGGGGCTGCAGTTAACGATCTGGTTCTCTAAGTTGGAAGCAAGTACAAGCAAGTGACATGGATGATGAATTTGGAACAGCAAACGAAATAAGGACTATGACCTTTGGTAATGCCTATGAAATTGTTTGAGCTTTAACTGGACACGCGTAACCGATCAATTGGCAAAGACTCTGAATGGCTACATAGCAGATATCACAGCCACCCAGGTCGTCCAATACCATGAACCGGACAAAAGTAAGATGAATGCGACCTACTACGACGAATGCTACAAAGAGCAAAAAGGGGGCGATTGCGTTGCAGATTTGTAGTCAGAGGAAGAGGTAGGCAAGAAAAGTTCCAGCACTTGATGACAGTCCAAGTAAAAGCAGAGTTTAAAAATATAACGTCGACATGAGCTCACGTTCTAGAAGAGAAGATGACAACCAGACCTACTAGGCAGACCGAGCAGGCAATGACCGAGGTACGGAGCTGACATCGTGTGAGCACTTTTAACGCCAAAGTCGAAAAAGATAGAATCTTTGATAGTGCGGCTGGAGAGCACAAGAACCCCACCGGAAAGGGACTCAAGCTTATCGGCTTCACAATGGATCTGAACATCATCAAAGGCAACAACCATTTCGCACACACCCATGGGACTTGGTGGTCTCCAGATCAACAAACTGCCAATCAATATTGACATCGGTGCCAAGAGCTCCTCCAAAATCGCGGATGTCCGATTTTTTTGACAGCTGCCGAAGTACGGAAGTCGATATCCAACACGAGATTACTGTGAGAAGGATCGTTTACTGCAATCACAAGAAATTCAGGGCCTTCGCCGAACGAGTAACCCGCTGATAAGCCATTTGCTGCTAGCATCAATAAGACCCGACGCAGCACTGCCAAAAAGCAATCACAAGTGCAACTCAAGGCTATGAGACCCAAATGAAAGCCCGTGGACACGAATAGGGAAACATCGCAGTAGAGTCACTGAGAGCTCTAGTGCTGAGAATCTGAGGACATTTCTATAGACTCTGACACAGCGTTGACTACCAGCTGTCCGATGTCAGTTTAACTTGCATGATGACGACCATCCAACCAACACGAAGTAAATTTAGCAACATTCAAACTCGAGTCAAACAATACTGCTGGTGTTGGGCCATCAGCTGAGCTATAAGAGCAGCTGGAGATGACATTGTAAGGAACACCCACCAAGTCATGTGAAAAATATAGTCGGAGCAGAATATATCCGACGAATAGAACCTCAGCATCATTAGCCCGTACTACAAGAAAGGAGATACGAGTATTTGGAAACGAACAAATTACAGAGGCATCAATCCGTTAAGAAAAGGCTTTTAAGGCAGGCTTTTAGAAAAATGTTTTTAGGACGAAAATCAAGCTGAGACTGTTGCGAGGAAACGTGGAAATAGTGCTACTTTATGCGTGTAGTACCTGGAACGTGACCAAGACCGTCATAAGGAAGCTACAAGCCTTCATAAATAGATGTCTTCGCAACATCCTAAGGATTTTCTGGCAGAACCGTATATCGAACGACCAACTGACACGCGACAACAGCCCAGGAGCCAATAGACGTCAAAATATGGAGGAGAAAGTGGAAGTAAATTGGTCACATCCTACGGCGCAAAGACAGTTCCATTGCGAAGTACGCTACGCAATGGAATCTACTTACCCAATCAGGCAGACGAGTAGGCCGCCCTAGGCAGACATGGAGCAGGACAGTCGATGAGGAATCCAGATCATTGGGGATGATTTGGAGGGAATTCAAGTGCGATGCAGAACTCCGAGCACCATGGCCTGCAGGCGTTGTTGACACCCTATGTCCCACAAGGGGTCAGAGGATCTAAGTAAGCAAGTATCATTCTCATAAGATTTTGTTCCCTGTTCTGTGCATTTTTATCAGATGTCTGACTAACTCTGCCCAAGCTCATCCGTTCATGAACAATGCACACTTCTCCGCCAAGACCGGCCCGAAGAGTCTTTCAGTCTATGTCGGTGAGCCAACGCAGCAGAGGAAGAACCCACCTTAGATGGAGCTCACGGGTGGAAACTTTAACCAACTTGATGCGAAACCCAATGCAGCTAAAAACAAGCTGGCTGGAGAGGCTTGTTGGTTGAGGCCTTGCTTTACACAGTGACGCCAAAGGAAAAAAGTAAGTGAACAGGTTGCTCTTTCGTGCTTGGTCCCCAACTTGCATCAGTTGGCCAATAAACAAACAAATTCTCTAAGATGCGTGCATAAAATGAGGCTAAATTAGGCTATCCTTTCTTAGACAAGCGCACACTTAATTCAGAGGAGTGTCCCTTTGTGATGTCACAAATATACGTCGGACATGGAGTACAAAAAACGTCCATTGGAGAGAAATTTGAAATTAATTAACGGCCGCAATCCTAACCCATTCTATCCAATGGTTCCTCACTTATCCAAAGGACAAGTCTCTTGATTTAATAGATGACAAACGCATGGTAAGATGACACCGTGGGCGCCGTGGCTCAGTGGTTAGTGCGTATATTACTGAGCAGGGGGTCCAAGTCCCAGAAAACAACAACGCACTTCTTCTGGCAACTGTCCGGCAAACGTTCGAGAGTAATAATTGCCATGAGAAAGCTTGTCTAAAAAAGCCTTTCGATTATGGCTCTTAACTTCCATTTGTGTGAAAAAACATAAGACGCGCAACACGAATGGTCGTGGGAAGCTAGACTCTGGACCACATACGGTCTGTTGTGCCAAAAGTATTTGTGTTTGTAAATCTAGACACGTCGCATATGACTTTGTAGAAAAACTCTCCTGAGGAGCTTCTTTCTGAGACGCAACAGCCTTCAACATACATCTTTCAGTTTCCACCAACCATCAATTGGTCAGGTCAACGGGAGGTTGGGTCTTCTGGGACGTCTCAAATACAGGAGGTGGTATTCAAAAATCTTCTTGACTTGATCGAACTCTGCAGTGGTCCGACGTGACAGAGCCAATGTAGTCCTCAGAGTTTTCTAAAATTTATACACATTTCGTAACATTTGCGTTTGTATCTTGCACTTCATACTCAGGACCAAGAAATTTCATCCGTCTTCGTTGCACCCGACACAGTTTAATATTACAGGTCAGCTTCCTATTGAGCATAAATTCAGGGCTTCAACTACGACTACGAGTTTCAAGCCCACTTTTTCTACCAAACCAAGTACCAGCGTTTTGTAAGGATCTGATGTCATTGAATCTCCACAAAGTTGTCATTTGTGTTATACTCCAGGCTGGGTATAACATTCTTAACTAAAGTGTTCGAAAAAATGGTTGTTGACAGTGATATTTACCCCAGGCCGTGGGTAGATTCTTATTTGTTCGACGACAATGGATGGGATCTGTGGAGATTTTTGGATTGTGGGATATATTTTTCAATGACATTTTGCCACACATGTTGTCCTTAAGGTCGAAGAAGAATTAAATTTTTCGCATAGCCAGGGAATTTATCCCGATGAGTAGAAGAAAAAGTCAAAAGGCATTAAATCTGACGACTCTGGTGCTTTATTTGGGGCGATTATTAGGCCCAGACACTTTTCTGTTCGCAATTAACGTTTTAGGATCTCTTGTGCTCTGGCTTCAACCCAAATAAGACAGTTCTGCCTGCTTACGAAGCCATTTAATAACGCTTCGTTGCTGAAGATAGTTTTCTAACTAAAATCGGTGGTTCGAGGGCCACTAAGCAATGCTTCAATTGGCAGACCCTAGGTCACAGCACGCGTATTAAAAACGCAGATACAAAGTCATACACATCATCGAAATAGATCACGATGATTCCTGGGGAGAGGTGAACCATTCGATTATTAACATCCAACGCACGGTTAATCTACCGGAAGACATAGCACATACTTAAGAGCGGAAGTGAGTAATTCTTTAGACGTATCTCTGGTAAGAGGCTAGCACACCCGTTGTCATCCTTGCTCTAGAATGAATGAATGTGTCATGGAGGACACCAAATGCCAGGTATACCTGTAAAGAAATAGTTCTGCTGTCAGTGCTACCCAAATCTAAACTGAGCGTGTCCCGTTCACCAGGAAACCAAAAATACTTGCCGAATCCTTCCTAAACTAAGTGCAAACAGACCTACATAGATATGTAGATACGCCTTCTACAACTTCTACTAAAGCTTGATGGAAGCCTTAAATGACATACATTCATACCCTGGTTGCCCTGGTTGACTTTTACACCCGCAGAAAGGCAGTGGGCTTTACATGCGTCTAATTTGGTACTCGTATTTGAGTGGAATTGAAATGGTGTACAGAGACGTCTCCTACAGTGTGTCTAAGAACAATGCTGCACCTCATTTCAATCGATATATGTATGAGACGGAGAAACCTCCCGTCAATGAAAAGACCGGCATCCAGCCTATAGCCGAAACCAATCGACAGAATCCTTAGAAAGACGAAAAGCGTGTAGGTAGTGATTTTGCAAAGGCGTACCACTTCACTGCTATGTGTGAAGCACCACGTGTATGAATGAGTTTTTATTTGCTAAGAACTGAGAGCCCTTACAAGCCACCTTTCCATTACCTCTTTCAAACCAGCCGTTCTGTGGAAAATCTCATATCGCCGAGTGGCATCCGCGTCACTACCGACAGATCTCGCTCGGATATCAACACAAATTGACCGATATGACGCAGTAAATACGGGAAACTACGTCAATGGAGTACTATTCGGGGTGAGTTGGAGGTAAATATGACGTCGAAATGCCAGACAAATGTAACATACACACGTTCCCTCGAATGTTGTCTGCCGAAGAAGTCGAAGGCAGGACAAATAGGTGAATTCATCCCCCAAACGTACAGGGAGTTGTGTTTGTCAAAACTAACCGCAATTAGGGTATCGGTACAAGAATAGTGACCAACAAGTGTTGTGGAGTCGAGCACTCTATAAACCTAATTACAAGTAGAATTCCTCTATAATTGAGGACTTCTGTGAATAAAGCAATCATTAATTAACTGTATCTGACCATTGAGTCTTGACTACCTAACCATATCCGTTTATTTATTGTAAAAGATACTTTGATACGCCGCAAGGAAAAAAAAACTGGAGGTAAGGTAAATGGAGCACCAAAGCGATGCATTTATTCAAGAAAAACAACAACAAAAAGGGAGCTTTTAATGACAATCCGGACCGGACTAAGGGTCAGGGTATAGGGTCCACAGATACACAGTAATGAGTAGGCGCAGTAGCTGTTCGCGCGGTTAATATTGAGCGATTAGTGTCCACGCGATTCCATCCCAGAATCCTTTTACAGTTTTTTTTTATTTGTAATTCCTCCTCATCTGAGTTTTTTTTTTAGGAAATTTTCTCAGTCCTTGCAGCATTTAAAGTTTTTATAGCACACACCTACCAGTGTGATTCGAAATCATTTAGTTTTACGTGTCAAATAGTAGCATGCCCACGACTGAAGTACAATTGAACATTGTGCGTGTTCCTAACCAATAATACTCTACTCCTTACAATAGAAAGTTTCAGGGCCATAGATAGCTTAATCATATTCCATTTAATTATAACGAAAGGACTAATTACAGGATATTGCTTACTATCACCGTGACACAGCAACTTACGCCGGCAATTAAGTCCTCATTGAGTCGCTGAAATATTCATTCATAACAGGAAGTTAATGCTGAATTTATCCATGAGTGGATTTTTTTGTTTTTGTAAATATCCTTCACTACATAGGATCATGTCGCGCAAAGCTTAGAAAATCCAGCGATGGAGGGGAGAGCAAAGAATTCGATGAACAAGATCAACATGAAGATTCATGTGAATTCTAAATCCTTAAATGCCCTAGCTTTCCGCAAAGACTGACGAAGTTGACTATTAGATGTCAAAACATTTTTGACCATAGGGTAGAGAATTCACCGTAGCCTTCATCGTTACGAAAAAATAGGCCCGCCGCCGATCCGCAGAGCGGACCAAACTGTCACTTGTGGTGGATTCATTGCATGGCGGAAGAGCCTTCATGAGGCTCTGTCACTGCGGCTTCATAATGAGGCCTATTGCGCCTTCCCTGATTGGGTCCTAGAGCAAAGTTTTTACTCCGGAAGCAGTCAGAAAAATAAGGATCTTCTTTGGGTGTATGTCTGCAATGGTCACAGATGAGATGATTTCTGCACCAAAAGTGTTCTTTCTGAGACGAAAGAGAGCCGGACACTCTATGAGAATATGAAGGGAGGATTCGTCACTTTCAAGGCAAGGTTTCCGGAGAAAGGTTTATTCGGTGGAGGTGTTTTTTCAGTAGACAGTGCCCACTGATGACTCCAGTCCGGAGTCTTAAATTGTTCCTGTCTAGGTTGATCAGGAGAGAATTTAGGGAATTCAGGTGAATTTAGCCAGACTTTATTGGATTCGTGTAGGGACAGACTCCTGGCGTAGTCTTTAAATTGACTTCTACTGACGCCGCAAAAGTTTTCGGGGCCAACGAGTGGTGTTACTGCACCAATTTAAGCTAGTGAGTCAGCCATTTCATTGCCAGCAAAACCACTATGGGCTGGCATCCAATGGAGAATGACTAGGTTGTTTTTTGCTAGTTCGAAGATGACCATAGCGGTTTCTAGTACGAGCCTAGATTTAACAACAGATGAGTCAAGAGCTTGAGCTGACTGAGAAGTTCGCACGAGGCGACTCTCCATGTATGCCAGATTCAGTCCCTGAATCTATGTTGAAACCGTCCGTATATACTCCGTCCCATGGCCGGACTAATAACAGGGCATATCCATCTGAACAGACATTCATTCAGACTCGGGTTAGCTGAAACAACAATCTGTGCGAAGTGTGAGGGTAGAAGGAATATATAGAACAGCGAGGTTAAGACTGAAGGTACTGAGATCCTCAACGATACCGCATCTAACACAGGTCAGTAAGAAAGGAATCGATGACATCTTAAATAAAAAAATTGGGCTTGGAACAGTGAGCAGTAAATGTCATGTTATACCTCACTACTTTTTCCCGCAAGGTCTCCTAGTGAATGCTGCCCAATATATGCCGCAAGAGATAGTTGCTAAGCCCTGAACAGGCAGTGTGAGTGAAAGAAGGTCATAGGAGTTCTAGCAGGATTCTACGACATCGGCCAAAGCGGCGAAACCTCAGGAATGAATGGTGATTAAAGCTGAAAATGGTTTAATTGAATAAATGTGTACTACAGACGTACGGATATGTATTTCATAACTCCTCCCTGTTTTACTATCTCCAAAACTTTTCATCCCCTTAACAGTCGCAATGAAGTTAAGACACTGATCATGCAATAGTCCTCTGAGTAAACAATCAAGTGTAGAATCCTTACACGAAAAACTAAGGCAATTTTAGGAACTCTCATAGAAATCCTCCTTTGCACGCGTCCTTACCAAATGCTTAAGAAAGTCTCCTTCGTTGCTTCGAAAAAAAAGGTTTTCGAGTTATTTTCTTCTCATTTGTATCGACGTGGTTTGGAAAGGAAAATTCAATCACGAAGTCTAAAACGATCTTGACCAAGTAGCCAGTAGGGTTCGAATTCACTGCCGATGATGGTTAGGACACTTCGCATCAATAGGCCCCAACGTTCCACCCACAAGACCACACCTAGGATGTACGCAATTGAAAAAAGACCTCGACCACCGTCATGTACAAAACTGGACGCAGCTGGCTACAAATCGAGTTGCCAGGAGAGGAATGTTGGCTAAGATCCCAGACTGTGGTAAAGTAAGATACTATCCTCAGTTTTTCTGGGGGGGTTTTCTCTAGTCCCGACATACCTGCACACTAAGTACAGATAGACGGCCTCAAATCATCTCATCGCTGACTGTAATTAGTTTATTTGACAATTTTAAACACCGTACTGAAATTTACACCGTCCGTTGTTTACTCCTCGGACCTTCAAGCATCAAGCCCTTTTCAAAACACGATGTCAATCGTTCCTTTTTTTCACGAAACCCCCTACCAATTCAATGTGATTCAATTAAATATTTAAATTTTCCATCTATCCGCGAATAACAATTTTCGTAAATCTCGTTGCTTTTTAACCATCTAGCCCCCCGCAAGATGGGCTCTAAACGCAAACATCCCCTATTTCAATGATTGTTTTTCGATATCAAATCAACGTTCTACGAGTACGAGTATCTCCTTCGTCTCCATTGGGCACGCAACATTCACATTCACTTGAACAGAATTTCATCTTGAATTAATTTGGAGTACATTCTAGGATACTGTAGATATCGTACTTCGCCCCAATCAAACCTATAGCAACCATCACAAGTGGCAGATTGATGATTCCATCTAACACTAAAGTGGGTTTCTCTACCATGCCCCTCCGCCTTGAATGTCTGCCCCAGTGCAAACAGAGAACCGAAACTGATTCAACGAACAAGTAATTTACAGAATTTAACATACCCAACACCGAGACGTACGTGGATAAGGATACCATCCGCCTCAAGAGGGGTAGAGAGCCGCATGCAATTCACTATCTAAATGTGTAATCGTACATCTTTACTGGGAGGGGGTGACTGTTGTGGATACCTTTCTAATCCGTACGGAACTATGTTGTACTTGCGTCCAACAGGGGAGAATCAATCGATTTTTTAGGAACAATTTTATGATGTGGGTTTTGCATTTAGCAAACCGGCACAAGGAGTGAGTCTCCCTCCTTGTTTAGATGGCATTCGCTGCTGCCTACGAAATGAACAACATCTCGACGGCTAAACAATGTTCGTTTCGGTGTTCATGTTCATTTCAGGTTTTATTTGCTATTTTATGAGCTGTTCTATGCTCTTTTTCTCTTCTCCTTCTTCTGCTGTTTGGTTATTGTGGCTTTCCAATCGCTCGTGACTCGGTTGGAGTTGACCTGAACTCATTTGAAGTGAATTAAGAGGACACGGATACGAATATGGATACACTATCGAGGTGCGCTGTTGTGTCCGTTTCGTGATAATCGGATTGAAGCTTTTATGATTCAATGCAACACAGTTTAAATACCTTGCCCAAGGTAAGTTGTCCGATGACTCGAGGTGGTTTTGCTACACCCTTCACGGTGGGATGCCCGCAAGTTGATGCACAGAAGGGTCAATCAGTTATTTTCCGGATTCCATTGTAAAAAGTTCTCATCAGTTCCCTAACAACAATGAAAGTTTGAAAAACAAAAGCAAAGTTTGAAATTACGCGAAAAGTTTTGAAAGTATCTAGATATTTGCTAGGGAGTCTAAATAAGCTGTGAAGTGGTAAGTCATGGTAGGAAAACGATTATTTTAAAGCAAACTCCGACAAATTTCACGTCACGTTTTTGAAAACAAACGATTAGGTGTTTAGAATTCTTTTGGTTTCGAAACACGTACTTGAAGTTTATGAAACGATGTGATGGAGTGCAAAATAAATGGTTTTCGGAAGAATTCAGTACGTAGACTGACGTAGAGATGTACTTTCATTAGTGAACCTGGTAACGCCGCTCACTCTTTCCCTAAATATTTTCGAAATACCAGATTTCAGTCTTCCTTTTGTTTTCGAAAACTCTGAAAAGATTGGTTAATTTTACCACAACGAGTTCCCAGCATGCAGACAGCAGGATAAAGTCGGTGGAAAGTGTCCTTAATTCACGGTGGGAAGGTACGTTTATCGATTCTGAGAAGGCGTTCGATAGTGTCACCAGGGAGTTAATCTGGTTACACAGGCGAAGTATTCGCTATACGATGGAGTGAAGTGGCATGTTCTGCACAGAGAACGGTTGTCTGAGGAATTCGATATCCAAAGCGAGGTAACACAGGGCTGCATTCTTTCACCAATACTATTCCTATTTGTGATTAGGGACGTGTTTCGTGCAGCTTTGTGGACGGGAAACGAAGGAATTCGATAAACTCTTACATTCCAATTGAACTACCTTGACTGATGATGTGTGCTTACACTGTCCTAAAATTATGGACGTCCACCAAATGGCAGCAGATGTGGAGAAGGAGGCAAGCGTCGCGGTCGTCGGGCTGAAAGTTAATTCGGCAAAAACTAAAATTATCGGTCTTGAAACAAACTCATTGGCTTAAATATGCATTGCTGGACAACCAGTGCAGAGAGTAGACGATTTTCATTATCTTGAGAGTATTGTCCCGACGGATGATCGCCAAAGAAAAAACCGTTTTCGGTACATATGTTGTTCCAAATATGGCGAAGCACTTTGAAAACCAAACTAAGACTGTTCCGCTCCAACGTTGACTCCGTTTTGTTATATGGATGCAACACGTGAAGAGTGACCGTCACTATCTAGGGAAAGCTGCAAACGTTCGTTCACTGGTGCCTGAGTAATATCTTTGGATTTTCTGGCCCAACCGCATCTCTAACGAATACCTTTACCAGAAGATGGGTCAGGAACCAATAAGAACAACCATTCAACGACGGAACTAGCAGTGGATTGGTCACACGATCCCAAAAAGGGACAGTTCCATAGCTAACCATGCTATGCAATGAAACCTTTTAACCCAGGTTGGAAGACTTGACGGACCGAGGAAAATATGGCGTAGAGCAGTCAAAAAAGATGCACGGCAGTTGGGGTGAGATGAGACACATTGCCAGAAACCGTACACTATTGCGAGTAGGCGAAGTAGAGGCTTAGTACTCACAGGGGTATACGGGACATATGCAAGTAAGTACTGGTGGGAATTATTGAGGAATCCTCTGAGTATAAAGTATTTAAGATGGTATCATCCCTTGGAGCCGCTTTAACTATGGAAAACTATACTACAACGATGGCGCTCGACAACGTGAAGAATTAAAAGCAATCTAGGGCTCTACCCGCCCAAGACTAAGATAGTGGTTGGCATCGAATGTCCTGAGTCCAAGATAAAAAGAAAAATCGAATCAAACTTAAATGTACTCACACACGATTGTGTCAAAAAGGCCTTGATTGACTTATACTTGTAATGGGCGCTTTCAGGAACGTATATAAGGGATTGGTAATACATTTTCTCATCAAAGGCATTCAAACAATAAACAAACGTAATGCAAAGTTCTTGACTGGCTTCCTTAAGCGGGCCGTAGACACTCGAACATGGTGCGAGTAAACTTGGTACGCGAACCATGTTCGAGTTGATATTTCATGTCTGCGGGCTTGTTCGAGTATCAATTTCGTGGTTCGAGTAAACCAAAAATTTGGTCTCACCAAAGTCAACTTTTCCATGTTCGAGGGCGGAACTAAAGTAAAGACGCACGGAAAAATAAAGTTCGAGGAAATTGGTCTCACTGTCTGCGGAGTTTACTTGAACCAAGTTCACTCGCACCATGTTCGAGTGTCTACGGCCCGGTTTACTGGTCATTAACCTTAAGAAAATGGGCTCTAGCAAATCTGACACTTGCAGACTATGTCTTCAGGACACTGCAACTGCCGAGCACATTATGTGCGAAAGTCCTGGTATGGCTCGTAAAGGCGTTCACTACCCCTTCTCATATGAACTCCTCCTCACCTTCCTTCGAGAATTTGATACGAGTGTGGAATAGGAAGGCACAAAGCATTTCAGTCATCTCTGACTGAAAATTAAAAATTGGCTACAAAACAAGTACCAGGCTGGCTTTCAATGAACACTGCGGTATCGTATTATAAGCCACAAAAGCGCAAACGAAAAGCTCTAAGTCGTACAGATGTTGCAGCGGAGACCGGAAATGAGACCGATATAGAACCATTACTCTAGGGACCATTGCTGATGCCAAACGTAAGAATACACATGCTCTCATGGGACACTATTTAATGGGAAGACATCCAAGAAAAATGGAAGTACCTCCCAACACTTTCTTCAGAAGCTGAAGAGATAAAGACGAGGAGAAGAATATTCTGTTGTACCAAACTTAAGAAGAAAAACTTCTTAGCGAGCTGTTCTTCAACGGGATAAGCGAAAGGTTAGGTTTGCAAGGCCACACAGACGTGGAACCAAGACTAAAGCCCTCCTACGAGTATCTAGTCGCTTGCAAGTAACACGGTCTACACACTTTAAGTGAAAGCAAGATGAACGTCTGACTACCGCCAAGTTCATCAACAGCCTGTGCACTACCAATCCAACTTTCACGAAGCAATAGAAACCCTATCAGGAACTACTTGACTCGACCTTATGGGTCCTGAATGATAAAATTAAGGCGATAATCTCTTGAATCTCATGCCCAAATTCCTGACAGAAGACTGCTTGCTTATGATATGGAGGCACTCCGGTTTGTTCTTGGTTTGAAAGCGATCCCTTCAAAGATAGAGGTGAGAGATACATCATCTCGTTCAGCTAAAAAACAGATAATTAAGCGCATTCAAATATCATTTTAGCCCCCTCACCAGCAACTGCGTCAATCCAGGATCACATTAACTCTGATTAAACGTGACGACATAGAAGCAATCCTTTCTCAGCCTTGTCACAACAAACATCAAAGTCCCAATGTCCTTACGAACAATAAATCTCAACCATAATCACGCGTCCATCACACAGTCGCAAATGCCACCGAATTGCGTTTGACACAAAACAAAATACCCACGAGGACGCTTGGCAAAATGAGTCACCTTCACTTAGCGTTACAACATCCGTACTTAAGAAAACTTTACTCAGAAATTCATGCCTTAAGTGTCAATCAAATTGACACGAGTATAAGTTAATTCCCACTGGCAGTGGCTCCTTCAAAAGATAATAACGTCTCAAAGCAATAAAACGTCATAAGTCTGAGAAGCAGAAGTCAATTCGCCTCAAATCCCCTCCATAAAAACGACCTTGAGCATCAATTTAATAGCATGGCCATTACTATAGCTGGAGCTTCTCATCGTATCTTCCAAGACATTCTCCAGATAAAATGACAAACTCCCAGCAAAACTAACTGAAAATGGCCATTTGGTCTTCATTAAGCAACATCAGCTTCGCTTTGAAACGTACTCGTACCTCGTATACTCTCGATACGAAAAAAGTATCTGTGATGGAAAAAAAATGTTTTTTTTGTTTTTTTTTATACTTTACGTACCGACAAAGAGCAAAGTACGGAGAACGAATCCTCCTCATGCTGCTGCTACTTCTCTCAAGTGGGACAAACTAACCATGGCACACCATCACCACATCCATCGTGTGATGTATTCGCTTGTGGCATATGTTGGCCATTCCAATGGACCACACTTTGTCCATTCTTCTTTGCGTCTGAAGGAGCGACCAGAGCAAATGAACGAATTTCAATTTTGGGCCATGTTACACCAGAGACGAGGCTACGAACGACACAGACTCTGCAGAGATATGACTCTTTGGCACATACACGCACACACGCACACACACACGTAGTCATGGTGGTATATCATCAGCTCGAGCAAATGTGCTTATGCATATTAAGTTGGCCGATGCTGCTGTGCTGTGTTGTGTTGTTGCTGGATGGCGTTATTGCTGTGCCTCGTTTCGTTTCGCCTTTTATTGTTTCACATATGCAAACTAGGAAATGAATTATTAAAATGAGATACAGGATGGAGTGGCTGGTTGCACATCTCTCATCGTCATCATCATCATCATCGTCATCGTCATAATTGTGAACATCATCTCGGTATACATCGGCATAAGAGAGCAGCATAAGTGCATTAAATGAAAGGAGGACGACACAGACCGTAGAAAAGAAAGAAAGTAAAACAAGGACACACACACACACATACACACATATAGCAAGCAAATAGAACAGAAAATTTTCGGGTTAATTGACTCAAAAAGGATCAGAGTTCGTCCTCATGCATAATGCACAGAGTGTGAATAATATCAAGCGGAACTGATGGTGCAGGAATATAAAGAACGAAAATTCCAGTATTATCCTCGAAATTAGCGTCAGAATATGACAGGCGCCCTGTGATCAATATATGTATGCATGGCAGAGAGACATCCTTAGAATTAGGTTACTTTCACGGTTCGTTAATTTTTGTTGGAGGATTGTATAGCGGTGTGATGGCCTCAAAGGTAACAAGGATAAGTCCCTAGTGATTCGATGGATGGCAAATTCTAGGCAACATCATAATAATGATAGTCGGCAGGCTAACACCATTCCACTTTCGCGCAAAGACACCTGCTTCCACGAGTTCCAGGATACTTGCTGTTCGGTTTTTTTTTTTTCTTACGACCAAAGTTATTTTTTAATGGCCTCGTTCGGTACATGCGCACTAATCCGTCACAAACTGTGTGTACTACACACTCCTACTAGTAAAAATCCTTTAAATGAACACATACTCGTAAAACATGTGCGAGTTGTTTTCTGTGTTGTCGTCCTGTCGAAAATGCGTTCGTGTTCCGATTTTATTTTGTTTCAACAACGTTTTCAACAGTACTGTGGTGAGAATCCTAATGGAAATGAACACGACTCTTACATTTTGAGTGAAATGGTTTTGCGCCGAAAGCATGTACGAGATGGGGTTCTATGTGTGTGTCTGTCTGTAAGGATATAATCAATATGACGTCTAAGTACATATCCCGGTGATAAGCTCCTCACAGGGTGTGACAATTAGTCCAGTTTTTTGATATGTACCGGTGAGAAGAAATTAAGAGTAAACGAGCTAGGGGAGATATGAGATTTAAATTATTCAAATTAAGGATCTCAACCGACAAAGGAATGCAGATGAGGACGTGCGAAATGTTTGAAGCGTGCTATCGAAGGAAAATTCAATAAAATTGGTACATACTGGTGTAGGTGGAAGGGATATGTCAGAGAAACAACGCTGGAGTGCCGCAGGACAACATTCTTTTTATTGAATATTTTTGGGGTTAGGAATACTCGAACGTAGTGTAGGTGGTTATGTAAGTAGCTTAAGTACAGTGAACTTTAAACGGAAGTTTGTGAAAGGTCTTATGTTTTACTTGCACCATCACTGGGGCACCTGCTATTGTGAAGGGTGAATCAGTTTAAGACCAGAGAAAGTAGAGACCCTCTCGCTGACAGAAAGGATGCATTCAGCTACGTGAAAAGAGGGGCTATGCTTTGACATGAAGTATTCGGGTGGAGAAATGATTTAAACTTCTTTCAGGATTAGAAGATTGCACGAAAAAGGTGTTGAATAGCAGGGGAACTCATAGGGAAGGGTACTTTAGCCAATTATTCAGCAGTTGATTGTAATTTTAGTGAAATTTAAAATGTCAGCTGTGCTATTCGATTCCAAATGTCGCGGATGCCGTAGTCCTTATGGCCTGCGCTAAGAATTCCTTTGAACGTAACCGATATTGTTCAATCCCGTCTAGATGTATGAAGCTTTGTGGTATAGATTTAAACGCATAAAAAACGAAAGAGAAGAACCATTCCACACTCTAAATCCCGGGCGCTTGAATGCATGATCTTGCATTTATCAAAGAGGGAGAAATGTCTAGAAGCTCTTGACAGTAAGTTGGGGTATATAGAACTGACGGCTTAGGTGAATTTCACGAGAATCCAACAGGCACACAGGCCCTGTTTTGTTGACCACATCTCATGTGACTCGGTAAGCGATGAATGAGCTTGAGATCAGAAAGCAAAAAAGGATCAATATGTACACCCTGTGAAGATATCCAGTTCTTGTCTTTGATATTTCTGCCACGTCGGCGAAGAAGAGCTTATCTTGTACACGACATGTAGATAGCGCCAGACATCCACAGAGGAAGTGAAAAGGAGTTTTCTTCTTACATGTTTCTAGCTGCGGCAGTGTGTACTAAAAGGAAAGCATAACCTAAGCGCATGTGTTCCCACTGGCCAGTGCCCCATGCAGACAGCCATTAACATGGCGACAACCGCACTAGATCTATTTTGGATCTCGGGTGATTTTTAGTGTATCATAGATGGACTACCTCTTCCTGGATATGGCACAGTTGCTTAGACAGTTTCATCAAAGACCGTCAATCTTTGCGTGGTATTCGTGAAGATCTGTCCCACTTATTTCAATCCATGCTTCTATGACTGAGAAGCGAGAAGAGCAACCACAAACCACAACCTTAATTAGACGAGTTCTTACATGTACGTACATATGTACATACGTATGTCCGTACGGATTCACCAGTTTTGAGGATACTATATCCAATTAAAAGGCTTTGATAGCGGCTTGACTATCAATGAAGAAGGCAGTACGTCATCTCTATGTGGGATTGTTGGACATGCTTTTCTGATTGGCAATACAGTAGATTGATGCTAAAGAAGCTAGAAGGGGATAGGATTTGAGTTTGTACTGTGTCTCTGAAAAGATATTCCCTGCAATGAGCTAAACCGTCAGTGGAAGTCACTCACAAGTCTCTTGGAAACGAATTCAAAATATTACTATGCTCGTATGGCCTTACAAACTAACACACAGACCAAGTGCCAGAACAGGATCAGAGCTTTGGTCTTATGTACGAAGGAGCCCAGCAAACTAGTAACCATGAGTGCTACGGTTGTGTACATTTCTTGCATAAGGTTATACTACAGGGCATAGAAGTTCAGCTCTGAATCGAGAATGACTCCCAGATACCTAAAGCTGAAGGTCAATGAAAGTGGATTGCTGATTAGCCGGGCGGCATGAAGGTGGGTACTTAGGTTTTAGTCCCCCTACCTTAATAAACCACACCGTAGGGATGAGTAAATACAAGTCCTTATATGACAGTTATCAATTAAATTGGGTAGACATTTCCAGCGGGCGCCGTCGACCAAAGACGGGTGCTTGTGCCCACACTGCAAAATTAGTAAATTCAAATTCCAACCAAAAATACAAAGAGCAACGTGACTAATCGAAGCAGGCGTTCAAAGACCAAGTTCAGCTACAGTGGCGGAGACAATATTAAATAGGTGTACTAACGACAGGCAATAGAAGAAACTTTAAGGCAGAGAACATCTGGAAATCTGCCAGAGTTAGCCGCAGCGAATATTGTGCTCTTCCGAGCTATTGCTTAACTCTAAACGCCCTAATAAACCGGAGTATCTAGTGTAGTACCATCCAACGATAGTTAATAAATTTTTGTCAGTAGATACATACATACATGCTCAGGTTATCTTTTCTCCTCTGGATCAATGCTCCACATTCTTTGCAGAGATGCGCTTCGATCCTCTCGGAATCTCTACAGGATCTGCTGCTTCCATTTATCTTTTGTTCTCAGTCTCCTGAGATCCTTCTTAAGTGAGCACGTTAAAATCTAAAGCTGGTAGGCACTTCTTTAAGTAGATTCTGATAGAAGATTTGCATCCCAGTGCTTACGCAGATTTGGTTTAGCTAAAATTTTAGTTTTAGTCCGATGAAGAAAAAATTGGAACTTCACCCAAGACGGCCCAACCTAGTCTACCTGGCTTGACCAGAAAAGAATTCTCCTATCACGAATCCCAAATATTTCAGAGCTAAAACGGGCAGAAGCCTAACTTTCAAACAATACTTCGAAACCACCGCATTCAAGCTAGAGCAGCAAACAACTTACTCTAAAATCTAGCGTCTAGCGCCACAGAATTATCATAGGACACAATGAACTGCGACCCCCGTCATAGGACTGGTATCTCCAACATCGGAGCTCCCATTCATAAATTGAAGTGCTTGACGCAACAGACCATACATATGTGGTCCTTGGTCTAGCTTATCGACGCCATTCGTGTTGTGCGTGTCAGAACCAAAGTCTACATACATATGTACATATTCGAAAGGCAAGTTGAGAGCCTTACTCATGACAGTTACTACTCACGGACATTTGTCGGACATCCGCCAGAGGTGGGACCGTGAAAAACCTGTTTGTTATTTCCTGGAACTCAAACTTCGAATCTACCGCTCAGTAGTCCAACGCAATCACCAATGAGCCACAGCGACCACAGGACTCTCATTTGGTCAAAACAAAAATATTAGGTGCACGCCAACCGAATGGCTATCTGTCTTCATCAATACTGTTCATTCATCGTTTAGACCGTAAATATGGAAAGCTTGCCAACCTACCTATGTATACTGGCAATCTACTGGTAACTGACTAGCACCGAGTGCAATCACGAAGACCACCATTAAGGACAGGGCGCCGGCTGTGGGAGCAATAATATAGGGCATGATGGAGAGTCTTTTGACCAACAACATCCACACAGCCGACCTCGCATTCTAGATTTTTACGAGTATCTGCATACACACACATGGACCAAGATCAATAGGGATAAGAATGCTGCGCTGTGGAAACTTTCGAATTGTCTAAGATAAGTCGGTGCTAATGCTATTCAAAGGCTTCCTCGCCAGCAATACAGAGACTAACTTCAAGCTCTGTCTTGCATTTTTAGTTGACTTCGTTGACTTCGACAGTCATGTGCAGTTTCTAAAATGTGGCCTAAAAGGCTACTTAAACTGCCAAACTATCCTTGATTGAAGCGTCTGATTAAGCCTTACTCCTGCAAGGAAATCCTTAACTTAGATAAGGAAAGCATTGGGAAGCTAACAAGCTTCCTAACTGGCCACTGCGGCCTGAGATTGATAACTAGATAAATCTGTGCCAGGAAATATGAAACATCCGAACACATTCTCTGCGAATGCCCGGCACTGCACTGGCTAAGGAAACGTTCTCTCCACAAGGAGATACTTACTTCAGTGGAACTGAAAAGATCTACTACCAAGGACTTACTTACGTCTTTTGGATTAACTCCAACCCCCCAATACAATAGACCTTTCAGGTCGCAGTGTCGATGCCATGTGGGCCAGGGTTGTACAAGAGGAAAAAAAATCCTTAATTGAATCGCTCTCTTCCTTCATCTATTGCCAGCTGTTTGCCTTAATTCTAGTGTTTAAGCCGGAAGATGTATGCACTAATTTGAATGAAAACCGCCATTACCTTGATGAAGGTGCTACAATTCCCAGGTAATCCTTCCTGTGTTGAGCACGGACTGACTAAAAGTCCGATCAATTTACTCCAGAAAGCGAACATTAAACCACAATGCACTGCGAACAGCTTTGCCTGGTTTCTGGGTAGGTGCACGGTGCACCCCATCCCCTGTGGCAATCAATCACAATTACTCTCGGCAAATGACAAAGTGCAACAGCAACCCCACAATTGCATATCAAACACAATAAATGGACGACAAGTATGAAAAACGCCTAGGTGGGTGCGTACGTACCCACAACGAAAACAATTAACGCCGCATAAAAAAAAACATTGCATGTAAATTAAATTTTAATTGGGTCGTCATCCCTAGTGGCAAAGTGAAATTTTTGTTCCCCAATTTTTCTTTTCAACAATCCAAACCGACCGACGACCGACGACCGACGACCGTCGACCGAATGAATGAGTGGCGCGCGTACGTGTTACGATGAGGATGGATGACGACGACAATGGACGTTCGGTGGCGGTTAATGTACAATACAATTCCATTCGTAATTTTGTGAACACAAGAGGATCAGAACCAGCGACAGACCAGACGTTCCATCCATCGGGTATTTGGGTGAGCATTTTGGTTTTGAACACATACTCTCTGATTGGGGGGGTGTAGGAGGCGGAGCGCACAGCGGCGGCCTTCAATGCATGAATTCCACTTTTAATTGCTCCAGAGGAGAGTTCATGACTTGGAATTATTTATTTCGCGTACGCTGTCTCTCTCTATCTCGCTCTGTCTCTACCTCTACCCGTGGGAGTTTTTCTTATTTTGTAGGCTGAAATTTATTATAATGATCGGTAATTAACAACCCTGTTGTACGAGCATGAAGCCGTTTTGATAAAGCCGTAGCAATTACTCTTGGATGAGCTCATGAGAAGTGGAAACAAATTTTCTTTTTTTTTTTTCAATTTTATTTTAATGTGCGGATATGCTAAGTGAAAAGGGAGGTTTTGTGCGAAATTTTGTTGAGATATTTCGCAATTTATGCGGAGTAACATTTTATGAAAATTTAGTGACAGTACTGCGCGGAAGTCGTGGACTTTTAATGCAAGAGATCCATCGATTCCCAGGTAATATACTCGTACTTGCCTATAACGTACGAGGGTGATTTGAAAAGTTAACGATCCACAATAAACGCTGTTTTATTTCTGAACTGGTACTTCATCCCTTTTCCTTATCATTCTAGGAGTGACTCTATGAAAATCATTTTTTAACTGAATCTCCCTTGACTTCAACACACTTGGTCCAGGGTTTCTCCAACATCAGTATTCCTTCTCGGAAGTGAGAGTCTGGAAGGTTGTGAAAATATTTATCTACGGCCCTCTCAACTTCTGCGCGAAGCGCTTCCCAGAAACAAATTCCTTCAAGTTTGGGAACAGATGGAAGTCTGAGGGTGTGCCAAATCGGCCATTCCCCCGAGTAAATCGTACCCCAAATCCCGCAGTTTCCCATCGCCAACGCATACTTGTGTACAGGTGCATTGTCCTGGAGAAAGATGATTTTTTTTTCTTCTTCAAGCCAGGCCTCTCCTCGCGAATTTTGGTATCAAGCTTGTCAAAAAGGTTGGAGTAATATTCGCCTGTAATTGTTTTGTCTTTCTCAAGGTAATCAATTAACAGGATCCCTATCGCATCCCAAAACACACCTTTCCGGCAGATGCGATCGCCTTCACTTTCTTTGGTGCTGAACCACCGGCTTCCGCCCACTGCTTCGACTGCTGTTTCGTTTCTGGCGTGTAGTGGTGGACCCATGTCTCATCCATTGGTGACAAATCGCTGCAGAAAATCGGTCAGATCCCTATTGAATCGGTCGAAAGATTGCCGTGAAAATGGTATGTGTATTTGCTTTTGATTGGCATTCAGCAAATGCGGCACCCATCTTGCGGAGAGCTTTCGCATCCCTAAGTTTTTGTGCAAGATGTTTCGCACCCTCTCTTTCGATATACACACAGCCTCAGCTATCTCGCACACCTTCACTCGCCTATCGTCCAACACGATATCATGTACTTTTTCGATGGTTTCGGGTGTGGTTGCGGTTCTTGGCCGTCCTTCACGTGGGTCATCTTCGAGGGATGTGCGACCACGTTTAAATTCAGCTGCCGACTTTTTAACGGTTGACCTTGCCCTCGTAGGTCCTCGATAATATGGTGGCGATCTTAGGATGATAAATATTTCAGAAAAAATAATCAGCATCTATGTCGACAGTCAAGCAGCCATTAAGGCTTTGCAGTCCACGTCGACAGGATCCAAGCTCGTAAAAATCTATAAAAAGCGACTGGATGACGTCTCAGCGGCCGATACGGTGACCCTGTGCTGGGTACCTGGCCACAGGGATATCTCCGGTAACGAAAAAGCGGACGAACTAGGCAGAGAAGGGTCACTTATGAAATCTTCACGCACCCTCTCTAAGGCCACTATACCGCTCAGTACACTGCAAAGGGAGATAGACACTGAGGCCAATGAGGAGGCCAATGAATGCTGGTAACGATTAGATGCATGCGCAACGACCAAATCATTATGGCCAGTCTACGACAAAAAGAGATTTACTAATCTTACAGGATGACAGGACACTGTGTGATAGGTAATCACGCGCAACGACTACTGTATCAGCTGCAGGGACGAAGAGGAAATACAATCCGTTCGTCACCTCCTTTGTGATTGACCAGCGCTGACCAATAAAATAGGACGTGCTCTTGGCAGTTACTTCTTTTCAGAACTTGAAGAGATAGGTAAGATTGAGCTAAGCAAACTCCTGAGATTCATACATTTATCTCGGTGGTTTAACTTAGCGGTCGAAGACTGATATTTAGGTTACCATGGTTTTAAGTATTGGGCACAATGGACTCTTAGTGGTCCTGCCAACAAGGGCACCCATTTACCTAACCTAACCTAGGGTGATCTGATACATGAAAACAGTATTAAACAAGCGAGTTGTCGAATTCCAACCTCGACAAGAGACTGTTGAAAACGACCCATGCTTTGGAAGGTTATCAACCCCAACTACAGAAGGAATCAGCGAAAAATATTGCCATCAGGAGAACGCAGATTTAATAAAAGGGGAGCAGACGAAACATACGTCACTTTGTATGAATGGCAAGAAATAAAATAAAGACATTATTTAAAATGAGTTCTCCGAGCTCCCTGCAAGATGGGTTCCGTAAGTGCTTTCAGTTGATCCAACAAGTAATCGACTAACGATAAATCGCCGGAAGTTGAGATAATTTCAAACCGATTCAGAGAATTTACGAACTGAATTTGTGATGACAGATGAGACCTGGATTCACCACTATGCGCCTGAGACCAAACAGCAATGGAAAGAGTGTTCATCTCCGACGAAACGTACCTAACAGAGGATAGCATTGAGACATCTTGCCGTGTTGTGTGAATGCCTGAAGCCGTTCGTCAACTACCTGATCGGTGCATATCAGTGCGACTGGAAGACAGAAAATTCCACGTTTGATAAAATATTCAAACTCCTGGAAAAAACCGAAGAGCCTCAAATCGATACCCACCACCCTTTCATCCATTTCCAGGCTTCATATGAAAGGATTTATAGAGACGAGCTGTACACAGCAATGTCTACATCTCTACCAAATTCGTGCATCAAGATCGGTAAAGAACTCGCCGAGACCGAACTCAAGCCCCAACACCAGAGGAACAATCTTTCAAAAGTCTATCGCATTACTCGCATAGGCGTCTGTCCAATTACTCGCTTTGGTGGGTAAGATGGAAGCGACGAAGATGATTTAACGGTTAATGAAGGCCAGACCAAGTGTAAGCTGTCAACAAGAAAGGACAACCAACATCGACGTTTCGGACAGAATGTCACCGTAGACAGATAGGACTTCGAGGTAGTTAAGGACTTTGTCTTCCTAGATTCCACGATCAATTCAGACAATAACGCCAACGTTGAGATCAAACGGAGAATAATTCTTGCCAACCGCTGTTTCTTTGGACTAAGGAGACCATGGAGTAGCAAAGTCCTCCCTTCCACTAAAGTGACACTTTATAAGACCTTAATCATTCCAATCTCGCTCTAAGTTGCAGATGCATGGATTTTATCAAAACTGGATGAGGTTGCTCTCAGCTGTTTCAAGAGAAAAATTCTTTAAGTAGATTTAGGTCCCGACTGCATAGACGGTGAAAGAAGGAGAAGGGCTGTAGAGAGACATCGACTTAGCTAGAAGAGTGAAAAAGAACGACTGAGGTGGCTGGGTAATGTAGAGCGCATATCTCTACCGGACAATCTTGGAATCCAAAGGACGGCGCAGTAGAGACAGAACGCGACTTAGGTGGCGCACGCAAGTAGAATGGAATCAGCTTAGTGATCGACAGACTTGACATGCATTTTGGTTGACGACTGAAGGAGCTTCACTTCGCCGGAAAATTCTTTTCGCGTTTCGCAGAGTTACTGCATTCACTTTGAAAATCAAAAAAAAATATTTGATGCAACAGACCGTATGTGGTCCAGCATCTAGCTTCCCGCGAACATTCGTGTTGTGCGTGTTATGGAAGGGATCTACAGATTAAAGCCATATCCGAAAACCTTTTTTTTTTGACAAGCTTTGTCATGACAGTTATAACTCAGACATTTGTCACAGATTCGCGAGAAGTAGAACCGTGAAAATTTTTTTTTTGTGTTTCCTGGAATTCGAACCTCCCGCTCAGTTATACAACGCACTAACCACTGAGCCACGCCGCCCACTTTGGAAATTATTTTTCCATATTTCCAGTATTTTCAAGCGCAAAACGATCCATTTCTTAACACGGAAGCTTGACACTACATATGTAAGTAAGTATCTGTCGGTATTTCAAGTGTGCTAATGTTGCCAGCGTCAAAATAACGCGCACTTAAAAGCGGTTGGCTAGGAGTCGCCAACAGACTTACATCAATGGGAGGTCCATTGTGACACCACGTGGATCATGGAAGAAAGTTTTTCTCTACCTACTCGTTAAAACCAACTTGAGCTTCTTATGAAGCGTAGAAGGCTCGTTGTAATAGGGAGCTCCTAAGTGAAGCTTCCTTCTACGGGAGAGAGCTGGCAGAAACCAAGAAGGTGAGGATTTGTTTCCTCCTCTGCTTCATCCATGCAGCTTCTACAAAAGTCATTCACAAAGGGGCCTAGCCTTGTAGCATGCTTGCCTATTAGACAGTGTGCAGTGGTGACACCTATTGTGGTGGCGATATGCAGTCTAATCAAATTCCTAGAGTGTTTGAGATCCAGCTTTGGCCAAATCCGTTCTGTCGCTAGACATATTGATCCACTTGTCCACCTAAGATTTGTACTCTCGACAGCATCCAGCTTAAGTTTAAGTTTGCGAGTAGCGATTGGAATACCTGAGGTTCTTTTGTCCGGCAAGATGGGTATAGTTGTTCCTATTCTGGCGAGTTCATCGACCTTACAATTCCCTGGAATGACTCTATGACCCGGCACCCAACACAGGTGAACATTGAACTGCCCAGCCATCTTCACAAAAGACAAACGGCAGTCTAGAGCTACTAAAAAAATTTAAAGAGGTCGATTCCAGGTATTAGGGCATAGGAAGCTATAAGAACATTTTCTGGGTAAAATGTATAAAAAATTTTAACGAAACTGAACTGCGGATGCATGAAGCAGAAGGTCACTTCACCATAGAGAAGCATGCACACGTCCCACTTAACTCAAATTTCTTTTAATAAGCTACAGGAACAAAACTCAGCAAAATTTAAAGGACTCGTTTTCAACTAAACATTCCTGTGTAGGTATTCCTATACGTTATACTTTAATGATAAGAGGAGTATTCTCTAAATCTTATAAAATTCTTATCGATCCCACCCTAGAGGAGCCGGTTAGTAACTGCAGCCATTAAGGGCAGTGTTTCATAAGAGTAGAAGCTAACGTTCATGACAGCCATACTGTTCTCAATTCTCTCTGCAATGCAGCAAGACCCAACCCACGCCCATCGGACGATATAATTCCTATAAAATCTCCGGTCTCGTTACTTCGATTGACATTAACTTCCGTCGTCGTCGAATAAATTGCAATGCATTTCCAACCATCACAAACGAAAAACCAAAATGGTAATGCACCAAGCAATCTCAAACCTGAGCCATTTATTTTTATATCCCCTAGCATCACACAAAAACTGAACACCTCATCCCGAAAACCGATACAAAAATAAGGGAATCAAAAACTCCCAAGAAAAACTCAACCAACTGCAAAATACGAGTACTGCCAGTCCTCAAGCTTCTGAATCCAGAGGATCCACGCCAAAAGTGTACGTATCTGCATCCGGCCGGCATCTGGTGTTGCGCAAGAAGCAACTGCATCTTACAGCCCTACTGTCGACCCATCAATTCCAGAAGTTGATATAAGCCTGGTACTAGTTTTTCATACGTCATTATAGGTTTTTCTTATGCCAAACGGATGTATGATGCATCCAACGTCAGCATCAAGACATGGCACTGGCAATGCAACAGAGTCATGCAGTAGCATCGTCACTCTGACATCTTCATATTGTGAGCGCTGAGCTGATACTTCAGGGAGTAAGAAGGGAGGGCGTTTTAAATCGAAGCACAAAACACATCCACCACACATGGTAGCGCTGGGTACTGGGAACGAACGGGTTGATTCCATCATCCAAGGGTACAGCATACAACGCACAACTCACATGTCATAATCAGTTTCGTACGTCGTCGTAGTCGTGGTCGTGGTCGTTTTTTTTTTTCGTACAGCCTCCAGTGGATTCGGGTTTTTTTTTTCTTATTTTTCAGAGAACAATGTTTATTTTGGGATGGCGGCAACGACGACGACGACAGCCGAATCGAGCAAGTGACTCCAAATGATGGTTAATGTACACACAGCCAGACACTGGGATGCACGAACATGCCGGCCGGCCGGGCCGGTCGACTTGGTAGTGGCTTCATAATTTACAAGAACAGAATTTTTAATTCTATAAATAAACGGGAGCGTTTTTGAAGCAGCATCGGCGGCAACATCTGTTCCGTAACGTAATTGCACTGCGGCATCTGAGAGTATTTTTGAATCTGTATTTGTATTTCGAGAGCCGCTGAAATTGCCCGCCAAAAATAAGTGCAATTTATTTTTGAAGGGTGTTGAGCATCAGGGCGGGTTGATTCATTGCGGATGAGGATTAATGGCATGGACCCCCGGCAAATGGTATGCATGGTGTAGCAGAGGAACTTTCAATTGAATTTCCTGTGTAAGCATTGAGTAAGCTTTGAGCAACGATTGCCGGAAACTGTTTGTGGATAGTCTTTTGGCATTAAGTCCTTCGTGGATGGTTTGTTGTGGAAGGGTTGTGCTAAGCTCTGCTGAGGGGAGTTTTCCTGACACGTAAACATGAAATACGTACAATGAAGGTGTTGTCCCTTGTTTCTTTGGAATTTTAATCTTATTATGGAATAGGTGTTTTAAAACAACAAAAATGGTGTCAGCTTGAAAAGCTAATGAAAAATGGATTATCGCCTTCAAAATTGATTTGTTGGATAGAAACAGACGTAGCAGAGGAGCATAATGGAAGCAGTTTTGATTTTCAAACATCGATGCTCAGGATATTACAATTAAATGTTAAAATTTAGAAAATTTCAAAAGCTACTGAATGGAGTTGCGAGTTGGTAGAAAAATTCTCTCACCACGTTTAGGAACACCTTGACATTACTATCCCTTTTGCAATAGCTCAGCAATTCTGACCGCATGAAAAGATTAAAAGGTTCTGGGCTACGAAAACTTTTTTGATTTCCTTCTGTGGGCAAGAGTTAGAGTTACCGATTATTTCTAGCTATAAATCGGATTTATACGTTATCCTGAAGCTTAGCAATAAACAAAGTTAAATAGAATTTTTTATTTCAAAACATTGTATACAATCGCCATTAATGGCGCAAATGTCTGGTTGAATGCACTGCGTTTTCTTTTTCATACTATTCTGTGGGTATGAGAGCTGTATCAACGTGCGGCGGGAATAGGAGACACGAATTTTTGGGCAGATTTCAAGGATTTTGCTTTTTCTGAGCAGAGACTGTTATTGTTAACTGATCTTGATAGTTTTATGATTTTTTATGCACACGGGAAATAAACATTTGCCAAAGCAACAATCGCCTTAGGGGACCACCACACTCATGAGGCGATACGCAATCGAGGAATGTGCCCAATTTAGCCTCGATAGAAAGTGTCTTGGACAAGACATCGCGATACTGTCGGATAGCCAAACCGCCATCAAGGACTTAAGCTCGAATGAAATCGGGTCTACTCTGTTGTGGGAGTGCTTTGCCAAGAAAAACTGTGTGAGTGAGAACAACAGAGTCACCCTCTACTGGGTACCAGGTGACGTGGGAGTTAAACAGCTAATGAATCAGCAAGAAAATTTACCGAAGCCATGTTTACCGGCCCCAAACCCCCCCGTGGGTTGAAACTAAGAACTAAGGAAGACTGCAACAGAGCTAAACTACCAAAGCAAAGTCAGACTAAAGAACTTCTCGGGGACTATGACCTGAAAAAAAGAAAGGTCTATTTAAGCTCTAACAAAAACCGGCAGCGCATCCTTACAAGCTTCCTAACGGGTGACTGTTGGGTCAAGGAGCACTTCAGGCAACTAGGTATGAAGCAACATGCAGACTGCAGATTCTGCGGAGATGTTGAGTAAATCCCAGGGCACCTTCTAAGGGAATGTCGAGCACTGAACCACAAACTAAGCAAACATTTGGATGCCAACCAATTATCAAAAGAAGGTCAAAAATTGTTGGATCCACAATGGATTCGATTCAGCAAGAAAATCGGACTGGAGGAGATGCTCTAAGTCGAGTATCTCATCTAATAGAGCTTCAAGTTATGGGAGCGCTTACATCCCTATAACCAATCTAATTTATGGGTGAGCCAAACCCGGACAGTGAATGACTAGCAAGTCAGATATTTAGGCATAAAAAAGTGATACAGTGTGTAGAAGGTATTATACTTGCTTGTGACCTAACCGGTGTGAGTTCGACATCCATCGGGGGAATTTGAAAATGAGCTCTGTCGGAAGATTCGACGTTTGAATCAAAAAAAAAAAGTTTCGTTACGAATGTAGTGAATGCCACAAGGAGCTACTCAATAAAGCCTTTCATATACAGCATTAAACTGTTCACAGTTCTTCTGATGAAAGTTATGGCCCTGCAACGGTGGTTTCCAACCCTTTTATCGGGCTTATAAGAGTCTTTGCTCATTGTCATCGTCATTGTTTGGCGTCAAATAAATTGTGAGGACAAATAACAATGATTCACCAGAGGTACACTACAAATGAATACTTCGTATGTGCTCCCCATCGTCCATGTTTTAAATAATTTTACAATAACCTGCTGCGACTTATTCAGAAAGTGGGGGGGCAGGATACTAGGTCGGCTTGTTTACCAAATTCCGGTGGCATTTTGCAATTCGAACATTCTGTCCCGCTTAAAAAAACCGAATGTTGGCAAGTCTATAGTGAAGAAGCAATTATTGTCAAATTTAGAGGCACGGTTACATGTATGAGTTGGTATTGGTTTTATCAGTTCCCAAAAAATAGCATCACATGAACTCGAACATCCTTGACCTGGAGGGAGATAAGCTGAGTCTATTTTCTATGTCAACAGATAGAAATTTGCGCAGCACATTCTGTGCAAATAAACAATCTTAAGTCATCCCCTCTAGAGCGCCGTGCTAAGATGGTGTGAAGGTCTCATCGTTCTTTTTATTTGCGAAAGTATAGTGGATCCTATGACGATATTTTCAAGTGAAAGTACACCTCTGTGCTGGCTTTGACGGAAAGTGGTAGTTATTATTAGCGCTAGTTAGTAGGTAATGCAGTGAAATGCACATTGTGGACATCTCCATTCCTGGACAGACTAGGAAGTGGGCACTCATCTACTCATGGAGTTGGTTAAATTGTCTCTGTTGTTATATAGCCGCATCGATGTAGCTCTGGCTGCAATATACGAGTATGCCGTTTCTCTCATGAGCGAAAAATACAAAAGTCTGCTTTACTATGGTAGATGGCGCCAGGGATAACGTTTGGACAGAAAAATGCGAATTCAGGAAAGAAATTGATCAACAAAATTTGCCTTCTACCTAACGACCATTTGTCAATCCTTGGATCAAGGATATGACTAGCAATTTTAGGATTCATTATCGTTCACTGCTGCTAATACTTTCGTGGGCACTATGCAGACTCAGCAGAGAGTTGAAATAGTGCGACACCGTCACTGTCAGTGACTCCCGTAGACCATAATTTCCAATATTTACCCTGGGAATTTATAAAAAGAGACTCCAGAGGGTTTTTCATATCAACGACTCCAAGCCCTAGAATTTCTCTATAAAACGACTCCAAGCCCTTAAGATTCTATTGAAGCAGAACCAAGAGATCTGTTGCATCTCAGCTGATGAAACCACCTCCAAGACATACGTATTTCTTCTTTTTGAAGACGAGTGAGAGTGAACTCGATATTACACATGTAACCTGGTTTGACCAGCGCATGTCTGCTATTTTAAGAGGTGCAGCATGGTCCTTTCCGATATGGTAATGGTATGGTATGGTAATGGTATTAAGGGCGCTAGAATATACATATTTTCGTCCAATTTAGTGGACTCCATATCAGTTAAAAGCTGCTACGATGCACTGTAATCCCTGGCGAGACTTAACAAGGTAAAATAGGTGGGTCACCGGCCATCAAGGGATTGTAGGCAACGAGTTAGCAGATGAACTAGCTAGGGCTGGTTCAGAATCTGCGTTCATAGGACCTGAACCTCACTGTGGCATGAACTGGTCTTCCGCCACAGCGCTGATTATTAATTGGAAACACAACCTTCGTCTGGACCACTAGGAAAATGTCCCAGGCTTGAGACAATCCAAACTACTAACCATGCCTTACTCCTATAAGGGTATACCTACTAAATCTTAATGAGGATAGAATCAGAAAGTTGGTGGGCTTTCTCAAGGGCCATTGTGGCCTGAGATACCACCTTAACCAACTTAATCTGAGCTCACACACGGAATGTAGGTTCTGCTCAGAGGAGGACGAATCATCCGAACACATTCTCTGCAATTGCCCAGCATTACATTGGTTAAGGAGACGTATTTTCCATAAATAAATATGTACGCCAGCGGAAATGAAAAACTCCTTAGGGACATACTATCCATACTAGGGACATACTATCCAATACAATAGATCTTTTAGGTCGCAGTGTCTGCCACATGGGAAAGGGTTTTATTAAAAAAAAAAAGAAAAAAAGCATCCCAACACCACAGCACAGCTCATACAGCAATAGTCCTGCCGTATAACTCGCTAAACCTAAGCGTGATTATCGCTGAGCTGCTCATACAGTGCGACAGGGTTTAGAATAGTTTTCAATGCTGCTGTAGGAATTGATATTAGTTGTAATGATGTGGACTGCCCTTTGGACCTTGGCGAGCCTGGTGGTACTGTATCTTAAGAGCATTTCCCCAGATCGCCACATTAAAAAATGCTTACAACCGATGTGTGTAGTCAATATGCGGTGCTCAATTCGAAGGGGAGTTCCCCTTTTGCCGAAAGTGTCTATATTCAGATGTCATGTCCATCCCCTGATAATCAAAGTGGACCCTCGACAACATAATGTTTTTTTAAATGAGGTTTCCATCAACCATGAGGAGCATTAGCATTGCGAACTACCTCTTTGAAATGTTTTCTTCATAGTCAAGCCCTCGTTAAAATTTAACGAAAACCAAGACAACTTTTCTATTTAACAACCCTGCTGCAGTAATGCTGGAAAATTCGTACTGTACTTCCACGGAAGCTCGTGAATGCAACTCAAATCCCTTAGCTCAAACTAATACACCTTACAGCGTGGTATAGTACCTTGGAAACCGTATAAAATTATGAAGTGAAATAAATAAAACTCTTTTACTCACCATTATGTCCCGTATTCGTGATGATAACCCAAAAATCGATGGTCTTCTCTGGTCCCAGCTCCTCGTAGTCCCACTTCTTTTTCACACGTACCGCACCATTGGTTTCAACCGTAACCCATGGATTTTCATCGCGGATCTTGAAAGTCTCTTTATCGGTCTCCTTCTCCAACTGGAAAACAGACTTGCCCTCTGTATCACCATCAGCTTCGGTGAACTCAATACGTTTCGTTGGACGGACCGCGCGCGTTACCCGTCTCTTGTCGCGACGATGCGAATGTTGATTCACCGAATCATGACTCAGATGTTGCATTATAAACGAAACCGGTTCCGGTGCAACAAATTCCACTAAAACCTTCGCTGGTCGAGCACTCGCCAAACTGGGATAACGTAAATCATGCGCTTCCACGTCGAGCAGAAGTTCCGATTTCTCTGGTTCACTGGCCAGCATCAGTTCTCCAGTTTGTGGAACGATAATAATAGTATTACTTGGCGCGACCAGTCTATAAGCGATTTTATCACCATCACCATCCTTAGCCTCAACTTTACCCAGGATCGTAAACCGTTTCCATGTTGTTGTTAAATTTCCATTCAAATCCATGGCCTTCTCCCCAGCCACCGCAAATTTGTACTCCTCGTTGACAAACACCGGCCGGTTGTCGTTCTCATCAAGGACAGTTATCACCACTTTCGAAACAGTCTTATCCACCTCATCTAAGTCGGAAGCCTGTACGGATAAGTCATAGTACTGCTTTGTTTCGCGGTCCAGCGGCTTGGCAGTGACTAACCAAACGCCACTCTCATCGTCATTATCAACAGTGATGGTATCCTTCAGAGTGCCCTTCGAATGCCTTCTGTCCTGCAAAGCGAATGCACTATCTTCATTGCCACCGATAATCGAGTATTTTATCTTTTGCGTATCGCGATTGGAGAAAGCCTGCATCAGAGGGATGCCACGTACCCGAGTACCCGCAGGACGATTTTCCCTTATCTCGCCGGTTGCATCCAGCATGGATCCAGGAAAACGCAGCATATCATTGCGATGCATCACGAACAGCTGCAAATTGTGGGTTGAGGTTGAGTTTGGCGTCTCTTCGACAACGACCAGATTAACTGGTCGATTGACAAGCGGTGAGATGTCAGATGTTGTCATAACCACACCATCATCGAGTACGGTAAAGTACTTGGAGTAACCTGTCTCGAGGAGATGGTAATTGCTGGCGTTGTTCGAAATTGGGACAGTTTTGAATTTCTTAATGCTAAAGCCGGGATATGTATCGTGCGGCAGGACTAGGGACATGTCATTATGGCTATCGGGGTGTTTGGATATATCAAATGCGAGGCTGAGACTCAAACTACACACTAAAACACACAAAATGGAGATTATACCGAAAGGATGCCGTCTATTTTGAAAACTTATTCCCACCACCGCTGTGGTGTCCGCGTACCGTGCCGCCATCATTCCAATGGGCGACAATTTTACTTTTTTCAAAATCGGTTTCACTGTTTTTATCGCAATTTAATTGACGTATCGTTCAATGTATTCAGATGACAGATTGTTGTCGGTTTTTTTTTTTTTTTTATGACGAAACTACTTGGAGTCAGAACATTTTGCTTAGACGTTGTGTCGACGTTCTAGATACGATTTATGTTTCCATTGTCCTTTAGATGTACCGCACTAAGGCATCACCTGTGTAAAAAAAAAAAAAGAAAATTTTATTTTGAGATTCGATTGGAAAATATGTTTCGCGAAATTTATTAAGCAGATTAGATTGGAAAACCGGATTAAATTATCAACCACGGATGCCTTTTTAATTATTTAATCCTGTGCCGAATCGAATTATGCGCGGATTTCAAATATTTGATGGAATTTCAAATGCGTAGATTTAGATTTTCAAGAGAAATAGCAAATATTTGCACGTTTGATCGCAAATATCGAATAGATACCCCATGGGGTTTTCGATGAAATTCTGTTTCTATTCTGCGAATGAAAATTGGACAGATAAATATTTTTAGCAGATACTCTGCATGGTTGAGGCTAAGTAATTAAAAACCTAAAACTGATGACAGTCCGTTCATAGAGGGTGCCAAGTTCACCGGGGGTCGAAAGATGAGAAGCCAAGTCCTGGAGTACTTAGACTCATATCGGTTCATTGTACTACCAACTCCTCTTTTGATGGCTGCTCTTTCCCGGCGGAGATCTAACCTGGCTGTGTCACAAGAAAACACAGTACCACTTCACCGTGGCCACCCTGTGCAAACTGCTGACCATGTTGGCTAAAAGTGAAGCAACTGTCTAGAAACTTAATTCCAAAATACGTAACGTGTGAGACAACCCTCTGCGTTACCGCGCCTTTGACAATGACTGTTCACACGTTAACGACTTTTGACATCTGGTCCCGTGAGTACCTACGCTCGTTGAATCTGGAAGTTCAGGACCTCAGTACACCAGACTCCTCGAACTAGAATTAAAATTTATACGATACATCGCGGAACACTGTGAAAGTTTTTTCGGAAGTTGGAGGAAATTATGGCGTAGGACTGTTGATGTGGCAAGAGACACGAAAAGGTCTTATGTCGTGGGAAGCTTATAAAGATAAGATATTCGCGACCTAATTTTAGACTAGAGTAGAAAGTATCCCGACAGTACAGAGTAACGCACCGAGAGTACTGTCAACTACACTGTCGGCCATAAGTTTTGAATCACCATCTAATTTTTGAATTTTTCGTATTTTTTTCATATTTGAGCTCGTCAGGCCATAGCACCTTGCTCCAGTCCTCCATTGTCCAACTTTTATTCTCTTAAGCTCACAGCAATATTTTAGGTCGATTTTGAGACCAGAGCAAAGGTTTTCGAACTCCTATTCGGCCTTTTAAGCCTGCTTCAATCAAGCGCCTTTTCACGATAGTTAGAGAAACAGGCTGATGGAAACCAAAAAATGATTCCAAACTTATGGCCGTCAGTATAAATAGTTGCTGTGATGCAGAACGTCACTGTCGACAGATATAACTTTGTGGTAGTTAAGGACTTTATTTACCTAGGATTCGCTGTAAACTCAGACAATGACACCAGGGCTGAGATCGAACGAAGATTAACTCTTGCAAATCGATGCTTCTTTGGGCTAAGAAGGCAATTGTGTAGCAAAGCCCTCTCTGGAACAACTAAGGAAAACCTATGTATATAAGAACCTGATCATCCCAGTCCTGCTCTACCATGTCAAGAATGGATGAGGCCGCTCTCGGTTGTTATAAGAGAAAAATACTTCGGGTGATTTTTAGTCCCGACTGCATAGACGGAGAGTGGAGAAGAAGATATAATCATGAGCCGTAGGAGCTATATAGGGACATCGTTGGGTCATGTAGAGCGGATGGACACCCCAGTAGGACGAGGCAGTAGAGGAAGACCTAGCCTAAGGTGGCGCGATCAAGTGGAAAGGGACCTTAACCAACTTGGTGTGCGAAACTGAAGGCAGCTGGCTGAAGACTGGAGAGGCTTGTTGGTTGAGGCCCAAGTCCACCCCGGACTGTAGCGCCGCCTTAAGTAAGTAAGTAAGTAAGAAGACGCTGTTTGCAATGGAATAGCAACTGGAAACATGTTCATTGTGATGGCGATGTGCAAAGACAACGAAGGAAGCAAACATGTTATTGGGAAGCTAGACCTAAGCGGTTGTCCATATCCATCAACTTGGCACATGTATCCGTAGATGGCACCATGTTTGAGCACAACAGCTGTCACAAAGTCCGCTGATGGGTAAGCAACGTTCAACCAAAATGGTTATTTCTCGATCAGTCGACGTTTCAAAAGTAGTCTCCCTGACGTCCAGAAAAGAAGGAGAGTTGATATAGGAATAGTATGAGTTCACCATCTCATGGTAGTAACAATTAAAGTGTATACTGCATCCGTACAGCATGACTCAGCTTTTACAAGGCTAAAGGATGTCGCGGTGCGCCAAACGGTTAGAAACCCCCACTTGCATGGGGTTCATTACCCATCTTTGGCCGAAATAATTGCCGGTAGAAATTGGGGTCTGAAAAAGTTTATCTAGCCCGTCTATCATCAGTAAATGTAGAGTAGTTATACTTTAGATAGAGGTGCATAGTGCTGTCATAAACAAATTTCAAACTTATAATTCACTTGTTATACTAGATTGATGCACTGCTACATTATTCTCAAAAAATGCTGGGGTACCCCAGGGTTCAGTTTTTTCTCCAGCACATTTTTTATTATTTATCAGCGATATTTTCCGTCTTACTCGAAATCCAATCCATTTCTCCGCAGATGAATTGAGCTCACTTATTTCTTACCGACTAAACTATAATGATCCCAACGTATGTATATATATCTTTTACCCTAACCCTGGTATAAGCAGATTTGAAATGCCCAAAGGTCCTAGATGCCTTGCATTTCTCAAACGATATATGGAAGTGGTTTTGCTCTCCTGCCGTTTTGGCACTGACCTAAAATGCTTCTCTGCGTTCGTCCCAGATTTGAATATTTTTTTAATTTTCAGGCAGACGTCATACATACCTACATTTAAACTTTCCTTACCGTGTTTAACGATAAGCTTGAAGATTGTTCGGTGATCAGTCTGTTGTGGGCACATCCTTGAGAAAAATTTTGAGATACAAATTATCTCCCTCTGACTTTTTCAATCGTGCGTAGGATAACTTAAGCCGGTTCTCCGTCTGGTATCTAAACAAATTTTTGGACCTTAATGTCAGTGAATGTTAAGCAACCACGAGTTTGCTATAAGATACAATCGAAGACCTAACTTTCGCTCTTATATCGAGAGCATTGTACACAGAGACTTTGCATTCAAGTTGGTGAAACACTGGTCAAAGATATTATCCCTCATTGTATTGCATCTTCAAATCCAAACCGAAGCGAAGATTCATCTGTTTCGCCCAACCTGGTCTTACGCACTTCGCCGCAAAATAATCAATTGCATTCGAAGTTAAAGGCCAAAAGCCAGCCTTAAAAAATGCGAAAAAGAATCGGAGACAAAGCACCGCCTTGGGGAATACCAGCACGAACTCTATCCAACGGAATTTGAATTAAGCGGAGTTTGAAGAAGCGTCGAATCATGTTCGAATCATGCGGACTTGTATGTTCGAGAAAAATTGGAATATCCCTGCAACGGCAGAACTGATTTATTCCTAAGAATCTTGCCCGGTCACGTAAAGCCATGACGATGCCATGTACTTAAGAAATTCCATTTATCCACCGACAATGAACTCACTCAATTGTCAGGTCTCCTTGCCAGCTTCCACATAATTATTATCCACTGGTGATTAACTGTCCTTTTTCTCCCGTTGCTTCGTCCTGTGCATAAAAAAGTACGACATTTGCAGTACCCGAATGTAATTAAAACGCGGATAAGGGGATGTAATATCTTTTATACGCCACCCTTGAATGCGTTGAGATTAAATTTTTCAAATTCCCAACTTTCCATGCTACACGTCGCGCCGCGCGACTTGGTTGATGATGTGAGGCAGTACAGTCAAACCTGCACGTGCCATTTGAGGGCTCAGCGTCTGCCGTTGTCAGACAATTGTGCAGCAAACAGGGCTAGACTCAGCTAACAGAGAGTAATCAATGCAAGTGAAGGGCGGAATATAATGAACAATGGAATCGTCCAGGGGTTGATAACGTTTGCACATAGGTAGACATTCTCATTTCGGTCGATGACATTGAGTAAGATCTCCTGTGTGTGCGTATGCTGCGACAGAGGGATGATTTTTATTCGGGGAGAAATTCATTTAATTACTTTCCTTTCCCTTTGCTAACAAATTTTGGGTTGCCCCTTATTCACCTTTAAAAAAAAAAAAAAAATATTAAACACCCCTTATCGGAACGCATTTATCTGGATTTCAAAAGAGAATCCTCAACGGAAAAACAGCTGCACGTTTGGCCCTATGCCAGTGTACGGAGGGAACCGGAAGGATGCTCTTTCGGTGGTGCTCTTGTAGTGTTCAATTTTATTAAAGCATGTGCATCACAATTGCGCAACGTTTTAAAAAATTACATAACGCATACAGTAGGAATTAGGCCCGGGGAATGGAGGGAATGCTATTTATGTTTGCAGCTCTATGGTTTCAAATTGGGAAAGTGCGATACCAATAAAAAAGGAAGGGGAGTGTGTATTGAATTACAGCACACACAGCACACATGTTTCAGCTTCGAAATTCTTTTTTTTTTGACGCCTCTTGCTCAAATTAGTCGATTGTTGTAATTACTTGCATGTGTATCTGGCTACAGCTAATTTTAGGTCAAATATTTTTTTATGAAATCCTTGTACTTGATTGGTTTTCGTAGCCTGTAGGCAGGATTTGAAGGGGAAAGCCCTCTACGTAGTTTTGCTTCAATATTTGTATTTCTTTATCACACTTTTGCAGAGGTGATCAACTTTATAGAGTGTCTCGAGTGTCCATACTCATCAGGCTCATCTCCTGCATATACAAACGTATTTGTCAAAGCAGTGTCCATGTGATCAGGTAGTCTCATGGAGCGCCTATCCTGTTTCCCAAAGCTGGAAATGCTCAGAACGGTTTCCGACTTTAGTTTACTTTGGGAAGATTTTCGGAATTGAGTTTCCAAGCCGGGATTCATGAACCACTGACGGACAACTCCGATCTTAAAGGAAACGTGTGATCTACAGATGGACCAAAACTGGATTCTGAAGTTGGTGCTTGGACCCAATCGCAAAATCTCAAAACCACTTGGAAACAGTCCATATGTTTTCAAGGCCGAGCTTTACGCCATTGAAATACGCGCCGGCATCAACCTGAAGTCAGGCGTTAAAGGTGCCACCATTCATATACTAACGGACAGTCAAGCGGCGCTGAAAGCTATGAGCTTCCATTGATTAACTGAAAACCAGGTTTATGCTGCTTTTATACTCAGCAAAGCGTGGCCGTATGCAACGTAAAACTGTGGCAACGAAACTGCAGATCTGCTTGCCAAGAAGGGCTTCTCTGATTTTTTTCATTGGGTCCGAACAGCTCTGTTTTTAAATATAACCTCAACAGATGGGAGAGCAACGTGTGTACCACAGGACTCAGACAAGCTAAAAGAGCCGCCCGACCTGTCCATGGAAAGGAAAGAGATATCCTCAAGTATAGCAGAGACGACAAAAGAAGGCCTTTGAGGTTCCTTTCTGCTCACTGACAGCTTAAGTACCTACTACCTGTAGAAAATAAGAATCAGGACGACACTGTGGAGCACATACAATGTGAGTGTGTCTTATATTAGACCGAGATTATCCTTCATGCCTTCATCAGGAAAGTGGAACTACTGCTTGTTTAAAGATGGCTTAAAGAGAGCCCATACGCCGGACGTTGGGCTTAGCCAGCCCTGTCCAGCTGGAAATAAAACTGTGACCGAAGATACAGAATTGTCGATTCGTCGGCGGTGGGCTTGTTGGCTTCCGTTGGACTATTTAAACCTAGGACTTGCACCCACACCCGATAACATTCTGTTACTACAAGAACTGAAGCCCATAGACATTGGACAGCGAAAAAATTGACACAGATGGTGCAGCAGGAAGTTGATGCTGATTTTTTCAAAGAAAAAATTCTCTAATGAGGTACATATGATGCCACCTTTCTGGATACGTGAATAAGCAAATTTATCGCATATGGGGCGAGCAATATCCTCATCAGATTCAAGAGACACAATTAAATGCACAAGAAGTGGCTGTTTGGTGTGCATTGTGGCCAGGCGGTGCCATCTTTCTTGAAGACGATGAGGTTCGGACTGTGGTAGTCAATGGTAAGCGCTATGGGCGCATGATAACCGAGTATTTCCAGCACAAAGTCGAAGATATTGATGCGGAACAGATGCGGTTCAAACAAGATGGCGCAACTTTCCAAATATAGGGTGCAACGTTGGATGTTTTACGTGAAAATTTTGCATTTCACTGGTGATGTCATCTGACCGACAATGAAGTGATAAAAGTGATGTCCATATCAACCAACACGAAACGTTCGACCAACTAAATACCAACATCTGCCACGTTGTACCCGAAATACCGAGAAATTTATGAAACTTACTTACTTAAAGTGGCGCTACAGTCCGGAGTGGACCTGGGCCTCAACCAACAAACGTCTCCAGTCGGTCGATCTTTACCCAGCTGCCTCCAGTTACGTACACCATGTTGGTTGAAGTCCTCTTCCACTTGGGTGTGCTACCTCAGTCGCGATCATCCTCTACTGTGCCGGAGGTGTATTCAAAGACTTTCCGGGGCCCAAACATTGGTGTCTATACGCTTTACATGACCCAGCCACCTCAGTCGTTAGACCTTCACTCTTCTGTCTAAGTCGATATCGCTACACAGCTCGTACAGTTCTTCGTTGTATCTCCTCCTCCACTTACCGTCTATGCAGACGAAAGTCACTCGAAGAATTTTCTTCTCGAAACATCCAAGAGCAACCTCATCCACTTTTGACAAAGTCCACGCCTCTGTACCATAGAGCAGAACTGGAATGATAATGGTCTTTTCATGGATCAATTTAAGGGGTCAAGCTGTTTGAGAGAGTTCTTTGCTACTCAATTGCCTTTCTGGCCCAGAAATCAGCGATTGGCCGTTTTATCTCTGAACTAGTAGCGGAGCCTAGGTAGACAAAGTCCCCAGCTATGTTCCACAAAGTTGTCTCTGTGTCCGATGATGTTCTGTCCGGTCTTGCTGACAGTGTATACTTGGTATTCCCTCATGGACCGGTGAGCCCATCAATACTCACGAAAGCGCCACTGATACCAAGCTGCGTTCTTCCAATCATGTCAATATCGTCGCCGTATGCGAATAATTGGACGCACTATTGAAAGGTTGTCCCTCTGTTGTTGAAATTTATGAAAAAGTCATCGGAAATTACCTCGAAAGGACTGACTGCTGCAGAAGATCCAGAGCAGAAAAACACGACGTTTTTGATAAATAAAGAAAGATCCGATGATTTACACAAAATTTGCGTTTTTTTTTTTTTTCTTAAGTCTCGAAAGCTTAAATTGGATCAGACTTTATCAGCAATAGATTTGCCCATCGAATGGAAGTCACAACTGTGCTTCACAGCTACTTTAAAGACCACTCTGACCTCTTGTGAGATGCAACTTGAAGGTGTGTCTCATTGCCAATATGAAATTCGGTCAAGAGAGTTGAATATTTTTTGAAAGACACCTTTTCATGAGCTTTATAAAAATTGTCATCGGTCATCATCGGGAACTGTCTCCTAAAATAGTTTTTGTCAAAATTTTGTGGCTTTAAATTCCTGAATACCTTCTGAATCTTTTCTGATATTCCCCCTTCCTTAAGCCCACTTTCACTAAATTGAGAACTTGTTCCTGTGCAACCGACACTATTCACAAGATCTCCATCAAAGCCCTGTCATTGCCCCAAATACTATTGTCGAACAGGATTACCAACTGCTTAATGGTAATGAAAGGTGAGCCCTCCAAATATGATAAAAATTATTCAAAAAAACGAGTAGAAAAACCCATTCTATTACAATAAACCCAATTTTTATAGTCAACAATACGAACACCCATGGCTTCGGGCACCCGTTGCATTCTCGAAGAAAATATCGATTTTCCCAGCAGTGTGCTTTCAATAAATTACCCGAATATCGTCTTTGGCAACCCAATATTTTATCAACTTGAAAATCATTATTCCTCGATATCCCCAACTGATTAACATTTCAAAACACACACAGAACCACTTGCTGCGTGAGAAAAATCTCATCGGGGCCTGCTATACATGCATACTCCGGTGATATCGAAATCGATAACAAATTTTTGTGCTGCAGTTGAAATTAGCTTCCAATTAACTCGGAAAACACTCTTTCATTGACATCCGCACCGAATTATAGCAATTCATCTGCATGGCAGGTGATAAGTACCCAACCCATTCATTCTCACCTCAATAAACTTATCGATCGATATCTTAATTATTAATTAAACGCCGCGGCCGCGGCCGCGCTGATTAAATGAATACAGGGTGTAGTCGCATAGAAAAGAGAAAACATCTCTAATTATACGCGCGCCTTTTTTTTTCTTCTCTCTATTGAGATTTATTTGCTGTCTTGGAACATAATGAACACGTTCCTTACATAAAATAGAATTTACATATGTAAGCCACGTAATTGTATCTCTCGGATAATTATAGAAATTTTTTGTATTTTTTTGTATTTTTATTGCCTATCATAATTTTTCTGGACCATAAAAACTGCCCCGTAAATCAATAGGTGGCCTATACATTAGACCTGTGCCTAAATACAAACAAAATGTATCTAGATAGATTTAGCTTCGCGCCTATGGCTTGTTGATGTCTCTTTCTTTACGGAACTGACAGCGCTACTGATTACCTATTGATAGTGGCTTCGTTTTCCTTTTATACATATTTGTGAGCTTGTGAACGGACGGACAGACGGACGGACACCAACCTAGTGATAAATAAAATCATTAAATTTGGATTTTAATTACCCAAAACATTGTGTATACCGTTAATGTATGCAAATTCAAGCAAACGACAAACGAAGTCCCCACAAAATGACAGATTAATCAATGTATATTCTCCGCTTTAGATAGATTTTTATATCTGTCAGATAGATTTTATATTCGAACGCAAGGTTCATAGCTGTGTGTTGTCAATATGAATATTTGTCAAAGGGAATCCAAGTTTGATCATCGTCATGCTGGGGTATTCATGGTCATAATTTGTGAGATTTTAACAATTCTCTTGGCATTTGCATAAATTTATATCTGAATACCCGGAGGCAGGCTATTTTATTTCGCACTCAATTTGAATTGTGTATCCATACCAGCCAGCTATACAAGTACACATAGCTGGTATGGGTTTTAAGTTTGTCTGTTTTTTTTTTTTTTTTGGAAAAAATTCAATTAATTGGGATAATCTCACCCAAAGGACATTAATCCATATTTTATGGCATTTGTTTGTAGAAATGGCATTTAATTAATGTTGACAAATTCATTTCGTCTTTGGGTGGGTGTTGAAGATATTTTGGGTTCTGTCTTTGGATGGACGGGGACTATGTTTGGGATGAGCTGAGATTACAGATGAAAGCGTATGTTTTTCTTAGTTGATTACATTCTCATACCGTGGAGTGTGAAAAAGTTTCACATCGTTTGTGTGATAATGTTTTCTGTCATAGGAGATAAATACGATCTTTTTGTTGTTGAGTCAATAAGGTGGACGTTGTTTGTTTTCATTATTGTAAATCTATGGAAACGCCACAGACAGCAGGGATTTAATAAAGCCCACTCCTTAATGTTGTTGTTTGTTTATATCATTCTTATGGAATTCGATATGAAAACGTGCGCAATAAATAAAGACGCAAGCATTTCTACAGGGGCTCCGTGTAAATACTCGTAATCTCACTTGTACTTGGTGGACTTAAGGTCACGTTTGGTGCTTAAGTTTAAAGTGGGTGTGTTGCTAAGAGTGTATGGTGAAAATTTGATTAAACCGCAGAATAAATGGTACAAGGCGGAGGATGATGTATGCGCGTCATGGTTTTTCAGTCAAACAGTTTTTTTTCTATAGAAAAGCATTAAATAATGGTCGTTACGGCAAAACAGGTCCAATGCGGAGAAGAAGGTTATAAGGATCTAAAATTTAATTGCAATGGTATCCTTGTAACAAATGAGTAAATTGAATTTCGCTACCATAAGCAGTTTTTGGGTTGTAACGTCCTTTATGTAGAAGCTTTACGTACCTTCTACATAGTTTCTAAGCCGAATCTGTAGCTAAGCTAAAGACGAATATTTGGCGCAACAGACCAAGGTCTAGCCTGAAATCGAAAGCCATATCGGGAAGGTGAAATGAAATGATTTATTAGGGCAGGACCGTGAAAAAACGTTGGTGTTTTATGGAACTCGAACTTCGAACCTTTCGCTCAAGAGTCCAAAACGCTAGCCATTGAACCACGGCGTCCGTGTATCCAAAGGTTTTGAGTTACAGGATTTTTTTTATAAAATTTTAACCATTTGCATAAATTCAAATCTCAAAGGACATGCACAGATTCTAAAGAAACTTGCAGGTGAAGACGTAAACAGGGACTGCACGCCACTATACTTCGACTTTAACAAACCATTCTCCTGCACTTTCCGAGTAAGTGGGATTGGAAGCCAATGAACCAACAAAAAACGAGTCTATAGCTATCTACACAGATTGGGCCTGAACCACTCTGCGGAATAGGGGAACATACCATTCGCGAAGAATTCAGGAAAATGGAGAAAGAGGACAGGGCGAGAACCTGGAACAACCCTATAGGCCTGAGGCAAGCTAAAAAACTACTGGGACACTATAACCGGAAAAGATTTGAAGCCTACATATGCCTCAGCAGGAATAACCTACGAATCCTAACAGGCTTCCTAACGGGGCATTGCAAACTCAGGGAGCATTTAAGGAAAATAGGATTAACAAATGAAGGCCTTTGCAGATTCTGCAGCGAGTCAAGCGAGTCTCCGGAGCATCTTCTGGAATCATGTGGGGCACTGACCCACAAAAGACTGAAATACTTGGGCAAGTACCAATTTTCAGCTGAGGATATACCAACCATGGACCCGCTTGAAGGTGAATTATTCTCGCCAAGGCAAAGCTAGAGGATATGACCCTCAAACACAATTCTGATGGAATCAAGATGCGAGGGGAACTCTAACGAGGGAACGAACCTCTCCAAGGCAATAGCAGGGGACACAATAGACCATTAGGTCGCATTGCAAGATGACCCTACACAAATACAAATACAAATCTACACAGATGAGTCAAAGATGGATTAAGGAACAGGCGCCGGTATATTCTCCGAAAAAACAGGAATCAGACTTCCTGACCATAGCAGTGTCTTTCAAGTGAAGGTGCTGGGAGTGGCAAGGCAGGCAGTATGGTATCAATGATGGTAATACCACGAGAAGATATCACCATTTCCATGGACAGCCAGACAGCCATTAAAGCAACTTTTTCTTATGAAATCAAGTCTAAGCTAGCTCGAAGCTTTTGCGGAGAACTTAAGGTTCTTCTCAAGGCGTCCCTGGTCACAGCGAAATAGCTGGAAATAGCTGATGGACTTGCTAGAAAAATGTCGAGCACTCCAATGGATTAAGTCTTCCTTCAATAACCTCAGAGTACGAGTTAAGCGTAAGATCCTAATGTAAGCCAATAATAGGTGGAACTCGCATACCACCTGTGATACTTATGTTTGTATGTATGTCAAGGAAGCTTTGGTAAAGTCAGAACAAACAAACAGAAAATCGCTGTTGCTTCTACGAAACCACACAATGAAACTTAATCTCAACGATTGCAATGTATTTATAGGCCGCTGCGACGAAGAGGCTCACAGGGATACACCTCACTTCCTCTGCCATTGCCCAAGCCTATGTCATTTGAGAAACAAAAATTTAGGAAAACATTACTTCCAGGACATACAAGAACCATCTGATGTGAGACATCCTTCCAATCTTTTCAGGTCTTTGAAGATATCCCGATGTTTGCGGACCCTAATCACCTACGAGCAGTAAGATACAGGAACTGAGACCAAACCCCCCATAAGGCATGACAATGGATCGAGACTTTACCCCTTTCATCACTTCAGCAACCTAATCTAACCTGGGCAAAAGTATTAAGGGTAAAGGGTTCCAAATTTTGCCAACGCACTAAACTATTAGTTAATCTTAAGGGAACCTATTGGAGCTTAGCTCTAGAGCAGCTCGATGGATTGTAATGAACAGTTTTATAGATTGCCTTCTAAGGTTTTGTCAACAACCTTGTCATGGGGCATAAGGCGCACGCATGTTCGGATATCTGCAACGCTTTTGTGTCTCTCCCTAACTCATTCTTAACATTCTGGACTCCTCCTCTTCTGCTCTGCCTAGGGCGACCATCCCGATCAGTATTTCAAAGCACAATCCACATACCCGTGGCACCCACCCCGGTTCCTATAATGAAAAATCCACTTCTGAGCCTTGCCTATCAATCTCAACGAAGATTTCACTCTCTATGATCCCAGTGTGTCCTAGGACCAAACCAAGAATCAAAGAGTTTAGCCTATTGAATTTTGGCAACCATTTATGGATTGAGCAAGACCTTAAGCGCAGCCTGACTATCATTGTAACCGCATGTTCTCCCACTCTTTCTCCTACAATAGTCATAAGGATTGTACAATTCTCCACTCGAAAACCAGGCGCATGTTTGCCTAACGGGAAGTGTAGCTTAATGTTATAAAAATGAAAATTCGACTTAAACCAATTCCAGCCTTAGATTGCGACCGGTATAACCTACCGGATCAAGTAGAGTAAGGAAGATCAAAATTAAATCTATGCTACAACCGAAGCCCTGGTGTCATTGCGTCAGACGACGTGTCCATAAGACCGGGGTCGCGCAGGTCCATCAAAACTTTAGGTAAGGTTATACCAAAAGCCACCACGCCTAAGATGGTGGGTTGTTTTGATAGTGCTGCCTATGATGTAAGTGCCAAAACGAAGCAGGTAGTACAGTGCATCAAAAGCAAGGCTAGGCCTACTCGGAAATCTACCCGCTGCGGTCTAACATACGAACCGCAATGTTAGGCAAGAGAACCGGCATACAAAAGGAAACTACGACGACGGCCTTCAGGCCTCAAGTTTAGATTTAGATTCAGTTTGCTCAGGTGGACAAAAGTTTTGGGGTATTATTGACCGGGTGGAATGGTTCTTTCTGCCTGACAGCGGAATGTTGGTCTTTGTCGCCGTTAAACAGTCTGAAAACTTCTATGTTCTCAGCTAACCAACTGTGACTCTACTACAAGGTATCGTTCTTCATCTCTACAGGTTCCGTTCGAGCTTTATCATTCCTGGAGTGGCTTATAAACTCCTCACGGGCCCTCTTTGAGGCCAGTATACCGCTTAGCACACTGCAAAGGGAGATAGAAATCGAGACCATTGACGGGGCCAATAAACGCTGGTACCAATTAGATACATGCGCAGCAGCCAAATCATTATGGCCAGTCTACGACAAAAAGAGATTTACTAATCTTACAGGATGACAGGACACTGTGTGATAGGTAATGGCGCACTACTGTATTAGCTGCAGGGACGAAGAGGAAATAGAATCCGTTCGTCACCTCCTTTGTGACTGTCCAGCGCTGGCCAAAAAAATAAGCACGCCTTGGCAGTTACTTCTTTTCAGAACTGGACGAGTTGGGTAACATTGACCTAAGCAAACTCCTGAGATTCATACATTTATCTCGGTGGTTTAACTTAGCGGTCGAAGATTGATATTTAGGTTCCCAGGGTTTTTTAAAATCCTGTCAACAAGGGCGCCCATTTACCTAACCTAACCATGTCTCTCATTTTGTTTCGTGCCTTGCCGTGTGGTTCCTTGTCAAGCCAGTGGTTACTTGGTGAAGCCCATCAGTGCCGGGTTTACTTGCAGCCAGTAGCCTCCAACTACTACACAAAACAAGGTTTCTGCTTGGAAGTATTGTAGGTTATGTTAGGTTAGGTTGAAGTGGCTGCCAGCTAGAGTCGCCAGCATACTTAGACCAAAGAGGTCCGTTGTGATACCACGTGGATCATGGGAGAAGCCTCCCTCCACCTACTCGTCTTAAAACCAATTAGAACTTCTTATGAAGCGTAGGAGGCTCTTGATGTCGATATTCATCAGGTCGCTTGTATCATTATAATAGGGAGCTCCTAAGTGGAGTTTCCTTCTACGGGAGAGAGCTGGGCAGAAACAAAGAAGGTGAGGAATAGTTTCCTCCTCTTCTTCATCCATGCAGCTTCTACAGAAATCGTTCGCAAAAAGGCCCAGCCTTGTGGCATGCTTGCCTATTAGACAGTGTCCAGTGATGACACCTATTGTGGTGCCGATATGCAATCTGTTGAGAGAAATCAAATTCTTAGAGCGTTTTAGATCCAGCTTTGGCCAAATCTGTTTTGACGCTAGACATGTTGATCCACTTGTCCACCTAAGATTTGCACTCTCGATAGCATCCAGCTTAAGTTTAAGTTTGCGAGTAGCGATTGGAATACCTAAGGTGCCGTTGTCCGGCAAGATGGGTAAATTTGTTCCTTCTTTGGCGAGTTCATCGGCCTTACAATTCCGTGGAATGTCTCTATGCCCCGGCAGCTAACACAGGTGAATTTTGAACTGCTCCGCCATCTCCACAAGAGACGAACGGCAGTCTAGGGCTACTAAAGAGTTTATAGAGGTCGATTCCAGGGATTTGATTGCTGCCTGACTATCAGAAAAGATGCGGATATCTCTAGCAGATATCACGTTTTTCTTAAGCCAAGATAGGGCCTCTTTTATCGCCATTGTTTCCGCCTGGAACACGCTACAGTGATTAGGAAGACGGAAGGAGAGCTTAAGATTAAGCTTATCGGAGAAAACACCTGCACCGACTCCGTCTATGGTTTTTGACCCGTCAGTGTAGAAGTGAATAGAATCATCTTCTAAAAATGCATCGTCCTCCCAGCGTGATCTGGAAAGGATGGTGACAAGGAAGTTCTTCTCAAAATTTAAATGTGGTATGGTGTAGTCCGTGTTTTCGGGAGAGATTTTGAATTTATTCAGAATAGAGGCGTGGCCGAATTCTTTTCTTGACCACTGTTGGGTAGCTTCAAGGCGAACGGCTGCATTCGCTGCCATTTGATTGCTGAATATATCGAGGGGTATCAGATGGAACAGAATATGCAGTGCCGCAGAGGGAGTTGTACGTAGTGCTCCGCTTATGCACAGACAAGCTGTACATTGGATCTTGCTTAGATAGCCGCGATTTATAGCTTTTTTCTAAGGCTGTCCACCAGACAATCACCCCATATGTGAGTATCGGTCTAATGATCGAGGTGTAGAGCCAGTGAGTAATTCGAGGTTGTAATCCCCATTTATTCCCAATGGCTTTCTTACAAGAGAAAAGTGCTACTGTAGCTTTCTTGAATATTAGGTTTCCAACTTAGCTTCCTATCCAGGATAAGACCCAAATATTTTGCTTTATCAGAGAAAGTTAAGCTGGGTTCCATTAAGAGAGGGAGGGTCGACTAGCGGAATTTTATATTTCCTTGAAAAGAGTACTAGTTCAGTTTTGTGGGGGTTTACACCCAGACCACACCGAACTGCCCATCTAGTGAGCTTATTTAAAGCGTTTTGTAAGAGTTCCTTCAGAGTATTTAGGTGCTTTCCCGAGACGGCCAAGGCAACATCATCTGCATAAGCGATCGCTGTGCATCCGCTGTGGAAGTATTGTACAATGGATCACAATCTCTAAGTGTCTATTCTGAGTGTAGGGAAGTGCAGGCAAGTAAAACAAGGCTTCTGTAGTAGTTGGAGGAACTTAGTTTTTACTCATTTTGTACTCGGATGGTTTCTTTTCCCCGGCAGTTCTCACAACTTGTTGGGTCACAAGCAAACACTCTCTCTATGAAACCGTGGCCACCGTAAGATTACGTTACGTAGGGTAACAAAATCCCAGGCACCATCGTGGGCCCTTAAATTGATGAAAAGAATTTGCAACAAAATTTTACATTTTGTGCATGCCTTGGAATGACATCGCACATTTATTCCATGAGCCACCCAGCGATTACTTGTTTTCATAACTTTTAGTGTCTGTCCCACACTAAGGGTTGCGATGATGGTCCATTGTTCTGCAACAATTTGTGTAAACAAAATTTGTTTTTATTCACACTCATAGCCTTCTACAACCAAATGTCTTACAACTTTATTCAAAATTAATTCAGCACATTTGGTCAGATCAATGGAAGATTCGAGCAGATAACATATACTCTGTGGGGGCATGCATATGGATGATAATTGGAACCAAAGCCCACAATCTCTGAGAGATATCAACAAAACGATTGCATACCAAATGAAATTTAATTAAACCCCAAGCTCACAGTGCATTCATGCAAGGACTATGTAAAATTGCTTTGACTACAAGGTTAATCTCCTTACATGCGGTTGCTCATAAAACTAATTAAAATGTGTAATACGGTCTGGAACTGATTTCTTTATAGCACAATAATAAAAGACCATCATGGATGGAGGCTTGTTTATTTGCCTGATAAAATAAACAATTCCTTTGTAGCAGAATGAGTGTTAATTTCTTAGAAATGAACAAAACAAGTAATGTTGTTAAGGCGCTTGGTAAATATCACAAAGAAGGACTAACTAAGTGAAGCATTATCTATTGTTCCATTGAATTTACTTCAAAGGTCCTTAATTCACCTGATCGAATACATGTAGCATACTAATAACCTTCATTGCACCACTAATGAGGCAAAAAATCTCTAACAAAAGCCGACAGAAACATACTCTGACACTTAATTAACAGCAGAGGTGTCAAAACAGACGCTGCAGGCGTTCAAACGTATCGGCGCTAGAATCGATTTTTTTTTTTTTTTTTCTTTTTGTATCCCTTTGTTCTTTCATCTTTATTGTGTTCAGGTATTTATCGGGTTTTTTTTCATCTGTTTTAAAATTCCAAATGATTCAGTGTGGCTATAAAGTTTGACTGTGTGTATGGCTGTGTGAATTGAATGTGTGGTCGGAAGCCCTTTGGAATTTGAAACATTTTCCAAAAATAAGAACCATGCACGAAAAAAGCAAAAACATCGACCAAACGCACAGATGCAAAATCAGTCCATGTATCCATGTCCATGAACTGAGGCCAATCACCCTTCCCTCAATCGTGTTATTAGTTTTCCATTTGTATTGGACTGCAGGACGCAGCGTGTTGAATTTCCTCGTTCTCTCGAAACCAAACAAAAGCTGAAGAAGTACACCGTGCACCATGCACATAAAGATAAACATCGCACCGCGGCGGAATATTAAGGAACCAATTCTGTGTTTTCTTACTTTCGTCCAGTTTAACCCCTGAACTTTGTTTTCTCGAGAAAATAAGTCTCTTAACAGTCTCTCTCTCTCAAAAAAAAAAGGACGACGACACAACGGAAGTTCTTTTCGTCTTATTTTGTCATGAACTATGGTTCGGTTTTGACATGCATCTTCCCCTACACCAGACTCATCTGCGGTCGTGAAGGAAAATCCTGTTGGTTGACGACGCGACCAAAGGATAAGTGCAATGAACTCACCAACCGAATATTTTTTGGCATACGTCCCAGAAAATTTCACCCTGCGCCAGACCATAGAGAGATTGAATCAATTTGAAATGAGGGGAAGCTAGAGCACGGCAGGGGCGCAAAACAGGACACAGACGATAACAACACAGGCCCGGACAGAACAATGAACAATGGTAAATCCCTGGCGTGTAGTTGTAGTGGTGTTCACATTTTTATTACTTCAATTCATTTGAGGATTTTCCTGGAGGTTTTTCTTGTCGTTCTTTTTTTTGTTTCGGTGCATGTCCCTTTTTTTCCTTATGGCTGTTGATGCAGATGCGCTGAATGTAATGTCTGACCACCACCATGATTGGTGGTTAGTGTCCTTAAAAACCCATTTTTTTTTTTCCTTAGTTTTTTGAGCACTTCAACGGAACTATAGATAAGCATGCTGAATAGAAGGATATCTTCGTCTAATGTTGAGTGATTATTTTTGGAGTATTGTTGCTGGGGCTAATTTGTTCGGTTGGATGTCCTGCGGCGGATTTCAATTCATGCTGTCTTTACTTTAAGTGGACAAACTTTTTACAATTAAATTAGAAAGGAGTGGAAAAAAGAGATTTAGTTGGTTGGAGAGATATCTTATGTAAGAGTGGTCTGGAATAAGGAAAGATCCCGAGTGCCTACCCATCTTTCGTTAAAAAAAAGAAAACTACTTTGATAGAGCTCTTGATACAGACTCACTGAAGAAAAAGTTTTGAATAAGCAAAGATTTTCAACAAGGTTAGGTTCGTTACCCTTAGACTGATGTCGATGGTTATGACTGCGAGATCCACTTAGAAAAAGAGCAGGTCTCTAGCACATGAACGAGATACATATGAGTGGTTTTTCAAATCTGTAAATAGCTATCAAAGGACGAATTTCCAAAGATACAAAGCTTTCGACGGTGGGAAAAAATATCCCGGGAGTAGTTTCATTCTTCCTTGTGAAGGTAAAAGGTAAAGATAAATAGTAAAAACAAAATGGTAGGACGTCTGCAGAAAAAAATGTATCCTTGATACATTTGGCCACAAGGCTGGTCTCTGCCATAAACTCCCTTTGCCCGCGACTCAGCTGCTTAGTTCTAGGAATAGCTCAGCTCTAAAGCTTTGCAATGTGTTTCCAAGATGTGTTACCCTTGCCTCCCAGATGTGGCTGTGCGTACTACTACCTACGAAAAGACGGGCCATCCGTTTGCTTCTTTTGGAAATTATTATTAAAATTACACCGTTCAATATTTTTCAGTGACTGTTCGTTCATAAAATATAGTAAAGCTTCCGATTATTTAGGAAAAATAGTTCCATCCAAATGGCTGCCGGGGTTGGCTTGGTATTAGCCTTTCCTCTCAACCCAATTTGCCAGGATATTGTCGATTGTTTCTATTTTACGAAAAGCTCGATGGATGTTTTTCTTAGTGCGTCAATTGTTTGTGGACCGTACGGGGTAACAAAGGTCCTTAATAGTTCCCCATGGCTCACAGCTGAGCGGTGGCCAAGGCATGCCTCTAAGCCAGTAAATCATCTGATAACACGTTTATTCAACTTAGTGAGCGCAGTATGTAAATTGGCTGACGGCTGGTGTGGCATGTTGGGCCATTCAGCTAGAACAAAAGCCCGCCAAAGTTCGAGTTGTCAAATTGCAGCCACAAAAAATCAGTTGTCATGCTTTGTAGGTCTAATGATGCCTCCACTTCAAAGCCCACATTAAACGATTCTTCTTTGAGAATTGATTAGCTTGTCTATGACTGGGTGGGGTTTTCCAGAATCCCGAATCCTACAGTTTTGCTTGTTTACATAGGCTCCGAGATAAAAATTGGCTCCGAGATGATTTTCCGACAAAAATTGATATAATTTTTGAAAGCATTTAAAGGTCACAGGGGGGAGGAAGGATGACGAAGTAGATAGTAATTTTGGTTCAATCCTTGAATGAGATGGAAGTTGTGGGCAAATAACCCGAAGGCTTTATTCCTCCGCAGAGAAGTTCGTCGAGTTAGGCTGCTTGGGATAACAATAGGAAAAACTACCAAGCCAAGCTGTCACTTCTGTCCGCTCTTTTTGACATTTGTTGTCAGAATAGACTGGCACAGCTTCAAGAAGAGACTACTGCTTGAACAAAGCTATGTAACTTATTTTCGAAATACATCTTAAAAGCGGTCATCGGTACCATTCAATCCCTGATCATCCACTACGTGTAAATTTTGTACAGAGATCTTGGCCTACATCAATACAAGATTTAGCTGGTGCAAGAATTAAGGCCATAAGAAGATCATTTGCGTCGTTCTTTTCTGATTGTACTCCAAACAAGTTGCAAGCTGACCCGTTTTTTGTCGCAAAATTGTCTTGTCGATGGGGCCCATTTTTGACACAGCGTTTATGAATGAGCTACAGATCCCATCAGTATGAGCTTAAGTATGCCGGTAGAGCAAACAAGCGCCGATATTTTGTTTTGTTTGCCATCGTTGGTTTGAGACACCACGTTGAGTAAGGGCTTCCACTTTGTACTACCCATATGGCAAAAGCTTTATTCAATCTTTCTGTTACCGATGCAATAATACACTGGCTTTGCGAGTGGTCATAAATGGCCACAAGTCAAAATACAGGACCCAGCTTCTCGCGACCATTCGTGTTGTGCGTGTTATATTTCTTTTCACAAATGGAAGGAACCTACAGTTTAGAGCCATATCCGAAAGGCGTATTGAGAAGCTCTCTCTTGACGGTTATTACTCTCGGACGTCTGTCAGTTTTTTTTTCTGGGATTCGAACCTCGAACTTCACGCTTAGCGATCCAACACACTAACCACTTGAGCCACGGCGCCTACGGCCACGAGTCACAGAACCATTAAACTGACACCATATCAAGATTTTAGCTTTTCAAACAGAAGACCAAAAATTACACCGATTGAATGCACTGCCATTTAAAAGGATGCTTAGGTGGAATCAGGGAAGTGTACGATAGAAACAAAATTTTCTCCTTAGGACTGCCAGCAAACACAGGCGTCTCAGTGAAATTCTAAATTTCTCCAGAAGAATTATTAAGCTCGCAGTTTGACAATTGAACAAATCGGAGTTTTGACCTACATATATGGGAGCCGTGGCTCAAGTGGTTAGTGCGTTGGATCGATAAGCGAGAGGTTCGAGGTTCGAATCCCGGAAAACACCTAAAACAAAAGTTTTTCACGGTCCCACCTCTCGCAAATATCTGACAAATGTCCGAGAGTTATAACTGTAATGAGAAAGCTTCTCAATACGCCTTTCGGATATGGCTCTATGGTAGGTCCCTTCCATTTTTGTGAAAATGGTCGTGAGAAGCTGGGCCCTGGACCACATATGTACATTTGTTGCGCCAAGTATTTGTATTTTTTTTTTTTTTTTTTTTGACTTATATTTAGAGAGTTAAGAATCTGTACTGGTTAAAACTGCTCACAGGAACAGCTTATAATTGTGTGTTCAACTGAACGATTTACATTTACCCAATGCAAGGAACTTTCTGTCTCATGCCAGGCTGGTTCTTGATGAATCCTTCCTTCCTTCTTCTGAAGAACGATGGACAGTTCTTATTTTTTTCTTTTTATGGCATGAATAAGGGCAACATCGTGTATAAGTCTTTTGATTTTAGCCAACGCAAAGAGTCTGCCTGGCAAACTTCTTGCAGTCGCTTCCCGTGAAAAAGGCTTGTTATTTCAGAAGTGATTACTTTGTCAAGCATGTAAAGAGGGCTAGAGGTATGGGCTTCCAGTACGATACGGAGATTATGCCATTCCTTCCTAAAAATAAGGCGATTCGAAACTTGTAGGATGCCTTCGAATCATGAACTGTGCACCTAATCAATTTGCTTCCCATGGACATGGATTTGGTGGCTCCTTTAATTGGAGTCTAATTATCCTTGTTTATCTTTCGCCTATGCACGCTTTTTTTCTGTTAAAAAATGTGACGTAGTCACAATAAATGACTTCAGTTCCATCTGCCGTGAGTTAACTTCCATCGAATTCCACTTTCTGTTTATCTCAGCGGGTGGTTGCACACTGAACACCAGAAGGACACTCCTCTGTAATTGCTGCTGCCCGGAACAAAATGCGTCAATAAACTCCGCACAGAGTCCCAAAATTAAACTTCGCCCCCCGAAAACTACAAAAGCAATTTGATTTCGATGTTTTTTGCAATTGCATTTCGCATTTGAATCGATAACGATAACTTCCCCTGCCCTTAAATGGAACGCAACGTATTGAATGTCAATTTATTGAAGGACTTTTAATTGGATAGGCGCTCAATGGGACTGCAATTCCGAGATAAATTTGTAATGCTTGTAAATATAAATCAGAGAATGAAATGAAAAACTTAAATGTATCTCGCTCCTTGCATCTGAGGCGGGAAATTCCTTCGTGCGTTAGCCATTCCTCGTCCACCTCGCTTGTTCTTATTACATTCCTGGCGAGTGTAAGCCGAAATAAGTCATTAAAGCTGAATAAGGAAAAAAACCAAAAAAAAAAATAAAAACGGAACGTTAACCGCTGTCGGGCATACACTTTGAACAAATATTTGCATTCATACAACAAACACGAGCAGAAAAATTTGTGTTTTTGTTTTTGTTTCTCTTGTCGATCGAGAGGTGTGGAAAGGATTTAAATTAGCAGATTACTGGGAGTTACTTTTTGGTTATACAAACATAGTTTTTTTTTTTTTGTCCTTTGGCATATTTGCCGGAAGATACAAAAGATAAAAAGAGGCGTCGCGCGGCCATGAGTTTAGTGTTGAAGAGGTTGTTTGCATGTTGTTGGCGATTTAAATTGGATGTTGGATGTCCTGCAGCTATGTAATTTGGAAATTATTTCAGTCTTTAACCGACCGGTACACGTTCTGTCGACATTCCAAAACGGAAATGCTAAACCTTTGTTTTTTTTCGGTGAAACTGAAATATACTCGTAGCTGTACAACGGTCATTAATTGCATCTTTCAGTTTGTTTCGAGGGAAATGCTTTACTCAGACTTAGGCACGCCATGCGATTTGACTGGGTCCAAGAGGTGTTAAAGGAAGCCACAAACCCCACAAATAGGAGCTGCGATTATATTCTCTTTAAAACTACAGGCAAAGCCGCATGGAAGCCATTTAAATTCGTGCATTTTTTCTGCTGTTAATTATTTTCATCAATGCTGAGTGGGGGGAGGTGTCTACTAAAATTTTCGCAAACTTCTTTTTTTTTCAATACAGTCTTTTGCGTATTTTTTATGATGAAAATATCATTGCACAAATTGAAAGAATAACGTATCTACAAAAGGACACAAAAAATATGCAATAAGCTTGACCCAGTTTTATCTGCAGCAGCACACTCTCTGGGCTTTTTTTCATATCAAAGCAAGCGAACAACCCGAATTTGAAAGCATTTCCAATTCGACTTTAATAATTCAATTCACCTATTCTGGTGACCCCAATAAAATTGTCCCTACAGCTGGAGTTGCGTCCCCACCACGAGTACGTTGTGCAAAAAACTTACCGCTTCACAAATTCCAAAGAAACAAACTAATAAATAAAAAAAAAAAAAATAGCAATACAGGTGCAATATTTTTTTTAAAAAATATTTGGGATCCGGAGAGTTTTAGTTTTTATTCCCAATATTGCGGTTTTGTTACTTTTCGTTTCATATTTGCGGCGTAGTACTATTTTATAATTTAACCTGCACGTATACAAATTTAATTGTTCAAAAATTTCATACAAAAAGGGGTTTTAAAGCCTATTCTTTTCCTCTTGCAAGCCTTTCATCGGCATACGAACTTATGCATAGCGAATTTCCAGAGAAGGAAGAAGTCCGTAGGTATCAACGGAATATCCTCCACCTTCCTACAGAAGCGGCAAGCATTTACTCCACCCTGTTTAACAATGCGCTGAATAATGGACAATATGCGGCGCACTGAAAGACGGCGGTAGCCTACCCCCAAAAGGGGTAAGGATACGTCCAATCCGGCGAATCCCCGATGGATAAGTCTCCTTGCGAACATCAGCATGGTATCTATGTATAGAGCCCTGACTAAGTGGGTTGAGGACATGCAAATTCTTCCGGCTAACCACTTCGATTTCAAGGCAGGGCATGATACTGCTGCGTCTAAACTGGTGTCGGGTATCCAATAGAACAAAACGGGTGCCTGCCTGAATGACTTCGATACCGAATGGCTAGAAGGACTCTTTTATAGGTCAAACAAACTGGGCATAAGCATGCTGTACATGCTTTATGATATGCTCACCAATAGGTAGACCAGTGTGAAAAATGGAAATGTGACTTCTGCTGGTACGTTTGATATTAAAAATGGCTTGCAACATCCTGCGGTTAATTTACCGATCCTCTTTTAACATTTTCCCGAGTGATCTCGTATGATATCTTCCCCATGCCATAGCGTACGCAGACAACTTGATAGCGTACAGATCCGGACCAAGATCGAGGTGATTGCCAATCTTGCAACGTGATTTCGATGAGATCAAGGGACAATGCGACGACCTGAACCTGAACCGTTTAGCCGTTTAGAACGTCGATATCTAGGGCCTCAACGGATACCAGAAAGAATTGGCGAAAGTCCTCAATCATGGGACAGTACGGGCAGCCACTGGCGTGTCAAAATGTAGTCAGATAAATTTTGGGCTCTGGCTAGACCAATATCTATATTTTAACAAACATGCTGATCTGGCCAAGGCCAAAGCGGCTTCCATGTGGTTAGGCGTGGGAGCAATCTTAGTGGAAAGGATTCGGGTGTTTGAGAGGGCTTGCTTTGTTTATACGAACACCAGAGTCTGAGTACACAAATTCTATTCCAATGAGGTCCTGTATAGCAGGGCAGAGTGGATAATTTCCTGATCAAGATGATTCGGTAAAATATTGCAAGAGCAATGAACTCGGTGAATAACCTGATCTCTGTCATATGCAACACAAAGGAGTGAACCTTAAGGGCTTCATTCCCTCGAAGGCGTTCCTCTATCTATGTAGATAGAGAAGTTTTGATACAGAACAGATTGGCGGTGCTGCTAATCTTCGGCGACTAACCTACAACATGTCGTACAGAATTATGGAGCGTCTCCGGTTCAGTGGGTTGCGTTCAGGTGTTGAACGGAAGCGCCAGATATACTGGTGGCTAGGGGACGTAGAGAAAACTCCACCGCAGTTTCCTTTCGATACGGGGTACCCTCTCAAGGGGCAAAGTTGACATTTTACTTGGCCGGCTTACATAATATGTAGGTTAGGTAGAGTAGATTAGTTTAGATACATAGTTTCCTTGTTTCTCTTTAAGTACTCGTTTGAAAATCAAACTTTTTTAACCGGGTTTTCCTTAGACCGCTTTTGCTCATTGCAAAACCAACTGACCTGTCTTCTTTTGAGTTTTCCGATGATAGACCTTTCAGCATGAAGTCTTCTTCAGATACGAACCCTTCTGGTACAACCGCCTTATTTTACTTCTGCGTATATCGCACTTCCTTTTTTATGCTCGCTAGCGTGTTTAAAGCAGCTGAAAATAATGTGGTAGAGAGCACGTACCAACTCATTTCAACAATCTCGTGAGGAGTGTATGCCTGATGAATGGCGTGTGCCCGATCTAAAACAAAGGAGACCCCATCCACTGTGACAATTACAAAGGCATCGCTTATAAGATCTTTATCCATTTTGAGTGAACTGATCGGCCTACATATACGAGTATTAGTTTAGTTTCAGGCCAGGAAAGTCCTCGTGCTAGCAAATTTTTACAGTCCAGCCAGTCCTAGAGAAACCCCAAGATGTTCGATCCCCTAATAGATTTCAAAACCACCTATTCCATTGTTAACACCGCAGATTTTGGAAAAAAAAAAAGAGGATCTTTAAATCGACACCCAACACATTTTTATCGATTTTCAGCATCTATAAGGACGAGCTAACCATGCCTCGATTTGGCATCCCTGCCAAGTTCATACCACACCGAGACCATCGATGTCAAAAAAGCATTTAGATAAGTCGACGCGCTGTCATGGGACTTTTTCAACATCATCCCCATCTCAGGCCAACACCGGAGGTACAGTCCTTCAAAAGTTTGTTGTGCACTTACTTGCATACGCCCACGATATTGACATTCTTGGCAGATCTCAACCGGGTGTTACTGGCACATTTGCGGGTATAGAGACGAAACGGCTAAAATGGGTCTTGCGGTAAACAAGGATAAAACAAAGTATATATGATCGACGATAGAAAGTCACAGTGGACAGCTCTAACTTTGAGGTAGTAAGGGACTTGGTCAACCTTGACTTCGCTATAACATTGGACAATAGCATCAGCGCAAGAATCCAATAAAAAATAACTCTTGGCTAAGTAGTAGTAGCGCCTTGTCCCGTACAACTAAGGAGACTCTATACAAAATCATCAGCGTGGATATATGGACTTTATCGAAGGTGGATAGAGATATCCTTGATGGTTCTGAATGAAAATATTCTTCCTAAGATATTCGGTCCGTTACGTTGACGGGTTTTGGAGGCAAGATGACACGTTGTACGAGCTTATACAGTCTCGTCGCAGGTTGCACTCACAAGTAGAAAGGGATCTCCACCAACATTGGAGTGCGCAATGGGAGGCAAGTGGGTAAAGGCCGGGCTAATTGGAGAGGCTTGTTGGTTGAGTTTCAGGTTCACCCAGTACTGAAGCTGTTCTTAAGAAAGTAAGTCAGTTAGGCTATCCGCTGGTTTCTTTTTAAAATTTCGTTTAAGAGTCTTTTGTTGAATATTTTTCAATGGGCGTTGCGTTATTGGTGAGAGTCCATCTTCCGGTTATTAATGGGAAATAATTTCATTCAAATGGCTACCGCGGCTGACTGGACAAAAACCGTTCCTATCAACCCAGCTTTGCAGTACATTTTGGATTGTTTGTGGCCTTAGACCTTGACACTTAGAAGATAAATTTTTTGACGGTTGACGCCATCGAGCTGGAATCAAAACCCTTCCCTTTGCAGCTGTCTCTGTATTCCGTTCACCGTCACGTTGTTGCCAACTCAATTTCAAAGAATGGGGTTCCAATGATGCTCCAAACGAATTGGCTTTTCTACTACTGTGTACATCTGGATTTTCGGAACTCCTAAATCTACAGTTTTGCGTTTTGAAATTGCCTCCGAAATGAAAATGAGCTTCGTCCAAAAAGTTGCTTTTTACGCCCAAAATCGACTTTGTTTTCCAACTGAGTTAAAGCCCACATAGAGAGGGGAAACGGTAATTTTCCTTCAACTTATGAGTGAGCTAGACCTTGTATGCGATAAATCCGATGTCCTTGTGTAGTATTCTTCTCAGAGAAGTGCGATTGATATTCAATTGTTGAGCTTTATGGGGATTTAAGGCAACACAAAGCATTACTTAAGGCAACAAACAGCATCAGGACACAACCACATGACGTTTAGCTGGCAACCTTTTTCCTTTTGTTGCACAAGAAGTAAATTCTAAGATTTGCTCCCAGGAGACACACTAGTATCCCCAGAGGGCTTTGATTCTCGGCAATTTTGAAGCAGAATCTACAGGCACCTGCAACTATCTCGAGAAGCTATACCAGCATTATAGACTCGCCTCTCTAGAAAGACGGTTCATTTTACAAATGTTCGTGCATCTGGTATACTTTCGTAAAGTTTTTGCTGAAAGTCCTTAATTGTGTTTCAATTCTCAGACCTTTTCAATGAAACACCTGTTTTCGAAAATCATTCATCAAAAATGCGCTTCACAAATGTAATTTTTATCAATTACATCAGTGGATATTAGGAATGCACCCCATGTGCGTGACTAGCACAACTGAAAAGGATTTCTGTAAATGAAAATTCCATTTCGCTATGAAAGAACTCTCGTTACGAGAACAATTTTCTTTTTTTATTGCACTTGATGTATCGCGTTAAAAAAAATACGTATATCAATACGAGGAATATTAAAATACATGCACGAGTTTGGTGCAGCAAAAACACATGCATGACGTGTTTAGAACCTTCCTAGGGACGATCGTATTTGCATAAAGGGTGTAGTAAAACCCCAACCGTTTCAATAAAATGTTTTGAAATTTAATAGCTTTTCAAAGTTTCGCAGCATATTTGCGTAAAGGACTCTTTGACTTCTTTTGAAGGTTCGTACAGATTTGGATTATAGTTCTGCTAAACATCGTAGCGGATTTATTTCATCCACTTACTGTAAAAATCACAAGCATTCCACAGAGACCGTAAAAGTGTAGAAAAAAAAACCAAGCAAATACCCTGAAGTGTTTAAGCTAAAACAGCATCAGGGTCTTAATTCAAAGCTGAAAGTCAGCGAAATTTTCCCAAATTGCACATTTTACCTCATCTCGCTGATCAAATAACACCACGCCCATGAGACACCCCTTTTTTCCTCCACTTTACCCCCAACGATATGTTGTTTCAGCTTTATTTCGTGGAATTGAAAATCCCATCACGATTGAGCAATCTCCACTGCATCCCGCAGCGTCAGTAACAGAAGCTAAAAGGTGAAAACGCGCAAAAAAAAAAAAAGTGCAACAACCTGCCCAAAGCACAAGGAGCTGTTTCTTCCATCCATCCTTTACCGTAGACGATAGAGAAAACAGCTTCAGTTTCAGAAGGATTCTGTTTACTTCGTGCGGGTATACCTGCATAAGTAATTAGCATCACGGTTGGCAGTATAAAGGATTTCGACGAGACGAAGATGTACTCACAGTACTAGTACTAGTACTAGTATATCTGGTGAGTACGAGAACGCAACCAGCAATTAAACACTTTGTAGGTTTTATTCAGCACGGCTTCTCAATGAACGTACTCGAGGATAAAGACCAAAAAACGAAATTGCACAGAGTAGAAGGCAAATTGAAAATCGTCTTAATTGATTGAAATTAAAATTTATTAGCTGCAATTATAACATGGGTGGTTCGGTGGTTGTGTGCTCTGTAGGGATGTGGGCATTAGCCGCCATAAAATGCACGAATAGACATATGTAAGTCGAGGAGATCTGCGAGATCAAATTGTGGAATTTTTAAGCACTTTGACTTGTAATTGCGGGGTGACAGTGTGTTCGACAAGATGGGCTACAGAGATGATTGATATATTTTTTCAACGGAATAACCCGACGACTTTGGAAAGTCAAGTGGCTTTGTTTAGAAGTCCATTGAATGCACAACTGTGGCTTCGTTAGTCCCCTTTAGGATGAGGGTGAAAAAGGAGAAAAAAAAAACTCAATAGTCGTCGACCAGAGCACCACTGGTGAAGAGAACGTAACCACATAGCTACACAGATAAAGTCTGTCCCAAAAAGAGTGCTAAATTGAAATTTCGCATGATTTTTTTTATAAGGTTGGTAGCTCTACACATCTGTCAAAGTTTTTGATTAGTAAATATGACACACTACGCAAAAAAAAAGAAAACAACGCATTATTAAAAATGTTCAAACTCAAAAAATGGAAAACGTTTTGCTGAAACAGTGTGCACAGTTCGTGGAATTTCCGGTCGAAATAATCTTCACAAATGAGCCATAAATTCGAAAATTAATTAAAAAAAATTATGAAACTAATTCGATTATGAACAATAAGTCTGGTGTCTTAAGCACTTTCGGACGTTCACTTGAAAATGCAGGCACAGTGAGTGAACGCTTTCCCTAAAACCCAGGAACATCTATTCGTCATTGCTTACGAGATTTAGACGCTTCAAGAAGGATCTTACAGAGAATTCTCACATAGAAATCTGCATCTGAATGCATACAGGATCCAACTTATCCCAACTAGAAGACCAATATAAGCGAAGCAAATTTGTTGATTGGTTAATTGAACATCAGTTAGAGAAGGATAGCTTTGATAAAAGCGATTAGGCACATTTTCGACTCAAAGGCTGCGTAAATAAGCGGATGCAACGTAAGAGTGATTCAAGAGACGACAATGTATCTACTGCACGTCACTCTTCAGTGCAACAGGGCCATACTTCTTTGTAAATGCGACTAGAAAGAAGGTTCCAATGAACGATATCCGGTACAGAACGATGATTACTGATTTTTCTTGGCCACGTTGGCACGTTGCTTCCAGCAGGATGCGTAACCGAACATACTACTAGAGAAACAATTGAATTGCTATGAGGAAAGTTTCTCGGCTAAAGAAATGCGAATAACAATTTGGAACAATTTGGGTTCTTTTAGGTCTCATGTGTATACCAATAGATCACAAACAATTCTTGACCTTAAGTCAGGGATCCAACGTGTTATCGGCACTATCCAGGCCCAATTATGCAACGATGCCATCACTGTCCGCCTAGAGGAGAAAGATGATGCCATTTAAAATTTCAGTACTAGGACCAATCTTAGGCGCTATCTTCGCGAGAAAACTTACCAATATTCCTCGAAATATAACGTCAAAATCTTCACTGATGATTGTAACACTAAAATGCGTCCACCGCCAGAAAACTAATCAAGCTCATCGACTTTGTGTGAAAATATGATAGGTAGCCACAAGGTTCGTACATGTTGATATCTACAAAGCAACCTGGAATACGTCGTTTACCATTTGGCCATATTTTGATGGGCCGAAGGTACTCCCTAAGCTTATTAGAAGGTACATACATACATTCTACAGTCTAAGAATCGACTGAATCCATTGCCTCGCTGCGAGTAGGGATGTAAATACTCAACGATGCTGCACAACTGCCATAGCCTTGAACAATCTGTTGTCCCTCCACTTCTTAAGGAATAATAAGGGAGGCGCTGAAAACTTGTGAAGTCAGTCACAGCATTATCAGCTATCCCCTGAAATATACCGCAATATATGAGCCATGATCCACTTAACGACTTGCTGGAAATCGTTGGGCGCCATTAATCATGGGTAAGAGCCTTGGAGGGAGGTTCACGTTTATATCCCACTGTCGGATTAAAAACTCTAGTGATAGAGAGTTTTTCCATTTCGACATTAAACCGAAGGTCCCTTCCATTCATAAGAGTATAATAACGAGTGAGAGTATCTGCAACGCAAATGGGTGCGAGAACCTAACTTTTCTTTATATACATAAGCCGTATATCTTTTAAGATATGTACAAACTAGGATAAATTTATACATGCAAAGGTTAAAAAAATGCAAGCAGACAGACACCATGCGGTTCTGCCGACAAGCAGTGCTACAGGCAAAGTATTCCCAAGTCAGTGCTCAGACGAAAGAAGCACGGGAGCGCAATGTGAATTTGAAGAGGTACAGAGTCTAATAGTAAGGAAGTTATCCAAAACCTTTATCAAAGGGCAAAGGGCATAGCCCATAGGCCTGCTGTCTTCACCGCGACTTGCTAAAGAAATATGAGAACACCGCACTTAATCGTCGCTAAAAGTATGGAGAAACTATTTCATCGATACTGCGATGAAAGTAAAAGCATCAATGTCAGGCAGTCTGATAGTCTCTAATGGGATCTGCGTGTTTGGTGCTTCATAAGGAACATGAAGACAACCTTAATTTCTTAATCACGACTTGAATCACTACTACTCTACTCCCATCACCCCCAGACACAAACACGGCATCGTAGATTGCAGATGACCCATGCTGTCGTTATTGCGACGGCAGAGTCTAGAATGCTGAGCACCTGTTGCTGGAATATGCAAAATATACAAATCCAGGAGAAATGCCTTAGAGCGAGGGATAGACAACGCAGTAACCCCAAGGACTTTGATGTTGTTCATGGTAGCAACGAGGGAAGCCAACAGAAACATTGCGAGCATCATGTAGGAAGTAGGGCGGAAAAAAAATCAAACACCGAGAGCCCAAGAGGGAGAAAACACTGGATCTTAAGAAGGAGAAGACATGATGTCCAAAAAAATGCCTCTACGAACGAATGCCTTATTCGGTGGTACCGTAGGGGAGAACAGGACCAGGATTGGAGGGAGGTTTTAGCCACGTAAACAAACGGGAACATGGAGTCGGGCATAGCTTGTACCGTGGACTACGTTTTCATGCGAATGACATTGACATTTTCGATAGAAATAAATCGAACGCTAGCATCGAATCTGAAGCGGTCTTGTTACAAACAAGATGAAGCTGCCAACAACCCACCATAGACAGTATATGTTTATGTTCCCTGCTTGGTCCTTTTCCTCCTCCGTTTCTCCACTCTTTTGATCCAGATACATATACCTTCCGGATTTCTTCACGGAAACTCCCTGCCTTTTTGACCCACCTTCGAAAGAAATGTGGCTTATCTTCTGAGTTTCACACCCAGCGATATCCCAAATCATTCCCCTTCGGATTTGTCTCCTTAAGCTCATGAAGAAGGCATACTGACTGCATATTTTCATCTACATACGTGGTTAAAAAAATACACATTCGACGGTTATGGCGACTAGGTGAGAAGGGCTCATTGAGTCTCTCATAAAACAGAGTTTTCACGACCATTACAGATGAACTTTGCAGCCCTCACCTCCAAAGGCATATACAAGCCAAAGTGGACCTTCCCGGCACATCGAAGCTACTCATGTCTTTAAAGTTAGGACGGTGAAAGAACTCGTTGGTGTATTCTAGAATCGCAGCCTGAATATCCCCCTCAAAAACTCGGGTGCTCTGCACTGAACTACGGAGCTCACGAAAATAGTCGTAAACAAAGGCGGGAAAAATGATCCCTCATCATCAGACCAAGGGAACTTGTACGAAAGGACCCGAATGGACGAATTAAAAGCCAGACCTTCTAGTTCAGAGGATGAAGAATAGAGTCGCATTATTTAACAGGAAATAACCGGATTCAGGATCAAAGGTTGCTGCAACTTCACGGGTCCTCCCCCTTAAAAATATGAAAAGAATCCTCCTGCAACAAGAATGAATCTATCGCATACATTATTCCTTATCCGGTGCATCAACAGATTCCAAGAGGAATGCTCCAAGGAAATGTGTTTCTATGTTGCAGATACTCACACAAAACTATGTATTCACGTCCCACTCTGTATGAAATCCGAGAAAACTAAATGACTACTCAAGCTTCGACCTAAACGAATATATCATTAAAATTCTGCATCTGCTCTCTGCACCATTCACATCGCGGACATGTGCTGCTCTGGTGCATTGGTGCATTGCAACAAAATAGCCGTACATCCAAGCCAATCGATTCATTACGCCAGCAAAATTTACCACTGAAACTGCAAAACGCAAACGATCCCAAAAGATACATCTGCGGACTTTGCACAAACCACCGCCACCGCATCTCACGCGTACTCACTGAAGAGGAAAATTTTATAATTACAGCTCGTAATCATTTCGAAAGCAAGTGATCCATGCAGTGTGCATCTCGGCGATGCCGTCGCCGGTTGGCCAGACCATCACACTCTGAACTTTGGCGCCATGCCAATGGATTGAAGTGCCCACAAGCCAGACAAAGAGCATAACTATGCAATGTAAACGATGTGCAACACAACATGCATGCACTGCCTATGTCTGCTAAGTAGCACAATGTAGTGTAAGAGGTGGTATTGCACTTTTATGTTCACCCCCGATGCAAAGTTCATGAAACCCTTGAAACGGGCTGCACTGCACATGCTTCCCTTCCATGCCCATGCCAATGTCCCTTCCGTGACGGAAACAAGAAAATATTTTCACAAGGGTTCACACTTCAGACAACAACTCTGGGGTCGGTCAGTTTTGAACCCTTTTCAAGACCATACCATGACGTTACGTAGATTGACATAATTGCTCTCCGCCAACCACAAAGGTCACAGATAAATACCACCTGTCCGATCGTACTCAAATCGATTTGATATAAACCACGATCGTAGTGATGCGCATCGAAACACATAAAGCAGGTACCTTGGTACTCCAAAAGCAATCAAGAAAATATGAAGTTTCTCATCGCGCATTGTGTCGGCTGGAATCAAAACAATGACGACTTCGTCGACTTTTCCCAAAGATACTCAAACTGATCGTGTCGGCCGGCCAGCCAGTACCTACTCGGATACGGATCACTGTAATTGAGACGTGGTTTCGTATTTCACTCTGACATTTCAATGGTAAACGATGACCCAATAAACACTCTAGCCTCTCCGATCGAGGGTGAGAGAGTATCGGCTTACATGCGAACATGATCGTATCTAATTGTGCTTGTTCGCATGAAGTAGCAACGACACAGAAAAACCGAAAAAAAAAATCTTGAACTGAATTTCGACGAAAGGAATTAACATTTTTGACAAATGTGAATAGGCGTCCGATTAGCATTTAAGAAAAACTACTTTGGATAGATACAAAAATGTATCTTATGTATCTATTGTTGGCACCTAATGAAATTGTAAATATTTTGAAGCGTGTTTTCGTAAAACTCCAACGCAAGGTGGCTTATTTATCACCTAATTTAATTTAATGGGAGATACTAATAACCGTTTAGCCAAATTGAGGAAAATACGTCAGATTTGATATTTATTTAAATTTCATTGAGCATGGAAATTTGGAAGCTATTTTGAAAGGCATAAATGCAGACCTAATGATGTTTTAAAGAGTCGCGTCGTCTGTGACTTCTGGTTATTTATGAATGAAATTCTCACAACTTTATTTGAGTTAGATGCGTATCTCCGGATCGTTAGGAGATCAAAGGTAACTTTGCGACTTGAAGAGGTAGTGAAATGGTGAAAGGCAGTTGCTTCAAGATGTGGGCTGTAATCCATGGTTCTATAGAAAAACAGTAGGTATTTAACTAGATGTCTAATTAGCCAGAGCTGGTTGCAAAACATGAAGCAGATGGCCAGATACGCATATGAGAAGCAAGTAGGTGTGCGCATTCAAAAGATATTAGAAAGCTTGCACAGAAAAAAAGACTACTAGACTATCTGCTAAAAGGCAGATACCACAAATTTTCTTCGAATTGCCATTTACAACCAAAAACATCGGAGGATTGGTAGAGGAAAGTGAAGAAAACCCTTTCCAGGGGCGATCCAGGATGCTAAGGTCACCAGTTGGCCAAGTAGCAATGTCGCAAAGGTGTACGGAACGACGCGAGTCAACCGCAACCACGCAGAAATCTGACTTTCACAAGCTAGGTGGGCAAATAAGATGGCTGTGGTTGAAATGTTGGAAGATGGCAAAAGGCGCTCTATCCACCAAGCGATGAGAGACGCTATAGAAAGCATCAGAGCCCTTTACGAGCTCTCGGCGATTCAGTTGCACGACGAGAAAGCAAAATAAGTGATCCGTCAGAACAACTCCTCACAAACTTCGCCATGGCTTAAGTCAACATCAGAGCCGAAGAGAAAACAGGCTGCAGACAACGAACCCCCGGAGCCCAAACGGAAGCAGCAACACCCATCGAATGATGTTGCAGACACCGAACAACCGGAACAAAACCAAAAATAAAAAAACCGAGCAAACGATGTCGCAGATAAACACCCGGAGCCGAAGCGTAAACAAAAGCGCACAAAACTGGAAACGCGAAACACGAAAACTGGCGTTGAGACCCCAGTGACCAGGGTAAAACAAGTCAACCCAGGCACTAGCAAAAAGCAAGCGACATGAGAAGAAGAATGGCGAAATATCACCAAAAAGAAGGTCGCCAAAAAGAAGCAGCAAGAGGCCAAAAAACTTAGACCTGGACGCTATTGTCATTAAAGCGACAGGGACCCTGTCATACGCGGAGATACTACGCAAGGTGAAGGCAGACCCTAAACTGGAAACAGTGGGAAAGGCGGTATCAAAAATCAGGAGGACACAGAAGGGAGACCTTCTCATACAACTCAAGGATACGAGTACTAATACCACCCAGCTAAAAGGTGTTATCATTGAAGCTTTAGCGGAGTAAGCGAACGCAAGGTCACTTACGCACCACACCAGATGACGTAATCGACGCTATCAAAGCCCAGTTTGGAGTGACAGTTTCGCCGACAGACATTTTGTCCCTGCGAAAGGCATATGGTGGAACCCAAAAGGCAACGATTAGCCTTCCTGCAGAAGACGCAGGAAAACTATTAGAAGCTGGAAAGATCAAAATCGTCGTTAACTGTCGCATGCGCGAACGGACGCTGCTGAAAAAGTGCTTCAAATGCCTAGAATTTGGTCACCTGGCCTGGCAATGCAAAAGTGAGGAAGACCGCTCTAGACTATGTAGGAGATGTGGAGCAGAAGGACATATAGCGAAGAACTGCGATAAGGAACCATCCTGTGTGTTCTGCAAGAAAGACCATCCAGATGATTCGAAGCATGTAGCTGGCAGTAACAGATGCCCAGTTTTTCGGAGAGCTATCACTAGCAAAAGACCATGAAGGTACTACTATACTAGAGGACAGGCCCTACTGGAAACAATTGCTCCCCTATCGATTAGCATCGCTAACAAAGGTCGCGCATATACGTATCGGAAGGCTGGAATAGGCTCTATCATCGACATCACCCTTGTGAGCAACTCCATCGCGGATGGTGTACTAAATACAGCAGTCTCATCTTTGCATCACCGTGGAACAGAACTGATTCCAAATCTATGTCGAAATTCTTAATAAACTAACCAAGCTTGTTGTGAAAAGTTGTACCATTTAGCAGACAGGCTGCAATACAAAGCAATGCTGGTCTTCTCTAGAAGGATACGGCGTATCTACAGTCAGATATTGGTATTCAGATATTAAAAGAACCGGGGAACCGAAAACTTTAGCTCTTTTGTTTTATGAGCTCAACATTTTGAAACGCTCATACAATTGAGGTCAAAATCTACTTTAATCCTGTATGTACACCCTCAGGTCAGGACACTATAAACCCGTCAAAATACATCACAAATATAGCAAGCGACCTTCGGTTTCACACAGCCTGTAATGACGTATGATGGACACTATCCCTAGCTTCTTGCATGCATCCATGTCGATATAGCCAATCTTAGGTCTGGGTGCCTACACTGAACTAAGCTTTAGTTCTCGACTAAACTGGACTGGAGGAATTTCTACGATCCCGGAATTTCTGTTCAGGAATCTATGTCGAAGCTATTAGGCTGAATAAACATATCATGCTCGATGCGACAAATGCGACACTCTAAGCAGATTGCCTACGACACGAAGCAATGCTGGTCTATTATCAGATCTAAGAAGAATCGGGGTCATCTTGAAATTCAGCACACAATGGCCACATAAGTATGCGAAAATATTAGAATTATGATGAGCATAACTGCCACACTGAAGACAGTCAAAGTTTCGTTTTACTTAATCGAACCTTCTCCAGTAGAAAACCGTGTTCACATCCAGAAGGTCGAAGCCATTCTTATGAGCTCTCAAGTCATCAAAAAAAGAAACTACCGAAGACTTGTGCACTTTTCGAATTGTGTCCAAGTCCCAAAAGTCTTGTTGTCACCACTTCGATGACGACTTCGAACTGTAAGCTGTTATAGAGTATGAGCAGGATTAATTTTAGGATAATCTGAAACTGTCCAACACTGAAGAAAATTTGAGCTATGGAGTCTCATAGCTCCTATGAGCACCTACTTATGAAGTACGACCTTAGTAGCAGGACTGACGAATGTATTTCTTTGCAGAAAAGATACGTTTCCTTGACCAATGTAGAGCCGGGCATTTACAGAGAATGTGTTCAGGTGGTGTATTTCTCACAGAACCGACTTTTGGTCTATGGTCATACCTCAGGCCACAGTACCCTGCGTGAAAGCTTACCAGCTTACCAATGCTTTCCTAATCGAAGTTGAACATTTCCTTGTACGAATATGGCTTGATTAATCGGTTGGATTGTGTTAGTCCGGGACAATTTCCCAGAGTTCTAGACGAAGTTTGTGTTCCCAGCCAGTAATCAGCGTTTTGGTGTCAGTCCAGTTGACGCCACAGTAAGGGTCGAGTGCTATGTATACAGATTCTAAGCCAATTCTAGCTACAGACTCGTTGCCTGCAATTCCCTGGCGACCAGGTAACCAACCAAGTTTTACCCTGTTATGTTTGGCTTGAGATGGTAATGCATCGTAGCTGCATTTAACTGACTTAGGTTAAGTTGGAGGGAAGTGCACCTAAGTGCTTATCACGGGGGCCTTTGCGCTCCATTGTGTTTCCCTTTTGTTGCGTGGAACCTTTAAAAGCTGTGATTCAGTGATTCAGTTATAAACCAGCTCGCGTCTGGTTCATCAAAGAGCCTGTTTCCCATATGACGGAGGCGGCGGTTTTGAAGGTTTGGGTAGTCACATATGCTTAATGGTCTCTAGTTCCTCTATATCTTGACAGCTCCTGCAGTGGTCGGGTGCGTTGATGCCGAGCCTGGCAGTCCAGTCCCCCTGACTAACCTAAAGTCCACTGACTTAAAGGATAGTGTAAAGTTTATCACAAATATGAGAATAATCAACATTTTTGAAGTCGAAACTGAAGGAATCACAGATAAAAATCTCATTTAAGTTGAAGTTACAAAAAAGGTTCAAATAAGGATGATATAAGCCACCCAGAGCAAAAGTAGTGAGACTCCTAGATACAAGGGGACTTTCCTACCTTCATATTGTACCAATATTGTACCATTGTACCAACTTCCTGCTGCTCTAAGACTCAATTTGCGTGAATTCTCCGCTGTCAATGGTCTCTTGGCTGCAGTTCTTGTGTTAACAGAATTTTTTACGGGTGTGGGCTCAAGTCCTGGGTCAGGATGCGCCAAATGGAGCCATAAGAAAAGTCCAAAAGCAGCGAACACCGATGAATCGAAAATTTCGGGTCTTTGGCCACACTTTCACTTACAAGAGCAATATTTTCGGCTGAACGGACGCCGCGATGATGCCCAAGTCTTGCCCTATCTAGAATGCTTTCAGTCTTTTCAAAAATTTTCACTACGTTGGGAACTGTTAATTTTGAAACACAGTTCGTACAGAATTCTTATTTCTGTACAACAATTGTTGGTTAAACAATCTATTTCGTGAATGTGTTGTTGTAAACTAATATTTGACACTTGAAAACAAGTGCTTACTGACAGCTGCTTGATTCACAGTGCTGCCAACATAAGAACTTCGAATTGGATCACCTTTTATGCAAACATTTTGAGATTTTTAATTTTTAAATTTTACGTTGCAATAAAACTCAAAAGGGGGCTCTCTTTTGTATGCACTTACAGTACGACACCAAGCCTTACACAAGTATGAGATGTAATCAACGTTCACTTTCGACGCACCCGCAGAATATCGTTTAACGCACTTCCTCTCCATATGCACCACACAACCCCGGTCTCAATTTAATTTATGTATCTAACAAGATCACATGTACATTGAACTCCCTATTGCTTTCAGTTTTATGCGATTACTAATGGTAATGGTGACAGAACCGCATCACCATCATATTACTTAAAAGGAATCACTTTACGATATTGCGGTGCAATACGATGCCAATATTGAAAGAGGTGCATAACAGCGTGTCATGCTGATGTCATACCACACGATTCGAACATGCAATCGAATTAAGCCAATTACGATGGATATCAGCAAAATTTATTTATCGTCTCGCTATCTGTTTTGAAAATAATTGTCCTGTTCCGCAGGATAATCAGTTGATGACTGATAAAATGTTGTTCGTGGTCGTAAGTCATAATCTGAATACGACTTCAATAGATTTCTATTGGGGTTAACTCGAGACCGAAACAACTGTACCTGACCTTAATTCTTCGGGAAATGAGCAGATCTATTATTACTAACATACTCGGATGCTAGTAGTTTCCATCAATTCGATTCGGTCGAACTGATGGGATCTGCGGGGAAGCGCAATACTCCTCGGGGTGATGAGAATTTCGTGGTAATACATCACACTGTGGATTTGTACGACGTGGAATGTGACTTATCTCTGCGAAAGAAGCGACACCGATGTATCCATTGGATTTTCTACGAACGAAAAGTACTGGATAAATCACCAACCAGTATTGCAGAGGGGCACACTGGACATTGGAATGACCAAACGTAATGATTGAATCTATCTTTGCGGCTTAAATCTGTTGTATCTCTCCGGCTTGTTCTGCTTCAATGGGATGAAAAGTCACGTATTGTGGATTTTAGTTGTGCGGCGAAGTTAATTTCACCGAAGAAAATGGAAAATTGAATGAGAATGGAGGAAAGTATGGCGCTCCTTAAGGATTTCTTTTGTGGCAACCAGAATTTCTTACTATTACTGTGGATGCATGGAGTAATGACTAAGCTTTGTGTAAAGAAATTTATTGGCTTTTCGTCGTATGTGAAAGGTTTACTTTCGTGAAATGATTTACGAATCTTTGGTATGGATTCGTACCGTTTGTGAAACTGATGCATAATAATTCAGCGATGAGGAAATATGGACTAAAAATACCATAGCTATGCACCCTCATCTGCGTATAAAACACCATGAAAGCAATCTCAAATCAGGCCAAAAGACATAGTATCTGAAGAAGAAGATATTTACCTCCTCCCATTGTTTGCCGATTCAGCGGCACATATCAAGGACTTTATGCCGAAAACCTTTATGGTGAAATGACGAACTATAACCAGAGCGAGCTGGATGCGAAAATTGTAGCCCAAATTGCGAATTTGTATGATTTATAGAAGTTTCGAAAGAAAGAAGGAGGATTCACAAACTTGACTTTGAGTTGCACACTTCGCATGAAGCCATCATGCTAGCCCTGGATAGAAAAGGAGCCAAAGGCAGAAGACTATCGCAGTGGATGTGCGAGTTGCTGAGAACAACATCAGTGGAGACTCACACATCGCATAGAATTCTTAAGGTCAACACAACAGGAGGATACCCACAAGGAGGAGCGATATCTCCCCTAATGTGGAATATAGTTGTGGATGAACTACTTGGAAAGTTAAGCAACCTCGAGTCTATTTTGATGACATAACACTGAATGTCAGAGGAAAGTTAGAAGTTCCATGGCGGCGCTCAACATAAACCCGACAAAAACTGGAATAGCATTGAAGCCAATCCGGCTGTCCGGCACAGTACTGACACCACTGAAATATCTAGGACTATATCTAGAGCTACATCTATACAGTAAACTCTAGTGGGGAAATCACACAGAGGATTTATCCAAAAAGGATACCCGAGCTTCCATGATATGACGACTAAGTCGTACGTACATCACCATCATGAGACCAATGATCACATATTAGTCTAGCTAAAATGAGGAAGACAGTTACTAAAGTGCAAGGACTTGCATGCTTCTGCATTACTAGGACCATGTGAACCCGTCCAACTGCGGCCATGAAGGTATTTCTTGAGCTAACTCAGCTTCACCTCGTAGTTGAGTGAAACGCAAAGCGTACTGTCCTAAGGATGGAAAAAGAGAGTACCAGGAGAGAGAGAAGCATCAGTTCGAGAAAATACAATGTACCCCCTTACAGCAATCCCTATGGACGATAGGATAAGGAAATTTAACTTCGACAAAAAATGTTGCACATATGTATGTCCTACAACTAAGCAACCACAACATGATTTTCGGACCGAAATCGACATAATTTTCGAACTCATTTAAAGCTCATACAGAGGAGTTTCAGTTTTTTGAATTTGAAGGCTAAGCAAATAGTTCGAGTTCATTATGCCATCTTCTTCCTTTTGTTCGGCGAGGTTATGATCAGGATTATAGGGATCATAACCCTCCCACTTTTCTGCATCCCTACTGGTCCGCCTGTGGGGTTCATTATGCCATATTCTCCTCAAAGAATTGCGACTGATGTCCAGTTGTGAGCTCTACGATGAGTTGAGGTTTTCGATTTACATGCACACGTAAGGCAAGGAAACCAATAGATGGCCCACTATTTATATGCAACTTAGTTCTGTGCTAGATTGCCTCTTGCTTGGATTCCACATATACATTTATTCAGGCAGCGAGGCAGTAGAAAAAGTTGTGCCCTGCCTCATCATCCTAAAGGAGGTCACTGCTTGCAACAATATTTCACGCACCGAACTTCACGGGCATCAGTGTGTCGGAAATGCCAGAAAAGCTTACCAATCGCCATTTAATAGCTCTGAATCCTTTTCCCATCCTTATCCCCATCAGCTGTCTGAAAATAGAGTCTAGCGCCAGGGAATTTCAAGAAAAGCAATCCAACTCAACGGGCTTTTATAGTTTCATCCTAATTTTTCTAATTCTCAGCTTAACGGGTTTTAAATCTTCTTTGTCAGGAATCAGTGAATGGTTTCATGCAAACAACGGACTGGACATGTCAGTATCCTACCGATGGGTTCTCAGTATCATAGACCGCCTGCCGGCTGAACTAGACTTTAGGCTAACCTACAAATGCTCGTTATTTGGCAAGAAAAGTGGACAAATTCCACAGATCTTTAGAAAGACGATCGGTAAATTTATATGAATGTCTCCAAACCCAAGAACGAACTCCGTGGTCAGAGTTTTCTAAGAACCTGAACATTCAAACTGGTGCAGGCTGAAATTGCGAAACTTGTTAAAACATTTTTAGTCGAAATGGCGCCCCTTCAGTGCGTAGTGTTAGGAAATTAGTAAAGAAAGTCCGTTAAGAAGGCTTATGGCTTATGCTAACAAATACTCGTGCTAGTCCGGCATGCAGAGGTGTAAGAAATGCTGCTGTTTGTTGCCTGAAGTGTGCGTAAAAACCAAAGGACCTCAACTCGTTGAAGAACTGAATAATTGAACATCAATCCAACTGACCCAGGAGTTGAAGCAAAACCATCAATCGCTTCGATATTGCTTCAAGAACTCCATCTTCTAGCAAAAAGCCCATGCAGAGGCTTTTAGGATTTGGAAAATGACGTCAATTTCGGGAGCAAAAGTCCTTTTCATCTTGGAGGCTATGTTATCAACCAAAACTGTAGCACATGGGGTAACAAAAATCCACACATAGTCTATACATTCTCAAAGAGTGACCGTTTGGTGTGCGTTTTGGAGTTGTGGTAGCATTGGTCCATAGGTCTTTGAAAACGAGTCTAGCATCAGCGATATGGTGAACAGAGTGCGCTACCGAGACATGAAAAATGATTTTTTGTAGCCGCAATTGGACGATTTGGAACTACACGGGTCTTGAATTCAGCAGGACATGAGCTACACCCGCCGTCAAACAATCGACTTTTTGCGCACAAAGTTCGGTAACCGTGTCATCAGTCGTTTTTGAGACATGACTTAGACTTTTCTTTTTGAGAACTGTAGTTAGTACGACGATTCATAAATGAATGATTGACGCAAACATCCGTCAAGCTATTCGCGAAATAGACCCAACCTCACGGTTGACGGAATGGACTACTGACAACCCAGCCGTGGCAGCCATTTAAATGAAACTTTTTTCCATAACTAAACGTAAGACATTGGAAAAAAACCTAAGGAGAAATCTTTGGAAAATATTGAACGGTATAGTTTTAATGGCAGTTTCAAAAAACCAACAGCTGGCCCATTAGTTGTACATATACATCGACAGTCAGGTAGTGATTAAATGCCTCACATCAAGGAAGATTGAATCTAAAGAAATAAAAGACATTCACAGGATAAATGAACATAGTAAGCCCAGCATTTGTGGGTACCAGGTCACAGTCAGATCCAACGAAATTATGGAGTTAGAACAGCGAAGCTATGGCAAACCTTACAAGGTAGAGATGCACCCAACATCGAGGCATCAATGCCAACTACTTCATCCCCGCCGACGCAGTGCTTAAGTCTAGTTTCAGATGGAAGCATTTAAGACACTGTAGCACCTCCAGAATTATTTGAGAAAAACCCGGGAATACAAGATTGAACAACAGAACCATAGACCCACTTCGAAGGACGATAAGATGATACAACCGTTGTTCGAGGAAAAATAACTCAAAATCATTGTTCATTTCGTTTGTTTCTGAAAACGCTTTGTTTTGAGTGAAAGCTTAGGAGATTTAAAAAAAAAACTTGGACATAGGTACCAGTGGGATGTACGAAAGCATTCTATTGACGGTTCCTTTTCGTATGTCAATGAGAAATCAATTTAATTCTCACCTCTCGGACTAGTCCAATAAAAAAGTACAAAAATAATCCGATACACACTCTACACTACAAACGGCAACTGCAGTGACCACTTTCTCGACATTTGCGTCTACATAGGAACTTGTGGATAGTCACAGATACATATGTATGTATGTATATGATCCAAAACGAAACTCTGTAGTCCTGTTGCGTCCAGTGTCAGAACTTTATGTGTAGACCTTCCAACTCTCAACAGCGTTCTACGTGGCTAATCTAACAGCGTAGGCTTAAGCCTAATTGCTACCCTACTCGTCCTCATTTTCAGGCCACTTGAACACAAAAAATAGTTTCACCCTAAGATGAATTCAAATCACGGGCCAATGCGTTTTCAAGACCAAACACAAGCTTACCGTCGCACACTAGGAGTCCCAGAAAAATCTGTACATCTCCCTTTTTGACTTTATCGTTCGAGTGATTTTAAATAGAAATTGTCAATGCCACACAAGAGACAGGAAAGGATTAAAAGCAGATCCTAATTTTTCCAGGAATTCTACAAAGCCTTCGTCCCAAGGTTGTTTTCGAAAACAACATTTTCGATCGAACGAAATATGTAGTCACATACACTATGGTATGCACCTCAGGTAAAATCCAGGAATCCGATCCTCTTTTTCGGAAAATTCATACGTTTGCATATAATGCGTTCCAAAGTGATGACTTCCAACAAAAGCGGCGCGTCTACACTTTCATTCGGCACTTTCTACGTCTACTACAACCTGCTCTCTCAATCTAACCTACACAATCACAAAATGCGCCAAATGTGTGAGGCAATAAAAATGAAAAAAAAAACTGCAAAAAGGACAAAAATTAATGGAAAAGCTTTCACCACAAGCATTATCCTTATACAACAAAAAAAAATGCAAAACAAGTGGAATTTTCAAAACCGCTCTCTTTTTTTTCGTTGACTCTCTTGGAAGCCATGTTTCACCAAAAGAAAAACAAAACAAACAACAAGACGAAATAATTATTTCACTTCCTTACAACGAAAAGGATTTGGAAAATGGAAATTAGATAAATCATAAAAACATTGTAGAACCACTATCCTGCGCGCACACACACCCTAATTGTCAGAGACTACCCTTCTCTTTGGTTTCATTTTCATTTCGTTTCGTTTGAGTACTTCTCTCACCAACCAGAACCGGATCGTGGTTTAAGGGTAGAAGAGCACAAGTCTTGTAGCATCCCACAATCCACCCGCAATCCCCTGCCCCATAGTATGCATATATTTGCAATACATGCAAACTTACGGGGTCGGTTGGGTCGGTATGGGGGGTTGGTTGGTTGGTTTCGTTGTATCGTCGGCTCGGAGTTTTCCTCTCCTGATAAGGAATCGATCGATTTTTTCCTATGGCTATGTATGAGTCTAAGGTGTGTTGCCCTCGGAATGAGTAGAATTTTTTCTTTAAGTTTTTTTTTCCTTTTTCTTTTCGTTTTTCTAACTTTTTGCAAGTCTTGCTGTAGCACATTGTGCTACACTTTTACAAGGGTGGGTAGGGTGAGCACACTTCATTTTCTTCGAATTGCTTCCAATTTTCCAATACATCACTTGGAAATGTTTGATGAAAATTCTAACCGCAGTCTATAAATTATTGAATGAACGATGCAAGAGGGTGGAAAACACCCTCCTCCAAACCCCGGCGAAAAAAAAAAAATCATGTCTGCCGAGCAAATCTATAGAAAATTTCCTTACTTTTTTCTCCATTTTCTTTCCGCAAAGTGTAATCCCAAAAAGAATGTTTTCCCGTGTGGTTCCTATTGGAAAATTAATCCATTTCCTGGCGATTTAATCCACAAAATCGAATTTATCGTTTTCAGGAACTTTTTTTTTTTGTTGCTTTTTTCTTTTAATTGATTTTGCAAGAAAAACACTTCACACACAGAATGGGGGAGGGGAGGAAAAAAAAAACACGAAAAACACAAAATTTCTTTTCCTCAAAGAAATTTTCACTCTCTCTCTCTATTACAGCTCACCCTCCGCGCAAGAGGGGGTTGGCGGACGGCGAGATGTAGATATTTGGTGGAAATTTAAGGAAAATTCGATTTTTCCTTTATTCTTTTAACCGAACAAACACTAGACCGTTAGAATTTCCATCGTTTTCCGGAATCGAATTTGATTTTTCACGAGCTCTACACTGGTAGATGGAAAAATTTTGGAAATTTTCCTAGTTTTTCCTGTGCAAGAACTTTTTTTTTCTATTCACCGAACGGACCGTCGACACTTCGACCTGACTCCAGTAACACAATCGACACAATTGGGAAATTTGTGGAAAAATATTTCACCAACCAAGAGAAGTCGTGTGAAACGGGGGAATGTGTAGGAAAAGCTTGCCGTTCCGTTAGTCAAATTCTCTTGGGGTATATCCTTGATATTCACCACAAAATTGTGCGTCCTCGAAATCTCAAAATGGGTTGAGGCTGAGGGGTGGCCTCTCTTTGATTATGTCCTGTTGGAGATTTTCAGAATGTGTTCTCTTTGAATTGAGTTTTCGCGCAGTTTACCGAATGAAAACAACGTGCTACAACTATTGATACTACTATTGCCGTTGTAGTGAGATAAAAACAAGGATATTCTTGAATCACAGACACCGGAACCGTACCGTACCGTACCGCACGAACGCGAGACTGCTAATGTGGACATAAAATCAATAGGCAGCGACATCGAATGATGGTGGTGCTCTTGGTGGAAAGCAAAAAAAAAACATCCCCCGATCACACACAGACCCGGTTCTAATTATGGTGATATACCGTACGTCAAAATAGGGACCAAATGGAATGGTTGTTCGGCTTTAGGGGTGTTTTTTTTTTCCTTTTTGTACTGAAAGGGTGGGAAAATCTACAAATAGAGAGAGGGGTGCATTTTCTTTTTTTCACCAACAAACACATATGTTTAGCAGTTCTCTTCGACATCGCTGCCTGAAGGGTAATTTTCATTCATTCTCTGTTTTTCTACAAAACTACCCTCGGAAAGGAATTCTGACAGTTTGTTCTATTCCGGAACGTGGCTTACTTTCCAATTGGAAATGAAACATAGGGATGTTTGTTTTATCGGTTTCGGGAACTATTTCTTGTGTATTTTCTCTGTGTTCTCCGAACAGCCGCTGGACACCTGTTTCATTGAACTGTATTTCTATTCTAAGAAAATATTTTTCATTAGGACGTTAAGCCTATACATGATGACTGCTTTTTTAGCTGAATTCGAGCACGTATGCAGACAGATAAATATACACGAAGTCGCTACAGATTTGAAGTGAAAGATTGAAGCTTACAGAGCAGTTTTGAAAAAAGGATAGTAGGCCTTCCATTCCTTAGAAACCACAGGCAGTTCAGAAAAATAGAGAAAAAATACTGAAAATGATCGAGAAAATTCAGTAACATGTAGAAAGGAGTCTAGAACTATCCCTAAATGCCAAATCAGAGATTGATTCCTGCAAGTAAGGCAACTAAATCCCTTCTGTTGCATGCGATATGCGTCTACATGTGTAGGAATTGCGAAAAATGTAAAAATATCCATCACCTAGTAAGAGCAAAGGATGCAGCAAACAGAGTAGTAGTACGGACATGTGAAAACTCTTTATTCCAGGGATGAGTGGAGAAGCGAGAGGCATGTTGCGTGTGAGCCGAATAAAGGCGAACCACTTGTATACTTATGCAGTTGCTACGTGCTATTCACCACTCACGTTTAAGTGTTTATGGAATTCCACGACTTACTGAGGGATTTAGACTGAGTTCGAAAATATCCCACATGATTCCGCTCCTACGGAACATAATTTAGACAGCATCCTATGAGTACGAATCATCAATAACTGAAATTGTAGTCAGCCAATGATATTGTATGCAGCAGTAATCTGCGATAAGGTGTTAAAAACCAAGTCGTTCAAAAACTAGGAAATCCACTTTCCTCTAACAGAATGAAAAAAAAGGAACTTGCTCAAAGAAGTCTATGCGGCAACGACAATAAGGTTGATCCTATGTCTTGCATTAGCTATCGAGGCATATCCCACCCTGTCCAATGTACTGTGTGAAGGCCTAAAGCTTTTGTATAACACAGTGATCAGGAAGTACCAGTGCGGCCTGCACCCCGGCAGATCGAGAATAGACCAAATTTCCATTCTAAAGACCAACAAATTTCAAGTTGAAGCACACCATCTTTCCATCGAATTTAAGGTCGCAAATGACAGTAGCGTCTTCTGAAACTCTATAGGGCGATGACTGAATTCAGGATCTCGCTAAAGTTTATCCAGCTCTGTCGATTAACGCTGGAGAAAAGGCTATGCAAGCTATGCAATGCGCACTTTGAAAGTATCTCTTCTGAATTATTCCAAACGTGTACCGGATTTCCACCAGGCGATGTGCAATCATGTGATTTCTTCAAACTTGTGCTGGAACCGATAGTGAGCAGGCCAGGTGTGACCACAGAAGGCGTTTTCTTCAACAAATCCATTCAGAATCCAGATGCGGTGATAAGCAGACGATATCGATATCATTGGTCGCTCGCAGCGTGACATGACAATTTGACAGTTGATGAAGAGGTGAAACGAATTGGTCTTGACGATAACGAGGGCAACCCCAAGTATATGCTATCAAGGAACAGAATACCATTCACCTACCGCCTAGGATAAAACGATTTTGTTGTCACCTTTAGCGTTAATGTAGTTAAGGAGTTTATATTCCTTGCAGTCAATATCAACTCGATAAATGACTGAAATGGAGATCCAACTTAGGCTGAGACTGAGACTTGGAAACTTGCTACTTCGGTTTGGCGGAACAAATGCGGCTAGAACCCTTTAATCGGAGGATCAAATGGATGCTCTATAGACCGCTAATCCTGCCAGTTCTGCTGTACGGCGTCGAGTACTGGAGGATAAGCACGATAGCGAAATAAATATTGGACACTTTCTATCCAGAAATTTTTCATCGGGTTTTTTGGTCCTTGTGCGAGGATCGAGAATACTACGATACGATATACGTCGACTACAATGGCTCGGTCACATCGAGCACATAAACAACAACGCTCTAGAACAAATTATTTTCAAGTCCGTGTCCCTAAGTTGGAGTAGGTAGTTCGATCCTCTGCTTTAAAGACAAGGCGATCGCGGATAACAGTGCTCTGGTGCCTAAAGACTGACAATTTGCCACAGAAATTAATTCAACATTATTTTCTACGGTTTCCGCCGAGGAGTACATACGTTTGCTTGAAGGTGAAGGGAACCTAAGCTTGGAAAACCCAAGTTCTTTTGACAAGTAGAATACCTTGTTCCGGGTTCATGGAGATGTTTTCTGTGATAGACTTAATCGTAAACTCTCTCTCTCTCTGTTTTCCAAATCGCTATGATGCTACAAACGGAAATAATGGTGATTAAAGAAGTACTATCTTAGCTAAAGTAAAACGTGATATCCTCTAGGGATATCCCCATCTTTCTGGATAGCCAAGCAGCCTTGGAATCGGTATCCATAAATTCAGTAAAAGCTTTAGACTGCCGATCGTCTCTCATAAAGATGGCAGAACAGTTCGATATTCACCTCTGTAAGGTGCCAGGGTATAGGAATATTCCGGGAAATTTTGAGGCTGACGACCATGCCAGATAGGGAACAACTATACGCATTGCATTAGATATTCCAAGTGCTTTAAATTTAGGCTGCATGCTATCGAGAGAACAAATCTTAGGTGGACAACTGGTACAACATGGATCTAAAGCGCTCTAAGAAATTAATTTCTCTCAACAGATTGGTGTTACAATAGGTGTCATCATTGGGCACTGTCTAATAGGTAAGCATGCAACAAAGATTGGTGTATAGTCGAACGATTTTTTATAGAAGCTGTATGAGCAGGAACACCTTCTTTGTACCTGCCCGACTCTCTTCCACAGATGACAGATTCTCTTAGAAGCTTTCTACTAAAACGGTCTAGCTGATCTAGTAAATACAGACATAAGGAGCCTCTTAAGCGAGGACCAAACGCCGCACCACTTGATGTATGGATGGACGTTTTGGAGGGAAATAGGTATCGAATTAGTCTAAAAAAGACAGAGTACCTGTACTGCCCATTCTCTGATCCACTCCAATTTCAAGTATCTGGGATCTACAATCAACAGCGAAGGAACCATTGATGAAGACATCAATTATAGCGTAAGCATAGGGTTGATGATGTGGCACGAAAACTCTGCTATCTTCTGTGACCGGAAAATGTCCCTTAATCTGAAAGGAAGGCTTTACACCGCCGTTCTTCGTCCGGTGCTCACATACGATTTCCAATGCTGGACAATATACAAAAAGTATGAGAGCAAATTATCGACAGTTGAGATGAAGATGCTTCGCATGACAGCAGGAGTAACAAAGCTTGATCGAATTAGAAGTTCGAAGATCCGAGGAAGCCTTCACGTCAAAGAACCCATCTAGAAAAAATTGGAGTACGACCAGCTCAGTTGGCATTGCCATGTTCAAAGGAGGGATCCTACGAACCTTGTCAAAAAGGCAATGTGAATCAGCGTTCCTACACAAGCACGAAAGAGAGGCAGGCCAAAAACTCCTGGATCACAGAAAGGAAAAAGCAGCAGCATTTGATTGACCTAAATGACAAAGTGATCCGAAACCGGGAGCCATGCAGATACTTTTTGAGTTCAAATCGGCGAGCTCCACAGGCGGATCAGTAGGGATGCAGTAGAGTGGTGGGGTTCTGATCCCTATAATCCCGATCATAACCTTGCCGAAGGAAAGGAAAGGAAGAAGTTTATTTAGACACTTAAATTGATAAGCAGGCAAGGCAGTGTGTCAATCCATTTATCACAAACGATAGCTAGCAGCCACTTCAACCTAACCAAACCAAACCTTGCGTGACATAAGTATGCTTATGAATCAAACTAATGACGAGACAACGTAGGACCGTAGGAGCTGGCGGCTTCGAACTAGGAGATTTACCTCCATGGTTCAGCATGGCACCAATACGACCCAAACGATGACAACTCATTGTGGTGTTCATATCTTGTAGTCTTAGGTACGTTGCAAAGCCGTATAAAACAATGTACCCGTCAATCCATTCATCACAAACATTTCAAAACTGCAATTCAACTTAAAAAAATAACACACATCAGCAGCGTTTATTCACACTGCCAATACAATGCATTCCTCATCTTCTACAAAAGAAAGTATAATTACATCCAAGGGCACAACTTTCAAGACTCAAGAACCTAACCAACAGATACAACAACCTCACCCTCAAAGAATCAAAAGAAGAAGAAAAATAAAAAAAAAAAAAATAAAATAAAAAGGATATCTCGTTCCCATTACAAAGCAGTCAAACCAACAAAAATCCTGCCATGTGTGCACAATATGACTTGTTATTGTTATGTCAGCACCATCGCCACGAATCAAACAACAACAACAACGACGATAACTGTACAACACTAGCAGACAAATAATATCTAAAAATATACGTGTGTGTGTGCAATAAAATGCGGGACATATGAAGATAATGCCCCTCTATGGTAGGCCAAGCAATAGAGCGAGGCCCTTAACCACATACGACAGCACACAGTCTCGGGAATGCAGCACTGAATTCCTTTCTAACAACCTTTCAATAATTCTTCTGTTTGCTTTCGAAGGCAGTGCATGGAATAAAATGCATCTCTCCCTGCAGAAGAAGGAACCAGCGAAGCCATAAGTTAGCGCCAGAAGATCGTTACAAAGGGGTAGGTAGGGGTTTTTTTATTTTTTGTCTATGAATCCCCTGCTTAGACCAATTGAAACGAACAAGAAAAAGTCAAATAAACATAAAAAGGACTGTTGACAGTTGACACAAGACATAATGCGTTTCCATGCCTTTATCCTGGATTTGACTATTCCATTCGGAATCGAACCGAACTGTCTGGAGATTGTACAAATAATTCGAAGCAAATAAGAGAAATGATGCTGCTAAGGAGTTGTTTTTCTTGACACTAATTGGAAGGAAAATCCTGTGCAAGAAATAGGAAATGGCTAACTGTGGGAATTCATGTGGACGTATGCCTCTAGAATGTGTGTTTGGTTTGATAGCCTACGCTGATGGCATTAATACTCCTGAGTTAGGATTTTTTTTTTACGAATGACACTAAATTTCGAACATGAAATGGCGGAAAGGTAGATGCTTTAAAGTGGAAATCCTGAAAGTGATAGACTTATGAAGAAACTGACAACAGCCCGACGACGATCTATAACGAAGACCTAGTGCAAATAGTTTTAATTCTAGACTTCTTCCCTGCATATCTCAACATTCTGAGAGTGACTTTCTCTAGAATCGACGGGCTTCTAGTAGACCTAGGAAGGAAGTGGTTGCCTATGCAGATGATACTGCTTTTGTAGCCTCATCCTCGGGTAAACACGCGGATACTCTCAAGGAAATCCTCCTGCTACTCACCGGATCAGCTTCCAGATGTGGATTGCAGGCTGTTCTCTTCACAAGGAAATACAACCATTCCCTTCACAGACCCTTCTACAATGAATGGCACGAGGTCATCTTTATTTTAGATACGAAACTTGACTGGAAAGCCAATGTCCTTGAACGTGTTAGAAAAGCAATTGTGAGAGTAGCTCTCTATTCATGTAAAAAAAAACTAGAGGACGAAGCTGGGGTATGCGACTTGGAATCACACGCTGGCTGTAAGTATCAGTCATCAGGCTTATACTTCTGCATGGCGTAATCTGATCGTTTAGAGGTCAACTCATGACAGAACTACACACCTCACTCACTCCACGATGCACTAAGAATTACTCCTTCTACAGCACTGATCATTATGCATCATTTGCTGCCCTTAGATAAAGACCTTAGATGACTACCAGTCTGACCATCTGTCTCAAAGCCTCGCAGAGGTCCAGCTACTCCTCGTTCCTCGACCTTTTAAACCTTGCCTATGAAAGGATCGACTAATACCCCGTTGGAACTGAAATTTGACTGTAACTTCCAAAAGACCATCTATGCCGGCAGTAAACGAGACAACGATGCCACTTTGGACAGAAGTTCAGTTCACATCTACACAGACGGCTACAAGACCGAAAGTGAAGTGAGTTGTGGTGTCTTTCCTGAAAAACTCAATCTGAGCAGCTCTTTCCGCCTTTCGGATCTTCAGACTGAAATCAGGGCGATCAAGGAAGCCTTGTCCTCGCTGAAGTGTAGTACAACAGGAATGAGGAATCTCACCATCTTCACTGACCGTCAAACTGTCTTCCACTTCAAACGCCGCTTTAAACTGCCGTTCCTATCTCGCCGAGATAACGAAGCACTTCAACATTCACCTCTGCTGGGGGCTTGGCCATAGAGATATTTCGGTAAACTGCAAGGGCTCGCCAGAATGGGGTTCTGTCAAGTCAAGAATGTCAAGTCCCGAGTGCGCCCCTAGCTACATGTAAACATTTACTTAAGCTCGATGTTTTCAGCAGGGCCAACTACAAATGGAAAAATGGCTCGACATGTCATAGACAGAACTGATCTAAGCTGGAGCAGAAACGTAGTCCCGGGCTGGATATGTTAAGGCGATCACAGATTAGCCACCTTAATCGGTGCTAACTCGGGACCCTGTCTGTGATAGGCCAACATGCTAAAAGTCTGGGTTTCTTGTCAAATTCTGCAGGAGTTGCAGGGAGAAGTAGGAAGGGGAAACCGTCCTTTCTCCTTCGCTCCTGTCCGGTCTTGTCCCAAGGAAGACGGCTCCATTTAGGGGCTCTGACCTAAACCTAACTTAAAAAAAATTTCTTTTGCCAGGACAAGGCACGCCAACACACGTCTTTCAAGCTGTGCGTGAAAATCACTGCCACGTCGTCCAAATTCATCTGATCTGGCTTCGTCTTCGATAGAAAATTAAGCTGGGTGTCCCTAGTTCAAGACAGAGTCAAGCAAGCTACAGTTGCACTTTTCTCTTGCAAAAAAGCTATCGGCAATAGATGGGGCTGGCAACCTCGCTGACTGGCCTTACATCTCGGTAATAAGACCGATACTTACGTATGGGGTGATTGTTCCAACGTTCAACTTGTTTTTGCATAAGGGGATTAATTCGTCCCCATTGCAGCACTGCACATTCTATTTCACGGGAAATTAGCACCTAGTGCTGCGTGTCCGCCTTGAAGCCAACTCGTAGTGGCCTAAAATAGATTTTAGCCACGCACTCGTTCTGAAACAAATCGATTTCTCTCCCGAAAAAAACACGGACTATGTCGTACCCCGTCTAAAATTTGATAAAAACTTCGGGGTCTACTGACCCTTCCAGATCATTCTGGAATCATTCTTACATCGACGGCTCAGAAACCAAGGAGGGTTGGTGGAGGTGTGTTCTCTGATTAGCTTAATCTGAACCTTTCCGTTCGTCTTCCAAATCATTGTAATGTGTTCCAGGCGAATATAATGACGATTAAGATAGTCTTATTTGGCTAAAAGGAAATGTGAAGTTGGATAGTTAAGTTGCTGTCAAAGCCTTGGAATCGGTCTCCATAAATCGTCTCTAAGAAAAATGGCGGAGCAATTCAATATTCACCTCTTACAAGTGTCAAGACATAGGGATATTCCGGCGAATTGTAAGACGAATTTGCCGGACAACTATGTATAACTATCCTTCTAGCAAAATCAAATTTAAGCTGGATGCTATCGAGAGAAGAAATCTTAGAGGGACCAGTGTCTATCGACAAAACGGGTCTGGCCAAGGCTAAAACGCTTTAGAAAATTGTATTCCCTCAAGGTATTTCATATTGCTGCTACAATAGGTGCCATCACTGGACACTGTCTTATCGGCAAGCATGCAGCCAAACTTGGCTCGTATTCGAGCGACTTTTGTAAAAGCTGCATGAACGAAGAAGAAACCCTTCATCATCTTCTTGGAACCTGCCCAGCACTTAGAGATGGAAGCTTGACTAAGAAGCTTTCTATTTCAGCAATCCAGGCGATCTGTTAAGTAGAAATTTTAGGAGACTCTTACGCTCCATCCACAAGAAGCTCTAATTGGTTTTAAAACGAGTAGATGGAGAGAGGCTTCTCCCATGATCCACGTGGTATCACAACGGACCTCATTGGTCTAAGTGTGCTGGCGAATCCTAGCTGGCAGCCACTTCAACCTAACCTAACCAAACCTACGCTCCATCCGAAGCTCAAATTGGTTTCAACGAGTGGGTAGGGATATTTTTTTCGATGATCACAGTGGACCTTCATATGTATCTTTAGTCTAAGTGTGCATACGTTCTATATACACAAGGGCAGTAGAGTGTGGAAAGGAGCGTATTCAAATGAAAGAAAAAAACTTCTAAGCAGTTTAGGTTAGGTTATGTAGGGGGGGTGACTGCATCAGCAAGGGTGCAGTCTCACTCGGGTCTCAACGGATTCATTGTGTTCCTCCGGTGTGAGATACCTGTAAAACAAACGCCGGTGTGAGATACCTGTAAGTAAAAGAAGGAGAAATAAGCAGTGGGTTAGCTGTTTAGTTAGTAGCAGGGATGTACCTCCTGAACCAGCCCGATTTCATGATGAATTTTAGGGTGGTTTTAGGTGGCGTGTTTGCTAGTTCACTAAGGTCTTTGAACTGTGGTTTTCCGAGGGTTGAGAGTCTGGTTCTGAAGAGGCTTGGGCATTCGCAAAGGAAGTGTGCTGAGTTTTCCTCTACCTCTGTGTCGCCACAGCTTCTGCATAGGTCGGTGGTGCTGATTCTCATTTTCCTGAGATGGGCCGCCATTGAATTGTGGCCAGTAAGGATTCCAGGCGTGACAGCTGTGGTCTGTTTAATGATAGCAGTCCTCTTTTTGTCAAATTGGGTCCAAAGTTTTCTAGAGACTCGGCATGCGTTGATGGTGTTCCACCTTGCGTTGGCCTTATTTAAGAAGTCTGTAGAGATTTTGGACATGAGGAGACTGATGGGCAATAGTACAGAGTTGTCTGCGTGCAGGTCATCTGATTCTGAGCTTTTCCTGGCCAGTTCGTCGGCCATCTCGTGGATACCCATATGGCCCGGGATCCAGTAGAGCGAGATTTTGCGTCTCGTGCTGAGGGATTTGAGTTCCTTTTTGCATCTTTGGACCAATTTAGATTTGGTGGTGATGGAGGTTATGGCTTTGATGGTCAACCTGTCTGTTGTTGTTCAGTGTGGAGAGGTGTCGGCAGGCCTCGGTGATACCGTGAATTTCCGCTTGGAACACACTTGCGTGGTTCGGAAGTTTCATGGACCGGGCAATTGAGGGTTCCACTGAGAAAATGCCGGATCCCGTACCTACGTCCTCTGAGCAGTTTAGCATTTCCCTTACAATCGTCTGGAACTGAATAGCTTGTGGTGATTCATTTGCAACGCCGCCGCTGGTACTTTTATCCGTCCATGATCATAACTCTAAGCAGCGTAAAATTTTGTTAAAACTACATTTACAACCGCAACTAATGCTCATCAGTCATTACCTCGGCAGTGGTACCCCCATAATGCATATCCATAAACACTTATCGATTCTTTATTTATGTCCACAAAAAAAATTCCAAACCAGTCCCTTCCCACAAGCCGACCGGCGACCTTCTCCGAACATGGACACAATTTCACGGTCTATCCCTGGACAAATGTACTGGTACACTGTACAACTTCAAATGACTCCCACGCCTGATTACCATGCTTATTACATACCAATGTGCCACAATTGGCTACGGCTGCTGGTGTAGATGCTGCGCTGCTGTCGACGTCGGCGTCGGCGTCCCTAGGGCTGCGGCTGACATTATTACGAGATGATGGATATCGGATGCGGGTCCAATCCCAAATGGATATCATTTTCAATTTCTGCCCTTTGTAGTCGAATCGATGTGAAATGATTATTACCTTTCTTGCCGCTACTTTCCTTATTATGTCGGGTCATGGCGGTTTGGTGATAGATAAACAGAGTTGGGAATTCGCAAAATGCGTCCGGATATGTCCCATGCAGATGGAGGCGTTGTCACAACACAAGCGAGTTTCCCTCAGCCATTAAGACATAAATAACAATTAAAGTTTTCAACAACGAATCAATCCTTATTTCTGAATAAACAAGGAGAAGGAGCAAGGAACATTACCGCCCGCGCAAACCGCAAAACCCTGTAACGTTGTTAGTATGTAGTTTGCCGCTCTAACATGCACTCACACAGCCACAACACATAGTTTTTTTTTTTTTTCCTTAGCTCCTTCGTCCTGATGAATGGTGCCAGCACCACTACTGCCAACTTTTCGAGGAGAGATGTGTATAACTTTTTAATGAACTCCTGCGAAAGCAGGAATTAATTTTCTTCCAAAACACGCATAAAGCACGGTGGGTACAAGAAGTGTTAGACGGTCTTTGTTGGTGCCTGCCAAAAAATTGAATACAGCAACCGGGTTGTGTGTGTGTGTGTGTGTGCGTCCTATTTGGGTATATTGTTTTCAAATGAGTTGTGTGCGCGTTTTTGTGGGTCGGTGCAGGAGCAAGAGGTTAAATGGAGAATACTTTTAAAGTTTGTCCTGTTAAGGATGCTTGAAATGGAAGCTGGAATTAAATTGTTCTTCCGCTGATGCTTCTGTCGTCGTAGTCGTTGCAGAATGGATTGAACTTTGTACAAACAAACATTCGGATAGACAATGGCAATAGATATGTGCGGCAACCTTGTATAGTAATTGAAATGGAATGAAGGACTCAAGTTCATTATCTTTCTCTCTGTGTGTTTTTGGGAGAGAATTCTAAGGATGCGAGTTCTATTTCAGAACAATTCAGTCGAGTGGTGTGCAAGTTATATGACACTTTTGGTGCTTTTCATGTTTTCCAAGTGCTGGCTGCAGATGCATCCGATTTTTTTTTTTTTTTTTTGTAAGCCTCTCTCCCGTGGTAGTCTTTGCTAGTTTTAGTATTTATGGAAGGATAAAGGGATTTTCAAAGTTTCAAAATGATTTTTATCAATTTGTGGATGACTGAAATTGCTTTCGTGCGTCATTTGTAACGTTTTGCAACATTAGCACAAATTTCTTTGAATTTCTTGACATTTTTCAGTTTTGCAGGATTGCCTTGGGGATACGAACAGTCCTTTGGAATCGTAGTCTGGGTGAGGATATTTTATTCTCTAAGTATGATGTATGACAGATGAAGAAATGATTCCATTTCCTTTTGTTCACGTCGGTTGGCATGAGATTCGTAGCAGCACATTGATCCTTTTCTCGTTCCACACTTGCATTTCGACATTCCGCGCGCAATTCCTTGAAACAATTGTCAAAATGGCCAGGATGACTTTACTTATTCATCTAGGCACTCAGATCGACTTAAAGTCTGAGTGACAATGCTCAAAAACTTAGTGTAGTGTGAGCCTTCTAAAGCTGTATCTACTACACTTCGCCAGGATAAAAACGGTAAGAAAACTTGACGCCACAAACGAAATCCGTGCACTACAACTGGCTGAGTTCGAGGTGAAAGGAATAGCTACACCTCCCAGATCTTTGTACCGTTTTTCAAGGATCAAGGAAGGTTTGAAATGGCTTATGTAAGCGGGATATATGTACGCACGCATTTTCGCAGAGGCAAGCCACGATTACGTTTCTAGAATCGGTCTCCTTTAACATTGAGAGCGCTTGTTAATTTGCGCTCTATGACTTAACCCTGGGCCTGGAGACGTGCAAACTTTACAGGGTTTACCAAGGTAGGGAACGACGTCTGCATGCCCCTAGCAACTTGTTATTTGTTACACAAGTCAGATGGGATCAACCAAGATTCATTCATTGCCAGAGTAGGCCTTTGTTTCTCAAAGGAGAAGGTATTTTCCTGGAAACTGGTTCCAGAACCACCAGACAACGGTCTCAACTCGATAATGAAACATCGAACGATCTTTTTGTGTATCGTTCATCTAATTTCACCAGTCCTTGCTTTATCCATAGAACTTGTTTGTTGGTGCAGTCTAACGATTTTTATTTTTTGGGTTAGAGAACACTTCCTGGCGCACTTAGACACACCCGGTCCATTGTACTTCCAGGAAGCACGACCCAATTTCCCATTTTACTGGAATTACTTCGATTTCCGGAGAAAGCTGAGAAGGCATTTTAGTGGTGCAGAGCTTACAGTAACAGCACTCACGACATTAGCACAGAAGATTTGGAGACTATCTTTTGAAGTTCACTTGTCTCCTTGTCTCTCCATATTATAAAGCAAAACTTCCAATGCGACTTCCTCTGTTGAACTCCTTCTTTAGGCCTTGTAATTACCGCAGGCTTCAATCTATGCTCATGACGCTTTTAAAGTTCTTCGTATCCTCGTTTATTACAGGTGAGACTGATGGTGGGACTCATAACAGGTCACAGGCCACTGTCACTGAGATTCAATCGGGCTATCTGAAGCAACAATCTGCGTCAACTGTGAGGAGGAGGAGGAAGATGTAGAACACTTCCTCTGCCACTGTCCTGTAACAGCGAGGTTAATACAAAAGATACTGGGGTCCTCGGTGACACCAGATCTTACACATCTCAGAGAGAAAGGAATCGGTGACGTATAAGAATTTGCCAGGAGTTTATTAGAGTTTTGGCCACACCACTAAGGGGTAAAGTTGCCATTTTCTCGAAGGATTGAAATACATACTTCGTCTGTCATTCTCCTTGGCGCATGCTCCGCATCTTTTTGGATGCCTTTATCAAAAGGTTTTCCCTAAAACTTTCGGTCCGTGGTTTTATGTCAGTGGTGCTTAGAATTCTGATAAGCCTCCGATCTTCCTTTCCACAACATCCATTAGGCATGTCAGTCTAAATGGCGGCTGCCGGCAGCCATAATTACCCAGTCAATTCTCTCCAATAGAACAGCCTCTTATTCTGCTCCTGTACAAAGCTACATCTTCTACAAGCGACGAAGGTCAGTTCTGTTTCTGTGCTAAGGGAGAGCAGAAACAAGTCGAAACCAAACAATGTCTGCCAATAACAAAGGAAATATTCCGTTGTATCATCGTCTTCCACACATGAAGCCCATGTGCAGCGCTTACCTAAAAACGAAGTGACCAGTAAGGACGTCTACAAGTCGTCTGCAGTCAACTCTCCTGAGAGACAAAAGAAACGCCGCGGATTTTGTGCAGGTATCCGGCGGAATCTTAGTCTGTTCAGCAGAGCTATGACCATTGCAAAGATCTTCGCTTAGAAGGTAGCAAATATTTTTGGAGTCATCCGTGAAGATAAGATGCCATTCTTTAATCGGCTCAGAGTCTGGTCAAAGCCATTGCAGCGCGAGGTCATCGAACCTCCAGTGCAACTTCTCCATAACAGCTTTTTTAAAACCGAAATATTGGTCTCAGTCAGGAATAAGAAGCATGAAATAAATATTAAGGAGGTAAGGTTTAGCAAGTCATCTAGACTAGAGTCAGACATGACAGGGAAAGCCACTACGTGACTGAGATTAGTCCTTCTTAAGAGCTAAGCAAAAACAGCAGTGACGTATTTATGAAATTGGTTACTCCACCGAACAACCGATACGCACACAAGCATTGCTCTTACAGTTACCGTCTAGATCCAAAGAACCCCTTTGGTCGATAAGCCACATGTCTTACCAAAGCCAACTTTGCACTCCCAGAAAGCCGACAGCGATTTGAAGCTTTGACCAGAGAAGTTTGCTGTACAAGATGACTCAGAGAGAGTAAGTTCTTTAAGTCCTCCCTAGTCTTTATAGTGCAAGACTCATCGAACATATCTGGGAACATCTGTACCTTTGAAGACACTCTCTAGACATTAACCGACAGAGACGACGGTGACGTCATTATCAAAAATCTGAGCGTAGTGCCAAAAGCATTGGGAGCAATTAGCTGAAAATTAACTACCATGCATCACAAAAGAGGATACAATAAGCCACCTTGTGAACAGACCCTGTTTATCACTGACTTGGTGCACGTCACAATCGAGGGTTGCGGTATCACTAAAAATGAAGTAAAAATTAGGGATATCGTCCAGCACATAATGCCTTATGACAACCACTAAGCCACATTATTTCGAGCCTGGAATAATGCCTTACGGCGTGGGTTCGCAAAGTTAAAAAATAGGTCATGCAAATGGAAAGTTTTCGAAAATAAGATTAATGCGCTTATTTAACGGTTGGAGGCGTTACCAATTCAGTCCACAACCGACCATAGGGCTTAGAGGTCTAGCCTCGTGGCCACGTGCTCTGCTTAGTATAAATGTAGATAGCTAGCTATGTGTATGCAGGTATCGCTAGGTACGATGCAATGTAGTATAACTTAGTGTTTTCTGTGACACAAATCTCGAACCTCCCGCGCAGTAGTCCAACTCACTAACCACTGAACCATGGCGCGGCGCCCTTTGGGACGAGTAGTTCTGGACTATAAGTACGTCTGAAGCCGTCATCTATACTTTATACGGCGTTTGGGCGTCCTACGAGGAAGTCTATGAGTGGTGGTCATCAGGAAACCACAAAAATTCCTTTTGTTGCAGACAAAGCCCTTGTGATATATTTTCAAAATGTTTCAATTGGCAGCAACTTTAGGAATCGGGAATGGGAATGGAGCAACGACCACCCTCACCCCCTTTCGTTTTCCTTTTTTCCAAATGATACTTAAGGGCCCACCTAGGCTCATGCGAATTGACATCTGCACTGTGCCAGCAACGCCCCTAACCAAACCCGATTAACCTTCGACCAACTTGCATTCCGCGTGAACTGGCACGTTTCCGATATTCGATGTCCTATGGACATACAAACAGCCTGAGGTTCCAAATCAAATTCAGTACTGTCTACGTCCCGCCTAGAGCCTTCTACATCCCCCAATGTTGCTGCATAAATTGAATGAATAACATCCAATTTGATTGCGAATATAAGCCAGCAAATACAAAAAAGAAATTCTCTCATAGTCACCGCCTGCCTTCGCACGCAGAAAGGTTATCGTCCGCAAATACTTAACCATCAAGGTTAACCCAACCATCCTTACACCTCCAAACACTCCCACTTGCTGTATCAAGGTTGAATAACGATTAATGTAATCCTCAATCCAAAAGTCCTTGCTTACTCGTTATAGCTCTCGTTCTCGTTATTTTAAATCACAGAGTTTAATAATCGATACAAGAACAATATTATCGGTCCTTTCCATTCGGATAAAAATACACAGAGTCCTGGATAAAAAGAAGCCTGCTCCTAATGGGATTTAACTGATGTTGCCCGCATAAAACAAATGGCTCGCACTTGTCCCTCTGATTGGCAGGATATAAAGGCGATGAACGTTAAATTAGCGTTGAGTTCGTGGATCGATAGTTCATTTCCAAAAAACTACGAAAATTAAAAAACAAAAAAAAGTTGTTCTTCGCCATTAAACTGTACTGACGTTGGCTTAAATTTTAAAAGCATGCCAGCAAAATGGTATCCTAATTTGGCTTCTTGTCATTTCGAGTGACGAGCCGTGTGGGGGGTGGTTGAGATACATATACAAGTCAAACCATTTTCGGTAAATATGTTGAAAATGGCAAAAGCCAAGGGGAGGTAATGGAATGTGAACTTGTTTTGCGGTAAAATTGCGGTGAGGGTTGACTCTGCCTAAACTATTATTTACGGAGTGTTGTTGAGCGGGGCGTTTTTGAGGTAATTTCAAAAATATAATTAATTTAATTCCGTCATGTTCGTTACGTAATTAAAAGGACACAGCCGATACTGGCATAGAAAGAGGATAAACTCTACATAAAGCTTTTAATTGAAAGGATTAACCTTTGAATGGAGTTGAAATCGATTTTCTTCTTTTTTTACCCGCTAAAACCTCCTCACATCTCGTACTATTGGCTGAGTATCTATGTATCTTTCTTTATGTTGTGCTCTTGCAGTCAGTTAGGCTTCAGTATCTCACTTTCTTTATATGTACCCTTGCTGTCACAAAGTCTTCCATTTACATCCCACCTTCGTTGCTTTATTCGACGGAAGTCCTTCAAGGTGCTTGTTGCCATATTTTTAACCACCTCCCATTTTACTTGCTGAATATGACATCCGTCTTTGACATCCCAAAGCGCTTATGTATGAAGTGACAGTGCTATTATACTGTGGTGATCGCGTTCTGTCAAAGCTTTGAAATGAGAGGTAGGCCGCTTGATACCAACCAGCCACCTTCCCAAAGAAAACCCATGATATGATGAAGAGTGCGAAAACCGGAAATAGGTGTCAAAAAACGTTGACAAACAAACATTGCAATGCAATACAAGAGCAGCGATGGAAGAGTATCGAACCAGCAGCAGGGAGGAGAAGAAAATCCTGCGCAGGAAGAAGAGGGTATACATAGTCTCCCAGCTCAAGGATACCGAAGAGTCCCGCGATAGAAACACCACCCCGATGTTCTATGGGAAAACGAAACAACTGGCAGTTAACTTCAAAACCAGAACTCAGGCTCTTCGAAATAATGAAGGAGACCTAGTCACCGAAGCACATGGAAGCACTTCCAGCAGCTGCTAAATGGGCAAAATGCAGAGAGAGTGGTAGGGGAAGAAGAAGACCCACATCCAGTCAACGGAAAAACAGTTCCCTCTCCAAGTGTAGAAGAGGTCGGTACAGCCTTCAAAAAGCTAAAGAACAACTAGGCTGCCGGCTCCGATGAACTGACAGCAGAGCTTTTTAAACACGTCGGTGATAATTTGGTAGGGTGCATTCACCAACTCATTAACAAAGTGTGGGAGGATGAAAGCATGCCCGATGACTGGACAATCAGCTCCATATGCCCCATCTACAAAAAAGGCGATCCTGTGTCCTCCAAGAACTACAGAGGCATATCCCTGCTAAATGTCGCGTATAAAGTCCTATCCAACGTAATATGTATGTGATCGTCCAAAGCGTTTCTGCAACACACTCATCGGCGCGTACCAGTGTGGCTTCCGGCCCGGCAGATCGACGATAGACCAAATCTTCACATTAAACCAAATTCTGGAAAAGACCAACGAACTTCATCGACTCTCCGCGTATGATAGCATGCATCGTCGTGAGCTCTACATGGCGATGGCCGATTTCGCGATGCCGTCCAAAGTGATCCAGCTGTGTCGCCTTAGGCTGAAAAACACGCGATGCAATGTGCAGTCCGGAAGTATTACTTCTGAGCTATTCCAAACGTGAACTGGATTTCGGCAAGGAGATGCCCTTTCATGTGATCTGGTACTGAAACAGATAGTACGCAGGGCAGGCCTTAACCCATAAGACAATGTCTTCAGCAAATCTGTCCAGTTGCTGGGATATGCAGATTCCATCATCCACCGCTCCCAGCGTGCCGACATAGAGGCTTTCACGGCAAGTGAAGAGCAGGCTTGGAAGTAAACAAGGACAAAACTTAGTAAATGTTGTCAGCAAACAAAGCAGCATTTGTCACTGTTGACAACAGTAATTTCCAAGTGGTCAAGGAGTTTACCTACCTCGGAGTAAACATCAACTTAGTGGAAACACGACGAAGACTTATCTAAGGAAACCGCTGCTACTTCGGCTTCGATTCAAGCCACCTAATTCGGAGCACGAAGTGCATGCTCTATTAAACATTGATCGTACCAGGTCTGCAGTATGATGCAGGACAATAAGAAGGAAAGGAGCAGATTTCGAATACTTCTGAGGGAAAAATTCTTCGTCGAATATTCGGCCCCATATGTGGGGAGGGCTAATGGAGAAGAAGATATGAAAAACCGCCAACTCTATGAGCTGTATCAAGATGTCGATGTAGTCAAACGTCGACTACACTGTCGCGGCCACAATAATGCTCCAACCAAGAGGACTTTCAAATCCCAGTCTTCAGGTCCGTTTTAAGGGCAAGCTATTACGGATGCTAGAGCACTTGGTCTAGTAATCTGGTAGCAGCGTGCCCTGCAACGAAAGGAATGAAAGGCCTACACAGTTGGGAGTCCGTTAAGTACAGAAAGTAGAAAAAGCTTCGCCATTTAATCATCGAAATCTACGAGTACACTCTTCAAAAATGCTTCAAAATTGTGGAAATTGATTACAAATATACGTGCTCTATCTATGCGAATTTGTAGCCAATGTAAGCGTCCTTTTGAGTAAATTTTACCTAAATTGGACGAAACCGATTCAGTTGTCGATCGAGCATCGATTGAACGAGAATATTGCTGAATACGCTTTGCTTTTCGGCGTTCAGAAAAAGTAGGCTTTTCCAAGCGCTCAACTTGGAAAAACTTGGGTCTTTAATTATACACGGTTCAACTGACTCAAGAACTCAAACCACATGACCGCAGAATGTGCAGGACGTTCGCTGATTGGGCCCTGATTGGACAATTGGAAACTGATACAAATTTTGGTTAAGAAGAAGTTTTCAGTAACAAAGCGTATTTTAGGCGTGGATCAGGCACGATGCTAATCCGCAACAGTTTAAGAAGCTATCAGTGCGTTCACAAAAATTTACCGATTGGTGTGGATTGAGCCTTCGATATGAGAGTGGCAAGGCGGTAACTATCCCCGCAAAAAGTTATCCAGAGATGATAAACTGTTTTTGGGTCGAATTCGATGATTAGAAAAACAATCTAAATCTGTGGCAACAAGGAAAAACAGCACAAGTCGTTTTTTTACAATTTTTTCAGGAGAGTCCTTTAAAGGTTTGTCATGAGTTTACAAAAAAAATTATCCATGGTATGAGAATGTTTTTGACACCGAAATGAAGATGAGAAAAAAGTTGTTTCTGTGCAATTCTAGAATCGATTATAGAATCGAGCATGGCGTCTCCGATTGTAAGTTAACTCAATTTTGACATAAGTAGACTTGTGCTGTTTAACACATGATGTGCGATTTAACGCCCAAAAAATGTTTCTTCGTGTCTACGTTGGGTCCCTACGATTCACAGTCAGGAGAACAAACCCATTGAAGCTTTAATCCGGTCTCATTTTTGTGATAAATTCGCTCCTCAGTTTGCCTCCTGCACACGAAGTCACGGAGGACATTTGAATGATTTTTTTTTCTTTTTAACATGTTAGCCCGAATGGATGCACCTCTCATACAGTCTCAGATTATTATTTATTTCTCGCCATTTGCTCGTGTATTTCAAGCTTACTGCGTAATACGAATACCTCACTGTAAACATCTAAGATTATTTTGCAATCTGCATAACCCTCGTATCTCACACCAATGTCAACCTCGTTGCTATGCCTCATTTGTGCTTATCTCACATTTTACACTGAAGTATCAAATCTCACTGGAAAAACAGCTTTAAATCTCAAACCATAAGCTAAGCACACACTATATGAACGAGTATCTCACTCTATCTTATGGGATCGTTTCAGATACACTTGCTGCTACACAAACAGCAATGGCTCCCCCGAGATCAGGAATGCGAAAAAAAAAATAAAAATGTACGTGATCCGATTAAATGTGGCTGCATTCGCGAATGAGTTGTTCTGCTTTATTGACAAACCCCTGACCACCACAGTTGTGGCCAAAGTTATTCTGCAATTATTCGTATTCCTTATGCTGCCTCATTGTTATCCTTTTTTGTTGTATTCCCGCGTATCTTTTGCACGCCAAGCCAAAGGAGGCAGAAATAAGAGTTCACAATGCCAATCAACAGAACACTTCCGGTACTGATGGATGACAGACCCGGAGATAGGGAGAAACAATGAGTCTCTTTGATGAATTACTTCTCATTGAACACGTTGACGGTCGTGGCAGGGCTGAGAAAAGAGCTCGAAAGGGACAGACTCCTCGGACAACATGATGATTTAAGACGACGCGGTAACAGGCTTCACTCAAATGACAAATGCGTGCAGTTTTTTTTTTTTTTGTCTTTGTATCTTTTTATCTTTTTTTTTATATGTATGTGGGGCACATAATGGGGATGCCTTGTTTTTTGTGTCACGGATGAGTGCGCACAGCCAGTTTTCCAGTTGAATGACGACATATCGTTGCGGGAATATGTAGTGTGTGTGTGGCCGGGATTGAGTCGAGATTTCATGGATGAGTTTCGGCGGGAACATACTCAGGAAGACGAACAGTGGACACATGCAAATGTGATGGGGAAGCAGTTAATGGGTTGGAATTTTTTTCTTTTTTTTCTGAATGAGCTGGAGAGTGTGCAGGAGTGCTGTACGCACTTCCATTGCACTTAGTGTCCCTGTGGAACCCATCTAGGATGACATAGTGTATGCGGGACAGACTGAATGATTGAATAATTGACTTCCGGAGGAGAGTATGGAAGTGGTCACGTTGAATTAAAAAGTGGTTTATGGGGTACTTTGTGTTAATTCATTAATTTTAGCAGTTTTAAATGTTTGCGGGTATTATGCAGGATGAATTGAGAAAAACGTGTAGATTGGGACAATCACATGAAATCGTAATGAAGGCACTTAAATCGTAAGTGTTGGGCTGGAGACAGTGTGTGAAAAGAGGACTATTCCTAGACGTTTTCTACTTACAAAACGAAATCAAAAAAAATACTAGAACCTGTCGTTAGTGTTAGACTAGAGACTACTGCGACCGATGATGCAGGAGGTCTTATGGAGCACCACTTACTTACTTTCTAGCATACCAAAGGATGCCAGAACGTCTCTAGAAAATGGTATGCTTCTACTCCTTTAAGAGCAGATGCTGGTATACAACACCAAAGACGGGAGGAAGATGCAATTCGTAGTTTCTCGTGAACATGCATTGGGAATCCTTGGAATCTACGATAAGCTTGTGTGCTTAAATTGAGAATCCCAATGTGCTCAAAAATAGTCGGGTTTGTTATCTACCTACATATACTGTTCCACTACTGTTCCGCTACATGCCTAGGGAAAATATATCAAAAGGCACTCCGACCATAAAGATCTATTGTGCCGGGAGCCTTTACTCGTAGACCAGGAGGTTCTCGACCTTCCTAATAGAGTTGAGGATGTATCCAGTCCTCAGGAGCTAGGATATCATTAAAGGGAAATCGTGTGCTGAAAATGTAGGAGAGAGCCACGCACTCACACAGTATGTGCCCTGCTGATCCGTCCTCTTTTAAACAAACTCGACATTCAATTTCCGTTTGTGAAAGTGATATCTGAGGCTACAGTGTCCGGGGGAAACTGGCAAGCCGTTGAGGATGTTCTTTGTGGTTTTATTTAAGGGCTTCATGATCTTTTAGGCCTGCCTGATTTCCTGAATACCATCCCAATATGACAAGTAGTTCGGTTTATCCCATCTGCCTAGGCTAGTTCTAAATGCGGGGATGCCGTAGAAGAGTTCCGCACATGTGTATCTAACATTTAGAGGAACCTTTCCTGGATTTCATTGCCTTCAATGGCATCGTGTCCTGGGACCCACCATAATTTAACTTTGTTTCGCTTAGGAATTGAAGCGGCCAGCAACTGCTTTTGAGTTGCAGTAATGAGAGGTCAGTGCTTTAAGCGTGGCTTGGCTATTGGCTTTAAGACTCTGATTTTATGCCAGAGTCAAGATTTATGTTGGTACAAGTATCAATGGCAGACAGCTTGGCACGAAAGCCGCTAGGATACATTTCTCTGAGACTTTTTGGTTTGGGCCTGTCTGTCTTTGATCCGTCAGTATACCACACTTGCCCTTTTTTATGTTCAGCAACGGGTCGTTAGCTTACCAATAAGGCGGTTCAGGATCTCGATTTGGAGCTTCGTGCCAAAGCAGACCATTTTGGACATAAATTCGAATATCGTCCTGACCATTTATAGCTCTGGAAACTTAGTGAGAATAGCTAGTAAGCAAAGAACATTTGTATATGTATGCAAAAGGATGTGCAAGTTTGCGGTCGACTGACTTAAAAGTGGACTTACAGAGAGAGTGGATAGTCTCTACTTTTCACAAAGAAAGTAGACAGTGTCTTTGTGCGTCTGCCTCAATACCCAAAGTTTTGGCATACACAGGCCATAGCGTTATTTGATCCACAGATCCCCCGATGAAAGTCTATCCGATCAGAGCTGATCTCCTATCGACAAGAAGAACAAAAATTCTAGAGATCACTTCAACCAAAGCTCAAAGGCTATCAAAAACAGTAGAGATGCACCCAGATATGCTAAAATACAAGGGCCTACCTTCTTGTGACCACTCAGGTTGTGCGTTCTATAACTTTTCAACTTTCGCACAAATGGAATGGACTTACAGCTTTTCCGAAAGGCTTTTTAGAAGCTTCCTCTTGACAGTTATTACTCTCGGACGTTTGTCAGACATTCTCGAGAGGTGGGACCATGAAAAAACTTTTTGTTGTTTTCTGGTACTCAAACTTCAAAACCCTCCTTAAGCCAGTTACCACTGAGCCACAAAGTCGTGGACCCTATTTGCAGACCAATTTTGACCAATACCAACCTTGCAATGGCATATGAGCTTGGTGTAGCAACCGATGCAGGTTAACAAAAAGGATTCTCCTTTGGATTGCCGTCGTCGAAAGCTACCTATGTATGTCGTTGCTTTAATTAAAATTTATCAGTAAGACTTCAAACATGTTCAACAGCAGTATTGATAACAACAACCCTCAACATGCTAACTTATCCAACAAATTTACATTCAAACCAAAGCCAATGATTGTGCTTTCGGCAATCCATTAAAATTCACCCTGCTTCCATAAACATCCTTCGAAGTCAGAGACCGAAATATCAGCGTTTCTTACCCCAATATTGCCAATCACTTAGCTCTCAAAAATAGACTTTTTTTCTCTCCTTCATTTGAGACAGCAAACAGTAGCACCTCAGTTATCGAATAAAATCGATATAACGCACTTAGCTTAAGCATCTCCGTCCATCACTCGCATAGTACATACATACGAGTATGTATCTGAGATCAGAAGAGCGGGTAGCGTAGCATTATTATTATTATTTTGTTTTTCATGTTTTTCATCATATGAAACTGGAAAAGCCATCGAGGGGGAAATTACTTTTGCATCGTCAGCAAAACAGTTTATCGATTAACCCTACAGAGATATCGTGTGTTGTCCCATTATCCATTATATTTACATTCACAGCACATCCTTGAGATGGCATTTTTTTCAAAAAGGTTTTTTTCTGGTTTTTCGTATTCCTTTCCATTTTGATCTTGAGACAACCCCAGCATTTTTCACACCACAACCGCCATCGAAATGGAAGTCATCGATGAAGATGATAAGCCCAGGCAATGAATTGCATTTATGGTTTCAGTATCTTTTTTTATTCCACGCAATTATAATTAAAGAGATTCTTGGGCACAGACCTTATAGTAGGATAGGAAAATAAATTATAAGGGTGTGATATCGTTTTTCAATTGGATGGATACATTTTTTTTAAATTATTTTGGCTGCGTGAATTCTGGGAGTGTGTTCGGAAAGAAAGGATATAACCGCTCACACAATTACAGTTGCAGACTTTTAGTAATTTATACGAGACAACGAATGTTAGGAAACTGATGGATAATCTTCCACTCCGGTCTTTAAACTTTGAAAGTTACTTGACCAGATTTCGAGAACTCCAGAGCGGTACATCAATGAAAATGAAGTGACTGGGTCGTACGTACCCGAGAATAATTTCCAAAACTTGACACTCCATGTCTTTGCATATCGAAATGTTTGTTTGATGTGGGGTTCAAATTTCGACGACGAACAGGCAGGCAGGCAGGCACATAAACACTTTACGGATACAGCAATGCATCGAGTACAGGTCTCCACTAGATCGACTGTTTATCGACTTTGAGAACGCTTTCGACAGCTTGTATCGAAATTCTATCTGGTCAGCCTTGCACAAGAGAGAAAAATTCATAGCTTTATCAAGGCTTCATACAAGGGTAGTTGGTGTCACGTCTTATACAATGCTAAGGTGTCGGAGGATTTTGAAGTCCAAAGTGGAGTACGTCAGGGATGCATAGTGACACCGCTGTTGGCCTTGGTGGTCATCAGAGATGTACTCTGTGCAGCATTAATAGAAGGCTACCATGGATTTCGGTGGACTATGACATGTTACCTGAAACAATCGAATACGCTGACGATATGTGATGTTTGCCTATTTTCACATCGGATAATGGACCTTCATCTGATGGCCGAAAATGTAGAAGCTGAAGCAGCTAAAACAAAAAGCCTGAGCACTTCTAACATCCGCGCTCAACTCAACATTGCCGGACATTAAGACGAGAACGTAGACAACTTTTTGTATATCTGGGAAGTGTGGTCTTGGCGGTGGCAAAGAACTCGATGTTTGTAGCAGAATCGCGATGGCAATGCTATCCAACGCCTAGGGAAGCAATGTTCCCAGCACAAGAACCAAGTTCCGAGGAATCAAGCTCTTTGGAGACAAAGTGGAAACAGCTCAAACGCATTGCATTACTTTGAACGAGATGGCGCGCAAGCATTGTTGACGCCCAATAAGAAGATTGATATCACCAAAATCAAATAAATTATCGTCAAGAAATAGCGCAATTTTTCAAAACCCTGGTACGTCGCGTCGCCTGATATGCAATCTAATTGAAGTAAAAAGTGTTCCTACACACTTTCTAGTATATGCATGTTGGGCCTGTAACAGGATATTCGGTAAAACCTGTGGTCCTAGTCCTAAAATCATCATGTGGCTTCACACCCCGGTAATCAGACCGATATTGACATATGGTAATTTAGTCCGATGGCAGGCCCTATGTAAAGCTACCAACCTCAAAGATTCAAAGAACAAAATACATTGGCACCAGCGGGGCAATGAGAACCACTCCACAGCGGGTCTGGAAGCTATACTCAACCTTAAACCCCTTGATCTCACCATACAAGAGTCTACCGCAAACTCTACCGTCAAACTAAAAGCCAAAAAGTATAACGGGCTATGCGCAGATCCTACAAAAATTTACGGGCAATTGCGTATGTACGCACAGACTACACAATCCCTCATCTAGACTTTGTAAGACCATTCGTTACTTCCTTTCGCAGTAGAGAAGAATGGCCATGAGAATCAACTACCGAACAACGAATCAACGGTACCCATCTGTACAGATGGCTCCAAGATGGACATTGGTGTTGGCGCGGGATTCTATTCCGAAGTTCTGGGACTATCCAGTTCTATCAGACTTCCTGACTACAGTAGCGTTTTCCAAGCTGAGGTCCTGGCAGTGTCAACAGCTGCTTATCAAGTTGCAATGAAGGCACTACCACACGCTGATATTACCTTTTTTCATTGACAGCCAAGCGGCAATAAAAGCGATTTCTGCCATTGAAATAAAATCGAAGCTTGCAAGTCGTTGTCGCGAAGAGCTATGGGTTCTTGGTGCACAGCAGAACGTAAAACTCTGCTGGGTTCCCGGAAACAAAGGGGTACCGAGTAATGAGAAAGCTGACAAGCTTGCAAGAAAAGGATCATCACTCGAACTAAATCAGGCAGATACTACTGTAAAAATCCCACCCTGTAGTGGGTGGGCAGCAAACAAAAGATGGAGAGTGCTCCATTCTTCTGTCATAACCAAGAAAATCTGGCCACTCTACAACAAACAAAAAACCGAGAGAATTTTACAAATGAACAAAAAATCTTTGTCATCTCTTGTGGGCATTATCAATATGCTGAGGTATCATGCAACGAAAATGAATGGTTCTCTTGTTTGTTTTCTCACAACCGGACACCTCTTCGGAACCGTCGGTGTAAGGATGGTTGCGCACCCGAATTTCAGTGTTCGAAACACAGTCATTTGTAACAGAGCAAAAAATCTAACAGATCTCACTACTAACAGATTCTGTTTTAATAAATCAGGCGGTCTTGGCGGCATTCTGGCCATTATGGTGCACAAAACTTAAAACCTAATAGTCATTTAGCGGGTTAGATTCGAAGACTCTGCGGGCCGGAGGATTGGTGTCCATTCGCTCTGTCCTTGCCATATTAAGCGACTGTTTTGACTAGCAGTTTTTTGACTAGGTCTCCAAAGCCCGTCAACGCAAATGTGACCGAATACCTTACGAAGAATTTTTCTTTCGACCGTTGATATTTTCATCCGCTTTGGACAGTGTCCATACTTCGGCGCCGTAAAGCAGCACTTGGATGATTAGAGTCTTATATAGAGTCTCATTAGCTGTTCGGGATAGGGTCCTACAAATCAATTGCCTCCTCAGCCCAAAGAAACAGCGGTTGGTAAGAGTTTTTCTTCTGAGGGGATGTTTTCAGAATTAATAGCACAGCCAAGGTAGAGAAGGTCCCTTACTACCTCGAAGTCATGGCTGTCGTCTGTGAAGTTCTGTGCAATTCGCCGATGTTGTGTGTACCTCCTTGTTGACAGCATACATATATGTACTTGATTTCGATCTCCACTGTAATAGTTGCAGACTTTTCAAAGATTGTGTCTCCGGCGTTAGCTTGTGAGTTTCGCACAATTTTAGTAAATTGTATCTGGGCAAAAAAAAAGCAAATTCGAACGAAAGCATGTACAAAGCATGTCAAGAACTGAGTTAGTTGTCAGCCCAGTCCTTTTGTCTATTAATCCATGGCTGATTTTTTGGGATAAATCTTCCATGCTTAAGCTTAACTTTCCTTCAATGTACTTGCATGTCAGTTTTCAACGTTCACACTTTCATTTTGTGATTCTCGAAGTACTAACATGGCCCAAAAAATACACATACTTGCCACCATGCAGGCTACATTACAAGCCACACCTACTTAAGTGGCATGTGCAGCTTAAAAGTGGCCTTAATCAACTTAGATAAACTTTAGTGAAGCGGCTCAGTGGTTAGTGCGTTGAATTACTAGCGGGAGATTCGATGCTCAAGCCCCTGAAAACTCCAGAAGTTTTTTCCACGGTAGCACCTCTTCCGAATGTCTGACAAACTTTCCAGAGTAATAACTGTCATAAGGAAGTTTCTAAAAAAGCGTTTCGGATAGACTGTAGGTCCCTTCCAATGGTGTGAAAAAATATAACATACACAACACGAAGCTAAGCCCTGGACCACATACGGTCTGTTGTGCCAAATATTTCTATCTGTAATCAACTTGGAGATGATAAAGAACTTTTATCGCGACTCACTGACAGTCTACTCCAAGACACATCTGCATACTCACACTTGTTAGTATCTTAAGGCAGTTAGCACGGCATGGTAATATTATTCTCATTCGATACGAAACCGCCCACATCGATTTAAATTGGACGCCTTTCTTGCTGCACCCACTGCAATGACTTTCACATCTCATTATGCTGTTTTCTCATTAAACTTAGCTAAACAAAAGGCTACGATCTCCTTCCACAGGGCTTTTGTTTTGTTTGGCTTTCGAGAATATTCCAAATAGCTCTACCATTCTGCTGCTGCTGCTGCTACTGCTGTGCTGTTGCTATTGAAGCCACCCTCGATTAACCCTTTAATTAATTTTACTCCTTGTGATATGGACCGACTTAAGCACACACACACACACACCCACAACACTCTGTGCCGTACTGTTGAAAACCCGCTCAAGTTAATTGCTTTAAATTAAGCGAAGCGATAATGCTAAAAGATAAATATTGAGAAAGTGTTTCGTTTCGTTTCGTTTTTTGTTTTTTTTGTTTTTTTCTGTCTCCTTAAAATTTATGTTAAACTCCAACATTGCTGGATGAAACAATAAAATTTGTTATTTGTCTCTTTAACCCATTTAAGTGTTTTTTGCTTGTTATGTAGCGCGCTTAATTGGAGGAATCATTCAAATTGACTGGTCATTTACATTTGACAAATGAGATGAAAACGTTTCTCGTAATTTGGTTTCGTATCGTTTACGTTTATACTCGGATACATCTCTGGTGGGGAATGTGAGTAACACAGCCGAACAGAAGCGGAAAAGATACATCACATCAATCCGGAGATGTTTATTTTTGTACATAAATAAATTGATCTTTCGTCATGGTGTTGGCCGTCTGGCCCGTCCCAACATCGTATCGTATACACACGCTTAAATTGACGGACTGATAATGAACCTGATTTCTGCTTTCGTTTTTTGCCTTAATATTGTTTTAAATTCTGGTTTTTTGACGCCGGATTAACCTGTCGATAATTAATGAGAATTTTATTGTAAGCGCAGCAATTAATTTGGGATTATAATTAACGGATCGTCGTGTTAAGAATGAAAACATTTCTATACTTTTACTGATAAAACTCAAATAAAATGTGTTTTTTTTTTTTATATTGTACAGGGTGATTCTGTGGTGAATATTTAGTGCTTCGATTGTGTCAAAACACTTGAGTCATTACCATAGATCAGTTTATGAATTTGCATTTGGGAAACAAAGAAATTCCAAGAATTTATTGAAATGCATTAACAATTTGAATTTCAATAGATACTATTCAAATTTTGTATTTTTTTTATTTTTAAGATAAAGCAATCAAAAATTGACTCCCTGGAGTGGGTTATATCTTGGGTTTGTTGGAGGTAATCTTGGATTTGGACAAAATACATGTAAGTAGGCAGAAGCTACTAGGTTGTAAAATTTGTGTATGGGTGGTGAGATTTTTTTTTAATGAGTGGAGAGAAAACAATCAAAAGCATGTCAGTATGCGGGTAGTAAAGGTAGTAATCGATTTCCTGAATCGATTTGGAGAAGGTTTATGCCCAAGTTTGGATGGAATGAAACCACTTGTCATATTGGCCAGGTGCTATGCATCCACACAGGTTAATTTACATAGTTATCAGATAAAAATATCCGCTTCACGTGAATTTCCTGCGGTTGTAAAATGAAATTTTATAGTTTTTGCTTATAGACATTGGTATGTCGTTGGGGAAGTTTTGCAGTTTGCGTAGCGCAGTGGCAACGTGCTGCATTCGACATGGGCTGCCATAATGTGGAGCCGAGACTCATTCGACGTATTGGTTGTTCTGAACAGGGTTGTTACTTAAAACTTTATACATGGAGGTCAAGTAAGAGTCTTAAAACTACATGATTACCTACTTTGACGATGCTTGCCAACTTTCACATGGGATAATGGACCTTCTGATGACCCAAAATCTAGAAGCTGAGGCAAACAAAGTGGAACTATAAGGCCGATGAACCCGACAGAATAGGAACAACTATACCCATTTTGCCGGACAAAGGTACCTTAGATATACCAAATGCTACTCGCAAACTGGTCGAAGCTGGATCTAAAACGCTCTAAGAATTTGAAACTTTCTGGCATCCGAACCTCGAACCTACCGCTTAGTTATCCAATGCACCACGGCGCCCGCCGTTCCACACAACAGCGTTTTATTCTGAAGCTCTCGCCATTTGAGATGATCGAACAGTTTAACTACCTGGGAAGTTTTGTAGCATCTGATTGTGGAACGGAACTAGGCGTTAAAAGCAGAATTGATGAAGCGCAAACTGCCTTTGGTACCATGTCTCCAGTTTAGAAATCCAGTCAAATCTCGCTACGCACTAAGCTGAGACTCTACGAATCCAACGCTAAATCCGCTGGAAAATCTCCCTATGCGCCCAATAACCCTACACCTTTTCAGCGAACTTAGAAAATACCACCCTCCATGGTGGAAAAAAGAATTGGACTCCAAGAAAAGGAAGGTTAGGCATTTCTACAACAGGGCTAAGGAGGTAGGAGATGATACTACATGGGATGAATACATAGAGCGCAAGAGAAAGTTTAAATACTTAAGCAGGTGATCTAAAAGTAAGTCGTGGAAGGAATTCTGCTATACTAGTGGAGCCTCCAGACTTCGCAAGATGCTGGCAAAGGATACTGCTGTACCAAGCTTCACGGCACGTGGGCAGAAAGTAGCCAAGAAGTTTTAGACACTGTGATTGACACTCCCTTTCCAGGAAGTAGATCACCAGTGGATTCTTCCACTTATGGCTACTCATACACTGGTATGACAATACGAGACGAGGTAGACAATCTCATTGCATGGAAGAATCTATCATGTCGTTTGAAGCACAAGGTCCTAAAAAGCATACGAAAATCTTAAGGGATATGTTGGCCATGGTACAAAGGACAGCCGGCATTGCCATCACGGGTGCTCAACGCACAACTCCTACGGCTGCACTGGAGATCTTTCTGTATCTCCTACCATTGGACCTACAAACTAAACTTCACGCGGGCAACTGTGCGCTTCGGCTCACTAATGTTGGTCTCTTCAAGACCAGTAATGTAGGACATATGTAGCTCCATTCCTAAGGAATTATTTCCCGACATCCCTGACGAATCGGACGATATCCTAGGCACATTAGACTTCGTCACACCGTGCTAGGAAGGATTGGCAAAGAAAGACAGTCTCTGTCCACAACGAGATCGAAATATACACGGATGGTTCTAAGACCAGAGAGGGCGCGGGGTCAGGTATACACTCGAGAGGCCCTGAGAGAAAGGCGCTAGAATTTACTGTCACTAAATCTGAGATCGTCAGGAATTGTTACACAATGCTTGTGACATTATTTATGTACGCCAAACCGTGTCAGACGATGTTCGATACCTAGACAAGAAAAATCCGACGTGCGGGCTAAAAGAGGAGCAGAGCTCCCGCGCAGGGACGTAATCGGTAACATTAAACCATCAAGGTGTGTGGCTAGGGGAATCATTCGTGATAGAATCATCAGCATGGCTAATTAAAGATGGTCCAACTTAGATGGCCTTGTCGCCTGTGTTAGACCGCGGGAAATCTGGGTAGATCATAAAACTTGGAAGGTCAAGGCTAAGAACAACGATAGGAGTACTCTCTGGCCACTGTCTTCTAACGAAGCATGCCATGAGATTAGGTTTATCAAATACAGATGTCTGTAGGTACTGCAATGAACTAAGCTAAGCTCCCGGAACCACAATTTTTTTTTTTTTTTTTTGTCGGGGCGGGCATACCCTACTGGAGTACTCAGACTCAAAAACTGGTCCATTGTACTACCAGGTAGAGAACCCTATTTTGCTCTAGAGTTCTTTCGTCTTTCGTAGAAAGTCGAGAAGGAGCTTCAGCGATGAGGAGCTTACATCATCAGCACTCACCACATCAGCACCGAAAATCCGCCACCTGATCCGAGCAAAGGCAGGACAATCACATAGGAAATGCTTCGCCGTGTTGTCGCCTTCTCATGTTGATCAGAGCGTCTAGAGCAGAGCCAGGCGTACTGGGGAAAGCTTCCAAGCAGCCGAGACAGGCCGTTCTATGGAGTTTGGCGAAAGCAGCAGTGACGTATTTACGTGAAAACTTATTCCACGACACAACGGACGCATATTACAGGAGGGGTCTTATCATTGCCGTGTAGATCCAGAGGACTTTCCTTGGCGATAAGCCCCATGTCTTCAGAAAGGCACCCTTGCACTGAAAGAAGACTGACAACGCTTTAGAGGTCTTTAGTCCGACATGTTTCCTCCAAAGAAGTTTACTATCCAGGATGGCTTCTAAATACTTAGTTTCCTTGGAGAGTTGAATGGTGATGCCTTTTAGCACAGGCTGAGTCAAACCAGTCGATTTTCTCCTTCTCGTAAAGAGAAGCACCTCGGTTTTGAGAGGGTTAACTGATAGCCCATTCCTGTTGCACCAGTCGTCGATCACGTCCAGGGCCGTCTGTGCCTTAGAACAGACAGTCGCTGGTGCCTTAAAGTCAACCAGCATGCACCATAGCAGTGGAGATGGGACACCCTCTTGAGGGCAGCCCCTATTTACACCCGCCATTCCACGCTGGCCACAGTCCGCATCTACAACCAATATTCTGTTCACCAGCATTGGTTTGGTCCACAACACCAGCGATCCGTCTACCCCGCGGTTTGTAGCGGAACTGCACATGCCACCGAAGGTCGCATTGTCGAAAGCACCCTCAATGTCAATGAAAATACCTATCGCGTACATTTCCCTATCAAGCGCGCATTCAATTCTGCTAACCAGATTTTGATGCGCAGTCTCGCAAGATTTTCCTCGCAAGATAGGCATGTTGCATCTCCGAGAGAGGATGCGATCTCAAAGCAATTTTCCGCACCTGCAATTCAACCAGTCTTTCCATGCTTTTCCGCAAGAAGGATGTCATTGATTGGTCTGAAACTCTCGGCGAGAGAGTAGTCATCTCTGCCGATTTTCGCTATGAAAGCTACTCTCATCGTTCGCCAGGGGATTGGTATGTATGCCAGTGCTTACTAATACCTTGTTTCAGAATAGCCGGGTATATTCCACCAGTACCAGGTGACTTGAAACCATCAAAAGATGCAACAGCATATTTGATAGCCTCATTCGTAACCACGACCGTCATTTGGCTCAGCCCGCTAACAGCCTCAATGGTGACCTGATTTCCTGGAAAGCGAGTCTCCAGCAGGAGACTGAAAGCCTCTGCCTTCGACTCAGTGAAAGTACCATCAGGTTTTCTCAGCGATTCCGGCCTGTTTGGTTTTCCGTTCCTGAGAACTTTGACCAACCTGCTGGTTTCACTGAGGGTGAGGGTTCCCGCAACCACAATAGTGATATCTTCAAGCTCTGTAGGGAATGGGGAGAATTGGTTTAGGTCTTCGCCGTAAAGGTTCCCTAGGGATCGCGATCGGCCCACTTTGGTGCCCAGTGTAGTATCCCACACGTATGCACTTCTGTTACCTTCCTGCAGTGACTCATCTCCTCTACAGACAACAAAAATTAGTATCGTGTCCCTTAACAAAAAACCATTTCATCCAAATGACATTCAATTTGAAAACTGTGGTAACTACAGTTGTTCACTTCGAAAGTTAAAACCTTTTTCGAATGATAAATTCAAATTTAATTCGTTCAAATTACCATGAAACAATTCAAGCCTTTTATAAAACCGATTACTGCCAAACACAAACCTTGTCAAACCGACCCGGATTTGTTGCGCATTAGAAGATCACGACTAAGGCCATTCAAAATAATAAAACAAACCGAAAATCGTGCCCCAAACTGCTGGCCATACAAAGAATCCCTTTTAAGTCCCTCTTTATCTCATTAATTAATTATTAATTAATTGAAAATCTCATTTAAGCACCGTACACCGACTGGGTTGGGTCATTTCATCGACACGCTTCCAAAGTTCGAAGCGGTCAGCAGCCAACATATCGGCAGCCGGTGTGTCGTTAATGCACTTTATGACCGCTTTTCACCATTTTCTGGATATAATTCCAGACTCGCGACCCGCTCCATGAATAGCACTCAATTACACGACATCCAAAACGGATTGTCTCGAGTGTAGCCTCTCATCTGTGATGCATGTTAATTTTATGCATCTGATAGATGGGTTGGGCTTCATTTTTGGATCAATCCAAAAATATAGCGTATTTGAGTAGACATTGAGGTCCGGTGATTGGGAGCTTCGTGTCGTCTTTATTTTTGGGACATGGAGAGCCCACAGTAAGTAAGCACTTTCGGCGGACTAGCTAGGTGTAGCTCCGCACCTTGACTATGAGTTTCCCCTCATAAATCAATATTAACTTCGCTCACACAAAAGATATCGAACTACTACCGCCGCGGCTAATGGCATTCATTATTTCAACCGAATGGCGGGTGGCGGATGAGCCGATATTTAGTGTTAATTAATTTGATTGGATTACGGTGTCTGGTGGCGAAATATCGGACAACGACATATCGACAATATTATACAAATATTTGAGAAAATACGCTGCGGTTGTGGGGGGGGGGATAGACTACTGGTTTGCTATGCTAGATGGTGCCACTTAGTGGAAACAGTGGAGAGAGGAGGAGGAGCTAGAGGAGTGACAACGAGGTACTTGGCATAGATATTGCTGTTTAAGGTGTGGGCGAACAGTGATTAGCAGCACATTAACGCATTTGGTTTGGAAACTGATAATTAATTAAAAATATTTTGTTAACACAGTAATTAATGCGGATGAGGTTAGTTCGAGCTTAGTTTCGAGGCTGGTCATTTGAGCATCTTATTGCGGAGACTTATGGAATGTGTTTATCTTTGATGTATGACGAAACCTAGCAGTTCGAGCAACACAATCAATCGGAGGGATTTGAAATAATGTGAGCGATCCACAGACGCAACTGGTCCATTGTAGTACCAGGAAGCAAGACCCTGACATACATATTTCACTGGAATTGTTATGGAGAAAGCTGAGAAGGCACTTCAGTGATGCAGAGCTTACAGTACCAGTACTCACCACATCAGCACCGAAGTTCTCTACCTGATCCGAGCAAAGAGGAGAGAATGACGAGAGAAGTGATCCGAAGTATCGTCGCCTACTATACAGGCATGGCCGACAGTGGCATCTCTTAAGCCTAGTACACTTAGATGCTTAGTATAAGGAGCATGTCCCGTGAGAAGGCCTTTAAGTTGTGACAGGCTATAACGAAATGGGGTGAAAATAGACCCCCACCTGCCAGATGATTTTTTATTCGTCAGAACTTCAGGAATCTCCACTTAAAGGGACACTCTGTATTCGGTAGCCATTACGATAGCAATGACAACCCCTTGAAAAACAATGGAATGCTTACCTAACGAGTAGTGAAGTCTAGTGTTGCCGGCGTCCATAAAGGCACCCGTGCCAGACTCTTGACCAGATTTGCAGCCATCCGCGAAGATTGGACTATAGCTCATTTCAGGGACAGACTCTGACTAAGCCAGTCTTAAACGCAAGGAAAGTCGACTCGTAATTTGCCCAGCAGCCGACTCCAGTGCGAATGATACCAAAAGCCACCTCGTCTGAGACGGTAGATTACTTTGAAAGTACATACAACCCATGATATACATATCAAGCTTCCGTGCAGGCGAGACTTCGAAGTTTAGTGCAGAAGGATGTTACATACTTAAGTGAGAGTTCCCTCCACCAAACAACCGATGCATAAGAAACAGGTTAGTCTAGGCTAGGTTATTGAGTGCTTTGTAACTAAAAACATCTCTGCTCACTAAGTCTTCCTCCAACTTGGAGTACGCAACTGGAGGCAGTTAGCTAAGAACCGGGCTAATTGAAAAGGCTTGTTGGTTGAGGCTTAGGTTCACCACGAACTGTAGCGCCACCTAGAGAACTAAGACCACCAGTTGGGGCCACTGATACCATCGATTTATTGAATTCAAAGTTTGTTGAGAGATTGATTCAAAGAATGGCGACCTGTCAATTGACCACCAATACCTTGCAATCTAAAGACGCTCGACTATTTTTTGTCGGGGTACGTGAAATTGCTTGATTACGTGGATAGATCTGCAACTTTAATCGTTGCTTTGGACGAGAATATACATACGTTCGTTAAGTTATTGCGAATATATGGCCCCAGATGCTCGAAAAGTGGTCAAACATTGCACCTAGAGGATATGCTTTGTAATTGCCAGTCGCGTTGCACATAAGCCCACAATCATCCTTAACTGCTGAATGACTAGGAATTGTCTTTCAAATAAAAGCATTTTTTTCCATCAAAACCCAATGTAGTGTTTTTTATTTAAATTTACTTTCCGAACCCTCTTAAAAAACACTCTTAAGTTAACCCACAAATGGTAGAAGGTGACTAAAACAGTATGACCCTAAATTATCTGAGGCTTTGGAATGATTGATAGTCTCTCAAACAGAGCTAGCTATTTGGGATTAAAGTTAGACCGGAAGCTCCTCTGGGGAGAAAATGTCAACGAACGGGTCAAAAGAAGCAATAGTTGCCCTGTACTCCTGTAAAAGGTCGATACGATTGTACGGCGAAATGGTGTGGATAGGAACTCTAACTTGAAACAATTGGAAAAGCTCAAAAAGTGGTATGTCCCAGCATTATTGGTGCGCTAAGAAAATCTCCAACAGCGGCGCTTTAAACCATGCTTCACCTTCTCCCTATAGACTTCGTCGGAAAATGGCTAGCAACTCTCCGCTTCGACTAAGAAACTCCCGCCTATGGAAAGCTTGCCATACTTATAATGCATCGTCATCTCTCCGCTTGCTTACTGACACTGACTTCAACTAAGGATTCAAATACTCAGTACCGGACAGATCAGAGTGGACGCAACGCGATATCCTTAACAACGATTCCATGTCAATCTTTACGTATGTGTCCGAAAATCCAGGCCGGAGTCGGCGCCAGAGTCTCCTCCGAACACTTAGGCATCCTTAAACCTTCCGAACCAATGCGTCGTCTTTCGGCCGAAGTCACCGCTATTCGTCAAGCAGCTGAAACTGAATCGCGGAAAGGTAAAGTTATGTGCATATGTATATCGACAGCCTGGCAGCTATCAATCCAGCATTGTAACATCTAAGACAGTGAAAACCACAGACAGACAGTACAACCGCATCCTTTGCTGGGTACCAAGCCACTGTGACATCCCGGCGAACTCCGTAGCTGACGAATGGGCTAGACGAGGCTCTTCCGGTACATTGACTCATGGTTGTCTTATTCTAAGTATCTCATCCTCGCCAAAGCGCTAAACAAAGCTAACCATAGATAGAGCCAACTTGGCCAGGGCATAAGGAAGGCACCCTCTCTACACTAACCAACGTAATAACCGGTCACTGCACTATAGACAAGGCATTCTCAAAGGTTAAGCATGTCCTATAATGACTTCTGGAGGAATTGCGGAGACGAGAAGGAATAAGAAACAGTCTTTCACTTCTGTGCTGTGTCCTTCACTTGCTAACATTGGGCATACTATACCAGGTATTTACCACTTCGATGGTGTCAATGACCTGTAAGGCAACCATAAACAGCTTCATAAGAAAAAGCAATTGATTCCAGGAGCGGACAGTGGGACGTACCTACCCCTACCTATTGGCAGCACAATGGACCTATCTTGGTATAAGTGTGGTGCCTTATCGACGGCCACATCAACCAACCAACCAACCATGATAGAAGGTGACTGAAACAGTTGAAGTCAAGATCGTTCGAATTCGTGATGGAGTCTGGTACTCGTCGACAGTGAGACGGGGTACCTAGTTAGTGGCTCAAAAATGTGAGTACCTACTGAGGAGAGGTATCATTGTAGCCATTTTAATTTTGTGACGAACTTGCTGTCTGAGTTGGAAAGATCACCTAACTAATCAAAGAAATAGTTTCCTAAGATTTTTTTTCTTTCTCGGGAATGTGCATAGAAGGTGTGTGGATGTTCCCTGCTCCTGCAGCTATTGCAGAAATCATTGAAGGGATCCCCATTCTGCTAGCGTATCTACCTGCCCCTGATAGCCCCTATTGTAGCGCTTTTAGTTTCATTGGCATCTGACTTGAACGATGTTTGCTTGGGTGATGTCCAAGTGTTTGTATTGGTCCGTCTATCACTAGCCTCCTAAAAGGCACCTTAACGCTTGAAGTCAGAAGAACTGTTCTCAGTTAGGTCACAATCGGACCCCAATTTAGCAAATTCGTCAGCTTTTTTGTTGCCTGGCATATTGTTGTGTCCAGGAACCCCTTACAGCAATCTGCGATCTCGTTAGATATTCACGTCATATTGTGTCATCATCCCCTGAGACGTATGACTTCTGTTATACCTTTCATTGACTCAAGGAAAGTCTGGCCTCTCGTATTGATATGAGGCTGCCCCAGAAAGTATCTGCCCAACTCAGCAACTAATCAGATTCGATGTCCTTGCGAGCAATAAGCCATTAAACCCCATTCTTTGTCAGGACAAGAACAATTCCAATCATCTATTTAAAAATAATTAAAAAAAAAAAAAACGGAAGGCAATACCATAAATCAATCGATCAAAACTCAGCTCGTCTTATGGCAGGACTCTCACAATGCATCACAATCTAACATCTCACAGGAAATGGCCACCGCAAGTGTTGGATAACACGTCCACTCTCGGTCTCGGTTGCTCACTGCTCACTATCCCCCTCGTATCATTTTCATCATCGCCCCTTCCAGTCTTACTCTTTCCAAATGGGCTACTGAATTTCAAAGAGCAAAACAACCAACGAACCACTATCACCGTCATCATCATCACCGTCACTTAGATTGCTGCTCGCTACTGGTGCAACTATTTGAAGAATCCTCTATGACCGTCGACGCACGTGAAGAAAAAGATATCTCAGGTAGCAATGGTTCACAGATACAGATACTCAGGTGGAAATGTCGTCGAAGTCAACAGTGATATAAGTTAAGAACATTCCTTCCATCCATCCCATCATTTTTTCCCTACCTCATCAAATCCCAATAGTATCCAAGTCATCATGAAGTCACGCTCCCGGCTCATGTTGACTCACATAAACACGCTCCAGATTCATGTTGCTGACTTGACGTCTGGAGCGAACACCTGCCGTGTCCTATGACACATTCTTTTGCCATTCTTTCATTCCCTTATCCGCCGCATAGACTTAAGTTTTAGGTGTTAAGTTTATTTTGTTAGAAGATAAGTTTTCAGTCTTAATTTAGATTCAGTTGAATAAAGAGGTTCTGATCCTCATGAAAATAAAATAAATTTTTTTTAATTTTTAAATAAACTAAAGTTTTTAATTGGCGCCCGAGCAGGGACCAGTGGGTCGCGAAGTGAATAAGCCAGTCGCCTCAAGTAGCCGCCGCGCTTCCCAAAAAAAATAGCCAGTCGCCTAAAGTAGCCGCCGCGCTTACGGGAAAAAAATATACACAGCCAGTCGCCTAAAGTAGCCGCCGTGCGTGTTTAAAAAAATAAAGTAACGTTCGCTTCAAACCTACTGGTCCTACGGAATCGTGTAGTGGTGAAAAATTTAAGGGCCCGGAGTAGCCCACAGTGAAGAGTAAAAGCACAAAAACAGTGAACACAGTGAGCGAAACGGTAGTGAAAACTAGCCGCACCACCCGATCCAAAAGCAGAGCAGCAGAACCAGAACCAGAACCCGAGCAACAACGATGGAAATAATACGCATAATTTTATTGTAAGGAATTTTTTTTATTATAATACTTTTTTTTTGTAAAACAATTTTGTGAAGAAAAGAAAATCTTAAGTAATTTTAAAATCAAAGAGTAAAAGTTTTAAAAGAAAATTTAAATTGAATATTTATAATAGAAGTAGAAAATAAAAGATAAAAAAAAAAAAAAAAAAAAAAAAAAAAAAAAAAAAAATTTTAAAGTCAAAGAGTAAAAGTTTTAAAAGAAAATTTAAATTGAATATTTATAATAGAAGTAGAAAATAAAAGACAGAAAAAAAAGTTTTAACCACTATGCCTTTAACAAGACTTCAAGCTAGGGATAGTCTGGCTGAAGGTGGCCAACCAGGTCCAGCCAGATCCACTAGTAATATTCCAGATACCATACTGGAAAACCAAAACAGTTCTTTCCAATCCAGTTCCTCAAACACTAATCCTTCCTCAGATATCAATTCAACCCCCGAATTAAACATCCTAATAAGTTCTATAGTTCGTCAAGTTTTTGATAGCGAAGGTCGAAATCTTGTACAAAACCTTCTTAACCCATATCACGATCAATTCCAGGGAAATGATCAAATAATCTCAGTCGACCAACGTAATAAACTGGAGGATTTAGACAAGATACCCGACGTGGTACGGTGTCTACGTACTTTCTCCGGAGATCCTCAAGAGTTTATCTCTTGGAAGAAAAGTGTAGAGCGCATATTACAAATATACGAACCTATAAAAGGAAGTGCAAAATACTACGGAATACTTAACGTTATTCGTAATAAAATTATTGGGAGAGCAGATGCGGCATTAGAGTCGTACAATACTCCACTTAATTGGCCGAGTATATCTCGTTGCCTAATAATGCATTACGCCGATAAGCGTGATCTCACAACGTTAGAGTATCAAATGACATCCTTAATTCAAGGAAATTCAACGGTTCAAGAATTTTACCAAACAGTTTACTCCCATTTATCTCTAATTTTAAATAGAATATCTTGTATGGACATAAGTGGTGAATCTCTTGCCCTGTTCACTCAGACATATAGAGATAAAGCTCTAGATACTTTTATAAGGGGTCTAAAAGGAGACCTTCCCAGACTACTTGGAATACGAGAGCCAGTCGATCTTCCGCAGGCTCTACACCTCTGTCTAAAGTTAGACAATCAAAATTTCAGATCAAATTATGCTATGAATGCACAAGGTACTCTGAAAAAAGTGCAAGTACTTTCGCCCCCTCATTTTTCTTCGCGTAGATTACAGCAACCACACGTAGCAGGTAATAAAACGGCATTCCAGCAACAGCCAAACTATGATCGTCAATTGTATTACAATAATCAAAGACCCGTACAATATCAAGGTAGATTCAATCCCCAACCAGGTTATTCAGCTCCCCAAAATAACGCATATCAGTCACAAACCTACAACCAGACTTACGTCCCACAATTTAGAAGCAACTATAATAATTTTCAGTCAGGGCCAAGACCAACTTTTACACCTAGGGCACAGCCTTTATTTACACAAAAACCAGTAAAGTTAGAATCTAGAGAAAATATGCAGAGTTTGCAAACCAGAACTAAATTTGCACAAAGATCGCAACAGTTACCTACATCAAACAATATTCAACCCAATTTTCATATTAATGCAACTCAAGAGGATATGAACAATTATAACCAGGAAATAGAAGATAATCTGATTCCTGAGGAAACACTTGTCGACTATATTCAGCCAGGAACTGAAGAAGTTCTAGAAATTTGTGACGATTTTGAAGAGCTTAATTTTTTAAGACTAAAACACTCTTCGCTACCGTATTATGAATTCAAAGCGAAGAGTGGAAAACTATTAAAATTTCTACTAGATACAGGATCAAATAAAAATTATGTGCAGTCTCGATATGTTAGAAACCCCATTCCTAATCAAAAACCTTTTTTTGCAAATTCCGTTAGCGGTAAAATTAAAATTACACATCATACAAATCTCGAGATTATGGGAACAGAAATCGGAAACATTAAATTTTTTATACTAAACGGACTTGACTCCTTTGATGGTATTATTGGGAATGATACTCTAAAGGAGTTAGGAGCGGTTATTCACACTGATAAAAACTATTTTATTCTAAAAGAAAAACACCTTTTTCCCCTTAAGCAATATGAAACTCAGGCAGTAAATAGCATCAATATTCGAACATCTCATTTAAAAACACATCAAGAAAATCAAGTCAAACAAATCATACATACATTTTCTAGCCTTTTTAGTGAACCAGATAAAAATCTAACTTACATAACACAGGTAGAAGGAGAAATAAGAACAACGTCCGACGAACCTGTTTACACAAGGCCATATCCTTACCCAAGGGCATTGAAAAACGAAGTAGATAAACTCATAAATGACCTTTTAGAAAATGGAATAATTCGACCATCGAGGTCCCCTTATAATTCTCCTATAATAATCGTTTCGAAAAAACTGGATGCTTCAGGAATAAAAAAATATCGTTTGGTCGTTGACTATCGAAAATTAAATCTAATCACAGTACCGGATAGGTACCCTATACCGGAAATCAACGATGTTCTGTACAATTTAGGTAAATGTAACTTCTTTACGATCATTGATCTAAAAAGTGGATTCCACCAAATTCCTTTGAAAGATGCCGATATAGAAAAAACTGCTTTTTCTATTAATAACGGCAAATATGAGTTTACGAGGCTTCCTTTTGGGCTGAAAAATGCCCCATCAATCTTTCAGCGCGCTATAGATGATATCTTAAGAGAGCATATTGGCATCCGATGCTATGTATACATTGATGATATTATCATCTTTAGCGAAACCGAAGAAGAACACTTCGAAGATCTTAAAATTATTTTTAAAATTTTACAAGAAGCCAATGTAAAAGTCCAGATGGATAAATGCGAATTTCTAAAACCCGAAGTCGAATTCCTAGGGTTTATAGTATCTAAATCAGGTATAAAAACCAATCCCACAAAAGTCAACACTATTGCTGAATTTCCCATCCCAAAAACTTTAAGAGACCTTAGATCCTTCCTTGGTCTATCAGGATATTATAGACGGTTTATTCATGATTACGCGAAGATAGCGAGACCTTTGACAGCCCTTCTCAGAGGAGAAGATGGACGAGTGTCCAAGTCCCAATCGAAATTAAAACCAATTCATCTTGATGCAGCCGCATCAAAAGCATTTTTGGATATAAAAAATTCCCTTATTTCTGAAGATGTCATGCTAGCTTATCCTGACTTTAACAAATGTTTCGAACTAACTACCGACGCCTCAAATTGTGCACTTGGAGCAGTTTTGAGCCAAGAAGGTAAACCAATTATGTTTCTATCCAGAAGTCTTAACAAAACTGAAGAATCATATGCTACAAATGAGAAAGAAATGCTTTCCATAATATGGGCTTTAAGTTCATTACGTAATTTCCTATACGGAGCAAAGAAAGTAATTATATTCACGGACCATCAGCCGTTAACATACGCTCTTAGTAATAAGAACACAAACACTAAGATGAAGCGATGGAAGGCAATATTGGAAGAATATAATTATGAACTAAAATACACTCCAGGAAAATCAAATGTCGTAGCAGATGCTCTATCCCGTCCCCCACAAACAAATGCCTTACTCTCAAATCCTCTTGCGTTAACATCTACTGTACATAGTGAAGAAAACTCGTCACACATCCTGTTTCAACTAACCGAAACACCAATAAACGTTTTCAGGAATCAACTCATTTTAAAAACTGGTAATGCATCTACACATGAACATAAAACACCCTTCCCAAAATTTACGAAACACATTATAACCGAACCCTATTACACTACAGAAAATTTAATCGGAATCTTTAAGAGATTTCTTAACCCAACCATCCTTAACGGAATAATGACCACAGAAAGAGTTATGGGCTTAATCCAGGAAATTTACCCCCTTTATTTTAGTAACTATAAGATAAGATTTACTCGAGTAGAAGTTGAGGATATTCCATCAGAAGAACGACAAAATGAAATAATTGTAGAAACCCACAACAGAGCACATCGTGGCCCGGAAGAAAATAAGAGTCAAATTATTCAAACATACTATTTTCCCCAGATGAAAAAGAAAATCAAACAGATCACTAGATTATGTTCATTGTGCAAAAAAAGCAAATACGAACGTCATCCAAATAACCCCAAATTAGAAAAAACCCCAATACCAAATTACCCAGGACACATAATACACGTTGACATATTTTCGACAGAGAAACACTTGGTCTTAACTGCAATAGATAAATTTACAAAGTTCGCCATGACTAAATATATAAAGTCAAAAGCAATAGAAGATATTAGACGACCACTCCGCGACATTATCTTTCGTTTCGGCGTACCCGAATACATAGTTATAGATAATGAAAAATCACTCAATTCTGAAAGTATCACGTTTATGCTAAAAGATGAACTAAACATACAAGTCTTCACGACTCCCCCTTATAAAAGCACAATAAACGGTCAAGTAGAAAGATTTCATTCCACCCTAGCCGAAATCATGAGGTGCATCAAACCAAACACTTATAACAATAATTTTGAAGAACTTCTGGAAAAAGCAACTAATGAATATAATCACTCTTTCCATTCCACTACGAAGAAAAAACCAGTGGACCTTTTCTTCGGTAGGACAGTCCCTTTCGGACCAGAAGATTATGAAAAAACCAGGCAAAGTAACATCGAAAAACTCAAGGAGAAACAGGAAAAAGACCTTAAGTATCATAATAAAAGAAAACAGGAAGCTAAAGATTATAACCCAGGTGATCAAATTTACGTAAAAATAAACAAACGATTAGGATCGAAATTAACGAATCGATATAATAAAGAAATAGTTCAGGAAAACTTCAAGTCAACAGTTAAAACAAAATCAGGAAAAATTATCCATAAAAGCCACATTCGAAATTAAAAATTGTTATCAACATTTCTACTTTCTCTCCTTAGGTTTCTTATAGTAGGCTGCAGAGCCGAAGTTCAAATACTAGACTACACATTAAGTGAGCTAGTAGCTATAGATACAGGAATAGCAAAAATTCAAAATGGGCATTTCAAAATTGTCCACATTATAGATCTGGAACCGTGTGAAGAGATAATAAACAATATAAAAGACACAATAGAACACAACATTAGCAAAAGCCATCCCTCTTATCCGTTCTTGTTCCATGAATTAAAACAAATCATCAATTTAATGGATAGGCTTAAACCAAAAAATAAAAACAAAAGGTCGCTAAATTTTTTAGGAACTGCATGGAAATGGGTTGCAGGCAACCCTGACCACGATGATTTTGAAATTGCTAAGAACAAAATAAATAATGTATTAAGAAACAATAATAAACAAGTGTTAATAAATAGAGACATAATTAACGAAGTAAATAAAATAACTAATGTAACAAACGAAGTTTTGAAAAAAATGGCAACCCAAGATATGTTTAAAAACAATATTGTAACTGTTACCCAACAAAAAATCAAACTACTTAAAGAAGAACTTATTAACATAGAATACGCCATACATTGGGCGAAGCAAGGAGTCTTAAACTCATATATTTTATCTGTAGCAGAAATAAATATAGCAAGAAATTTGCTCAAAAACGAAAATATTCCTTATGAAACAATTGATGAGGCATTAAACCTCGCAGAAATCAAAGTAGCTACAAACTCAAGTTTGATAATTTATATTGTAAGCATACCAAGTGTAGCATTGAATACTTGTAATAAAATACTAATAAAATCCGTAAAAAAACATAATTTTATAAACAAACTAGAGTATGAACAAATTTTAAAGTGTCAAAACACAATATTCGGAATAAAAATAGATTGTAAGTCATATAATAATTTGGCAATTTGCCCCAGTAATTATCTTGTAGAATTAAGCGGCACTTCCTGTATCCCTAACCTCCTTCAGAGCATAAAAGCAAATTGTACAAAGATTAATAATCAACATGTATCAACAGTAGACGAAATTTCACCTGGACTAATCCTGCTTAACCAGTTCAATGGCACTCTAATACAGGACAACAATAACACTTTCGAACTAACTGGCACATTTGTCATCAAATTTCAAAATTCGACAATAAAAATTGAAAACAAGACCTACGCATCCGACATCATAGTTTCCACACTTAAACCACTACCCGCCATAGCACAACTTTCTACAGCAGAGGACATAGAAGAATTATTATCATTGGAAATGCTGAAAGAACTACATATCAACAATACCGAAGATATAAAACTTTTAGAGTCTAAACACCGCACTATTATGATAACAAACCTCGTCATAGTAATAGCCTTACTTATGTTTGCCTCGGCCCTCATAGTTAAGCTAATCAAGAAGAAGCGATCAACACGAATCCAAGTCACCAACGTTTTCGAAGAAAGGAACAGAGAAAAGAAAGAAGTACCATCAGGACCAGTTCAAGCCAACAAAGAAAACAAAGAGATGGAAAACGCAATACCAGGATCATCAACACACATCCCCTGCCAAGTAAAGATCAACGCACAGGAAGAAATACCACCACCAAAGCCAGTTAGGATCCACCAAATCCCGTTTTTTTTGAAGAAAAAAAAGTTGTCAAACGCGGACGTTTGAGTTTCAGCGGGGAGGAGTTAAGAACATTCCTTCCATCCATCCCATCATTTTTTCCCTACCTCATCAAATCCCAATAGTATCCAAGTCATCATGAAGTCACGCTCCCGGCTCATGTTGACTCACATAAACACGCTCCAGATTCATGTTGCTGACTTGACGTCTGGAGCGAACACCTGCCGTGTCCTATGACACATTCTTTTGCCATTCTTTCATTCCCTTATCCGCCGCATAGACTTAAGTTTTAGGTGTTAAGTTTATTTTGTTAGAAGATAAGTTTTCAGTCTTAATTTAGATTCAGTTGAATAAAGAGGTTCTGATCCTCATGAAAATAAAATAAATTTTTTTTAATTTTTAAATAAACTAAAGTTTTTAATTTATATGACCTTCTTTGTTGATGGATTCTCTTTCTCTTGTCCTCCTCCACCATCGGATTGTCTGCTTCTGCTGCACCGTATTCATCTTCCGGAGGACGACGACGACGACGACGACGACATTTATTGTTCTGTGACAGTGAATAGCTTCTGCCACGCTAACAACGGTCATCCCCGTCCTCTGTGCCACATTAGGATACAGCGTTGACTTGATTTGTGGCGCATTGTCGTCTACGAACAATGATTCAATGATTCAAGCTTTCATTATTTTTTTTTCTCCCCCCCCCCCGATGGAAAAGTATCTACGCGAACGTATAAGATACCCCTAGTTTCGCAGATACACAGTCATATGCTCCGTATCGTTTCATCTGAAAGATTTATATCACCTTTCGACAATCTATCGGTTATCTATCTAATGGATTCCAAGTGTTACATACCTTCCAAAGCCTGTACGCCCGCAGAGCTGCAGCTCCAGCTCCCGCTCTTGGGTTTCTCTTGGGTGTGATGTGATATCAATCGAATCGCTTTTTTTTACTTAACTTTATTATCATATCACTTAAAGGGCGTTCTGATATCACTTACATCATACCGCGTGGTGTGGTAAAACAAAAGGAATCCAGTGGAAGAGGAGGCAAGTCGTAGTTAACATCCACTCGCATTCTATTTGATCATAAATAATTCAGATTTTAACGCCCATCAGTGGCTTCATTTTCGTTCCGTTTTTCTTCGTACGTGATTACGTGATGGTGATGGTGGTGGCGGTGGCGACGGCGGCTGTGACGACTGTCAGGAGAGTGGTAGACTCTATATGATCTGTCACTTTGTATGCAAACAGGTTCAATCATTCCGCAATCACCATCAACTTTATCAGCAGAGTAAAACTTAATAAAATATTCACGCGCAAAATATTGTGATAAAAAAAAATTATATCGGGATAAGATATTGGTTAAATTGAGGACGACTCTGAGGGTTATGGTTGCCTGTTGTTCTTGCCACACAATGATGGTGACGATGCTGCGAATTGTTATGATGATGATGATGATAATGTTGATAGTGGTTCTGGTTGTGGTGCTATACAGACGACCTAATAAAGCCGACAGGAATATTCTCAGTTGGTTATGGAGTCATTAAAGCAAGAGACGCAATATTGAAGATGTGTGGAAGCTTCATTAAATTTGCGTTTTGTTTTCTCAACCGTATACAGTCGGGCAAACGAGTAATGTGCAACATAGTCAGGGAGTCTGTGCTCAGGCAGATCCTTCTTTTAATGTGCTCCTACATCCACAATTAATAAATTTAAATTTATTATGCCCAGGATGCACTCCTGAGATACGTGGTGAGTCCTTGAAGAATATAGGTTTCTGTAAACAGTAATAAAAACAAGTTATTGAAAAACGCGTTTAAAAGATCTCACTTTTGTAGTTTGTTCTTTTTATGGGCCACCTTGTGAGCATAGGTGCCATGATACAGTAGCAGAAAGGTCGGTTAATTGGCCCGTCTTCGTTTTGCGGCTTTTACCCAGCAGCCATATAAAAATGGGGCTCAACTCATGGTATCATCAAGAGAGACTCTCTAAATGAAACTCAATAACTGGGCTACGTCAAGCTAAGAGATTCATCAATGCTTCCTATAGCAAGAGAAGTCAGGAAATTCTCACATTGAATAAGCGTGATGCTAAGCTCCTTACGGACACTCAACTACCACCTCCACAAGATGGGCATAAGTCCTACGGAGATGTGCCGATTTTGTGTGGAAGATCAAGAGACTGCCGAGCATAGCCTGTGCGATTGTCCCGCCATGGCTCGAAGCAGGCAAAGACACTTTGGAAGGGAGATCAGTTCCCCAAACATAGTCAACCAGTCACCCGCAAAAACGATCCCAGGGTTCCTTCACGACTTTGTTCTTTGCTCGGGATAAATACTCTCTCCAATACTAGGAGGACCTAGGGATAGCACAAAAGATCTTTTAGGTCGCAGTGCTTGTCGGGCCTTCCTAGGGATAGGCAGAAGGCCCCTCAGAGCCTAATTCTGGTTTTTCCAAAATAGGTGCCTTCCGGTTTTCGCCGCGAAGAAAGCGAATCTATTATTAAGGTCGGTTAATTTCCAATCCGGCGGATCTCCGGTCAATAAGCCTCATTCCGAACATTAGCAAGGTAATCGATCAATAGAGGCGTGACTAAGTGGGTTGAGAGCAGGAAATTGTTCCGGATAACCAACTCGGGTTCAAGGCATGACGCGATGCATGTACCGTCTACACTAGTGTCCGATATCCAATGGAATTGGTGCCAGTCTGCTTGACTTGAAAAAAAGCCTTCGACACCGTATGGCTAGGAAGACTCTTCTAAAAGTTAAGCAGGCTGCAAATAATACTCTTTCAACGTGACTTCAATACCATCAATCGATATTGCGACGACTGGAAGCTGAAGACCAACTTTCACAAGTCGGAAACCATCCTGCTTAGGAGAGATTGGCCTATTTGACAGATAGGGAATTAAAGCGATCTTCTCCTCCACAGCCCTTCAACGCAAAGGGAGCCGAATATCTTACGAAAAATCCTTGAAAAGACCGAAGATATATTCACCCCGAGTCTCTGCTTTAGCGCCCTAAACCAGAACAGGAATGCTTCAGGATTTGTAGAGAATAGTAAGAGTACCCGATGATACTGATGCTAAAACTGGTGCTTATACTTAAGGAAGCTTTAACATTGAATTTATATGAGAATCATGGACAGCAAAGCACCGGTAATATGCTATACCAGGGGCACGAAAAGTCAGAGCCCCTGCGATTCTTGCTAACACATCGTTAAATCTACTATTTATTGCTTAAAATCAATGCTATAAGCCTGCTATAAGATCTTATGTACTGGTGCGCCACACTGTCCGCTCCTGGAACCAACTGCATTTTCCTATGAAGCTGTGGTAGCCGAAGAGGCTTTATTGAACTCATTGAGACCAATGGAATGGTAGTGACCTAGTGTCACCATCCTAATTCAATCAAGTCCAGGACACGTGCAAAGGAAGTGTGTTCTCGTCTCTGCAACTCCTCCAAAAGTCATTATAGGGGATGCTTCAGCCAGGTAGTTCCCCGGGACGTTACAGTGACATGGTACTCAGCAAAAGATTAGGTTTAGCCAGTTAGCGGTTTGGCGAATCGGCCCGAAAGACGCTGCAATGGTTCGAAGGATCAAAGAAGAGGCGGATGTTTTTCGAGAAGACTTCGGGGCCGACTTCGTCCTCAGTTTTGGACACATACGTAAACATTGACATCGAACCGTTGTAAAGAACATCGCATTGCGTCAACCCTGATCTGTCCGTTATCAAGTGTCAATATGCCCTTAGGTTCCAAGTTCTACCGTCCCCTTTTGCTCTCCGCAGAGCGTCTTTATATCAGTTTCTGACAGTTTCATTCTGTGCAGATAGTATCTAAGTGGACAATGTCTTATTAGGTAGCCCGTTCTTGAGACCGAATAAAGTTTTTGTTTGGGTTGCACCGAACCAATCAGCATGACACTGTCGATCTCCCATTTTGTCATCCTGGAGTAGAAGCTATCGGGTGGTACCCCAAAATAGAGCTCAGAGCCAACGTCTGACTGACAGGCGAGTGCCCGCTCCAATTTCCTCGAAACCCTCGAATCCAAGCTACGGTAACATTGTTCCTGGATGCAAAAGGGATTGAGACATAAATGATAGATTTCTCCTTCGTCCTTCTGTATCTACAATGGAATATCAAATTGGGCAGCAGCCGCTAACCACTGCTCGGGTCATTGCTTCTAAGAATGTCATGACAAAGAGGTCTTGTTTACATGCTTTATTAACGTTAGATAGCCACATACATATGTAAATCATGCTCGTACTACTGGACTAAAAATCCTTCTCAAAATCCCATTGACCACTGACGACAGTGATACACGTAAAAGAAGGGAATGATTGTTGTACTGCTCAAGAAGGGAAATTTAACGGAGTGTTACCACTGGAGAAGTACATACATATGTTATGCGCTTCTCAAGATGTGGCTTAACTAATAGCTAGAATAATTTTGCATCGAGTAAGAGAACATCTCGATTCAGTGCTCGACAAAGAAAAGGCAGGCTTTCGAGCTAAATCCTCCTGCATCGGTCACATCAATACCTTGCGGATCATCATTGAACAATGCATCGACTGCAGACCTCCACTACATTAGTTGTTCATCGATTTTGAGAAGCCCTTCGACTGCTCGAATCGATATGCTATATGAAGAGCCTCGCGGATGAAAAGTATACCAGAAAAACTCGTCGCTATTATAAAGGTGGGCGCCGTGGCTCAGTGGTTAGTGCATTGGATTACTAAGCGGAAGGTTCGAGATTCGAATACCGGAAAGTGCCAAACGCTTTTTCACGGTCCCACCTCTCACGAATGTCTGACAAACGTGCGAGAGTAATAGCTGCCAGGGGAAAGCTTCTCAATTTGCCTTTCTGATATGGCTCTAAACTGTAGGTCCCTTCCGTTTGTGTGAAAAATATTACACGCACAATGGTCGCGAGAAGCTAAGCCCTGGACCACATGTACATATTTGTATTTTTTTTTTTTTTTGTATTATATTTTCCTACCTATGATGACGGTAAATCTCATTTCCTACACAGTGGTAAGATGCCACAGTTTTTTGAGGTCCACAACGGAGTACGACAAGGTTGCAATCTTTCGCTACAGCTATTTCTCGTACTACGCCGATGACGTTTGCCTGTACTCACACAGGATGATGGACCTATGTACATCAGAGGGCCTTTACCTTTGAGTTTGAGCCAAACAAAGTAGGGCTTAAAATAAATACAGAAAAGAAAGACCTTGAACACTTCAATTTCTCAACATAATACCAGCGCCAACTCATACATATGTATGTACATACTCAACAACGCCAGATAGCAGGTCGAAAGAGCTTTCTATATCTTGGAAGTATGGCCTCAGAATCTCGGTGGTACCGAACTAATTGTGGACAGCAGAATTCGCAATGCAAAGTCCGCGTTCGGAATGCCGTCTAAAATCTGAAGAAGCAATATTTTGAGCACAAAAACCAAGCTGAGACTGTTCCGATTAAACGTGAAAACAGTGCTACTTTATGGGTGTACTACCTGCAAAGGATGTATGGGTGTACTACCTGCAACGTTCACAAATGCGATGCCTTCGCAAGACATTAAGGATCTTCTGGCCCAGTCGTATATCGAACGACCAGTTACAGGCGTTAACGGGCCAAGAACCAATAGACGTTAGAATACGAAGAAGAAAGTGGCAGTGGGTTGGTCACGCATATTAGGCAGTTCCATTGCGAAATGCGTCATGCAGTGCAATACACTTACCCAATCAGGCAGACGAGATATGGAGAAGGCGGTCGAGGAGAAAAATCAGATCATTGGGGATGACTTGGGGGAAGCTCAAGCGCGTTGCAGATCTTCGAACATTATAGCGCACAGGCGTTGTTGACATCTTCTGTCAGAGGACCTATGTAAGTAAAAAAAGTAAAAGATACACGTAGCATGCTACAAGAAAGTGAGGTTTTGTGGGAACTTTCTTAACGGCTTCATACCAGGTTCGATCTCATCATGCATATCAAATCCTCTTTGCATGCTCTATTTAAAACCATACACCTGTCGACTCAGTTCCGAAAAGAAAAGTTATCATAAGCCCCCCATGTCGTACATATTTTTTGTGATTACCTGCTAAGTCGCGGTCATAAACAAACTATTTTACGGATAGCTACTCGCATAATGCATAAAGTCAGATAGTTTAAGAAACTCAAAAATTCTGGGTGAAATCGACTCAACTTCATCATCAAAACGACTCAAAAGCCCGCAGATTTGTAAAATTATTTAAAACAAGTTTTGAAAGCTTAAAACATTTCCCAACGTCCACCGCTTAACGCACTAGCGTATGTTTATTAATTTCATCCACTGTATCTCTTTTCAAATCCAAAAATAAACTATGAGATTCACTGGGGTATCCCGCCAAAGCATAAAAGGGTGGCCGTGGCAGCCAAGCTTCTTTCACGCCACAATATTTGAGAGCATCCGCTGATTGATATTATTTAATGCCACGCTAAGCCTTATTTCTGGTCGCTCTCAAGTGACATGGTGGCAATGTCATATCAAATGGGATTATCTGGGAATTTTCTCGATTACTCTTCCTATTTTCTTTGGCTTTGGATTTTAATGGATACTTACGAGACATTTATTATTTCTCGCCGTCTTTGTTTTGTTTTCTTTGGACGGATATAAGGCAGCGTGCAAGTTAAGAAAAATAATAATAAACTTGATCAAATCATCAATCGCGTTGTGTGCGAATTTTCGATGAAGTTGTGAATTTTGTTTTAGATACACGGATACATATTGGATGGCTTAGTTCTAGGAATAAAATTCGTATGATTTATTGCAGTGGCATTAATTTTTTATTTATTTGTTTATTTTTTTCTTTTGTTTGGGTTTTATTACTCGCACTTTAAAAACGTTTTCGACATTCTTCTATTTCGTGCTTTTTTTTTTTTTTTTGTTTGTTTTCCAAGAATTTAAGTATAATTCATTAAAACAGTGGGGAATCGATGAACACTTGTGGGGCGATTAATATTTTTAATGGAATCCGAAAGTGATCTGCTGAGTCGATGATGATAGCATAAATATTTATGTATATTTCGGTCGCTATTCTCTGACCGAAAACCCTGTATCACCTTTGTAACACCTTTGTATGAATACAGACGATATCTAAAGTTAATGCACGAATCGGGCAGGCAGTGATAGATCGCTCACTTGAAAGTTTTAGTTACTAATTCTTAGTGAAGCTTTGGTTCCACATTGTGTCTATGATCTACAATTTGTTGTGTATTTTAGGTTCTTGCACTCCTACGCTCTGCCACTGGTAGGTATGCTTCGGTTTTTAATTTCTCTTGATGAAGACCAAAAAATTGCATCTACATACACGACAAAAGTACCGCACTAAGGGGAGAAGAACGAAGTCCTTCGCAAGAAAAAGGATCCGAATTGCTTTCTAGCCCAATCAAATTGATGAGTCCCTCGATCGAAACAAAATCTGGACGTTTGGCAAAAAAAGAGAAGCACTAGTGAGCGCTGTGGCTCAGTGGTTAGAGCTGAACGGGAGGTTCCAGGTTCGAATCCCAGAAAATACTAATAAGTTTTTTTTGGACAAACGTCCGAGAGTATAAAAGTCATCAGAAAGCTTATCAAAAAAAAAACCTTTCAGATATGGCTCTAAACTGTAGGTTCCTTCCCTTTGTACAGAACGCGCACAAGAGGAATGGTCGCGAGAAGCTAGGCCTTGGACCACATACAGTCTAGTGCGCGAAATATTTGTATTTTTTTGTACTTGACAACAGTTTTGAAGTCCTGACCGCAATCTCATCTGTAAAATGGGCAACGGATAGAGATACTCATAGGATTGGTATGGAAAACAACTAAGGAGTCAGTTCCAATAGTCCTCCATGAACTTTAAATACGGAAGCGCTGTTGGCCTAAATATCGACCCCTTATGCCCGAACTACAAAAGGCAATCTTGCAAGAACTACTGTGGTATACTCAACTTAAATGTTGGATGCGAAATATTGCGTTAGATGCACGAAAGATTTTGACAATAGAGCCTATTTTCACACTAATTTAACTAATCCGACGAATTTCAATTCGAAACCCACCACCTATATATCGACTTTTAAGACGTGTATGATTTTAGATCGCCAAGAATTGTACAAGCAAGCTAATCCGATTGCATCAAGTAACGCTGAAACTGATAAGGAGAATATTTTTGGCGGATTAACTGAAAATCACAGACTTGACGACACAATAACAGATAATAGCTTCCAACTAATCGACTATGCAGCAGGTCGTAATACGGTGAATCCACACACAGCAACCTGAGTATCTTCTGACGGTCGAAACATCAACTGACCTTGTGCTGATCGCTACCAGACACGCATTAAACGTCGACTCTGGCCGTGACCTTTTAGCAGCCATGTATATATGTAGATTCAGAGCTCTCTGAACGCCAGTGAGTTGTCTACAGTCTTTTCTGCTGAGAGAGAGCAAGAGCACCGCTGATTTCTTACAAAAGTTCGGGCGCAATCGTTTAGGCCACCTGCATCCTGGAGAGCCGTGCCACACACAATTGGGTTCATGAGAAATCCAATCGTCAATGGAAGCCCTAACCGAGAACGTGGAAAGACCCAACACAGATTCAGGTCCTGAGAAAAATCCTCTGAGCATTGGTTAGCAATCTCTTTGGAGATCTCATTTCCCACAATCCCATTCTGATTTGGAACCAAGGCAAGAGTCAGAGTGTTCAGTCTTGCGACAAAATTCATGTATGAAATATGTGTATGCACCAAACCATCAATCAAGTATGAGTTGACGACGAGGAGGATGAATAGAAGAGAGGACATACATAGCTGCAAACTGTAGTAGCTATACCAAAGCTTGGACAACGACGCTCCTGGCAATAAGATCGTCAAATCGAATTTCACCCGCAGCATGCTAGACACTTGCAAACCTCAAGTTGTTAACGAATATGTTTGGACTCATGGCGATAAACAACTGCTACAGCTGCACTGCAAACGATGATGCACTGGCTTCGTGTGCTTTTTTCGGTAATCATTAGGTTGCCTAACAAACTAGGTACTTACATACATACTTGGTCGCAAAAGCTTTATAAGACATGAAGACTAAAACGGAATCCTTGGATTCTATTGATAATCACACTACAACCGAACAAAGACTACACAGTTGTCTAGGTAACACCATAAATTTGTAGCTTAAAGAATTTTTCAGGAATAAGTTGTGAGTGTACTTAAAAATGTTTCTTTTTTGTGACCCACTTGGGAATACCTGCAGTGCATCTAAAATGTTTAACTTAAGTCTTATTCATGCACAGACACGCAGAAAAGAAACGCGAGCAAGAACGAAGATATGTCGGTACACAGATGACTTGAAAGGCTATTGTGCAGTGCTCGAAGCACGTCATTGGGATTATCCTTGGTGGTTGTCTAAAAAAAAAAAAAAACAATGACATCACTCAGCACGGGCACGCGGTTAATGAATTCTCCTGCCCTCGATTTTTCTTCCTCATGACTCACATCTCCCAGTACAACTTGGCAGCTAATGGCACCTTAACAAGTGCATAGGTGCAACTAAATTTATCCCATTGCGACCAACGGGAAACGGTGCTGTTGAAAATCCATCTAAATTCGGGAGTTTAGTTTATTCAATTCATTTCCATATGTTAGCCAGCAGTCTTCACTAGACTGAAGCAGAAGCTTCATTGTGATTGTCGAAAATAACTCATCACCTCAGAGGGGAGTCCCAAAGTAGCTTCTTGGTGACCTCTTCTGCATTTAATGCTGACGGCATTTGGCTGTCTAAAGGACGCTCAATCGACGAATGCTATAGCTTTGTGAATGTCAGGATTAATACAAGATGGCGCAAAAGTCTCCACCCTATCGGAAGATGCTCTCAATTTTGCAAATGGCGTCTTACGTCATCATGACATTTGTAAACAGAAGTAGAATGCAAGGATTGCTATACTTGCCAATGGATTTGGCAAATAATCGATCGGTGATTTTGACTCAACGTAAATTGCATCATTGATTTCCTGGTCATATGACACCAACTGGAAAAACACTGCGGCGTTTATGCCGCTCGCCTGGTTCAACACTAGACATTGGCAGACATGGCCGGCACCAAAGCAACAGAGGTCACGGATATCGCTGCTGGGACTGCAGATGCCCAAGAGGACCCTCAAGCATCAACCAGACAGCAGAACATACAATCGGGCATTAATAGACGGTCTTTAAAACGAATGTTGGTGAAAGAGTTACACCCGTGTAGACCGCGAATGGAGTGTAAATTGCAGCCAAGTTCTTCTAAATCTTGAACGCGATGAGGATGATATTCTATTGAAATTTCGTCAGACAAAAAGAGGCCTCGATCTATGTAGGTGAGAGACAATTAAAGCAGATGGTCGGTCTGTACACAAGAGACATCAACCTGAATAAAAACGCCTACAGACTGGGACTGATGACTAGTAGCACTTGCCCGGGATGCGAAGAAGGGGAAGAAAGCAGCGAACATATCCCCTAAGAATGTCCTGCAATGGAGACGCTAAGACACAAACACCCGGGAAGACATGTTTTTCTCGGAACAGTGAACCCAACCCGAGTCTCCATCCCCAAATTAAACCCCTCACTTATGTACATCCTCTCTTTTGCCTTAAAATCTCTACCAGACGGTTTGTTTAGAAGGCAAAATAACGCGTCCAAACGGCGGCATACGTGATGACCTAACAAACGGTTCCACGGTATGAAAGAAGCTTCTTTAGAGGAAGTGTGTTTCAGCAAAAATCCAGGGGGTCGGCATAAGAATTGCTGGACCTCTAAGATAGCCTCCTACGTCAGCAGTGATTACATTAAATTCTCCATCTCTGGATCCCTATTTTAACAGCTGAGCCACTAAGATCACACTCAATTATTAGAAGATGAGGTTGTTGTCATCGGTACCCAACTGCATCCTGCATATAATGGGGAGGTATTCTAAATAGTTTTAGACTTATTCCCTGGCAGATGGATGTGGAAGTTATACTGAAGTCCTCTGTATACCCCTAGGGCTGAACTGCTTCTATATGATTGCAAATGACTACAATCCGACTTCAAGCCGATGAGAAATAACACATTCGGGAAGTTTGTCACCCTACATGTTGGCAGCCAGGAGGCCTATCGTTTGCAGATATGCGTTTCAACAGTCCTTACTCAAAACTTAACAGCCAAGCTATGATTGGTTGGTTGATGTGGCCCCGAGAAGGTACACTGAGGCCAATGTAGATCCATTATGCTGCCACTAGGTAGGGGAAGGTGGGTCCTACTGTCGCTCCTGGCACCAAATACTTTTTCTTATTAAGCTGTTAATGTTAGCCGTAGAGGCATTATTAAGGTCATTGAGACCATCGAAATGGTAATGACCTAGTGTAGCATTTCTACACCTGCACAGCAAGTTAAGGACTGCTTCTTCTTCGACCTATAGGGGATGCCCAACCTTTGAGCATGCCTTTGAACAAGTCGAAAGGGCCATCAAAACCCTCGACACCTGGACCAGGAATTGCGGGCTCACGGTAAACCCCTGGGAAACCGAACTCGTATTATTCACAAATAAAAGAAAGTTACCACAGTTTAGCACACCATCTGTCGTAGGTACCCAGCTTAAAATCTCTGACAGCGCAAAACATCTAGGTCTTGTACTAGACAGGACAACCGCATTAATGAAAAGATCAAAACAGCAACTATAGCCGTCATGCAGCAGAATCTTTGGGAAAACCTGGAGTCCCTCTCCTAAGATAATTCTCTGGATGTATAAGGCTATAATAAGACCCATACTGACATACGGCAGTCTTGTATGGTGGCCGGCGGTAAATAAGGCCACTAACCTAATGGCCGTCACGAAGGTTCAAACACTAGCGTGTATCAGGACCACCAGCGCGGTGAGGACAACTCCAACTGCTGGACTTGAGGCTATTCTTAACCTGCTTCCTCTAGATATCTTCATTAAAACATCTGCAGCATAAGCGCCATTAGAATCAGCCAGTCAGAAACATGGAAGTCAAATGCAATAGGACATACGACTATCCTTCGGAAGTATATTGGCCAAGTACCTATTACGGATTACATCACGCCTTTAATAGACCTTTGTCAAGCACCTATCCCAGCAGGGAGGAGTGCTTAAGAGGTCAGATACCAAATGCGCAATCCATTGCTATATACACAGACGGTTCTAAAATGGACTCCGGCGTAGGGTCAAGCATCTTCTTCGAATCTCTAGGAATATCGAAATCAATACGCCTCCAAGACCAAAGCATCGTATTCCAAGCGGAGGTCTTGGCAGTGACAACAGCCGCCCGTGAGTCTGCAGTAAGGACAATACCACAAGAGGGTATCACGTTCTTTATTGACAGCCACGCAGCTATAAAGATATAAAGAAATTAAATCGAAACTTGTGAAGTGCTGTCGAGAAGAGCTTAAGGTTCTTGGAACACAGCACAAGATATCGCTCTGCTGGGTCCCTAGACATGAGGGTATACCAGGTAACGAGACAGCTGACTAATTAGCAAGAGAGGCTTCTGTAGCCATTTCAGGACAAACAGAACCACTCGTGAACATCCCGCCTTGCGCACTTAAGCTTGAAGTAGGGAAAATAGCCATACAGAAGGCAAACACCAGATGGACCTCCTTGGATTCCTGTGTAATCACAAGGAAACTATGGCCGTCCTTCAATAAAGGCAGAACCGAGAGACTTATACGAGAAGACAGGAAATCCCTTTCCATCCTCTTTGAGGTTATCACGGGGCACAACTCTCTACGGTATCATTTGAAACAACTACGTTTGACGGAAGAAGGAGCTTTTGAGGACACAACCCACTTCCTATGTCACTGCCCTGGCCTCCAACACAGCAGGAACAGGTTCCTAGGGAGCTACTTCTTCCAAGACCTAGATGAACTCGCCAGCACGCCATCAGACAGGATAATGAAATTCATCAAATCCTCAGGATGGTTTGTATGCAAAGCCTCGCAACAATATATCGAAGCAAATTGGAATCAGTATTGGGTTTCTATGGGCAAGGGGGCATCACAATGGGTCGGTATTGACCTGAGTGTAGCGGAAATAATTCTCTCTTCGCCAGCCCACTTATCTAACCTAACCTTGTGTAGAGAGGATTCCTCTCTTTAGGTTACCATGCTAACCAAAATGAGCACAATGGACCCGACTGTTTATAAAAGTGACCATTGTATGTAGTCACAGGGAACCCATTTATTTAACCTTAACTAACCTAACAGGTTGTCTTATTCAACTGACAAGATGAGATCCATTCCTGAACCCCTAAAAATTTACTTCCCGTACGAGAATATGCATAAGTGCAGAAGTCACAAGTGCATAAATTGACTGACGTCAAAAACTCCTTAATTTGTTGAGTCCTGCTTTCACCATATTTGAAAAATGGCGGTGGGTTACATATCTCTTATTAACACTGCAGATAGCCATGTGTTTCAGTTAAAATTAAGCCATTATATACCCCTTACACAAGTCGGTCAAAAGCGCACTATGTACATAAGTGTGAGTTGATTTATGTCCTTGCATCACTGGGTTCTCTGTGGTAACCTTTCCAACATTCTCAACAAAAACAGACTATTGAATGTGTGCACACAAATTGAATTTATCCTAAATAAATCACCAGCATTGTATCCCCACACTCCTTACAATTTTATTCTGAATCTCGAACAAACACTTGTCGAAAAGCAACCTTCATTAATCTTATTTCAGTAAATCCGTAGTGGAGCGCAACGGAACCAATCCTCAAATGAACCCAACAACTTTATATTGTTCTACCAAAAAAAAAAAAAAAAAACAGAGGAACGACACTACATCTCCGCACAATGTGCACTCTATCTTATCCACCTACCTCCTCGCTATGACTTAATACACATCTTCGCATAATCGAACGGGTTACATAACTCAGTTCCCACAGTTCCCGCCAAGACACCAAAAGCCTCACAAGGAGAGAGAGAAAAAAAAAGTGAACTCCAACGACAAGTGAACAAAACATGACCATACGAGTACATAGAGGAGCTCCATAGCGGAAAAACCGGCGACGATCTGTCAGAATCAAAATGAAAAATTGTCAGATGTCACAGGTTTTTCAACCTCAACGACGGCACACATCTAAACTCACTCTTTGAGTTCACTTTTCTAAGACCCAGCATGGAGACAATGGGAACATCAACATAAAAGATTTTTTTTTTTTTGCCCAAGACTTAGATACAACCTCAAAGCGACGCGTTTCAAGTTGCTGACTTCACATGAAGTATCTACAAGTATATGGCCAATTCGAGACCTCCAAACACGGCGAAAAGCATAATTTTAATGAAAGGGACAAAGCGGAGCAACAAACACAATTGCACACACAACCTTTGAGGCAACAATGTTATGCCCCCGACAAGCCAAAGAATAAACTCTTTCCATCCTGTGTGTATCTTGGTCACGATCCGGCAGAGCGTCTTCCTTAATGTCGACAAGGTTTGTGTGATCTACATAAAGCAGAGCAAAACAGCAAAGAACAAGGTTAATCGCCATTAGACAGACCTAACTCATGGTGTCGTTGTATTCCTTGGTGGACAGCGGTACACGATTTACTTGGCAGGTTCTATTGTTGCTCGCAAGCAATAATGATGCCACAGAGAACGACAAACATAAATTGCATACCAAAGGATGCCCATAGATGGATAGAATAGTAATGCGGCTAATTAACAAGCGCTGAACCGCGATCGATTGATGGATGATTGTTGCTTGGATGAGAGCTGGGGATTGTTTAGAAGAAATATCATCGAGACATGCGACAAAGATTCTCAACAATCCACCTTCATACTGGCAATGTGATAGGAAAAATCCTGGAAGACAAAAAAACATACGGAGGAGCTCGAGAGGGCTGTGAGGCAGGAGATTTATTCGAAGTAGCCACGATAGCTAGAGAAAAGTCTTAATCTGGAAAGCAACCAAGAGAGCCCAGGTTCCTCAAATGGATACTTAATCATCGAGAAACACAGAAGTCTCACACTCTCTCATACAGAGTGGAGCATTAGTAGGGAGAAAGCGAACGTCTTTGAGGGTTATGTACCGAAGTGGATTAAAAGGAAGATTTTTGGATTCAACACGGTACTTGTATGTGTAACTGAACGCCTTTCAGTCTGTCTGTGTAGCTTTTGAACCGTTTATCCGAAAGAATTGATATCTTTCAGTAAAGTAATCTCAAGTGATCTCAAACAGAAAAAAGCCTTTCGAAGGATAACAAACCCGTTAATGTGAGAAATTTTACAGAATGCAGGCTCAGTAGCAGGGTCATAAAGAGAGAATGTGTGTAGACGGGTGTGTGACACTAGGATCGGAAGGTTTGTATTGTATTGTATTTGTAGGGAGATGTCCATCAATGAACAGCAGCACGTAGTCTCTGAGGAACCTTTGTACTTCGGCCTGAGTCCGCGCCATGTGAGACAGTAGCGATACCCTTTATGTGGTTTGTAACATCCGCACTCTAAACTTGCCAGTTCCCTTTGTAAAGCGCAAAAGATCAGCTAGGTTGAGCGTAGCCAAATCCTCATACTTGAGGATGAATTTGCCCAGGATAAAGTGCCTGATTTGTGCAAAAGAAGGCCAGTCGCATAGGAAGTACTAGGCAGTTTCGTCCTCCTCGCGGTAAATTTTACAAAGCCCCAACTCCTAAGTCTTACGGTTTTTGGTAATCGTCAAAGGAAGTAAAATCGATGAACACTCTAATAGTTCTCAAGTCACTTGGGTAGGAACCTGGTTCTGCCCGCACTGTGTGCGTCGATCCACATCTTCGAGTTACACCGCCCGAGAAGGTTCAGCTTAACAATTGGCTCCTTCACGATCTTGGTGGCGACCACATAGGCAGAACAATCCTTAATCGAAGCCTGCCTGTCAGAGTAGATGTAAATAACTCTACCCCTTCCTTACCTTCTCTTTTAGAGCTACGTGAGTTGACTTTTCGATAGCATAGGAATCGGCCTAAAAGACCGTAGTTTATGTACCTAGTGGAATAGTCTTGTTCACACTCGCTTGCTCCGAATAGATGAATGCTCCCGAGAGCCCATCTCCAACCCCATAGCTGGTTGTGAACCCAGCCCATCTGCCATTTCTCCATTCCGAATGCTCCAGAAAAGAGCCGCGGAATCTGCACTCAAAGATAAGTTCCATTCGCATGATATCCAACGCCCCATCCCGACTGCGTAGAATAGGGCTGAGAAGCTCTTCAGCCTTACCTCCTCTACGCCCTTCGCAAAAGATGACCGTCCACTTAAGCAGCGTTCCAATGCGGAATACTGTTTTCCTGGTCTGCACCGATTTCGTGTAACTATCAAGTGTAGCAGTAGTGATTCTGCACCTAAGCATAGCGAGAATCCACTCCACTAGTATGGGATCGACGTGCTTGGACCTCAGGGCAGGTTCACTCCTGTTAGAGAGTGAGAGCGAACGGCTTGCGGTCGAGCGCCCGCCACACCTGCCTGTAAGCTCAATTAGAGTTGCCTCCGTAGATTTACCTATATGGTAGGAATGCTCGCTATCATGTAATGGCAAACTTGTTAACGCGCCATACCTCAGTTGCACGTCGACCGGCTTTTCAAGGTCCTTTGGCAGGAAGGAAGTAAGGCTTATAGTCCTGAAGTTCAGTGTGAGATCGTGGGTTATCTTACCCGGTTTGGGGATAAAGATCGCCTTTATACTCCGCCAGGTCACAGGGATATACCGCAGAGCAATATTAGCTCTGTAGATCCTAGTGAGCAGTGTTAGCGCTAAGTCTATAACCTTTTATAACAGAATTGGATAAGGGTCCAGCAGGCTTGTTAGAAGATAGAGATAAGTACGGGAGGCTTAGGTTGATGTATTAAAATAAAAAAACACTCTTCTCGCGATTCAAACTTTTGGCAACCGCCCGGAGTAATAACTGAAGGATCCAAAAATCGTCGGAATAGTCGTCACTGAGTTTGATGGGACAGCCAGGCAGACAAGAAGCCCAATGTGGTAACGTTCTTTAGGTACATACATATATGCTGTCAACAAGAAAGGACAACTAGCCCCGATGTCTCGGACAGAACGTCCCGGTAGACAAATAAAAACTCAGAAAATAATTGTTGCCAACCGCTGGTTTTTGGACTAAGAAGGCAATTGAGTAGCAAATCCCCCAGTAGAACACCTTAAGTGACCCTTTATACGACCTTAATCATCCCAGTTCTGTACTATGACGCACAGGCATAGACTTCGTAAAAAGTGGATGAGTATGAGGTTCCTGGCTGTTTGAAGAGAAAATTTTTCAGATGATTTTCGGTCCCGTTGTTTAGACTGTGAGTGGAGGAGGAGATACAACCACGAACTGTAAGGGCTGTATAGCAACATCGACTGAGGTGACTGGGTCATGTATAGCGTATGGACAGCAATGCTCCGACCCGGAAAATTTTTGAGTCCACGCCCGAAAGACGGGGCAATAGAGAAAGACTCAGGTGGCGCATGCAAGTGGAAGGGAACCCCAACCACCTTAACATGGAAAACTAAAGGCAACTAGCTAGAGATCGAGCTTGCTGGAGACACTTGATGGTTAGGGCCCAGGTCAATCGCGAGCTGTAGCTCCACCTTAAGTAAGTTACTTGAGGTCAATATACTAGCTGCTGGTTTTGTATTCCTTTGTAGTGATCCTCTATTTTGCAAAAATGGCCAAACCAAGTGATCTTAGTCTGTCACAACGCTTAAAAAATCGATTGGAATGGAATCATCCAGAAGACTTTATTGAAGAGATGCAATTCGACACTTTTTGGAACTGCGAAGCAGCAATAAGAGCGATCACAAGCCCCATGACGAAATCGTCACCAGCAAAATCAAACTGAATTTACTTCCCAGCCACAATAAAGTTCGTCTCAAATAGGTACAGGGTGATGAAGCTGTGCCGGGTAACGAAAAGGCAGATGATTTGGCAAGAAAAGGAACTGGTAACAGAGAACTCAATACCGAAGAGACAATGGGGGTGCTTACAACGACAACTGGAGTTCACTAACTACTGGACGAATCTAGATGTGTATGTACGTTCAAAGTGGTCAGATCTGTATTAAAAGACCCGGATTAAGCTCAAGCAGATCGCAGGTGACACTGATGGTGGCACTTACATATGTATGACAGGGTACACTAATCTCAACATTCTTTCCGGCTAACTGGACCAACAATCCGTGTCAGGAGGAGGAAAAAATGTAAAACACTTCCTCTACCACTGTCCTGCAATCGCGAGGATAAGACAGAACATAGTGCTATCCTCAACAATACCTAGTCTAACACATTTTAGAAAATAAGAAATCGCTGAAATATTGGAACAAAACGCCTTCCCGATCACTGCACAGCATTGCTCCTTCTGTACTCCCCATGATCCCAAGACCTACACGTACACCCCCTATCAACACACAATTTCCACATCACAGAACAACTCCTAAAAGTTTGATAGACGAGGGAAGTACAACGGGCTTAATGGAGCTCTAGGCGTAGAGTAAGTTCTCTCTCTAAAACCAATCAACCCACCAACATATACTGAAGGATATCGGGAAAAAAAAGGGGGAAACCTCATCACAGTTGGCTGCTGGTTGAACGGAGAAGCGTGAAAAAAAATCTCCTCCAGAATCGTTGGATAAACCTGGGCCTAAATAAGCGATGGCTTCCTGAAAAGATAAAAAATTAGCGCGGGCAGTCTTTTGGGAAGGTGACACGAACATGCACGTCAAATTCCGGGACCAAAATGCACCCTTCCCTCACCATAGGGTGGCTTGCTAAAAATAACATTGAACTGGCCCGTGCAGACCCCAGTATTTTTAAGCGAAAGACTTGGGAGCATTCAAAAAAAAAATACAAATACTTTGCGCAACAGACGGTATGTGGTCCAGGGCTTAGCTTCGTGTTGTGCGTGTTATATTTTTCACACAAATGGAACGGACCTACAGTTTAGAGCCATATCCGAAAGGCAAATTGAGAAGCTTTCTCTTGGCAGTTATTACTCTCGGACGGTTGTCAGATATTCGCGAGAGATGGGTCCGTGAAAAAACTTTTTGGTGTTCCTGGGATTCGAACGTCGAACCTCCCGCTCAGCGATCCAACGCACTAACCACTTGAGCCACGGCGCCCACCCTGGGAGCACTCAATTACCACACCAGTTACGAGTGCTATAGGCCGAAAAGAATAGCAGATGCAATTAACGCCAAAGGTGGTCATACCAAGTGTTGCACTTATAAGCTTTTGAAGATATGAAGGATTTGGCGAAGGCATAAGTACTAACAATTTCTCAGCCCGGCAAAGTTATATAATTGAAGAGCTTCCAGCAATAAATGGAAGATGAACCACCGTATACACCGTGCTGGTACTAGTAAATCGAGCTATCAACGACTTTCAATCACCATGAACTGCTAAATTGTGCAGATGACAATCGAATTTTAGGTACTCCATGCTGAAAAAACGAAAACAAACTCAACATTCCCTATAAGACCATGACCAACACCGACCAACTCCAATTGACGATTCAGAATTCCATTTCTAGAATCCGCATAACAATATCCAACAAACCTAACTGAAGGAGAGAAAAAAGTAGCTGATCAGGTCCAGGATTCTATGTGCATAGATCACCTACCGATCTATCTGATCGATTCCCCAACGAAGATGAATTGCCTCCACATTGCCTTTGGTCGTTTCCAATGTTCCCATCGACGATTGTCGAATAATTGCCGTCACTACTCGTACTACCACCGCCGGCCGCCGTGGTCACAGTAAATGTTGCTTCTGCTGAAATAACTTCCATGTCGTGATTGGAAATTCTGAGCTGGAAATTCTCACGAGTCCAGCTCAAATGGACCTGTTTACATGAGAACGAGTAATGCCTTGCGACGATGGGACACAGTATCTAACCACAAAAAAAAAACAAAAAAAAAAAAGACAACAAACCAACGACTCCGACGTCGAAGGGTCTAACGTGGTAAGGTCGTTAATGTAATCTTCCATGATTAACACAATTGCCTCAATTTGTAGATACTTTTTGCCATAGAGGGCGAGACGCTGAAAAATTGACATGGGATACACAAACCAAAAAAACAAAAAAAACAGCAAACGACACACCGATCCCATGGTGCTACTTTGCATTTAGATTAAATACTGTTCGTACTTACGGATGCCAGAGTGTAATCCGCAGACCGCCTGGATAATCCTTAATTTAAGGCTCAATAATGTAATCCAAATTGAGAACGAATTTATCCTTACCCCCCTGTAGAACTTAATTGCACTGGCACTTGCTTTTTTATAGCACTAACATCGGGAATTATAAATATTTCACTTTATTCTTATAATGCACTATTTCACGCCGAAAGATACACTAAAGATACACACTGGCGAAATACGATGGGGGCAATCTTATGGAAGGGGACCCCAAAAATAGATCAGCAGCACGTTAATTCGATTTGGAAGCGACACACAGGAACGTCGTCGTCTTCGGATGCGTATACCGTATACTCTCGATGGAATCAAAACAAAACAGAAAATTCCGCTGTAAGATAGTTAACCGTCCGGTTCGCATCTGGCATCACAACCACACGCCGCGTTTGTTTACACACAACTGATCTGTACATCGTCGTCGCCGTCGTCGTCGCGTCGCTGTTGTTCGCAGCCGGCAAAGATCGCTGCACATGGCGATGGAATGTATAGCTGCGTTCATGTCTGGGGGGAAAGCAAATCCGTACGGTGCTATGCGATGAAGTATCTCACATGGGGAGTCATTTTAATATCGTAAATTGTTCATCGGTCGAAATGAACTCGCCGACTGGGGAACATCGTACTGTTGAGTTTGGATTACCGAGACGACGAGACTGTGTATGAATTTGGCGGTAAAAACAAGAGAATCGGATAATTTTTGCTGATCGATGTATTTTTAGTTCAGCAGCAAGATGATCAGTGAAGTTCACCGGAATGCCGACGGAAATATGTACACTGAAACTGTTTGACATTTTGAAATTTAAATTCGTAGATCTTTTGGCTCCTGGAATTGGAAAAAATTGAAATTGTTGCTTGGTTGTAGAAATGGAACAGAATTGTGTTACAGATCTTCTTGAGTAGATACTTTTCAGTTTAGCTTCCGAGATAAGGCGTAAATATTTTACTCCATCAGTGGACAAGGTAAGACTGGGATATGAAGATCTACGAGTAGATAATGATAGGATCATTCTACATGCGAGTGGAGATGACCGATTCAGTTTTGTGCAGATGAAGGTAGACGCTATGCACTTCGTGTCACCCACTTTGAAAGTATTTTAAAGGAGATTTGAGTGCTATCCTGAGACACCAATAGCAACACTGCTATACAGGTCGAGTAGAAGCCCAAAAGCTAACAAATGGAAAGAAATGTATGAAATATGCACAGTCAGTCACGAAAGTCTACATATGTACATGTACATATGTATGTAGCCCTGAAAAGTGCTTGATTTTTGACTTGAATTCTTGGTTTTTTCTTGTTTTCTTTGAATTATTCTGAGGCAAAGGCTTTTGTTTTTGTTTTTGTTTTGAATCATATTTTTAAACAGTAAGAAAGGTATCTAGATAGAAAATTAAATTTAAATCTCTTCTATAAGCATTGACCTAGCAATTTTCAGGGCTATATGTGGACCCTTGAGGTGATTCATGACTGAATTTTTTTCGTCCGATCTCTGCGCAGATTGGTGCTGATAAAATTGCTGCTAAACAGTTGATTATTGAGTATGTCAAGGGAACTTTCGTCTTCCAAATCAGCAAGCTCTTCTCCTGGATATTCTTAGTGTCATGAAAACAACCATATTATGCACTGAGTGCAAGGCAGGTTCAACAGATTTGTTTTTCAGTAGGTTTACAGGTTGCAACATCGGCAGCTTAGAAGGGTGGTGCTACGGCGTAAGTAAATGTCAAGGATAGTGTTTTCAAGACAGGTTTGCGAATCGGATACACTTTATCCATATATCCCAGCGGGTGCGATATAATCAATTCCTTTCGGCGTATACCAATTGGAGCTACTTGTTGCCCAAAGACGCCCTTCAGTATTTATTATACTAAAGTGGATAATAATTGCGCTTCGAGGAACTAAGCATGATACCGACTGTAGGGTAGAATTACAGAGTCACCCTCTACTGGGTACCATGCCACGTGGGAGAAATGAAGCAAAAACATTCAGAGTCCGCTTTTACCAGCCCGGAACAATTCTACAGACTGAGACCGCATGCGATACGGGAAGATTTAAGAATGAAGGAGAACAAGAACAAAGCTTGGGGAAGAACTTCCTAAGCTAAGACAAGCCAAGGGTCTGTAAAAACATCAACGACAGCTGGCTACACATTCATACAGCCTTCCCAAAGGTTCGAGAACACCTCGGAAAACTGGGTATAGAGGAATGCTGACATTTTGGGTTCTGCGGAGATGTTAAGGAAACTACCCCAAGGCACCTTCTAAAGGAATGTGAAGCACATCTTCTTAGCTATCGGAATCTATCATCGTTGGATCCACTCCAGATTCTCCGGTTCATCAAGAAATTTTGACTGGACGAGGTGTTCTAAGTCGAGTATTTCAACTATTGGAGGACGAGGGGAGTACAGTAGCAGTGCCCTTACACTTTAAAGGTCTTATTGGTTTTATTAAAATCACCTTTGACACCTTTCGCTATTTGTTTTGAACAATATGGTGAAAGAAGTTTTTCCCCAAGATTAAGACAAGTTGTCCGGTGCCCAAGATTCCAGAAATCGCATCACGTCGTCCAGTAAGGATATAATCATTGCCGTGATTAGAAGCCAATTAGAAGAAGAAGGCTTGACGAGATTCACGCGGATTTCTTCAAGACTTCACCCACAATAGCTGCAGGCCCACTGCATCTGTTAGTTGAGAAGGTTTTCTTGCAATAGTTAAAGGAATCTAATCACAGATACACTGCATTTCAAGCAGCTGTTAGATAGAGGAGGTGATAGCGAAAAGAGTAGAAGCTAAACCCAGTCAATGAAGAGTAGTCCCTCCATCCGAAATCCCTAGAAAAAGTCACAGCATCACAGCGGCGCTTTTTAAACACCTAGGTGCAGTCTTGGTCTTTTGGTGATAACGTGCCTGTTTTAAAAAAGTTTACTGCGAAGGATGATATGGTGGTCGATTTATGGCAATCTGCCCTATCGAAAGTTAGAAAATAGGAAGGCATGGGCAAGTGAGCGTTGAAGACGGCCCATGCTGTGAAAGACCATCAATCTTAACATTCGAGAAATTGTGTGAACCGATCAAGAGGGACCGCATACTGAAGATAAGGGAGGTAGCTGGGCTACCTCTGTATTTGCCACAGTTGAGGCAGTCTCTCTTCTTGTGGATCGGGCAACGATGCTAAGATTCCATTCGTCAGGCATTAGCTCATCTGACCGAATTTTTTAATTAAATTGATACATGCTCTCTACGAAGTCATTTCCAGTTGCTTTAAATAGCTCGGCAGATAGGTCATCTGGGCCAGCTGCCTTATTGGACTTATGTTCAGATGTTGCTATCCTTACTTCAGTTTGGTCAGTGAACCACAGTTTTGAGTAATTATTGTCTAGTTTAAGTGGTTAATTCTGCCTGATAGCAGAATTCTGGTCCTATCATCGTTAAACAGTCGGTCTGTGGAAATAGTTTTTTCCACATTCTCAGCACCAACTGTGACCCTACTACAAGATTTTCTTCCTTTTTCTGGGATACTTTCGAACATCATACCTAGAGTGCCATCTCTCTATGGCCTCGAACACGCGCTTATCATGTTCTCATTTTTTGGAGATCGTAAAGCTAGCGAGCGAGATAGTGTCCTTATTTCGTTTTTTGGTGAATGTCCTTACCGTCAAACCATTACTTTCCTAGTGGTGTTCTGATGAAACCAACTCAACTTTTCCTGAGGGATTGTTAACGGCATTGGCTCTGATCTTCAGCAGTTGGTAATGGCGGCATTGGACTTCTCAAAAGGCAACAAGATACGCGATCAGTTATTCGACTTTGCTGTGGGGTAATAGATTTCTGCATTTGTGCCTTGGCTACAACAAAGTAGTGATGGTCGTCGATTTTGGTTTGGTTGCTCGGAAGGTTTGAACATCTAGAATACTGGAGGCATATCCTGATTCGAACGCAATGTGATCAATTTGGTTGGAGATCGCCATGTCCCATTGTGAATATTTTAATGAGGAAAGAGTGTCCTTTGATAGTAACGTTTCGCCCCGCAGGAAAGTCAATAAGCCCAAGCCCATTGCCAAACGTGGTGACGTGTAGACCACTGTTCTACAAAGACGTACTCCTTTCACATTCAGGCTTAAAAACCACCCAACCCGATTTTAACTTTATACTTAGGACATTGCTCACATGGCTTGTCGAGAAGCTCGTAAGACACTCTTTGGTGGTGCGGTCATGTCCCCTTGTCCTCTGTGGGGGCATTGGTTAACACATGCAAATTTTGCCTTGGTGAGGCTTGTCATAAGACGCGGGCTTATGTGTTGGAAGCTCAAGACTTCTTGCCTAAGTCTGCCGTGTGTACAAAAACCGTAACTCAATAAGCGCTGAATCTGCTCTCTTAGCAGTCACTGCAACAAATGTGACAATTTTTCATCCTCCATTTCTTGGATAATTTGTCTCTCATCGCCTCCTCGTGGTGCCCGCTAGATACATGGCTATCTGCTAGTCAACTGAGGCCGACTGAACATCTGTACCTGCAAACTTGGACCCGCGCACTTGTATTAAACCGGACGAGGCATCCCTTCTTGACCTGATAGGCTCCAAAACCTATCAGGAGCCCTCAGAAGAAGGACGTGCGACCGAAGAATTTTCTCGACGGGATCAGCAGTAGCATCTTCAGAAGGATTAGCAATCACCTTTCATGAGATTCTCTGATATATTCGGCGCTGAGGTCAGTATGGAATTCCATGGCTGAATTAGAGATGGTGGAAAGAAATGGTGGCAGGTGAACTCTTAACGTCGGCGCTCATATTCTTGAAGCTCATATCCTGCTGACATTAGTTGAACCGACGTCAGTGTCCTCGTCCTCAATAGAATTGACCCTCTAGGTAGGGGTTATGCCTCACTACATAAAAAATCGAGCTAAAACGGCGACAGGAGCCTTGCATAAGGATGATCTGAGATCGGCGACAGTGGAAGGCAGCCCTACTATCTCAGGCAAAGGCCATTCACTGGTCGGAAGCCCATTAAGCAAAAGAAGTTGTTTTTCCCGACCGATCTGGTTGCATTTTATGAGTGGCAGTTACAAATACAAATATTCAACGTAACAGATCGTATGTGGTTCGGAGCCAGGCTGCTCACCACATTCGTGTTGTACGTGTCATGTGTTGAAAGGATCGAGGATATCCCAAAGGCGAATTGAGAAACTTTCTCATGATAGTTATCTCGGATGTTTGTCAATCACTCGCGAAAAGCAGAACCGTGAAAAACGTTTTTGGTGTTTTCTGGGTTTCGAACCTCCTGAGGATGGTACCAAATGACAGCTGTGTCTCCTTTATAGCAGTCTAAGGCCTGTTAAGGGTCTGTGCATTCCATATAATGGACGGAACCTCGTTGTCTTTTCTCATCACCAGTAAAATCATCCTTTTCTGAGGAGGTTAGTTGCCCGGCAACAATTTGCTTTTCCATGATGAGGCCGTTTAGTCTCTCTAGGTAGTAGTAAGACAGCTCTAGGTAGTGGCTGTAGAAGACTGACCCGCCTTCATTAGCAAAGTAAATATTTATGTCCTCACATGTACCACGAAGAATTCTAACAGCAGTTCCACATCGTTTATCACCCACCGATTAAAAACCAATCAAACTCGAACACCAAACACCTGTATAATATCCCACAGGAATGTTGAATGCTTAAAACTTAAATATTTTTAAATAACTAATTCCTTAAACTTTGTTCATAAAATAAATTTTATTACAAAGAATTTTGTATCTCAAAAAAGAATGACGACACATATTGTTATAATAAAATCCTTCTTATCGCTGCCTCGGTATTTTATTGTTTGTCTGTTTTGTTTTAATCCGCTGTGATGTGCCACTTTGATTGTCAAATACTAATTCTACATACTACATAAGAAAATGCAAATTACTTAATGAAACCGAGGGAAAAAATCAAAGTAACTTCATCACTAATTTAAACTTGAATTCAAATTGTATCTCGAATGAAACGACATTTTTCTGTGGGCTGTTCCCGCAGCAACCAACTGAAAAAACTGCCGAAAGTGTTCTGTTAAAATGCAAATCGTTTCGTAATAATCGTAAAAATAAAACATAAATGTCGTTTAAATCTTAAACGTAATCATAAATACTGCACTTTGGATGCGAATACACTCACACAAAGGGAGTTGCTGCTGCGACTGAATTATTCATCTCATTCGATCGATGTGCACGGTATACAGTTAGCCAACCAGGTTTTTTTTTTTTTTTTTTTGGCTCGAAGTTGGATATGGGGTAAGATAAGAGCGAAAAAAAAAATAAGAAAAACGAAAACAAATCCGGTTCTAGATACACTCTGCAGGGTCTTATCATCGATGATCCTCTTATCTCGTGCTTACCTTGGATTTGGTTCGCCCCCTCCTCCTCCTCCTCGTCGACCACTGAAAGTCCACAGGTATCCATCTACCAACCGTGACTATCTCTTCTGGACGTTCGCATGGAATGTCGTTCCGCATGGAAAATCGATTTTCAACTCTGAATAATGGACTCGGAGATTTCCATAAATAAGTGCTTCTTTCACGCGGATGATTTCGAGATGAAGGCCCGCTGTATGTGTACTCGTATCTATGATGACGATTATGATGATTATGATATGCCGTTTGGGCAGCAAACAGATTCCCCCTTAAGGAAAGCATGCCAGGAATGCAGAAGCATGGCCAGAAGTGGAGCGCGAAGGTCGTGCAGCTGCCGGGAGATATCTATCGAATTTCTCATTTTTCATACCCGCAGTACGAGATGAATGCATAAGATACTCGTCTTCTAGCTGGGTTTAGAGTGAGAGACGCCTATGTCAATATTTGTGCCCCAATGGGTTTCTGGATAAAATCTCTTTCGAACAAATTGGTCTCTGGGAGGGGGACGGAGGCAAGCGACCTTGTGCTACGCCTATGACTTCTTCGTCGTGTTCATTCTGCGAAGGGGAAAAACTAAGGTGATAGATACGTAGATTATTTTATTCAAATTGCATATAAAGCCAACCACTTTTGCATGGCGAATTGTAGAGGGATATACCAGCATAAATTCGCATTGGATTGGCGATGGCGTTTAGGGTTCGTGAATCTCTTGCTAGGTCCCGAAGTGGCGTTCATGTTGACTCAACTTGTTTTTAACTTGAAGCTTGCATTTCTCGATTGGGATAAATGCAAAATTGATTGCGTGGGAAAGTATCTTTTAGAAATTGACTTTAAGGTTGGCTATGTGTGCCTGACTTACTGCGTCAGGTTACCTCCGGAAACTTGTATAATTCCTTCCGTAACTCATTTGGTTGGGATTGTAAATTGAAAGTCATTAAGCATCTCTCAGTAATGGAAGATGCCTACTATCATCCGTCGAGATGTACGAGTAATTACGTCAATTTACGGCGAAAGCTTTCAGAAAATAATTGCTTTGGGTTTTTTTTTTTTGTATCTCTTATTTGATTATAATCTGAAGTAATCGGAAAAGCTGTGGAGTCAATGGTTTTGGCTAGTATGCACGTACGCAGTTGGACGAAGGGGCTCTCAAAGATCTGTATTCTGGGTGAAGTTTTCAACCAAATATGAAAATAATGAGTTCATTCGAAAGGCCTGACTGTGTTGTGGAGACGATAGGATTGAATACACAATCCAAGTGATGAAATGGGAACAGCCGTCCATTCATATATCGTTACCTTTACCAAAGCCATTGGTTTTTAACGATTAGTTTGAGTATCTTTCTGAGTACGTGTAGGACATTGCATCTGTGCAGTTCAACCAGCTTGTCATTGGTTGACAAGAAATCGAAGATAGCACTCTAATATTTCAAGTCTCTTGCGAGAAACTATTTAAATCTGCATTCCTGCAAATGTACTTGAGAGATAAGTCGGTCGATACTGCCGTAGAGAGGTTGATATATGTAGCATGCGATGAACCTTTCTCGATATTGAGGAGGTGGCTCCTAACGGCAACGATAAAGGTAGATCAGTGAAAACCGCTCTACATGAAGTAGCTACTTGCGGTTCTTGAGTAATTCGCGTGGCCCAACTTGCCCCGTGGTCGTCCTCTACTGCGTTGTTCCTCCGGTTTAGATTCGAAGACTCTGCGGGCCGGAGCATTGGTGTCCATTCCCTCTACATGTCCTAGCCATCTTAGACTGATGCGCAGTTTTTTGACTAGGTCGATGTCGCTGTACAGATGGTAAATTTCGTCGTTCAATCTTCTCCTCCAAAGCCCGTCAACACAAACAGAATCGAAAATCTTACGAAGAATTTTTCTCTCGAAGCGACCAAGGATATCTTCATCCGCTTTCGAAAGAGTCCATTATTCAGTGCCATAAAGCAGGACTGGGATGATTAAGGTCTTATAAAGAGTCTCCTTAATCTTTCGAGATAGGGCCTTACTACTCAATTGCCTTCTCAGCCCAAAGAAACAGCGATTGGCAAGAGTTATTCTTCGATTAATATCCACCGAGATGTTGTTGTCAGAATTAATAGCAGAGCCAAGGTAGACCAAGTCCCTCATTACCTCGAAGTTATAGCTATCTTTTGAAATATTGTGCCTCCGGTGTTGGCTTGTAAGTTTCGCACAATTCTTGAAGAAGATATTGAAGAAATCACATGACAGCGCATTACCTTGTCTAGATCTTTTTTTGACATCGAAGGTCTCTATGTAGTAGAGAAAATTAAAATGAGCCTTCAGTGTAGGGAATTTGCATCGGCTACCTTCCTTGACATAGAAGGCGCCTTCAACAACGTAAAAGGGAGCCATCAGACACGCTCTGTAAACTATAAATGTAGAGCATCGCATTACCATTGGCTCTGAAAAATGCTCGGCACTGGAAGTGCTAATTCTAGTCTCGTAGACACTTCAACTAGGAAATCAGTTACTGAAGGAACTCAAGAGGGTGGCGTTTCCTTCTCTAGTTTCTGGTCATTGATAAAATACTAAGAGAACTAAGTAATACAGGAGTAAGCTTCACCGGGTACACGGATGACGTTATGGTCTAAGTTTAAGGGAAATTCCTAGACAAATTAATTGAAAGGATGTCATCAGCTTTAGCCTTCTCGGAAGACTTGTGGACTTCACGTCAACCTGAACAAGACAGAACTGGAACTTTTCAGCAAAAAAATACCAGATACCTTTCATATAGCATCCTGCGCTATCTTGGCTGGTTTAAGCTTCAACCACGAAGGAGTTTAAATCAGTTCGTAGGTTGCTACTAACAATTATTTAACTTAAGTTCTGTTTAGGGTACTGCTGTTCATATAAAACCAAAGGATATCGGTGCCAATTTTGTGGCCTGTATGACTCCAGCTATTGACCGACTTTTTTATTTTTAGAAGTGCGTATCAGTAAGGTCGACGGGCCTCTACCAAGTCGGCCTTTCCCTTTGTGGATAGTGAAATTTACTTGTTAGCAGGAAGGCAAGAACGTGATTAATTCAACCACTTGGTAAGTATTTGCAGACTCTCAACCACTAGGACCCATGGTAGCGGTCAATGAACGTCATCTTAGGATAGCTTAGGTTATGGAGGGTTATAAGACATCAGGCAGTATTGTGGGCCTATCGCTATCCCTCGGAAACCTTAACCGCAAGAAACCTAAACCATTTCTTCCATGCACACTTCCAAGGTGTTTTAGTACGCTTCGTGCAATGCCTTAGCATTGACATAGAAGATGTGTTATACCCTCCGAGACGTGTATGTCACTGCAGTACCTGCATACATCTGTATTCGATAAACCTTATCCTTATCTCATTGATTGTTTCCTCAGAGGGTACCCCTTTAGCTAATGTTTACCTTGATCTGCCTAGTTTTATAATTTCTCCAGATATTTCCCGACCTAACACTGGCCACAAAACCTAAGACACTCTCCGTTCGTTTAAATTTTGGACTATTTTTGGTCATCGGGGTTGAAAATTCTCTCCAAAATAACTCTCTTAGTCAACACATTCGTGGTTTTATGCCTTCAATTATGTCACTTTGTGGGAGCTCAGCTCCTTTTTTAGCCAGTACATCAGCACTTTCGTTTTCCTCTAAACCCAGGTACCCAAAGTAATTTGACACGGGTTTGCTTTTATAATTCCTTGAGCATTGTGCCGCAATTCGGAGTAGTTAAGATTTTGTTACTGTAGATGTAAATTGTTGGATATTGAACCCATCTCCAGTAATTCCTTTAAATACAGCTAGGACCTCTACTTGGAACGAACACGCGTCTGGAAGTTTTAGGGTAAGCCGTCAAAAAAAAAAAAAAAACCATTCAGACTATATACGATCCATTGTACTACCGAGAAGCAACTCACTTTTTTTCGTTGGGGATTACTGTTCCCCCAGCGGGGTTTGAACTTACACCGGCCGGGTCACAAGCTATCACTCCACCTACTAATCCGTGACCAATAGCAGCAGGTTTACATCGCTCAAGTATATACCCGACCCGTACCCTCACTAGTTTCGGAACCATCCCTGTAGATTGCGATTTCATTTTGGGAAGAAACTACCTTCCCTTGCTACTACCTTCCTTTGCCAGTAAATTACAACGTACGGTGTGTCAAAGTTAAGGATTTTATCCGATGTATCAGGGATATTGGGACATGATTCTCTAAGAATAGCGCTAAGTTCTGCGTTAGGGATCGAAGCGCGCTATTTCCCGTAGGTAATTTTATTTGTGGGCCCAATAGTTAAAGATATAAGGGCGAGCCCCCTAACATATCCTTCGTATTCTGCATAATCGTTGCTTTCCTCCAGACATGAAGATGGGTCTGACTACCATGATATATACCCAGTGCATATTTCCTGGTTTTAGGTCCCACTTTTTTCTCCGCTGTTCTCCTGCAAATAAAGAGTAACTAACCAATCGATTTAAGTCAGCCAACTTTTGAGGATTTCACCATTCAAAACTCGGAGAACTTAAATATCTGGTAGTCTTGGGAAGTAAGCCTCTTTTGTCAAAATATGTTAAGCCGGAAACCAAAGCGTTTTTCGACAGTGCAAAGGAGTTAAGCTAATAGCCGAAAGGAGTCCCTTTCTCTCGTACGCATCGGTTATAATAATTTTTCTCGTAAGCACGTCACTGCTTCTTTTGCTAAACTCTAAAGAACGGCATCGCTCGGGTGCATAAGGGCCTTCCCTAGCACGTTTGGCTCTGCTCAAGATGCCCTACTGAGCCACCGCTCTCTCTTATATTATGGGCTGCATACTGAACGTCATATCTCTTCATTTGCACTGAACCATTGATGACGTTTCGCGAGAAATATCTTACGATTCCTAATAGTTCCATCGTCGACTGGATGCCTCGTGAACGCAGTAGACGGTGACATGGCTGATGTAGGCAGACCAAGAATTAACTGTTGCATATCTGCTAAAAATTCGTGCCTTTTCTTTTATTCCTCAGGAGAATCAACTGCAAACGACTTGTAGCTATCCTTACGTATTTCAACGTATTTCTTTGCTGCATTTGAAGAAGACGATCATACAGCGGGATATTTCCGACCTTTTTTATCGTGGCAGATCCTTGAAACAGCCATGGTGTGTGCTGATCTTTTAAGCTCTTCCTCGCTAAAGTCCCTTCTTGTCTTTCTCTGAAAGCTGTGGCAAAAAACCATTAAAGTACGGTGTCTGCATGGTTAGTTCAATGGACCAGTAGTTGAGTCTAAGTGCACCAATAGATGGAGAAATGAGAAAGTCAATGGCGCTCCAAGATTGTGCGATTTGACAACCCTCGAAGACGAGTATTTCCTGCGGGCTGTAAAATAGCAACAACTGATGCTTGGAAACCAGAATTATTCATGTTAGCCACATGCGACCACCTTTACTGGTCTAAGTGAGCAGTGGAACTAACCTTACCTGCCTGATAGTTCAACATAACGATCTTCTAATCGTTGGGTGTTGTGCTGCCATTGACGTGCTAAAGGGACATTTTAAGAGACCTCATCTCCTAGTAATACGACTTGAGAGTCCATGAAATAAGCCCAAGACCGGTGACCGTGGAAAGCTCCGTAAGACCGATATGTAAATGCAAATACTCCACCTTACCCATCGCAGTTGTGTATCTTTTGCTGATCCGCCATGAGAATTCAAAAATCTGGTACCCATGGCAGCACTCTTAAGGTGGCAATGCCATTGTTTTGGACCGCGCAAGAATTTAACGGAAATCTGACCCACAAAGGCCTTGAAAGTATTTCACGCAGTCGCACAACCCGTTCTCACATTAATTCTTCGATTTTATGTGTACCTAGGTGTGAAGCATATTTCGAACAAAAAGTTCTCATTTCGACTTCCCATTGTTTTGGTTTTCTCCTTTTACCTTTTTTTTTCACTGATTAGCACCACATGGGGGCGTATATCTGCATCGGTGTTCGAATTAAAAATCGCCACACCTTCCTATCTGGTCGCCATAAAATTACTAAGCTCTCACAATTGCAAGCATTTTATAAAAAAAAAAAAAAACCCACCCGCTGCAGATACAGAACTAGGCATTCCATGCCCCTAGCACCTTCCACCGAACATAATTTACCCATTCAACGGATGCAAATTCAGAAGCATCGTTCAGAACAATATCCATTGATGACTTATCAAAGTCAATTTCTCTATCTGCCCATTATCATGCGTGCACCGCTCCCAGAATCCAATAAGAAATTTATGTCCCACTGATTGGCGTTTTTGTAGGCGCGATAATCAAATCGAATTTTTAATGACACTTCAATCGTTAATCCATCAACAAAGCTTTTATCTTTTATTTACATTTAACCGACTCTGACCCCAAAGGTTATGCATACCGATGATGGACGGATGACTTTCTTTAGAAGAAGGATGGACCTTTGGTCAAAACACGGCGCGCATTGGAACGAATGCGGTACTATTGTAGGATTTGCGTTGACACGTTCACGAGTTCTTGGAAATCCTTTGGATCAATGGAATTTTAAATGAAGAAAAATCTCTCGAAGACGTATTATACTCATCGGTTGACCAATGAAATAATAATGATGACGATGGATCGTTTATTTATGATGAGATTGCCAGGTGTCGGATTTAGGCGCACGATACTAATTTGCCATCAACAGGATGACTAATCGATGGAATTTGATTATTAATCTTATCTGAGGCTTGAAAAAATATTTCATCTCGAATTTCTAGACAAGTCATTTGAGTACCTATGAATTTTCCCTTAAATTTTGCTTGTCAATTGGTGGGGCCTAGGGTCTGAGTGATATATTAGGGTTGGGTAGCTATTGAAACGTGGTTTCTTAATTAATTCCTTCGGGTGTGTGTCGCATGTTTTTGAGAATAAAATAATTTATACTAGAAGGAGAAATGCTAATGACAGTCTTTACATGGACTACTAAATAAAAGCCATTGTTGTGTGTGAAAGTAGTTATGGAGGAGAAAACAATAACAGATTGCCTCCCTTTGCTCCCAAAAACACTTGTTATGCGCTTGACAAAGAAAAGGTTGTCTGAACCTTTTGAGGATAAAGATTTACGCGTGTTTATTGATCACAAGAGAGTGCATCACTGCAGCTTACTAACTTACTTAAGGTGGCGCTACAGTCTGCGGTGGAACTGGGCCTCAACCAACAGTCGCTGTCTCCAGTTTCGCACCCTAAGTTGATTGAGGTCCCCTCGCGTGCGTGACCTGATTCGCGGTCTTCTTCTACTATGTTGTCTGTTGTGGCTGCATTCGTAGATTTTCCGGGCCGGAGCATTGGTGTCCATGCGCCGTTGGACCTTCCCTCTTCTAGCCAAGTCGATGTCGCTCTATAGCAAATATACTTCGTAGTTGTATATCCTCTGAAATTCACTCAAAGAATTTTCTTTTCGAAGCAGCCAAGAGTAACTTCATCAGAATTTGACAAAGTCCATGCCTCTGTACCATAGAGCAAGACTGGGATGCTCAGGTCTAGTTGTCGCTTTAGTTGTTCGAGAGAGGTATTTGCTACTCGCTTGCCTTCTTGGCCTAAAAACCGTTAGTTGGCAAGATTTACCCTCCGGGCGATATCAGCGCTGGTATCGTTCTTTATAGCTGGGCCTAGGTAGGCAAAGCCTCTTTCTACCTCACGCTTGTATCCAACTTCGGTGACGTTCTGTACGATACATCGGTGTTGGTTGGCCTTTCTTTTATCATTGCGGCTGCAAGGCTTTGTATTTTATTTAAGCCTGCTTTTTATCTCATATTTCTCTGAAGAATTCGCTTATCTCTCGGCTCAAGGCTTGTCTTGACTTACTTCAAGGTCAAGGTGGCGGTACCATTCCGTGTGGCCAAGTATCTGATGTTACAAATACAAATATTTGCACAACAAACCTTATGTGGTCTAGGGCCTAGCTTCAAAAAGGAAGGGACCTACAGCTTATAGCTGAGAGCCATTTCAAAAAGACAAATTGAGAAACTTTCCTATGGCAGTCAGACATTCGTGAGAGGTAGGACCGTCGAACCACCCGCTCAGTTATCCAACACACATCACCACTAAGCCACTGTACCCACTGTATATCTGATGTTGGATAAGCCTTGTCGCAATAGGTTGTCTTATGCGGATATTACAACGAAACCTAGAACTAGAGCTACGCGATCAGAGGACTTGTTTTTGCAAAAGGGCCACGAAGTAGACTAATAGATACACCGTAACTAATTGCCGTACAACTTAACAGAAGGATGTTCTGACTCTCGCACTTATCACACCCCTGACGGCAGTTCGGCAGTTAGGCCAAACTACTTGGTGAACACTTTAAATGGCCAAATCACCTTTCTTTGGCAGGAGGTTTTAGATCGAGATCTCTAGCCGAGACTTATGGACGATTATGGACCGTTGCTCGATCCAGAAGGTAAGGTGTGGTATACTGATGGTTCAAAAATGGATTCTGGTGTTGCTGCGGGGGTATACGGATTCAATCATAAAATCTAGAACCACACGGGAACAGTCCCAGTGTTTTTAGGCCGAGCTTTATGCTACAGAAATATAAGAAAGCATCAACCTAAGCTCGGGCATTAAAGGTGCCTCGATTCAAATACTTACGGACAGTTAGGAGGCGCTTAAAGTCTGAGCACTTGATTAAGTCCAGATTAGTTCTATGCTTCTTTGGTAATCTGTAAAGATTGGTCGTACGCAACAAAGTAAGGCTTTGGTGGTTACCGGACTATATAGGTGTTTGAGGCAACCTAGATCATGTAGATCTGCTAGCCAGGCAAGGGTGCCCTGGCACGAACCCTTTTCTGCTTTGAAATAGACGCTACATAGATGGGAAAGCAATATGTGGATATCCAACATTTAAGGACTCAGACAGGTTAAATGAGCTGTCAGGCCCTTTCATAAAAAAGCATGGAATACCCTCAAATTTGGAGAGACGACATAAGAAGGCCTGTGCACTTTCTTTCCCGTCAATGTCAGGTCAAATGCCTCCTCCATTAAATGAGCATGAGGATAGCTTTTGCCGCCTCTGTCTAGAAGAAGTTGAGATTACAGAACACATACACATAAATGCTATAGGAGGAGAATTTTTCTACAGAGGCAAATTGATCCAAGGACCTCCGTCGCAGGACCAGTTCTCGCCTTCAGTAGGAAAGTGGAATTGCTGTTGAAATAACACTGGTATGTGGTGCAATAGATCTTTCTTGGTCGTAGTGCCCTTACGCTCATGAGCGTAAAAATTATTAAAATATCATCAAATATCACCAAGAATAGCAGCGTTGGTAAAATGCAACCCTGTGGTACTCCGTTTCAGATTGCAAAAGCGCCTGACAGCCTGCCATTACTACTTGAAATTTCGCAGCTTTTATCATAAGGATGGATTTTTCCCAAGCAAAACTGAACAGATTAGCTTTCGATTAATGCTGTCGAAAGCCTTCTCGAATATGTACTATAAAAGCTAGTGAAGTGGAGATTTATACACGACGCATTGCTCTGTAATGAAACGGAAGGTAGCAATGTGGTGAGGCAGGAGCATCCTAAACAGTCGCCACCTTGTTCGGGATCAAGAGTACAATGCAGATGTCTTCCATCCGTTCCAGGATTATTTTCGCTATTATTTTGGGATACGCAAAATACCTCACCAGTTGCCGCAGTACAACAAACATGACGATCATTCCTTTATTCCACACTACTGGAACACACTCAATTTCCCGTGCGCTTGCTGTGAGACGACTCAGTAGCTCCACCAATTTACTTAGCCCTGCTTGATAAAAAAAAATCGGTAAGGATTCCATCAAATAGACACACCTTTAAGGCCCACCGCAAGGCATAGTAGAACTGATTTGTACCAGGCGAAAAGACGTTCAAAGTGATCAGCAAATGCTGGTGCCTCAATCGAACCGTTTAAAGGCCTTTGCAGGCTTCCAGAGAGAACTATTATCCTTGATTCCATTTAAACTCCTAACCATGTACATATCTTTTTTTTTTTTTTTCGATGCGCTGGATGGGTGAAATCCTTTATGGATACGCAGTAGCCCGTGCTACGCGAGTTATGCCAGACTCCATGCTCCTGCATGTTTACGTGGCTAAAACACCCCCCCAACCCTGTCCTGATTCCCCTACGGTACCGCCACTTCGTAGGCATTTCTTCGTAGGGCAGGTTTTGACATCATGTCTTCTCCTTCTTATGGTCCAGGGTTTTCTTCCTTTTGGGCACTCCGCTGTTGTGTGCCCATGTATGTACGTATGTCCGCCTGTCTGTACGTTTGCTTAGGTACATATTGGTACGTAGCTGCGTTTCCACTTGCTACCGCTATATTGTTCATTGCGTATTCTTCGCTTTCTCTTCTCTCTTGTTCTAATCTCCTCAGCTCTTGACAAATATCCTTGGCATAAAGGCTCACTGCATTCCACATATCCTCGGATTCCAACATGTGTTGTACCAAATTCTCTGGAGTTGGTGTTTCTCCTAGTGCTGTTTGTAGTGCTTCTTTTTGTACGTGGAATCTTGAGCAGTGAAAGAATACATGCTCCACGTCTTCGGGAGTATCACTGCACGATGGGCAAGTGGGAAAGTGGGAGAGTCATCGTTCCTGCATTTAAATAAATATGCTCGGAAACACCCATGTCCTGTAAGCAGTTGCGTTATGTAGAAGTTAACTTCACCATGTCTGCGGTTTACCCAGGTCTCTATGATCGGGATAAGGCGATAAGTCCAGCAGCCCTTAGACGAAAGGGTCCAGCGTTGCTGCCACTCTATCATACTTGTGGTTCTTCCTGTTGTGTCCGTTTCACCGTAGGGTAACCCCTCCTGCCTCCTCCATGGGAACTTCTTCTGCAGTTCTTCCGCCAGTAAATCGATGGGTAACATTCCAGCGATGACGCAGGCTGCATGGTCAGAGGTTGTGCGGAAAGCGCTACTCACTCTAAGTGCACATAATCGATTTACTGCTCCAATTTTCATTTTGTATGAAGTCACTTTCATAGCTCCGGCCCAAACTGGTGATCCATAAAGCACTACAGATGTAACTACTTTAGCTAGGAGTAGTCTGCGGCTATATCTGGGTCCTCCTATATTCGGCATAATCCGCGCAATGGAGGCGCACGCCCGAGAGGATTTGTTGCTTACATACTCCAGATGTTCTTTAAATGTAAGCCTTGCGTCAATCATAACGCCAAGGTATTTATTGGCTGGTTTGGATACTATCTCGTGTCCGCCTACTGTGAGAGTAATGGCTTCTCGTTGCTTTCTACTGGTAATTAGTACAGCTTCCGTTTTATGTTCAGCTATCGTGAGGCCCATTGATGATAGCCACCGTCGAACAATTGAAATTGTTTCGTTGCTAATTTGAACCACTTCTTCCAGCAGTTTTGCTGTTACCACTATGCCTATGTCGTCTGCAAATCCCACAATTTTTGATTCACCTGGTGTTTGAAGACGAAAGACGCCATCGTACATGAGGTTCCATAGCATTGGTCCCAGGACCGAGCCCTGGGGTACTCCTCCAGTAATTGCGTATTCCCTCACACCATCATCTGTGTCATAAAGCAGCACTCTTTGTCGGAAATAGTTCTTCAGAATGTCCCTAATGTAAGTTGGTACTCTCATATTTCGTAGCGCTTGAAGGATATGTTTCCAGCTCGAGGTGTTAAAAGCGTTTTTGACGTCCAGCGTTATGACGCAACAGTACTGCTTTGCACCTCTTCTCCATCGTCTTCCTTCTATGGCCCTTTTCGTTGTGTCAACCACATCCTTAATGGCATCAACAGTCGAACGTGCCTTTCGAAATCCGTACTGGTGTTCTGATAGTCCTCCTGCTTCTTCAATTGCCGCCTCCAACCTGTTGCCGATTATGCGCTCCAGGACTTTTCCCGCCGTGTCCAACATCCAGAGCGGGCGGTAGGCTGATGGATCTCCTGCTGGTTTACCTCCCTTGGGTATTAGTACATGTGTGAGCATGCACATATGTATGTATATTTCAATGCCTAATAAAATCATTGACCTCCTCTAGGAGAATCTGTTCTCAAATAAGTGTGGTTATCTCGTCGTTTACATAAGTATCTTTTGTTTGTAATAGTTTGCATCGTAAAACATCTTTAAATATGCATCCATAAATTACGCAATAAACTATGTAACTATGAATAGTCACTGTATGTGCTTAACCGAATTCACTTAACATATTTCACTAATAAATTAAACCATAAAAAATGCGATATATTATTTTTTATTTCTGGTGACCATAAAATTTAATGAAATATTCGATGTAAAAAAAAAACGTTTATTAGCCTAATAAACACTTAATTAACAATTTAATGATAACGATAACATTTCAATCAATTCACTATAAGGGGTTGCCCACAAGGAGGAGTGCTTTCTCCTCTAATGTGGACCCTTGTTGTGGATGAACCACTTGAAAAGCTAACAAACCTCGGAATCAACTGTCAAGCTTACGCTGATGACATTTTATTTATTTATTTTATTACTTACAACAAGCACAACACTTAACCTAACTTAAAGCTAAATTATTCTAACTAAACCTTTTTTTTTTCTTTTGACCGGACTTTAAGGCCCACCTAAATTATTTAGAGGTCATGTGGAAGAGAGAAGACGGTTTCTTAGGGAGGATAAACTGGAGTGAAAGTCAAGTGTGTTCTGTGCACTGTTGGCCAAACGCAACATTCTGGAGATTGGTTCTCCATAGTTGGTGCGGTGGTGAGGGAGACGAAAGAGTGGAACAGACCTAAGGTTACGTGGCTAAGGAAGGGCAAATCCACAGAAGGGGCTCTTCACTATCTTGTGAAGAAAATTGAACGAACTCTTGGTTCTAAGGAAATAGCCCTATGTGCCTTCCTTGACATTGAGGGCGCTTTCGATAACGATGGCTACAGCTCAATAGAGAGAGCAATCAGTAGCAGAGGCATCGAAGATTCGACCAGCAAATGGATAAGAGCCATGCTCGAAAGTCGAATTATGACTTCCTCCTCGGGAGGAGTTTCTGTGTCGGTGACCGCAGCTAAGGGCTGTCCCCAAGGTGGAGTTCTCTCCCCCCTTCTATGATCACTAGTCATAGATAACCTTCTAGTCGATCTTCATAGATTAGGCTATACCGCCATTGGTTATGCGGATGACTTGGCGATACTTATTAGTGGCAAGCACAGCGCAACCATCTCCAGCGTCATGCAAGGTGCTTTACTACATGTTTTAGAATGGTGTAGCAGAGAAGGACTATCCATCAATCCCTGCAAAACTGTTCTAGTGCCTTTTACTAGGAAAAGACTGGTCAATCTAGGACCTATCATTATCAAAGGCACTACTTTAGCTTATTCCAGTGAAGTCAAATATCTCGGGGTTATCCTCGACAAACGGCTCAACTGGAATTCTCATATCAAGTTCGCCATCGAGCGTGCTAATAAGGCCATGTCGGCCTGTAGGCGCCTGTACGGCAGAACTTGGGGCCTAAATCCAAAGATGATACATTGGATGTATACAATGATGGTGAGGCCTATTATCACATACGCGGCCATCATCTGGTGGCCGAAAGTTCTTGAACGGACAACGGCAACTAAACTCCAGAAGTTACAAAGAGTTGCCTGTCTCGGCATCACAGGTGCTATGCGTACCTGCCCGACGGCAGCTTTAGAAGCAATCGTTGGGCTTTCGCCCCTTCATATCTTCATTAAGAAGACAGCTGCTAGGTGTGCTATCAAGTTGCAGATAGAATACAAGTATAAATCAGGTGACCATGTGGGACATCTGAAAATTCTTGACTCAATCCCCAAAAGAGACATGTTTTGTACCATCCCAGACACCATGGTCAAGGAGTACTGTTTCGGTAGGCTATTTGAGGTAGAAATATTAGATCGTGCAAATTGGTCTAATGGTGTTCCGGTATTAGACCCTAGAGGTCTAGTTTGGTTCACAGACGGATCGAAAATGGAATCTGGAGTTGGAGCTGGTGTCTTTGGACCCAACACCAAAGTCTCGATACCTATGGGAATGTGTCCCACGGTATTTCAGGCTGAACTCCATGCCATTGAAATCTGCGCTAGGTTAAACCTTAGTAAGGGTATTAAAGGCGCTAGAATTTTTATATTTTCAGACAGTCAGGCAGCACTCAAAGCGCTGTCGTCCAATTTAGTGGACTCCATCTCAGTTAAAAACTGCTACGATGCACTGCAATCCCTGGCGAGACTAAACAAGGTAAAACTTGGATGGGTTCCTGGCCATCAAGGGATTGCAGGTAATGAGCTAGCAGATGAACTAGCTAGGGCTGGCTCAGAATCTGCGTTCATAGGACCTGAACCTTACTGTGGCATTAACTGGTCATTCGCCACAGCGCTGATTAGTAACTGGGAACACAAGCTTCGTCTGGACCACTGGGAAAATGTCCCAATCCAATCCAAATTACTAATCAGACCCTACTCCTATAAGGATATACTTAACCTTAATAAGGAAAGTATCAGGAAGCTAGTGGGCTTTCTCACGGGCCATTGTGGCTTGAGATATCACCTTAACAAACTTAACCTGGGCTCAGAGACGGAATGTAGGTTCTGCTCGGAGGAGGACGAATCGTCCGAACATGTTCTCTGCAATTGCCCAGCATTACATTGGTTAAGGAGACGTATTTTCTATAAAGAAATATGTACGCCAGCAGAAATGAAAAACTCTGCTACTAAGGACCTACTATCCTTCATTAGGGAGGTAGACGGTTTCTTAGACTAAGAACACCCTTATGATACAATAGATCTTCTAGGTCGCAGTGTCTGCCACATGGGCAAGGGTTATATTTAAAAAAAAAAAAAAAAAAAAAAAGGTTACGTGGCTTAGTGTGAAGGGAGATCATTTCCAGTAATGCGCGGGAATCAATGGTACCAGTTAATAATCGGTGCACGAAGAGAATGTCAGCGACTTCGTGACGTTTAACAAGGGTCTGCAGGTTTATCAGTTTCGGCCGATCATTGCATGGGCGTAAGATATAGTCGTCGGGCCAAGGAAGACCGTGTAAGGCAAAACGGATAAACCTGCGCTGCACAGCTTCTATTCTAAGTGAGTCGTGAAAAGGTGACCAAACTTGGCTGGCGTATTCAAGGATAGGTCTGACAAAGGTATTTTGTAACGTAAGGGTTCGAGAATTCTTAAGACCAGCGTTTTATGAGACCGAGAGAGGAATTGGCCTTGCGTATGTGGGAACGGAAGTTTAGCTCCCTGTCACAAATAATGCCCGGATCGCGTATGGTAGAGACTAAGGGAATTGACTCGTTACGAAAGTAATAGGTTCTGAGGGGAGGTGGGAGGCGTTTACGGGAGAAGGTTATGGATTGACATTTAGCGACGTTAAGTTGTAAAAAGTTTTTGTCGCACCATGTGTAGAATGAATTAAGGTCGTTTTGAAGTAAGAGAGGATCCGTAACATCGTTTATTGTTAAGACAAATATCAATGGACCAAGATGACTGCCTTGAGGAACACCTGAAGTAGCGTTAATGGGATCAGAGACTGAAAATTTAAAGAGTACCCTGTATTGGCGTTTTTCTAGGTACGCCATGAAATGAAAGAAGGTGGAAAACCGAGGGCTTTGAGTTTAAGTTTAATAGTTAGGTGAGAGATTTTATCAAACGCCTGGCTGTAGTCGGTGGTAATGGCATTGTGCTGATTGCCAGAGGAATGTTTGAAAAGACCCCATGTGATGTTATAAAAAGGGGCCTAAAAGCAACTCAAGAATAGAGCCCTACGGCTGGGTTGAATATAAACCCGGCTAAATCCACAAAAGTACCATTCATGAGGAAAAGAAAAATAAAACTAAAACCGATCCGACTGTCGGGCGCGCTACGGACTGAGGCTGCACAGAGGAGGTATTCAGTCAGCCCAGTCGAGGGAAAACTCACAAAAGTACAAAGACTTGCGTGCCTCTGCATCACTCAGGCCATGAGAACATGTCCAACTGCTGCCATGGACGTACTCTTAAAGCTGACTCCGCTCCATCTCGTAGTGGAGCAAAGTGCACAGCGAACGATCCTAAGGATGGCATTGGAAGGGAGAAATGTGTCAGCTCGAAAGAATATGACGCACTTCTTAAAAAGAAGAAAGAATGGACCAACGAATCCGCAACATATGGACTGAGTAACCAAGCGATAAAGTGGTACATAGGCGGCTCGAGAACTGAGGAAGGGACAGGGGCAGGCGTGTTTGGGCCAAGAACGAAACACTCAGAACGCATGGGTAAGAGTACCAGCATCTTCCAAGCTGAAATACATGCTATAGACAGATGAATCCAAGTCAATCTCGATTGAAACTGTGACATAGCAATACTGTCAGACAGTCAAGCAGCTATCAAAGCACTCGATTCCTATGTTATTAAGTCGAAACTTGTTTGGGAATGCTCAGAAAAACTTAGTGAATTAAGCAGAAACAATAAAGTAACACTTTGCTGGGTACCCGGTCATGTCGGGATAAAAGGCAATGAAATAGCAGACTCACTGGCAAGACAAAGAGCTGCAGAAACCTTCATGGGCCCTGAACCATTCTGCGGAATAGGGGAACATACCATCCGCGCAGAATTCAGGAAAATGGAGAAAGAAGACAGGGCAATAACCTGGAACGTCACCATTAGCTAAAGGCAACCTAAGACACTACTCGGACACTATAACCGGAAAAGATTTGAAGCCTGCATGTGCTTTAGTAGGAACAACCTATGAATCCTAACAGGCTTCCTTGCGGGGCATTGCAAACTCAGTGAGCATTTGAAGAAACTAGGAATAACAAATGAAGACAAACACAATTCTGATGCAATCACGATGCGAGGGGAACTCTAACGAGGGAACGAACCTCTCCAAGGCAATATCAGGGGCACAATAGACCGTGTATAATACCAGTAATATTTTTTTATTCAAAATTGTGTCCTTTTGAATTGTATTTCACAAGAAGATACAAGTCTCCAAAGCAGATTGCTTTCTTTATTCAGTTGGGCTGTTACACTATTCTGTTTGGGTTGCGAAATGTGATGTAGATTCTTTTCTTAAACAATTTTTCACACGATTTTCCAACAATTCTGTGCTTTAGGATTTTAATTTAAATAGAATTAAAATTGTTAAGGATTTCAGTGAAATTGTTTACTGTTTTAAGCTCTGGACTTTGCCATTATATAACATCAATTAGGTGGCCCCCGCAGGAGTGAGGTAATTTTCGATAAATTTCGGGCTCTATTGCGGCCTTAACTTTACTATGCAGCCATAACTTTTAAGTGCTAAAAACTTTTAGGATTATCCTTATAGACAAGATCTCTAGTAGTAGTAGAGCCAGAAAGAAATCCAACGAAGTCAAATGCCACGATCTTGGTGGCCAGTTCTCGAAATTATACTGCTGTGGAACTTGCAATACAGCCAGATCTACTTGTGTTGTGTGGCACTTAGTTCCATCCTATTAGAACCACATATGGCTCACATCAATACCTTTAATCTAATTTCAAGAAAAGTCGGTTACCATTTGATTCTAGCGCAGAGGATTCGCCGTAACAATGGCGCCTTCGTTGTTTCGAAAATATAAGCCCCAATTACGACCCCGCGCCGGATGGTCAACAGCGTGCACCATAATGTCACCCGTGGTGGATGCAATAACCTTGCAATAATAACAATTGAATTCTCAAAGGACCAAAATCTGCAATTTTGTTTATTTACCTAGCTGCCGAACGAGAAATGGGCTTTAACTCTGAAGAAGAACTTGTTCGAAAAATCGGCGTCAACTTGTTGATTTTCCTGTACCCAATCGGCTCATGTTCCTCGCATTTTGTGCTCAACAGGCTTAAATATTTTGTACTCAAAATTAGTTTTAGTTTATATTTAGTGAAAATATTTGGAAAAAAAAGTAGATGTTAAATTCTATATTGCTTCTGTTTAAAGAACGCTTATTTTCAAGAGGGCTGAGGGCTGCAGCATTCCCCAAAGATCATAACCTAAAAATCTTCTTCCGCCTCCCTAATAACTATAGAGTCCTCCAGGTCGAAATCATGGCGCTAAAGGAAGCCTTGTCGTGGATGAAGTACAATGTGAAATCTAAGCGGGATATCATCATTCGTACTGAGAGCCATACCGCGATAATATCTGTGGAACCCACCACCTTTAGCTCACGGACTACCTTAAATTGTCGCCTGTTCTTAACAAGATGGCTAAACAATTGAATATCCACCGCATTTGGGGTCCAGACCACGGGGACATTCGGAATTGTATGGCCGACGAGCTTGGCCGGACAAGGCGTTGTGTTAAATTGCTACTCAAGCTTAACACTTATAACGTAACCAAGCGCAGATGGCACTACCTGCCTCATCAGTAGACAGATCTAGCCTAAACTGCATCAGAAACCGCTCCAACTGTCTTATTAGATGGATAGAAAAGTCTGCTCATTTCAAGAAGCGTAGTTGTTGTCGTTACAGGACACTGCATTTTCGGTAAGGACGCCACCAGGCTGGACCTCCTCCTCACAAACGACATCTGTAGAAGCTGCATGGGTGAAGAAGAAAAGGAAACTATACTGCATCTTCTTTGCATATGCGAAGCTGTCTTCTCTCGTCGGAAACTGGATTTGGAAGTTGGCTTACTCTTCGACAACCTTGGCGAACTGGCTAATGCATCACATTAGTAGCTTCCAGTGCTTCATCACTAGCTCCTCCTCTTGGATAGCTCTTTGGAGATGGTCTAAGTGAGATTAAATCTACTGCCACGATAACCTAACCTAAACTAAGCTATTTGAAAACTATCTTACATATTGCCCAATAAAAAAGGTTTAACATTTGTAGACATATGTACATAGGTTAGGTTAGGTTGAAGTGGCTGCCAGCTAGGAGTCGCCAAAATCCTTAGACCAATGGTAGGTCCATTGTGTTACCACGTTGATCATGGTTCTTATGAAACGTAAGAGCCTCTTAATGTCAATATCCATCAGGTCGCCTATTTTGTTATAATAGGGAGCTCCTATGTGAAGCTTCCTTCTACGGGAGAGAGCTGGGTAAAAACAAAGAAGATGAGGAATAGTTTCCTCCTCTTCTTCATTCATGACAAGTCGTGAGTCTTTGTAAAAGCAAAGAGGCCTAGTCTTGTACCATGCTTGCCTATTAGGCAGTATCCAGTGATGACACCTATTGTAATCCCGATAAGCAATCTATTGAGAGAGAGCGTTTTAGATCCAGCTGCGGCCAAATCTGTTTTGACGCTAGACATGTTGATCCACTTGTCCACCTAAGATTTCTACTCTCGACAGCATCTAGCTTAAGTTTAAGTTTGTGAGTAGCGATTGGAATACCTAAGGTGCCATTGTCCGGCAAGTTGGGTAAAGTTGTTCCTTCTTTGGCGAGTTCATCGGCCTTGCAATTCCCTGGAATGTCTCTATGCCCTGGCACCCAACACAGGTGAATATTGAACTGCTCAGCCATCTCCACAAGAGACGAACGGCAGTCTAGAGCTACTAAAGAAACTATGGAGGTCGATTCCAGGGATGTGATTGCTGCGGATATCTCTAACAGATGTCACGTTTTTCTTAAGTCAAGATAGGGCTTCTCTGATGGCCATAATTTCCGCCTGGAACACGCTACAATGGTTTGGAAGAGGGAAAGAGAACTCAAGGTTAAGCCTATCAGAAAAACACCTGCACCAACTCCGTCTTTGGTGTAGAAGTGAATTGATTCATCTTCTAAAAATACATCGTCCTCCCAGAGTGATCTCGATGGTGACTAGGAAGTTCTTCTCAAAATTTAGACGTGGGATGGTGTAGTCCGTGTTTTCGGGAGAGATTTTGAGTTTATTCAGAATAGAAGCGGTCGTCGAACTCTTTTCTTGACCACTGTTGGGTAGCTTCAACGCGAACGGCTTATGTAGACATAAGCTCTCAGCAGGAATGAAACGAAGAATATCTCTTGCCAATCGTAGGCGTCTTGGTTCAGTGGTTGGTGCCTTGGATTACTGAATGGGAGGTTGGGTGTTCGAATTCAGAAAACATCAACGTTTGTTCACGATCCCACCTCTCGCAAATGTCTGACAAGCGTCCGAGAGTAATAACTGTCATGAGAAAGCTTCCTTTTGGATATGGCTCTAAGCTGTAGGTTCCTTCCATTTATGTGAAAAAATAAAACACGCGCACCATGAATAGTCGCGAGAAGCTAAGCCTTGCAGCACATATGGTCTGCTGCTCCAAGTACTTTTATTTTTTTTTCCAACTCTTGCCAATCGCTCTTTCCTTGGGCTAAGAAAGCAATTTAGTACTAAGGCTCTTTTCCGAACAACTAACGGGATTCTATACAAGTCCTGCCTATCCCTATCACCTCAGTCCTGCGTTTTGGTGGTGAAGCATGGACTCTATTTAAATGGAGTTTCCCTCGGTCGTTTGGAGATACAAATTAGTCGTTAAATATTCAGTTCCGTTTGGCATTGACAGTCCTTGAAGGAGAAGATTCAACGACCATCTTTACGAGCTATACAGCGTCATCGACCTATGTAGTTCAAAAACCGTACATCAGTCGCCTTAGATGGCTAGGACATGTACATAAAGCGAATGGACTTCTATGCTCGGGCCCGTGGTGTTTTCGAATCTAACCCGGAAGGACAGGTTAGGTTAGGTTAGGTAGATGGGTGCCTTGTGACATAGTCACTGCTCACTTAGACCAGGTCGGTCCATTGTGCCCAATCTTTTTAACCCTGGAAAACATGTGAGAAAACCGCTGTTAGAACCAACCAGCTCCTCTCAGCTCCTCCCACCATATGAATCTCAGGAGGTCCGCCAGCTCTAAATTTCCTAAGTCCTCCAGTTCCGAAAAGAAGTAACTCCCAAGAGCCCTCATTCTTATGACGGATAGGGCAGGACAATCACATAGCAGATGACGAACAGATTCTATTTCTTCTTCGTACCTGCAGGTTCTGCAAAAGTCGTTATGTAGCACACCGAGTCGTTCTGCATGAGCGCCGATAGCACAGTGTCCAGTAATTATGCCAGAAACAAACCGTGCGTTATAACGACTAAGTTTTACCAGAGAGGTTGATCTCTTCTTGCTGAAGGCCGGCCATAGCGCCCTGGCCGTTGCGCATGTTTCCCAGCGTCTGTTCGCTCGACCGATGGCTTCATCTTCTATCTGTTTCCATAAGGAACTGATTGAGGTTACTACAAAAGGGAGAGCCCGCGATAAGTGCAGCGCCGATCCTTTCCTAGCAACCTCATCAGCCTTTTCATTTCCCTTGATATCCATGTGCCCTGGTACCCAGCAGAGGGTCACCGCATTGGCTCTGGATATCGCGTTTAGGAGTGACTTGCAGATTCTCACAAGCCTCGACCTGATTACCGCGGAGTCCAGAGCCTTAACGGCTGCATGGCTGTCTATATAGACGTGATCGTTTTGCCAACGATATTACTCGGAACCCGGAAGGACAACTCGCGCATAAGTAGAAGGGAAACTCAACCAACTTGCAGTGAGGTTACTTAATGACCAAGCTAAGTGGAGAGCCCAGGCGCAGCCCGAAAAAATAAGGTCTTTCGTGACTGCTTAGAAGTGCTTTTGAACGCATGCTTTCAAGTTTGTCCGTTTACAATGTCTCCAAAAAAACTACTACCCCTCCGAGGGGTTCGAAAAAGTTGCATAGAATAACATAAGTCGCTATGACTATACTTTTTCTCTCCAACACGTCTTCGAAAATTTAAACCTAAAAGGATACCATCAACTTTTATAAGGAAATTCACGTTGACTTTGAAACTTTGTCTATCCTTGATGCAGCATTTTATTAGTCACTGAGTGGTCGCACTCTAAAGTACAGACAAACTTTCTCCGCACATTGCATTTATCCTGCTGCAGACACACCATTCGAAAAGTTTTTCCGTGTCCTGAATCCAAACGAGAAGTGACACTGGCTTCTATTGAAATCCATTATCCAAATGTCCTTCACTTCTAATTATGTGCTCTTATGTGCCGCTGGCCCTATCCCTTCTCCAAAGAGCATCAATGTGCACAGATGCCTTCAGCTACCGTCGCGTCGCCCTCTCCTTGTTTGCGCATTCAACTAATTACGAATGCAAATTGAAATGCTGAGTTTGATTTGGGTCAAGGTATTATCGTCTAATTTCCAATTTTTCCACTACCTCTCAGCTCCTCCCACCGTGTCGCGCCGGCCGGTTATATCAAATCACATCCACGCCTCACTCCTTTATGGCAAATGCGTTCACTCACGCCCTTTATACGTTACACGCCGGGAGTCTTTGCGGGATGCCGATTTAATTAAACCCTAATGACAGCCTTCTGGTCAGTTTAATTTAACCACACATTATACGTACGGGGTATGTAGTTTGGAACACCTTATGCGACGGCATCGGAACGAGTCCCGTACGTGGTATCTGTCTACATGATGTCGTTCTCGGGTAATTAACTTGGCTATGAACGAAGTGGACAATTTAAAAGTCAAATGTGTTACTCAGCCATCAATCAGGACTCAACAGTCCTGAGTGTCAGTGTCAGCAACCTGATGTGCGTGAAACCGTTTACGTTTAACCGTGAAGTAAAATTTATGCGAAAGAAATTAAATCATTTTGGCTACTGGGATGGGAGTATCGTCTGCATTGCTAAATTGAGATATTTTCGCAATGAAAGAGAATTTTTTTTAAGGAAACAGTAGGTCCAACAAGAAGGGAAATTTGTCCGACGAAGCAGCCTATGTTATAGTGGATATGGTTCCCATCGACATTCTCATGCAAAGGGTTTGCCTAAGGGGAACTACGAATCGACTAGAGCCCAACGTTTCCAGGAGGGTGAAAGCAGAAGAAAGGACAGCATCTATAGCACTGTGGCAAGCCAGGTGGGATAACACGGCAAAAGATGAACCCACAAGCTGATTCCCACGATCGAAGCCTGGACAAACAGAGCACGCGGGGACTATACGCAATTCCTGTCTGGTCACGGTAGCTATCGGAAATACTTCCACAGATTTGGGCACGATTGCGCCCCCTTGTGTCCAAATGAAGTGGAAGACGTACGCTCGCAGTGTTCCACTGCAGACGCTTCGGAGAGGGAAGAATGCATTTTCCAATCCTGGAGCTTCTAGTCAAGGTCAGGGCCCCACTGGCTGGAGATCTGTTCTCGAAAGATAAAGAAGAGCCGAAACGGCAACTACAGAGGACATAGCCTAATAGGCTAATATGCCTAATATGGTAAAATCGAACTTAAATTTTAGTGAAGAAGATGAGTTCAAACAATGCAGCAGCGATGCGAGAAAGATTCTACCAGAACCACTAAGTCAATAGAAGAAATGGCAGATGGCTGTGTGCAAGGCTTCAAATGTCTCCCGTGTGATTTATACAAAGCATCCTGCCAATTTGATGGTCTTTGAAGTAATGAGCAGGGGATATTATGCCTCCCTACTTTTCTGCACAAGGTCTTTGAGTGAATTGCTGCTGAATACATCGAGAAGCTAGAGGCAATCGTTAAGCTCTGGATAGACTGTGTCAACTGACGAGCCTGGTTCAGGAGACAATTGACTGCACAGAAACGGTCATCTGTGCTTTTCTGGACATTGGGGGAGCTTTCACCAACACATCTCATGAAGCTATCACGAGAGCCCACGGAAGAAAAGGAATAAACCCAACGACATCTAACTGGATGTGTAAGATGTTAAGGACAAGAAAGGCTGAAACTTTGGGGGGACACAAACTACTACTATCACAGTAAATAAAACTAGAGGTTGTCCACAGGGAGGGATTCTCTCACCTCTAACGTAAAGCCTAGTTGTAGTTGAACTACTGCAAATGTTAACAAATATCGGCATAAACTGTCAAGGATATTGCGGAATACGGGAACATACCATCGGCGAAGAATTCAGGAAAATAGAGAAAGACGACAGGGCAAGAACCTGGAACAACACTAAGAAACTACTGGGAAGCTATAACCGGAAAAGGTTCGAAACCTGTGTCTGCCTTAACAGGAATTACTTACGAATCCTAACAGGCTTCCGAACGGAGCATCGCAAATTCAGGGAGGTAAATAAGGGCCTTTGTAGATTCTACAATGAGTCAAGCGAACTCCGGAGCACCTTCTGGAATCTTGTGGGGCACTGATCTACAAAAGACTGAAATACCTGGGCAAGTACCAATTATCAGATGAGGATATACCAACCATGGACCCGCTTCTCAGTCTAAGGTGAACTATTCTCGCCAAGGCAAAGCTAGAGGATATGACCCTCAAACACAATTCCGAAGGACAATAGACCATTAGACCGCAGTGCAAGATAACCCTACACAAATAATAATAATAATGCGCCATCTATCGCCATCTCGCACCAGTTTGTCTGTTTGATTACATTTAAAGGTTCACGTCTTTGATAAATTGCCCCTGAAAACAATACCTTCGACTACAGCATCCTTATTTCGAAACCAAAGCAGAACAAAGAAAAGATTCGAACTGAAAAATCGATTTACAATTACAAGGCACATTGGGGGCCTTGACAAGCTGTCTCCAACCAAAACACCATCTTAAAGAAAACTCATATTTCTTGCTTTCACACTTTTTAATTAATCTCTTATTTCAGACATAAACAAGTATCCATCACTGGATCCTGACATAAATATCGGTTCAGTAGGATGAAAGGCAACAACATTAATATTCGATTCGTGTCCATCCAATTTATTTAAATTTTGGCCAGTTTCTGAGTCCCAAATGTAGGCATGACGACCAATAGATCCGGCAGATATCTAAACAAAAATTGATTAAAGCCAACTGCATGAAAGGGATGAAATCCTTAAGCTTACCTTCCTGGAATCGGCCGACCAGGCACATCGCAGTAGATTCCCATTCAAAACAAACTCATTTGAGTTGAAAACTTCCAAATGCATATCACCAAATGAATCTGACCGAAGATCACAAATTCGAAGGCTTTCATCTGTGGAGTGGGATAGTATGAACGATCCACACGGCGACAATGAGATGCCCGTTATAATATCCATGTGTGCGTTAATTTTCGAGACAACTTCATTTTTCCGAACATCCCAGAAACTTATGTCGCCATCGTATCCAGCAAAAATTACCTGGTCTCCTTCTTGGTTAAAGCTCACTGAAGTTACTTTGCGTGGAGTCTCTATTTTCTGGGCGTGGACATTCTGACGTGGATCCCAAATCCTCACAGTACAATCATGGGAACCAGAACAAAGAAAATTCGAACCCATTCTGGTGTATTGCACTGAGTTTACAGCACCAGTATGACCTTCCAAATGGTTTACTCTACTACCGGTATGTGTGTCCCAAATTGCAAGACTCTTGTCCACCGAACAGCTGTACACATTGAGACCATCTCTAGAGAAGTGTGCCTCCATTACTTCTGCCTTATGACCATTCATCACCATAACATCTTCAGTTTCATCATAAACTCGACAAATATCTGCGGATACAATCAAATTAATTAATAAAAAAAATAAAAAATTAAATAAATGCAAAAGGACTTACGAATTTTGCCCTCACGGCCGGCTGATAAAAGAAGCTCTCCAAAGGGATGAAATCCACAAGTTAAAATCTCATCATGATGATCTTCTAGGCGCATTATTGGTGTACGAAGCTCAGATGTCCTTGGAACTCCAATTGACATCAATACTTCACCCCAGTAATCAAATGTCGAGCGCCTATGCCGTTGATGATAGGTGCTTGGAAAATTGTTAATACAAGCAGTCGCCATTTTAATTGTTTTTTTTAATTTGCTTGATAAAAACTTTGTAAAACACTTTTTCAAAATTGTAGATGAAATTTTTGTTAAAAAAACTGTGTGCTGCCGAGCGATCTGAAGGACTCAATTTCTGTCGTTGAACTTAAACTAATTATCAACTAAGCGGACTATTTATAGGTAAGCGAAGGACGAAGCTACTACCTGTCAGATGAGAGGTTACATATCCCTGCTTTATTATGCAGTTACGTAATTAGAAAATGACTTAATGACTTTTCTGTGGGTAATAAAATCAGCAACCAAATTAAGGATCAATAATGATCCATTGTACCAGCAGGCAGCAACGCTGGTTGTAAAAGCTGTACAATCCACATCCTTTCCTCAGAAGTCACAGATGGTGAAGTTACTTAAGCCTAGTAAATTAAGAAGTCGCACAGATAATTACCACACAACCTTTATGACTCCACAGGTGGAGACTTTGTTGTTTTGTACTCGTATAAAGGACACTTCAAGCTGTACTCCTAAATAATTGACTTATTTTCAAACTAAATTGGTAATTAGCCACAAACCCTTCCCACGTTTCACTTCTCCTACAAATTTGTCCAATATCACCTACTGTAATCCTTGCTGTAATCGATTTCAAATTATTTTTGTTCCGAAAAGAGCCCGTTCTCACAATAAATATTAATATTGACGACAAGTGCAATAATTTCCAAACTTTTTATTTTGATCAGGGCCGTAGCAACATATGGGGGCATTGGGCACAAATTCCGCATAAAATAAAACGATTTTTTTTGTACCATATTCTGATACTATTGCAGTCTCAGTATCTTATTTACGTGGGTTATATTATAACCTCAAAGGTGGTCACAGAGTAGTAGGTAGTGTGTTTGCTTGTGACCTGACCGGTGTAAGTTCAAGCCCCGCCAGGGCAATCACGAATAAAATCTGAGTTTCTCCAACTACTACACCAAAATGGAGTAGCTGCCTGGAAGTATTGTACAATGGACTGTATAGAGTCTGAGGCTTCTATATTCGGTCAAACGGTCACAGTTCGGTGACAAACACACAAACAGACAGACACCGTTTTGAATCGGTAAGTGCTTTTCACCAAAAATGCTACAAATTTGCTACGATCATTGGAGAATGGCAGCACATTCGCTAACTGCAGATAGCACCAGAGAACGTATCTGTCAAGGGTTTTCAATATCAGTCCACTTAATTTCACACAACGTCTAGTACGCGACAAGCTTGTGCTTATGCTTGAAATCTCATGGATTTAAGTGCACACATTTGAGACCAGACATGACTTTCTTACTGTACCGGTGCCTTTTATTTTATATCGTGAGTGATTTGAGTGCAGTGCCTATTAGCTAATGTGGATTAGTACACAGCCGTAATCCTGACATCGATTACTCGGCATGCTGACGACGCGGGCTGTTAGTATCTTTTGAAAATTACCACATCCCTAGGCGCATCCAAAAGAAAAGGTCTCCATCCATTTTGACAAACACCTAGGCTACCAAAGTAGCACTACGACTAAAGGAATCCTCCATCCTCCCATTCTCTTTTTCTAGAATTTGTTTGTCTTAAGAATATTTTGCATTCTACGAGCCATCAAGATGAGCTTGTCAAAGGAATCTCTATCTATGTCCTTGACGACGTTTTTTTTTTAGATCACGCTGTAATTCTGACAACTTGCGCGATACTTAATCTACGAAAACAGTCTCATGGATGTGCCGACGGATGCAATCACACCAGAACTACGGCAGGAGTGGATTGTATTCGATTTTTTTCAAGACGGAACCAATGAAGGGTCTGATGCTGGCGTCTTTATGGAAGACGACTACATTACGCTGTACTTCTCGTGTGGCAAATGAGTATCTGGCTTCCAAGTGGAGACTTGCGCAATCCCAATGACCATGAAACACGAGTATAAAGAAAGGAATAGTTGAAGTGAATGTGGGGCACGGATCCACAAAAGAAGAAAACATCTGGATGCCTACCAACTATCAGAAGAAAATCTATCATCTTTGGATTCACTCCAGATACTCCGGTTGATCATGGAAATCGAACTTGAGTAAGTGCTCTTAAGTCGAGTATCTCATCGACTAAAGCTCCTAGTCGGAGGACCTACAAAGGTCACAGTGCGCTTACACCCCTATAACCAATCCAGACGAGAATTTCTATGGATCTGAGCGTCTGTCGTCTGGCACCGAGTGCTGGACGTTAAGTGCGAGCAGGGCGAATAGAGGAGCAAATACAACCACGAATTTTACGAGCTTTACTAAGATGTCTACCACATTGGTTTGAATATATTAATCGCATGGACAACGCTCCTACCAAGAGAATTTTCGAATCACATTCCCAGGTTGGAGATGACCAGGAAGACCGATCGTCTGCTTTAAAGATCAAGCTATCGAAGTTTCCAGATCACTTGGTCTTGACAGTTGCCCCAAATCGGTGAGGATAGAGATGCTGTCAGACGTGTGTATGGTTGCTATAGATTTTCTTTCACCAATGAAATGTATTTGTGTCTTGACAAGAGCCTCGTCTAGTCCAGACAAAGTCATTTTCAAGCTGTATCTGAATGTACCTGAACAAAAGTCGTGGCACTCAATATAGACTTATGGCTGCCAATGCCACAGCGTGCTTCCTCAAAGTAAACGAGAGAAAGTTATATGCTTTCCGTTTCCTAGATCCTGTAAACTACATTCTCTCTCGGCTTATGTGGCGTAGTTTTCTGGCTTTCACGAAAGAATGCTAGAAGGGTGGATTATGTTGCAAGAGTGCCTGTGAAATAAACAGACCAGGCTTCATTCGGATTTCTTTGTGATTCACTGTATTCCCCAGTTGCGGGACTTCAGACCTTAACGCCTACAGAAGAGAAAAACAGGAATTTTGAATGCCCCCAGAGGGCATTCGATGTGTCTGTATCCGAGTCAAAATGCGACTGCACTCCTTTCCTGGCTTAGAATCTTGCTAAGGCCAGCCCTGAACATGAGGAAAGTCGGCTTTAAATTTGCATCGACTCCGTTATTCTGATGCCATTGCATGAGATGGCATATCCATGAGACAGGGGTCATAGGACAGTCGTCATCAAAACCCTAGTGCGAGTTGGTCAGAATCCATTTCTTTTAAAACGAAAGATGGCTCTGAGTGTACAGCCCATGATATAGGTAGGTAGGTAGGGGGGGTGACTACAACCGCTGGGGTGCAGTCTCACTCGGGTCTCAACGGATCCATTGTGTTCCCCCGGTGTGGGATATCTGAAACAAAAAGCACACGGCAATAGAATATCTGGTTAGTTATTTGTTAGTGGCAGGGGTGGCCCTCCTGAGCCAGCCCGATTTCGTGACGAATTTTAGGGTGGTTTTAGGTGGCGTGTTTGCTAGTTCGCTAAGGACGTTAAAGTGCGATTTCCCGAGGGTAGAGAGTCTGGTTCTGTTGAGGGTTGGGCATTCGGAGAGGAAGTGTGTTGAGTTTTCCTCTACTTCTGTGTCGCCACAGCCTCTACATAGGTCGGTAGTGTTGATTCTCATTTTCCTGAGATGGGCCGCCATTAAATTGTGGCCAGTTAGGACTCCAATGAGGAGTGACAGCTGTGTTCTGTTTAATGAGAGGAGTTCTTTGGCCCTTTTTTGTCGTATTTGGTCCAAAGCTTTCTAGAGACTCGGCATGAGGTGATAGTATTCCACCTTGCATTGGCCATGTTAGAGATTTTGGACATGAGGAGACTGATGGGCATTAACACAGAGTTGTCCACTTGTTGGTCACTTGATTCTGAGCCCTTTCTGGCTAGTTCGTCAGCCCGTGTATACCCATATGTCCAGCAGAGTGCAATTTTATGCCTCGTGCTGAGCGAATTGAGTTCCTCTTTGCATCCTTTGACCAATCTAGAATTGGTTGTGATGGAGGTAATGGCTTTAATGGCCGCTTGGCTATCTACGTAGATATCTACCAGTCTGTTGTTGCTCAGGGTGGATTTTACATGAATATACCATAGGCCTCGGTGATACCACAGATTTCAGCTTGGAACACACTTGCGTGGTTTGGCAGTTTCATGGACCTGGCGATACAGCCCATGATATACATATGTACACAAATATGAATTGTTCAAAGCATCCAGAGCAGAGCAAAGCGTTGCGGGGGAAGGCTTCCAAGCAGTCGAGGCAGACCATTCTTTGGTGTTTGGCGAAAGTAGCAGTAACGTATTTGCGAGAAAGCTTATTCCACCACAGAACCGACGCGCATTGTCGTGTAGATGCAAATGGCTTTCCTTGACGATAAGCCCATGTCTTACCAAAAACACCTTTGCACTGGACGAAGACTGACAGCACTTTAGGAATCTTAGAGTTTAAAGGTGATGCCTTTCAGCACAGGCTGAGCCAGATCGGACAATTTCCTTCTTCTCTTTAAAGAGAACCCCCTTGGTTTGGAGAGGGTCAATTGATAGCCCATTCCAGGTGCACCAATCGTCTATAGCGTCCAGGCCATTTGTGCGTTCAGACAGACAATCGGTAGCCATGAGTTGTGCTCCTCGTGTTCCAACATCAGTGCCTGAGATGAAGTCAAAAGCTCTGACCCCAACTTTATCATGGTTATATGACCACTCTATGTGCCAATAATTCCATCGAAGTTGTCAAACGAAGGCTGCTCTGATCATCGTTGGATACAGAGTCTTTAGTAGAACTTTCTAGGACAGCTGGGTGTAGGCTTAGATATAACTCAGTGAGTGAGTTCACCGGACGATTTTATCTCCAGACCCTTTGATCGCAGCACTTGACCCCGCATTTCGTAGTAGCCAGGGAGTCTCGTTTCTTGTGCGAAAAAGTAAACAGAATTCCTTTGATCTTTCGGAAACAGCCGCTTGAGCATCTGTCTTGGAAATAAAATTATTTTTCACTTTCACTCTTCGGAGGCTCTCGGAGGAATTCTCAAAAAGTTGAGCCTCCCACTTTTTATTACATTTGCTGGTATTTAGCGCCGACGGCACCTCTTTTAGATCGCATGTGCTATCTGTGGGTACATTGGATCTAAAAGATGCGCCAGTGTGCGAACGAAAAACGGAAACCAAATCTCAAAGAGTTGTACTCCATTCGTTGTGATTATTAGATGGAGTTGACACTTAGTCTTAGTCTTAGCGCCTGGAGGTGTAGGAATGATCAAAAGATACCATGGGTTATGCCCGATTCTTACATCTGACCTGAAGATGTCATAAGTGTCGGCCAACATATGCCTATGGGCTGAACCTCACCCCTCAGAGTGGCACTATGAGAACCGGCCGCGCGTGCTCATAGTAGTAGGAAAGACGTTCCTCTCATTGTTTTATTATATGATTACTACGACTAAGTTACCTTAACAAGTAGTTTACGTATCTGTAGTGGTTATCGCGTTAGATAGTTAGCTTTCCAGCGAAGGCACCTACTAATACCGTCATTACATGCGGTTTTTCCTTACGGCGCCAGATCGTACGGTCTTGTTCTTTGTAGTCGGCGCTCGAGGTTTGTTGTGACGTCCAGAGTACGGATCATTTCATCATTGCAATGATCATGAAGGCGAGTACGAAGTTTGTGAGCAAAGTTTGTTACTTCGTCCCTCACGGTAGCAATTCCTAGATCTCTAGTTAGTTAATGGAAATAGGTAAGTTCTTTATCTTTTTGTACGTAAAGTTGACATGCGTTGACTTGGTCTCGTTAAGGACGATTCTCCAGGTCTTTGTCCACTCGCATACTTTGTTTAAAGCTTGTTGGAGTTTTCCCGTTGATGATTCGACTGACTCATCCGTTGCGACGATAGCCGCGTCGTCTGCGAACGTTGCTACGACAGTCCCTTCATCTTGTGGTATATCTCATGTGTAGAGCAGGAACAGGATTGGGCCGAGAACGCTTCCTTGCGGAACACCGGCATAAGTGTCTTTGAATTCCGAGTATTCTGCCCCATGTTTAACACGAATGAGTCTGCTAATATTGCAAGATTCCAATATTCTGTACAATTTATCCGGTAAGATTACCCTTAGCTTATACCTCAGGCCTTCGCGCCATACCTGCCTGTCGAACGCTTGCGATACGTCGAGAAAAGCGGTAGAGCATATCTTTTTCCCTTCTAGAGCTTTTTCAATTTCACTCGTTATTTGATACACCTGATCGAGTGTGGAATGTTTAACCCGAAAATAAGATCCACTATGTTACCACTAAAGCTTCGACATTTTGGACCACACTGCTAGCTCCTGGTACTGTTTGTTTCTCTTAAGCTCATCGAACAAGTATTTACTTTTAGCAGTCTTTCTCATATTAGCCGCTGGACAAGACATGCGCACATGAATGGAATATGGTGTCGGTGTAGGGGCTCCATAAGCATGAGCCTTATTCCTTTCGCTTGTAAACTTGATTCAAAGTTCGTTTCTGCTTCCTAGCGCACTGCTCGATGTCCACCCACCTCCGAACTCTTGGTTCTGTTTTCATTTCCCACGCGTACCAACCAATCCATCGTTTCTCCAATTAAAGGCGCGAGATCTACCGGTAGCGCATCGTAAGTGAATAAATCCTTTTCCTGTCCAACACACTGTGCTGATATAATTAAAGTGTTCCATTGCATACATTACCTTAAAAGGAACCAGCCTGACGAAGGTGTTGATTGCTAAATGATGCTTTATGAAAACAAAGAAAAAATGTGGTCCACGCCATCAATCTCTGTCCAAAAGGCGAGCACAAAGGCACACGAAATTCCCGGTAAGAAATTCCATTAAAATTTTTGACAGAAATTTTTTCAAATGTATGTATGTATGTATAATGTATGTGAGGCAACCTTCCATCGGATAAAGACCACTATCATCACGTACAATTGTAGAATAGCAACGCATCGTACGCAACCCATTAACAAGCCTCTCCCCAGGTGAAGAGGTGCATCATCCGATAATTTCCAAGTCCCTCCCTGGACGGAATCTGATGCAGCGACCCATCATCATCGTCATCATAATGAATGTCAGCGGTGGCAGCGCCGCCAAAACCATGGTGTGTCCTTTTGAAAATCCATAAGACCTCGTGCATGGAGCGTCAGGTAAATGTAATTATAAGCGCGGTCGCTTTTCAATCTTATTTATGAGCACCTCCGTTGAGAAAACCCCAATCAATTCAGGTCACCACAGACGGTTGGCCAACAGAAATCGATTCTCATACTTTTAGTCTCTTGAGCCGACAACTCTATGCGCTCTTCGATGGCGGTTGAGTAAATATTTTACGGTCAACCTGGTAGTTATCCCCATGACCATGCCTGTGCCTGTAGACTCTGGATGACTGAGGAAGCGTGCGTATGGAATTAATCGCGCCCGCTATTTATCCGTCTTTCTCAGTTTAAGTGATTGAAATTAATTGGCTGGTGATTGCGGTCTACACAACGTATGCCATCAACACCGTCATGTGGTAGGCGGTCCAGCGATTGTGGAATGGGCACTCGATGGATTCTGTGGTTAAGTGTGATGCCAGATGATTATTGTTATTAATTTTTTTTTTCTCTTTTTTCTTCGTCTAGTTAGTTGTGATGTGTGAGTAATGTGGGGGTGGAGTTGCGTAAAGGTTTCATAATCAGTTACGTAAATGTATGGACGGGCTCTTAGTGATCGAATGAGAAATTTGCATTTCAGAGGAAAAAAAAGCATGCACAAGTCCCTGTTTTCACTGGGAACAGTTTTATCACATCCCCAGGCTCCATTAAATCACATCAACTACGTTGGTATTTCGAAAATGAATTTAAAATAACGCACCACCACCACCACAGTCTATTGTTCCTTTTTGTCTGCATAATCAGCCATGTTACTATAAAAACTGTAACCACACACATTATGCATCAGAAAGATTTATAAATCAAAAACAAAAAAAAAAAAAAAAAATGTCCTCGTATAACAACAAAAAAGGATTCACTTCGTTGTGCGTTGCGGAAGCCTTCAGTTGTTTGTAGGAATGCTTACACGCCTTCCGTTTGGCTAGAGCATGCATCTGGTTTGGATAGTACATTGTTTCCTGTCCGCAAGCCGGAACATTACGAAATGTATTCTTTTGTTTTTTGGGTGTGAGAAAGGATTAGCACGACACAATAATTAATTATGTTTTGCTATGGTTAGCAGGACTCTCTACCGCTGCAAACGGTGCGCAAATTTTCCATGCGAAACTACCCGTCATATAACTAATTGCATTCACTGTTTTTCCAGAAAGAAAAAAAAAAAAAAAAGCGCCTTTGGAACGCAAAAGGTGGTGTTGGGCTTTGTGATTTATATTTCCATGTAAAATTGAAGCTGGGAAAAAGCTAAAAATTTAATTAAAACGAAGGGAAACTCTTTACGTGCCCGCATGAGTAATGATGCACTTGACACGTGGAAAATGCGAAAAGTAACACTGTTGTTGGCCTTGAATAAAAGACTTTTGATTTGTAAGGATCTTAATGATGATGTTTGCTTTGTGCTAACGCGGGATGCGGGACCTTATGGGTATGAATCAGAATGTCAACGGAACCAAGCTTCGCTGATGGTAGAAATTCCAAGCACGAACTAGTGTCAGATTATGTACTACCTCAAAGGTCATCCAACAAGAGGTGTCATTTTAAATTGTTGAACTGTCAACATTCAACTATCATTGCGATGACATTTGATAAGTAAAAACCAGGACGTTATTTAGTTTGGATCGATACACACTCGCGTAACGTGTTGAAGTACTAAAAATTCACTACAAAAACGCTAAAAATATCTCGGAAATGTTTCGTAAAATTCGTACTTTTGGTAATTATCAAGCGCCTTCTCGCACAGCTTTAGTGGATTTAATCGATAAATTTGAACGTCTCGGACAGGTTAGTGATGTGAACGCTCCAACTCGTGTTCGTCCAGCAAGATCAGCTGAAAATGTCATAGGTGTGTCCATTTCGAGACGATCACAAGAATAGGGTCCATCCGCAACCACTTTGTACTACATTTTCCAGTTGACACATGCCGTACCAGTTGACATACACCGTACTTTCGCTAATTGGGTGCTGGAAATGAATGAACAAGATCATGATCTTCTACGCAAAATTATTGTGAATGATGAGGCTCATGTCCATTTGTCTAGGTTACATCTCGGGCTCCGAAAATGAAAGAAAATTAATGGAACAACCTCTCCATCTACATCGAATGACAGTTTGGTGCGATTTTTGGGCTGACGGTGGTGTCATTGGCCCACATTTTTTCGAAAACGATTCTGGTGCGACCGTTTCAGTAAATGGATTGCATTACCGAACGATGTTGACTGACTTTTTTTGCCTGAAGTTGATGCTATGGACGTGGACGACGTTTTTTGTTTTAACAGGACGTGCGGATTGCCACACAAATGCTAAAACTATGGCTCTATTGAATGTCAAATTTCCTGGACGTGTAATTTCTCGAAATAGGGACTTCAATTGGCCGCAGAGATCGTGCGATTTAACACCATTCTAGGCTTTTTCCTTTGTGAAGATAAAGTCCACGCCAAGCTGCGAATGATGTTAGCAATGGCTAATGCAAGAGGCAGGTTTTTAAACCACTTTATTGTAGAGCACTACATCGGATATAAATTGAAATTATTCAGCTCAGTTGCATCCTTCCGAGGGGTCTAATCCTTGCATTGTGGTCCACAGTAATAAACTTCCTCTATTGCCGCATAATAGCGACCATAATTCAGGTTTAAGACTAAACTGAAAAACCACTACAACTACACTACTTCCTCGTAGTGCTCCCTGGATAAACCGAAAGGTTAACTAACGAGACATTGAGTTCATGTGACCCAGTAATCGTGCCGCTTGAGTTATTTTCTCTGAGAGTCGGGGACTGAGCAAAGAATGCCCGCGAGGAACCGGTTTAGACTCCAAATAACGTCGTGCGTAGGCGTCTCTTGTTGACCACGAAAATGGCAATCAATGCCTCATGATGGAACAAAAACGAGCCTCGGAACGATTTAACTGTTGACGACCTCAGCAGATGTAAGAATCTGCACGTGGAATATTCAAACCCCTAAGAGACCGCGTATACCAAACAAGTTAGCAGAGATCCCCGAAAGCTGCAAACTGGACATAACAGCTCCGCAAAATAAGTACCTGTGACATCTATTATCGTGACTGAGACAGACATTGGCAAAAGTCTGTAGCATCACAACATAAGTGAGTGATCCGCATCAAAGATCAATTTCGTAACATGAGCCTCATTTCTGTCCACACCCCCACAGAGGAGGAAGACGATGCCACCAAAAATTGTTCTTCGAGGTCCTCGAGAAAACCTACGAGCAATATCCGAGATGTGACGTTAAGATCGTCTTTGGATATTTCAACGCCAAGATTTTAAAGAACGATATCTTTAGTACGACAATTGAAAGACATAGTCTGCACGACACGACCGGTAGACCCTGGGAAACAGATTCAGGCTCATCGACTTTGCCGTGGGGCAAAACATGTTAGTGTATAGCATTAAATTCCCACATCTCAGTGTTTACAAGGCAACTTGGATGTTACCTAATCAAGTCTAGTCTGAGTCTGATAATCTCCAAAAAAGAAAACAGAGAACCATCAACCAAAGGGAATTAGCCTACTTTACCGACGGTTTATGAACGGACGTTAAACGGACGGGCACAGGAGCTACAATTTATTGCGAAGCCCCAAGAATAAATAATTTCATTAGAATCAAGGATGATTAAGGTGTCTTCCAAGTCGAAATCATGGCCATTACAAAGGGCGGCGAAAACCATACTTGAGATCCGTGGTAAGACGATTACTGTATGTATAGACAGCCAAGGTCTGCGAGGTCTGCAGCTTGCGAGCGGCTATGGCGATGACTTTCCAAGTACTACGCCCATATAGAAGTCCTTACTCAATATTGGACCGACACATTCACAACTTGGCCTTAATGATGTTATGCATTGCTTTTCCAGACTTTGGATATCATACCGAACGCAGCCTTTGCTTTGCCTATTCTACTGCTAACATCACGGTCGGTGCCACCGTCAGCCAAGAAGATGGTGCTTCCTGACCTAGATAGAGAAAGCTATCAATTTTGTCATCCTGCCCAACAAAGTTAAGTTGAGCGAACTAAAGGCTTTCCCTTCCTCGTTTCGATAATGTTGCGCGTATAACATCACTATTTATCAAGTATCAAATGCAGCCCTGTCGTATTCCGTATTCAAATTTCTACACCGTCTGACAGAATACACTTGCGAATAACGGGAGATGAGTTTTTCGAAAGGTCTCTCGTATGCAAAGCTAACTAAATGTTCTCTCGATTTATCTTGTCGGAGGATGCGTTTTTATGGTACATGATGCTCGCCATTAGTGTTTAAAAATAATACCTGCGGCATACATAATGTGTGCACAAGAATTCAAATCCCGTGAATTCCACACTTGTCGCACTTACTGTGTCGGTCGGTGTATTGAGAATCTGAACAATATACGAACAAAGGCCCAGATCGTGCCATCCTGTCTGTTCTTTTTACGATCATTTAATTTACATTTCGCAAATTGTCCGTGGTCATTAGTACTATGCAGTTCAAAAAAGAAAAAGCAATTAGTCCTGCTCTACCATAGGTACAAATGTGTTCTAAAATTTAGTACTATTTCGCTAATGTCTTTAAGAGTCCTTAATTATATTCTGGGAAAAGTATTAATATTACAAATTGTTTATTACAATTTCTACCTGCGATCCTCTACTATCCATTTTATTGCCAATATTGATGATCGAAAGCGTTGAAAAGGATAAACGTATATAAAGGATAAACTGTTTAAAAGGCACCACAGTCTTGTAAATCATTTTCTCAACGAAACACGAATTAAGGAAAAAACAACCGAAAATATGCATGTGCCAAAAATTCGAATTTTGAAATACATCATCCACTCGGTTGTCTGTGTCATTGTTAAAGCCCGCAGTTTAAGGAGACAAGAAAGAAAATCCCGTTAACATACGTTAATAAGCTGCGTGAATAAGTGTGTTAATAAGCGAATCAACTTTTCTTGATTTTATAAGCCTTAAAGGCTGTTTTAAAATACACAAAATTCATGTCGAGACACAAAAGAGTGATAGATAAAAATGCGAAACATTTTAAGAATTTTATAAAATAAAAATAATTTGTGAAAAAATTAAAACGAAAAAAAAACTGTGAACGATATTAATTGCTTAAATAAAAAAATGCATTAAGTCAAAAAAAGCTGCTTTTTATTTATTTTTTATTTGCTAACTTGTCTAGAAGAGGAGGACAATGAAACCTTGTTCCATGCTCTTTGTATTTGGCCAGCTCTCTTAACATAGATATTATCAACGTCCTACGTATTATTCTAAGCTCCAACGGCACTAACGGATGCCTCCTTAAGATTCAGTGGTATCATTATCGGTCTAAGTGTCCAACCTTTCCTACTTGTCTTTCAAAGTCTAGACGCAACGCTTAGCAGACTACGAGGTTTTCGGGAAAATCTGTTTCAGAAAAGGTGCGTTGCAGGTTTCAGTTTTAGTGATGTCTTTTTGACTTTCATGTGTAGTGAGCTAGGATGAGGCCACAGATGTAACTTCGGAGGAGGATGTGGTTGCTCGGCTTAGCTCCTTGGATCGGTAGGCTCTCGTCACCCGCACCATGCTCAGCGCACAAAAAGCTAGACCTTAATATCGACACAAAATTAAAAAAGACGAAAGGAAGCTCCTCCGCTTGTGATCACGGACATACCAAATAGACTCCACTCTCATTTCGGTTAGTATACATCTGCTTTCTAAGCGGAGATCTAGGTAATGCTCATACTCATGTTCTTTGTTGTGAAGAAAAGATGGATACTTATAAAAGGAACATATGCGTGTGCACCAATAGTCAAGCTGAACTCACGGTACTACCTAACCCTATTACTACTTCCAAAAAAGTCATATACTATTTTCAAGATCTTTCCCAATCTGGCCCAATGACTGCATCTCTTCCGCGTACTAGTTTACACTGGAATCCGAGAAAACGATATCCACCGATGAACTTACAAAGCAATGTTTAAAGGAAGTTTTCCCAGGACCCAAACCAGTGCTGGATTTGCGTTGCTTGTGAGGAAGAAGAGGATGCGGCGGAACATTTCCACTGTTATTTTCCGGCCCTTAACGCAACAGGTGTCATTTTCTTTGAGTCCGACATGGTGAGCGCTGATCATCTTAGCTCATCAACGCTGAAGGCTCTTCTCGTCTTTGTCCAAATGTCGGGAAAACAGATCATCAAAGTAAGGTGCCTCCATGGTTAGTGCAAAGGACCAGCTATTAGGTGTGTGTACCAGTGGATAGTACACAGAAACCTCCAAAAAAACAAAAAACATATTGCAGTCCTTTTTTTAATACCCCAGTATAGGAAGGTGCGCTGCATATATTAATGGTTCCTAGCCGCAACGAATGTAGGCATTTAAAAGCTGTTCGAAAGTGTTAAGCACGAAGGTCGGAGAGTCAAACTACTGCAATCTATTTCTGCATGTATGTACCCCTCATGTACATTTTACAACATCACATTTATTGAAGCAGTGCTCCTTTAATTGTTTTAAGTAGATTGCAGTTGCCCAGTGATGGAAAGAAGGACAACTTTTAAGTCCCATCAGGCTTCCGGTATACGTACGTATGACCGCATCATCATTGTTTTACGGTAAGTGTCCTTATATGCTTTCTCTTTTGCAGCATGAATTGAAAAACGGGTAAGAATTCAAATTTTTAACAAACAAGATGGATACATTCCCAATCCCTGTGCACAGCATCAATGAAAGGTACCCGGGCATTCACAAGCACTCTGCTTCGCTGCATCAATATTTTATGGCATATGTTGGCTACGTTGTCGTCCAGACTTCCCTTTATTTTGCAGTGTATGCAAACTTTGAAAATCATTCATTAACCGCTGAATGGTGGACTGGGTAAGGCTCATGATAAACACAAATTTCCCTCTCGTATTCACAATAGAACAATTATTTAAACAAAATGTTTTGATAACTTCAACTCGTTGTTGCTGTTAAATGCTCCATATAAAACGTTATCGATGACTCTCCACGACTGTCAAGTATGGATAGTACTAAACAAAGTTACAGCCAAACAGAATCAGATTGAAACATAAAACGCAGCCTGCGTAAGGAGCGGATTAAGCTAATATCCAGAAAAATTAGTGACAAAAATCTTAAAGCAGTACAAGGTATGTAATTATTTTTTCAGTACGCGTACATATCTGTTTTTTTACATAACTCTCCCTCGCTACATCAAACAAAATCTTTGGAAAAAAAGAATGAAAATTCCAAAAATTATTGAAGAGAAAACTATGCAGTCTTTCATTAAAATATTTATTTAACTTTTTTATAAATATTCTTATTAAATTTAATTAAAGTCAAATTTATCAGTAATTTATACAATTTAATCGTAAAAATATTTTATGTATAATTATAATGAGTGATACACATTACATTGTTTTTATTATTTGTTGTTGAAAAAATGATTTTAATATTTTCAAAATTTAAATTGTTTTAATATGTTAATTTTGTATTCTAAATTTAATAATTAATAACTACATATAGAAAACAAAATAAATCGTTAATGTTTTTTTTTGCTGGAAAGTATATTACAATTGATTTTATGTAACAAAAATAAAACAAAACTAATTGAAGACATTTGATACGAAATTGGTTTCTTTTTTATTTTTTACAAAAGTTCACAACACAAACCACGACAAATTTTAAACCACAAAACAAAAACTCACACACAACGGTACAATAAAATGCATACAAAAAAAGAAAAAGATCATTTTAATCTTGATTATATTTACTTACTATCATCATAAGTATTATTATGTATGTATATGCGTTATTTAAAAAGAAATTGCTTTTTAGTAACTCATTACCAGTCATTTGTTTTAATATAATTATTATAATTGTTTTTAGAAAAAAAGTGTAACTCAAATCAATCCCTGATTCCCGCCAAAGTCGTTAGTTTATTAATTTATTTAATTTTACTTTTATTTTTTGGCACAATTACAAAATAATTTCGAAATGTGCAATAACATAATTTTGACTGAATAAATTTGTATTTATAACAAAAACGAAAATAAAAACTGCACTAAAACTAAGCAACAATATTTAAATTTAAACAGAGAAAAACAAAATTTGATTTGCAACTGATGTAAGCAATTCTTTTTTGTTGTAAAACAAATTTAAAGAAAAATGGACGGATGTGCTGTGCATCTATATTTTGTATAATTTTTTTTTATTTTTACAACATTTGTTTGAATGAGGAAAAAAGTTTAAGTCTTTAATAGCTAACCTAAGGAAGGAGAAAACTCAGACCATATTTAACAAAACACACATTTTACTGTAGAGTAAAAAAGCAAAGTCAACTGATATGTTAAAGAAACAGGATAACGATGTCTTTTGCTCTCTATTTGCCTAATTAATACAAACGACAGAGTACATCAATTTTTTTTTTTGTGAAAATATATACATATTTACCTATTTGTTTCTGATTTTTAAGAAATTAACATTTTGTCTATCGGACATAAAAAACAATTTAGCGACGTGTTATTTGGGGATTTTGCCTTATTTCATTAATTCTCTTCTTACTTAAAGGAAAGGACATTGAATAGGAACGCAAACGTTTTTTTTTCTTGAGAAACTATGATTTCAAATTAAGCCAGCGAGGTGACCATTGGAAGCTGGTAATCGTGTTGCTTGGGGTTTATTTTTCTAGAGAATTGGGAAGACGCTCAGGGAAAATCTTTAGTTGTTTGCTGCTAGGTGTACATGTAAATCCCCGTCAATTTCAATTCGATGGGTTTGCAGAAACTTGTGAAAACATTCACAACCTTCGTCTTAAGAAAGCTTAGATAATAACAATCCAAAGAAACCAATTATATTTCAAGAGTATAGTAGCCTCCCCTAACGAGATCCAATCTATTTGCACTACTACGAGTCACGATTTGAGCCGCCAAACCTCATGGGCCCTAACGTTGTGGAAAACAATTTGATTGGAAATAATAATTCTTCGCCAGAAACATGGTGAAAACAATTTTGAATCTTTACGGACCCCTAAAAGTAGTAGGATTAGTCGTTCCTCATTTCAACTCCATTTAAAATCTTGTTATACTGAACTGATTGAAAGCTATTCGACGAATTTAGTGGGCTACCGATGAAATCATGATATCAAATCTCACAGCACTGCAGAACAATTGAAAGATGTGCTTATTGAGCTGCATGCCCATTCATCTGAAAAACTTCGTGAGAAAAATAAATTTATTTTTTCATGTCGATCTAAGTGACAGATTTCATTTTTAGTTAAAGGGTTTTTGTAGAGCTCGTACCTTAAAGTACTAAGATAATACACACAAAACAAAGGTGCCAAACAAAGCCCCTCTCCGACTATATGATGATCGAGGTGCATAGCCTTGTTAAAGCTACAAGTGAATAAGAAATAAGAAAACAAGTAGGTTAAGCATAATCCCCCGATTACAACATCATTAAAAAAGATAACTAAATTGCAACACAACCATTTTACTAGACAAAAAGTAATTTCATTTCTAAAAAGAATTTCTACTAAGCTAGTTTAATAGATGAAAAATTTAATATTCAGAAAAAGAATTTAGACTTTTTATATTTGGCTAAAAGAGCTCTAATAAGCTTTGAATTCACACCAACTTTTGGCAAGGGTACCAATAAAATTTATTAAATGTTTATTTATTGTTAATTTTTATTTTTCTTACATAATCTCAACTTTTTCCTTGTAACCCTGCATTATTAAGAAGCTGATAAAAACTGCCGATATGAGTATAAACTCGTTATTTTAGAATTATTGAAACTGTAACTATGTTTGAGAACATTTTCTTTCAATCCAGATCTGGGAGAACAATCAGGAATGTTATATCGAAATTACACTTAGATGAGTACCAAATGGTGAGTTTATTGATTTTAAGGCCACGCTTGACAGCTATCATAGAGAATTTATAATCCTACGTCTAGTTTTGAGAGACCTGCAGAGCTCATGCATCTATCCAGGAAAGCAATGATAAATGCCTTTTGCTAACTTGGCATTTAGACAAGGCTTTGTCATGAGAAATCATTTTCGAAACAATGGGTGAGGTGATTATTGTAAATAAATTATTCAACACAATTTCTGCAGCACTGATGTCGCGGCAAACAAAATCTGCTGCAGGAAAACAAAGGCAGTCATTTCATGTTTATGACCACAATTGATACCAAATCAGTTGCAATGGTAATGCAGTCTTTTTACATTTATGAATGCAAAGTCTGCACAGCTGCGGTATTTTTAAAGTTATAAACTTAACCAATCGTGGGAAACTCAGGCGTCAAAACACGAGGTTAGATCTTTCAGAAATCAGTATAAATTGATAACTAGGGCAGATCGCCATAATAGATATCTACAACTGTTTGATAATTAGGAAATTTATCTATCGATATTCCACAATAAATTCGCTAAGTAATACAATTCGTAAATTGTGAAACAATCATATGGAACTCGCACGCCAACACCAGAGTTTAGATCTTTCAAAAATCAATACAGATTGACAACTAACACAGAATGTCACAACTGTGAGGTAATGAATACGAAAGAACAAGTCCTTGGGTGGCTTGAGAACTTGCCGAGCAAATTTGGGTCCCTTTCGTATTAATGAAGCTTAGAGGAGATGATTTAGCGATGAGCTACAGGTTGTACGGGAACATAGAATTTGTCAGAATTTGAATTTTCTTATAAATTTTCTTTCTTCATGTTTGTGTCTGTATAATCATTATAAAGTTAGAAGTATACTCTCCTCATAATGCTGTCTGAATTTAGCAATATCTCAAATCAGCATTCCAACGTAGTGTGTCATTGTTGCACCTGACCTGCTCTCACTCTCGGTTTTATAAATTCAAAATAACATGATTTGCACATTAGAAAGAAATGTATCTCCTTAAGTCCAACAAAGAGAAGCATGGATGCATATCTGAAAAAATTAAAAGCCTACAAACGTTGTTCGCGTAATAGCATCATCCCAACTGGATCCTCAACATCAATCTTCACTAGAGTCACAACATATGATGATAGTTTCAATTTAGACTGATACACCGAAGAGTTGTTATCGAACTCGGGCACTGTTGCTTTATAGCGAATGCTACTGTGTGTACCCTCATATGAAGTCGAAGTCTAAAGCATGTATTTTTTGTAAGCAGTCACGAAACGAAATTGTATTCCAATCTGTTTGGCTTCTTCGGTTTGCTCTCACACAACATTCTTGCTGACCATAATATGTTTATCAAATGTACAGCTCTCAACGTTGGCAGACTTGCAATAGTAATGCAGGGTTAAAACAGGAAAACCTTTCAACCTCCACGTCATTCTGATAATCTCATAATCCGAATTGTTAGCTAAATATTTAAAGAATTTACTCAAATTTGAAAAGAAAGCAAGATGCCTACATACGTGTTTCGATTAGCTATGGTATAAGAATAATTCATATATAATTTCTTAGGGCATTTGGCGTCGTTCGTTATTTATTTGTTTTTCTATTAATATATGTATATATTAAATTTATTTAGCGTTAAATTTTAAAAGTATTTGTTTTCTTGTTTACTTGTTTTTTTTTTCTGTATTTGCATTTTGCTTTATAATAAATATAAATACATTATGTTCCTGTTCAATGTGAATTTAATTGTTATTTGCATTTTAATTTGCAATTGCGCTTTTCTTATTATTTTTTTTTTTTAATTTACATATATAAATATATATTTATATATTAAGAGCATTTATTTGTTAACAATGTAATTATTTATTGTTATTTTATTCATTGGAAAGCCACATTATGTTGTATTTAATTAATATTTTTCCCTTAAGCATTAATATTAATTTTAAAATTTAAAAAAAAAAATCAATTTGCCACATTATGTTATAAAATTTTCGAAGGAAAATTCGCAGTTTCTTTGATGTTGTCAATTGGAAGCATGAATTTTAATGCAAATATTTTTTTTTTTTATTGTTGTTTACAAGTTACCGTTGAAAATATCTCAGACCGCAAAAAAAAGCGGCAGCATATGCTAAGTTATTATTCTTTTTTTTTTGTATTTTCTTTTCTATAAACTTATCGTTCAATTTGTTTTTGGCTTTGCTTTTCACGTTAATTATGCGTTAAAATATTAATAAATTTTAACGGCACGACTTGAATAGCTTTCTTCGACATCATTTTTCTACACTTATTGATACATGTGTTTTCTTTGACTTATCTTAGACCAAGAAAAGAAAATTTATATAAGAAATTTATTTTAGTAAAAATTTTCTTAGAATAAATTCAGTGAATACAAACAAACGTCTTGGAAGCGAATCACTTAAACTACAAAAACAAAAAGAACAAACAATAATAGAACTAAATAAGTTTAATAAGTGAAACAATTATTATAAGTTAACTATGTAAATTATGTTCTATATTATGTATACTTTAAGACTAAATTTTTACACACTAGGAGTTATTCTCACAGTCATCGGGTTTGTGCTTACTTCGGACATTGCTGAGTAAATCGGCGCAGTTGTTTACCATTGTTAGAAAATCTCCATTTTCCAAGTTCACCTCATTGCCGGAGAATGGTGACAATGTGTTTTGCGACGAGTTTTTATCGTTCCTAGAAGGAAAGCAAAGTAATTGTTATCAATTTTATTTTCTTAATAAAAAAGCTTATAAGAACACTGCTATGATTCATTTGGTATTAAAATCTATATTACAACGTATATATGCAGAGTTGAACCTAAAGGCATATATGTACATAAATATGTATACGCGGGTCGAGTCGAAACCGAGACGACTGGGCTCGACTCCACTATTTGTGCTGAGTTGAGTCGAAAATATGCGTAAAGACCTGGGTCAAGGTCGTAGTGCGATTTTTTTTTATAGAGAGGAAAAACCAGATTTATTTGTGTCCGGTTGGCGAGCAGAAGGTGTGCAGGACATAAACACTAGGTTAGGTTGAAGTGGCTGCCAGCTAAGATTCGCCAGCACACTTAGACTAAAGAGGTCCGTTGTGATACCACGTGGATCATGGGAGAAGCCTCCCTCCACCTACTCGTCTTAAAACCAATTAGAGCTTCTTATGAAGCGTAGGAGGCTCTTGATGTCGATATTCATCAGGTCGCTTGTATCATTATAATAGGGAGCTCCTAAGTGGAGTTTCCTTCTACGGGAGAGAGCTGGGCAGAAACAAAGAAGGTGAGGAATAGTTTCCTCCTCTTCTTCATCGATGCAGCTTCTACAGAAATCGTTCGCGAAGAGGCCCAGCCTTGTAGCATGCTTGCCTATTAGACAGTGTCCAGTGATGACACCTATAGTGGTGCCGATATGCAATCTGTTGAGAGAAATCAAATTCTTAGAGCGTTTTAGATCCAGCTTTGGCCAAATCTGTTTTGTCGCTAGACATGTTAAACCACTTGTCCACCTAAGATTTGCACTCTCGATAGCATCCAGCTTAACACCAACACAGCTAAAAAAAAGGAATGAATGGCGGTTATGCTCATCTGTCAGTTCAACTCTTTTTCAATCCAATTTTGACTCAATCTTTCAACTCGGTGTCTGTCTGCAAGTATCCAGGTAGAAATTTCAATTCAGTTTCAACTCGACCTTTCAATCCCGCATGTATATGGGGTATATGGCTTTTTGAAATCTACGGTAGGGTTCTGTAGAAAATATAACGTGCTTGCATCCACATTACGTGAAATGTTTGAAATTTCGCACGTATTAAATTTACCAAACAGATCTTATTCGATAAGAATGCATACGTGGAGCATTAGTAAATAAGTTGGACTACTGAATTGAAGGTTTAGGGTCGAATTCCATTTAACATAAATGAGTTATAAACCCTTTAACGCGACTGGAGTTAAAGATGATTCCTTACCATGCTCTTACGTAATGTTAGTTGGGTACCGCTGCGTAAGTTAAAGAAAAGAATTAGGAGAAAGAGTAGGTTCATTGTGCTACCCATATAAAGATACGGGATAACTAGCACCGGTGAGGTTACATGAAAAAACTCCCTTCTAAGAGAGAGAGACAATTTTGGGAAACCGTTCCGGTATTTCTATTTCGACCCAGAGGCAAAGATATAGCGAATAGTTAGATTCGACGATTAAAATAATGTACAGTAGTATTGAGTTGACATTATGGATTATGTCAAACAATCTGCGGCATTTATTTGAATGAAACTATTTTTCATAAGTAATCAGAAGGTGTACTGTCTTCATTAAAATAATCATCATGAAAAATATTAAACGATATTGTTTTAATAGCATCTATAGATGAATGATATCATTGTTTGCAAGAATCTCTTTTGCAGAGTAAAACGTAACCCACCCACAAACGTATAACAATGCCATTAAGCCATCCCAGGGATACTTTCCACCAAAGTTATTAACACGCTTCTTAATCTGAGGCCAGGATGAAACGAGAGGATTTGCTTTTGAGGTTACCAAATAGAACACAAGTTATGCATTTTTATGTAGAAGCCTGCGAGATTTGAACAAGCGTTTAAAAAATTGTTGTTTGTTATAGGTTACATAGTACATATATAGAAATTGAAAAATGCTCGTCTACGCGATCGTTGCTTATGAACTGCAACGTGTAGCGTATATTGAATGGCCATTGAACTTTGTTCAGTTACATGCATGCCAGGAACCCAACCTTTTGTTGTTAATTATCTACTTGATTGGCTTTATCTTTGAAACTATATTTAAGTTCCTTTGATATCATTTGCCGATGTTAGCCATCTTTGCATGAAGTACTGTCTTTACACAAAAAGATGTAACCACCAAATTACAATCATTCGACTGGGGGGAAGACTCTCATTTAGAGTTTAAGACGGTTAAGTTACGTCTTCAAATCCCTACGGAAATAAACTTAATTTCCGGCGACAACTTGTCGTACACAGGTCCTCTAATACTGTTCAGAATATCTAAAAGTTTTCAAAAATTGCGTCTGAGCATTAATGAGAAAATAAGTACTCTCACGGTGAACAAGTGTAAAATTAATCAGCTCTACATAGCGAACTCAAAAAGTGCATCACAGTCATTAGCCAGAAATTATGGGAATGTAACCCGATGCGTGTTTCCATACAGGAATCAGAAAAGAAAATGTCTCTGGTTGATCTATAGAATCACTGAATGTAAAGAAAAGCATAATGTTATTCGATGCTTGGCTTCGAACGTCCTCTGGAACTAAAAATAACTCTGGTGCTCAAAAAGCCTCTCGAACCAGGGAACTCTTTTTAATCTTGTATAAGTTAAATCAACGAAGTCGTAGCCGAAAAGTAACAAATTTCCAAGGCCGGTCAATAAGTAGAGTACCGTTGCACAAACAATTCGCTAAGAGCGTGATATGCCATCTATTCGGGGGAATGCAAAATAACTTGCAAAGAAAATTTATCAAAGTCGTAAGAGCCGCCCTAAAGAATAAATAAAAAAAAAAAAAATATACATAGATACAACTAGAGCTCAGATATGAAGTTTGAAGTAAGTATTGTAGTTTAAGCTGCAGCTCGAAGAGGCTACATATGGAGTGCATTGCGAGACCTTCTTTTCGAGTGAGTTTCTCCATTGGAGATGGAACACTATCACGTAAACATGTAAACAAGTGCAAGTAACAAATTATTAGTCAGACGAAACCTAATACAGTTCTCCCGCGCGTGTTAGTTAAGAAAGAAGGTAACACAGTCTTATTGTAGGATCGTTAGTAAAAATAAAATGTTGTAGGCTTACAAAAAACCTTTTAACGACTATTCAATTATACAAGGTTCTGTCTTTATAAGCTTACTTATTTGTTATGTTGGTTAACATTTGTTGTGTCATGATCACAGCATTTTCTAATTCCTTTAACATCAAATTATTATTGCCAGTACTCGTCGGGGAGTCTTCACAATTCTTCAATTTTGCATGCAGCTGCATAGCAGCATTAGTTGTTGTGTATAATTTATTAATTATATTGTACACTTGTGATTTTGCTGCAAAGAAAAACATAATTATTAACATTTCGTAAAAACTATGTTTATAGTATTTCCTTACGATCAGATTGATCTATATCGCGGGAGGGGAAATCTGCAGGTTCAAAGTTACCACGAGTTTTCACCACATTCGGACTATTCATTACGGTCTTTTTGTGGTCTAACGATAGATTTCGTGGACGTGGAGGCACCACTGGTTTGCCACCATGTGTTGATGAACTACCGGGCGTTTCCTCTGAGCTTGAATCGTCCTGTTGGCCTGATCCTAAGTGGGATAGATAATATTAATTAATTTTAAATATAAAAAAGAAAAATATATTGATTTCTAGATTGATACCATTATTAAATGAACTCTGAAGGCCTTTGCGTCGGCTGGAGGTTGAGGTTGTAGCTTTATTACCATATTGTCTTGAGGCAGCTATGGAAATATGAAAAGGGTAAAACAAGATACAAATTGTAAGTTTTTATTTCTGTTTACCAATTGGGCCATTAGTTCTACTTTGACTTTGGGATGTTGGCCTTACTAAACCACCTCTGACTGTATCTTCCGGCTCTGAATCGCTCTACAAGAGAAGAGATTAGTAGATGTTGGTAAAAGGGTTGATCAAAATCTTACTCCATTGTTTAGGACATTCATTGAAATACTCTGTGAGCCTAATCCAGAACCAGGCGACTTAATGCATTGAAGACTATTCCGTTTACTTGCTGAACGCGACGCTGGGCTGGTACGGTGATTTGATCCAGACTTTTGTAGCTGCGTGGGTGTTCCATTGGATTTAGCAGCTAGTTGAAAAACAAATTTTTACATTATTTTAAATTCTATTCTGTTAATGTGAACTTACTCTTGCCCATATTTCCCATATGAAGGTCACTCAATGAGCATGCACGTCGAATGGAGGAGTCTTCCATTTGAACAGATATTAAATTCTTATTATTGGTTCCTATAAAGTTGCAACAAAATAGTTTAGTTAACGATTCAAAACAATAATTCAGTGCTAAATAAAATTTCTAAGTTAATGATAGAAAACAACGGTGCAAAGTAAAGGAAACGAATGAATGAAAAATTGGCAGAAACCATTTGAAAGAGAAACAAGTAAAAATGATATAATTCTGGAGAACGAAATTCAAATTTAACTTATTCAAAAGGAAATAGAATAATAATGAATGCTGTGATGGAATATGTTTACCGTCATGATTGAGTGACCGTGGATTTACAAGGCCACATGACTTTCAGCCGACCAACATACGACTAATGAGACAAACATCATACTGATTGATGTTCGGAATGATTTCAACCTCTTGGATGCGTGGTCTTGGTGGGGAGTAAATATAATTTCGAAATTTCGTAGCAAAGCGCTGATACCATTTTCAATTCATATAGTAAGTGGGCAAGTTCACTTTGCATTAAAGAATTTTGATGAGCTAAAGGCGGATGGCTTCCTAATGCATCCCCAAGTACATTCGTCTGCTTATCGTAGGCGTGTTAGAGGAGGATCTAACTTACCAGATTGGCATTTCGAAACGTCGAAAAATATCTTTGCATTGTGAAAAAAATGGGTCTAATGAATGTATGTTGGAGGAAGTAAACGGCTTTTACGAAGACAGATGTCGCTCGTCTTGGATTATTGGATAATTGGACGATAACTAGGAATGCAAATGAAGCAGCGATAGTTCGCCACGATGTGACCGTGGAGGGGAACAGTAGTGTTCGTACCACTTTTCTGCTAAAAAAAAGAAAATTCTGTTGAAAGATGGACGGTTAAATGCCCGGTGAGTCCTTCAATGGCTATATATTGCTTATCACACATTTCTATGATCAAATAGTTATGCTTCTGTATAAGAACAACTTAAGTGATTAAAAAAATATAACTAAAGAAGGTATCCAATGCTGTTAAAAAGAAATCAAATCATGTGTACAACAAGAGTCGGTGGTAAATCATAAGAAAGTTCCACACAATGGAACTCGTTATAAACAACTCAAACAACCGAAATGAACTCAGGGAAACTCAAATAGAAACGAAAGTGTGCCACGAACACTCCACATCAAACCTTTGTCCTTGCCACCGCAGTCATTACGAATCTTCTCACTCTCATGTTCATCCGCATCCATTAAAAAATCGTAGGCCTGCAATTTGGCACTCTCTAAAACATCTGGAAGACTTATATTCCTCGTCATTCTACTATATTCACTACCAACACCACCACAACCGGCACGTTTCTGTTCAATTTCAATGTCCCGCTCAATGCCGCGGGCTAGCTTGTCGAAATTCATAGTCAAGCTCTTCACATAGCCCTTCTCCTTGGAATTACACTCGAAGGGCTTCATTCGATTCTCCGTAGCCAAACGTATCTGTTCTAACTTTTTCTCTTCCATTTCAATTAGTTTATTGATGATGTCTATTTTCTTGGCAATGTTGCGACACTGATTACTCGTGTTGTTGTCTAGAGAAGGTTGCTGAACGTAAGTCTTCTCGTTCTGGGAATTCTTCTTACTCTTGTCGTCTTGAACTTCATCGACGATTGGAGGCGGCTTTGTGTACAGCTTAAGGCTGTCCATGTTATTGTCTCTCTCGTTACCATGTTCGGAGATGTACATTTCAAAGGATTTCTCTTCGTAGTCTGTTCGATTGCCACTGGACCGGCTGCTACTGCACGAGGAGGACCGTTTATCACAAGGCGTGTACTTGATTTGACTCACCGTGTTAAAACGAACGGAGATTTTCGGGCGACTTCGAGATCGCATGCTTGATGCACGGCGGGAGCTTCCTCCTCCGGTGTTCAAGGATTTCTGACTGGATTTGAGGCAGCTACTGGTTGTGCTAAGGGCTCCACTACTAGCACTGGTACGCATGCTTTGCTGCTGCTTTTCACGCTCAAATTTTGCTAGATTCCGCTCAAACTTTCGCACAACACTCGCCGTTCGGGAGGGACATGTTATATCCTTGGTGTCAACGTCGAAACTACATGACTTCTTCACAGGTTGTGTTGTACCGCTCAAGACCGATGACATAAGACTCTGAGGCTTCGCCGGAACTGGAGGTTTCTCACCAACTGCTTTCTTCGTGAACATGTAGTCGTCGTATTCTTCATTGCTTAGAGGGTGCTTTCTCTGCCTCTCATAGGCAAACTCCTTGCTTAAACTCTTGTTAACACCGGAGTTGTATTGGGCATTTTTGTATCGCATCGTGGGAATATCATCATCATTTTTGGGAGATTTCGGTGGTAGGCAGTCCGATAAGCGGGGATAAGTTTCTGAAGAGTGAATGCTTGTGGGTACCTTCTGCCCTCGTGTCTTTTCTGAAAACTCATCGAGCCCATAGCCAGATACGTCAAAGCTTTCATAGGTGCAATTCACTGACCTCTGTTGCATGTAAAAATCTAAAGAGTTGTAGGTATTTGGACTAGAGCCATACGATTTTGACACGTTGTCGGTGACTCGTCCTTGAAGAAGGTGAGCATAAGGATTTCGCATCCGCTTCTTATCAAAAAGCATTTCCAAAGGAGCGCTCTTACAATCTGATTCATCAGAAAGGATACTCTCCATGCTGTTGTAGTAACTTCCATCGCCATATTCATCCGAAAGTAGACTCTCCTGACTTTTCTTATCCGGATATTGGGTAAGAAAGAAACTGGCACTTGAATGGCGCTGAGTTTCAAGGAATTTCGCTTCATCCAAATGATCATCTGGTTTTTTGCGCACAGTGGAAGGATCATCATTCAAAATGTCCGACAGTGACACATTTCGATGTATAGACTGATCGTAAAAGTCCTTGTAGATAAAGTATTCGCTAACAGACCTTTTCGGGGCAGGAGACTTCTTTTGGTGTTTCTTACAAATGCTCTTCTTCTTACGGCCACTGCAGTGGTTTTTGTCATAGTCCAAGTCCAGACTGCAATTCTCTAACGAATCAGAACTAAAATTCCCATCCTCGTCTTTCGGCGAGTCCTTATCCTTTTTCTTTCCACCAGATGCCGCATGATGATGTGGCAGAGGTAAACTATGCGTATTCCCTAAGCTATGTGGTACTGAAGCTGAGGTAGATAGTCCCGTAGTAACTTGTCCTTCGTCAAGATCTCCATACTTTTTTGTAATCTCTTCAATCATTCGTTCAGTGTCTGTGTGGATCATATCTAGGATTGTCTTGGCGTCATCGCTATAAACCGAATGTCTTTTCGGTTCAGTGAATATAATATTTTTATTATTGCTTGGAAGGTTTCTCCAGTCGACTTCCTCGTGTACTGGTGAAACAGGACACGATTTATAATTCTTTAGAATACCATAGGTCTTTCGAGATTTCGATTGGCTAGTATTATTGGAAGATGAAGAGGAAGACTTGTCTGCCGAGTCATTGCTTATCTCTAAATTGCTTGGTTTCGTCTTTGTACGTGGACAAGTGGAAGAGGGGGAAGAGGTGTTCTCTGTTTGAACAGTTGATGGTGTTAGAGTGGTGGTAGCGGTATAAACGCCAATATGGCGCGGATACGGAGGATAATTTTGATGCAATTGACGCATTACATTACAGTTCTGGATGAGAACTGATTTCGAGGCAGCACAATTGAAGAAAAAATTGGAAGTATGCGTTTTGTATCCTAGAAGTTTTGCAATTTTTTTGTTTTTTTTTGTTTACCAAGAGAGAGCAGCATGTTTATAAAAAATTTCAAAAGGATGCAGTGTTGATTTTGGATTATAAATGTGAACGTTCAAGAATTTATTACTTACCAGCTTTTACATAACGATTCGGTGTTCTAGGATTTTCTAAATTTGAAGCGATCGTAAGATCCGATATGCTGTGACTTCCACGCAGGGGCCGATAGCCAACCTAAAAAATAAAGTGAAAGCTTCATGTAAAAAGGATTTTACCATGATATGGCAGGATTAACACGCATTAGCAGAAGAAAATAGTACAGAGTTATAGATAGAACGTGGTTTGTATGTTAGATTTATGCAATTCCAGTAGCAGCCGCATTCATTATTCGTTAATAAATTGAATTTCGAAAGAAATGTTTTTAATTAAATTTAGCTGCTTATTGTTTTTGATATCAAAGAATGACAACACCGGTGATTATTACCATGCGCTTTGTGAGTAAATTTTATGGCATCGTTTCTAAGGTTTTCTTTGGAAAGTTCCATTATTGTTTTTCAACTTTAAGCGTTTATAACTTTGATGCGTGTTAAGGTTAGCTATTACAAAGTGAGAAACTAAGTATTTAGATTTATTCGTTACTATGTAGGTATTTGTCGAAACCCAGTTTCGAAAAATCTTACTATATTTGTGTTTTCTCCATAACTTCTGTAGTCCTACTCATAAAATTTCGAGAGATAGGACCTAGAAACTTAAGCAAGTGTATTTAGCACTCAATTTCCATGTTTAATTAAAATTGATCCTTTCTTATCTTATCTGTGAGATAAACTAAGAGCTTAGACCTACCCTAGTCTATGCGGTAGTGGTCTACTGGAAAAAGATTAATGAAGTCATTACAATAAAAAAGTTGGAAGATTCTAACGAGTAACCAAACTTTCCAAGGCTATTCTGAGCTAATCCACTGAGAAAAGCAAGCTAGAATACGTCTACATAGTCCCTTTCATATACACATGGCTCTAAGATCTTTGAGGGAATTTTACGGAGCCGAAAATCGTACATGGCGTTTGCTTTAAGCAGATGTTTTAGCTGTGCTCAAATCTGTGATATTGCTGGGGGCGAAATCGGTAATCGGAACGTATATCGCTATTATTATCAACTACATGCATAGTTAGAAATCGGGTTATTGAGTTATCGTAGACTTTTCCAAGGATTGCGATGGATGAGTGGGATCGGTGCAACGTTATGTTAGCACAGGACTCTGTCTGAAGACTATACTTAGAGTATTATGAAACTCTTTTTGCATTTTTACAGACTGCCCTACTTTCATAGATGTAAAAAGCAGACTCTAAGGCCGCTTCTCTAACTGATCCTCCTCATTGCGACACATCCTGAGATGTTAATTCATTTTCTGAGGGAACAAATTGCTTTGAAACTTAATACATCTAATGAAGACGTAGTTTCTTAAAAACGATTCAGAAATATAATAAGCAGATCATATAATCGTAAAAAAAAGTTGGCTTTCAGATGTGAGGATGCGAACAATATGCTGCAGGAGTAATCAAATGAACACGCGCAACACAATTACATCTGTACGAGTATATATTTATCAGAATAATAATCAGAATAATTGTGGTTGAAATACCAATAAAGAATTATAAGGCATTGAACGAATCTGTAAATAGTCTGATCGCCGATCCACTTACGTGCTTGTCGATTAATACTATTTAATAAGCTCAAGTATGCTGACTAGTCAGGTCTGGAAAATTAAGAAATCGTTTAGATTTTAAGAGATAGCATCTACGCCACTTTTTGTAGTAGAAGACAGTATTTGGGTCTCAATACTCTGACTCTGACTTTGTTGTTAAAAAATGAGGAATGATATCGTGCGCGAAGTAAGATCTTATTCGCGACCATTCGTGTGGTTTTTTGTTTGTTTTTTTTTTTTTCGCACAAACGGAAGGCACCTACACTGTACAGTTTAAAGCCATTTTTAAAAGGCGAATTGAGACGCTTTCTCATGACAATAATTACTCTCGTACGATTTGCGAGATCTAGGAACGTGAAAAACCTCTTTTTATGTTTTCTCGGATTGGATCTTTGGACAGACCACCCATTAGTCCAATGCACATACAACTGAGCTACGTCGCCCACAAGAGTAATACAGATGGTCCTTGATAAATATTAGAATAAGAGTAGATGAGATGACAGAACACTAAATACACCAGCATTTATCGCGAAGGAGGTAGAACTACATTCGATACAGACTGCATTGACTGATTATTTAAGAAGCTCATTACCAACATCATTCGCTTGACGAGAGCACTAGACTACAATCCTTCGAAATTTGTACAGATATCAGTGACAATACTCTACATTCACCATGTAGATAAATATGAATGCACTGATTTAATTTTGCATGCTTTTAAGTTTCCTGCGGAATGCTATTGCCGGAAAAGCAAACTGATAATCACTAAGGATATATATGTTCTAAAAGGTTGTAGTGTGCTGTTAATGGCATTAAGAAGCATTGACTTTGATGCCCTGGCAGTTAGAAAACAAGTTTTCATCACTTCTTTGGTAATTGATTGAAAGTGCGGAGATTTCCTGCAACGAAAGATCAAAAATATTTACTGCCTTTAGGATACTTCACAGCCTGCATCACTTTTCGATTTATTTTCGCAGGAATCTTGGACTTGTACTAATTTCGAGCTAGTCTATATAGATTTTTCTGAGACAGTAAATATAACACCACAGCAAATTATGCCTTTAAAGTAAAAAGACATTGTGTTCCATATTTCTAGAAAAGTGTAGGTCGTACGATTGGACGGTGCATGACAAACGGATAAACAGGCAGACACAGACTTAGATCCATGTTTTACAGTTTACCGGTACGAATTTGTGGGTATGACCTATTAAAAAGATATGAATTTTGAATTTAACTGATTCAATTCACTTTAGACAAAAACTAGCGATACGAAAGGAATCCGGTTATGAGGAATACTCAATAACTCTGCTAATTCACAGGGCCCCTCCATCTTAGATAAAAACTTGAAAAACATCTATTTATGCACAGCTCATTAAAGCTTTATGGTGATGTTAAGCTCGAATGCAATAGGAAAAACATATCTGTCTGGAATTGCTACGCGAGCTAGGGATACTTTCCCTCAATTGGCATTACAGTGGGATTGTCGTAACCTGATTGTGGCAGAAAGAAACCTATCTGTCCTTCATCAAACTCATTAATCAATCATTATTGGTATGTACATATATATGTATAGCTGTAAACAAGTTAACTGGAAAAATAATATAATATCTAACAGATAACGCACTGACAGACGTTAAGTTTAGATAATTTTCGAATGACATGCTATGTATAAGATAAAGCTGTTGTAGTCGACTCCACAAGTCTTCGGCTTAACATAAAGAAGATGAGATAATGACTATATATATGTATGTATATACAGTAGATATGTATATATTACAATGCCAATGGCAATTTGATTGAGTAAAATGATTAACGTATGAAAAGTATCGATTCTCTGCATTGCGTGCATGCAAAGCCACATAAATTGTTGTACAAACAGACAACATATTTTATTATACATTCAATGCCTTCAATATCATGAAATGCCAATTACTGTTTCAATGTTAATGTTAAATATTACAAGTGAATGACGAGCAAATTTTATTTTGTTTTCGAATTTCGGTCCTGATTGTAATCTAAATGTTGTATCTGTTAAAATTTGTTTGCAGCAAAACAATTAGCAAAGCTGTTAGAATTTTGCCATTTTACTGGAAATTTTTCGTTCCAATTATTTATACTGTTAGGATCTTCTCTCACCTCTGGGCTTGCTAAACTCTTTTTAATTCCATTTTTGTAATTTCTTTGTCCCTAAAACAGTAATCGTAAAAAAAAAAAAAAAAAAGAAACAAAAATATAAAATGAAAAAAAGACAACACAAGACAAAAACAAACAAAAAAAAATAATAAATGTAAAAAAAAAGTGCAAGATGACTTATAGATGAGAAGTAAGGTGCATCTGGGAGGAATTCCAGGAGAATTTGTTGCAGTTGAAATGAATCTGAAACCCCTTTGAGCGATAAGATAAACTTAAGTTCCACTTTTTTTGCACGATCGAAGCACCTTTTAGCGTTGAAATAGAGTTAGTTAAACCTGAACTCACATTTTCTAATTTTTGTTTGGCTTCGCTTATGACCTTAAGAAGTTCCTCCTTTTTCGTACTGGTGTATGACTTTGTTATTGAAGGTGTCTTATTGTTTTCCGTATTATGTTTGGCACTTATACTGCGGCGAGCTATAATAAACAAATGCAAATAGTAAAAATGAGTTGTTTTTCATATTTCAATGTTCTTACTCCTATCCCCGCGTTCTGGGAAGGCTGCTGGACCATCTAAGGCTTGTTGTAGGAAGCTCGATGATGCTTGTGGAATGCTCTCGGAACTGCCACCCAATGTCGATGCTAAAGATCTATCTGCATTCTCTCCACTTGGTGTCGATCCTTCATCCTCTGTGTCGGAAGTGCCTGTACCTGTGCCTGTACTTGCTGTATGCGATCCTCCACTTAGGTTAAGTCCAACTTTTTCGAAATTTTTCCGTCGCATTGATTTGCGGAGCTCTTCTTCGTTCATGGCATTGACTTTGAATTCCCTAAGAAGAAAATGTAAACGAAAATATTAATGAAATGTGGTTTTAGTAGACATAATTATGTAGTATCGTATAGAAACGTGGAAAAAAACTGTTACTGCTTCAGAAGCGAAAAATTCCTCTATTCTGACTGATATTCATACTTAAAATGTTGCTTTTGTTATGAAAAAAAAGGAGGTATCTCCGATTAATACTAAGCACGAAGACGAAACGTATTTAAGTTAAAATGCAAAGCTGTGTAACCGGAGACTTTTATAAAAGTGAATACGATAATCGTTCTCACCAGTTCGCGAGTCGCTAATCGCAATTATTGCAAAAACAAAGCCTCAAATGGATGCTGAAGTGCAATGAAGGCGTGGAATGCCCATCGTATTTTTCGGACCCAAAGAATGCATAACATCGCGATGTGGTCTAAACATAGAACTGGTATCGTTTAAACCTTGGTCTATAGAATAAAAAAAGAAATACGATTTTTTCTGCACTGATGTCAAGCCACACGCTCAATGCGTGGGCTATGAACTAACATTGGACACAGTTTCCGTTGAAGACTGTTAAAAAATTTATTGCAGTATTCCACAAAAAGTTTTTTCATTCTTCATCGTACTTACGTTGGTGTTCCTGGGGAAATATTTGGATAAAACATTCCATGATCCGAGCTTGTTCTCTCGCCATCAGATATATCCTCAACATCTCCATCATGATCATTATTCGACTCAAATCTCAGAGATGGTGGCACTCCTGAACTTTTCTTTTTCTCAGGCACTGGTCTCACACTTCCATTACCTCCAGTGATAAACTTCAATTCCCGCCGCGTTTCCATGCCACTATCAATGGAACTATCCTCACTTAAATACGTCTGATTGTACATGATATCCTTCGAGCTGGCACTATTATAATCCGACGTCTGTGTATTACCCACAATTCCTCCACTATATGGTGGTGCTCCTAACGGACTCTCAGAATTACTTCGCAAATCCAGCGTATCCGTATCGATTTGACCACGCTGAGCCCATCTTCCGCGAGGTTTAGGAACCCCAATTATTTGACTAGGACTTGAACTTAAACTAGCTACATTCGAATCATCGTTTGCTGCCTTTCTTTTCGCCCATTGAGGTAGTTGCCCGACATCAGAGAATTTGTAACCCGGAGTCAATGGGATGTCATCCATAAATAACCGCCCTGGAGATACACCGAATTTCTCCTCCTCTGGCACAGGAGATTCTATGATAATCTCAGATATTGGTCGCGGAAGAGGTGGATGACCCGAACGCAGGCGCTGTTGAGAGAGCCGCGCTTGCATTGTCACAATCATATCGTGGGGAATTTGCCACACAAAGACACAACCATCACCGCTGGCCGATATTAGATGTTTACAGTCGTTGGTGAAGGTGAGTCCAGTCACCAGTTCACTGTGACCATACATACGTGCCATGCACTCGTTCGAATAGTAATCGTAAACAGAAAGTGTCTTATCAGTACACGAGGTAGCCACGTAGATGCCGCTGGGATCGAGACTAAGTTTTATCAGACTGCCATCATCCGAATGAGAGCCTTTAAAAGTTTTCGTGTGTTTCTGGTTGTGGGTGCCGTAGACTCTTATATTTCGATCTTGACATGCGGTGAGAATGTGCTTGCTATTGCTATCCACTTCCATGTCGTAGAGCGTTGTCTTTCCAGAACAGTTCGTGCCTCGCAAGAATTGATTACTCTGAAACGTTCGGAACATGATCGATTTATCAGCTCCACACGAAATCATCTGAAAGGCTAAGCCACTTCCGACGAACTTAATCGAAGTAATACTACTCGAGTGATCGTCCAGCGTCTGCAGAATTACATATCCCTGATTTACATCGAAAACATGAATCAACCGATCACGACTCGCACTGGCCAAGAGCTTTCTATCGATTTTGTCATTGGTGTACTCTAGACAAAGCACCTCGGAATCATGAGCCTCTATGGTCGTGAGGAGTTTCAAATTAGCCAGATTATAGATCCTTATGTTACCACTGCGATCGCCACTGGCCAGGTGACTCAACTCCGGACTGATTTTAATACATCGAACGCCATTCCTGCCGTCATAGTTGGACTTATCCGTGGTCAGAACTGAGTTGTCGTCTTTTATAAAATTCAGCTCATCATCAATATACACCACCTTCAGCAGATCCTTGCTGTATATATTCTTTCGGTAGATTTCGTTGTTGGAACACGCGTCCAGTCCCCACACCCTGATCGTGTCATCCGAGGAGCAGGTCACAAAGCAATCCTCTGGCAGAGTTTGTGACATCTCCCTCTCTAGGTTGTATGGCACAGTTTCAACGCCCCAGATGCACGTCGAGTGATACAAAAACGAATGACTCTTGCCCACCCGCTTTATGTCCCTCATATCCCAGATGTAAAGGCTGTGATCGTTGTACACACAAGTGACTTTGGCTCGAGCCTCGTCGTACACCATGGCAATGGTGTCCGGGTATTTGGCATTATGTGGCACGGTCATTATATGATTGATATGTACTCCTGCGGCTACGTCCACACCCAGATAGTGCGTCCGCGGTAATGTGGTCACATACTCCAGTGTGATCGCATTGAATATTCTTATAATCGACTCGGCACAACCCACCAAAATGAACTGCGCATTCACACAGATGCAGTTGGCACTTGTTGTCCGACATGCGACCCATTTGTCCAATAGACGGCGGGAATTGAACTCCACAAGATGACCTTGACGGGTTATCGCATAAGTGCTGTCAATACACTCAGCTTTCCCACAAGCGACAGCGCAAAAGTCATTATTGCGAAGCTCTCCTAAAATGGCACTCCGGCCCATCAACGGCACGGGATCTTTGTACTGCTGGAAAGAGAACTTTGTTTTATCTTGACCAGTACATAGAAATCTAGTTACCAACCTTCCTTCCTCCATCAAGATACCAATACTTGACGTGTCTATTGCCCACGGTGACAAAATAACTTCCATCTTCGCTAAAGCTCACTGCGGAGACTTTTGCGCTGACTTTGTTTGAGGCCATCTTTAGATTGGACCTCCAATCGAACACATTAACTATCATATCGTGTTGGGATCCAACCGATACCAGGTACTTGCCAGTGGGCGAAAAGGCCTAAAAAGAAAAAAAAAAAAAGTACATATGAACCACTACTCTGGTGAATAAGGTTTTCGAAAACTTACCACACAGCTGACAGCATACTTGTGACCAATAAACTCGGCTATCACATTGCCACCAGTTGTGTCCTCTAAATTTCCATTTGGCGAATCCAACTCCCACACCTTGATGGCAGGATTTAGGCCGCATTCACCTGTTGCCACGTAACGACCACATCGTGAGAATGCAACAGCGGTGATCGCTTTTCGCGATGTGTTCACAAGGTAAGCTTGAGTTTGCTTTTTGGCATTGAATAATATAACGGTGCACCTGAGGACGAGAAAAAGACAAACAAAAAATAAATAAAAAAAAAACGAAATAGAAAGTGGTAAAGAAACAAAAAGCGGAAAAATTGAGATGCAAAAAGGGAACGATGCCGGCATTTTGCGTGTCCTTGTGGGCGCTCACCATCACCAAGGCACTGCTGGCCAGAAAATTAATGAATGAAATTGTTTGTTACCCTCGAGCAAGGACGAACTTTATTGTTCGTACTTTTTGCGACTTATGCATGGATTAACTTTTGTGATGCGCTCAAACCGTTGGAAACGGATATCCATTGTTGGGGGGTAAAACTTCGTTTTAATTGAATTCTCCTAGGTAAGTGTGCTCCACGACCAACTTCCTGTGGTAGTAAGGATGTCTTAAAAAAGTATTATAATTTAATTTGTATCCGGGCTTTTTCTTTGTCAGGTTATTTGTAAGAATTTCTGGCGATTTAAAGTGTGGGAGATGAATAATTGAACATTTAAATAAGACACTAAGTACAGATTAGGACTTCTTTTTATTATTTAAGGGAATGCTAAGGGTGGTTGAATTTTGTGGGGGGAATCGGTAAGTGTCGGTCGTTTACAGGTATTAAAATTTACATACACGTGGGTGGATTACTAAGCGGGAGGTACGAGCTTCGAATTCCAGAAAATACCAAAAAAAGAAGTTTTTTACGGTCCCACCTCTCGCAGATGTCCAAGAGTCATGAGAAAGCTTCTCAATTAAAAACAAAGCCTTTTGGATATGGGTCTAAACTGGATCTAACACGCACAACACCAATGGTCGCAAGTGGCTAGACCACATACGGACTGTTGCGTCATCGATGGAAGATGAATTAAGTCTACAATCGGGTAAACTGATGTTGCAAGCCTTTGTGAGCTGATCAGTAGTCGAGTTCGTCTATATCTGACCAATATGTAGTTTAATTGATTCCGTAAGAGCCTGTATATGTTTGAGCCTGGAAGCTAGTGAAAACTCCAACCTTCACAGAGCGCTGATCTAGCCGTCGTACAAGTGTCGTGGAAATTCGACGAATCAATATGTCAGCAAAGGTCCAAGAAATTTAGCATGTCCTGAAAAAGGAATCTAACCGATAAGTACTAAAAAAAACTACGGAAAATAAACAAGCCGTTTGGAGAGGGGTTCATTGCTATTAATGGTAAATATTTGAGACTAGTTCTGAAACAGCCGTTTTACTAAGGGGCCTATTGTGAAGAAGGGTTTGGCGGTTAATGAGGGCGGACTTAGTATATGCTGTCAACAAGGAAGGACAACCAACATCGACGTCTCGGACAGAACGTCACTATAGACAGACATAACTTCGAGGTAGTTAGGGACTTTATCTACCCAGGCTCCGCTATGAGCTCAGAAAATGACATCAGCGCTGAGATCAAACGAAGAATAACTCTTGCCAATCGCTGCTTCTTTGCAATTGAAAAGCAAAGCCCTTTCTCGAGCAACTAAAGTGACCCTATACAAGACTTTAATCATCCCAGTCCTGCTCTATGGCGCAGAGGCATGGACCCAGTCAAAAGCGGATGAGGTCGCTCTTGGCTGCTTCGAGAGTAAAATTCTTTGGGTGATTTTGGGTCCCGTCTGCATAGACGGTGAGTGGAGGAAGAGATACAATAGTGTACGGACTGTTCAGCGCCATCGACTTGGCCAGCAGAGTGAAAGTCCAACGACTGAGGTGGCTGGGTCATTTAGAGCGCATGACAACAAATGCTCCGGCGTGGAAAATCTTTGAATCCATTACCGAGGGACGGCACAGTAAAGATAGATCGCAACTCAGGTGGCGCACGCAGGTGGAAGGGGACCTCAACCAACTTAGCGTGCGAAACTGGAGGCAGCTGAGTAAAGATCGAGCTGGCTGGAGACGCTTGAAACCCAGGTCCAGCCCGGACTGTAACGCCAAAAAATACAAATTCTTAGCGCAACGGACCGTATGTGGTCCAGGGCCTAGGTTCTCGCGACAATTCGTGTTGTGCGTGTTATATTTTTCACACAAATGGAAGGGACCTACAGTTTAGAGCCATATCCGAAAGGCAAATTGAGAAGCTTTCTCTTGGCAGTTATTACTTTCGGACGGTTGTCAGATATTCGCGAGAGATGGGTCCGTGAAAAAACTTTTTGGTGTTCTCTGGGATTCGAACCTCGAACCTCACGCTCAGCGATCCAACGCAGTAACCACTTGAGCCACGGCACCCACTGGACTGTAGCGCCACCTTAAGTGTATTGTGAAGACCCATTTTGGTTGTTCAACTCAGAGGATTTAACGAACTTCTCAGTTGCGAGACTGAAAGCTCCTTAAGATCCGTTTTTTACTGTCCATTCTACGGAATCATGGGATGAGTTCTCGTCATTCTCAACGCTTAATTTTGAGATTGAGTTCGGTGAAAGACAGGTAAAGAAAGGTAAGAAAGGTTTGTATTCCCAGGTTGTTACTGTTCATATTCACAAGACAATTCTTTCGTGCAGTTATGCCCTGGATTGCCTACCGTAATGGCAGTGGACTAACTTTTCGAAATCTTTGTAGAATGGTTTCTGCGCTCTCCACCAAAAGGTTCAGAACAACTGCAGAAGCTACTAGCGCTTGTTGTGATCAGTGAGTCGGCTATTTCATTCTCTGTACGTTCCTTACGAGCTGGGATATAGTTCAAAGTGTCAGTCTCCAGAATAATTCTGGATTCCATCATGCCTGATCCAAGCTCTTTTGAGTGGCTTGGCTGATGATTGAAAACGATTACGCCAATTGTGATCAGCGAGTAGGCTACTTCATTCTCTGTACGTTCTTTATTAGCTGGGGTACCGTTCAAAGAGCAAAGTGAAAGTCTCTAAAATATGTAAGCCTGGATTTCATTAAGCCTGCTCCAAACGCTTTTGAGTATCTTGGATATCCAAGAAGATGAAGATAGTTTTGTCATGTGTGGTCGAATGCGATGTGACTTACGCAGCGAGTAAAGGCAACTATTTTTGCTGGGAATGAGTGCAAACCTTAGCTCATAGAGACTAAAAATTACAGACCTGCATATATCCGTCTTCCTTATTGAAACCGTCAGCCTTCTGATTTGTATGTTTCGAAGTCATACCTTGAATAACTGACTACAGAGCTACAACTAAGGGAGCACGTCATCCTTATGATGATGAATTCAATCACTCACAACAATGAAATGAGAAGGATTAACTGATCGGCGTAGTAGCACCTTAGAGTCGATATTTTTAAAGTAGAAGCGTCTGTGAAGGCTAAGCCTAGCTCCGATGTAAATGTGAACCCACGGTGTAGGAGTAGTGCACAGACAATTTGTATCTCCGCCAAACATCAGATGAGTTTCAGTTTTCTAACTGCAGTGACTTAAGCAGTCCCTGGCCACGAAATCACTGCAGCATTGGTGAGGGTAGGTCTGCCAGGGAAGGTGTTGGGATAGAGATGTTTTTTGAGCATGGATTTTTAGTATTCTTGCTCAAATGGTTATGAGCATATAACAGGCACTTGGATAGGCAGATAGACAGACTAGGACAAACGAATGAAGTTCAAGCGTCTCCACTGATACACACGGATAAACTGGGAGACGGACCGGGATGGCAGTGTTTCCTTAGTGGTTTATTTTTATTGTTATTTGTGGATAGAAATGTAAGAGGTCAAGTTGCATTATTTCTCTAAATTTCAAACTAGGGAAATAGCCTAAACAAATGTTGGTTCTAGACAAAGAGTTCCCAAACAGCCAGGAAATGAACTATATGGGCAGAGACCTGGCTAAGAAGCACTGAACTTGATATCAAGGAAAGACTTTCCTGCAGCTATCAAATGACAAACTCATCATCATACAAACCAAATTCAAAATTTCAACTACAAAAGGCGTCTGTAATCCTTTGTAGACAAACTTTAGGGAGAATGGGAAAGACATACAGGCCACACCTCTGCAGAAATACAAAAAACCTGACATACGAATGGAGAAATAATCCCTTTCACTCGGCAATGCCATAGCTAAGGCAGATGTCAGCTTGACATTTGACTCATGTATTTCTATTCAATTTTCCTTCCTTTTTCAGAATCTCTCAAATTCTCTGGAATCGGAGTGAATTCTTATCGGATGTTGTTTGTCATGTACCTTCCTTCGATTCTGTTATTTTTGAGAATTTATTATACATAAATATTAACTCTCTTTGAGAAGTCCTGTTTGCATCATAAATGATAGATTAACTTTAACGTAGTCAAAGCTCCTTAAAGGACGGAATTGAAGTGCCCACACGGTTCTTTTGACCTTTAAAATACCACAAGAGATGTCCTTGAATGGCAGTCTCAAGGGAACCGACAAGCCATAAAGCATAAATGTTGGAAATTAAGATAAAACGGTAGTAAAACGGACGAAAAAAAATTAATTCACAGGACACGCCAGGGCCACTTGTCCATATTGGTGCACGTTTCGCTTGAATGTCACTTAAATTTGCTATCGCTTCACGTGAACTATAAGTGATTGGGATTGAAAGTCACTTGATGTGGGTAAAAGTCCAACTAGCACTGGAAGCCCTTTCTACGAAAATGAAGAAAGGTTTAGACACTGGACTGGAAAGATAAAACTTGAAGCTGGCAGTACTTCTCGACGATCCACTTTCATTTTCCGAGCAAATGGAAATGTGGAAACCAAAGCTTTGAGGTTTAGGATGGCCTGGGTGTTTGGTGTCGCTGATTGAGTGCAAAGAGACCACAGAGAAATGCCAATTTGGGCTGCACGTCCCCTTGTTAATGGTGCTTTTTTACACTTTCGCGCCCAGCATTCGAATCTCCATCGACAGGATTGTTGTTGATTTCCAGCTGCTCCGGTCTCGGCACCATAGAGCAGAATTGAAAGGATCAATGGTTTGCAGAGCATGCGCTTAGTTTACCGAGTTCGAGTTTTGAACTCCGAGGTAGGTAAACTCCTTGACCACTTCGAAAGTTACTGTTGTCAACAGTGACGTTTTGTACTAAGTTTTGTCCTCGCCCACTTCAAGGCCAACTCGTTTCGCCAGCCTCTTGAGGACGTGAAAGCATTTATGACGGCACGCTGGCAGCGATCAGATAGTTGAGTTTTGCGACCAAATTCAAAGAGTTCTAGCGTTCTCGAACTATTTTCGAACGGATTGATGGGTTAAGCAAGGCCTTAAGCGCAGCCTGACTGTCACTACAGACGCAAGTACTCCGACCCCTCCACCTATTCCTTAGTCGGTAACCATTAGGATAGCACAGACCTCAGCTTGAAAAACTGTGCCATGTTTACCTTACGAGTAGTGAAGACTGGTGTTGTCGGTCTCTAAAAAGACACCCGCGCCAGACCCTTGATCAGTCAGAGCCATCCGGGAAGATTCGACTATAGTCCAGTAGAGGCTACGACTCTGGCCGAAGCCAGTCCTGAACGCAAGGAAAATCGACTCTAAATTTGCACAGCAGCCGAAGTTCGTTTGTCATTGCATCAGACAGCAAATGGATGGAACCAGGGTCGTAGGATAAGTGTCATGTAAGGTCATCGAAACTCCAGTGCACAAGATACCAAAGCCACCTCGTCAGAGACGGTAGAATGCTTTGAAAACCCGTGACATACGTATCAAGGTAAGATAAATCAAGCAGAGTGTCTAGAGCAGAGCCAGACTTACCCGAAGAAGGTCCTGTGCACCCGCGGCAGACCTTTCTTTGAAGGTTAGTGCAGAAGGCAGTCAGACACTAACGCGAAAGCGCACTCTACTCAACAACCGACTCGTAAGCTAGAAAAGGTCTCATCATAGCCGTATAGATCCAGAGAACTTTTTTTGTCTTGCCAAAAGTACCCTTACACTTCCAGAAAACTGAGCCCGCCTTGGACGTCTTCGGCTTGATATGCTTTGCCCTATCTAAGATCAGTCCTACATATTTGACTTCATCCGAGATCTGGTTAGTGAATCCCTTTAGCACTGGCTGACCGGTCACATTACATTACTTACGTAAAGAGAAGAACCTTAGATTTTAGAGGGTTGACCAACAGCCCTCTCATAGTGCACCACCATTCATCGATCGATCTTGAGATGTCGGCGATCTTGAGCTGTCTGCCATCTGCATGTCTCCTCAAGTAACTCGAAGTTGTTTTTATCGACAGTGACGTTCCGGGTTCAGCACGGGATTAAAAAAGTCTCGTGATAGAGCATTTCTTTGCGTCTCGACTCAAACTTCGTTGCTCTCTTCCCTAGCGTGAATATTTGGTCTATTGTCGACTTGTCACGCCAGAAGCCAGTCTAGTAACAGCCGATCAGTCTATCGCTGAAACGTTTCAGGCGTTCACACAGTAGACTACGTTTAGCTGGGATATGCCTCGACAGTTGACGCATTCCAGTCAGTCCAGACAACTTCTTCTGTATGAGGAGAGGAAACTGCTTCTTTGTTGACTGAAAGTGGGTTCTTTTCTTGCCCAAAACAATATCAACGCCCACAAATCCTTCACAGCAAAAGGACTACAATGCACCTTTCCTTCGGAATGCTTTTAAGGTTATTAATGTGACCATCAATTCATATACATATCATCGAAATAAAATTACGGTTCATAGATGACAGCACCACAGCATCAATAACTAATTCCATCGGCTTTCCCTGTCGAATATCAAATGAAAGATTTTCAATTTCACTTGCAGTCCCACGTTTTCCAGTGAACCGAAAACTCACGTGCGATACATCGGTTTGGGTTGCCTGCATTTGGCAAATTGCACCATCATGTCAATGGGTTATGACATCGCATCCATGCATAAAGAAGCACATTATGCCTTCGCTCAGTGCTAAGGGGCTGAGCTATGGGTGTGGAATATGGTGCGGTGATGTCCTCGGCTTTTCACTCCAGTAACCCGGTTCGTTCGCAGCTACGCGACAAGAGAGAGATTATTGAATTGACGACAATTTTCTCGTCGATTTTTCGGTTGAAAAACTTTCTCTCTGAAAATGAATTTTTACCACAAGTCGACGTACAGCGTTGTAGGTGTAGAGCATCGACAGCAGGTAAGCTGCTCCTCTGGGAAGTGTCAAATTTTATTCTCAGATTAAATGTTTCCAGGTAACGAAACAATTTTCTCGTCTTACGAGGATGTTGAATTAGCTCAAATACTTACATCCGCCACAAGGCGATGATGAAAATAATGACAGGACGGACGTGCCAAATGGTTTGTTGGTAGAGAGGACAATTTCCTGTCAATGATTTTGAGAGCAGCGTCCTGAATTTGAGTTGTGTTTCCTGAAGTGCACTGGTTTCCGTTCTGCGGAAAGGCAACGATGAATTTTATGTACATATGTATACTCATACATATCCTTAGCTTCAAGGTGGTGTGTTCAAAATAAGGGGCAGTGAATAAGCTGATTTTTAAGGAGATTTTAATATATTCTACCGTTGTTCCTGAATCAACCACGGATGGTAGAATTTACGGATCAGATTCTTTCCCTTTCGATTTATTCCAGGATATACTTCCAATATCCCTTCTGAGATATTGTAATCGATTTTTAAAGAAGGTCATTGAATAGACTGTACGGTATCCTGGGTCCTTTATGGTGGGTGTGGTTAAAAATACTGCAGCACCGTTCTTGGTACAGAATTTGATTTACCCTTGCTGATATTTGTGGCACAGAAAATAGGATAAATATTGGTAGTACAGTTGGAAAACTACAGAAATTTCGAGATTTATGTACAGGTCCTACATAAATTTTATCAGAACCACACCTGCTACGCTGTAGGATAGGTAGACTGAGAGCAGAAAACGGAAGTTCGCACGAAAAATCCTGTCTATCATCAAGAAGTAATTATGGGATGTCGTTGGAAACTTCTGGCTCAGAAGAAGGAATGTTTAAGGAAAGCTACGTTGTGCAGAGCTAGTCAAAGATCCAAAAAACTCACAGAACACGCTATCGACTTCCTTGCTGATAGGAGAGGACATTTACCTTAGAACATGAAATACATGAAATACAATATGAAATACAGCGCAGTTTAGTTCCGAACTTGAGCAAAAAATACACAAATATTCATCGAGTCATCGGACTCGTTTATTCTACTTGCCGACTGTGAAAATTAGACCAAGTAAAGCCAAGAGGGGCTACACAAAAAATTCGTTTTCATCTCTTGATAGCTACCACCCTTGCCTCTCTTATCTCGGAAAACTTATGGACTGCTGATACCGTCTACCTAAAATCCACACCAGACAATGAGTGCTTCCAAATTACTCCTGGAACTGTTGCGGACTTGCATCGTTCCAAGGTCAATGCTAGGTTTAGTTGAAATGGATGCCAGTTAATGGCCAAACACTTAGACCAAAGGAAACTCCATGGCGAACACAACATGGATACTGGGAGACATTTTCCTTCCTATCGGTAAAAAAATTTGAACTCCTGATTGAGTATGGTGGGCGCCGTGGCTTAGTGGTTAGGCCGTTGGATTACTAACCGCGAGGTTCGAGGTTCGAATATCAGAAAACACCAAAAACTTCACGGTACCACCTTTCGGGAATGTCTGAAAAACGTCCGACGTCAGCTTCTAAAAAAGCCTAGCCTCTGGGATCTATCATAGCTCTAAACTGTAGGTGTAGTCCAACTCGGAAGGCACTATCTTCAACAAATCCTTCCAGCTGCTGGGATACGCAGACGATATTGATATCATCGGTCGCTCCCAGCGTGCTGTCATAGAGGCTTTTGTGGCAATTGAAGAACAGGCGAAACGCCTCGGTCTTGAGGTAAACGAGGACAAAACAAAGTACATGTTGTCAACAAACAAAGCAGCATCTGTCCACCGCCTAGGACAAAACGTCACAGTAACTTCGAAGTAGTTGAGGAGTTTACCTACTTCGGAGTAAACATCAACTCCATGAACGACACCCTAGTGGGGATCCGACGAAGACTAACCCAAACAAACTGCTGCTACTTCGGTTTGGCGAAACAACTGATTTCAAAACTCCTAACTCGGAAGACAAAATGCGTGCTCTACAAAACACTAATCCTGCCAGGTCTGCTGTATGGTGCTGGAAAATAAGAAGGAAAGCAAAGCAGATTTTGAATACGGTCGAGAGAAAGATGTAACCGCGAACTCTATGAGCTGTATCAAGTTGTGGATGTAGTCCGGAAAGCCAAAACACGTCGACTACACTGACTGGCTCGGCCACATCGAGCGAATGGACAATAATGCTGCAGCTAAGAGGATCTTCGAATCCCGGCCCCCAGGTTCGAGACAACAAGGAAGACCGAACCTCCGTTTTAAGGACCAAGCTATTGCGGATGCCAGAGCGCTTGGTCTGGAAAACTGGAAGCAGCGTGCCCAGAATCGAAGAGAGTAGAAGTCTGCTGTGTCTCAGGCAGGGAAGCTCCACGGGCTGGGAGCCCGTTAGGTAAGTAGTAAACTGTAGGTCCCTTCCTTGCTGCATGCTTGCATATCAGACAATGCCCAGAGATGATGCCTATTGTAGCGCCAGCATGCAATCTGTTTCCAAAGGAACGAAAAATATAAATAGTTGGAGCAAAAGGTTATGGGATTCAGGGCTTCTCGCAACCATTCAGATGAACCATATGTGTGTTATATCTTGTCATAGAAATAGATGGGACCTGCCCTTTAAAGCTACATCCGAAAGGCTAGAGTTCGGACCATGAAAAACCTGTTTAGCTGTTTTCTGGGATTCGACCTTCTAACCTCCCGCTCAGTAGTCCAACGCACTAACCGCTGAGTCAGGGCAACCATAGCCACAGTTCGATTCATTAATCTGTATCTGTATTTCTTCGAACTTGAAGAAAATTCATTGAATTCCACGCAGTTCACGCATCTTCTGGCGAAGAGAGTACGATTTATACAATTTCGGCGCCTTGCGGGTGTAGATTCTCTTGATTGAACAACAGCTACGACAGAGCACAGTCGTTTTAGAATGACATGCCTGGCATTTCAAAAACATGAACAGGAAGAACTCTATTGACAATTTAGAGACTCTATTGAAAGACGGTGAATAGCTGCTACCAAGGAACTGCTATCACAAATGAAAAAGCGCTTGGGTTTGTTTCCAGAAGATGATTGAAGGCCCCTCTACCCACGATCTGATTTGGTTAGACTAATGGAACAAAATTCTCTGTCGGTATACGTCTTATAGAGAAGTAGGTTATGTCTGTCGATTCAAGTAAAACCGCAAAGAGCGAAAAGGATGAATGAGTGGCAAGAGTCAGTCAGTCAGAGTTTTTGATGATACAGTCTATGTCATTAAAAGACAAAATAAAAATGAGAGGACCAATGTGACTACCTTGAGGCACTCCGGAAGTGGCTATGAAAGGTTCGGTCTAAAGAGGACTTCATATTGCCGTTCTTTAAGATAGGATTTGATCCACGCAATTAAACCCGGTTGAAAGCTTAGAGCTTTGAGTTTTAAAACAATGATTTCGTGCGAGATTTCATCAAGGGGTTTGCTAAAGTTGTGGTATTACAACGACTTCTTTGCTCTATTGCGCAAAGAGTGTTATGTGGGAGACAGACTGCTGGTATTGATACCATGGTATAGTGAATACTATAACCCCTGACAGACTGCACTTCGTAGTATACGTTGACTTTTGTGTTACTTGGTATACTTTGACATTTGTGTTGCGCCTTCTCCAGCTCCTTGCACATTTTTTGCAACACTCCAATATTGCGTCTTGCTCCTCGTAGCTCGCCGATATAATTCCTCTAAATTTGTCTTACTTCATTGTTTCCAATGCAGATAAAATTGTCCTCCTTAATCCATTTTCAAAACATTTTTCGCTGTGATTGTTTGCGTTTGAATTGTTAAAGAAGCTATGAAGAACCACCAACAGAAAGAAAGTGGCGCTGCAAGCAATAAGATGGTGGTATACCACCAAAAATTTGCGAATCTCAATACTAGGTTCTATTCATGGTATATACTAGATTTTAACGTGGTATTGCAGTGACAGACAGATGGTATAGATCGTAGTATTGCTATACCATGGTATCAATACCAGCAATCTGTCTCCCATATTATAGACACGAATTTCGTTAAGTTGGTTGTGGTTGACCTTTCCTTAAGAAATTCGTGTTCATAAACAATGCTTTCAAAGAGCTTCGGCATGCAAGAGACCTTTAGCAATTGGTCGGTAGATGGAAATTTCGTCCTTAGGACCTTCTTTATGAAAGAACTCTTCGAAAGCATAGGGAAGTCTCCCTGTGTTATCATAAATTTATTTTGATGAAGTTTGGGCAAAGCTTCTCATTTAGGAGTGTAAAAGGCAACTAAGAAATCGACAAGATGGTGAGAGACTGACAACCATCCCCTTCGTAGGTTCCAAATCCTTCGGTGGGTGCACATTATTTGAGAAAATTTTCTGGGAAGAAAACCCAACAAAATGGAGGGCGGCGACTTTTGGATACAACAATGGTCCTTATGTCAATTTGCCAACAATTCGGAGAAGGATATTTAAACTCAACAAAGCATTTAGCTTGTTCTGTTGATCCCAGAAGCAACTAAGCGAACTAAACTACTTTACGATATACTTTTACCTGTACTTCCATGAGTACGGTCATTATGACAACTAAGCTGCAGTCCTTCGTTAAAGAATGTCAGTAAAGTGCATCATGTTAAGGATTTTTCGTCACGCAGTACAGTTGAAGAAGGCATCAACGTCACTATAAATGTGCTAAATACAGCTAAAGCAAGTTGCAGACCCCGATTTTGGAATGCTGAGGATCAGTTTTGTGACAGGATCATAGTCCAGTAAACCGTATCTCGTCGCTTTACTGTACATTTCGATAAAACTTAGTTCTGAAGACATGGAAGTCCGTTTCTGACCTTTGACTCGCCATTTCAAGTGAAATACATTTGCGGTTGCAATATTAACTGTATGGTGTTACTCAGTAAATATATTAAAAACCACATAAAAGTCTAGTAAGTAAGAAGTAATTAAATGCAGTCTCCATTCAAACGCCTGAATAAACTCCAATTGAAGTACTTCGCACTTGGTGAATACAAGTTTGTATCTTTTCCTCGTAAATTTACCGCAGAACTTAATCGAAATAAGCGGATTGCAGAAAACTTTCCAAACTAAGATTTTTTTTCCTTTTAAGTTTCTTTTTTCCCCTCTTTTTTTTTCTAGTTTATTATGAGGCTCAAGTTGTGCGAAAGTAAAGGAAGAAGGAGCCTACGTACGGGGAACAAAAAAAAAAGAAAGAAAAACCGCCTGGAACCATGCCATTCAATTGGCAGGAATGCATTTCTTTCTAATGGAATACAACCACAGTGATGGATACCACATCGAAGCTCATTTAAAGAACCAAGGCCACTTCTGTCCAACTAAACCACTTGGATAGTCATTGCAGTGAAATGGATCGGAGTGCAGTGGTTTTCAATTTTATACAAAAAAAAAATTTTTTTTTAATCATCGCAGTAGAGAGGAGCACATTGTTCGAAGTATTATTAAAGAGCACTCGTGACTTTTAATGCAAAACAAATGCTACAGGTAACGAGTTCAAGGCTAGTATTAGTGCTTATTCAGGTGTGGCGGTTGCCAGCGCTTGATTGACCTCCACATATGGATCCCTACACGCATTGAAACCGACCGATTTCATTTTGAACTAAGCCCAACCGCGTTTGCAACCGCTCTGTTTGAACAGGATTTTTTTTTAGAGTTTTATGCGGTGCAGATATTTTATCCTTTAGCGGTGTTTATCTTGGGAATAATTTCGGAATTTATTCTTTATGCAGATAGATTTCGAAAGACATTCTTGACGAATGACAAATGGAAGACATTGTGCATCAGATCCTGCAGTTCAATTCGGATCTGAGAAGCACTTTTGAAGAGTTTAGAGACAAACATAGTTTCGAATAAAATGTATGACCATTCGAGCAACGGATACTGACTGACGTTAAACATTACAGCGAAAATTAAATGAATATTTTGCGCTTATATTCGGATTGTATGGTGCAACAGTAGAACGGGAAACAGATCCATGAGGCAAAGTTTAATCGTCAATAATCTCAAAGTAATTAATACGACAGCAGGAGTAAGACCCCACCACGCCACCTAACTTTCACCTTTAGGGCAACTGGGTGGACTGAATAACCTGCTCACAGGAGTTATAGGAGTCGGTGTAGTTCAACCAGAAAAAAAAACAAGTATTAAAGGAATTCCTCACGCTGATAACACCTCCTTTATGAAGGTTACTACGTCCTTAGTAACAGATTTTTTCAACTCCACTGATGAACGTATTTCTTTGTGGAATACACGTCTCCTTAACCAATGTAATGCCGGCCATTCACAGAGAATTTGTTCGGCATTCCGTCTCTAAGTACGGATTTAAGTTGTTGCAATGGTTCTTCAGGCTACAGTGGTCTGTACGAAAGCTCCAGCTTTTTAATTCATAGATTCCTTGTCTAAGGTAAAGATATCGCTGCAGGAATAAGGCTTGATTAATCGTTTGTCTAAGCCATGAAACATTTTTCCAGTAGGCTATCTCCACAATCAGCGCTAAGACGGCAGCCCAGTTAGCGCCACAGTAAGATTCTGGTCACATAAAAGCAGATTCTGAGTCAGCCCTGGCTAGTTTAGTTGGTCAACAGTGATCCAATTAAGTCTAACCGCAATGTATCGGGTCATTGATTGTAAAGCATCGAAGGAAGCATCTAGGACAGGAAGGATAACAATTGAAGAGGAGCAGTTCCTGGGCCAAAGGCAGGGGTCTGGAAGTGAACCCGACAAAAACCGCAAATATCTCGGCGTAATATTGGATTCCAAACTAAATTGGAAAGCCAACAAAGCCATTGACAATCGAATCAAGACGGCCTTTGTGGCATTATATGCATGTAGAAGAGCCTTCGGGAAATCATGGGGATGCAAGCCTTAAGTGGTATACTGGTAGTAAGACCCATCTTACCCTACGGTTCGGTTGTCTGGTGGAAAACGCTCGAGAAGAAATACCAATTTGAAGGCGTTACAAAGATTCAACAGGCAGGGTGTCGGGATCGATTAGATCAACACCAACAGCAGCCCTGGAAACAATACTGAATTTGCTTCCACTTGACATACACTGTGCGAACTCGGCAGCTAAAACCGCACTAAGGCTAAGGGAAGCCGGACTATGGATAGCTAAACCTTATGGTCATGCCTCAGTTCTAAATCGATGGTTAACATCGAGAATCCGGGTGGAAACGGACTACATCATCCCACTACCAAAGTGCAGAGCGGAATAGGATGAAGGCAGAGTCCCTTTTGAGAATAAACCGGTTATTTGGTACGAGTCCCGGCGTATACTGTGAGTCCCGAAACACATATCGCTCGTTTAGACTTGAGAACAAGTACAGTGTTCTCCAAGCTAAAGTTGCTGCAATAAAACAAGCTGCGGACATGATTATTGAGGAAAATATTTCAGAAAAAATAATCAGCATCTATGTCGACAGTCAAGCAGCCATTAAGGCTTTGCAGTCCACATCGAATAGATCAACTGGATGACATCACAGGTGACCCTGTGCTGGGTACTTGGCCACACGGACATCTCCGGTAACGAAAAGCGGACGAACTAGCCAGAGAAGGGTCGCTTATGAACTCCTCACGGGCTCTCTCTGAGGCCAGTATATCGCTCAGTACACTACAAAGGGAGATAGGCATCGAGGCCTATGAGGAGGCCAATAAACCCTGGTACCGATTAGATACATGTGCAACAGCCAAATCATTATGGCAAGTCCACGACAAAAAGAGATTTACTAATCTTACAGAATGACAGGACATTAGCTGCAGAGACGAAGAGGAAATAGAATCCGTTCGTCACCTCCTTTGTCCAGCGCTGGCCACTAAAAGAAGACGTGCTCTTGGCAGTTACTTATCTTCAGAACTGGACGAGTTAGGTAACATTGAGCTAAGCAAACTCCTGAGATTCATACAATTATCTGGGTGGTTTAACTTAGCGGTCGAAGACTGATATTTAGGTTCCCAGGGTTTTTTAAAATATTGGACACAATGGACAATAGTGAGCCGTTGACAATCCTGTCAACAAGGGCACCCATTTACCTAACCTAACCTATGGAATTCAAGCTTACAACTACGCGTTTTGACCCAGGACTTGCATCTAAGCCCGTGTAAGTCTTTTAACCGAAGAACTGAAACCCAGAGCCCATGGACAGCGAAGAGTTTCGGCAGATTGGGTGTTAGAGCAGCAGCAAGTTGATGCTGATTTTTCAAAGAAAATTGTTTTTTCTGATGCGACACTTTTCCATCTCACTGTGTCTGTCAATAAGCTAAATTGCCGCAAATGGGGCGAGGTAAATCCTCATGTGACATCATTACAAGTCCAAAAGGTGTCTGTTTGGTGCGCATTGTGGGTGGCGGGTAATAGACAATGGTGAGCGCCGAGAATTTTTTTTTTTGGCAAGAAATCAAAGATATTAATGTAGAAGGCATGTGGTTCCAATTAGACAGCGCAACTTGCAACACATCAGGTGTAACGTTGAATGTTTTGTGTGAAAAGTTTCCAGGTCGCATTATTTCACGTTCTGGTGAAGTCAACAGGGCGCTAAGATCGTGCGGCTTAAAGCCGTTTGATTTCTTTTGTGGCGTTACGCTAAAAGTCGTATCTACGCTAACAAGAAACTTGAAACGTTGGAGCAATTCCAACCAACATTCGCCAAGTTATAGCCGAGATACGATCCAAAATTTACCAAAAACTACCTCGAAAGGATCGACTGTTGCAGAAGGTCCAGACGCGCCTATTTACTGGAAATTAATTTGCATAAATAACAAACTGCATGACATTTTCTTTTTTTTTTATGTTCGGGAGTTCAAATTGGATCACCATGAATATGTTTAGTGTATGACCAGCGTACATCTCCTCGGATGGGATGGGATGGGTCAAAGATGGATATAGGAATTGGGGTTCGTTATGTTCTCTGATAAGCTAAACATACACAGCACAATCAGACTTCCTAACTACAGCAGCCGATTTCCTGGTGAGAGAGGCAACGGTATCAATGATGGCATTACCACGAGGTGATATCATCATTTTCAAATCCAAGCTAGTTCGACGCTGTTGAGAAGCACAATATCACTCTCTGCTGGGTCATAGGGATATATGTAGCCGACGAACTTGCAAGAAAAGGATCTGCAATATTCCAAAAATCAGCACTTCCATGGATTAAGCCTCCACTCTGTATCCATAATAATGACAGCAAACAATAGGTGGAACTGGCTTAACCCCTGTCCCATAAAATCCCCCTACAGAAGGAGCCAATCTTGAAAGAAAACGAAGAAGCTGTAATTTCTTTAGTAGCCTCCACCATAGAGCTAGTCAAAAACCGATTCAGCAGACAATTCGAGGACGCACTATAGGACTGCCTTTCCCAAGAGAGAAAGTTGCTTGTGAGACAAAAAAATTTATAAATACATACCCAGCTGGATAGGCTAGTAGCCCGCTGGCAGGCGATACATCTAACGCTGCATTGCTGCATACTGTCAGTCCAAGAATTTTTTTCAGTTTTATCTAGAAATAGAAAAAAAAAAAATTCAAATTATTTCCTGTCATTACAAATCAAGCAAAAACAACAATAAATGCTTTCGACTCATAAGCTCCCTCCTCCCGTAGACAAAACTGCAATTACCTCAAATTACAGGTAAAAATCATTCGTCCAAGTCTGTCTATAATTTTTTCTATTACGCAATCAAACTTGCCGCCTTCTCCATCCAAAGAAAACCCAACTGGTATACTTGAAAAAATTCCTCATTCATTCGAAAACACCCACATACCTCGGATTGTGGGCCAAAACTGACATAAAACAGCAAAAAGAAAACGAAAAAAACAGGTGTTTGCTGCGGAGTAAATGCGTCAGACCCCCTAAAGTGTCGTTGAGTGTAGCTCCGATGCACGCCCACAGTGTAGCTCCAGCCTTAAGGCAAAAATTACACCACACACCTTCATGGCGGGCTTAAATCTGTATCTGTATCTGCCACCACCTCTCCAGAGAGCACTTGACGCGCACGGCTTAAATTTAATGAGCGGCATCGATTACACAAGAATTTACTTTGTGATTCGGGCGGAATGGAATGCAGTTACCTGTAATTTCGTTGTATTACCAAATTCGAGTACGAGTCTGTCGATTTTTCGAAGTTAGCTGCATTAACCTTGTGGGCCGCAACATCGACCTCAGTGCAGACGAATCGCTTAGAGGCATTGACAATGCCACCGCCGCACCGCCACAGCTAGACATTCTGGGATTTGCTGGTTGGTTTGTACACGTTTTATGTTGTTTTCGAAAAAAACGTTCCGACATCGCGTGTGGGTCGCCGCTGTCGTTATTTGATTTTTGCGCACATTTGAAAAATTTACATTCCTACGTGCGAATTCGATTAATGGCTGCTTTTTCGACGATCATCATCATGACAATGATGCCATGAATAAATTCGTCGTCGAATTATCATTTCGGTGGTTTTTTTTGACGTGTACATTTGCAGCGCATTGTGACTTAGACATTGACTTGAAGGTCGCATTTAAAAACGAATTACCACTTCCACAGGCGGGTTAATTAAAAAGGGTTTTCTGCCAGAATATCTAAATGCAAATAAAATTCCCAGGAAACTGTGAATGGCTACAAAATGGAGGAGGGGATACCAATGAAATGAAAGAAAAATGGGCCGAAGATCAAAGGGAATTCATTTCACTTAAAAGCTCCAATTCATAAGTTAGGAAAAGTGGTTTCTAGAAGTCATACAGACAGATACAGAGTATAGTGACTGACGATTCATATTTCAAACAAAATAAAACCCTTTACGTTGGCTAGGCTCTTGTAATCCACACAACTTTGTGGGTGGTAAGGAAACAAAATATGTTTCGTTTGTTCCCATTAAAATTGGATTTTAAATTTTTTTTTACGTAACGATGAGGGTTGCGTTACGGTAGTGATATCCCTGCACAAGAAATTGTCAATAATTTGCTTGTTAGCATAAAAACACCGAGAGAGGGCACAGACAATGAAAGCTTTTTAAGAGGAAACACGATGTTAATGACGCAGGCAGGATATCGTGCCAGGATAAGGACCTCAAATGTAGATTTAAAGAAGGCCTAGATGGAGTTAACTATACATAGGTACGACGGAAAATTTTGAAGTTCTCGGAATAGAGGATCGGTAGAGATCATATTTTTCAATATGGTCTCCTTTTTTTTAAAAAAAATGTATTTTCCATAAAAAAATTATACAAAATTATGCAAAAGTAATTGATGCATGGCATAGCAGTCTGCCACTCATAATTTGTTGTCGGTACGCAAGGGCAATCCTGCAATATCGGTACAATCCGTTCACCTCAACCTCATTCAGCAGAGGTATCACTTCACCCTCAGTCATTATTATTATTAAGCTGAATACAAGCCAAGAACTTAAAACTAAACTTAAACAATCTAAGCCTTAAAAACCAAAACTTAATAACATATAAGGAGGAAAGGAGTTTAGTTATGGTGACAGTGGAGAAGGGCGTTACGGAGTACTCATTTGCTACCATAAAAATCAAAGATATTCGCGGCATTATTTGATTTGCGCAGCATTCTTGATAATGGTTCGTTGTAGCCATAGTTATTTCGGTGAGGAGATATACGGAATAGAGAAACAGACCTAAGACTGCGGGGATTGGTATTTAGAGAAATAGCTGGAAGCAGGGTGGGGCAATCAATGTTACCGCATAACAACTGATGAATGAAAAGTATGTCGGCAACATCACGACGTTTTTCCAATGACTGAAGACTTATCAGTCCAAGTCGATCCACATAGGGTGGCAGGTTCAGGTTATCAGCCCAAGACAGGCCGCGTAAAGCAAAGCGAACGAACCTACGCTGCACAGCTTCAATTCTCGTGGTATAGGCAGCATAATGCGGGGACCATACTTGGCTGGCATACTCGAGGAGGGGTCTTACAAAGGTTAGATAGAGGGATTTTCTTACGTATGGATCAGAGAACTCTTTTGACCATCGTTTCACAAAGCCCAGTGCTGAGTTGGCTCTACTTATGACATTGTCAATGTGTGATCGAAAGTTGAGCAGATGACGCCCAAATCACGTGCTGACGTGACTGAGGGTACAGGCTCATCATGAGTGAAGTAGACCCTAGGTGGTGGCGGGAGACGCCTTACGGGAGTGGGTAATGGAATGACATTTGATGACATTTAAATATAGGAAGTTTTTACTGCACCAGATGGAGAAATTATTAAGATCATCCTGCAGAAGGAGGGAATCCGTGGCAGATGAAATACGTCTAAAGAGTTTCATATCATCGGCATAGACACGCTCGGCATCATTTATTGTAAGGATAAAGATCAGTGGGCTGAGATGGCTGCCTTGAGGGACACCCGTTGTAGCTGTAATAGGGTCCGATACTGCGAATCTAAAACGGACTTTGTATTGACGGTCTACTAAGTATGATTTGATCCATGAGATGAATCGCTCTTGAAATCCAAGAGCTTTTAGTTTGAAAATGATGATTTGGTGAGGAATTCTATCAAAGGCTTTGCTAAAATCAGTGGCTATGACGTCTACTTCATTGCCGTCTACCAAAGCTTTCAGTGTACTAGACACAAATTGGGTAAGGTTGGTTGTTGTCAACCTCCCTTTGAGAAATCCGTGTTGCTTTGTGGAGAAGACAGGCTTGCAATGAAAGGACATTACATCATACACGAAGCTCTCGAAGAGTTTGAGAGCTTAGCAATAGGCCGATAATTAGAAACATCTCTCTTTCAACCCTTTTTATGGATAGGGGTAATATAAGCGTCCTTCCATAATTGAGATGAGAGATTGAAAGTTTAAAAAGAACAGTTAGGGGGTGTATAAGATGATTCGCGCATTTTTTTCATACTATGCCGGGGACACCGTCAGGAGCAGGAGAGTAGTCTTTTTCAGTTGTTTAATTTTATTAGCAACCATTGATGGGATTACGTCTACGGAGACAAGGGAGGTTTGTGGAGAGTTGTGAGTCATGTCATTAACTCTAAATATCAGCCTCCTTACTTCACTCAGGATCGGACATCTCTCCATAAAATGGTAAATATCTTCCCTCTCTGCCAAATTACACATTTTGCATATGATGGGTAGGTCCTCTCTGTGGGGTACATAGTGAAGCTTCAGGAGTTCCCCTCGTAGCCTCAATATCGTCGCTATTTTCTCGATGCTATACTTGTCCTGAAGGTTAGGTTAGGTAGGTGGGCTGGCGAGGAGAGAATTGCTCCCCGCCACATTCAGGTCAATACTGACCCATTGTGATGCCCCTTGGGGGAAAGGATGTCCCTTGCCCATTGAAACCCATTTCCCATACTAATTTGCTCTGAAGATTTTTGTTGCGAGTCTTTGCATACAAACTATCCTGAAGACTTCATGAATTGCATTATCCTGTCTAATGGCGTGCTGGCGAATTCATCTAGGTCTTGGAAAAAGCTACTCCCCAGGAATTTGTTCCTGCTGTGTTGGAGACCAGGGCAGAGGCATAGGAAGTGGGTTGTGTCCTCAAAAGCTCCCTCGTCACCGCAGCCTCTGCAGAGTTCTTCTTCCGTCAGACGTAGTTTTTTCAAATGATGCCGTAGAGAGTTGTGCCCCGCGATAACCCCAAAGAGGATGGAAAGGGATTTCCTGTCTTCCCGCATAAGTCTCTCGGATCTGCTTTTATCTAAGAACGGCCATAGTTTCCTCATGATTACACAGGTATCCAAGGCGGTCCATCTGGTGTTCGCCCCTTTTATGGTGTGCGCAAGGCGGGATGTTCACGAGTGTTTCTGCTTGTCTTGAAACGGCTGCAGAAACCTCTCTTGCTAATTCAGCAGCTTTCTCGTTACCTGGTATACCCTCATGTCCAGGGACCAGCAGAGCGATACCTTGTGCTGCGTTCCAAGAACCTTAAGCTCTTCTCTACAGCACTTCACAAGTTTTGACTTAATTTCTGTGGCAGTTATTGCTTTTATAGCCTCCTGGCTGTCAATAAAGAACGTGATACCCTCTTGTGGTATTGCCCTTACTACAGACTCAAGGGCGGCTGCTTTGGTCTGCGAGGCGTATTGATTTCGATATTCCTAGCGATTCGGATAAGATGCCTGACCCTACACCGGTGTCCATTTTAGAACCGTCTGTGTACATAGCAATGGATTGCGCATTTGGTATCTAACCTCTTAAGCACTCCTCCCTGCTAGGATAGGCAGGACTTAGTGTACATCCATGCCTAACTCCTGAATGCGTATGGAATCACTCCGAAAGTACCTCACCATCCCACACCGCCGCTTTAGTATTGGCATAGCCTTCCAAACTTCAGCGACATTCCCAATCCGTACAACTTATACAATAAAGCTTTTCTGTCAACCGAGTCGAAGGCTGCCTTAAAGTCAATAAATACCGCTTTTTGCCCTGTGCCAGAAATTAGTTCACTATGCTATTAAGGACGAATATGTGATCAGGTGTTGCGTATCCTGGGCTAAAACCTGCCTGGTATTCCTTCAGTAACTTGTTCGCACATATCCACGCGTTTAATCTTTTTTTTTAAATCCTAGTAAAAATTAGCCGCCGTAGCGGCCAGTATCGAACAAGACCCAGAAATGTCGATTCGGCGCCGATCAGCTCAATAGGGCTGGATTTGGGCCTACATCTATATAAGATTGTGCTAACGCAAGAATTGAAGCCGGAAGACCATAGACAACGCCGTGAGTTCGCTAATTGGGCGCTGGAAATGTTGGCCCGAGATCCGAATTTTGGCCAAAAAATCAATGTTGCTTTTCGTCAACAAGCAAAATTGCCGCGTATTGGAGCGAACACAATCCACAAGTGTTCGACCAATGCATCAATGCATTGACTGCGGCAACATTGGACCTTATTTCTTTCGAAATGACAAAGGAGACACCATTAGCGTCAATGGTTTCAGGTATAAAGCGATGTTAACCGACTTTCTGCGGCCAGAGCTCGACAACATCGATATATCCGAGCTGTGGTTCCAATAAGACGGCGCTACATGCCATACAAGCGACGCAACGCTCGAAGTTGTGAAGGAGAAATTTGGCGACTGGGTCATCTCACGGAGAGCCTTCATCAATTGGCCGCCGCGATCATGCGACTTGACAGCACTCGATTATTTTCTCTGGGGCTACGTCAAATCCTTACTCTACGCTGACAAGCCAACCATTTTGGACGACCTCGAGGCTTACATTCGAGACGCTATTGCCGGAATACCGCCGTACATATTGACCGAGTCATCAAACATTGGACCGACCGCTTGAAGCATTGCCAGCGAAGCCGAGGCGGCCATTTAAATGATGTGCTAATGACATGAATGCAGCTTGAAAATAAAGCCAGAATCAATTTTATATCTCACACCATTGCTGTTTTATTTAAGTTTTTGTAACCGTCGTTCTTATCTGGTCACCCTTTACTACGTTGTCTCCTTGATCATCCTTACAAGCTTCGGTTCGGGCTTTGGTAAAACTTTCGCTCTCATTCCTACAGTAGCATCTCTCTACTGAACACTTATATGCATAAAAAAATGCTCTTCAAAAACATAGTTCAAAGTGATGCTAAATCTTCCTCCACTGGGTGAGTTCACACGTAGTACAGCTGCCAAAAGCGCGATCCGTCTTAGACAATCTAGCACTTGGAAGCATAACTCCTATGGACACGGATCTATACTTCACAGATATAGATCAATTGATCCCTAAAGAGCAACGGACTATGTAGTACCATACAGTGACTTTTACAAGAAATACTCCGTTTTTATTCCCGAAAGACAGGACTGGGAATCCAACACATTAACCAATGTACAGGATCTTCAACTCTACACTGACGGGTCTAAAATGGACATAGGACCCGGCGCTGCAGTTTTCTGTGAATCAATTAACATCAACGATTCATACAAACTCCACGACGACTGTAGTATCTTCCAAGCCGAAGTCTTCGCCATTGAAAAAGCAGCACAGACGATACACGATAAGGTACTAAATCCATCCAGGATTACAATCTTCGTGGACAGTCAAGCAGCACTCAAGGCACTGGACAGCGACACAGTTAAATCAAAAACAGTTGCAATATGCCGAAAAACTATAAATAGAATATGCAACACTCACGAAGTCACGCTCTGTTGGGTTCCCGGACATAGGAATATAGAAGGAAAGGAAGCAGCAGATGAACTTGCATGGAAAGGGTCACCATTAAATGAGGATTTCACCCAGACATCAATAGCCATTCCTATTGGTGTATTGAAAAGAAAAATAGACATTAAAACAAGAGAAATGATCAACTCATCCTGGATAACTAGAGGAGACTGAGTCATATCTCGCAGTTTATGGCCAATACTGAACGATAAGAGGACTAAGAACCTTTTATCTATGATGTTGATGATTGATATGCTTATGACATCAGGTTGACCGGGAAAAAAATACTGTGAATCAGAAGCGAAGACAAAACAAATAAATGACATCAAACAACCTCCCCAGTTATCTGGACACCCACCCCTGGAGCTAATATGTGAAACCTAATACACCTGAGTTTCAAACCACTACACCAATCTCTTTCTCTCTCTCTCTATCTTCCTTTCAACGCCCGCACTGTGTATACACATTAAAAGGGTATTCATAACCCCTTGAGTGCGGGTAAATTATATAAAAAAAAAAAAAAACAAAAAGGAAATCAGCTTGATGACAGGAGTACGAACGGGACACTGTCCGATAGGTGCAATGGCCGTCGGACTGGGAATCAACTCACCTGACTATTGCAGAAGCTGCCATGATACAGAAGAAACAGAAACCATCAAACACCTACTTTGCGACTGCCCCAGCCTCCAAATCCGTCGCTTCCACCACATGGGAAACAGGCTATTTGAGGAACTAGAGGACCTGGTGGAAGTCCCACTCAGGAACATGATGTGTTTCGTAAAGAGTACTGGCTGGTTTAACCATACCAACCGATAGAATTCAGTTATGGTATAGGGAAACACAATGGACCAACTGCCCCCCGTGAAAGCACCTTCAGGTGCGCGTCCCTCTAACCATAACCATAACCATAGTTCAAAAACGGAGTAATTGACTTAATTTTGTACTCTCAGTTACAAGGCCAACACAGCACGTAAAACACATTTATGTTATCCGATTTTTTTTCTCCTTCTACTGCACACAATACAATAAAATTCCATAAAAATAAAAAAAAATAAAACAAATCTCACAAGTAAACCCCTAGGCGTACTCATAAACTCAAACTCACTTCATACGTTGATTTACTGATTAACACCCTCGTTAAAGTATCGCGTTCTAACACCGTGAATGCAAAATGATTTCATACTTTTCTGTTTATTTAAGGTTTTTTCTGTTTTTTTTTTTTTTTTTTGGAAACAAGTTTCAATGTCATGTATCATTAATTTTACATTTAAAAAAAAAAAAAAATCTCATTCAACTGGCACGTTGATGACGTTAACCATGTTTTTCGATGTTTTTTTAGCCGTTTTTGTCGCGCATGGTTTTGGATTACAACATTTTATTGCGCGTTTCAGTCTTAATGCACACGCTATCTGCGTGTGCTTATTTGTCCTCCTTCACAATTAGCGAAATGTGAAAATGAAGAAATCAAGTAAAAGATACATAATTTCCATATAAACAGTGGATACAGTGTTGGTTTGTGACCAAGAATTTCTGAGGTCTTACTTATGGTGTGATGCACATTAAAGTGCCAGATGTCAGCGGGAGGGTAGGCATCTTGAGCGATATTTGCGGGATGATATCATCGGTCGGGTATACGAGTGTGCCACCCAAAAGCAAAACAACAAATATTTGTTGGAGAGTTTGTTGTTTCTTTCGATCTTGAGGGGTACAACGCATGTGCTAATAAAAATGTTTTATAATCGTATCTATGCAGTCGCGTGGATCATTAATTTGAGGTTTTTGCATTTTGGCACTGATCCTTAATTGATAAGAGTCGTACTGTGAGTGGCATACTGAATGGTATGGATAAAGACGCAATTGGAAGAGTGTAGCACAGTGATTGAATCTGGAAAGCAATTCAACTGAAGTTGAAGTATCGCAAACATCTACAAGTCGGGCAAGCGCAAGTGTCGATGATGATTTGAAATTCCTTAGCCGATAGTACTCGGAAATCTGTGAAAAAGAAATTGAGCAACAAAGACTTGTGAAAAAAGCGGCAACGGTTTCATAAGACTCCAACGATGTGTACAGTCTTCTTCTAAGTGATAACAAAAATATAGCAGACTTATCACAGACGTCCGGGAGCATAAATTTAGTCATGAAGATCTAGCGTGGACTCCGCTTTTCAGAAGATCTTCTCTGAGCTTTGAGTTCACCAGATATCACCTTTTCCACGACCCTATAGTGACTTGGAATCCAAACAAGCTCAGTTTGGAGTTTGAAATTAGAGAGTTGGGAGTGGTAGAAGGTTCTAATATTGAGACGGAAGGTCAATGAGGTCAAATGCTGTCAAAATTAAAAGACAACCAACATTGATGTCTCGGGCAGAACGTCATAGAAGACAGATATAACCTTGACGTAGTTAGGGACTCTGTCTACCTAGGCTCTGCTATTAATACAGCGCTGAGATCAAACGAAGAATAACTCTTGTCAACTGTTTCTTTGGCCTTAAAAGGCTAAAGAGGAATACCCCCTTTTGACCAACTAAAGTGACCCTTAACCATCCCAGTCCTGCTCTATTATGCAGAGTCATAGATTTTGTCAAAAGTGGATGAGGTCGCTCTTGGTTGTTTCAAGAGGAACATTTTCGAGCGATTTTTGGTCCCGTCTGCATAGACGACAAGTGGAGGAGGAGATTACACCGACGAACTGCACGGCCTGTACAGCGACATCGACTTAGTCAGAAGAGTGAAGGTCCAACGACTGAGGTGGCTGGGTCTTGAATGATTCGGCCTGGAAAATCTTCGAATCCATGACACAGGAACGGCACAGTAGAAGAAGACCGCGACTTAGATGACGTGCGCAAGCTGAAGGGGACCGCAGTCAACTTAGCGTGCGAAATTGGAGGCAGCTAGTTGAGCTGGCTGGAGATACTTGTTGGTTGATGGCCAAGTCCACCCCAGACTATAGCCCCACCTTAAGTAAATAAGTAAAAGAATTGCACAACGGGGCCACAATATCACTGAAGTCGCACATACATAAAGTGCACATACATACGTACTATCATAAGTTTCCGGTTAAAGGAGTTTGCGTAACGAGAAGTAAGGCGTAATGTTATCACAGAGATGCTACCAACCCCTGACCAATTTATGCCCTTCCGTAGCCAGGGCAAATTGGAGCAAATCGGAGCACATTTCGTCATCCTCCTGGAACCAAAGCTTTCACAAGACCAAATCGTCTGGTTGCGGCCTCAAAATATTAGCTATCATGTCTCTGTAGCGCAATAAGGTCATTGCAACCCACAAAAGGAGGATGAACTGGCGTCTCTTCGAGATGAAAATGAGATTCGTCCAAAATCGACGCTATTTTCCAACTGTGAATATCGCGCACTACAGAACCATGAATGGGTTTGGTGAACATGTGGTTCCAGTCCAGCAGGACAGATCAACCGCACACATGTCCACCAGCGACAGTGGACATTCTGCAGCAAACGTTTCCAAGCCACTCAATCTATCATTTTGGCGATTTATATTGGGGCCCGTAAGATGTCCCGATATGACACTTCCAAATTTCGTTCTTTGATGTTTCTTGAAGTCACGGACCTGTACGAGCAAGTCCCCGAATCTCGGCGGTTGTAAAGGACAACATCCGACAATAAAGTCATGGAAAATGCTGGGGAATAGGCCCGAATGCGCATCAACTCTGGCGGCCACCTGACCGATATTAAGCAATATGAAGGATTGGAGTGACGAATCCATAACAAACGGACTAAGCAACCACACAAAAAAGTGATGCAGAGACGGCTCGAGAATGGAAGAAAAAATCAGGAGCTAAAATCAAAATCAAAGCACTCAGAGTCGATGGGTAAAAGTACCCGCATCTTTTAAACAATGCATGCCACTCTAAACAAGGACAGAATAGAGGTGTACACGGGTAGATCACATATCGATGGAGAATTGGGGGCGGGGGTATATTGCCGAACGCCACCTCTCAATCACGCAGTCCATCTGTTCGTGACTGTCTTTCAGGGAGATTTTCGCTATACTTAAGGGCGCGGAACTATTACTTAGTACCGGAACCCAAGGTAATAGCGTCAGCATCTGCTCGGACAGTCAAGCAGCCCTAATGACACTTGCAAACCCAGAAACCAACTCAAAATTGGTGAGGGAATGCAAGGAAAAACTCAACATCTTGGCAACCTCCTCTCAGGTCAACCTGGTTTGGGTACCTGCCCACTGTAACATACGAAGCCGCGGATAAACTGGCGAGAAAGGGGGGCGAGTAACACGGACAAACCCACGGTTACAACCATAGGAGTAGCCTTGAAGGTAGTTAAAACCGCATATAGCAGCACGTTCGCAAAACACCACGCAAACCTGCAAAGCTGCCAAAGCCATGATTGAGCGCCCCTGCACCTATCAAGCAAAGAGGTGGTAGGACTGTACACCGGCCACATCAACCTGAACAAACACGCCTACAGACTGGGACTACTGACATCTTGCACTTGCCCGGGTTGCGAGGAAGAGAAACAAAGCCTTCAGCACTTCCTCTGTGAATGCCCTGCAACAGGGGCGCTAAGATACAAACGCCTGGGAAGACACGTGCTACCCTGGCTGATTTATCTTAGACGTTGCAGTTTCGGAAGAATCCTGGAGTTCATTAGAAACTTGGAACAGTGAACCCCATCCGTCACTCCATCCTCAAAGCAAACCACCCTTCATTAGAACGGGCTTTCAAAATCTAACTCAAAAACTACAAGAAATCGAACATAATTCAGATCTGAGTATATGCAGGAAACGTGACGTTCATCTATCCCCAAGAGCTTCAGATTTTCCATTGTTCTATGATATTGCATTGAAATTCCATCCACGTCTTGCCATATCAAATCATGCAACAAATTAAGTACGTCATCTCAGAATCAATGAGATATCGACAAGGCGTGATGAGAATCATCTCCAGCCTTATTTATTTATTAATTTATTGAAATGAAATTCCACAGGCGTAAATAAAACCTTTACACGAGCCTTGAACTTGAATTTAACGCAACCGATTCGATTCTATGTATCTGTCAACGTTTTGTAATACTGTTTACCATGTATCTACACGTCAATGTCCCCAAGTACTTTACCGCGCCAGGCAACATGTGCGGTCGAAAATTTTATCCAATGATGTAATTTAACACACATCCATCTGCACATGAGCTTGCAATTTAATTAACATTATTAATTCACCACTCAATGAAAATAGTCAACAATTGCAGGAATAATTACGTATCCGTCGAACTCTCCAAATTTGTATTTAAAACAGTTTCGTGGCCCATAAATGGTTAACAGCTCCCCCCACCTAATAAAAACGGAAGCCGTTGTCATACTAGGCAGGCACACTACAGCGTGACATCAACAATAAAATTAAAAAAAAAAAAAGTAATTTTCGAAAATTTTTTAAAGGGTCTACGGTTTACGATTCTGTCAAGAGTGACGCGACGCTAGCCGCTGCCGCTGCCGGTTTTACTGTTGGTCATTCCCATGCACTCATGAGTGTGTTTGTGTGTGTTTTTTTTATTATTTTATTTGCCTGTAATTAAAATGTTTGTCGTGATGTCACCACTTGTTGCAGCATAACAGTGCCTGAATGTCAAGTTGAGTTGAACACGGTTTACGGCTTCACGGCAAACAACCGCAACCACAACACCCAACAGAATACCAGCGCAGCGGCGGCAACAGCAGTGCCAGTAGCAGAAAAACAATGTATCTGGATGCGCGTTCATTAACCTCATTACCATAATGTTAATGTAATTTGGCAATACCCCCCCAGTATTGGTGTAGAGTATCTATAAAATAGTTTTAAGCTCACTTATGATCAAGTACTTTGGCAAGCACTCATGACGACGACGACGACGACGACGAACAGCAGCAGTAGCAGTACAGTCTCTCTTGGGAATGACATGACAGACGGATAGACATTCATTTAGTGGACTCCGACGTTGTGAGTGTGTGCATTTTCAGTTCAATTTTATGGAGTAGATACCGACATAATACTGCAGGCCAAATGGGACTGCAGTTTGTTGGCTTGTTGTACGATGGCAAAATGTACATCGCCTGGAGCAGTCGGTTTTTTTTTTTTTTTTTTTTTTGCCAAGTTTTATGGTAGTTTTGCCTTTTTTCTTTTATCCTTTTTTAGGTCTATTATGAAAAATATCCTGTAAGTGTATATCATAGAGTTTTATTTACAATCCATTGAGGACATGAAAGGATGACAAATTGCGAAGTCATTATCGTTCGACTAAGTTGGTTGTGTTAAGTGAAAATGGCTTTTAGTCGAAAGACAAAGGAATTTGATGGCAATGAAATGTCCTTTAGAAGGACAGCACTGTGGTTGGGGGATATACGAGTTCATTATGTGAATTTGTCTGGAATTATGGAACATCATAGTAGGTTAGGTGGCATATCCACGGAAGTGGTAGGTTACCACATGAGCCGGTGAAACCATTTTGACTTTTGGAAGATCGACAATGTCTTGAAGGTGTCCTAACAAGTATTCTCCTAGAACCTCTTTTTTGAAGAGGGCAGATGCAAGTGTGTTTCCTTCTCTCCCTTGTCCATGCAACTGCGGCAAGGCATTGGCCGGAATCACTAGGCATGTCACTCTTTTGCACTATGACCTATGAGTACTATGACCTTAGGGTACCGATGTGTGATCTGCTTATTTAAGCAGGCTATTCGTTCGACTTAGGATAGGTGGCTGCGTTGATGAGGGGAGAAAAGAATCGACTCATCCCACTCAGGTGCTTGTGGACCCAGTGTGATACCCACTGGAGGAGTTGATCTCCGTTCCTGTACTGGGTTCCCATCTTTGTCCATCTCCATCTCTCATTAGCCTGTTTCAGTGGTAGAGTGGAGGTCATGTATCTTGCCGTTTCTATTGGTAGGTATAAGGGGTCCGCTTTGTCGAAAGCGCCCTCTATGTCATTTCATCGAGATATGAGACTTTTAACTGCATGTGTGACTCTGCTAGACAACACGGGGTAGATGGACATTGGACTATGATTAGGGTAGCGCTGATGAACAGAACTTTGGTAGTAGATGCGGATTGTGGACGCTGTGTTATTGCGGGTGTAAACAGAGGCACCTGACGCCACTGCACATTGACTCTCCTTTACATACTCTCAATAGTGCTTATGTTTACGCCCAGGCAAACGCGGATGAAGTTGTCATACTTTCTGCCGGGCTTTACCTAGAGTAGAGCTGTCCTAACGCGCAGGTAGCTCTAGCTATGATCGATGAAAGGTGCATTAGGAGAGGGCTGGCACTGTTACCATTTAACGTAGCATTCTCTTCCCATTGCTGTCGGCTGCGAATGCTAGTCTTGAATTTAATATTGAACTCCAGGATCGGTGTAACGTAGCCCAGGACTCCTATTTTAATGTCACTTTGGTGTGCCCTTAGTTATTAGACTTCCATCGGGACGATTTAGTCGCAGCGCCGCGGCGAATTCATTGCTGTGTTACATCAGAGTAGCGACTAGCTTTAGTACAAATTTTAGCTTCAGTTTAGTAAACAAAGTGCCTAATGCAGACAGGACTTGATAAAAGGCAGATGTAGACTACAGTATGGGGAATCATTCAAGGTCGTTTCGCTCTTGTGAAAATATAACCTTAACAAGTGCAGCTTTGTACGAAGAAATATCGCCGATCTGCGGTTCCAGAGATGAAGATATTTTGCGATTTCGATTTGAACAGTGCTGACAGATGTTAAGCATCCGTAAACAGCGGTTCTGTTCAGAATTTCAGTTCTGTGTGCAAAAATGTGGACCAAAAATCTGGAATTACGTCACACGTGACGTTGTGGTACAGTGGTTAGTGCGTTGGCCTCCTGAGCGGGAGGTTTGAGCTTCGAATCCTCCTCGGAGAGAGAGAGTAATCAGAGAGTTATAACTCTCATAAAAAATGTTATCGATTTGCCTTTCGGATATGGCTTCAAACTCTAGATCCTTTCCTTTTGTGAGAAATATTATAACACGCACAACATGCATGGTCGCGAGAAGCTAGGCTCTGAACCACATAAGGTCTGTTGCGTCAAATATTTATTTTTTTTTGTAATGCGTAACACAAGTTCAAAATTTCTCGGTGGTCTCATATTTTGCACGAAATCCTGTATACGAGTACATTCTCGTGCAGGGAATCATCAGTTACTCCAAAGAGACCACCAACTACGACAGTGGAATGCTCACACCAGTCTAACTCCTCATGAGCGACGAAACCCACTCTTACCACAATCGGTTTGTTAGTGAGCTGAACTTCCGCTTTTGGAAAACTGAAATCCCACACATGATATGCGGAAAGCTTTAAATTCCAAAAGGGTGACTGTGTTAGTGCAGTAAGGTGATTGGGGCGCTTTTCTTCGAGGATACCGCCATGAACGTCACTGGCCAGAGCTATAGGAAGATAAAGAAACATTTTTCGGAGACCGAAATGGGAAAGTACGCTCTGGAAGGCATGTAGTTTAGCAAGACAGTGCCACAGCATACGCAGCTCGTATGTATATGCTTCCGGGTCTCCTCATTTTACTTTCAGGCAACGTGGTAAGGCCTGCTAGATCGCCCGATTTGACAGCACCGGGGCGTCTTTCTGTGGGTGAATTTGAAGTACAAGGTTCTTACCAGAGAGTACCCGGACTCTAGATCAATTTAATTTTCAATTTTCACAACATCAGTCGCATGAGTACCCACGCCCTTCAAGAGTAGACTGACGATGGATCTAAGGTATCCTTGAAGGTTTTAACGTCGTTATCGGAGAGGAGGAGAAGAATAGTGGGACTGTCCACAACACAGTAGTAAAACACAACGTCAGCAAACGGACTCAGGCTGGTCGAGTTCGCAAATGGGGACTACACATGGCAATCTGCGTTAAGGTCTAGCCATGGTAAAAAAACACTTCCTTGCGACAAGGATAGAGATTCCATCTGGCCACAAGATTCACTAGAATTTTGGTCGTGACTGGGTTACTCGAGCTTCTTTAACAGCATAGAACCAATAGCTCTCTCTGTGGACGTTGGACTTAATCAAGGGTGCGTTTTGTCAGCTCTCATTTTCATTAAACAAATGCACAGCACAGCCGAAGGATTTCAGGATTAATCAACTATTTTTAGATGCGAATGATTTGGTCATCATAGAGTCCTCTCAAACCAAGCTTCAGTTCCCCGAAAGCATTGTAACCGTCTGTGATAGAACTTAGGTGAAGGTCAACGTAAATAAATCAGAACTGATGGTTGTTTTAAGGACGCCCGTTCAGTGCACTTTGTGTGTGGTGGAGTCAGATGTAAATAGGTGGAGAAAATTAAGTATCCCGTGGTCTCATTTTCAAGTGATGGATGATGCAATGGTGTGTTATCCTGTAGGATTCGTCAATGGTTGGTCCATATGCTACGAGGAATGATGAACTTGGTGTCAGTCTAAAACTGGGTATTTCTTCCAACTTGGACATATGCTCATGAAATCTTTCAAAGATGACTGAAAATATACGAATAGCGATACAAGCTGCAGGGATAAGTTTCCTTTGGTTGATGAAGAAACTCGCAGGAATGTTGAACTGAAGGATCTACGACGCGTTATACACGTTGCGATAGGGCAAGCGATTCCAAGTCTGGTCTGGGTGCCAGATCACACTGGGATCTTAAGGATTGAGATCTTTGATGAGTTTACCATACAAGGCCAGAGGATGATTTCTTAGAACCTGACACTGCGATGAGGTTTCTTAGTACACAGTTACAGACAGACTAAACGAACGTTCCAAGACGTCTGTAAGAAGTCAGTGACATTCCCGCTGTCTCCCAAGAGAAAAGACTGAAGTCAAGTTCCTGACTTTCTAAAGGGACACTAAGCTCTTTTTAATCATCTCAATGTGCCAGGCCTAAGTCACACCACAGTCTGCATTGCTTGTTGAGAGGGTGACGATACCTCGGATCATTACCACTGCGTTTGCCCTGCCAGCGTTCGTACCAAATGGCAGATCTTCCGTGCTGATGTGGTCAGTTATCATGGGATAAAATGGTGTTTTGCTTCCTAGTAGAAAACCGAACAACTCAATAAAGCCTCATATCTGGTGCCGCATGGGGGTTTCTCTTGAAGAATTCAGGGTCGATGGCGGAGGAGAGAATATTCCACCACGGCGAGTTCGTCTACATTTGCGATACTTTACCATTTTTGAGTACGCATACGCCACAGTGAATCCAAATCAGATTAAATCCTACTTATAGCTTATACAGTGCATTCCACTCTACAAGACACCACTAGTTTCTGCCTCTACCACCGTCAAACACACATCTATGCCTAGTTCATTGCTATCGATTTGACCTTAGCCGTCAATATCCAGACAAAACAAGACAACCATTCCAAATCGAACCGACACACTAAGGAAATCCATTATTTGCGGTCTAGCATATTTGCAAGCCAAATATGTAAATTCTTGTGGCTTTAGGTCAAAACTTAGCGCAACTCTATAACCAAGACACGGCTATACTCCTACAGTGGTTCACTAAAATAACAAACCCCCGAAGTAAACACGATGATATCATTCTCAAAAGATTGACATTGAATTCGAAATGAAAATACGGGCTTAAAAAAAAAACGAAAAAAAAAAAGAATTCCTCCATTAAAAAATGATTTTAAAAATTCCACGATGCCATTTCGTTAAAAGATCAACTTCAAGACTTGTAGGAGTAGGTTGTTATTGCCGTTTATTAAGCCTTTTCCTATTAATAATCATTTTACAGTGATCTCATTAATGGCATAGTTGTGCCTCCGATTGGTTTTTATTTCCTTTGTTATTTGTTGTTAACGTTTGCAAAACAATCTCGATACAAATGAATGTGATTTGTTTTCCGCTCTCTCCGTCCTTGTATCTAATTGCATGTCATCGGCAATTAAAGTGTCAACTTGGTGTATAGGTAGGTAATAGAGTTACGTAAGAATTGTAAATATAATTAATTCAACCAATTAATTTAATTATCTTGCGTTTCGATACCTATTCCGCAAAAAAAAAGGTTCAAAGTAGAATTAGAAAAAATAGATAGAAGTGGATCAGCTGTTAGTACAACATTATTCAGCAAACAGGTGGATTGTTTGAAGCGACTCTTATGTCGAATATTCCGCACTACATAGGGTTACGTTCTGTAAGATTTTTCAAAAACCAGTCGTCGTTAATAATACTTAATCCAACGGAAGATACATTTCTGTATTCTAGTACAAAACTGATAACTTAAAGTATCTGAGGAATAGTTTACGGACAGCTAAGCATTCCCCTCCATTTCGTTAAAGCTGAGGAATTATCACAAATTGACGCAATTCATGTAGCACGGAAACTTGTATGATTGCAACGTAATTACCCCTATCGTTTGGGGTTTGAATTACCGATGATTTCAAGTTATAAATGATCTTTGTACTTTGTCCTGAAGCTGAGCAATAAACAAAGTAAAATAGATTTTTTCATCAAATCCTCATCAGTTTTCAATCAGCGGATGCCGTCGCTACAAACGATGCAATGGTGAATGTGCTAATCACATGCGTATACTAAAGTGTGTTTTCATTTCCTTATTTTCCGATTATTTTATGGGACTGATACTTTTTTTCTCGTTCACCAGGGAAATAGGTATGCGAGCTCATACATGCTCATACATGTGCCGAGAGGTGCAAATGCATAGTATAGTGCTATTCAGCTCATAAAGCAAATGGCTGGTTGTCTTGTGAAAAATTTGCTAAATGGAAACGCATTTTGAAAGATTGTCGAAGCACTGTACCTATACATAAAATTTTAAGTGGTACTAAGCTTGTCTTATAAAGTTCATCGAAGTCGGTGTGACGGTTCATTAGGTTAGATTAGGTAAGTGGGTCAAACGCCACACTCAGGGTACTACAAACCCATTGCGGTACCCATAGGGGAGAGTAAGTCTTATACCAGCGATTGATGTATGGATGAAGCGGGTCCATTGCGAAATGAACTTCTATCTCACTCAGTTTCTGATGGGACATGGCTGCTTCAGAGATTATGTCTTCAAACGCGGGCGCACGAAACTATCCCAAATTGTCCACACTGTGGGCATGTTTCGGAAGAAAACACGGAGCATGTGCTCTTTCATTGTCTACAATATAAAACCGAGAGGATAGCCCTCCAGGACCAATTTGTCAGGTCTACGAATCGCGCATGCCAGTAGCTCGGGTTACTTGTATCTATGAATATATCACATCCTTTGGCGCAACCAAAAAAAAAAAAACCCATAGCGGAGATATGTCCCTTGCCCATTGGTTGACCTTCTTGTATAGCTATGGTTCAGATCTTTGCTTATGATGAACTAGCAAACTATTTACTTGACCAGAACTTAATGTATGAAGCTCAAGATATCGTTCACTGCTTTACAGGATATCTTCCGGGTCCTGGAAGAGGTGTTGGCCAAGAAATTTGGCTTCAAGATGAATGACAAGGTGCCAACAAGGTAGTAGCTAGTGTGTTTGCTTGGGACCTGGCCAGAGTAGGTTCAAGGTACCAATCCCAGCCACCAAGCACAAGTGAAGCCAAATTTTTTTTGCGGTTTTGCGGTTACACAAGTGTCTAGGGACGACCATCAGTTATTTGCCCCCTTGAACCCTTATCCGAGCTGTAGATGATTACCGACGATTCGAATTCATTTGGCCCAGTTTGCGAACTCGTCAGTCTTCTCATTACATGGTATGCCTTCATGTTCACGAACCCAGGTCGTACTTTGTGCCGTACTTGGACAGGTCGGGAAAGAGGTAAGGAGGGTAAACGAAATGGAAAAAAAATACTTTGGGGCGAACTTCTTAAGCAGAGATAAGACGGACAATTTCTCCAGGAGTACGTCTAGGAAAAGAAAGATCTAAGGTACCATCACGTATGACGTTAATTGCCTGACGATATCGTTTTGACAATAGTTCTGCACATGTAAAAACTGATTAAGAGGCCATGATACGTACAAGAGCAAAATGGCTAAAAAAAATACAAATATTTGGCACAGCAGACAGTTGTCCTTTAAAGCAGTAGTTCAACGCACTAACCACTGCCTCACACCCATGGCAAATGTTTTCAAATCATCTGAACTGATGCTTCTTTTGGAATAATTTTGCGTGCTTAGTTCACAGGACACTCTCGAGTTTCAACGGTGGTAAGCAGAGACATATAGAGAGACATCGGTCTCGTAAACATCGCCTGGTCGGCCTGATAACTTTCGGCAGCAACCTCTTTGGTACTTAGCCTTGAGGTCTTGGGCTAGAAAAGTGTACTGTCGACTAGAGATTCATGAGTTAGATTGGCTTATGTTAAAACGGCTGCGAGTAACACAAGTGCACATTTGGACCAATGAAGAGTTTATCGTAGTACCCCAAGGATCTTGTAGAAGTTTCCTTACATACAACTTAAACCCATTTGAGACTTCTAATGAGACTAAGGGGGTCGTTGACATCTATGTATGTACATATATGTGCTAGGTCGTCTAACGTGGTACATAGGTGAAGTTTCCTTTTGAGGAAGAGCATGTGCGCAGAAGGTTGAAAATATTGTCACTTTCCTTATCGTTTCTACAGTTCCTGCAGAAGTCATTTGATGGGTGGTCGAGCCTCATGGATGACTGCACATATGACGCAAATGTATGACTGCGCTGATGTTAAATTTTTGAAGCGACAGTAAACTTTTAGAGCGCTTCAGATCTAGCTTAGGGCAAAGTACGGGTCAAAGTTAATTCTGATGAATGCATTAAGGCGTACCTTGCAAGACGTAAGGGCCCCAAAGTCCGCATTTTGCTCGGATGGGTATTGTAGTACTATGCAAGCTCTTTCGTCTTAGAAAGGTTTATGCTGAACACTGTATAATGACGGCTTAGAATCGTGGAGTAGACAGTTTGTATACCGAACCATTGTGAGATGGCTTTGAGGCTTAAGGTTGCACTAAATGTCTTTTGTTTGCCAAACATATCGAAAAGAGTTAGGTGGAGGTGGCCTTCATAGTGCTCGCTGGTGCAGAGAGAGTCTGATCTAATTTTTGCATAGTCTAATGGAAGAGACGCCCCACTTCAGATGGGTTTTTTCGGGAAGAATATAGAGTTAATGACGCTTTTTCTGGGATATTGGCTAAAGCCAAGGGATTTTAGATTGTACCTCCAACCCCTTATTAAATTTAAAATCGACTTTAACAGCGTAAAGAGAAGTAAACCATACAGAACCGTCCCGTGTTTAAATATCTCTGCCATTTTCGGAAATATTTAACGAGGACATAACGAAAAGTGTCAACAAGAAAGGACATACGACGCCTGTAAATCAATACCTTTCTAAGGATTTTGTCTAGGCTTTGCTGTTAATTTTGAATGCGACACCAACGCTGAGACCAAATAAAAAATTACTCCGGTCAGCCGATATTTCTTTAAGATAAGCAAACAACTGAGAAGTAAAGTTCTTTTAAGAACGACTCGCACATTATTCCAGCTCGCTATATGACAGAAGAACGAGAGTTGACATTGAATGGACGGAAATGGCGAACTAAATGGGTTCTTACAGTGATATGGACCTGGTCAGCGCCTAAGATAGCTGCGAGATGTTAAGTTTATAGACAGTCCCACGCCGGACCAAAAAATCTTTCAATTCATTCCGATGGGTCAACGCAGAGAGGCAGATCACATCTTAGGTAGAGCGCACGCTTGAGGACGTCCTTAATGATGGACGCAAGCTACAGAGCAAGCTTGATATGTATATTATTTCGAGAGATTTCGAATCCACAGTGATGGGTCCCTTTTCCTCTCTCTTCCACGATCCATCTTAGTCCGAGAGACTGCCTGGATTTCTCCACAGGTCTGGATGGGAAGATTCATTGGTCGATGCATTTGTCGTCATCGCACCGTAGTTGGAAGGAAGGTAGTCCTAGCCCATCGCTTCGAATATAAAAACACCGATTTGCATACAAACTTATCAAATAAATACCAATTCATCTGCTACCGGAAAGCCAACTTCGACTTAACAAAATTCCTACTTTTCCCTGTCAGAATTGATAGATTGTGTGGCTTTGTTTACAGCATGTTACACGCATCTTTATTTAGATGTCAAGGTAGCGTGAATAAACTCTCAAATCATCCAATCAACACGTTTTCAATGAAATAAATTAGCATACATTTTATTTCTGTCTGACTTCCGTTTTCGAAAATCATAAAATCCAGGTGATGACTTCGTTGAACGCACGAATTCGAAATTATTTCCCTATCATCTATTCCATTGCCAAACAAAGATTTGTATCTTCTTGGCTTCAATCACAACTCTTCTAATTCTGGTCAAGACCTCTTACATCTCATCTGTGTTCCAAACACGGTCTTCTAAATTTAAGTGAAAATAAAAGTGAAACGAAATCTCAAACTCATCATCAAGCGCTCTCAAGCTAGCCTGTGTATCTTTTTTTTTTTTAAATTTTTTTAAAAATGCCTCCGTCTTAAATTCGTTGCACGTTTCGTTAATTTTCTTATATCGTGCTGTGACTTAATGTTATCTGACAACATTTTGCTAATTTGATTGTGTGTACGAGAATTGCCTTCTTCTCTCGTAACCAGATTCGTATCGTAATCATCTTACAGATTCCACTCTTGTGATTTGTTCTCCAACTGGAAAGCGGTATTTTTAATTTTTTTTTATTTGACAGCCACGTGAAGCTTTATTTATCCGTTTTCTTTATGTTTTTAAGGTTCTTTTACGTTGAATCTTTCTCTGGACCACACCATCATGAGAATGTATCTGTAACCAGTTTTTAAAGAAGAAAAATGTGTTATCTATGCCGGCATTGAGAAATTTACCGGTTTTTTTTTTCAGAATTAAATTAGAACGTCAAGTTGGTAAGGCTTGACAAACTTGTATCGGTTTGTGTGTCAGGCCAACAGAACAATGTCAACACCATACAGTGTTGTCGTGCACGAGTGTTTCTGACCGTATTCCCATAGCAAAAGATGAGTTGTGTTATGCTTTAAACAGGAAATAACATCGCAGAAGTGAATGAATCTTTACTGCAGATTGGATAATAAAATAAATTATTAATAGTAACGTTCAGTAATCCGTATCTGTGTTTTGCTTTTATATTGAAGAAGAACTTGTTTGAGTGTACGATGGGATTTACCTGGCAATTATTGGTAGATAGTTGGCTTAAACAAGAAATAGTATCTTTCCATTGAATTGTGTGGTTTTTAAGAACTAATCATCATCGAAGGGGGTATTAAAATAATTTCATTTGAACGGAGAATAAAGGATTGGTGCTTGCAATTATTTTCTGCAGCAGTATCGGAGAATTGGTTGTGTTTTATGGCGCGGATTTTTAGTATCTTTTCCATTAAATGCATCTCGTATTTTACTTCAAATAATTCGAAATTAGAAGTACTCATATTTACCACGATACTTTATACTTTTTCTAGAAATAAATAACCGGCAATAGATTCGCCTAATGACCACGTAGTTATTTATTTTTTCAGACGATTGAAGAGCTGAAGTAGCCAATGATAGGAATTATTACGTCTAAATATCAGATCTGCCTTTTTTACTTCGATGAGTAGGATTATAAATCCAGATACAATCAACGATGGCATCTACAGTTCCAATCAGCCTAAGACACTTAGTAGATACCTTTTATGGCCTAGTTTCCCATATCTGGTGCAGGGGTCTATAAGCATTTTTCGAGGCGTACGAGTGCGTTTTGAAAGGGAGATAGTGGCGCATGTCCCTTTAATAGGCCAAAGGCAGCGCTATTATTTCCGAAGCAAGTTACTGGCATCGGTTCCACCAGCAGTATGAGTCAAACGTCGGGATATCTGAACTACCATGAAAGCAAACACAAGCTTCAGATGTGGTCGATTTTACTCGTGACAACCCTAAGAACCAAAATAAGGATAATAACCTTCGCAAATTGTGGAGTCTCTGGACCTCTACAAAGCAGATGTCAGAGCCGTCTACAAAGTGCGACAAACAGGGCGTGGGAAAGTTGGAATACTGCGGTACTTAATACGGCAAAAGCAGCGACTATTCGACTGTGGATTTGCAGCCAGAGCAAAATGTCAAGAATGTGAGTACCGTGAGTGCCTGATGAAAATCCGCGCCAAAGCCGAATTTAAGACCATTGCGCTTATACGTCGCCACGTGACCAAAGAAGGCCCCCAATAACACCTAGGCAGGGCATTAGAAAAATGTCCGAAGTACGATGTCAAAATGGTGCGATATTAAAGCCGGCAGATGGCGTTGAAGCTATGGTTGGAAGGCATTGTCTGCATGGCAACACCTCAAGAATTAGGTTCAGGCTAATCCATCGTTCGACTATAGGTACATTGACCTCATTGCGGTTGTCACCAGACACCCCCTCAGTATCCTGAATGCTCAAATAACAAACATCTACTCGGCCTACAACTTGGTTGCAGCCAAAGTACGAATGCAGACGTCTGGCACGGCACGACGTCAACAGAATACAGTGAGAAGGTTCAACGACTAACGACTGCAATTGCTCGGGTTTTTCTTAACCCTCTGCACAATCCTTTAGGCGTTGGTAGTACCTGGTCTGTGTTTCACTTGGCGACAACAACCAAACCATTTAATGAAAAGTGACTTCGAAAGACTAAAAAGGATTATGCGCGAAGTCGAGTCAATAGAAAGGTGTTACTGCACAGTTGATATTGAGAGCCCTGCGGAGTTAAAGAGGGAAACACAATCGCAAGAGTCGCAGTTGGTTATGATCTCTCTAGAGAACATTTCAGCAGACTCTTAAACGGCGCTGACGCTGAGGTCTTCGCTGTCAAGTAGAATAAATCATTTAACTTGGACGAAGGCGTTCAAAATTCTCGTCCACCCCGCTCATCAAAAATCAGACTGATTGCGGTTTTGGGAAGTCGAAGTCTACCATCGACTTGATAACGACATGGTTCGAAAAAAATCAAGGATTTTTACATCGATATCTTCCACATGTCTATCAAATTCAAATTCGTCCACGATAGTGTAGAGACAAGCCATACAGAGCCTTGCCTAATGAGATAGATAGAGATTCCACCAAAGCAAGTTAAGAAGGCGGAAAATGACACGTGTTGCATAGAGCTACGATGTCAGAGGAAAGTGGGGTCCGACAAGGTTGTATGCTATCGCCACTTCTTTTTCTGGTAAAATAATGGAATTTTAAAACCTCGACTACGACGGCGATATTTGTCTAGTAAACTGCAAGCGGTTAATCGTTGTCTCAGAAAAATATAGCAGGGGTCCTGGGAAAATTGCATCTAAAAGGTAGACCTTAATAAGAGATCAAGTCTTAAGCGCATCGATGTAGTTATACAGAATGAATGCAGCCGTTCGCCTTAAAGCTACCCAACAGTGATCAAGAAAAGAATTTGGCCACGCTTCTATTCCAAATAAACTCAGGATCTCTCCCATAAACACGGACTACACCATCCCACGTCTAAATTTTGAAAAGAACTTTACAGTCACCAGTCACCCTTCCAGATCATTCTGGGAGGACGATGCATTTTTAGAAGATGAATCGATTCACTTCCACACCGACGCGACGCGACGGGTCAAAAACCAAAGACGGAGTTGGTGCAGGTGATTTCTCAGATAGGCTTAATCTCAAGCTCTCTTTCCGTCTTCCAAATCATGGTTGCGTGTTCCAGGCAGAAATTATGGCGATCAGAGAAGCCCTATCTTGGCTTAAGAAAAACGTGATATCTGTTAGAGATATCCCAATCTTTTCAGACAGCCAAGCAGCAATCGAATCCCTGAAATCGACTTCTATAAATTCTTTAGTAGCTCTAGACTGCCGTTCGTCTCTTGTGGAGATGGCTTAAGAGCCCCCTATTATAACGATACAGGCGACCTGATGGATATTGACATTAAGAGCCTCTTACGCTTCATAAGAAGCTGAAAATGGTTTAACGAGTAGGTAGAGAGAAACTTTCTCCCATGATCCACGTGGTATCACAAAGGACCTACTTCTGGTCTAAGTGTGTTGGCGACTCCTAGATGGCAGCCCCTTCAATCTAACCTTTTGGAGTTGGACAGGTGAAGAAGAATCGAGGCAATTAGGGAAGTGCTGCTTGCAATTGAGACAGATCGTGAAGAACAGTACACAATCGTGTGCGTAGTTAATGCGCTAAGATCCATAGCACAGAAGCAGAGGACCTACCTAAGTAATGAGACTTGTCTCCTAACTGGAACAGCTTTAAAATACTTATTGCTCCTTGTAAACAATCACCCCACTTGGATGCAATCTCAAAAAATAACTGAAGATATCGACATTAAAATTCATTCACTATCGCTCATCAGTTCAGTAGAACTTTGGCTTAAAAGTAAGCACGCTTACCCTGGTTTATTTTATAATTTCTGCAGAAACTACTAATACGGGGAAGTTCTACACAAATGCAATTTCTAACAAAAGGTTTACTTAGACCAACAGAAATCCATTTTAATACCACTGGCAGAGCGATGAGTAAACGATGAGTAGTCGTTTAGTTTAGCTAAGACTATAGGCATGCGAACGTTGTCCAGATAGTTTCGATCAATGGAAAGGTAATCACCCAGAGTGGCCATACTCGAGAGAAGGTACAATAGACAATTTATCGTCTTTAATTTTTGCTGCCAGTAAAAATTGCCTTTCTGCCACGAATTATTTTCGTTTGCAGGCCCATGTAGGGCGCACAACATTTTCCTTCAGTTTGGTGTTCATTCGAGGTTTGTTGGTCGTCTAGTCTGAGTTCTAGATATTTCATACTATCCGAGATTTATTTTTTTTTTTGTGTAAGCGACTAGTTCCTATTTTGTCGAATTGACTTCGAGGCACTATCTCTCGGTCAATGAGACTCTAATCACGTTATACAAATGGTTTAGAAAGAGAATACATCAGGCGCCGTTGTTCAGGGGTAACTCAGATCCAAAGCACATAATTTTATCTCTCGCAAGTGTCTTCAAAACATTTGATATCAATCTTCTCAATTCCACCCTTCAGATACGGAGATATCCTTTCATTTACACGAAAGATACAATACACACCACGAAAATGGCTGTGAGAAGGTGGACCTTGGGCTCTACTTCGGTTGTTTGCGACAAATATTTGCAATTTCTTTGCAAATCTAGAGGCCTACTGGCTTCAAAAGCCACTCCAACTATGAACTTTATCTGCATACATATGTACATAAGTACACAGGGGTATCTCTCCACGAATCTGTTTGTTTGCGTGGATGTACGCGGTAAGTTCGAAAACAAATTATCCGACTGTGAAGCGGTTTTTCTCACGGTTTTCTAGGATGATCTTCCGACTTGGTTTCAGATTATCACATCACATCACGTATTGGAAGTTAATGGTTCCATTTGATGCATGTGACAGTGAAGAATTAATCAAATCAGCTTCCTAAACATTCACTGTAAAACCGACAGTTTCACTTGGGCATCACAAAGCGTCCAACTATGTACATTATCATGAATTCTACTCCCAGCCGGCAGTTCATAATAGGGACTACACGAGTCCTATTTACTGTTTGTCAGCCCGTTTCCTTATGATTAATTTCTCAGCTGAATTGAGTTGTTCTCTACGAAAACGTAAAGTAGACAACCCATCACAACATCGACAACTTTCTTCGTGATGTAATGCCGGGTGGATCAGCAGAATAAAAATTAGCTTTGATTCAATCCAAACTAACGCCTGCATTTGGGTCATTCAATTCTTAGATACACCGACAGACATTCGTGATAGCATTCAATGTGCTGACACCAATTCAGCAGCGTAATTTCGCGCATTTTATTTTATTTTTATTTCTCGTCTCTTAACAAATTTCATTGAGGGTTCATTGTGCATATTTATAATTGACTCGCGGTGGCCGAGACCACCACCACCACTTTAGCCACTTAAACTTTAAGATACAAAAAATGAGGTCATATCTAAATTTGCATATCGTCACCGTCTCAAAGCGATCAACAAATTGAATTCTACTCCCCTGACTTCAGTTGAATTTTAATTTTAAGTATCAGTTGGCGATGATCTGTTCTTGCAGTATCTGTAAGATACATTACCATACCTGATATGCTGCTACATCCTCGTTGCCGTACAAGGCAACTGGTGATGAATTTCTCGGGGCAAACATTTTTCCAATTCCAAATGTGCATTAATCCAGTGTTGAGACGAAGTATTTGTGTTTTTTTTTAAGCACTTAAAATTCACATAATTTCCCTGTTTTAAGGGCGACGGGAAATTTCTTTTCGCAGACAATTCAAGGGCACACACATACGAGTAGATGCTTAAAACTTTTCCCCCTTTTTTTTCACTTTCAAACGCAACAACAAACACAACAATTACTACCACTCAGGGCTGATTGAAACAACTTTCTTCGGTTTTATTTTTGTGCTTAACATTTACATAGATATGATGTATCTATAGTGCAACTTGCATCTCGGCATGCAGATAATTTCAGATCAACGAACAAAAAGGCGAAGGCGAGTGCAGTAGAATATAAAAAAAAAAAACAAAAAAAACAAAAAAACTCGAAGAAAACTTTTCCTTTTCGAATGTGTTGCACCACTATTCCGACTTTTTCGAGATGATAATCAGGTTTTCACGCTGCATCCACCAAACAATGCCACCACCGACACACCACCAGCATAAGCAGCACGTTGCCGCTCACCGTTGCAAGGTGTTATTTTTTTTTAAAATAAGCAAACTTTCATTTGTATCTTTAGATTAAGAGAGAGATGTTGTTGATTGTGATGACAACTTTCTTGTTGAACTCGCGGTAATTGCACAGAGATTGTATCTGTGGCTGGTTGTAAAACTAAACGAACGTACTGACTCCTTTTAATAACATGTCAAGTGGACACGTACTATATCCTCTTTCACTTAAATGCACTCGGATACTTATTCGTGAGACTTAGATACACATAGATACATATACCGACAGATACTTATTCGTTATTATTTACAAAAAATTTTAAATCTATATCTTTTCGTTAAATTCGTTGTGGATTGAGATACTTTTTTTCCTTATTTCTTGTATTTAATTGAGAGTTGCTATACGATAGCAACAAATTCAATTTTTATTCGATTCGACAGGCGCGTGCAATTGTCGTGTCGTTCGACAACTGATTTCAAAATCTCAGAGCAGAGAACGGACGGAACGCACACGGTCAGACGATTATTATTAAAGCGAAGCTTACGATTAATTTCACGGCTTCTTTCAAACTGAATTCCAGGTTTGAGTTTGTGAATTTATTTTTTTTTTTTTCTTACTTAGGACTGAGCGCGCAGCTGTTTTGTTGTTGGCGTTATACTCAAACGGCAGGTTGGAGCAGGTATTTCTCATGTGTGTCTCTCTGGTTGTTTGTTTGTAGGTAGTTTTAGTATTATTATTCAATTTTTCTTTAAATTGTTTTTCGTATTCTTTCAAATCATGTAGAAAGGTGTATGTTTTGCTGGTAGTCTCGCGCACAGGTGAGCTTAAAAGCAGTTGACAGGCCAGACCGCTGCGCTGGTGTATTTTTATTGCTACTCTCAGATACAAACAGGGAAGGAAAGAAAAATAAAAATCACAACAATATCGTCGTTGGATGAGGTTTTGGACGATAATTGATATTTTTATTTGGAATTGAGTTTTGTATCTCCCCTCTGAGACAGAGGGAGTTGTAAGCAATTACCGCTGTTGTCAATGAATTTGTTCGGTATCGAGTGAAGTCGTTGTTTGCATTTTAAATTTGTTTTCGTTGGTATGGCGATTTGAGTGAGATTGGAAAGTGGTATGAAATGATTTTTATGAGCCGACTACTTTGTTAATTGCAACACTTGAGGACGTCTGAATGACGAAGTTGTTTTATAGGTGTAATAAATGAAGCTTATCAGCTGCTCGTGGGTGATTTCCAGACAACGATTGCGAACCTATGTGCCACGGGAACTATAAAGATTTTGTGCTCAATTTGTTTGCAGAATAGCACTCCCAAAATGAACTCCAATCGGGAATTGAGAATAAGATAGTGATGGAGCCTAAATGGTTGTGTCATCTGTTGGTTTCCTTTTTGAAGCGTCTGTTATTTCGATGGTGGCAACACTAGACCATTCGAAATATTCGCAGACTGTTAGTGTCGAGCCTGCGCGGTAAGAAATGAGTCGTTTTTTAAATATTGAGAACTGATTTCCAAAGTGAGTGTTGTGTTGCAGAAACGGTGGAAAAATTTAACAGAATTTTATGTCGACGGGAACGTTCATAAATAAAGTTCGTGGAATTGGCATGTCACCCGCGTGCTTGCCCAGTAACACGTTTCAGGGCTCAACAACTGTCCATCAGTCGCACTTCTCTGAGGAAGATATTGCATAAAAACCTCGGATTATTTGCTTACAAAGTCGAACTCACTCAAGAGTTGAAGCAAAATGACCACCTGCTTCGTTATCGCTGCTCTGTGTGGGCTTTAAATGAGTTGGAAAATGACTTCGGTTTTAGTCGGAGAATCGTAGTTTCGAAAGGAAATCATTTTCATTTCGCGTCAAGAAGGAAACCTGTAGGATATGGAGTCACACGTAGTCGTACAGAAGTCAATAAATCTTCAAAGAGTGCTTGGTGTCGGTTTTGAAGTGGTGGCATAATTCTCATTTCTTCTTTGAAAACTAAGCTGGCAACAACGTTATGGTGAAAGAAGTGCGCTACGGATAGATGGTAACTCATCTTTTTAGTCTCAATTGGACGACTAGGGCAAGGACAGGTTTTGGTTCTAGCGGGATAGTGCAATATTCCACACCAGCCTTCAAACAATCGACCTAAATTGGGTAATTGCGCTATCAGCCGTGTCTCGGCAACTGCGTAGCACTTTTAACACCGATGGAATTTTCTGAACTATTAAGGACCGTTGTTACTCCAACTGACACACCTAAACAAAACAGACGGCTCAACCCTTGCTTTGTCAAGGTTAGCCTTGGGTTCACAAGTGCACAAGTTTTCCATCGCCATCGAGGCTATTTGACTGACCCCTTTCATACTTGTCAAAAGACTACCAACTCACAGTGCGGATAGTCTCCTTCTTAGCCGACTTTATCGAGCTAGAAATGCTCACGGCTTCCGAATTAATGCCTACATCCCTTTACTTTGACGAGATTGAGATTGAGATCTTAAATTCATGACCACTGGCGGACCGATACTCCCTGAAAAAGCAAACATGTGGTATACAGTTTAATCAAAGTTAGATTCTGGCGTTGGTGCTAGATCGAAACCTCTTGGAAAGTGTTTTTCTTTACGCCATCGAGATATTCCCCGGCATCAACTTCAAGTCAGGCATTAAAGGTGCGACCACCCAAATACTTACGAAAAGTCAAGCGGGGTTGTAAACTCGGAGCTCTGACCTAATTAACTTAAATCGGAAGCAACAAAGAAAATCTGTAGTGGTGGCCCGAACCCTTTTGCGAAACTTCTGAAACCTTAAACAGATGGGACAGCAAATTGTGTCTATCCCACTGGAATGACACTCAAGAACTCCAAGCAAAAAGAGCCCTCTGTCTCTTCCGCAAAAAAGGCAAACGAAATCCTCAAATATAGCAGAGACGACATAAGAAGGTTTGTAAGCTTCCTTTCTCGTCACTGCCAGCTTAACCACAAATACAAATATTTGACGCAACAGGTCGTATGTGGTCAAGCTTGTCCCGACCATTCGCGTTATAAAAGTATTTTTGCACAAATGGAAGGGACCTACAGCTTAGAGCCTTATTCCAAACCTTTTTTTTAAGTACCACCTCAAAAATGAGAATCACTGAGGATATCATCTGCCGCCTCTGTCTAGAAAAGGACGAATCGCAGAGCACTATGTGAGTAAGTGTGGCTGTGTGAAATATTTGGAGGAACATTTTTCATAAAGAGATTATCTTATGAAAAGACTTAGGTGACACCTTTGCAGCAGTAATTCCTCCCTTCATTAGGAAATCCGAACTACTGCTGGCTTAAAGATGGCTTCCCGACCAATAGATCTCAATTTAGGCATACAACCGCAGCCACAACTTTAAAAAAAAAAAAAAAAATCATCCTGATTCAATACTTAGGCACAATGGTTATGGATTTATTATTTAAATTTATTTTGAAAATTTGCCAAGGTAGTCACGTCCTTCTTGACATGAACTATGCCTTGTGGGTTAAATTGACCTTACTAATAGTACCGCTAACATGCGAGTAATAAAGGAAATATGGTTTTAGGTTCATATTGTGACTCCACACATCTCAGAGGAGCTAAAGGGTGACCAGATAGCATAGATATGTTTCAGCAGCTGTCAAAGTTACCAATGACATCCACCTGCCAAAATATTCAGTAAGGTTTGCCATTTCTTCATGCATCGTTTCACGCTTGCTGAACGTGCGGAAATTATCAAAAAATATGAATTTCGTCGTGAGGTCGGTCGTCATCATCGCTTCAGTGTGCAAGCAATTCGCCGCAGCGTGGAAAAGTTTGAGTACAATTTTCGCCTTCAAGCCACCAACCAGACAGAGATTGGTGCGAAATGAAGAAAACATAGCCGCCATAGCGGCCAGTATCGATGAAGACCCAGAAATGTCGATTCGGTGCCGATCAGCTCAATAGGGCATCGCCAGATAGTCAACCCGGCTCATTTGGGTATACATCCATATAAATTGTGCTGACGCAAGAATTGAAGCTGGAAGACCATAGACAACGCTGTGAGTTCGCTAATTGGGCGCTGGAAATGTTGGCCGGAGATCCGGATTTTGACCAAAAAATCAATGTTGCCTCTCGCCAACAAGCAAAATTGCCGTTATTGGAGCGAACACAATCCACAAGTGTTCGACCAAGCAGCAATGCATCCACAAAGATTGACTGTTTGGTGCGGTTTATGGCACGGCGGCATCATCGGACCTTATTTCTTTCGAAATGATTTTCTGTGGCCAGAGCTCGCCACCATCGATATATCCGAGCTGTGATTCCAACAAGACAGCGTTACATGCTGTACAAGCGACGCAACGCTCGAGGTTGTGAAGGAGTAATTTGACGACTGGGTCATCTCACGGAGAGCGTTCATCAATTGGCCGCCGCGATCATGCGACTTGGCACCATTCAATTATTTTCTCTGGAGCTACGTCAAGTCCTTAGCCTACGCTAACAAGCCAACCACTTTGTACGAGCTCGAGGCTAACATTCGAGACGCTATTGCCGGAATACCGCCGTACATATTGACCGCGTCATCAAACATTGGACCGACCGCTTGAAGGACTGCCAGCGAAGTCGAGGCGGCCATTTAAATGATGTGCTACTCCACACATAATGGCATGAATGTAGCTAGAATCAATTTTATACCGTTGTTGCTTTATTTATTTCTTTTCCCCTAACGTTCTTATCTGGTCACCCTTTATAACGTCTGCAGTTGAGCGCACTTACTTATTTACTCAGCTGCCGCTACAGTTAGCCGTGAACCTGATTCTCAACCAACAATTCCACGGTCGATAGCTAACTGCCTCCAACTGCGCACTCCAAGCCGGTTGAGGTCTCCTCCTACTTGTGCGCGTCACCTTAGCCGAGATCGAGCTCTATTGCGCTGTATCCTCGGGATCGACTCGAAGAATCTAACGTGTTATTGTCAGAATTTATAGCAGAGCATAGGTAGACGGAGTGTATTACTGCCTTAGAGTCAAGCGCACACCCGTACTTTTTTTTGAAGTGAGTTTGGCTCAAGTGTCCATCTAATCTACGTAATCTTCAGCAAATCTATTTCCCAATGCTCAGATTTTTGCTGGTTTAAGATCTGGTCATTGTGCTCTCAAACCAGTAACACTTTCGCGTTTTCTCAGTGCACGTCCACGTCTAGCCTCCTGAACCTAACCAAGTACCTAGCTTAGTAGTACTGAAGTTGGTTGTTTACCAAACGGTGTGAGAGGAATAATTTCTCCGCCGAAGCACACCCTTATAAGGCTTAAAAAAAAACAATAATTTTTGGAAACAATTTTGGCCAAATATGGCGAATAATGTAATTTTTCGGAAGAATAATACCACCGGCATATTGAATAAATCAGAATCAAAATTTCGGTTATTTTACTCCCGTCCCGCTGACCTTCCTTTTGCCATTTTATGTCAAATAAAAACATCCCCCGCATAATATATGCAAATTATTTCGTCTCATGATAATGATGCGATGATAAAAAAGTTTCAGGGTTGATCTCCAGAGTCCACAGATACAATCCAGTTCTGTCCGGAGAGGCAATAGAATTTTACAAAGTTACTCACTCCTAGTCCATCGCTTTTATGACACTTTTGCTGGAGTGTTGGAAACTCATTAAAACACTGCCATGCGTTTCATAAAACAATTCTAATCAAATGAAAAAGGTCCACCACAGGATCACAAAAAAGCAGGAACGAATTTAAAGTTTGCCTTATGTCAAAATCAAAAGTATTACTCAAGGCTTTTTCTTAGGCCCGCTAAAATCATGAAAAAAGACAGAAAAACTGCCAGCAATTCGTGACAATAATATGTGAACATGATTACAGGCATGTGGCCACCGAGGACTCCATTGACAAGGCGCAGTCGCAACCCATTAAATTTTTGACTTCTAAGGCGTCAATTATTCCCGGTTTATCAGCATTAACCATTGACTTGCAAGTTCAGAGTCGACTTTCCTCGCTTTGAGGACTGGCTTCAGCCAGAGTCTGAGCCTGGAATGGGAAGTATAGTGGAAAATTCACGGATGACTCCAAAACTGGTCAAGAGTATGGCGCGGGAGGTCTTCTTTGAGACCGACAACAGTCACTAGATTTCCCTCGTCAGGTAAACATGCCACTGTTTTTCAAGCGGAGGTCCATGCTATTCTAATGGCTGCCGACTTTAATGTAAAGAAAAGGTGGACGGAATATTTGCGCCTATAGTGACATTCAGATTCCGCTTAAGGCCTTTTTTTTTTAACCCTATTTACCCGTTCCAAAATAGTTCGTGAATGGAAGACCTCTTTGAATGTGGTCGCAAGACTGAACTCACTGACACTAGTCTGGGTGCCAGGTCACACTGAGATTGTGGGAAATCAGATCTCTGATGAGATTGCTAAACAATGCTCAGAGGATGTTTTCTCAGAACGTGAACCTGTGTTGGGTCTTCCCGCGTCCTCGGTCAGGGCCTCCATTGACGACTCCGTTTCGTACGAACAAAATTGAGCGTGGCACGGTTCTTCAGGATGCAGGTGGACTAAGCGATCGCTCCCGAACGATTGTAAGAATTCAGCGGCATTCTTGCTGTATCTCAGCAGAAAAGACTGTAGACAACGTAATGGCGTTCTCACGGAACATTCTCCTTTTGCTAAGTACACTAAGACGTACTTCTGATCACTTCCTTTGTTATTGTCCTGCCTTTGCTCGGATCAGATGGCAGATCTTTGGTGCTTATGTGGTACAATACTATATGCTCTGCATCACTGAAGTGCCTTCTCGGCTTTCTCCGAAAATTGAAGACATTTCAGTTAAATTTCAAAATTACTGAGTCTCGCTTCCTAGTAGTACAATTAACCAGTTGCGTCTAAGTGCTCCAGTGGAGTGTTTCCTAAGCCGAGAAAAAAAAAAAACGCATCGCACGATCTTGGACGCGAATTGTCAGATCTACTTTTCGAAATCAACTTTCCGCCCGATTGTGATTTGGAATCTTTGAGATACATTCCATTCAAATTTGGGAACCAACAATCAGTGATCATATTTCTGTAACGACAGCCATTGAAGGTGAAATCCGCAAGATTCGGCCTCATTTACAAGGACCCGGGTGTGGAGAACCGAGGTCCGATGATGCAAACGACGTGGAACCTACACCACTTGTCACATATTTCTGGATGAAATGGGCTCTTTAGATTGGTCTTGCTTGACAAGTGACACTTTTTTTTACTAATGAGCCCGTTGGGCCTTAAATGGGATAAAAAAGCGGGTCAGCTTGCAACTTACTCCAGAGCCCAATCAGCGAATAAAAAACGACGCAAATTATGGTCTTGTAGCTTTAATTCTTGCGCCAGTTGGATCAAATACGGCTTTAAGCCAAGATGTTTGCGCAAAATTGGCAAAAACTGTCCTCCTAGTGTACCGACAGAGCTTCAATTGCTGCGATAAATTTGGATCTTCTTGCACACTTTCATTTAGAGCGGCGATATTCGCTTCAGTACGCACAGTCCTTTGATATGTGGCTTTTATAGCATCCTTCAGACAGTATGTGTTACAGTTCGACGGATGGCTTGTTCAGATAGACGGTTGTGTGCGCCATGAAAATTAAGAAGTCGTCTACAAGTTTCACGAATCCATGTCCGTGTTTCAAAGTAAATAAGTGCTTTTGGGTTGATTTGTCAGACTATGCTGAACATAAATGACAGAAACAGCTGACAGAATGACAGCTCGGTTTGACAGTTGTCCCTCTCGTAAATAACACCTATGTACAAGGACAGTTTAAGACATGAGGTATTCGCACGTAAATTTTTCTACTATTGTGTAGCAGTGTACATATGTACATATTTCAAGCCGCATTGCTAAGAGTAAAACTTTTTTGAATAATGAGGAATTTTGACGTATGCGCCAAAAAGAATTCGCCAGGAGTGTAACACGTGTCTTAGTTTGCATATGTTTTCAAATACAACGAAGACTGTATCAACCTCGGTTTAGGGTTTATCAAAGGGTCACAAGGTACAATGCCATCATACCAGGCTTTAAAATTTCACAGATACATATAATAGTACACTTCCAGAGGACGCTGTCTACGCGTTAACAAAGCTTTCATTGAATGAATAACATTTCCGTCAACTGCAATTAATGGGCGTTGAGGTTGCTCTTCATAGAACGCTATCAAAAGTATTAATCTAGCATATAAATCGGTAATTATTATAAATTACTATTCAAGGGGCGGTTCCAATAATAACAAAAATAAAATAGATCGGTTATGCAAATTTAATTCAGGCGAGATGAACTCATCTCGGTAAGGCTTAGGCGCCTACAAATGCGACTCGGGTTGTTATTTTTTTGATAATGGTGTTATTATACAAGTTTTACAAAGCACATTAAACATTCAGATAATCAGATAAATGAGGAATAAAATTTCATGAATACGTGCGCTGTTAGATCATCATGTATGGAGTGTTTTATGGGAAGGACGATAAATACATTTTTTCGTCGGAATTTACGTATGTTACTATGGCCCATAGGTTTTCATAACTGCAGGTGTAAGGTACTGCCACATCCCCCCTATTCGCCTGATCTGCCTTTGCTGAAATTCATCTGCTTTCCAAAAAGAAAAAAAAAAGGTTTTTGACGAATGAAGATGTTGAAGCTACTACTCCTTTTCCGCCTCCTTTCTCGCCAGTTCATCCACGGCTTCATGCAGCGACCAGGTACCCAAAGCAGGTTGACCTTCCCCAATTTTGGGTTGGTTCTTGGGTTTGCTAGTGCCATTAGGGCTGCTTGACTGTCCGAGCAGATATTAATGCTGTTGCCTCGGGTTGTGCTATGAACTAATTCCGCGCCCCTAAGTATACCAAAATTCTCTGCCTGAAAGACAGTCATGAACTGTTCAAGATGGACTGCGTGATTGAGAGGTGGCGTTCGGCAGTGGACTCTCGGCCTCGATTCTTCATCGATGTGCGATCCATCTGTATACACTTCTATTGCATCCTCATTTGAAACGGCATTGACCTACTGTCATTCCTTACGTTTGGTGAGTCGAACTGTACAGCTTGTGCCAAAATTGTATGCTCAGATGCCGTTCGAGTCTAGACGCCACCAGTCCTTCCTTCCAGTTAGCCCTGTGTCTCGATGCGGTCTGTTCATTGAAACGTCCTGAGGTTTTGAGTTTAAGAGCAGCCAGTCTGGTAGAACTTTCACCTCTAGTTCTATAGGGGGGAAGCTCAAGATTGTCTCCATAGCTGCTGTGGAGGTTCTGGATTAGGTTCCGCCAATTCCTAGGCAAGCTATATGTTGAATATTCGATAGTAGTGAATGGGCGTATTTCTTCTCTACTATCGGCTCCACAGTATAGGATATCAGCGCAAATCCGGTAGACTTGCTTTGGTTTCAAACCCAACGTCTTGCCAAAAACCAACCGACATATCTAGTACGACCTTCTGGCTTTCATGACTCTGCTTTCTCCTCTCAGTTAACTTGCTGCCCAGGATGATCCCAAGATACCTCGCTTTTTAGGTCCAATTTTACATCTCCTAAACACGGGGCCCGGAAGTCCATAAGCTGGTATCATCTAGTGAGGAATACCATGGCAGCCCTTTTAGGATTAACGCCCAAGCCTCAGTGGTTCACCCGACTTTTTTTTTAAAATGTTTTGAGCTGCAATAGAAGAAGCTTGTAAAGTATTAAAAGACATGACAGAGCACCTTTATTGGTGCGAAACAAGGACGAATCTAAATGTAGGCAGATCGAAACTGATAGATAGTTGGTAAACTGGAAACTTGAGTCGGAATAGATACGTCAGCAGCATGGAGCTAGACACTTCAATCACAACCACCCTGTGCTGTAAGTAAAAAGTAGAGTCTCCAGTACTTCCACTGTAACTGTCCCACAGAAGACTTGCTGGAAAGAAGGATCTGTCCAGTAGGGATTGAGTACAATAAGAAGTTTTAGTTTCAAGACAATCCTGGAGATCACGTGACATGCAGAACGGGTTTCCTCGGCAACTCAGACCCCTCAGACCAGACTTTCCGTCCTTCACAATTTGCATTTCATAGTTTTCCAAGAGGGAACACAAACCGTCCGAATGGTGGGCCAACTTAATTAGCAAGCTTTTCTCATCGATCTCATCACTGAGGTTGACCTGGCAATTACCATGTCACAAACTACACATCAGCAGCTCCAACTGGTGCTGCGGGAATTCAAGATTGTCAATATTCTGTGGTCCACATTTCGGACCAAGTGTATCGATGTTTATCGTACAGACAGCCACCCGTTCCTAGACTATCACGAAAGCTTAGTTTGCTGATTTTCGCAATTCATTCCTTGTGTAACTCAAATGATTGACAGCGATAAATATTTCGCCACCAAACTGCATCTCCATTACACCAATCACACCTCTAACCTTTGCATATCACGTGTCAGGCATAAAAATACACCTCCTCATCCACATAACCATTCCACGGTTTATGCTTACATCAAAATTCAATTTGCGAGTGCGCTGAATAACAAAAAACAACGAGATCCTCAAGATTTTCTACTTCAACTGCTTCAACGCCGCTGCCGCCACTAAGATCTTTAACCCAAAGATAGATAGTCTGGACAAATTCACCCGAAACATTGCAATTATTGCAGTCACGTCAGTCAGCCAATTGCTGAGTAAAATCATTCGCAGCACCAAAACTCAACTCGAGCGCTGTGAATACGATTTAAGGTCTAGTGTATCTGACAGTTACGAAGGCGGTAAACAAGTGAGTTGTGCATTGCCATCCGCCCGCCACCACCTTTTTACGGACCAAAGTAGTCGCTAGAAATTTACAATTTTTTTTTTTCCGGTTGAGTAAGCTTAACACTATAGTCCCTCTATGGCACCTCCAGTATCTTTCGCTATAATAAACACTTCAAGTGACTGGCAAAATAGCAAAGAGCAGAGTGAGATGACGTTCATAGAAAATTCAAAGACGGAAATTAACATGCAACTTGTATCTGCTCGAACGGGCCAAAAGTTTAACCCCCAAAGTAAAAATGCCTGCAGATTGCTTGACTCTGAACCGAGCCGGCCACACCACAGACACATTAATTTTTAAATTTTATTCTTAACGAATGGCTGCTTTGGAGCTTGTATCTACGAGTATACACTGTAGATATTCACCATGTTTATAGATACTTTTTATCTTTCGTTTTCTATTGTGAGTCTTTATAACTTTTATTTTCTTCTCTTGATGTCCGTTTGTGGAAGTTACAACAATGCCAAGGAGGAGGCTAAGAAACGTGCATGGATTAAAGTATCTTGCTTTTGGACAAAGCAATGTGTAATGTAATTTGTAGTGGTTTCGTGGGCGTATCTTTACGGATATTTACCGTTTCGTGGAGAGAGAGAAAAGTGAAACTTTTTCCCCTGGAAGGGCACGAGCACTTATTGAATTTCTTACTTAAATTGGTAGCATCATTGAATGCAATTTGCGAGGTTTTATAGCCGCACAGATGTCGACTGCTGTGGTTAACGATAATATTTTAATTAAGATACATTGACGCTGACTAAAGACCTTTTGTGGAAAGTGCAGTAGTATTATGGAATTCTGCGCTGCAATTAATGTTTTTTTTTTAAGGTTATATGTGACCCATTTGTCGTGGGACACAATGGGAGATATTTTAACCTAACAAGTCGTGTGAATTGTTGGGGCATCATCAAAGGAAGAGCGGCAGGAGTTGTTTCCTTTTTGTTAAATCTTTTGTTGGGGAAAATTGAAAAGAAAAATGTTTCGTTTTAAAACTGAACGGAGACGCGCTATAGTTGCATACTCGTGCCGTTCGTAGCAGTCGCAGAATCATTCTTTTGTTCGGCGAAAAGTAAAATGCGACTGCTTGGATGGTACTGGTTTGGGTGCTCTTTTTGTCTACCAAAGAAAAAAAGGAGGAAAAAAGCGAAAATTACAAAAAGCTTATGTGTATACTGGAATGAAACCAACGCATACTCGGCCTGTCCTTAGGCAATTTGAAGGGAAAGGATATTTGTCCAGAAAATGTGGAAATGTGCTGGAAGCCATGCGCCTTAATGGGTGCATTGTGTTGCACCATAGAAACTGTACACGTCATCTAGTAACGTTTGGGAGAACAGGAAATGTTTATACAACAAAAAAGGAAGGATACGACCAGGCTACAGGTAGGTACATAGTCGTACTTTATATTTTACCCATGCATTGTTCAGATATAAATGCCTTTAGCCTCGCAGTCCTAGGTTTGGACATCGGGAAAGGGTATCCAAAAGTGAAAATTTGCAAATTTGAAGGACACGGATTTACCAGGATAATATGAAGTCAACGCAGAACGCCAAAGGCATCGCCTCACACACTACGAAATGGATCTGCTCTATGCTAAGCAGCAGAACTATTTGGATCGGTTAACTTTCACTTTCCATCAAACGGTGCCCAAGGAGGTGTCCTTTAAATTCGCGCGCACCAAAGGGGGTATGAATACCCTTATGCTGACATTTCAGGGCACAGGCGTTTGAAAGAAGGGGAAATAAGAACAGTACCGGTGCACGTTGGCTTTAAATGCCTGAAAGTTGTAACGATGAGGAAACACGGAGTCTGGAAGATCATTCCAGATACGTGTCGTTCGGCTTATGAACGAATTCCTATATTTGACAGTACATTCGAAGTTGGGCTTGAGGGTGAACTGATGTGCATTCGAAGCGAGACGTGTATTGCGGGTGAAATTTTGAAAGGGAGGAATGCAAGTGGCTATTTCGCTGGAGCATTTTTTGTAAAAGAAGCGATAAAATAGGGGAAAACACGACACATTTTTGCGATGATTTAGAGAGCCTATGGAGCTCACAATGTCCCTATCACCTATAAGTTTTATCGCGCGGTTCTGGACCCTATATATAGAATGATCAAAACGGTCTTGGGTGCACCAGACCAGATGTGGGCGTTGTATTCCATCTTTTGGCGGATGAGGGTTAAAATATTTCTAGCACCGCTTAAGGAATCCTAGACATTTTGCAGCATTTTTGGCGACCTTGAATATATGCTCGTTCGTTGTTAATACACATACCGAGAATGGCAAGTCAGCGATGCAAATACCATTCATGGTTGAGGGTCATGGTTTTTTTTGAGAGACAGAAGACAGTACTGCGTTTTCGATACATTAAATTCCACTCTGTTAGTTGAGCTCCATTTGATTATGCTGTCAAAGGTCGGAATTTAATGAGTTTAACATACGTTGCCGTTCCTCTTCTACGGCCGAAGATCAGGGACTTGAGTTGGGGAACGAATATGGATTGGAATGGATTGGATTAGAGGTTGCAGACAAGAAATCATTTATGAAAATGAGAAAGATAGTCGGTGACAAAACTCAGCCCTGGGGGACACAAGCATTTATGTGGTGAATATCAGACTTGAAGCCGTCCAAGACAACTTGTATTGAACGCCCCGAAAGGTAATTTCTAATCCATTGAAGAAGAGACTCATCGATGCACGCATTTTCGACAAAACAGCCTGATGCCAAACTCTGTCAAATGCCTTCGAAATATCAAGCGCAACTATCTATGTTTCACCGAAGTGATGGAGACATTGGTTCTACTTCTCGGTGAGATATGCCATCAAAACACCAGTGGGCCTGTTGCTACGAAAACCATACTGCCGGTCATTGACAAGCTTTCGTGACGATTTATCAGCATTTCCATGACCTTGGAAAGATGGGACGTAAGTGCAATGGGTCGGTATTCTGTGGTTAATTGCAGCTGACCAAGTCCTAAACGACCCAAACAATGCTGAATATCCAACTCAAGGTTATGCAGATGACCTATCCGACCAGGAGGTTCAAGGTTCGAATCCCAGAAAGCACCAACAAGTTTTTCCACGGTCCCACCTTTCGTGAATGTCTGACAAACGTCCGAGAGTAATAACTGTCATGAGAAAGCTTCTCAATTTGCCTTTCGAATATGGCTCTAAGCGGTACGTCACTTTTAATTGTGTGAAAACATATGACACGCACAGATCTACGTACCGTCGAAGGCATTGGAAGAAACCCCCGAAGATCACACATAAACATAGCTAAGTAGGTCTAAAAGTCCTCAAATCATACAGCTTTGAGTTAAAATTAGTTTGGAATTGTCTCTTAACCCTTAACCAGCTTGCTGTACACAACACTCTATCACTCACCTCCGATCACAAAGGCATCGGTCGCAATGAGACTGCTAATGAAGTAGACAGATCTGGCTCTCAATTTATAACCTATCTACTTATATAAGCCCTGAGCCATTCTGTGGCTTACCCCTCAGTCAAATAGGGATAGAACTTGATCGTTAGGAATAACATGATTATGGGGCATTAACTAATCTGACACTTGCAGCCTCTGTCTTGGGGACTCTGAAACTGCCGAGGACATTATGTTCGAATGTCCTGACATGGCTCGTACAGAGGAGACTAAAATATTTTGACAAAAGGTTCACCACTGCTTTTGATATACCCTCCTCCTCAGTCCAAACAATTTCAAACTTCCTTCGGGAATTTGATTTCAGCTAGGATACAACTAACACAAATGTCTCCCATGGAGGATGCTACAAGAGATCACTCCGAAGGTCGCAGGACATTGATGGGACTTCTGGAAACCAACCACATTGGGTAGTCGTAACCAGCAAAATGCACGTTCTGAACCCGATTTCGATTCGAATGTACATATGTATGTATTTGATTGCTCAGGCTTGGTTTCTCAGAGGAGTGGGTTACTCTCAAACTCGGCGTGTAAATGGTAGGCTTAAGCAATATATAAAACCACAGGTAACGATATGACATCAAAATCATGCTTCGGGATCTTGACGACCAAATCTGAGAGCGTGAAGTATTTGGTAGAACGGTCAAAAACACGACAACATCTCCAGAAACGTGATCGGGCTTTTCGATTTCCGTAACATACAACTATAAGTATGCAACTAAAACCATCGCTTCGGTGAACTATGTAAGTTCGTCAGCGGAAAACTGAGCGAATTGCGATCATTATAGCTTGAGTCCAGGCTAGAGAAGGAACCAAACAGGATGTTAAGCTAACTAGGCACGCATCGACCCTTTACAGCTCTATTATGGAATTAGATAGCATACGTAGAAATGGTTTACATTCTACTGGAATATGTCAGAGGAATAATTTGTTCAGACTAGAGCCAAGGTATGAACTCCATACCAGCAAGGGATCAAATTAACTGTTCAGCGATTCAGCGAGCCTCACACAAAAGCTAGTAGAGAGAATTATTCCACAATGCACAGGCAATTGAGAGACAAGCGACTTTTATTCGCATTCACACTGCTGTAGCTGCCAAGTTGTGAATGAATACGAAATCCTTGACGTCAGTTGTCAAAGCTGAGCGTTCAGGATTTCAGCGATCTTGGATTCAATTGTTGTTTAACAGTCGTGTGTATCAATATTTTTTATAAAATAAGAAAAATCGAACCGAGAAGTAACACATTAACCAGTCACGGTTCAAACTGATAGGTCCTATGACCTTCTTCTGTTTTCTAAACCCAAAGTTTGTCTCGGAGGACAGAGATTTAATTGAACGAGGAGGACGTAGTATAGGCGCCTATTTTACAAAGTCAGAAGCCACCTACTATTTGGATGAAAAAAAAAGAGGTTAGAGCGTCAGTTGAAATATAAAACTGAATTCGCCTCAAAAAATACTTATTTCTCTGAGGGGCTTGCAATTTTCAAACAGCTCTCCATTCCTCCTTAAACAGTTTCAACGCATCGTGGATCTAGGACGCAGAATTCCTCATTTTTTTCAGCTGTAGTATTGGGCATTTGCCTATTTACTTAGTTTTCTTCGGACCTGCGGCGAAATATCTCAGCGTCATTCTAGGCTCCAAGTTATCGTGAAAGTAATGAACGCTCTTTATGATATTAAGAGGACATTTGAGAGATCATCCATCACCATCTACTAGATGTACAAAGCAATTATCAGACCTATCATTTCCTACGGATCTTTATACCTAGCCGAGCAGAGTGAGACTCAAAAACCGTAGACAAAGATCAAGAGATTTTGATCTACACTGATGGCGCGAAAATAGATGTTGGTACAAGAGCCGGTCATCACTAGGATCCCAAAGCAGGAATCTTTATAATCAAGCAGCTTTCAAATCAATAAAATTCAATGCAATCAAATCAAAGGCGGTTAAGAAATATAGCGATGCACTGATCACCAGCAGACACAATGCGGTCAAACTTCGGGAATTGAACATCAGTGAAGCGGGCGCATCCACATCCATCCACCGATTAGTAAAATGTATAGTATAATAGACGGCACAATAGAGAGACGCCAACTCGTCCTGGCTATACAGAGCGGAGTGTGCCATGGGACGATATACCTGAAACTAAACAAAACGAAAACAAAGAGCCTTCTGGCATTGGGTCGATCCCCTTCCCGCATTTTAACTGGAGTAACCACAGGACACTGCGTCTTTGGAGTGATGTCCCGCAAATAGAAGCTAGCGTACAACGATTTATGCAGAAGCAACAGAGATTATGAAGTGGAGTGCCTTGCCCTATAAGAATGACGCCAACATACATATGTACACTAGGATCCAGGTTCTTTGCACACACCGCAGTGGTAATCGGAGCTCACAGTAGGCTTGCAAGTAGGTACTTCGAGGTATTAAGGGACTTTATCTACCATGGCTCTGCCATAAATTTTGACAACAACATCTCTTTGGTCGAAGAAAAAGAAAAATTCTTTGTAAGCTATTTGGTCCCGTTTGCGTTGACGGACTTTGGAGGAGAAGATTCATCGAAGAGATTTACGAGATATACAGCGACATCGAACTACTAAAAAAAAAACTGCGCTTGAGATGGCTAGGTCATGTAGAACGAATGGACAACAATGCTCCCGGCGCAGTCTTCGAATTTTATCCGGAGGAACAACGCAGTAGAGGAGGCACAAGTAGAAGGGGTGGCAGTTAGCTGTCCCAGTGAATGTGATGAGTTCTTATCCATCAAACAACCTATCATAACCTAACCTAGCCATTCTTCTGGTTTTTAAGGCCATTACTTCCCCTTCCATTGGCTTTATTTAATTGCAAACTATTTGTAGCCAACTGATCTCCAAATATGTCCATAAGCTCCTCCTTAGCGGCACCAAACAGATTAAGAATTTTCCTCGGAATGCAATCGAACTTTATTTCTATTGTCGGTCTAAATAAAGAGACCTCCTCTCGAACTGGCTCGAGAATTTATGACAAGTTTTTAGCATTTGCATAACCTTAAGAGAGATGTTGCATAAGACCCATTTGCACGTCAAAATTACTATACACAGAGCGGAGAAAACTACTCCGAAGTTCAATGTCCATTTGTGTCACTTTGACCATATGCCACAAGCCTACATGCAACTGTCACTTGGCAGCCTGTCACATTAGACGATTTATGTCAATTCCTTGGCACTACCCTTCTACGGTAGCCGGACAACAATTAATCTTTCAATTGCAGTTTCGCAAGAGTACTTAAGCAGCGATACAAAAGATTCAAATTATTCCACGCAAATGGACGACGTTTTTTTTTTTTTTTTTGGAAGAAGAGACAAAAAGTCTCGTTAAAATTCCGAACCAAGCCTCGGGAATTTGTCAGACAAAGAAATTCCGTCGTAGAATGTGCCTAACCTCGGAATTTATAAACAGACAAACTACACGAGTTAAAACACCAATTTTGCGTTACGGAGTTTACACACCCACACGGTGTAGTGTATCCTGTCAAGGACAAATTCCAGATGACTTCATTCAGCACAGTCAGCGACTAAATACTCTCCATAGAGAATATTTCGAACTTTGTTTCAAAGGGGTGATGGGAGTCGAATTGTGCCTCCTTGTTCTGGTGTTGAAGTCTAGGCTGAAATGCTGAAGGCCGAACCGGTTCAAAGGAAAATCTCATTTCGGGTCGTTTGATGGGTCCGAGGAGGAGGAGAGGTGGGACATTCTGTTGTGAGTTATCCCAGCGATGTTATCTGAATGCGAGAAACGCAAACACATTTATGCGTTGGATTGGCAGAAGGAAGGAGCGAAAGTATGTTCTACTGGCTGGGTTTTGTATTGTTATTCGTTTTTTTTTCTTGTTGTCCTGTCCTGTCAGCTATTATCGTCCTTGTGGTTTTATCATTCAGATGAATTTATTGAATTAGATAGTTGAAAAAAGTTTCTTTTTCTTTTTTTTATTACGGTTTATTGTTGGGGATGACTTTGGGTAAAGTATAATACTCAAGCAGATATTATATTGTCCTTTTGTCGCCGATGAGTGTTGCTCCTTAGATTTATGTTGAATGTATTAAATCTAAAATGAAAATAGATTTATTGTTGTTTTTTTTTACAATGAGGGGAAGTGGATGTCACATTTTTGCCACAAGTCTCCTGTCGTTTCTAAACAACAAAAAGGATTTTGGGTCAGTAGAATGCAACATGAAGGTAGAAAAGGTCCTTAGTAAAAGTACCACGAGGTAATTGGCAGAATTGGGTCAAGCCTTAGTTATATGTAAGTAATTGCTCTGGTGGACTTCTTGGACATATGTTAGGCATAATGTAGCGAAGTCCACAACGAATACTCAAACACCACAGTGGAGTCTCGAACTTTTTATTCGTGCGTCAAGTTGGTGGTAGTCCCTTTTCGCCTTTGTACATCAAGTTTGGGTAGTTTTCCGTCAGCTGGAAAATTCTCCTCCATTTTTGATAATTTGCAGGCAAGTCCTGTTCATGTCTTAGCTCCCTTAAGCAGTGAATTTAAACATTTTTCACACAGTCAATATCATAAATATGTAAATCTTTTCCAAGGTCCTTGTATTGAAGATAATTTCTTTCATAACTCTGCGATTCGAGTCTTGAAATTCTTTTGAATGACTAGGAATATAAAGCATTCGCGAGATGTCTCTTGGGAGTGAATTCCAGGATTCTCGTTGCACCTCTCTGGCGATGTGAGATATTTGCATTCATGGAGATGTTGCCTGAACAAGAAAGCGGTTACTTTCACTGCAGAGACTAAAAATCATGTTGTTTGTCGATATGGAGTTGTTGAGAGAACAGAAAACTGAGGTAATACTGCATTTAGGCCAAATGTGTCGAGCACAACTTAAGTCCATTTAACCGTAAAGATGTTGTGTTGGTAATGCCCTTGAGTAGTGTCATGACGTGGCTGGTGTTAGTTCGATCATCGCCGGGGGAACAGCAATCACAACCACCAAGCACAACGAAGAAAATCTTAGTTTTCTAACGACTGGACCTGTGTTAGTTTAAGTGCTTCTGGGATTCGTCTCCATGTCAGACTCAATTGAATGCTTTTGGGACACAGTGACAGCTCTTCGATGGCTGGCATCCATTAGTGGGTTACTTACATAGCTCTTCACCTTTCCTTTCACCTGCTCGCGCGGATACTTTTGAGTCCACGTCCTTGTAAATAATTTGAGAATTTCAGCATTAATGGTAGCAAGCATTTACATAAGCTGAACAACTGTACACATTTTTGAAATCCACCCACAGTTGAGGTAGAGCTACATATTTACATCTGCTTCGACAGCCAGACCGCTTGTTCTGCCTACGGGATTGCCACCATTGTGAAGGAGGCAATTATTAAATTAAACTGGCTCGGGGGATGTAACTCGGTGACGCTGGTCTAGGTTCCGAGATATTTCGAGTAACGAATCAACAGATGCTTTAACCAGGGAGGCGTCAATGAGATCCTTCGTGGGTCCTCAGCTATCAATAGGCTACGGCTTGGCATTCTTTGATGTTGTGCACAATTCGTCCAGACAATTTACATACATATGTACATGTAGGTCAACGCCTACTATTTGGGGATGTTTTTTTACATCAAAACTCCTTTTTTTAAGCTGTTTATGGAGACGAATGAGCTCAATTCGAAAATCACAGCTTCATGGAAGAAAAGGCCTATAAATGAATTCAGCCACGCCTACTTTTCACTTTCTTCAATAGAGCTGTTCCGGTCAAATCTCTTCAAAATCGAGAATACAGCTTCGAGGCTGGAAAGCATCATTATATTTAAATAATTTTACTGCTTTGGGGGGTGGTATATGTATGCATATGCATGGGAGGGATATGGTATCACACGTTCCAGGTGGATTGTAACTTTTTGAATGTTTTAGGGTGCCATGGCTTAGTGGTTGAAGGTTTAAATCCCAACAACACCAAAAAGTTTTTTAAACAGTCTTACCTCACTTGAATGTCTGACAAACGTCCAAGAGTAATAATTGTAATGAGAAAGCTTCTAAAAAGGAAGAAGCTTTTCGGATATGGCACTAACCTGTAGATCCCTTCCTTATTATAGAATTGCTTCCTTCGCGTCAAAAGCAGGAAGGCACCTATTCTGGTGCCTTCTGCCTATCCCTGGGAAGGCCAGACAAGCACTGCGACCTAAAAGATCCTTTGTGCTATCCCTAGGTTCACCTAATAAAGGAGACAATATTTATCTCGAGCAAAGATCAAGGCCATGAAGGAACCTTAGGATCGTTTTTGCGTGTGACTGGTTGACAATGTTTGGGGAACTGATCTCCCTTCCAAGGTGTCTTTGCCTGCTTCGAGCCATGACGGGCCAATCGCACAGGATATGCTCGGCAGTCTCTTGATCTTCCAGACAAAATCGGCACACGTCCGTAAGAGTTATGTCCATCTTGTGGAGATGGTAGTTGAGTGAACAGTATCCGGTGAGGAAGTCCGTGAGGAGCTTGTTCAATGTGAGAATTTCCTGACTTCTCTTGCTATCGGAAGCATTGATGAATCTCTTGACTTGACATAGCCCAGTTGTTGAGTTCCATTTAGGGAGTCTCCCTTAATGATCTCATGACTTGAGCTCCATTTTTATGTGGCTGGTGGGTAAGCCGCCTGTTTGGCTAGCTCATCAGCAATTTCATTGCCCTCTATTCCCTCATGTCCTGGAACTCAATGAAATGTGATTTGATTATGAGCAGTGAGCTGCTTTAGAGCGTCCAAGCAGTGCCGGACGAGCTTGGACTCAAAACAAAAGGAGTTCAGATTTATGGCCGCCTGAATGTCGGAAAAGATGACAATGTGTTTTGGCACATAGCTCAATTGCAAAAACCTCGGCTTGAAAAACAGATCTGGAGCAGCCCAGAGAAACTGTTTGTTTGAAGTTGGGGCCGTATATGCCTGCACCAACTCTGTTATCCGGTTTTGAGCCATCGGTATACCACATGGGTGTACCACACCGAATGGGAACTAAAGGAGGTTGGAACTCCATAACTCCATACACTGCGTTCTGGAATACTGGCTTTGAAGGGGCTGGCGTCCCTTCCTTTGTGTGAAACAATATAACACGCACAACCCGAATGGTTAAGAGAAGCTAGGCCCTGGACCTCATACTGTCTGTCGCGCTAAGTACTTGTATTTTTTGATTCAACGACGAAACATATTTACGAGCTGTACAGCGACATTTACGTCGTCGAAATACTCCACATCAGTCAGCTGAGATGGCTAGGGCATGTCGAGCGAATGGACATCAATGCCTCCGCCCGCAGAGTCTTTGAATATAACCGGAGGGACAACGTAGAAGAGGACGACCTCGCCTAAGGTGGCGCGCACATGTAGAAGGGGACCCCAACCAACTTGGAGTGCCCAACTGGAGGAAGCTAGCTTAGGTCCAGGCTTGTTGATTGAGGTCCATTTTGAAGCCGAACTGTAGCGCCACCTAAGCAAGTAAGTAGGATGTGTCTGCAGGGGGATTTTAAAAATGTTTATATTTGTTCCGCCTCTTAGTTCAACTAAACTTATGTTTCGAGCTTCATTTTCCCAGCTTAAAACTTAGGATCCAACACCAGTGGCATACGAAAGGACACGGCTAAATCGACTTGGCTTCTGAAACTTGTCATTCATACGAGGATATACAGGTGAGTGAGAATTTTAAATATTGTAGTCTGTACATTGTGTGCATATTTTCTTACTTATTCGGCCCAGTAAATGTGTTTTCTTTCGAATTGCTTACCTGAAAAAAAAAAAAAAAAACAACTGTCAGTACTACAAACGAGTAAACATGTATTTAAAAGCGAGTAGATAATTGCACACATTAAATAAAAATACTCAGAGAAAGTGTGTAATGTTTCACAAAATCATGAAATTTCAGGCACAAAATTAAAAAAATAAAAAAAGTCCAATATGAGGTCCAATTTAGAAGTACTTGTCACAGAGGCATATCTGGAAGACTAAAATTCTGCAGAATACAGACCAACCATCAACATCTGTACATATTTCACTAGTCATCAAGTAAGTGGGATGCACAACGCTCTGTTGGTGTACAGATTTGGAATCTCAGCTTCCATTTATGAAGACGAAACAAAGCCCGTTCTCCAACTACAACACCAAGTGACTTCATTCATTACGCGCCTTAATGAATGAATTCAAATTGAATCACTACCAAGCGAGAGTACAATTATTCATTACTCATCACTCCTAAAGCATCGCCCATTAAGATTCATTACAATTGCCAGCCAAGAAGGAACAAGACTTCACTCAATTTTCTTAATTGAACAACTCAATCGGATTACTTTATGGCCTCTAACAATTCTGACCACCTCCACATACACCCGGATGGAAAAAAAACACTCCATCCACAATCGCGCAATTAAAAAAAAAATCGTAATAAATTAAGTTTATCCGCCCCCGAAAAAAATTCCAACTTGCTGATGTTTTTCCATAACCGCACACGCTCATATGTATCTCCATCTCCAGCGACCTCTGCAAAGAAAGTACGTATCTGTATCTCATTTGCTATGGAGATAATTTATTGTAATTCGATTTGGTTCACCATGTAACGGGTATCGGTTTCAACCAAAACCAGAGGTTGTCATCGCCCACCCAAGCTATTTAAAAATGTATCTACGCTGAGCGTTTCCAATGCACTTTAGTGTCCCAGACCCACAAAGTTACAAATTTGAGTGCGACAGCCCCCCCACACATATCTAAGTATCTAATGTTGACCACTTAACAAAAAAAAAGCTCACAAATTGGTGGTCAAAAATTTCCCAGTTCTGGTATCCGGTGTGAACACACAAACTGTTTACACCTTTACGCCTGATGCGACGACATCTGGTTGCGTGATGTTAATTTAAGTCCGTCCGTCGTTCAACCCCCGCAGATTTTAACGGACTAAAATTTATCTTTTTGGTATCTGTCCCAAATATGAGAAAAGTTAAAAGCAAAAATTTATTATTTTACTTCAAAACAAACTGAGCGGCACAAAACTTGTTCGTTTTTCAATTTCGCACTTTCAGCCAAGGCTGGTGTGAAACGCCCACCACCGCAAGCCACTCGAGGGAATTCATCTGTCAAAAACGAGGAGAAAAACATCGCAAAACTGATCAAAACAAACATTCATATGGTAAATGCGCATCTGTACGTGACATTGGATATTGAAAAGCATTAGATAATTGCAGAGTAACTACACTTGGTTAGCTCGTTACATGAGCAGAGTCCGAAGATACTACGTTCGGATACGTATGTTTGCGCGTTAAGTAACAAACCACAATGAGATATTTTGTAACCGCATTTTACAGTGGTTTCATTCAATTAAGATATCATTTCGGAGTGAATCGCTGGAGGCTTGTAATGGTTTACCATACAATCGAGGGGAGATGAAGGTGTTGATGGTTTTCAGAGAGAAATTCCATATTTGCTTACAGCTACAGCTTAGGGCTTAAGCGTAGGCAACAGAAATTATGGATGGACAACATCTTTCCAAATTCCACGTAATATTACAGGAGAGTCAAGTATCGAATGTACGCCCATGCTCAAGTGCAACCGAACCCAGGCAAAGTTATAATGAAAGTCAAGCAAATTCCGGAACCTTCTGTGAGCTGAAAGTGATTCAGATACACAGGCAAGGTCAAGTAGAGAGATAAAAAAAAACTCAAGTACGTATGTACTTCTAGGAATTCTAATGAATCCAAGATTGAGAAACTGTGCTCATCACAGGAAATTCCTTAGACGCTCCGTCATTTTCCAATTTCTGCCGGCTCATGGCAACAAACGTAAGAATACAGCAATGGCCAGGGCAAAGTACGTGCCAGTTCTTGTCAGTATGAAAGTATAACTCCTAGAAGGAAACTTATTAGGTTAACCTAAAGAGGGCTGTAGAGAACGGAGAGAAGTTCTGTCTTCCTGACCAAATAACCAAGCTTAAATCCAACAAAACTGCTGGCCCTAATGGCCTACCGGACTTGGTAGAGAGCATACACCATGTCAAAATTTGGTCAGACGAGTGGTTACCTGATGAAATGGAATCTCAGCATCGTGTGACCGGTCCATAAGAAAGGAGACCCCCTCAACTGCGCCAATTACAGAGGCATCAGTCTCCTCAACATCGCGTACAAGATCTTGTCTGCCATATTGTGTGAACGCCTGCAACCCTTCGTCAACAACCTGATTGGCCCCTATCAGTGTGGTTTCAGGCCAGGAAAGTCCACAGTCGATCAAATGTTCACACTCCGGCAGATCCTGGAAAAAACTCCAACAGTCCAAAGCGATACTCACCATCGTTTTATCGATTTTAAGGCCGTGACAGTATTTAGGCGAACTATACAGAGTCATGTCCAGTTTTGGCATCCCTGCTAAACTCGTTCGGCGATAGAGAACGCCGGCTGTTCCCTCAAGGTCGGTACTGACCTCACCGAGACCTTCGATCTCCAAAAAGGATTTAGACAAGGTGAAACGCTGTCATGTGACTTCTTTTATATCGTACTTGAAGGAATTGTGCGAAACTCACAAGCCAACACCGGAGGCACAATTTTTCAAAAGTCTGTCCAACTACTAGCTTACGCGGATGACATCGATATAATTGGCAGGAAACCAGCGTTCGCTAGTATTGAAACAGAAACCGCCAAAACTGTAAATGAGGGCAAAACCAAGTATATGCTGTCAAAAAGAAGGGACACAAGATTCAACGATGAGATTTACGAGCTGTACAGAGACATCGACTGGACACCAATGCTCTGGCCCGCAGAGTCTTTGATTTTAACCCAGAGGGACAAGGCAGTAGAGGATGATCTCGCCTTAGGTGGCACGCACAAGTAGAATGGGATCTCAACCAACTTGGAATGTGCAACTGGAGGCAGTTACCTAAGGACCGGGCTAACTGTAGAGGTTTGTTGGTTAAGGCCCAGGTTCAAGAGCTGTAGTACGAAGTAAGTAATTAAGTTAGGGCTGTTGGAGAGTCCTTGCAATAGACACCACCGCGAGAACGCGAATCTAATCATTCCTCAAAGAAAGTAATTTTTTTTGTAGAAATTGACAAGATCTGTGTGAACCATACTACTTGCCTCCTCTAGGTTTCTGTAAGAAAAATTCCCTAAATAATTATCGTCCGAGCTATTCCTTTTCATTCCCGAACTCTTTGATAATTGTTCTCAACAATACACATAAGTACATATGCTCACAATATCGGCAAGTACTTGAGTCTGTAATTACTTACATTCTTAGAAGACAGTGCCCTGAATGAATTCCTATTCACATAACCGGCTGTAATTGAAGAATAATAACTGTGTCACCAAACTGTCAGTGTTTCTAAAGCACTTAATAATGCACAGCACACCCTTGTAGACTACTTCAACACTTTTGGTAACATTTCTTAAAGTATCTTAAGGTATCGACAATAGCCTTTTACTCATGCAGCCGAATTTTTGGAACCACCTGGGGCCCCTCTCCCAAAATTATACTGTGGATGTATCCATCTATTGTTAGACCAGTACTGGCTTATGGCAGTCTAGTGCGGTGGCCGAAAAACCTACTAACCTAAAAGCCCTCACGAAGGTACAAAGACTAGCGTGCATCTGCACAACTAGTGCCATGAGAACAACACCAACGGCAGGTCTTGAGGCGATCCTCAACCTGCTACCGCTAGATATTTTCATACAGTCACAGGCAGCCATGAGCGCCCTAAGAATAAGCCAGTCTGAAAGCTGGAAAAGAAATAACGATCCTACAAAAATACATTGGCCATGTACCTATCACGGACTACATTACGCCATATTTAGACTTCACGAGACCATTCTCTTGCGCCTACACTAGCAGAGAAGGATGGAAAAATGACCACTTACCGAATGCGCAATCCATATCTGTGTACACAGACGGCTCAAAAATGGACACGGTTCTGACATTTTCTCCGAACCGCTGGGGATAGCACGATCAATTCGACTCCCAAACCATGGCAACGTTTTCCAAGCGGAGGTCCTGGCAGTGACAACAGCAATCCGTGAGTCTGCGGTAAGGCCAATACCTCCTGAGGGTATCACCTTCTTATTGATAGCCAGGCTGCTATTTAAGCAATTACTGCCGTTGAAATAAAATCGAAGCTTGTGATGTGCTGTCGCTGGCACGCAGCATAAGGTCATACTCTGCTGGGTTCCTGGACACGAAGGAATACCAGGGAACAAAAAGGCTGACGAGCTAGCAAGGAGTGGCCCTGCATTGACCACCGAATCGACAGACCCATAAGCTTCAAGCAGGGGAAAAAGCCACGAGAGAGGCAAACTACAGGTGGAGCTCCATAGAAACCTGCGTTATCAAAAGGAAACTATGGCCCACTTTTGACAAGGCTAGAACCGAGAGACTTGTTCGGAAAGACCGGAAATCCATTTCCACGTTCGTAAGTATCATCAAAGGACACAGCACTCTACGGTATCATATGAAAAAACTACTACGACAGAAGAGGAGCTCTGCAGAGGCTGTGGCGATGAGAAAGCGATTGAGGACACAACCCACTTACTTTGTCACTGCCCCGGCCTCCAACATTCCAGATACAGGTTCCTGGGAAGACATTTTTTAATAACCTAGAGGAACTCTCCAGAACGCCAATGGAAGCTCTAATGAAATTCATCAAATCGACAAGATGGTTTGTATGTGAAGGACCACAAAACAGGTAAATTGGTCATGAAGTTGTATATAAATGTATAGACGTAGGGTTACAGTAAGGGATGATATTTTTTACCCCAAACGGGCAACACAATGGGTCAGCATTGACCTAAGTGTGGCGTGGAGAACTTTTCCCCGCCAGCCTACATACCTAACCTAACCTAAGGTATCGACTTGTTTGTGAAAGTCTATAATCACAGCTGTGTTCTAGCCTTTCAATTAGGTACTCGATGGAAAGCTGCACTATCTGCCTTCAATGGCTCAGTTTTTTACTCTTCTAGGTTAGGTTAGGTTGGCGTGGCTGTCCACACGGGAGTGCAGACACACTTAGACCAATAAAGGTCCTTTGTGATACCATGAATCAAAACCAATTCGCTACTCATGGACTAACAGAACCAACCGGAGCTTTTGATAAAGCGATAGATGCGCATGACGTCTAAGGACGCTATGTCACCAAGGACTTCAAGGAAGGGGGACCCTAAATGGACCATTCTTTTATGCGACAGAGCTGGGCAGTTACATAGGAGGTGAGGGATACTTTCCTCCTCCTCCTCGTCCCTGCAGCTTCTGCAGAAGTCGTTTGAAAAGAGGTCAAGTCTTTTGGCATGTTGGCCTATAAGGCAGTGTCCAATGAGAACACCAACAACGCAGCTGATTTGTGATGGCTTTCGTTTGACCAACTCGGTACTGCGTTTATGATCCAGCCTGGGCCAAAACTGTCTTGTGACACGTTGACACGTTTTCCCATCTGAGGTTGGACTTGCTAATAGCATTCAGCTTTAGTAGATGCTTACATGTAGCTAGGAGCATACCCAGGGACTGCCTATCAGACAGAATCCTTAGAGTAGTGCCTTGTCTGGCGAGATCGTCTGCCCTGCAGTTTCCTGGAATGTTTCTATGGCCAGGCACCCAGTATAGGTGAATATAGGTGAATATTGAACTGCTCTGTCATCTCCATAAGAGATAGACGGCAGTTGAGAGCGGTCTTTGAAGTAAACGAGTACGATTCCAGAGACTTGATTGCCGCTTGGCTGTCAGTGAGAATGGTAATATCCCTGACAGATAGTACATTACACTTCAGTCAGGACAGGGCTTCCTTAACCGCCATGATTTCCGCCTGCAAAACGCTACAATGATCAGGGAGGCGGAACGCTAATTCGAGGTTGAGCTTTTCGGAGAAAACACCGCATCCCACCCCGCCTTCGGTCTTAGAACCATCTGTGAAAAAGTGTACCGAGTTACCATCGATAGGGGGAGAATTGTCCCATACATCCCGTTCAGGGATGCTCGTACGGAAGTTACGGTCGAAACACATTTTCGGCGGGGTATAGTCTGTATTTTCGTGTTTGAAGTTAAGGAGATCAAGGATCGAGGAGTGGCCAGTGTGATAGCTGGACCACTGAGAGGAGGCTTTCAGACGGATGGCCGTACAGGCAGCGATCTGTTTACTGAAAATGTTGACTCTTCTAGCTCTAAAGCAAAATTAGCTGATAAGAAAAGTGAGCACACCTTGCCATACGATTTCGCCCAAAAAAGGCTAAGAAATGTTTATCTTTGTATCGCATGATATGGAACACCGACTGGTGCCCCTTTCAACGGATTTCGCCAGGTAGATTCTGTTCAAAATTTAAATCCGAACGCTTTTCAAGCGCGAAGCTTCACGTGTGCCATTTTTGTTTTTTATTACAGTTCTGTGAAATTCAAATTCGATTTTATCTAAAGAGTTTATCTAAACCATAGTCTACACACACCGGCATTTTGAAAATAAGCAAAGAAAGCATGCATGAAACCTTGGCTAAAAAATTTACATTTTCACAAATCACTACCCGCCGCTCGCCGCTCACCGCTCGCCGCGCCCACATTCGTGACTGAGTGAATTCGCCTCTCGAAATGGTTTTTTATTACCATAATTAGGTAATCCCACCTTTGGCCAGAACAATCCGCCCGGTTCTGATCGGGTGAGTGGAACCGTAAAACCCTTTCTCTGCAGTTTAATTCTGTTGACGGGAAGCAAATTGCTAATAATAAAACAATTAGCTCGGCGGATCATTTGATTGCGTATCTGTATGCGTGTATCGATGACCTCTAACGCTTTTCGAGTTCTACTTGTGGATGTATCTTTGTATCTATTTTTGTGGTAAGCTTCTGTTTGGAGCAGCTGATATCATTCTAATACCGTTGGTTGACACAATTGATTAATGAGAATGGAACTTGTCGCGATATGGGTGGTGGTGGGGGGTTCTATGCTGTCATATTGCACGATGAAGTAACGCCGAGCTTTTTATTCGGCGCGTAATCAATTTAATTTTTGAAAGCGGCTACTTTTTTATTGTTTTATGCTGCTGATGTTCTGTCTGATAATGGGAATGTTAATTTCCTAGGTACATAGGTTAATGATAGCTGGTATTGACTTTAAAGTGGAAGCTAGACGCACACAGATGCGCCACTTGAATGGGTTGGTTTGTTATCGCTATAAGCTCTGACGGTTGTATCTGAAAAGGTTAATAGCTGTTTGAAAAGTACAAGGCGAATGCATTAGTGCGAATACTCGTATGGTGTGTACTTTCGTGCGATTACAGGAAAGTTTAGTGTTGTTTGACCTTTGAGTGGTGCTACTCGTAGCTCTGTAGCTGTACCTACGAGTACATTAGAATTAAAAAGTTTTGTCTATAAACTACTGGGAGATTACTTACGGTTGCGAACATTGGAGAGTTATCGTATCTACGGGTATGTGTTGAAATGAAAAGCGAAAGATCAAATTCATTCTTAGGGGGCATACACACATCGCTACCTTAAAATGCCACGCAATTAAAAGTTTAATGAAAAAACCGAGATGCGTGATATGAATCGTGGGATGAGCTGCTCTTATTCGCAGGAGAGTTCACTCTGTTAATTAAATCTCTTCTAATCAAATGCATAAACTCAAGACCCAGATGTAGGTATGGTGATTTTCTGAAGGCCATAACATTCAAATGGTACACATGAGCAATCTTGACAGGCGTTGACACCTAATCCACTGTCTGCCAACTTCTAATCTGCTTTCCTTGCGTTGAGATACGGGTGCTCCTATTTGAAATTTTATCCCAACTCCTCTGAAAGATGGTAGCAAACGAGATGTGGGGGAAGAGATTGTTTATACTATGGTGCTTCCTTGCATCGATACGACATTTTTTAGATGAACTTAAGGAAGACATCTTTTCTTTCAGTCCAACTAAACATTTTAGTGTTCACTTGATATATTCGGTGCTCAGGGTATATAAGGATTTTCTATACTCGGTCATGGTTTTCGTAAAAATGGTGGAGGTGTTTGCTGCACAACTACTTGTCATTGAGGCCTTAATTAAAGATTTCGCCTTTAAGGTTGTGCGTCGGGATGTCTTTCAAGCGGATATCACTGGATTCCGAAGGTGCGATGGGATGGCATAAGAAGGACGAAAGACAGTGGCATTTCCTAGAAAAAATGCTGGACATCTAGAGTAGAGACAATGGATATTCGCGTATGGATATGGTAGCAAGATCGAAATTAAACAAGAAATCTAGAGCTTCAGACATGTAAGCCAGCACCTGATGACAATCCGCTGTTGACAAGATTGTTGGTCCTCTCAGACCAAATCCCTGAGAACTCAGACTCATCTCGGTTCATTCAGTAATGCCTGCCTTTTTGGCAAAACGTCATGCGATATGTACGGCATATTTGTAGCTGGTGTGGTTCAAATAGTAATCCCAGAAAAGGAGAGTGAATGACAACAAAAATTGGTCCGTCGGATCAATCGGAGAAAATAATATTGTTTTAAAGGATGTTTCAGTCTCCATTATCCAAACTGCAAGTGATGATGATGCACTCTATGTGTGACTATCCGAGGTAGGAGGGAGGAACCTGGCAACCTGCTTAGGTATAGAAGACAGTTGAGACACGGTCTACCATGATGAAGAAATAGGGCAGTGAGATCCAGATACTTACATGGCAGTCGAATAATGGAGCTTTTATTGTAATGAAATGTTTAGAAGCGGTCGCACTAAGAAAAAGTAGTGGCAGATCGGATTTAGTGACCAAAAATCGGTTCTTTATATCCCGAGTGTTCTTTGAAAAACACGTTCATACATATGTATGTAGCTATACTTAGTGAAGTCTTACAGGCTCTCTTTATGGGCTGATAAATGTAGGTTAGGTGCACACCCGCAAACAACTTAGTTAGTCTTCTTTAAATATAGGATTCCTCATGTTGATCCTTCTAGATGGTTTGGTACTCGCCTTGTTTTCCCAGTTATAGCAAGATATGTACTTGGGTCTTATTTTGGACAAAACCGTGCGTCAGAATAATCTAGGCATGGTACACTCAACAGTATATCCCTTACGTATAAGTGGGTCCTTCAGTACTACCTCCTGAGTTGCCATCGACATCCTGTTCCATTGACTGCTAGACATTTTCGGAAAATTAATTACAGCTAGTACAGCCAAGCGACTTACTGGCAAATCAAAGTGGAAGTGGAAAATTCGAGGTAGCCATCCCACTCAGAAAATAATGGAAATGAGGGTTAATGGCACAGAGAGAAGCTGTGACTTATACTCGGACTATTCCGACACCAATCCCGAGGTTGGAGGAGGTGTTTTCTAGGACACCCTGCCGTGGCTGGTTACGTGGATCTACGTGGAATATTTGCATTTCCATCGACAGTAACGAGTATGTCGCGGTTAAGTCCCCGGAATCGGTCGAATTCAACTGTAAGACCCACTTTAGCTGCCGCATGTCTCTCAGCAACATAGCTAAGCTGTTCAACATTCACATTTTCAGCCCTATTCCCGGGCACAAGAACATGCCAGGTAACGACAAAGCTGATGGACCAGCCATGGAAATACTTTTCTCGCCATGCCTCTAGTTGCAACAAACTGTAAACTGTTACAACAGTTCAGTTCAGTCCAAAGTGGATGCAATCAAAAGACCTACTTCAGATGGACGGTTAGCCCTACATCTGTGGAGTTCCAACAAATTTTTTGTTGCATATCAGCACAATAAGCCGTCATATTCTCTGATGATTTCTCAGGATCTGTACGAACGAGGATGAGGAAAAGACAAATTTTTATCCGCTCTACGCTTGCTCACGATTTTTCATTCTTGTTACTTGCATACGTTTCCTAAAACCAAACCGATCTAGCTAATACGGATGTAAGGTGCCTCCAAAGCTTCATATGGAGCTCAAACTAGTATTGTGGGTTATTTATGTGGATGGAATATCTATATTCTCGTGGTAGCGCGAAAAACGGTTCCAACAGACATGTGAATCACAAAACAGGAAAAAAAGTGACCACACATCGGGAGGACCGGGTTTTAATACGATCTTCTTAAGAAAGCTGGAAGAAAGTTAGCTGCTGCTTTATCAGGTGAGCATGAAAAAAAGAATGTCCTCCAGATCGGTTACAAGAAAACTTAGAGAGGCTTGTCTTAAATGATGTAACGCGCGAGAAAAAAGCCTTCACTCTCGAAGAAAAACAAAGAGTCGCGCCTGGAGTGGGCCAAAAACAAACCAACATTTCACTGAGGAACATCAGTCTACCAAATTGTAGTTAGGTGAAGTAAACTTCGAGGTCAGTGCCGAGTTTGAAGCCCTTCAACTGTTAACAGCTTTATCCGTCCAACTTCGATGTCGTGTGATTTTTTTTTTTGGAAAATTAAAGGTTTTTGGTTCTCCTGGTGATTCTTTGGTAAGACTAAGGATTGGCAAAGGGTACTACTCAGAATGTGTAGTGCCAACTATAAAACACAGCGGGCCAAGAATTATGAAGCGATACATTCTAACAGACGGAGCCGGAAAAATGTTGGTGTATAAGATGGACTCTAAAAAGGACATACAACCATCTTTTGGGAAAATTTCCGGTGACAAAAATACAAAAACGTCAAATTCGAGGCGGACAAGGCACAAGTCCGCCGTCACAATGAGATGATTTCCCTAAAATAATGTTTAACTGTTCCCGCGTAGTTCCCAGGTCTAAACCTAATTGAGCGCGCTTGGAGTTTTTTTTAAACGTAAGATCTGGGAGCATTCGGTCACGTCAAAAGCTTCAATATTAAAGCGTTTTAGACAAAGAGTGGAATGAAATAAATTCTGACGACTGCTGCAGCCTAGTGAGGTCAATGCCAAAAAGAATAGCAGCAGTAATTTAAGCCAAGGGTGGCCCACCATTGTATTCGCACCCCTTTTGAAGATGTGATGGTTTTGAAAAGGTGCCTCTGTCTTTTGCCCAAGCCTGTTTACGTTTTTGTTTATTTTATTTTCGCATTACATTGCCAGGGCTCAGTGGTTAGTGCGTTAGGAGGTTTGAATTCGAATTCCAGAAACCTTTCAGATATGGTTTATAACTGTAGGCTCCTTCCACTGGTTGCTAGAAACTAGACTTTGAACCACATACGGTCTGTTGCGCCAAATATTTGTTCCTTTGTTTGTCTATACAGATGTGGATTGTAGTGGTGGCTTATTTTGTCTACTATTTGACAAAAAAATTGTTTCAAATGTTCATATTGGCCCAGTTATAACCCAGGGCACCGCCAGCATAACACAACATTCTCGAGGAAATTTAATGATCCAACAATACAATTTTCCATCCTGCACCGATGTGTGCGGTGTCCTAGATGTGGAGTCGCTTTAAAAGCGAGTTGTGATAAAGGTAGTACGCGCATACAAGAGTACTTATCCATAAAATCACAACTTCACCTTACTCGTACAAAAGTTGGTATGAATTTGTTCCCATGTTGCCACTCAAGAAAATGTGGGAAGGACATAATGTACGAACACTCGAATGTTTTTTTTCTATTTTATGCAGCTTTTGTCAAGTTTCGACGTTTCGTTGTGTAAGGATTGTGAATTATGCTAAGGATCTCGCTCAGGAACAACTAAAAAAAACTCAAATACGCACTTTTAAGAAGGACCACTTAAAAAGCAAAGGAGACTCTTAATAATAGTGCCGCCAGATATTAACTATTGCGCTCATTTTGTTGACTTTAACTTAAAAATTATTTTCTGAAGGACTACATAAATTTAAGTCAAAGGAATACTTTACAGGAACTTGAACGATGTGGAGTCATCGGAAGGAATTGCTCTTGGTTTTTAATTGAGTTTTTGATTGGGTTCATACCTGAAGTACCGTCGTAAGTAATCAAGCCATGTGAAGCCATGGACATGACATTAATGTCCTTTTAAGACCTCAGCTACAGGGAAAACATCGCAAAAATTGATGGAGATGGAGGTGTTGATGGAGAGCGACAAAAACGTCAATGTATCGGGCTACCCCCCAGGTTGGAGTACTATCACCACTGCTCCGGCTCATGGTAGTGAATGAGATACTTCTAACCCTAGATGAAGAGAGGTTCAATGAATTTTATAGCCTATGCGGATGATATCTGGAAAATTTATTCTTACAGTAAGAGACCTGATGGAGTCTTAAATAAACTCTTCTTAAACTTGCAAATGGGTCTGACACTGTTGGTCTTAGGGTTAGTCGGTCTAAATTCTTATTAGTGTTGTTCACAAGAAGGTAACACTTAGGGGTTATTTAAATAGGGAAAATTCAAGACCGTCCTAGGAAAGCTTCGATTGCCCTGTATTCCTATAGGAAAGCCCTGTGACCGAATTGTGGCCTTCAACCCTGGATTGTCCATTGTCCTGAATTGTCCATACACGGCAGTCGTTAGACCAATCCTCATTTACGATGTACTAGTCTGGTGAACGGCTGCATTGCAAAACTCGAGAAGTTTCAAAGATTATCCTGCGTCTGTATACTGGGCGCCCTTAGAACCAATCCTACAGCTGCACTGGAAACTATCATCCACCTTCTTCCCGTTGACATCTTTGGGAAACTGATGGCGGCAAAAGCAACATTATTAGGGAATCCTCGCAGTTGGCTTGTCCAGATATGAGTCACCGAAGTAGTCTAAACGGACCTTATCTGAAGAATTCCTAGTAGAAGTGCTTGGGAATGTGGTGAAATTTCCAATGAGTCTCCGATAAAGGTGTAAACAGACAGCGTTCTTTACAGGCAGGGGAGTCTTCTTCAGCGTGCCGGACATTTACATATTTCATCACACGATTGGCGGGCAACTGAAGTTTATTTTAGGCAGAAATGACAGCAGTTCGATAAGCCGCGGCCTGTCTTCCTATTAATACATTAGATTGTAATTGTAGCACTATTGTTTTTTATACCTATAGGCAGTCAAGCAGCGATAAAAGCCTTGGAATCAGCATTGGATTCAAGTTTGGTTAAGCAATACTGCGGATGATCTCTTAACGAGATCGCTGTCAGAAACGTCCGGACAATTGTGAAGCGGTTGAGCTAGATAAGGAGGGTACAGAGCGTAACATCCCTTATAATAGGGAGGAACAGCAAAAAAAAAAAAAAAAAAATGCTTGACGCAAAAAAAAAAGTAGGTGACCCAGAGTCTAGCTTCTGGCGACCATTCGTGTTGCGTGCTTTTTATTTTTGCCCACAATTGGAAGGGACCTACAGTTCTGACTTTTCTCAGACATCTGTGAAAGGTGGGATTGTGAAAAAAACTTTTTGGTGTTTTTGAAATTCGAACCTTGAACCTCCCGCTCAGTAGGGAACGCACCAGCAACTGAGCCACGGCGCCCACAGGAGGAGGGACCGTATTAAATCGACAAACTTCCACTTACATACTGCAGCTATCAGAACGGCAGACATTAGGTGGAATAGGGGCGCTGTCTTATAGACATGTCAGAGGCAGGGAAAGAAACTATGACCCACCTTCTGTGCACTTGTCCTGCCCTACCGACTATGAGAAGGAAAACCCTAGGCGAATACTGCTTCGAAGATCTCAGTGATCTTGCCAGATTTGATTTAAACAAAATAAAAAATGTTGTGTGAATCACCTTCCGGCATGTGTTTATACCGAAACTGGATACCTTGTCCTGTATCCCGTAACGGAAATTGCCATGTATGTATGTTAAGGACGGTGGTAATTCGGTTCTGTCTTTTGTTATATCACAAAAGACCTGCCTTCTGGTCTAAGTGGTCTCTGTTTAAGCGAAACAACCCATGGGAGACCGATGAATGATTATAAGAGAGGTATCTGAGATCACTGTCATGTTTTATAAATAAGCTTTCTGCAAACTGTCTTTGGTTGAAAAGGATCGCAAAATAAATTACAAGGCTTGTTGCGTCGGCTGGAAAGAGGTAGAGGGAAAATAAATCATCCAGGACTGTTAATGAAAAAAAAAAATTGATTTCAGTCGGACAATGCAAACCATATGTATAATTACAGAGCTGGATCACAAACGTAGTGCCGGGTTGGTTACGTGAAAGCGATCACAGATCAGCCACGAAATCGGTGTCCACACGGGACACTGTCTGATAGGATACCATGCCAAAAAGGCTGGGCCTCTTTTCAAATGATTTCTGCAGAAGTTGCAGGGATGAAGTTTAGCAGGAAAGCATCATTTATCTCTTTTGCATTTGTTCGGTGGTATCCCAAAGAAGGACGCTCCATTAAGGGGCTCGTTCAATGACCTCGAATTGACCGAGCTTCCTCGCTTTCGTTATAAATAGGATTAGCTCTTGGGTAGCCAAGTGGAAAAATCCATGGCGTCACAAACAGCGTGTTAAGAGGTTGAAGCTGAAATAAACGTATTTAAAAAAAAAAAAAAAAAACTGGCCCTAGAGACTAGATATAAGAATTGCTTTCTTCGCGGCAAAAGGCGCAAGGCACCTATTCTAGTTAACCAGAACTAGGCTCTGAGCTAAAATGTCTTTGCCTGCTTCGAGCCATGGCGGAACAATCGCACAGGATATGCTCGGCAATCTCTTGATCTTCCAGACAAAATCGGCAAGCATCCGTAGGACTTATGTCCATCTTGCGGAGATGGTAGCTGAGTGAATTGTGCCCGGTGAGGAAGTCCGTGAGGAGCTTACCATCACGCTTGTTCAATGTGAGAATTTCCTGGCTTCTCTTGCTATCAAGAGGCAGATGACTAGATAGAAAAACCAAATTTATACACTTCTGCAGATACTTTCCTTTTGTTCTGTCCCTTACGGCTGCGGAAGTGTGTGTTAAATGAAATGAAATCTGTACGCATTATGTATGTATGTCCGCTCTGATAATGATAGCACGAGATCTATTTAGGAGCTCTAACGCTCTTATATCTTGAAGACATGATGATCCGATGGGGATTGCAGTCATTTGACCTGTTGATCCTTAAGACACTCTTGGAAGCGGATTCCTGCATATGAACACAATACAACCATTCAAAGGAGGTCTCTTTTAAACTACACATAGAGCAGAGCGATGGATTAGTAACCATAATCAGCCAAGGCGTTAAGTACAGCTTCAATTACTAAAGCGAAGCCTTAATTAGAGTCATGGGTTAGCCAGCCAAATATTACATGCATCCTCCTTCAAATTTCCTTTAAGTTTTCTTATAAAATGCCCTTAACACAAAACTTGCTCCAAAACACATCCGGTATTCGCTTATAAACGCCATATCAATCGATTATCCCCCAAAACTTGACACTGACACGTGTGGCACATCTGCCATCAATGAAATTCAATTTATTGCCAACACCGCATTACGCAACACACCAATTAAATACCACTTCTTGCATTTTACAAGAAACTCTGTAACACTTTGTAACACTTATGACATTCGTCACGTCAACTTTACCTCTATTGGGTTTCTTGTAGTGGGAAATAAAACCACTGAAAGAGATACTAATTCATCATCAGTCAATCTACTACTGTTCCGAACCATAAACAAATACAATCCACTGTAGCAGCACCCACATGGACATAAAAAACAAGTCAAACAAACTGAATAAAAATTGCATATTTCATTACCTTGTCACGGTGCAAAATAAGCACGCTTACCTGCACCTTTGTAGTCGTTAAGTGAATAATTACATGCCAGCTTTAATATAAAAAAAAATACAATACTGATGGTAGATACTCCGTCGTGAGATAATTGCAGATCAATAAATCAAAGCGTAAAATCGCTTTTATGGCGAATCCACTATAAAAGTAAATAAATAGAAAAATACATTCCTGGGTGGTGCTGACATTGGGTGATGAGTCCATCAGTGAAATGCAATATTTATAGCGCGCTGAGGGGTAGGGTGAAGTAGAATTTCAAGTCTTGCAAGAAACCTCTAATGTTCCATTAAAATTTAACGATTAAAAAAAATGGGGGGGGCTTTTTTCAGGAGCTTCCGACGCCGTGGCTCAGTGGGTAGTGAGTTCGATTACTGAGCGGGAGGTTCGAGGTTCGAGTCCCAGAAAACACCACGGTCCTACCTCTTGCGTATGTCTGACAAACAATGGTGGCAATGGTGTAGTGGTAGCGTCATCGTTTGTCGAGCTGATGGTTCACAGTTCAATCCCTGATGTCAGCAAGCATTATATGATAAGAGGCAGTCCGGTCAATTGCGAAAGTTTGTGACAAATCTACTGCGAAGGCATAACACTAGCAGTAGGTTTGTCATATGGCTGGAGAAATTGATCGTACTGTTGATGATTGATATGCTTATGACATCAGGTGGAACGGGAAAAAAATACTGTGAATCAGAAGCAAAGGCAAAAAATACATGACAGCAATCAAATCTCCCCAGTTATTCTGGACACCACCCCTGGAGCTAATGTGAAACCTAATACATCTGAGTTTCAAACCACTACACCAACCTCTTTCTCTCTCTCTCTATCTATCTTTCCTACGCCCGCACCATGTGAAAACATGTAAAAGGGTGTTCATAACCCCTTCAGTGCGGGTAAATTATAAAAAAAAAAAAAAAAACGTCCGTCATGAGAAATTTCTCAAAAAGCCTTTCGGATATGGCGCTTAACTGTAGGTTCCTTCCATTTGTGTGAACAAAATATAACATGCACAACATGATTGGTCCTGAAAAACTAGGCCGTGGAACATACACGGTCTGCTGTGCCGTAAGATTTCAAATTGAAATAAAACACACACACAAATTGAGCAAACGAGCCGAGGTATTTTGTTATTCGATAGATAATTTTAGAGCGTTAATGATGAAAAATGATCTCGGTTATATGGTCACCACGGGAGCGTCTCAAGAATTGCATCCTAGAGCTCCAATTTTCGACCAGAAAATTTAACGTCAAGAGGCAGCAATTGCAAAAGATTGCTACAACCTTCACGTATAATGTCACCTCTCGCGAAGCCCAATCAAGTATCGAAGACTAACGGCCAACAAGTCATTTAAAAAGCCGCAGCTGATGTGCAGTCAGACCTCTACCTAGAAACCCCTGGTTTGACGAGAAATGTCGGCAGGCACATGTTGAAAAACAAAAAGCATATAAAGCTGCGGCGAAAATAACGTCGAAGGTACTCGAAAGCTTTTCATCAAGCAGAAAAGCCAGGAGAAATATTTAGCTTCTCCGAAAGAAAAAGAAAGAGCAGGAGAAGTCCGCGATCAAGGATATGGAGAGGTACCACTCCAGAAATGATTTTCGGAGGTTTTACCAAAATGTAAAAAAGAACATTTTGCGGATAGAAGGCCCAACAGTCGATGCTGAAATGGGAGAGTCCTTTCTGCAGACTGTTGAGCCACTAGGAACGCCAACATTCCGCTGTCAGGTAGAATATAACATCCAACCTAGACGATGATAGCCAAAATTTCAATCCACCTGAAACAACTGAAGTGAGGATAGCAATATCCAAACTTAAGTCGGCCTGTCGGGCCATTCTACTGAGCTGTTTAAAGAAGCTGGCAATGATCTGGTAGATAGCAACCTGGTCTACAACCTGACCGGCCCATATCAGTGCGGTTTAAGGCCTGGAAAGTCAACAATTAACCAAAATTTTACACTCCGGCAGATATAGAGCCCACCCAAGATTCGAAATCGATACTTACCAAATCTTTATCGATTTTAAAGCCGCCAATGAAAGCATTTATAGAGACGAGCTACGTCGGGTCCCTAGTCTGGTGGACAGCAACAAGAACAAAGTACAAAGGCTTCCATCACTTTGTACCACGGGAGTTCTAAAAAGCGTACCGCAATCAGGGCTGGATATGATTTTACATCTCCTACCCCTGGACCTGTTCATCAAGGCCTCTGCGACAAAAGGAGCTCTCAGACTGAGAGAATCCAACTTGTGGAATCAGGCCATCCATGGACATGCGGCAATGGGTGGGAAATTTAACTCTGAAAGCTTCACAGCCACATCAGACTATGTAACCCCATATAATGACTTCAACATCGACTTCCCTATCATACATATTTCCAAGGCGAGAAGATTGGGAGTCAAAAAGCCCTAAAATCGATTAAATCGAATACAATCAAATCAAAGGCGGCTAAGAAATGTCGCGATGCACTGATCAACATAAGACACCATTCGATCAAGCTATGCTGGATTCCTGGACATAGTCATATAGAAGGGAACGAAAAAGCCGACGCCTTGGCAAGAAGGGTGTCAGAAATGAACGTCAGTGTAGCTGACACATCCATACTGCCACCGATTGGTAGATTGTACAATATTACCAACGCCATAGTAGAGAAAGAAGCTAACTCCTCCGTCAAATTAAATAAAACTAAAACAAAGCGCCTTTTGGCACTAGACCGATCCTCCATCCGCATGTTAACGGGAGAAATCACAGAACACTGCGCCATCGGAGCTATGCTCAGCTCAAAGAAGCTGCGGTAACGAGGAGAAAGTGGAATCGGTCCAACATCTGCTATGCCACTGCCCCGCCCTGCAAGAACGACGCCTACGTACTCTAGGATCCAGGTTCTTCGCAAGCATCGCAGAGGAAGCAGTAGTCCAGATACAGGATCCCCTACACTACAGCAGCACCTGGTTTCAAACGCCACAATTTAGATAGGTATTTTCCACGGGTTACCTCTCACCAACATTCTAAAAAAGGGGATTCACAATGGATCAGTGAGCGTGATGAATTCTATCCATTACACACCCTTCTCAACCTAAAAAACCTAAACCTAGAGACGAGCTGAATAGAGCCCGTCTGGAGAATGCTCAGCCCTTCAAAATTCTGAGCAATTGCTTGCATACACCAACGATTTTGACATTATTGGTGGAACTCAGAGGCAATTGAGTAGCAAAGCCTCCTCTCAAACAACGAAATTGGCCCTTTATAAGACCTTAACCATACCAGTCCTACTCTATGGTGCAGAGGAATGGGCTTTGTAAGAAGTGGATGAGTTTGCTCTTCGTTGTTTCGAGAGGAAAAGTTTTGGACTGATGATTCGTTCTATTTGCATAGACGGTGAGTGGAAAACGACGAACTGTACAGGCCGTACTGCGACGTCGTCTTAAATAGAAGAGTGAAGGAGGAAGGAGGTTGTAGTGGCTTATAGAGCGTATGAACGACTCGGAAAGCATTCAAATCCACCCCAGAGGGATGGCGCAGAATAGGAAGACCACGACTCAGTTAGCGTGGAAGGAGACCTCAAGACTTTGACGTGCGAACTTGGAGACATTTAGCTTAAAATCGGGCTGGCTGGAGACCCTTGTTGGTTGAGGCTCAGGTCCATCCCGTACTGTAGCACGACCTAAAGTAAGTAAGTAAGGTGGAATTCAGCGGGGTGTAGCTGTCAAAATATTCACCCGAAATAATGTCCTTAAAAGCTGCAGAAGCGGGAAGAAGGAAAACATGATAGCTTACCCTTTGTAAGAATTCACTGTTCTGTTATTATTGAGAAGGAAAACTCTTGAGGAATACTTCAAATGAAACTCCACATAAACGACGCGATATCCTTCTCCGTAGCGGCCTCCAAAAGCCCCCAAGAAATCCACCTCGTTCCGTAATCGTTGGCAATTTAATAAGCTAAGACTCTCCTTATCCAGCCCCTTTGCCTCCAAACATAAAGTCACCACATCCGGTCAAACGAAATGACAACATGAAGGTCATCAGTAGCCTCAATAGGCTAAGGCCGTTGACAGCTTGAATAAAAACCTTAAAATCATGTTGTGCGCGCAAGATTTCGTCACAATCTTAAACCTCAACGAAAACTCAAATTAATTAGCAACTCTCACGATTTTTTTTCATTTCTTTTAACCACAAAGTTGAAAAAATAAAATTAGACCTCATTATTCACTTACCAGACTCTGTTCTACGTTCCACATGCAACCAAAAGCAAAATAAAAATTATCCAACGAAACAAAGCGACCAATTAACGACATGTGGCTACATACAACCAAAAACCCAGCTGGTGTCAATTTTATCACCCTGACAATGGTTTTCCTCGCTTTTATTACCTTTTCCAGGTAAAACGCTCGCCTGGAACAGGTATGGTTGTGACGAATGACTATTGTGCCTCCATCAACTGAGTCTCCTCATTCTATGAGTGGCTGCTATCGCCACGGTAGAATTTCCCATGTTCTACCGCGCTCGGCGGGTATGTGGAGCAAGTCATTGACACGGTATTCGACACACGGTACCCGAGCTCCTTTTTAAACAATAAAAAAAAGAACGTTGTTCTCATTGTGATTCGTCGGTTCTTTTTTTATTTAACGCGATAAATTTAAGTCTGCATATTAAACATAAGCCTGCAGACCGCTATTCCATTGATTTATTGATTTAATGATTTTTTTTTCTTCATCGCTATTTATGTACATATGTGTCTGTCATATATGCAAATGTTATGTTCTTCAAGTTTTTTTTTTTTTTTTAAACTTTGCTTTCGACAGATAACCAGGTCGTAGAATTTGTTGCATAAAATGATGTAGCAGACGTTAGAAATTGGTTTACGTAATTTTTCATGGAAATCATTTCAAGCTCAGGAATGAGTATCTGTGTATCTATTGAAAAAACGTGTTGCTAATTTTAATTTTAATTTTGCTGATAAATGTGCTTATTATCAGCTTTTTACTGATTTGTAACGAGAGCATGTAAGAAGTTGTTTTTCATGAATTTTGTTGAAATGAAATAAACTTGTCGCTGACGGAAACTGGATTTTATTATTTCAATCATCTAGTCGTTCGTATCTATCTATCTGTGGGGCAAAAAACACAAAAAAAAAGATTGATTTGAATAAATTTGATTGAATTTTATATAATCCGTTAATAACTCGTTTCGATGATATACAGGTTCGACGATTAACGTAACTGATTTCGTGGGCTTATAAAGCTACCGTGGTTATGATCAAAATCAATTCAGATCAACTTGATTATTCAAAAACATGCATTGCTTCAGCTTTTAATGTGACGATTAGTACGGGCCCCTACAAGACAGCTTAAATGAGTTGTGGAGTTCTTTATGCGTTTTGCAGGTTATAAAGACGTAACTGTCATTTCGAATGTCATCGATGGGCTTTGTGGTACTGTCTCATTAAAATGCACTTTCAATAGAAATTAATGAAAGGAAACCAGTTGATATGATTTATTCCATGCATGCAACAAAAGATGTCATACAAACCCTCATACAGGTGAGCATACATGATTTATTCCATTGTCGGGGAGAGGGAACGACGTCGAACAATTTGGTGTGGGATGTCAAGAAAATGGATCGATGTTACACGTGAGCAACGCATTGAAATGGTGAAAAGTTGCTACAAAAATAGTGAAAATTTGGTCAACTTCGTAGTTTTTCAGTCGCTATGAATCAGTACCTTCTTGCTGAGCTACATAATGTGAACCTGATCAACTTGAGTCAAGCAGCCACGTCAGTGATATGAAAACTCCAGCTCGTGCTCGTAAAGCCAAGTCAGTCAAATACATTCCTAATGTGACTGAAACCCAAAATTCCTTCGGTATATCTCAAACCAAGGTGCTGCGTGCGTGGTGCACAACGGACAGCTTTCCGATTCATTCGAGGTGCGTCAAGGAGTAAGACAAGGCGATGTGCTGTCACCAATTCTGATTTTATTGGCAATCGATGATGTACTGTCTGCCGTGGTTGGTACGAACGAGAGCACAATGGCATCCAATGGAATGCAAAGCTTAGTCATTTGGACTACGCCGATGATATATGTTTCATGGCTAACAGTGTGAGTGGCTTGGACCAAATGTGCCAACTGCTGCAAGCGAACGGAGAGCTGGCTGGCTTAAGGATCAACGCCAAAAAAACAAAAATGGTGCAGACCGGTCGCGACACACAATAGCAAATTATTTTGAGGCAGGAAACTACCTAGGCAACATCGTGTCAACTGATGGTGAAACGGACTTTGATGTTGCCAAAGTAATAGGATAAACAAGGCTCGCAGTGCATTTGGTATGCTCTCTCCTGTGTGGAACTAAGTTGAAACTCTTCGAGTCCAATGTAAAATCCGTGCTGCTACGCCTGTACATCTGTGAAACCTGGAAATGCTCCGCTCCGACATCTCGAGCAAACTACAGGCTTTTATCAACCGTTGTCTTTCGATAAATTCTAAAGATTCGTTGGCCATAAATCATAAGTAATGTTGAGTTGTGGAATAGGACTCATCAGAGAAGAGTGATATCAGACAACGAATGTGGCGCTGGATTGGCCATACTTTAAGGAAACCAAACGACAACATAGCGAAGCAGTTCTTCGTGTGGAATCCGCAGGGTGTAAGGCGAGTTGGAAGACCAAGAACAACTGTACTTAGCGAAGCTCAGTCCCTTAACATTCAAACGTGGGCACAGCTAAGGCACCATGCCGCGAACAGGGATAGATGGAGGGAATCGGTTGCTGCCTTCTGCTCCAGGAGGAGTTAAAGTGTTGCTGCGATAATTGCAGTGAGCGGACCATATACATATATGTATATATGTATACATATATCTCAAACCAGGGTACACAACCTTAATAAGCTAAGTTGATGCATCTGGAGCACCAAAAACCCGATAGTGATTGTCAGGCAACCTCTCCAACCAGAACGCGTGACAGTTCGACGTGGTCTTTTAGCTCGCGGCATCATCAGGACTTACATCTCCGAAAATGAAGCCGATGCAACCCTCACAGTCAGTGGATTGCGCTACCGAACAATGGTTACCAATTTTTTGGCCTGAAATTTAAGTACTAGACATAAATGATGTTTATTTCCAGTAGAATGGAGCTACGAGCCACACAATCCATGACGCTTAATTTCGCATCTCGGAGACTTCAATTGGCCGCCTAGATATTGCGATTTAACACCGCTAGACTCGTTTCTTTGGATATGCCTTAAGGACAAGGTCTACAATAATGAACCATAAACGATTCAAACAGGCCGCAATTGGGCGAAAACGTCATGAGAAATTTCCGCAAAAGGATGACCGTCAACATGGAGAAGTCGATGTGGACATTTAGTAGATATTTTGTTCCACATGTAGTGGCAACGCCTGTACCTTAAAATAAAATAAAAATATCCACACTTTTCGGAAAGCTCTTAATGGAAGGCTACCATTGAGTAGGGCTATCATTGCAAATTATTTGTGACATAAAAACAGAACCAACAAGGGAGTTAGGTCAGGTTAGGGTTGCTCTTCTCAGTGATGGGAAGGATTCATTTACACCAGATGAATTTTTGGCCAATTCTTCAGGTGAGTGTATGTCGGTTTCGATTTCGAAAGCATTTCTACATTAATTTGATGGCGGACGTGTACATCCGCTAAGTTGTCAAGAGTCCTTGATAGAAAAGGAAAAGACTGATAGGTTAGGTTAGGTTAGATAGGATTATGAGGAAAACCTCATAAAACACTAGGCACCAGTATGGGCCCATCCCGATCCCTGGGGAACCTCCATTAAAAAGCAAATGGAAACCTAAACACTTTCCCTGAAACACTTGATTTCCCTACAGAATTTAAGTAGCCTGTTTTGGTTGATAAGACCTACCTCTTCTAGGTTGCTGAAAAAGTAGTTACCCAGGTATTTCCTACGATTTCGAGCTATTCCCAGGCATTCACATAATATATGTGCGATATCCTCTTCGACGCATATGTCGTTAGAGTACCTGCATACATCCGTGTCTGTAAGGCCTAGTCGTGCTTTGGCGTGCTTTCCTAGAAGACAGTGCCCGGACAAGATTCCTACTGCTGTTCTTAGCTGAATTCTGTTTAGATTCAGAATTTCCCTAGTTCTTTTCCGGTTGAATTCTGGCCACAAGGCCTTGGATACCCTGTAACCTGCTATGTTTGACCATCTTTGGTTAGCTGTTTTGAATACATTGCCTTTAATGGTAGCCTTAATTTCGCACGAAGGTGGTTTGTTGTCCACGGCTTCGCCTGCTGGCAATTCTCCTCCATTCCTTGCCAATTCATTAGCGAGTTCATTCCCTTTTATACCGCAATCTCCTGGCACCCAGCATAGTTTTACGCGGTTCTGCGTGCATAATACCTTAAGCATTGTGCGGCAGTTCCTAACTATCTCAGATTTTATGATGTTAGATTCTAGCGCTTTGAGTGCAGCCTGACTATCGATATAAATGACAATAACCTTATTGGATATTGATTTCATCTCTAGTAATTCTACAGCCCTGAGTACAGCTAGAACTTCTGATTGGAAGACACTACATAGGCAGTCTCAGAGACACTTTCAGGTCCGGATTCTCAGAGTATATTCCAGAGCCCGTTCCTTCGGATGTCTTTGATCCATCCGTATAAATTGCGATTTCTTTTTGTTTTATTATCGCATTCCCGCGCCAGTACTCCCTTCCTGGGTACGAGATCTCGTACGGTGTTGCGAAGTCGAACACGGGAGTAATGTCGTCTGTTTTTACTGAGTTGTCACTAATAAATTCATTTAAGATGGAACAGTGTCCTATACTGCTTTTCTTAAAGAGACCTAAGTTAGTGAGCCTTAGCGCACTGTTTCCCGCAAGGTTTTTAGCTTGTAAATCAAGCGGCAAAAGATGGAGAATGACGTCTAGTGCCGCTGAGGGGGTCGTACGGAGTGCACCCGTAATTGCAACACTGGCCGTTCTTTGTACCGCCGCTAATTTTCCTAGTGTTGTTTTCCTGTTTGTTGCTTTCCAGCACACAAGTGCACCATATTAGACTGATAAGTTCGACATTTTTTGAGCTGATGAACTTACGTAGGAAGGTAGACAGTTTTCCGGCCTAACGGAGAGGGGGCGCTCCGATGGAAATGTTATTTTTAAACAGGGCAACATGTCGGATAAAATTCCACCAATTCCCACATTTCTATCTGTCAAATTAGGAAGGTTACTGAGCGTTGCATAAAGGCACGTAAGCATTTTTTTTCCTTAAAATGCCAACAATTGACAACAAAGCCAAGGACTGGCGGCTGCGACTGAATTTCTCGACAGCTGCAAGATCGATTCGAATACGAAATTTACCATCGCATTGTGAAATAATATGAGACTTGGATCCACCCCTACGGCCTCGAAACAAAAAATCTAAGCATGCAATGGTAGCGACGGAGAACCGTGAATCAAGTGCCAAGTTCAAGCCAGCGCTGGCAAAATCATGGCCTCGGTTTTCTGGAAAGCGGAGGGAATATTCGATAATTATTTGCCACACAAAACCACCCCTACGGGCGCCTACTACTCCAGCCTATGTCAGCTTACGAGACATGCTTCGGAAAAGGCGTGAACTCATCCGGTGTGGTGTCTCAACTTTCACGGGCTGTATTGAAGGATTGTTACTCACCACTCACCCTATTCTCCCGACCTGGCACTCAGCGATTCACAAATTTGAATATAGAGCTCAAAGGCAAGCGTTTTTCTTCTGACGAATAAGTCCATATCGCTGTAGGTATCTGACTTTTTTAAGGTCAAATGTTCAGAGAGGTTTTGTTCAAGCTTACGAAGCAAGCAGCGAAATGAAAAGTGTTGGGGTTCGAAGTACCGAAGAAAAAATTCGTTTGACGCTTTTACGGTCTTATGGCTATCGAGCTTTTGCAGGAGTCATTTAATCTGATCCATGACGAAGCAGCTTAAGCTACCAAATCGGCAATATCTAGAAATCCCTAGAGGATGCATTCAACCAGATTCAGTTTTCTTAATAAGGATAACGTAGGCTAGTTCTGTAGCAGATGAAATGGAATTCCTTCCTCTATTCATCCAGGCAGCTGGGACAGAAGTCTTTGGCCCGAATACCAAGCCTCACTTCATACACGACTAGTGCAAGATGACAACTTATTATTTCGACTAGAATGCCTATATGTGGTCTGCTGAGAAGTAGTAGGCGTTTTGTTTTTCGCCTACTTGACTGGGACTACATCACACTTGCATTGGAGATCGCCGTGATTTGCACGTATGGTAGCAATCACGACCGGTGCGGCGTGTCCTTTTATTCATACCTTTAACGTCTGTTCTAAGTGCTAGTGCTATAACACTTAGACTGAACAAGGACAATGTGTGAACAACTCGGCGAACTTTCTCTTTCAGTTAACTAGATGGCTAATCTCACCAGTGGAAGTGTTACTCGTCACGTGAGGACTATAATTATTTTAGGATCTACCTCATCTTTGTCCCGAATGAGACGATTTGACTTGATTGACAGTTTTCGCAAGGATAAAATTGAGCAATCTGAGTGTTTCCTGGCAATTTGCTCACCTTACTCTTAGTCCTTGGGTCAATAGTCCTTCCGATAATGAGTTGCTTCCTACTTAAGCTCCACAATACAACAATTTTGTCCTTCAAATTTTCGAAAATGGAGGAAGTGCTCTAGTTAATCTGTTATTTACCATCCAGTCACGTGCTAAACGAACTTCAAAACTATTTTCGCGGTTCAACTGCTAACTGATAAGCAGTTGCTTCGCATTTTATTTAATTGATTGTGACACAAACAGAGGCAGATGTCTATCAATGGACTCGCGTGCAAGTGACATCACGGTGATGGCAAATCAATATCCAAGAACTTACGCGTGTTGAAGATAAATCTCAACCATAGGACATGGTATTTTCTAGTACAAAAATGATAACATGATAAATGAACGCGTTGCCCTTTCTGACATACGCAATTTATTGTTCAAGTTGACAACTTCAACAGATGTTCGAAAATTGGGTGGGTTGTGAAAAGGCAGTTTCCAAAGTCCCAAGGTCTTTGCTTTCGAATTTGTGCAAATGTGAGAAGAGCAGATCTGAAATTTCCATTTTTTAAACAGATACATCGGTACTTTAGAGAAGTTTACTTTAAGAAGATACTTTTAGATACTTTCTGCGTACCATCAAGTACTCACTACAGATGTCCAAACTATTAGTCCTTACGCTTCGAACGAAACTGTGATGGCGAGACCACATAGGTTACCACATGAAAAACCTTCTGGACAATCGCGTCTAACTACAGCAACTGGTTTGTGTGTACAAATTTATGAAATCAGGAAAAATAGATTCGACATTCAAGGATGGCATCAAGAAGTAAGTACACGAGAAGGTTACTGCGCTAGTTTAGAAAAATAAGTTCCACACCTGTCATAAGGCACAGACACGCCAACAACTGTCTTGCGGAGACTCAAACTCAAACGTAGAGGGGAAATAGATATTTAACAGACACCTTTGCATCTACCGTCCAATACAGTACGCGAGAGAGTATCTTTAGAAGGTGGAAGGATATGGGAGAAACAACTATCTTAACGAATAGATCCATACTGGACGGCAGAACAGGAGCAGGGCAGATGAATCTAACTTCTCATCAGAGTCAGGGGACAAAAGCCTTAGTTTATCAAGTCGAGATGATCACCGGATCACTAGGAAGAGAGTCAGGCGGCAGGGAAGAATATCCTAATAGCACTGGACGATCAAGCAGTGTTCAGCCGCATGAGGCAGATGGAGATTAAACCTTTCACTGGCCTGGGCATGTGTCCAGAAACTCAACAAATGCGCAGCTCAAAACGAATTAACACTGACTTGGGTGAAAGGCCACGTGGGGATCGATAAAAATGTTAAACGTCGGTCAGCATAGGAATTTTTGGGTCCTGAACCATCTACTGCACTAGGCAGAGGGACAGTGGCGGATCTGATCGAGAAATGGGCCGCTACTGAACACCAAAAGTGATGGTCAACACTGAAGGGCTGTAGATAGGCCACAATATCAATAAAAAGGTTGAAAAACTGTACCCAACGAGAGATTCTAAGCATGGAACGAAAAACACTTAAATGGTTAGCAGCGTCACGCACAGGACATGGTAACTTTAGACATCACCAGAAAAAGATGGGTCTTCTGGAAGATGATACTTGCAGACGTGGTGCCAATGTCTCATTTTAGCCAGCAGAAGAAGAGGGATCCTGGACCATCTTTGAAAATAAGAGGATTAGCTAGAGGGGTATTACGAATATCCTAGCGTTAACGCGAGGAATCGAAGTCAGGGTGGAACTCTGGAGAAATCCCGAGGGTAGCTCTGACTAAAGTGAGTGCTGGAAGGGAGACGAAAAGGGATCCAACACGTTGGTTAGGTTCGATATCTCCCAAAAAAAAAGTACAAATGAAAAAGGAGTACGCAGAAATTGTATTACAATCTTGAGGCAAGCTGTTCCAAAGCAAACCGACATAGCAAAGAAAATTCTGAGTCTACACACATCTGAGTAGATGTCAACGTAGTGCTGTGGGGGGAAGTCCTTAAACAAAAGAGGGTCTAGAACGGTTACTTATGCGGACGATATCACCATCTCATTGTAACCCAGCACTCACAAGCAACAAACCTGTCTTATCCGACGAGAACGGAACAAATCATTTTCACAAGAAAACTACATAAGTACCCCTGATCCATCCGAATCTAAAAAGTGCTCCCCTGCATTTTTTGGACAAATTAGGCTGACGTGGAGTGAAAGAATTGCTGAGCAGATGGGATCTGCACTCAAAAATAAGGTTCTGCAAAACCGACACAGCAAAACAAGTTACAAACATGCTTTTCGCAGATGTTCTACTCACCGAAGTTGAGCTTAGTTAGGTCTATAAAATTGTAACACCGGACAGAAAATTGTGGAAAAAAACGCGTTTGCAATCTAGATTCTCATAGATGACTGGGAAACCGTCCAGGGAGTCAATGCTTCTGTTTTGTCGATCGATCTGTTCCAAATGCCTGCCTGCGTTCCAAGGCATTGTGGCCTTATTTAAGCTACTTACTATATAAGCTAAACGTCAAGTACCTAACTCATTTGTGGTAAATCTAACATTTTAACCTGGTAACCAGATTTTCCTGAGATTATTTCTACCCAGCACCATTATGCCTAGGGCAGTGATGGACTACCAGTTGACACTTAATGAGGCTACCAAAAGGTGGAATGCGCCTTTTGAATTAGCGAGAAAGTTTTCCGAGTGCAGGCAGTAGGACTAGCAATGTAGACAATGTCAACGCACCAATGTCCCTCACCAAATGTGATACATGGCGCTCGCCGAAGCACTCATAAGGCTAACCACAGATAGACCCATCTGGAAAACCGCTAAGTCAGTCGTGCGCTTGTGCAGATACTACTACAAATAACCGTAGACAACGTCTCCAAAATGTCGGATATAATCACATGACACTCCATCCAAAGCTGAAATGCTCAGAGGTTTGGTATTGTATCTGTCGACTTCTGCAGAAGGTGTTGCGACGAGTAGGAGGAAAAAGTTATTTTAGAGCTTCTCTATAGGACCAACTTACGGTTGTTTGTGAAGATTGTATGGCTCGAATGTTGTATCGATATCACTTAGCCGAACGCATTCGATTGAAAACCTAAAGTTAAATGCGGATGCATCGCGAACACGGTCGTCAGACGAAGAAATACTACGTTTCCTCTGAAAAACTTCACACAAAGTCTCCACGATTGGAAAGAATCTGAGAGAATCCTGATGCTACCTCGTAAATAATGTTCCAAGCCGGTCATATAACAAAGCGCCGCCGTCCGTACATGCACAATCATTCAGTCTTCCTTTCCTGATTCCTGAAATTAAGGATTACCACCGTAACGGCTGTGCTGTGATTTACGTAAAAACCCTTAACAGCCTCAGGATTACAAATTCCTCCTTCCGATTTCAAATAAGAGTTCTCCCGTCATCAGGCCCTTCAAGGCATAAATTACAAGCTTACACTTTCTTCTTTCACGAACGATCAAATGAGATTCAATCAATTCCTAGATAAAAGATAAATTGCATCCAGCAAAGCAATAAATGAACGAGAAAACCATTCTCCCGCCGCCAACTATATACTTTCGTTTCAAAGACAGCCAGGCCAGCTTCAGATGTCGTTGACGTTCCTTTTCTTTTTTGCCTTTTCCATCAACTGCACTGTCGTTTACGGGATTATACTCCTTTAACGATTTTTTTTTTCATTTTTTTGCCGCGAGGCCATGTGCGACTTTCTTTATCTCTTAGCCAAATCCACACTGCATCCAACCATTTGAGGACGTTACCTATTTTTTTTGTGTGTGCCGCTGTTGTTGTTGCATTCAACTGACACGATTCAGTTTATGAAGAACATCAATTGTGTTCAGAGCCATAAAGATACCTGTTTGTGAATGCCCATGTCCACGTATATCTCCTTCTTTTGTACCACTTACTTGACATTCAGGCTATAAATCATGATTTGCCTTCAGTGGAACTGGCGCACAGTCCCCTGCCTGTCAGTGGGTGTACAAATATTCAGCAAACGCCAAGCCCATTGATCTGAGTTTAGATCACTGACGCTGTGACTGTGAATGCGGATTTTTCTTGAAAAAAATAATAAAAACTTGGGAAAGTACCATCACCACTTAGCATGGTGGTAGATACTTTCATTTTTTCTCCGTAACCAAAAAGACAACCGAACTACGCGACGCGAAAAAAGTTTAAATTGCAAATGAATGTGAATGGTGGCGCACGCTTTAATGCGAAGGAGTGCACACATAATAAAGTCGTGCATTCTTTAGTGAGCCCCTACCGCATGGCGGTTCCCACAGACAGAATTCAGATACATTTTCGATTCTTTGCAAAATTAAATTTAAAGCCTTGCCAGTGCAATGGGTGCCTCGGGAGCAAAAGCGCATACGTTAATTGAAAAAAAAAAAAAGCCATTTATGCGGGTGCAGATACTTTTGTATCTATTTATACTCGCATTGGCCATAACCGTCTGGTATTGGCGGCATTAGATGGTATTTTTTGATAGAACCGCATTCAGGCACCAAGGAACTCGTGCTCGAACTCGGAATTGTGCAATGACTTGAGGTTTAGTATTCTCACACAAAACTGGGTTTGGCTTAAATGAAGCCGTCGACACACGGCGAAATGACGCCGTGTGTGCTGTAAAACACGCATTTGAATGCATAGACTGCATTGCAACAAATTTAAAATGCATATCCAACGGGCGACACAGATAATGTTGATCATGTTCTCTTTATTAACCCGTTTGATATTTGCAACTGCCTGCTGGTTGACTACTAAGTAAGGCGCGATAGGGAAGGCGTTTCAATGAGACTATGACTTGGTAGCTATCGAATAAAAAGAAAATTTGAAATTTTTTAAATGCTGTGTGAGGTGCTATGAATTATTAAAATCAAAACACACGCCAAAGATTTTGTGCTAAATTCGTCAAAATTAATGCAAATTCTAAGCAAACGATGTTGTTACGCAGGCACGTGTAGGAAAAACCTACACGTGGTCTCGATGAAATCGACGCGACTACGAAAGGGCTCACTACAGTATATACATAGCTCACAAGGACTATAAAAACCAAGTCTCCATCGTATATCGGACTCTTTGGTGAATCTCTACAACATCTACAAGGTCCACCAACGGATTTAAGAGTACGGTGGTTACAAAGTCGTAGCAGAGCAAAAAGGAGCCTTATCAGACCACCAATATGGATTTAGGAAAGCGCGCTCCACCGTAGACGCCATAAAGGCGATGGTCGACACAGCAACGGAAGCAATACGTGGAGAAAGATGGCGGGGGGGACAAAGGGGACATTAAAAACGCCCTTAACTCAGCAAATTGGTCATTTATAAGAAGATCACTAGCCAGAATTGATACTCCGTACTACCTACTTCACTAACAGAAAGCTGAGGTACGAAACCAACGAGGGAATAAAGTACTATGTCTCGGCGGGAGTCCCACAAGGATCGGTACTGGGACCGCTATTATGGAACATCATGTACGATGGAATTCTGCGACTAATGTTGCCACAAGGAGTCAAAATATTTGGATTTGCTGACGACATTGCCGTTGTTACCGTGGCAAAGCTTATTCACGAGATAGAGGCAGCCACGAATGAAGCAGTGGCAAAAGTCAAAGGCTGGTTGGTATACGCCAGGAGTATCTTGATATCCAGAGTAGTCAGCTCAATTCTCTTATACGTTGCCCCAGTTTGGGCAAGGGCACTATTGACGAAGGAAACGAGGAGGAAATTAACGTCAGTTTACAGACTCTGCGCGCTAAGGACTATCAGTGGTTTCCATAGCCGGAATGGTTCCCATTGACATCCTCGCGTACGAGATGCTTAGGGCCTATAGCAGGAGAACCTCGAGGCACTTGGAATCAATAGAAATCAAAATGATTAAGGAAGAAGAAAAAGCAGCTTCAATGGCAGCATGGCAAGTTCGGTGGGACAATACTACCAAAGGCAGATGGACCTATAAGTTGATCCCGATTGTCGAGGTCTGGACAAATCGGATCCATGGAAACTGTAACTACCACGGTGGCTACCGGAAATATCTACATCGCTTTGGACATGATAGCACACCCTGTCCAGATCAGGAAGAAGATACAGAACACGCTGTATTTTACTGCAGACGCTTCATAGAATGGCGATCAAATAGACCAAATGGTGCAGTCAGAGGAAAAGTGGATGCAAATATGTACCTTTATAACAAACGTGCAAATCGAACTGAGGAGAATAGAAAAAATAAGGCGAGCAGAAGTATCAGAGACGAAGTAATACCTAACGGCAGTCCCGCGGGGAGTGTTGTTGAAGAGTGCTGGGTGTGGATTAGTACGTAGGCGCATTCCTGGCATCGAGTATTCGGTTCTGCGAATCGTGCATGCTGGTAGCCCGGGCTACTAGCATCTTTGGAAGATTACCACATCCATACCAAAAAAGTGGTTACAAAGTGCTAAACGCACCTCTGACCGAGCGTTTTGTTGTGATATATAAAAAAAACAACAGAATTGATTAGACTTAGGTTAGGTTAGGTTGAAGTGGCTGCCAGCTAGAAGTTGCCAGCACATTTAGACCAATAGTAGATCCATTGTGATATCTGGGATGGATCATGGGAGAAAGTTTCTCTCTACCTACTCGTTAAACCATTTTGAGCTTCTTATGAAGCGTAGGAGGCCCTTAATGTCAATATCCATCAGGACGCCTGTATCGCTAAAATAGGGGCTCATAAGTGAAGCTTCCTTCTACGGGAGAGAGCAGAAACAAGTTTCCTCCTCCATGCAGCTTCTACAGAAATCGTTCGCAAAGAGGCCGAGTCTTGTAGCATGCGTGCCTATTGGACAGTGTCCAGTGACGACACCTATTGTGGTGCTGATATGCAATCTATTGAGAGAAATCAAACTCTTAGAGCGTTTTAGATCCAGCTTTGGCCAAGTCTGTTTTGTCGCTAGACATGTTGATCCACTTGTCCACCTAATATTTGTACTCCCGACAGCATCCAGCGTAAGTTTAAGTTTGCGAGTAGCGAATGGTATCCCTAAGGTGCCTTTGCCCGGCAAGATGGGTATAGTTGTTCCTATTTTGGCGAGTTCATCGGCCTTACAATTCCCTGGAATGTCTCTATGCCCCAGCACCCAACGCAGGTGAATATTGAACTGCTCAGCCATCTCCAGAAGAGACGAACGGCTGTCTAGAGCTACTAAAGAGTTTATAGAGGTCGATTCCAGGGATTAGATTGCTGTTTGGCTGTCTGAAAAAATCCGGATATCTCTAACAGATATCACGTTTTTCTTAAGCCAAGATAGGGCTTCTTTGAATCGGCTAGACTTAGGAAACTTCTGTCCAAAGAACCTGAAATTCCAGCGTTTCGTACAGACATCAATGGTATTAGGACACAGTCTTGTTCGTAAATCCTATCCGTCCTGGTGGAAACACGTTGTTCTGTGTCGCGTTTTAAAAACGACCTAGGCACAGACGCTTCTCGTATAGCAAGTAAATCAGCGGCTACAGAGAGCATTATCACTGCAGGAAGAATAAACTGGGCAAAGGACTCTTTTCCTTCTTTAAAATCTTCCGGAAATTATGGGATATTAGCAATCATGCTACAGACGAAGACCATAGTTATCCTAGACTATTTATACAAAGTCTGTGAAAGCCTGGAGAAAGGTTATTGTAGTATTTATCTCCAGAGCTAGTCAATGCAGCCTTGGTGTGGCCGGTGTCGACGACTTCCGACCTTGAAGCCTAACATCGTTTATTTTGAATATATTCAAAGAATTAATGGACGTCTATGTTTGAAATAGACTTGATCAAAAGGTCATGTCTTCAGCTCAACATGCATATACGAAAAGTAGAACCGTTGAGACTCCAGAACGTGACGTCGATAGCACCATAGAAAGATTTTTAGAGATTCTTTGAACACACTTCCTGCATTTCTGGGTATTGAAGGTGCGTTCCTTAGAAAATATTAACGTCAATGAGGGTCTCATGAAAAGAAATATGAACGCCAAGTTAGGCGACAGTCAGTTAAAAGTCATTGCTCCTAGAGGAACACCACAAGGCGGAGTCATATCCCCTCTGCTGTGTGTAATGGAGTCTTAAAAAGGGGGGGGACTAATGCAATTGCCTACGCTTGCAACCATAAACAAAATGTTAGAAAAAAGGATCCCGGTAACTGTGAACAAAACCCTGCGCGCTTTTGAGTCAATTGACAGCAAACTGTACTTGTGTTGGTCGTACACAAAAGAATCATACCACGACTCGAATTGCCGGCTATTGCGGCAGTACACTTAAAGATCGTGCCAAGTATTTCGGAATTATTGTCACAGAATCGGGAGCTTAACGTCAATAAAGGAGCAAAGACAATGATTGCTTGACACCTAACCGAATATTCGGCAGGAACGGAGGGACCGTACTCTAAGATATTTCTGTGAAGGTATACAGCAATCGTGAGGCCGATACTTGTACATACGTATGGCAACTTAGATCAGTGGTGAACCGTTATTAATCTCAAAGCGATACACAACTAGTGCTATGAAAACAGCACCAACAGCGGGGTCTGGATATAGATCTCAATATGCTACCCCTAGACCTTTATGTCCAAAAATCTACTACAAAAAGTGCATTGAGTAGCTAAAGTCAGTCAGGACATGCACACATTTCGGGGAAATACTCGTATGTAGGAATCGATGTTAGCCCCGACCTTTTCTTGATTTTCAAAAATCATTCTCCTGTTTCTTTCCGAGTAGAGAAGAGTTAGAAACCAGTGAACCAAAAAAACGCATCTTCCTACCTATCTACGTATACACATGGGTCGAAAGTGGACACCTTCCCTGTGTCGGTCTATTTTCCGAACTGCTAAAGATATGTAGTTCAATCAGATTAACAGAGACAGCTAGTATGGTGCCAACGATGGCAATACCACGAGATGATAGCACCATATTCGTTGGCAGCCATCTTGCTATAAAAGCAATTTTGCAACTGAAATAAAATCCGTATTTGTTCGTCGGTGGCACAAATAGCTCAAGGTTCTTAGCTCGCCACACAACGTAACACTCTTAAGGGTTCTGGGTCACATTGACGTATAAAAAAAAATTTCAAAACTGTCCGACTAGCATATGCTCGTGGCCGGGTATTGCAGTTACCCTATCTACCGTGCAGACCAACGTTGATCTAATGCTTCATAAATGCACTAACGTACTTCATTGGTTTGAATTGGATTGGTTGATGTTTACAACAACCTACGGTCAAAATATGGTAAATGGAAAGCGGACTTAACTATTGGAACGTAGGTAGCTTGGTCATAGCGCTACGATCTTTGTAGATACATATATTGTGTTCCCCGACTGGGAATTGTAGTCGATGATTCCTTTGATGAATTAAAGTATCTGGAGTGGATCCAACAATGGTGGATTTTCGGATAGTTGATAGGCACCCAGGTGTTTCCTTTTTTGGATCAATGCTCTACATTCCTTTAGAAGGTGCCCCACGGTTTCCTTAACAAGTCCGCAGAAACTGCAGTTCTCACGTTGCTCTATACCCAGTTTCCTGCGGTATACTCATTAAGTCTATAGCGACCCGTAAGGAAGCCTGGTTTATGTTAAAGTTTAAAAACACCTTATTTCTTTTCTGGTCCTATGTATGTAGTCCCCAAGAAGTTCTTTAGCTTGTTTTAGCTTAGGGAGTTCCTCAAAAAGTTTCGCTCTTTCGCAGTCTTCCCTCTTCCTCAGTTGTTTTCGTCTCGAATGTGGTACCTGTCCTACTCCCATGTGACCTGGTACCTCCTACTGGGTGACTCTTTTGTTCTCACAATTTGGAACGTTAGTATTATACTTCTCAATTCAGCCTTACCGATTCAATTCAGCAACATTACACTGTAGACCCCTTCCATAGAGGGATAACTGACAAACTGCTCCTTTTTTATTTGGAGTGTCAATGTTTATTCTTTTCAGTAGCGCCTAACACCACAAAAACATCACCAAATCGTGGAATATTATTTCCAAAATCAGTGTTCAGTTACACAAACTTATCGGGCACATCGTCAATTTTATGGACCGAATAATCGCCCATTTGATTATGCTATTTGGCGTGTTGTGGATAGATTTAGCACCAATTTAACGCTTCATAACTAACGTCGACAACAAGAATGGGTGCAGTGCGTTCCGAAGAAAATATCGCCATAGTTGAAGCCGATGTTATTAAGGACCCGAATTTGGCTCAACAGATGACGTATTTGGAGTAAGAACAGTCCGCAGGTGAGTCTTCTGACACTATTGCATCATAAACAACGCTGGTGACATCATCAGGCCTTATTCATTTAAAAAACAAAAAAAAGAGGTAGGAGCTCGCGTTACAGTAAATGGTGACCGATACAGAAACACGATCAACGAATATTAGTATCAAAATTTGCGTGACATCAGTGTGGACGATATGTGGTTCCAGCAGGATAGAGCAACGTGTCATACTGAGACCAATACCATCGATTTATTGAAATTAAAGTTTGGGGAGAGAATGATTTTAAGATCGGGACCTGTAGATTGGCCACCAAGATCTTACGATCTAACGCCACTCGATTATTTTCTGTGGAGGTACGTCCTACTGTTTACGTGGATACACCTGCAAGGATAGAAGCTTTGGAAGACAATATTTTTCGGACCCTCATAAAAAAAAAACATTCTTTATGATACACGTTAAGGAATTTGTCCAAAAAATTAGAGAAAAAGACTGCTTCCTTCACATTTCTTGTCCCACAAATCCCACTGTCTACTGTCATCAAACAGAAGATTCACAGATCTGTAGGGGTAGGTACAATGTAACAGTACCCACAGAAGGGTGTAAACAATCCGACTCACCAGCGGCAATCAATAACTGACTGGATTATAACGTCAACAAAAGTGACAAGAACTTTCAAGTGCTCACAGATTTGAAAGCCTGATTACTGCCATCAATTTGCCCAATGACTTTGACCTTCAAATAAGACGAAAAATAACTCTTGCAAACGGCGCTACTTTAGGCTAATTAGAATGTTGTTCTTGATTTTTTTTTTTTATCACGGAGATATGTACATATTTGCTTCTAGTAAATAAAGATAATTCTGTTTGTTTGCTGACATCCCTCGAATACGATAAAAATTTAATCGCACAAAACTGTCAAACGTACCTATACCCATGCATACAAGTTTACAGCATATTCCGGTACGTAAAAGAAACCCAAGAACGTAGCGACACGCAACATACATACGTAATGCATGTACATACATATTTATGTGAATTATTTCCAACCGAAATGAAAAACAAATTTCCCATGAAACAGTCCAAGAAGTTAAAATGCAACAAAGTAGGTAGGTACCAATGAACTCCATTCCGCAAGAAGAACATACATATGTACATGCATCTGTGTACATATGACTGACAACTTGAAACTCGTTTAGGCTGGAAATAGGTCAAACTAAATGAGATCCTCCACAGAGTTCCACTTCATTTGCTCTTTCTATCAGACACATCACAGTAGGTACCTACACATGTGTACATAAGTATCCATTACAATTCAAGTATCACCATCAATTGCAAAAGTAATTATAATCTCAATGAAGATGGAAAAATAATTACGCGTCTACCCTCAATACTTCTTTCACACAGGAAATACAAAGCAACAAAAAAAAAAAAAAAAGATACTTAGTTACGTATTCGAATGGTAAAATGCAGATTTTCCGCCCTAGTTAAACAGAAGAGAAACTGGATACACTTCAGCACAATATTTTTGGGATTTGTGTACACAAAGTTATGCAAAAATTCCACTCAGCCTTGAACTATTGAGAGGACCTCCCCTTCCCCACCCATTCGCCAAAAACAAACCAACAAACAAAAGTTATCGATGGAAATGTATCCTCATTCTGCAATGGAAATGGAGAAAGGCAAACTTACCTTTTCGCATCTGACATACTTAGCGGCGGTGGCAGCAACGATTCCTGCTGCCATCCTTGTCGATGACATAGAAAAAGCTGAGGTAATTCCGACCAAAATATATTACTTCATGCATCTATCTTCGGATATCTGGCGTTCGGTGATCTTATCTTTGCGTCAAGCTCTAGGCAAAACCATACCAAGCACACGCAATTGACTGCGGGTAATTTATCAGAACAACACTAACACTACACACAGACGTGTATAACTTATCTTTTTTTTTATTTTTTTATTTATCACTAACAGTAGTGATATTCATTATTATTTACATCACCGTTTTGACACTTCACTATGACAGCTCCAAGGAAACTAAAATTTCATTTTCATTTCAAGAGACAAAAAAAAAAACAAACAAATTTGAAAAATAGTATTTCCACCAAATTTGTATCTATCGCGTGCACTGTGCATGATCTGAATTCGGAAAGAGCCGGCTTAGATGGCTTAGTACGCCACTCCAAGCAAACAACCTACTAACTAACTAAACGCGGAGAAATTACAATTCACAGCGACTACAACGACAACGAATACGATGAGCGACGACGGAACAGGGAACGAATTTTGTTCGTTCGTCGTCGTATACGAATTGAATTAAATTTTCGTCGTTGTTGTTGTTGTTGTTTAAAGTGAGAGGCGCATTGCGCCCAGCGAACGGCGCAGCAGATCGTTCTTCGGCGAACGCGATCACTTCTCGCCGCAGAGGTAGATTGCTTAGCTATACGCGCGGCGCTGCGCAACTCGCAAAAAGTTTTCATTTCGCCGCCACTACTTCTATTCTCTTTTGTTTGTTTGTGTTGCTGTCGTTATCTGTTTCTCTGTTGTTTCGTGGTTAAAATGCCCCGTTTTAGTGCTCTTCTGCTTTCCCACAGTTTTTTTTATTTCCCCGAAAAAAAAAAAAAAACAGACCATCAAGATCGGTCGAGAGAGAGAGAGAGGGAGAGCAATCAGCTGAATTGCAGCGAATATATATAAAAAAAAAAAAAAAACGCGATTGAAATGGAAATTAGTGACGGAGGCGCTTCCTTTTACCGGAAAACACTGTAGTGGGGGTCTGAACTCTGCAATCGTAATGATCATCGAATCCGCATGATCATCATGAGGAACCATGTGTGCATGATCGAGGGGGAAAACAAAGTTGTATTGCCGCTGATGATGGTGATGGTGAAATGGAGGTCCGCATGGTTGGGTGTTTTAATGAACCTCTTGTCGCGCAATGTTATGTTGGAGCTTTTTTTTTTTTTTGTTTTATTTTTTGTCCATGTGTAATCTAATGGGGTTATTCAGACAGACAGACAGGCAGTAAGAGAGGGAGGAAGAGAATGAAAAACGCGAAACGCGATCACGATTGCGGAAAATATGCAAATTTGTCGGTGTGGATCGGAATTAGTTTTCTTTTAAATACAGAAAAAAAAAAAAAAAGAATGATCGCGTGCAATCTATCTTGGTCGTATGCTAATGATGCGGGTCACAGTTAACCAGTAAAATAGTTGCATACAAAGAAATAGATAAATGGGTCATTTTGGAGTTCGATTTATTATCATCTGAGACTGATATGTATGTGCATACTTAACAATTCAGAGAGGAACTAAGGCTGCGGAATACCACGAAGATGACGTTTTCCCCCCCCCCAGTTGGTAGGTAACATTCAAATGAGTTTGGAATTAGAAAGGAATAAGGCAGATGGGAGAGAAATTTTAAGATTGAAAATCGATAAGAACAAAGATATCCGAGACCACAGTTGTGGATAGGTATTAGGTATTGTAGAGTGTCGAGGTTTTAAGTGCGCATCATTCCTACGAATTCAATTAGAATAGTGGAAAAAAAAGCAGAGCAGAAGAGCAATGTCTATCGAGAGAGTCTCCTATACTCAGAGTAAGAAATGGTACTGCGCCGTAGCTCAGTGGTTAGTACGTTGAACTATTCAGCAGGAGGTTCGAGGTTCACCACAGTAATACGAAGAGTCGCCCAATAATTCATTCACAAGTTTCTTCTCGAGTTGGAGACTTCTGGCAGCGATTTTCACTTGTTTCGATATGATAAAACCATTCAATACATTCACAGAGCAAGGAAAGTCTGAAACGTGTTCAACAACCGTAGCATGATTACTACCATAGATGCAGACAACAGTCACCCCATCGTTTGTACACAAGCTTTTCGCAGAGTTGAAGGCTTCTAGCGGTGATATTTCGCCTGTTTCAAAACGTAAAAATCATTCAACACGTTCGGACTGCAAGAAAAGGATAATTACGCTCCTGTCCATGGGCCCAGCACAGCCTTACCTTTTGCTGCATTCCAAGAACGTTGAGCTCTTGGCGACAACATTTCACAAGCTTGGACTTTAATTCTACAGCAGATATCGCCGCTTTCATCGGTGCCTGGATGTCAATGAAAAAGGTGACATCCATGGGCGGCTGCTGTCACTGCTTGGAAGACGCTACTGTGGTTCGGAAGTCTAAGAGAAGATACATGCACCTACTCCAATGTCCATTTCGGACCCATCAGTAAACACGGGCTTAGATTGCATGCTTGATACTTCCCCGCTTACCCATTCTTTCCTACTCGGTTAATAACTTGAGAAAGGAAGGTCTTTCGATATCTAGGTACGGTAATATGTAGTCGGTGGTAGCTCCATTATCTTTGTGTTTCCGTAGGATCATAACGTGATCCGTTGTATTCAATGTCCAGCATCCCGATTGACTTATTCTGAGCGCACTTAGCCGCTGATTTTGTACTTTTGTTATGGCTCTTAGATTAGAGGTTTTGCTGGTGGCCTGTCACCATACTAGGTTGCCATAAATGAGTGTCTCTAGAACTTACGATAGCCGTGTACATCCACAGAATGATTTTGGGACCTGGTGAAAAGTTGGCATGTCAGAAGGTGGATTTTAAAAAATTGTACACTTGTACTGCTTTTGATCTCAGAAAGTTTAATTTCATCTTCGTAGCTCACACTTTAAGGCAGAAAAAGTGGCGACATACAGAGGGGCGGAGGTTGGTACTGATTGTTATTATTTTTCTGTGTTACACACTATATGTCAAACCTTATATAAGTACATATGTAACAGGGTACACCTTCAAAAACGTCGGCTGTAAGGCTGCAAACACAAATTTTGCATTAGCGTGTTTAACAGCTCTAGAATAATCCTATTCTACTTGTCACCCTTAAACAAATGGCAGCGTGTGCTGTTTAAGCGCGTGTGTACTGGACACTTATCTATTCTCAACGATTACACTCTTCGACAACTTCTGTTTGCAAACGCATTGAAATCCGAATACCCCCCAGACCCCTCATTTTTACTGAGAGCAAAGTTGCGATTAAACCTCTGGAATCCGTCACCTTTAGTTCACGTCCTAGATTGTCGTCTATCTCTTAACGAGATGGCTAAACAATTCAATATCCACCTCACTTGGGCTCCGGCCACAGAGACATTCCAGGGAATCGCATGGCTAACGGGCTCGCCAGGCAAGGTACAAGGTGAATCTCGGTATCCTTATCGCTTCAGTTAAACTGCTACTCAAGCTCAACACTATGAACTTAATCAATCGTAGATAGGTAGATGGCACTATGGGGCTTAACGTTATACAGATCTGGCCAACGCTGGATCAGAAACGCTCCAAATGTCAGAAAAGGTTGCTCATTTCAAACATAGTGGAGGTCGTTACAGGACACTGCATTATCAGCAGACACACCACCATGCTGGGCATTCTCACAAACTTTATTAAAGAAGAGGCGGAAACCATACGAAGATCTCTCCTCTCGTAAGAAACTACAATTAGGAACCTGCTTTTTCAGCAACCTCGGCAAACTGGCAAATATTAGCAGCCCCTCCAGCGCTTTATTACTAGCTCCTCCTAGATCAGTGGGTAACTCATTGGAGATGTTCATCCTGTGATAACAGAATGGATCTTACTGGTCTAAGTGAGGTATCTAGTGCAGCCTGAAACTACAACCTAACCTATGTTTAATACCTGATATAAGCAGAAGGACCAAATCACAGTCATAATCCCTTACGCTTCTCCAATCTAGGCCGGGGCGATAGGGATTAAATCGTAGAGAATAGTTGTCTCAGTTTGCCAAATTGTGTGTTGAAAAGCAGTTTTGCATTTCGCGTAATGCAAGAATGCCCTAATCCACATTCTGGTAGTCGAACAGCACCAAACGAATCTCATGAATCACGGCGTAAGCCAAAGCAAATAGGACGACGAAGACCGGTTTTCACAACGCAGGATGCGATGTTAAGGTGAATGCCGGCAACCGTGGACCAACCACTTATGAATTTAAAGACGTAACCCAGTTCCTGTGGAGATTATATTTGAGCTCAATACACTTAAGGGCCATATACATATGTAAGCATACTCGGATGGGAAGATCAGATCCTAGCAGCGGCTATCTTCTGTTCTGTGACACGGCAATGTGGAATCCAAGTGTCTCCGAAGGCTTGTAGAGCGGGTCATTCATCCAATTGGTGTAAAGATATAGCAATAATAACAGATCGATCTAGGATGGATGTGATAGTCGGAACATGTATCTTTTTGGAAAAAACTAAGCTTGGCATGTCGTTTTTCCAATGACTGAAGACTTATCAGTCCAAGTCGATCCACATAGGGTGGCAGGTTCAGGTTATCAGCCCAAGACAGGCTTGTACTGTGCTGCACAGCTTCGATTCTCATGGTATGGGCAGAATAATGCGGAGACCATACTTGGCTGACATACTCGAGGAGGGGTCTTACGAATGTAAGAGATTTTGTTACGTATGGAGAGAGAACTCTTTTGACCATCGTTTCACAAAGCCCAGTGCTGAGTTGGCTCTGCTTATGACATTGTCGATGTGTGATCGAAAGTTTAGCAGATGACGCCCAAATCGTGTGCTGACGTGACTGAGGGTACAGGCTCATCATGAGTGAAGTAGACCCTAGGTGGTGGTGGGAGTCGCTTACGGGAGTGGGTAATGGACTGACATTTGATGACATTTAGCTCTAGGAATTATTGGCAGACGGAGAGAATCAGTGGCAGATGAAATACGTCTAAAGATTTTCATATCATCGGCATAAACCAGAAGTTCCAAGTTCCGGATGATATGCTCGGCATCATTTATTGTAAGGATAACGATCAGAGGGCCGAGATGGCTGCCTTGAGGGACGCCTGATGTAGCTGAAATAGGGTCCGATACTGATGATCTGAAACGGACTTTGTATTAACGGTCTGTTAAGTATGATTTGATCCATGAGATTAAACGCGGTTGAAATCCAAGAGCTTTAGGTTTAAAAAGAATAATTTGGTGAGGAATTTTATCAAAGGCCTTGCTAAAATCAGTGGCTACGACGTCTACTCCATTACCGTCTTCCAAAGCTTTCAGTGTACTGGACACAAATTGGGTAAGGTTTGGGTAAGTACTGGATATTAAAGCAATGATCAGGCGTGTGTTGACGAAAATAAGTGCAATACTGACGATGCAAAGCATACAATAAAGCAACGAATATGCAACTCAAATAAAAGTGAGGCTGAGCTGGCACGTCGGTGAAGAGTAATTCTGACAAAATGACTAAAAGAATTCTTCCGAAAGAGACGAGAAAGGACTCAGATAGGTTGTCAAAGTCGGGTCAATGCTAAGCAGGTAAAGATGCTTGAAGGCATGTTGAGTTGCCATCTGATTCCGTTTCCGCATCTCATTGAAGTCTAACCTGTGAATTGGAAGGGCTACAACTCCCAGTTGGGGAGTGGTTCCTTTCTCAATTGACTTCGTCATTCCATAGCCAAAGAATTTTTGGTTGAGAATGTCTGGAAAAGTCATAAAATTTTCCTTAAAATCTCCTATCTAATGGAACTCTGCGTTGTCCTTTCCTTGATGGGTGCATTTAGCGCGTGTAAGCAGAACACTCTCCGTTCCCATTTGTAATAACCAAGTACAGGACTCTCAATTAAAATCAAGTAATTACCTGAAGTTTTTATTGGTTCACAGCCTCAGAAGTCCCGGCGGGAAGGATGTTTTACTTGAAATATTGAGAGTAACTTGATCAAAGCCGGAGATCCGAAAAGTAAACAAAAACACTCACTCACTGCTCATATAATAAAATTTATCATCTCGAATTGCACGTAAAACATTGACGAACACATACATACATATAACGTCTTCCTCTAAGTTTAATCCTTGCCGTTTTATGCGCTGTAAGAGTACCTACCTCCAGGAAGTCGAAGAGAAATATTTGAAAGAAAAAAGGAAAGTGGGCTGAACCTAATAAAAAAATGAAAACCAAAAGATCCCGCATCTGGAAGTACCAAAGGACGTAGAATTTATTAACTCATCTTATCTGCCATCGGATGGAGAAGTATTGATTTTAATACAATTCGTTCCCTGCAGCAAGGACTTTCTCATTTTGCTATATGCCTCGCATTTCTCTTCGTTATTCTATCTAAATATTGATTTTTCCTTCCCCCTTTCACCACATTCAATTGTCCAGGCAATTGTCCGGACCTAACATTGACTTTACTGCTCATAATTAAATAATGCTGAGCACACAACGAATAAATAAATTCCTTTATCTCTAGGACTCTCGAATTCCAGCAAATAACATAAATTTGCACGAGTACTCGCAATTTATGTACATGTATCCACATCCCTAAGGCTAACGAATCACTTTTCCTCAGTCATAGTCTAACAAATCATCATCTCATCAGGCGAAGACAACAAACTACAGAAAAACAAGAAAATAAAAATAATTACTCCAGGCAATGAAATTGCCTTCGAAATTAGGGTTAACGAGGAAAAGTAAAAGTTCGTGCACTATGCGCTGAGATAAATCTGAATTCACGACGCGACGTGTGCTGCTTGCATCAAGGAATTTTCTCATTTTTCCCCGAAACCCACAGAGCAAAAATAAGATACATAAATGGAGCCTGACTGGAGACCAAAAGAAAGCAGTCATCCTCTCCATGTAGATACACCGAAACGTAAAGTATCCAAGAAGGAAATGTGAAATTGACAGAAATGCACATATGTAGACAGACAGTACTTTGTAATAAATTTCACTACGCAACCATAGATACTGAAAATATCGGTACATAGGTAGATACTCTCGTGCGCTATTGAAATTTTTTATTCATTTTGTATCTGAAAGATAATCTTTCAGCAGAGATATCATTTATCATATCACTTAGACGAAAACCCAGATACGTAACTGAATGTTGAAGCGAGGAGTAGACAGAAAATAATAAATTTAAACTTACCCGACCACACAGCTGTTCATCGCTTCGACCTCGCCTACGTGAGGGCGCACGAATTATTGCTGAATCCATATCCAAACCGTGGTTGATGTCTGTGCTATACGATCAAATTCATTTGCGATGTAAAACACGTTCCACAGGTACACTGGACGAAAATGTCTTGCTTTACGATACAGCGGCCTTCTTAATGCCTACGATGTTCTTATGGAGTTTACGTTACGTTTAGCTATTCGCGCGTCAAATGAATTTCATTGTTGAATTTATGTTGTCGGCATTTAGGCGCATTTCATCTTATTCTAATGATTGTAACCGTTACAGTTTGAATGATGCACATAAGTTACAGTCTAGGCAAATCGTATTGTGCGTTGTTTAGTTTCAATTTTAAGGCATCTCAGTTATTGATATCTGAAATGAAAGAAAAACGGTTGTTAAAAATGTAATAAGGCACAATGGGTCTCATTTGTTACAAAAACACAGATATTTCACGTGATTATGAAGTCAAAGTGTGTCCGTTTGCGGTAAGCTTTGAAAAATATCCTCCTGAAACCGACATGTTTAAGGTTTGGATTTAACAAGAGTCGTGCCATAGTCTAGAATACCAATTAGTCCCGTAAGTTCAACAAACCTGATTGTTGTCATTAATTTTTGAGTGGGACGATCAAGGTGAATGAATAACTGACTAACACAGCGACCTAAAAAGATAGTTTAACCTTGATTACATAGGCCTCGGTGTTATGGTGGCAAAAATATCGATAAGAAGTACACAACATGAGCTAAGAAAGTAATGCTAGGAATTCTATCGCTGGATAGAAAAGCAGGCCAATCATGCAGTGACCAGATGCATGCCGCAGACTGACATCAACACATTATTGCCTTTGGGGTGCGTGCAGAAACTCAATGAGTGTGTAATTTATAACGATTTGACACTGGCATGATTGAATGGACACGTAGGAATCGAGGGAAATACAAAAATGAATGCACTGTCGAGTCAGGAGTCAGGTTCGGAATTTCTTAGACTATTTGTACCACCTGGCAGAGGACTGATAATGGACTGATCGGAAAATCTGATGCAGGTAGACACCATAAACGTTGGTCAGATGTGGCCAAATCCATAAAAAGTCAAAAGGGGTGTTCGGATGCAACCGCTAAAATTGCAGCAGATTTTGCGGATCGAATGTCCTTTACCCTTTCAGGAAGACCAATGCTTCCGACGGCAAATGCTGGTGACCAAAATGACTTCATTATCATCATAGAGTATGTTATGTGCTCTATTTCCCGTAACCACTACAAATAAACCCCCGCATGCAGAGTGTTATGGAGTGGTGAGTAGAGTACGACCGACGTTTGAAAGTATAACCAGAGGGTATGCAAAGGCTTTAAAGTTCGTTCCGAACAGGGCTAAAGAATCGAATTTAGTAATAGACTCATAATCGGTAATTGGAAAGACGCCTTCGTCTGTAAAAATGGAACCTTAGAATCGTTTGTCCAATCGTGAAGAAAGTAGACCACCTGAACTGCGGTAAATATAGAGTCAGACTGCCATCGTTGATCCTATAAGTGTGTTTTTAGGTGTTATCTGGTTGATTTGTGTCAGTTTAGTTTTAAACGGTTTTGTTTCTGTCTTTTTTGGAAAGTAGATGGTGGAAGTTTATGAAAGGCTTGTTATATTCAGTAGACTTTAGCCCCGATTCTTTCATCTGCCATAGAGTCTTATATGAAGATCGTTTCTAAACATACTATACTATGCTCCTACTTGTTGCGGTCTAGGGTTGTTAGTAGTTGTGGTTGAAGATAAAAAGTTCGAGACCAGAAAAGGTAAACTTGAGACAGATTTGAGCCTCCCTTTAGATAATTCCCTAATTTTATTCAGCTCCGTATGCCTCTTTTCTGCAACAAACTTATCAAGTAGTCTGAGGCTAGCCGGCATTCGTCAAGCCGCCATTCGTCAAGCATGCTCATAGTGACTTTCCAAAAGCTGAGAGATTTAAAGATGAGATCATGTCCCAACGTGGGTGCATATGCCCTGCACTCGCTAATACTAGGAGTGCTACTTTAGGTTCAACGATGTCAATGATCTTGACAACGCTTATTGACAGTATAAATGGATCCGGGAGTAGGCAGAGTGATCTTACCGCTCTTTCTTTAGTGGCATTACAGTGGAGATATTTTTGGTTTAAGTCTACATCGCTGAGGAACTCAAATAAAACCTAAATGGTTCTACTTGCAAGGTTCTACCATACCTGGTGGGATCGTCAGCCCTGCACCACATAATAATACGAGGCTAAGTTGTCACGACTTAAGTGAAGACTTCGACTGTAAGGATAACCACCCAGTGTCCAATTTATGTAGCAGCAATTAGGTATTCGTTGGGCTTATCAAACTATATCCAGTTCAAGTCACATTTTCCTAAGGTCAGCTTCAATATGAACTAGGGTAAGGTCCGCATTTTCCCCTTGCTAAAGTGGTGGTGAATATGACACACGCTTACGAGTAGAACAAAAATCCACGTGGCATCTCCAGTGAATTGAAAATGTTGACGAATTACCAGACCGCAAGAGAAGTAGAAAATCCCTAACAAAGCAAATGTAAAGAAGGGGCAGAAAGAAAAGAAAATAACATTCAAATGCCAGGCGTACTTTTCTTTGACATTTCAAGTAGAATCATTAAACGAGGTCAGCGAACATACACGTGCGTATGGTCGCTTCTATGTAGAAAAAAAGCATTAGTCCGGATATACCTACATACGACATTTCATGCCTTAAAGATGGGAAGACTACACCCGCTTGAATAATTGTATCGCTTCACAGGAGCTACCTTTTAACCCATTACTCCGTGTATGTACTTCTTTTGAAATACAATACACAAGGCCTATGTTAGAATGCTATGACGAGGAACATGGCCTGGTAGCAACAAATGGAACCTGCTAGGACACTATCTATGAATGACGGGATGTGATGGACTTGACTCTGCCTAAGACGTACTTAAAGTCGCTTATAAACCAAAGGGTTCTCTTGTCATAAGTCATATGTTTGCGGAAAAGGAAGAGTCCCCTAAAAAGTTTGAGAAAAGAGATAGGCAAACCTGTCGTGCGTTCACCCAAACTTTGAACGAGACCAATAGTGCCCGTACAAGACATAATTACGAAAATAATCTAAAGAGCTCCTGAATAGGTCCCCAGGTGAAACCAGTAGGTTAGCTATTTTTTTTTTCCTCTTGTACAACCTTTGCCCGCATGGCATCGACACTGCGACCTAAAAGATCTATTGTATCGAGGGGTTGGAGTTAATCCAAAAGACGTACTACCTCCCTTATGAAGGCAAGTACATCCTTGGTAGCGGATCCCTTGAGTTCCACTGAAGTAAGTATCTCCCTGTGAAGAGTACGTATCCTTAACCAATATAGTGCCGGGCATTCGCAAAGAATGTGTTCGGATGTTTCATCTTCCTCGAGGCAGAATCGACAATCCTTGTCCTGGCAGATATCCATTTTGTTAAGGTGGTATCTCAGGCCGCAGTGGGCAGTTAGGAAGCCCGTCAGCTTCCTTATGCTTTCCTTATCTAGGTTAAGGATTTCCTTGTAGGAGTAAGGCTTAATTAAACGTTTGGATTGTCTCAGACCAAGGACATTTTCCCAGTGGTTTAGACGAAGTTGATGTTCCCAGTCGTTTAATTGTGCTAAGGCAGAAGCCCAGTTGACTCTGCAATACGGTTCTGGTCCTAAGAACACGGCTTCTGATCCAGCCCTTGCTAGTTCATCCCCCGATTCGTTGCCTGCGATACCCTGGTGACCAGGTACCCATCCAAGTTTGACCTTGTTGTATCTGGTTAGGGCCTGTAAGGCATCGTGGCAGCATTCAACTGTCATAGAGTTCATCATGTTGGAAGACAGTGCTTGTAATGCTGCTGGCTATCCGAAAGGATAATAATTCTGGTGCCTTTAATACCTTTTCTGGATATTAAGTCGGCGCAGATCTCAATGGCATGTACTTCTGCCTGGAATACCGAGGGACACTTTCCCATGGGTATCGACAGTTTGGTGTTGGGTCCAAAGACACCAGCTCCAACTCCAGATTCCATTTTCGATCCATCAGTGTACCAGATTAGACTTCTAGGGTTCCGTGCCAGAGCCCCATTGGCCCATTTGGCACGGTCTGGAATTTCTATCTCATATAGTTTCCCAAAACTGTATTCCCTAACCATAATGTCTGGGATGGACAGAAACATTTCTATATTTGGGATTGAGTTAAGTATTTTCAGGTGTCCCACGTGGCCATCTGTTTTATACTTAAGTTCCAGCTGCAGTTTGATAGCGCATCTAGCAGCCGTCTTCCTAATGAAGATGTGTAGGGGTGTAAGTCCAATTAAAGCCTCTAGTGCTATAGTTGGGCAGGTGCGCATTGCACCTGTAATGCCTAGGCAGGCAATACGCTGTAGTTTCTGGAGCTTATTAGCCGTTGTTTGTATGAGGGTTTTAGGCCACCAGACAACAGCAGCTTACGTAATGATAGGTCTAACCATGATGATATAAAGCCAGTATATCATTTTGGGGTTAAGCCCCCAAGTTCTGCCACAGAGGCGCCTACTGGCCCACATGGCTCTAGTGGCACGCTCTGTGGCTGACTTGATGTGAGAGTTCCAATTGAGTTTTCTATCAAGGATAAATACCGAGGTATTTGACTTCATTGGAATAAGGCAAAGTGGTGTCTTTTAAGGTGATAGGTTCAAGGTTAACCAGTCTCCTTCTAGTAAAAGGCTCTAGAATAGTTTTGCTGGGATTAATAAATAATCCTTCAGAAGTGCACCATTCTAAGCCGTGAAGCAATGCGTTCTGCATGCCTCTAGTAATGGTTGCGTTAAGCTTGCCACTACAAATGATCGCCAGGTCATCTGCATAACCAATGGCGCTATAGCCTAGTCTGTGGAGACTGACTAAAAGATCGTCAATGACTAGTGTCCATAATAGGGGAGAAAGTACCCCACATTGGGGGCAGCCTTTGACTGCCGTCACGGACACCGATACACCACCAGAGGAGGCGGTTATGATTCGACTTACTAGCATTGCTCTGACCCATTGGTTGGTCGAATCTTCGGTAGTAGGTTAGCTAAGGGCTGACTTAGCAAACCTGATGGTACCTTCACTGACACGAAAACATAGACTCCGAGTCTTTGTATCTCGCGAACTCAGATTACAATTTACTTAGAGCTAAATTGCATCACTTGCTGCCATGGTCACAGTTTTTCCGATATTGGATATAAGACAGTCTTTGCCAGCTCTGAAGATAATCTTTGCATCTGACCTGGGACCGGCATAGCATGCTGTGTTATAGTAGGTCGACAACGTATAGGTTGACAACATTCACTGTATTGCTTGTTCGGCAAGCACACATCTCTCTTCTAACCGGAGATTTATGATTACCAAAGGCCATGAAGGGAAGTGAGGATATGATGTCAATAAGGACGGACAACCATCACCGTTGTTTCGCACAGAGCGTCACCATTGACAAATTTAATTTAGAGGTAGTAAGGCACTTTGTATACCTACATACTTAGGTTGCGATACCAATTCAGACAACGAAGCGTTCCTCTTTCCAACCGTTTGTTTCTTTTAGGTACGAAGATAACAGCAAAGCCCTCTTCCGAATAACTCAACTGTACCTTTGTGAGACCTTAATCATCCCAGTCCTGATCTATTGTGCAGAGGCATAGACTCTGTCAAAAGTGAATGAGGTTGCTCTTGATTGTTCCGAGGGGAAAATTCTTCGAGTGATTTTCCTTGCTAACTGGAAAAGGAGATACAACGACGAACTGTACGGGCAGTACAGCGACATCGAGTTAGCCTGGGTCATGGACCCCCAAGGGACACCGCAGTAGGGTAATACCGTGGCGCGCGCAAGTGAAAGGGAACCTCAACCACCTTATTGTGCGAAATTGGTGGCAACTAGCTAAATATTGAGCTGGCTGGAGACGTTTCTTGGTTGAGGTCCAGGTCCACCCTGGACTGTAGCGTAAATAAGTAAGCCAAAGCTCAGGAAACGAGGACTAATCAGATTCTGGAAATTCGTTAGATTATCGATCAGACAAAATTAATTCTTTGCAGCCGGCGGCTTTAAGAAACCAGCGATACTCTTGTTGTCTCTCAGATGAAAAGACTACAGACGATGTAATGAACTCCTTGCAGCCATTTACATTTTAGTAGGGCATCTCAATGAGGTCGGCTTCTACGTGAAACCACCATCAGCTACATCTGTAGAGGTAGTGACCATGCTACGGAACAATTCCTCTGGGACTTCTTGCTGTAGCTCGTATCAGATGGCAAAATTTTGGAGCTGATTTGATCAATTAGCAAAGCGCCTTCTTATTGCTCTAAGAAAATCGTTTAAATTTCATAAACACTGCTGCTGAGTACTCTAGAGGAGTGCTTCTGACTCCGATAAAAAAGACATCCATCTACAACGAGTGGTGTTTCAGTGAAAAGCGCACAACACAATTTGTAAACAAAATTTTTTGTTGAGTGAGGGACTTACTCCTGTACATATCTTATCGCAAAATAGACAAACAAAATGCCCTCCAAATATCTTCTACGACTCAGTTTGGACATGAACCGCCTTCAGATAAAGGCTTCTATGACATAAATAGCCGCAGAGATGGGTCATAAGCTCATCAACCAAGTATTGGATTTCTGAGATAAACCTGCAATTTTACAAAACACCGTGATAAGAATACGGTCAGCAGCGATTCGCATGGCATCGGCCACTTATGGATCACTCGAGCATTCTCTGTGCCCAAATCCGGTTCAAAGGGTGCCTCATCACTGCAAATGTCATTCGCCAGACTGGCGTGCTCCAAAGTCTAGCTGACGAACTAGCATTGACTTGCTGGTCTTTTGTAACAACTCGTCGAGGGGAGCTTATCGAAATGGTTAATCGATGTGAACGAACCAAATTGATGTTCTTCGACTCTCAGCGATACTTTCATTCGCTGCTACGATGTTCTCTATTGAACGGACTTATTCGTCCGCTGACATTCGTTCGGAAATATTCGTCGTGACTGTCTTTCTGGCAGAGATTTTTGCTGTACTCCGGTTCTACTCAGTACCAGAACCCAATGTAACAGCATTAACATCTGCTCGAGCATTCAAATAGCCCTAATGTCACTAGCAAATCCAAGAACCAACTCAAAATTGGTGATGGAATTTGAAGGGAAAACTTAATATCTTGACAACCGCCTACCAGGTCAACCAGCTTTGGATAACGACAACGAAGCCGCGGCGAGGAAGAGGGCGGGAAACATGGATACGCCCACGATATGGCGAACCATAGGAGTAGCCTTAAAGGTTGTTAAAACCGCATACAGCAGTTCGTTCGCAAACTGCAAACCTGCAAAGCTACCAAAACGATGACTTAGTGCCCCTTATTCAGTCAATCAAAGAGGGCGCTCGATCTAGGCAGAAGACATTTAAGGCACATGGTCGGTATGTTCACCGGAAACATCAACCTGAACAAACACGCTTACAGAATGGGACTGGTGATATCTAGCACTTGCAAGGGATGCAAGGAAGCCTTGAACACCTTCTCTGCAAATGCTCTGCAATAGGGGCGCTAAGACACGAACACCTGGAAAGACACCGGGCTGAGTTATCTTAGACGTTACAGTTCCGCAAAAATCCTGGAGTTCGTTATAAGTACAGGACGTTTCTTGGAACAGTGAACTCCCTCCACCCGACTCTCCATCACCAATCCTCCCCACTTTCCTTTCTCTACCAGACTGTATCTCTAAAGGGTAACACGGGCTCAAACGGTCGCCTACGTGATATGGGTATTCTCGCCCTACCAAACCAACCAACCATCAGTCTGGCCAGTCGTTGGTATCTTGTGACTGGGCACTCGGTAAACAATCATGCTCCACGGCAATGTACACTGCCGGCCATAAGTTTGGAATCACAATCTAATTTCCCTTTTTTCGTATTTTTTTTTTATATTTGGGCTCCTTAGTCCATAGCACCTTGCTCCAGTCCTCCATCGTCCAATTTTTATGCTCTTTAGCCACAGCAATATTTTAGGTCGATTTTGAGACCAGAGCAAAGGTTTTGGAACTGCTATTCGGCCTTTTAAGCCTGCTTCAATCAAGTGCCTTTTCATGGTAGTTAGAGAAACAGGCTGATGGAAACCAAAAACTGATTCCAAACTTATGGCCGGCAGTGTACGTAGCTGTAGGATCGAAAAGGAAATGAAATCTATTCGCCATCTATGATGTGTTTGTCCTGCTCTAGCCCTTAAAAGAAGTTCAACTCTTGGCAATAACTTCTTCTCTGGACTGGAGGATATAGGAAGGAAGGATAGCAAGATTATACCCAACCTAACCTAACCTGAGTCCACAAGCGATCCAGTTTTTAAATATTTTTGAAAAACTTCTTAACTTCACCGCATTTATTATGCGTGTTTAACAATAATAAGACGTACTTAGCTCCTCTTCGTGTGGCGTGCCATGAAGTCATAATTAAGGGTCGCCAATCTTACGAAAAAAAAAAACCATGGTGCGTAGTTTATATGACACTTTTGCTATTTATTACTTTTGCTTGACGAATTCAAGTATTTCGATAACGTTTTCAACTTTGATTCTACCGTACGTCAGACACTAAATCAGAGCAAATATTTTCCACATAGCTTTCCTCCTGTTACTCTCTGATTTACCCCCTGAAATACGTCCTAAATTCTTCCACAAATACCCACTGAATGCCTAACGAACCTACCCTCTCTAAATCAAGTCATTTCCGTTGTCAAACTCATCCAAATGTGGTATCGCATTTCCAGGAGTATGTACATCAAACAAACATCCCTCACTTTAGGTCAAAAATTCCCAGGTGGTAACCTGATACAAGTTTATAATTAAAATACTCAAAAACAAGACTTTCGTGTGTGTGGACAAGAACTTCCAAGGCTACACTCGTATAGACCCATTCCATGGCAACACGTTTCCAGCTGCATACTGCAAATATGCAAGCAAACATTCCTCTCTGCTCCACATCGACTTGTACGGTAGTCCAAAGAAATCTTGGTCCACATCCCAACGGCCATTTCAGATCGACCCAAAAGCGGACCGTCTTAGAATACAGGCGCACAAAAACAAATTATTTCCATCATGCAGCACGCTGTAGAGTGGAGCACTTGAACTATTTTAATTGTATTCCATGGAAGTGGTGTCGTTCGTTTTTTTTTGTCAACTCCCGTCACGTAGTACGGACAAAACCGCTGGCGACAAATTGGGAAAGCTACGTTCAGCTCAGGCTCTTGTCTTCTGATGAAGGTTTCCTCGTCGTCGCCGGTCGTCATCGTTGTCGACGTAGACAATCTCAGCTATGCCATCGCCATTGGCCATGCATATCAATTGGAAAGGCATTCTGCATAGATCAGTGATCGTGACGTTTAAAAAATAACAAATTCTAGACGCACTGAGTTCGAATACTGTTGTGGAACCCATTTTGGGAGATTTTTACTTTCGTTGTATCTTTGCTCGTAAAAGCTGGACAAAGTGTCGTGACTCGTAAAGAGTTTATTGGAGCAAGTTTCGTTTTTAGGGGGCGTACGCTCAGGGAATAAAATTAGAAAAAAAAATGGAACTCGTGGGCGTTTTTTTTTATTTTTCAGTTCTATCTCATGTGCGTGTCATATCGAAAACGACGCCATATGTGAGGTGTATGCTTGATAAAACAAAAAAACAAAAGAGTTTGTTGACACTAAGCAGTTTGAACTGATAAAACACATGAAGCAATGTATAGGTAGCTGGCGTCAGAATACTTATCTTGAAATACAAGTGGCATAGGATTGTGACGGTATTTTAGGTAGGTAATCATCGAAATACACCATTTAACGTTCAATTAAAACGTAAAATGTTGAAAAGTGTTAAACACAATTGCCGTCGCAGCTTGACATCGATATTAATTGAGGCCAAACACGAGAAGTCCAATAAAGCTGACACGAAACAATGAGTAAAATCGTTCGTTAGTCATCGCAATGCGATGTTTTTTTTTTTATATTTTATTGGTGGAGGAGACTGTTTACATCTTTATTTGGAAATTGCTGGTTTTCGAGAATGATTGATATTCAGTGTGACTGGTTAATGGAGGAAGATCTTGTGGACATACGTCAGAGGAGAATTATTAAGTGGCTTTGTTTGATTTCCTCTGCGAATTCGTAAGGCGGAAGTCTGTTTCTTTCTTTTTAAGGAATTTTTGGGCCAGTTGTTCCATACAATGGGACTAAACGTATAAGTTTACGATGACTCGACATGACTGTAGATGTTAAACTCAATTCAGCAGTTCAGTGTGACTATCAAGATGTATCCAAAAGGATGTTTCTTGGAAACCAGAGAAAATTACGCGAGTTATTTACAGACCGCACGGATATATAACTTTTTTGCGGCCTTTGGTGTCGTGCATGTCATCAACTCTCTTTCAGAAAGACGGATTGAAAAGCGCTTTTCATGACAGCTATTAACTCTCGGTGGTTTGTCAGACATTCGTGAGGAACAGAACCATGTAAAAACTTTGTTTTCCTTACTTTGGGTATCGAGGATGGAACATCCCATTCTCACCGAGCCTCGAGGCACTTTTATTTGATTTGATATCAATTCGAGGCGGATATGGACTTGAATTCGAAACCTTTTTCTACAATCCTTTGCATAAAACGCGCACAGAAATATCTTTACACCAGTAAAGTACTCCCCTGGGGCAAGAAACTTAAAGGCAACAGGGGTCCACAACTAACCTGCCCGGCAATGGTAAGGACCATAGTAGAGCATCTATTTCCCCATAGACCAACTGCTATGGTCTCCATCACGAGGGAGATCAGCAAGGAGCATATCCCGGCAATCACATCGGAAGAACTCGTTTGGCATGCAAAAACAATCGGAGACAGCAAATCACCTGGACCAGATGGCATCCCGAAAAGGGCAGTCAAGGCGGCTGTTAAGATGAAGCCGGCGTTTTCCCCACACCATGGAAACTCCAACATTTAATGCTGCTTCCAAAAGGCAACAAGCCGCCCGAAGAACCATCATCGTATCGCCCAATATGCCTACTTGATACGCTTTGCAAGATCCTAGAGAGTATCATTTATGACAGACTGCTTGCTGTAGCGGAGAAAAACGCCTTGTCAGTCCACCTTCTTCAGAAAATTTCATTATACCGTCGACGCCATAAAGGCGGTAGTAGATACAGCAGCTGAAGCAATACAGGGGGAAAGGTGTAGATGGGGGACGAAAAGATACTGCGCAGTAGTAACGCTTGGTGTCAAAAATGCGTTCAACTCGGCGAACTGTTCGTTGATTAGGAGATCCCTGGCCAGAATGGACGTACTGTACTACCTGCTGAGGATAATCACGGACTACTTCAGCAACATTAAGCTAAGATACCATACTGACGATGGCACTAAATACTACAGCGTTTCCGCGGGAGTCCCGTAAGGGTCGCTCCTTGGACCCCTCTTATGGAACATAATGTACGACTGAGAACTACGACTAAAACTGCCCGACGGAGTTAAAGCGATTGGCTTTGTTTTGTTGATGACGTCGCAGTGGTTAGAGTAGCCAAGCACTTTCATAAGGTGGAGTCCGCCACGGATGAGGTAGTCAAAAGAATAAAGGAGTGGCTGGAGTCTGCCGATCTGGAACTAGCTGCCCACAAGACTGAAGCTGTCCTCATAACCAGCGGCGAGACGGTGGAATATGCGAACTTCCGGGTCGGAAACTAGACAATCAGGTCAAAAGAATCCTTGAAGTACCTTGGAGTCATGCTCGACAACAGGCTGCGCGTCAAAGCCCACGTCGAGTACCACAGCAAGAAGGCATCGCTGATGCAGGCAGCACTCTCTCGAATGCTCCTGAACATCGGCGGGTCTGGATACGCCCGCAGGATCTTGCTGTCCAGAGTGGTCAGCTCTGTCCTCCTATATGCTGCCCCGATATGGGCGGGTGCACTGGCGACGAAAGAATGTAGGAGGAAGCTATCATCAGCATATAGACTCTGCGTGATTAGCGGCTTCCAAACGATATCCGACGAAGCAGCCTGCGTTCTCGTATTATCGTATCATGGCGAACGAGATGCAGAGGGTGTATCTTAGGCGACCCTCGAACCGGCAGGAGACCAAAAGGATAAAAGAGGAGGAAAGGGCAGCATCGGCAACGCTGTGGCAAACCAGATGGGACAGCTCTACAAAAGGCAGATGGACCCACAAGCTTGGACAAATAGAGCGAGAGGGAACTGTAACTACCACCTCACACAGTTCCTGTCCGGCGACAGCGGCTATCGGAAATACCTCCATAGATTTGGACACGATAGTTCGCCCCTGTGTCCAGAATGTCCAAATGAGGAGGAGGATGCAGTATTCCACTGCAAACGCTTTGCAGAAGACAGAGCAAACCTGCTAAGTCCAGAAAACCTTGTTAGCCACATGACGGGATCGGAGGGTGGGTGGACGGAGATCTGCTCATTCATAGTATGCAGAATGCGCTGCGAAGAGCAGAAGCCTTAAGAAGAGCCCAAGAGGCGGCCTCGGAGACTAGAGCCAGATCCGCGAAGTAATACCTAACGGCAGTCCCGCGGAGAGAGTGGTTGCTGTGTTCAGAGGTGTGGTTTAGGACGTAGGCGCGAGGAACAGGCGAATAACCCGCGAATCGTGCATGCCAGTAGTAGCGTTATACATCCAACTTCATCAAAAAATAAGGCTGGACAATGACAGGTGTGCATTTTTTGAAGGCACATCGACAATCGACGGAATCCAAAATTTGAAGAAGATCTTCACATATTTTGTGTCTACATCGAGAGGGTGTTTAGTAGAGTTTTTGGGAAAGTCCCATGGGCGGTGATGAGGACACAAAGGGCCCAGAGACATGTTAATAGGAAACATGTATGCGAGTACAAGATCCGCAGTGAAATGAACAACAGGAATAACCAAAGAGTTTTCGGACAAGACTGGCGTGCATCAGGGTACGGTCCTTAGCCATTTCATTTTTAACGTGATTTTGGATTAAGGTTTAAAATATCACGTCAGCAAACTGAACACAATCTTGATAAGCTTTACGGATCGAGAGGTAGCGTTAAGAATTTTGGAACAAAACGCGATTGCATGAGATCCTCCCACATACCAAGACGTCTTACTGTTAAAACTTCTATCACCGAAAAGCTTTTATTAGGAAGGATCAGTTCGTATTGTTACATACGTGCAAAGGCGATTACAGGAAAAGGCTGCAAGAAAAGCTAGAAAAAGTAGACAAAAGACAACGCTTTGGCCTCATCTACTGTACAATTCAAGTTCGGGTGGGGCATGCAGGTGAACTCTAATGCAATATCCAATCCCAATAGAATAAGGAACTCGCTATACACGAAGGCGGTTTTCATGTTCGTGAACTACTTAGGGTTGAAGATAGAATGACGCTGGATTTGACTGCTTTAGTTATGTTCTATCATACCAAAGCCTCATATGATTCTGGTCAGATTGTTTGTAAAACTCAGTATTTGCGGCTAAACTACAACCACCAAAACCAGTGAGATTGATACTGCCGAACATCTAAAGGACACTGCCACATCCAATACGAAGCAGTAATTTCAACAATCGAAACTTCTCTGAGAGCTGTTACTTAGGTTTCCTCAGTGGGCTAGAGACTTCTTTGGCTTCAAGGAAGGGGAACCCTAAATGGAGCATTCTTTTATGCGACAAGGCTGGGCAGTTAAATAGGAAGTGAAGGATGGTTTCCTTCTCCTCCTCGTCTCTACAGCTCCTGCAGATGTCGTTAGAGAAGGGGCCAAGTCCTCTGGCATGTTGGCATATAAGAAAGTGTCCAGTGAGAACACCGACAACGCAGCTGATCTGTGACCGCTTTGGTCTGACCAACTCGGCACTATGTTTATGATCCACCCTAGGCCAGATCTGTCTCGAAATGTGACACGTTGAGCCGTTTTCCCATCTGAGGTTGGTCTTGCTAATAGCGTTCAGCTTTAGTAGATGCTTACATGTAGCTAGGGGCATACCTAAGGATTGCCTATCAATAAAACAGAAGGGATGAAATTAAGTTCAATGAGATGAGAGAAGGAAAATTCATTTCATTCTCACCAAATTTCGGAAAGAAGAGGGGGAAAAAGGTACAGGGGTTTTACCACCAAGTTCAGAAGAGCTCTCTGCACTGAAAGATGCCATCGTTGAATAAATAGTATTTCGGCAGACAGTCGATTAGCACAAACCATAGACGCTTAAGTCATGTGTCTTGGAAGGGGTGGAAATGGTGGCATGTCTGGGAAACAGGACATTCATTTCAATGGACGATAGCCAAGAGCAGAAAAATCCTTTGGAACTGATTGAGGCACAGAACAATTTGACTGTCTCGTTGCTTTTTTTTTCTTAGTGTTTCGTTACACGAATTTCAGAGATTGACAAAAATAGGTCTCTGTATTCGTATCTCTTGGTTCAGAATTTTTATTGAACCAAGGTTTGATGGAGGATGGGACTTTAGTAGAGCATAGAACTTGTGTAAGAATTATTTCAGTGATGGTTTAGACATCGATATTCCTGAAATGTTTTTTAGACCACAGAAAGAACTCTAAAAAGTGCAGCGGAACTTCCAAGTGAAGCGAAAACGACTCTGTTGCGGGTCATTGATGACAATAGGGAAGGAGAATTCCTTCCTTGGCTACTTTCCCGAAGCGTAAATTAACGTATGGATTCCTTTTTGAAAGTTTATGCTCGCGTTTACACACGTCAAGCTTAAACCATTTATTTAACTGGAAGACGTGGTCCAAACAAGCAGCTACGCAATCGGGATCGTTAAACGTACGTCGAACATAAGACAGAAGCGGTACCAATCAGTAGCAGAAAAGTGAGGGAAACAATCACTCTTCCGACATCAAATACTTAGGCGTTATGATCGACACAGGACTATCGTTTAATGAAGATATGGAAAGCCTCACGAGCAAATAACGCACTCATACGCATCATACCAAAGCATGGAGGAGCGAGACACGCTCGATGGCGGCTTTTGGCCAAGATTTGACCATCTTCAAGCCACAGGCTAGAACACCACTTAGCACTTTAAACAGAAAGACATACATTGAGTCCAACGAGGAAGCTAACATGCGTTGGTATCGATTAGATACATGTGCCATAGTCAAATCGTTATGGTCAGTCTATGATAAAAAGAGATCTGCATATCTCATGAAACTCAGTCGCAGGGATATTCGTTCAGCCTCGTGACGGGATACTGTGTGATAGGCAATCATGAAGCACAGCTAGGACTACCCCACAACGACTTCTGTAGGAACTGAAGGGGCGAGGAAATAGAATCCATTCGCCACTTGCTATGTGATTATCCAGCACTAGCCACCAAAAGGAAGGAGCCGCTTCCCTGCGGAGCTGGGTGATCTAAGAAACATTGAGCTGAAGAAACTCCTGAGATTTATACATATGTATGCAATCTGGGTGATTAAGTAGAGCTGTTCAAAGAAAAGGAGGTGTTTTCCACACCTTTACTGAGTACGGGGTCAGTGTCGTCTTTTAAAGATACCTCACCTCCCTCCGAAAAAAGGTGATACATGGGAAATCCATAAATCTAATCACAGATTAGATCACACACAGCAAGGCAGGCTAAGCTTCCCTTTCAAAGACCAACTTGTCACCGACTCTATGAGGTTTAATCTACGATTATGAAACCAAACGCCCGGAATCGTTGAGAATGTAAAACATCGCATGAGTTCCACTCTTACAAAGAACAAAGTAAAAACAAAGCCAGGTGCCCAGGTGCTTGTCTAATGTTACCTAATGAATTCACAGCAAGCCCGACTGATTGCGAGTCACTTGTCACATGACCTACGAGGTGAAATATAAACACACATTCCACAATCGACTTTAACTGCAATGCCATCTCAAAAAATAGTTCCGCTGCTTTGTGCAAATACAAACTTGTCCTTGTCACACGATACACCAAGGATTACATGGTGTTTCACCAATCTCACTCTCACTACATCCGTGAGTATTTCATGAATTTCCATAAAAGGAATCTCAATATTCACCGCCACTAACATCAAACGATTTGACAAAAATAATTTAACTTTAAGCAAACTAAACAAATTTTTTTTTTTTATTAATTTTGCTTGTTTTTGAACTTGCGTCAACACAACACACACTCACCCAAAACAAATAAAAAAAAAAAAAAACGACAAAAGACTATCAGGTAAATATTTACACTAATTAAGTTCACTATTCGCTCGGCGCACAAGGTGAGTGTACTATATTTGCTCTTGACTTCGAGGTGCAAAACCTACGATGATGACAAAGCGGCCGCGGCGAGGAGCTAAGTGCACACAGTAGTGCTCTAGCCATGTAGACGGGTTGACACTTTTCGTTAGATACATAAATGCCTTAAGTGCTGCATATGTAGATTACTTTTTGATGCAGATATTATTTTTACACTTTTTTTTGTATCTTTTTCTTTTCACGACTTGTTCAGTGTTCCAAAACAGCAGCGAACTATACTAAACAAAAGCCAAACACAACACAGCGAGTACTACTAATGGAATACGAGAACGGATACAAATAGAAAACACATTGTTGTTGATTCCCGACCGTGAAACATCGAATATACGAGTGACAAATGGCAAACGTGCACCGATATCCGATATCGTCACAACTCCACAAAAGTTATATATGAACAAGTGAATGTATCTATTACTTGCTGTGTAGTCTATTTTTGAGTCTTGAGTGCTTAGTGTTGCCAATTTTAAGTGTCGGATAAGCACTTGAACTTGCCCGGTGATGGTGATGGATTCAAGAACTGCCAAGAGGGTTTCAAAAATATTTTTTTTTTTTTTTTTTGCACAAGAAGCAAATAGTTGAGGTTCTTTTGCCGGTGAACGATGGCAGCGGATGGATTCAAATCCATCTGCTGGAATGTACCAGTGGCATTTGGTGGTAGTTAGTTTGTTGTCTTTGTACTTCACTAGCAGCAATTAAATGCCAGTGCAGAGCGACGGCAAAGAGAATTAAAACGAATAGTGTATCTGAAGCGTGAAGAGAATTAAAGGAATTTTCCGCAGATCCGCAGATCCGGAGATACATAAATAATTTGCATTTGGCACAGTTGAGCAAGGGAAAGTGTGCAACAACGATTTCAGTCATTATTTCTCGAGGAGACTTTTGTATTTGGGCATCCTTGATGGCCGAGTGGACTGTAGATGCTTCATTAATAAATGCATTCTCTTCGAGGAGGACAGCTTAAGTAGAACTTAATGAAGTCAGTATCGCTACCTCAACTATTGGTTTGATTTGAACAGATTTGGCTGAGTGACCGCATTGGTTAGGAGAAACTGTGATAGTTACCGTTCGATTAAGCTGATGTCACACAGCATGAAGATCGTTGAGCGGGTATTAGATGGCCGACTGCGGCAAATAATACGGATATCTGATGACAGATACAATCCAGTGATATAAGGATCATAATGGAAAAGCATCGTGACGTCTTAGAGGATTTGCATCTGGTGTTGGTTGATTTTGAAAAAGCATTCGACAGACAACCAAGAGATCTGATATGGAACCCTACGTACAGATGATCATTGACATGTATGACGGAGCAAAGACAAGAGTAAGATGCCCCGCCGGAGTCACCGAAGATTACCCAATTAAATTCGGTGTGCACCAGGGAAGCGTCTTAGGTCCCTTGCTAGTTATTGCAGTGCTAGATTATCTGCTTGAAGGAAAAATGTCGGACCCCAAAGTGCATCAGTTATTCTTTGCTGACGATGGAGCCATCATAAGTGAGGATCAATCGTCCCTGCAACGAGAACTTGATGTATGGGTGGATGTTTTGAAGGGGAAATGGGTATCGAATCGGTCCAAAAAAAGACAGAGTACATGTACTGCCCATTCTCTGATCCACTCCGACCTAGTCCAGGCATTTATTTGAATGGAAAAGTGATTCCCAAGTGCAAGAAGTTCAAGTATCTGGGATCTATGTTCATGACGACATCAAGCATCGCGTAAGCGTAGGTAGGGGAAGTGGCAGGAAAACTCTGCTATCTTCTGTGACCGAAAAATGCCCCCTAAGCTGAAAGGAAGGCTTTACATCGCAGTTGTTCGCCCGGCGCTCACATACGGTTCGAAATGCTGGACAATGTACAAAAAGTATGAAAGCAATCTAACGACAACTTAGATGAAGATGCTTCGCATGACAGCAGGAGTAACAAAGCTTGATCGAATTAAAAATTCGAAGCTCCGAGGAAGCCTTCACGTCAAAGAACCCATCTCGAAAAAATTGGAGCACGACCGGCAAAGTTGGTATTGCTGTGTTCAAAGGAGGGATCCTACGAACCCTGTCAAAAAGTCAATCAACGTTCCTACACAAGCTCGGAAGAGAGGCAGGCCAAAAAACTCCTGGCTCACACAAATGCAAAAACAGAACCATTTGATCGGCCTCAGTGACGAACTGATCCGAAACCGGGAGGCCTGCAGATACTTTCTGAGGCCGAATAGGCGAACCCCACAGGAGGACCAATAGGGATGCAGTAAAGTGGTGGGGGTTATGATCCCTATAATCCTGATCATAATCTCGCCGAACAAAGGGAAGAAGAAGCCATTAGGCATCCCGCTGAATTACATCTGCTGCGATATCAGTGGTTTTTGACGTATGTAACGTCAAAAAAGTAGGGTGCTACCACCGATAGCTCGGGCGACTTTCACGTCAAAATTAATAGCGAAATATAGACTTGAAAAGAGGCCTTATTATCATTGATAACAGATGTGACTTATTTGAAGTCTCCGTCTCTTTTTATGCAGTTGTAGATACGAGGACATGGTAAGTGTCAACTCTTACAGACTATTTCCATGTGCATAGAAGGAAGTCAGCTAATGTAGTCACTAAAACAGCGTTTTATCCCAGGCTAGGTAACGTCCGTTGTATGACTGGTCTTGCTTTCGCAATGCACAGATTATCTCGTCTGGTTGAGCTACTTTAAATCCACATGTTAAACTGAAATTCGATAAGATAGTCTTCGGAGTCCGCGTTAGAAAGCCAGCATCAGATATAATAATTTTTTTATATTTGTTATTGGAAGCCTTGATCGTTGAAGGATGGATCTATTCCTAGATAGGGTGACCAGCATGGTTTCTGCGTCATCTGGAGGTAGGTTAAGGTCTAGTATTCTGGTGAAGTGCACTTATTAAATCTGTGTCCACCACACATTATGACAGTACGGATGGGGACAAGAGCTGGAACTTGCTGGACAACAATTTCCTCCTAAAAAAGAAACTGAGCTTCTGACAAAGCTAGAATCATGACAGAAGGGCTAACACATAATTGGCTGCGATGCAAATGCTACAATATGGAGGCGAAAACTTCAGTTGTGAGGCAAATCTCGTTAGACATGGATCGAAAAAAAAAGAAATATAAAGTATTTTATAGGGATTTCCCAGAACATGGGCAAGACACAAGTTCAAGAAGATTTTACGGGAAAACCTTTATGCAAAGCCATTAAAAATACAGAAAACCACTGGACATATAGACTCAGACTTGATGAGTTTTGCTTTGATAGACGAACTGACCCCGATACTGACAGGAAACTTGAAATATTAGCCAGTTATCCTGCAAGTAAATACTAACGATTTAGTACCGGAACACAAGATAATAGCGTTAGCATCTGCTCGCACAGTCAAGCAGCCCTAATGGCACTAGCAATCCCAAGAACCAACTCAACATTGGTGAGGGAATGCAAGGAAAAACTCAACATCCTGGCAACCTCCTCTCAGGTTTGGATACCTGACCATTGTAACATACCAAGGAACGAAGCCGCGGATGAACTGGCGAGGAAGAGGGCGGGTAACACGGACACGCCCACGGTTACAACCACAGGAGTAGCCTTGAGGATAGTTAAAACCGCATACAGCAGCACGTTCGGAAAACTCCACGACAATATGTGGGAACCATTGCAAACCTGCAAAGGTGGCAAACCCATGATTGAGTATTCCTGCACCGCGCGCTCCACCTAGGCAGAGGAACCCCATCCGACTCTCCATCCCCAAAGCAAACCACCCTACGATTACATCCTCCTCTACCCCTATTTACCGGAGAGCTTCGTTAGAGGGGAACACAACGGGCCCAAACAAGGGCCTACGTGATGAGGACACTCCTCATGCTCCTAAACCAACCAACCAACCAAATACTAGGTTAGGTTAGGTTATATACATACATACATCAGGAGGGAACTCTGGAAAAATCCAAACTCTAACTGAGAAGACGTGTCAATTAAATACTAAAAGAGCAACAAGCTGACTTCTTTTTCGTTACCTCACTGGATGGTTACATGCTATTCATGAAAGCTATCCTTTCTATCATTTAATCGTTCGATGAATTGTCAATTGACCTGGTACAACCACGGACATGTCAAGCTTACAATTAACATATCAGCTTCAAAAATCCGCCAGCTTATACGAGCAAGATACTTACAGACCAGAGGAGACTATAGGAGACTGTGGCATATCTCGCAGTTTATGGCCAATACTGAACGATAAGAGGACTAAAAGCCTTTTATCAATGAACAAATAGAATATGACAGGAGTACTAACTGGACACTGTCCGAAAGGCGTAATGGCCGTCAGACTGGGTATCAACTCACCTGATTGTTGCAGAAGCTGTCATGACAGAAGAAACAGAAACCATCAAACACCTGCTTTGTGACTGCCCCAGCCTCCAAATCCGTCGCTTCCGCTATATGGGAAACAGGCTATTTGAGGAACTAGAGGACCTGGAAGTTCCACTCTGGAACATTATGAGCTTCGTCAAGGGTAAAACGGATGGAATTCAGTTATGGTACCACTACTTAATAGGGAAACACTTGGACCAACTGGCCCCCGTGAAAGCACCTTTTACAGGTGCGCGTCCCTTTAACCATAACCACACAAGTGCGAAAGTCGACCGAAAAAAAAAAAACAGTTGGAAGGCAGTAACAATCTCGCAGATTTCTTATGGCTGAGGGAGTTATTCATTAGTTTATCTTCATCTCGGAGAGTCGCGCCACAAATGAAAATCACTAAAATCTCAACTGAATATGCTTGAGGAAGTCCACCAATGTCTCAATGACGCGATCATAAATATGAGAGAAGTCAAACCTATGTTAGCCCTTTCGCGACAACAACTTGCGTAACCCGTGCGCTCTTTTATGGGCTCAGCTATACTCACTCAGTTAGGTAATTGTTCCGATGATGACTAAACCCGTTCTTACCTGAAAAGACAAAAATAAAGACAATCAGTAATTTAAGACCCAAAATTGTATACAAGAATTCAAAGATCAATGCAAGTAAATCAACCATAAACCGCGGGGGTTGTACGGATCTGCAAGGCTTCAGGCATATGAGATGGGTAGGAGAAAGCAAGCAGGAAGCAGTACTCAGCCTGAGTAATTAGAGCGCTGACCAGATATCGCACTCCCATCTACTACCATCCACTTCAGAGACCGAATCCGTCACTACGACATGAGATGTAAAAAATCACGAGAGGGGTTCCCCAAAAGTAAGAGTTAGACTCAATCTTGTGGAACATATAATGGCACATTGAGACTGCCGAGGCCTAGCGGGAAGGACATCGTTGGCTACGCTGACGACATTGCCATAAGTAGTCAAAAATACAAATACAAATTCCTGGCCCAACGGACCGTATGTGGTCCAGGGCCTAGCTTCTCGCAACCATTCGTTTTGTGCGTGTTAACACAAAATGGAAGGGACCTACAGTTTAGAGCCATTTTCGAAAGGAACGTTGCTGAACCACCGGGTCAACTGCAGAGAGAACTTAAAAACGCTGGCTTGAAAGCCCGTCGAGCAGAGGTGGCAATGGTAAGCAAGTCAATCCTTATGTACACGTCCTATATGTATATGGGAGTCAGTAGCGGACTAGATATCGTGCATGAGACAGATGAACTCGGCGCAATAGCGTCGTGTAGTAAAATCTCAAGACCAGGAACTATGTGAGACGTGGTACTATGCGAGAACGAGCCAGTGAGCAAGCCCATAGAAGCAAAATGATAACAGTGGTGGAACACCACAAAGAAAGGAAAATGGACACATACACTGATCTCCAACATTAAGGAGTGGATTCACAGAAAACAGGGATAAGGAGGCTATTACTTGACACAGTTTTCATAGGGATAACCTCTGCAAATAAACGCATGTCGAAGATCCATACTATCCACACTCTGGACATGTTTTGGTGGAAATACCAGAGATATACAGGACCAGAAATATCCTAGAAATTAAATTGGTGGCCAAATGATACCGAGAGGGTTGATAACATTCATACTGATCACGAACGAAGCGCAGAAGACTGCAAATCAATTCATCAAAAATATATTGAGAGAACCAAGCCAAGAAGAATGAACAACGAGAAATAAGGAGTCTGGCAGCTCAGAAAACGAAGGACGAATGTCCAACTTGCCTTGCGAAGGAATGCCTTGACAATGGTACCGTAGAGAACGAGAAATAGGTGCGGGTTTTCGCACGTAAACATGCAATAAGAAGCATGGAGTCGAGCACATACAGATACGAAAAAAAACCGCAAAAAATTTCCCTTACCCCTACAAATTCACACAGGCTCCACTGTCAATCGTTGTCTATCGCCATCGTCAGCAGCAATCTATCGTTTACTTGATGACATTGTTGTCATCGTCTTGACACAGATTTGCAACCATAACACGGTGTCTACACACAGGTCAGTGACCTAAAACAATACTGTGGTCGCGTAGCTCCAAAGAAAAATGTCGATCAATGGAAAATTCCTAATTTTCATCATCATTACGATGGTCACAATGATGACGACCATCATTCGTTCCATTGGATGTCTGTGTATCTGTCTCGTACTTCTTTCGAATCTTTTCCTCCACCGACTCAACGGACAGTGGTCACTATACCGTGAAATGATTTCCAGATTGTTTCGGAATGTTTTACGGCAGTGATTTCCTTGTTGTTCTTCATTTTTCTTTTCGCGGTTCCACCTGTGTGATGCGCTCGAAGCAATAAATGAAGATATATCATAGCCGAGAGCTGAGATCATCAAGTTCTGCTTCTCTAGCTTAGACAGCTAAAGAAACCTATCTTTCGTTGCAAAATGTATCTTTTTGTGTGTCTGTGTGTGAAATTAATTACATTGCCACCGGACGGGATGGGTTGTTGGTTAATGTGTAACACTTGGAGGAGAAGAACCTTTTGACTCATTTTGAAAGCAACAACTGCTCTGTGAAAATTATGCAAATCGAGGAGTTCAACGACTTGGCATGACATAGACGTTTTAATGTCCCCTCGCGTTTGGGTAATGAGTCTACGGGCGCCATCGTCATGTCGTATAGATGAAAGTATCTTGTTGAAGAAATGAGGTGTTGGAGGACCATTTTAAGCACTTCTCTATGGAGTGTACGATGCTTTTATCTTAAGGGAAGAAGTCAGAGTGGCACATTCGTTTTGTGAGTGCATTTAAATGTGACGTGACGGAATCTGAAGTTGCTTTCTATGTATTAATAGAACGTATCAACAGTTTAGTTATCCGTGTTATTTAAGGGCGAAGTTAATTAGAATTTACGACCATGCTAACATGGCTTCAGTTCCGCCTTTCAATTTCATTCATGTGGCGTTTAATTGCAGGAACTTTTCTCAGTGAAATTGAGTTTTTAGGACGATGAGGTAATTAGGGCGAGAAAAATCTGGCGAAATATAGTCAGTACCTTACAACAAAAAAAAATGAATTTCATTCAGCAGCCTCACATATGTAAGGAGAACTGGAGCGCATATTCGTTCAAAGGAAGAATCAAGGGCATTTTTTAAAAAGGTGTCAATTACAGGATTTGTAAGGACCCCTCAAGACGAATCAAAGGATATATTCACATTGGAATTAGTAACAGCGTACACACACTTTCCTTCATGGTGAAATTTTTTGTCTGAAATATACTTTTGAAGTAGTGGAATATATAGCAAGACCCGCTGTAGATATGTACATTCGAAAATTGTGCAACTTCTGACAGTGAATAGCTTGGGTAGGTAGGTAGAAGTGGTGGTCTCAGGGGTAGACCCGAGACCCAATTAGCACTATGGCGTGCCGTTTTGTTACCACGACTTCTTGGGACTTATGGTAATACTGGATGTCAATGGTGTTTAGCGAGATCTAGTCCCTACTAGGGCTTAGATGCAGCCTGTGGTGTTGAAGTAAGAGATTGGCGATTCTTTATTCCGTGAGTTCGCCAAGGTTGTTGAGGAAGGCCTAAAGCGCGGCGCCTAGCAATAGCTAGAAAGTGGTCAACGGTTTCTTCCTCGTTCACATCTTTGCAGCTGCGACAGTAGGATACCGAGTCTAGCCGCATGATAGCCTACAGGCCAATGACCCGTACAAACTGCCACACTTCTGGCGATGTCCGTGCAAGTCCTTTCACATCTTTCTCGATATGGTACAACTGTTTAGTTCACTCCACTTTATCTGAGCTTTTGATGTGTAGTGTGAGAAGACTGTACCCTTAACTATTCCGAGTGGAATGTGGAAACTTTCCACTACGGAGACGTTTGGGGCTGCCCCCCGCCTGGCTAGTTCATCGGCACGTTCATTGTCCGTAATGCCTCCTAGTGACAGCCGATCTCCTAGGCACGCAAGTTCATTTCGACACTGTTCTACCAGCTTGGTGGATGTGGTTGGTGTTTTGACCGCCATAATTGCCTGACTGTCAGAACAGATGGTCAAGAATTGTTAGTGTTTCCGCCTGGAAAACGCTAGCGAAATTTGGCAGTCTGAAGGACTTTTCTGTTTTTGAGCCGTCGGTAAATAAAAGGGTATCATAATCCTGCAGCTGCAACGTGCCACAATCGAGTACTTTAATGGATTAAGCCTCCACTCTGTAACCTCACAGAGCAAGTCGAGTGTAAGATAATAATGATAGCAAGCAATTGGTGGACCTCCCTTACCACCTGTGATTTATCAAGGAAGCTTTGGCCAAAATACGACTAAGCTAGAACCGGGTGCCTGAGGACGTCAAGATGGTTCAAGACACCAATCATGAGTGAGCGGTAAGCTGGAATCTCCGTTCAGTAACTGGGACCAACTGATAAATGAACTTAACCTAGGCTTACACTACTTGTGGATTTGCATGGGAATTGAAGGGAAACAGGGGACACGGTCAAGAGGAATAATCCTTACCCCGCAGGGCAATAGGCAGTGATATTTTGTTTGCGTTGGGTAGCATTTTAGGTTGGAAACGAAAAAAATATACAGACCTCGGAACTCGTTTGCAACAGGGCGGGACAATCAATGTTTCCAGCTAACAACTGGTGCGCAAATAGAATATCGGCAGTAACATGAACTTCTTCCAACGACTGCAAGCTCATCAGTTTTAGACGATCCTGATAGGGTAGGAAGTTATAACAATAAGTCCAAGAGATATCGCGAAAAGCGAAGAGCATAAATCTTAGAGGCACAGATTGTATCCTTTTGATATGGATTTCGTAAAACAGGAACCCAAATTGGCTAACATGGTGGAGGATGGACCGAACGAAGGCAATATAGAGGAACTTGGTCACATAAGGATTCCTAAGACCAGGGTTTCATGGAGCCAAGTGTGAAGTTTGAAGTTGAGTTGACTACCCACATAACACACAGATTGCGCGCTCAAGTCACTGATGGTGCTAGGCCATTGCGAAAGAAGTGGACTGTAGAAGGTGACTATTCCAAGAACAAATTTTGATGTGATATTTGCTGACATTCGGCTCTAAATTATTTTTATTTCACCAGAGGCCCAGGTCCACCACAGACTGTAGCGCCATCTTAAGTAAGAAAACTTATTCAAATCGTCCTGCGAATTAGTGAACAGTGTAATTTACTTGCGCCCTATATCGAGGTATATCCTTAATAAAAGTCGCATAAGAGATCCTGTCCATCGAACTGTGTGAACGTCTTGAGATGTTCTATGTGGCTTCACACTATCTATTTATCGACTTAAGGCTGCGTATGAAAGCATTCATCGCTTGCAGCTCTACAAGGCGATGACCGAAATCAGGATCCAAAAAAAACTGATCCAGCTATGTCGCATTAGGCAGTTTCGAAGGTTCCATTTCGAAACTAGACCCTGGACCACATACGGTCTGTAGCGCTATATTTGTGGTTGGACGTGAATAGATAGTACGTAAGGCTGGTGTCAACACGGAAGGTACGAGCTGCTGGGATAAGCAGACAATATCGACATCATCTTGGGTTCCCAGAGAAGCATTGTAGCGGTGTTCAGGGAAATTGAGACACTGGTCTGAGGGTCAACGAAGACAAAACCAATTATTCGTTGTAGACGAATAAAAAACATCTGCCCACCAGCTTATCATAAAGCGTCACCATCGGCAGCTACACCTTCGAGGCAGAGTTCACCTATCTCGGAGTAAAAGTTAACTCTACGAACGACACTCTGTCGGTCCAGAATGTCAAAGCACATTGATTGCATCGAGACACATCGAGCGATTGGACGACAATGTTCCACCCAAGAGAGTCTTCGAGTCACAGCCGTTAAGTTCGAGACGACAGGAAACCGAACTTTCATTGCAAAGTTTAATGGTGGATGACAAGATGCTTGGTCTAAGAAACTGGCAGCAGCGTGCCCAAAACCGAAGAGGATGGAAGACTGAGTCTCTCAGACACAGACTTTTCATGTGTCGACAGCCGGATAAGTAGGTAAGTAAGTACGTAAGTAATTTTAAGACAACAAATGGAATCCATATGGCTGGGTTGGGTTGAAAGATGACGTGACGTGATCCGTTTCAGACCGATTACGATCTTTCAAGATTAAACTTTAACGTCGTAGATTTTACATGCAATGACCGGTCATTAAAATGCATAATTTTCGGCCCGAAGTTACGTGATACAAACAAAAAAAAATAAAAAAAAAATATTCAAGGCCAACACTTCTCAATTTTACTCCATTTCCCAGAGCAATAAACCAAAAAAAAAAGTTGAAAATAGAAAACAGAATACTTGCCGATGCAGATGCAGATAAATCAGATGCATCTACTAAAACTTTGGGGTGTAATGAAAAATCTTCAGTATCCTTTCTTTCGTACTTTCCAATTATCGTCGCCAGCATCCTTTTTTTATTAGTGCGAATCTTGAAAGTCCTTGTAAAGTTTTCTCCTTACTTTGAATCAATTATTTCTCTCAGCTGTTTTGCGAACTTTAAAGAGTGCTTCCTTCCTCATTGCAGGGTGGCAACAAAGAAGTTTGCAATTTAACGAAATTTTTTTTAATATTCCTCCTTACAGGAAATAAATGAAAATTTACACAAACTTTTTTTATAAGTTACTTAAGTGAAGACTCCTTGAATTGACAGATCTCGTAATGCATAGGGTTGAAGGTTATGGAGATGTGTGATATGACAGAGGGCTGTGATTGCTATTATTATTGAAAAAGGACGACCTAATTGTCTATTTTGCCCCTACAAATTCTTAAGGCAGCACATTATACTTCAACTTATATTTGAGGGCTACACACTCGCGCTTTGTCTAGACAAGAATTGTCGGCCCTAGAGCACTCTCTCTACTTCAGTTTCTCTAAGGAATCTGAGAATGAAAAGCGGGTCCACGGACGTCATATCCTCATATGATATTTCGTACTTTCCCAGATATTTCATTCTGGGTCAGAACCTGCTATAGGGTGCATTTTCGCCAGTCGTCTACCGACATTTGGTTGTGGCATACAGGCAGCTTTTTTTTTTTTTTATAATTTACCCGCACTGAAGGGGTTATGAACACCCTTTCACATGTTTTCACACGGTGCGGGCGATGAAAAAATAGATAGAGAGAGAGAGAAAGAGGTTGGTGTAGTGGTTTGAAACTCAGGTGCATTAGGTTTCACATTAACTCCAGGGGTGGTGTCCAGAATAACTGGGGAGATTTGATGCTGTCATGTATTTTTTGCCTTAGCTTCTGATTCACAGTATTTTTTTCCCGATCCACCTGATGTCATGAGCATATCAATTATCAACAGAGCGATCAATTTCTCCAGCCATATGACAAACCTACTGCCAGTGTTATGCCTTCGCAGTAGTGTTGTCACAAACTTTCGCAATTGATCGGACTGCCTCTTATCATATAATGCTTGCTGACATCAGGGATTGAACTGTGAACCATCAGCTCGACAAACGATGACGCTACCACTACACCATTGCCACCCCTTTCAACATTGTCGGAACTGGGTGCCGTAAACAGTCATTGTCCAAGACTGAGATGAAGCTAGTCACCATGAGGATGAAGCTACCTCCTGCGAGATGGCCATCCATCTTGGGGCATCCAGTAGCAACTTTCGAACAATGTTAAGTCATCTTATACCCTAAGTTAGCTTTCAAAGAGCATCTTAGGGCAGTACCGTAGAATGTGCAATAGGTGCTGGGGTTTAAGCCCTAAGATGCTCCACTGAATGCACACTGGCGCAGTCGAATCGTACCTTGTGTATGGTGCGGTGGCATGGTGGTCAAGGGGATACACTGCAGGATCTTGCTTGGGTGTATATCACCACTGGCGCGATGAGAGGAACTCCCCTCTTCTCATCTGAGCCTTCCTCTTTCGCATCTTTCATCGAGAATATGGCAAGAAAAGCACTAGGTACTCCACATTGGAACGCTGCTTGGTCGGGCGATAATCTTCGGCGAAGGGCGCAAGGGAGGTGAAGCTGAAGAACGTTCGGGATGGAGCGTTGGATATTTTGCGAACGGAACTTATCTTTGAGTATAGATTCCAATGCTCTTATCCAGAGCGGTCGGAATGGAGAAACGACAGATTAGTGGGGTATGAACCAGCTTGTACTGTCGTCTATACAGACGGGTTCTCGGAAGCAGATATCTATTCGGCGGAAGCGAGTGCGAACAAGACTATTCCACTAGGTACAATACGAGTACTACGGTTTTTCAGGTCGACCTCTGTGCTACCACAAGTAGGTAAGTGGTTGAGATATTTACATCTGCTTCAACAGCCAGGCCGCGATTAAAACTTGTTCTCCTTACGTGATCGTGAAGGAGGCAACTGGCTCAGGCGGTGTAACTCGGCGACGCTGGTCTAGGTTCCGAGACATTTCGGGACATCTGGTAACAAAAGAGCAGATGCTCTTGCCAGATGCTCGGCGGGTCCTCAGCCAAAAATAGGCAACAGCTTGGAATTCTTTATTCTTTAAGTAAACATTGGCTGAGCATATCGCCTACTGGCGACATCTGGGTACATTCCGGCAGATCAACGCACAGTGCGGACGGAAACAGATTTCTGCTTAATCTACCCAAAAGTGACTGGAGAACTATTACAGTGCTCGTCACGGGTTTCACTTCCGTTAATGAACACCTGAAAACCATTGGACTTAGCACTTAGGAGTTCGGGTCTGGACGAGGATGAAACCGCCACACTCTTCCTGTGCGACTGTCCTGCTTTTGCACAAATGGCACTTCACCATCGCCAATTTCATCCTCAAGTATGAGTATCTGTCTGCGCTGATCTGCGTGCTTCTGTTCAACGATGGATAGCAGGCGCACTCCAAATTCCTTCAATCTTATGCACGTTTCCTTTCCCTTTTCTCGTTTGCCATCCTTAGGATCGTCTATTTCGTGCAATCTTTAACCACTAAGTGCACGGGAGTTAATTTCAGGATCACATCCATTCGGTTCTGCATGTTCTCAAAGCCCCAATAATACCAAGGAATGCCAGCCTTGGCACTTTACCGAGTGTCTTCCTTGCTGTGACTAAACTGGCCCGCTGTGCCCACTGTGATGGTTGTGTAGGACCTCAGTGACGCTAAATACTGTTTCTCTAAAGATTCCATAGAACAATTGGAAGCTTTATTTTAAGCAAGGACTCTATTTTTAATTAATTAATTCATCGCTCAGCGTATGTTTATTTCATTTATTAGCATAAAGGATTCCCTTCTCCCTTTGAATTGTTTAACTTCAGTCTTATACCAGTCCATGGCTAAAAAACTAGGAGGGTCATTGATGATTGATTACAAATGAAATAAAGGACAATTAATTTTCAACTTTCAACATTTCCAGGAAACTTTCCTTCGATGTATGTATGCCCTCTTATCTACTTCTTCCACTTGAACAGTCAGTCATTCATTGAACTTACTTTTTACAAGGATTCTTTTGTTCTTGACTGTTTTAAGGATATCTGAATGCAAACGGATACATTTTTCTTTTTCTTTTTTGTAGGCATGTACGAGTACTCTCGTCTTTTATCATTAAAAGGGTCAGTAAATTCAAAATGGTTTGTAAAGAAGCATTAAATGGATGGAAGCCAACAATTTTGTTTTAACAAATTGAAAAGTATCTAGGACGATTTAGAAACAGACTATACGATGACTTGCAGGGTAATTACTCGTAATTAAAACCTGAAATTCATTTCTTTTGACCGTAGTTATGTAGTATCTGTGTGTATATAACCTGATTTCGGAGCAATACCCGAATGCATCAAGCAAACATGACGTTGCTTTGCTCCAATCGTAGCAACATCTCGGTTGCAATTAACCAAACTCATTAGTCAGCGATATAATATGAACATATATAGGTATGCATGTAGGTACAAATGCATGTGCGAATACCTCGTACTTATGTTTGGAATTTGTCACTAGGTCACTAAGTGTGGTTGACTTAGGTCTTGAAATGTTCAAAGATTTGGTGATTGTGCATTATCCTGGATTGTAGCGTCACAAAAGTAACTTAAGAAAGGATTACTTTTTCGCTTGTTGGCTGTTTCAATATATCAGCTAGAAGGATGCAATTCTAAAGTATTATGCAAAAAACTTGTAGGCGCCATGGCCCGGTGGTTAGTGCGTTCGACTACTGAGCGAGAGGTTCGAGGGCTGAATCCCACAAAACACCAGAGAATTTGTTCAAGGTTACGCATCTCGCGAATGTCTGATAAACGTCCAAGAGAGGGTTCTGCAGCCGTTTCAAGACAAGCAGAACCACTCGTGAACATCCCGCCTTGCGGACTCAAGCTTGAAGCAGGGAAAATAGCTATAAAAGAGGCGAACACCAGATGGACCTCCTTGGATTCCTGTGTAATCACAAGGAAACTATGGCCGTCCTTCGATAAAGGCAGAACCGAGAGACTTATACGGGAAGACAGGAAATCACTTTCCACCCTCGTTGGGGTTATCACGGGGCATAACTCTCTACGGTATCATTTGAAAAAACTACGTCTGACGGAAGAAGAACTCTGCAGAGGTTGCGGTGACGAGGGAGCTTTTGAGGACACAACCCACTTTCGTATGCCACTGCCCTGGCCACCAACACAGCAGGAACAGGTTCCTAAGGAGCTACTTCTTCCAAGACCTAGATGAACTCGCCAGCACGCCATCAGACAAGGTAATGAAATTTATCAAGTCCTCAGGATAGTTTGTATGCAAAGACTCGCATCAATAACTATCAGAGTAAATTAGCATCGGTATAGGGTTTCAATGGGCAAGGGACATCCTTTCTCCCAAAGGGCATCACAATGGGTCAGTATTGACCTGAGTGTGGCGGGGAGAGTCTCCCCGCCAACCCACATACCTAACCTAACCTATAACACGGGCCAGGCCCTCGGCCACATACGGTCTATCGCGTCAAATATTTGTATCAGAAATCTTGGATCAATTGTTTCAAGCGTATGAAAATGGGACGGAATAAGGCTAAAATATGATATGGTTGCTATGGAGTAGACTGCTGAGGGAAGACTCCCCTGTCGTACTCCGCTTTGGACTTCAAAGTCGTCCGACACCTTACCATTGTACAAACCGTGACACTTACACCCCTTTTATGTAACTTCTATAAAACATTTTTCTACAGCGCCTCTTTTGCGCAAAGATAGTCAGATAGCATCTTTATTCAGGCTGTCGGAAGCGTTCTCAAATTCGATGAACAACAAATGAAGCGGAGACCTGTACTTGACGCAATGGTCAATGATGGCATACAATGCCATCGGTGCGCAAAGATCCATGGTGTCAACCTGCCTGTCAGACATCGAGAGTTGAGCCTAAATGATCGTCAATACTGTCTAGAACTATTCTAGCAATTGATGCAGAGCTTACAGTATCAGCACTCACTACATTAGCACCGAAGATCTGCCACCTGGTTCGAGCAAAGGCAGGACTTTAACAAAGGAAGTGATCTGAAATATCGTCAACCTCTCCACAAGCGTCGCAGACAGTGCTGTCTCTCAAGCCTGGCACACTTAGATGCTTAGCATAAGGATAAGCTGTCTACAGTCTTTTCTGCTGAGAATCAGCGGGAAGGCCCAGAGCAGGTTCAGGTCCTTAGAGAAGGACCTATGAGCTTTGCAAAGCAAATCTAATTTCCCGTAATCCCAGTGTGCCCTGGAACCCAGTCAAAAGTCAGTAAGTTCAGTCTTGCGACCAAATTTAACGGTTTATAGCGCTGAGCAAGGCCTTAAGCGCAGTCTGAATGTCACTACAGACACAAATACTCCTACCCCTCCACCAATTCTTTACAATATACACGGCAGCCATTAGGATAGCATGGTCATGGAATAGTGTTGTCGGTCTCCACGAAGACACCCGGGCCAGACCCTTGACAAACTTTGGAGCCATTCGTGAAGATTCGACTAGAGGCCAGTTCAGGCTCAGACCCTGGCCAAAGCCAGTCCTGAACGCAAGGAAGTCATGATATACATATCAAGGGTGAATCAAGCAGATCGTCTAGCCGGGCTGAAAAAAGGGCCCGCGCAGCCGATATAGATCGTTGTTTGAAGTAAAGTGCAAAAGGCAGTCACATATGTATTTAGGAGATAACCTCCTCAACCAAACAACCGACGCATAAGTTAGAAAAGGTTCTATCATAGCTGTATAGATTCAGAGAACCTTTTCGGGGATAAGCCTCATGTCTTGCCAGAAGCACCCTTACACCGCCAGAAAACTGGGTGCGCCTTGGAGGTCCTCGACGCATATAACTCTTCAGTAGGTACCTACATTACATCAACGTACACTTTTCGGAAGCTTCTCTCCCCTTATTCTGTACCGTTGGAAATAGTTCTTAGGAGCGCTCAATTGAATTCGAAAACAAAACGCTGTCGTCTAAGTGGGTTTGCACCGTAGCGATATGTTTTCGCCACCCGCTGAGCTGATCCTAGTCTGAAATCAAAAATTGACAGGATGCTGCTTCGAGTTTCGGTCCACCTATAAGCTCTTTTGGTGATGCTGTAGACAATCTTTCCGTCGCACCTACTTGCTATGTATGTACTTCTTCACCTTTCGTGGCGCGCTTCCACTCGGTTTGCCAGAGTAGAGCACGACAGAGTTTTTTCTAGAAGAAAGGTATTTTCCGGTGTCTAACCTCCTTAACCCGCTCAACCCTAAGAAGTCTATCCTATATCGCGTAAACTCACACTACAGTTGGTGGAGTCCGGCGTTTTGAGGTCCTTTATGGAGTCAGGCGAGGAGGATCTTGGCATTCCCAAACTCGATCGTTTTTCGTGTACGATATGCAACGTTTATCAACGTAGTACTCGTCCGTATAAGAGGCGTTGCTTTTCGTTTCGGAGCACTTACGAATCTTTACTATTGCGGCTCGCTGTACCATGTGTCGTTGGTTTACTCCCATTTGTGGAGACAATACGCGGAGGAGGGTGTAGGTCCTACCACCAAACCTGGAAAATCTTCGATTGCAGTGGCTCTTTCCCTCTATTTAACGCACCAATCTATGGGAGATGCTGCTCCTACGAGGCCGTTGTAAGTCATTTGTCATCCAAAAGGCGTGTCAGAAGATTTACAGTATTGCGTGTCATTTACTTAGGATGCTAGATGCTCTCAATTTATTTATATTTCGACATCACTGTAGACTTCCTTGGTCTTGTGCTGGTTTTCATTTATTACATGCAGTTTAGCACGCTCTATCTTTGTAGTGAGGTCGAAGTGCTCAAAAGTTGTAATTAACAGTGACTACTGCTGAAACTAGAGAGCGACGAAGAAGAGTTGCAATCACGGGTTTCCTGCTCGCCACTTCAAACAAAATATTCAAATATTTATTAAAATGAAGCCTTTGTACAACTCCCTATGCGGCCGTGAACCTTCTGTTCCATCTGATACCCCTCGATATATTTAACAAACAAATGGCAGCGGATTCAGCCGTTCGCCTTGAAGCTACCCAAGAGTGGTCAAGAAAAGAATTCGGCCACACCTCTATTCTGAATAAACTCAAAATCTTTCCCGAAAACACCATCCCACGTCTAAATTTTGAGAAGAACTTCCTAGCCACCAGATCACTCTGGAAGGACGATGCATTTTTAGAAGACGGGTCAAAAACCAAAGACCGAGTTGGTGCAGGTGTTTTCTCTGATAGGTTTGATCCCAACCTCTCCTTCCGTCAGCCAAATCATTGCAGTGTGTTTCAGGCAGAAATTATGGCGATCAGAGAAGCCCTATCTTGGCTTAAGAAAAACGTGATATCTGCTTGAGATATCCGAATCCTTTCAGGCAGCCAAGCAGCAATCAAATCCCTGGAATCGACCTCTACGAGTATAAATTCCTTAGTAGCTCTTAATCGCCGTTCGCCTCTTGTGGAGATGGCTGAGCAGTTCAATATTCACCTGTGTTGGGTGCCGGGGCATAGAGACATTCCAGGGGATTGTAAGGCCGATGAATTCGCCAGAATAGGAACAACTATACCTATCCTGCCGGACAATGGCACCTTAGGTATTCCAATCGGTACTCGCAAACTTGAACTTAACCTGGATGCTGTCGAGAGTACAAATCTTAGGTGGACAAGTGGATCAACATGTCTAGCGACAAAACAGATTTGGTCGAAGCTGGATCTAAGAATTTGATTTCTTCCAATAGATTACATATCCACCACAATAGGTGTCATCACTGAACACTGTCTAAGAGGCAAGCATTTTACAAGACTAGGCCTCTTTGCGAACGACTTTTGTAAAAGCTGCATGGGGGAGGAAACTATTCCTCACCTTCTTTGTTTCTGCTCAGCTCTCTTCTGTAGAAGGAAGCTTCACTTATGAGCCCCTATTATAGCGATACAGGCGTCCTGATGGATATTCACATAAAGAGACTCTTACGCTTCATAAGAAGCTCAAAATGGTTTAACGAGTAGGTAGAGAGAAACTTTCTCCCATGATCCACGTGGTATCACAATGGACCTACCATTGGTCTAAGTGTGTTGGCGACCCCTTACTTACTTAAATAAATCCTTTAACCCCTCGGGGGGCATAGGGCGTCAACAACGCCTGCGCGCTATCTTGTTCGGAATTCTGCAACTCGTTTCAACTCTCTCCAGCTCATTCCTAAAGAGCTCGATTCCTCTTCGACTGTTCTGCGCCACGTATGCCTAGGGCGTCCCGCTGTTCTGCCAGCCTGGGTGAGCGGATTCCACAGCATGGCGTACTTCGCAATGGATTTGTCTTCGCGCCGTAGGGTGTGTCCAATCCACTGCCACTTTCTCCTCCGTATAGTTAAGTTTATAGGTTCTTGGCCCGTTCTCTAATAAAGCTGTTCGCTGGAGATACGGTTCGACCAAAAAATCCTCAGGATGATTCTTAAACATTTATTTACGAAGACTTGCAGCTTGCGGGTGTTAGTGGTGTCCACCTTCCAGGTACTGCACCCATAAAGCAGCACCGATTCTACATTGGAGCGGAAGGAGGTAGATTTTGAATCCGCACGTCCACCTTCTCACTACTTTCAGGCCTGCCTAGAGAATGTCTCACCATATTTCTAAGGAATCAGAACACTAGTTATCCAATCCAACCATCGGCCACACTATTGGACCAAGCGGAATTCAGTACTTAGGCTACCCACTCCGGCCTGCTCCCCCATAAGGCAACCTTGATACAAATGTCAACTTACCCTATTCCATCCTCGAGGACGTATCGCAACCTCATTAACCTTCCATCTCGGCCAAATTCCCCAACAACTACAGAAAATTTCAAAACGTGCCGTAAATGAAACCCAATCCTCCGTCATAACACCACAACCAGCTGACTCCCATCGATTATCCAATGCCCAGAGGAGGAGTACACAATGCCCATCGCTCGTTAGACAAAAGAAATTCGTAATTAGAAACCTCCTACTAATTATAAATTACATTTGAATTTCATTACAGTGCGGCGTGATGGATACCAAAGACGAAATTGCAGAAAAACCGTTTTGAGGTCTTGATACACAGAGATACGGATACCAGACGACGCGACGAAAGCCAGAGCCTGTGAGAAGGTTATTCAATATCACAATGCGGATGGGAGGTGTCATGTCTGGCTACGAGAGATGACTTAGACGTTGCCCACTTTGACAATCGGCTCAAGGAATAGAAAGTTGCAAGTTAACACAGATAGTTCTCTTTGCAGCGCCTGTGTGGAACAAATTGTGGAATTTTCTTGTATTTTACTTTTTTCCTGCGAAATTTTCACATAGCCATTGTTGGCGCGACGATGAGACTAGTTTTCCCTTGGTCTTATGCGGCGCGGTTCGTTACGGAGTATTGACTTACACTTGTAGTAGTAGTAGTACCAAGCAGACAATCTTGTATCTTTAGCTTTGTGTCCGAACATAAACCGAGCGCCACATCTTCTTCACCGGATTTTATATTACAAGGCAGAAAAAAAAATATTCATCAGATACTACAGCGGGGCCAAGAAGAGGTAAATCAAATGCGAGAAAAGCGCTCTTACACCAAAGCCTAAAAGTCACGCTAAAAAGTGCAATTAAATGAAATTCTTTGGAACAGCGTAAGCGCTATTCCTTCCGTCAGACGGTTATCACAAAACTAATACATGGAAACGTTTCAGCTAATCAGAGATCAAAAACAAAATTTTTTTAAATTACAAGTTTGGTTGAAATTTGTTATTATTGAGCTCTGATTTTTTAGATGTCGGGGGGTCAACAGTCAATCGTAAACTGCAGAAAATATCCTGATGAGCAGGATATTATCTGGGTATGTACAGTGAGTCCCACACAAGGCAAGGCTAATTGGTCATTTGACAGGATTCGGTACTTGGTGCATTTCGGTGCTCAAAGTGAGTGTGAATTATCATTTTAAGGATGTACATCCGAAAAAGGACTTTACCAAAAAAGAGAAATAAAATCTCGTTCACATAATTCATAGTAAACAGGTAGGTGCCTTCCTTTTTTTAGTTATAGACCCCGGAACCCGACTCGCAAGGACTCGCTATTCATTGATTTTGGGTTGCAATAAGAGCAGTAAGTTTTGCAGATAGGTTGGTGAGTAGTTTATGCAATGAGACTCAACAGCGAGCACATTCGAAAATATCCTTACAAAAACCACACAGATGGTTGCATATACAGTAAATTATTCGCAAGTACGAGTGCTGAAGAAAATGTAAAGAAATTGAATTTTGCGATGAAGGAGAATACTTGAGTACCATTGGCGGAAAAAAAATCCAATTTCTAGGTATTCGATGAATTCACATAACCTTGTTGCTCCCGTAATTAAGGCAGAAGCATCCATTGAAAAAAAAGGAAGAGTAACTGGGATAATAAGTGCTACCCTTGAGTTATTGAGCAATCTGACGGTACATGCACGTTTTACGGAAGAAAACAAAAAACAGCCTCAACGTCTTATCAGCTACTTGCAGTGGACTTCTTTATACTTTTAGAGAGAATGCTTCCTTCAAGGCATTTCGTCCAATCTGGGTTGATCAGGCCTACATGAAAGAAAATATTGAAGTGAGTCATGAGCTATTGACTCTTTGAACGTAGATCCATTGCTCTAGGACTGTATGTTATCCATGCTCAGGACCAGAGAAATCAGATAAGACCTTGCAGGCTGCTGAAACCAAGCTTTAGACCGAAAGAGTACCTTCCACTGCAATGTGTTGTACACACACGTATGGCTTACATTTCCAATCGACAATTTATTGGTATTAAGGCACAGAGTATGTCTAAAAACGTAGCAGTAATGCGATATGCGAATTGCTGTCTACAAATGTCGAACAGAAGTTAGCACAAGCACCAGGCTGTGACTGTTCTGTAGATTCAGTACCTACATCCTCGTATTTACGGGTGTAGTACTTTTTTCCGTGATCAGCGCTGTCGTATGGTACTACCAGGCAACAACTCCTTTTTTTGGAGTAGCGGTTGGAGATACTCAAATTTGTTTCGTTTCTCTGTTGTGCTTGGTTCCTGGTGTTCCCTTAACGGGGTTTGAACTTACACCGCCAAAGATATAAGCAAACACACAGTTTTAAGAACGCTGTTCATGGTTTTCTCGAAAATAGAGCCAAAAACTATACAATCAAAAATTATTCAAGGAGTTTCTATTCCAGTGTTTCCAGATATCCCTAAAGGTATTCATGATGTACAGTCATCTGAATAAGTTCCAAAGAGCTAGCAGGCAAAGTATAAAGCAGGTTAATGAGGACGGCCCTTTTGTTCACATTCAAAATAAAACCCTTAAAAAACGTTAACAAGTGTCAAGTGTACTTCACCTGAGTCTCTATTGGAAATTGTGCTTTTAGGGATAAAATCAGACTCTTCTAGAAATGCTGGTCGGATGAAGGTATGCCCGACGAATAGAATCCCAGCTTCGTTTGACCTACTAATGGAGACTATTTAAACTGCGTCAAACATAGAGGTATAAGCCTCGTTAAGATCGCATATAAGGACTTGCCTGCGTTCAAATTCAGCACAGTAGAGCATTGAAGACTTCAGTCATATTCATCGACCTAACCACAGCATATGACACCGTCTGGAGGAACGGTCAGATCTTCAAGCTCTTGCAAGCCGTACCAAAGCCTTGATACTGACCAAAACGCTGAGCTGATAGAATATTCCAAATATTTCTCGCAGGGCAAGGAGACTATAGAATGGGCGTTCACAAGGATACGCAGTGGTCCCACTGCTTTTCAGCCAACATAGATACGTATGAAAGTTTACATATGCTGACGATCTTGCAAAGCCACTTAGCACTAGAGAATGACTCACATCATGTATCATGTTTCCATCTAAACAGTAAAATTCTTAAAATAATGACCGTCCACAACCCCGCACCAAAATACCTAGGAGTCACTCTGAAGGATTACTTTTAAAAATAATACAGCAGGAAAACTGAAAGCCACAAATGAGATAGTCCATAAGCTAGCCTCGACAACAGGGGAGGCTTCTGCAAAAACCCTTAAATTCGCCCATCTTGGGTTACCTTATTCCGCTGCTGAATACTGTGCCCTGGTCTGACTTAATAGCACCCACATAAACTAAGTAAACTGCTCAATGCATCCGTACTCATGATATCAAGAACAATCAGTTTCATAAGCACAAATTCTTCACACAGTTCGCATGTGGTCCAGGGCCTAGCTTCTCGCGACCATTCGTGTTATGCGTGCTATATTTTTTCATACAAATCGAAGGGACCTACTACTAAGAGGCACATCCGAAAGACTTTTTTTTAATGACAGTTATTACTCTCTGACGTCTGTCAGACAATCGCGAGAGGTGGAACCATTGAAAAAAATGTATTGGTGTTTATTGGGATTTGAAGCTCGAACTTCCTGTACATAAATCTAACGTACTAGCCACTGAGCCACTGCGCACACTCAGCTCCACACCTACGAGATTTATCGCAGAGCATATGTACATATCCTGTGGAGCTCCATTGTCAAAATGATCTATTGCGTGAGTATAACAAAATAAACTCTAATGTGCCAAATTATCAACCGCCCTCCCCTAAGACTGGCCAAAGCTCTGAGAAGCAACAACTTCAACGCATCGAAAGCCTGGGCAAACGCATGCTACTCCCGCTCTGCGAATGATGTGTTTGGCATAGATGCCTCTATCATTATGACCGCTGGTCACGACCTTCCAAGAAGAACCTGAGTTAGTCTCAAGGAACTGGGAAATTATGGAAGATGACCTGCAACTTTTTATCAATTCTTCCAATGATGCATTCCAATGGCTACAAAACCTAGACATTCAATTTTGCATTTAGCTTCAACATGCAGCGTGTGTATCCCTCTAATGTTAATTTAAATTGTATCTCGTGCCAATCATTAAATAAATAACTGCGTTTGCTTGAAATTAATTTTTGGTTGTAAAGAATATGGAATTCAGCAGTAAGAATCTATTACACGCCCGTGTGGAACATTTCTGCTGAATTTTAAGAGTGCGGGTTGCCAAAAAAAAACACGAGTTGAAGAGAAATCACAATCCTTGAAGTGGAGTTCCAGGAATTCGTTTCCTAAAGTACTGAGATGATAAAACACAACGAACCACGTTTGACATAATATAAAGAAAATATTATTTACACTCTCTGCTCCTTCGAAATGGCAGTGAAACAAGGATTTATGATTACTAATGTACTAAATAATTTGCATTTCGTTTTTCCATGCTTTTGTAAAAAGGACAAAAGTGTCACAATTTGCAGAATTATAGGTTTTCTTTCAGGTTTCTCTTCTAGAATTTGATGACCGAAATATTTTTATTCATTAAATTTAAGGAACTCTTCAGAGAGTTATTGCCGAACTCTGGAAAATCGATTTAAAAGGTGATGCAATTCGAGCTTACTATGTTGGCAGCACTGTCAATCAAGCTACTGTCAATAAACCTCTGCTTTCAAAGTGTCAAGTTGATCGTTCAACTGCTTAGGGCGTTAAAGTTGTTCAATTGCTCTACCGAAATATTATTATTTCTGTACTAAATTTGTATCGAAATTTACGGGAAGATTTTGGTCAATTAAATCATCTTACTGAGCGAGCAATTCGTGGAAAAAAAGAGACTAAAAGCATTGCAGATAGGGTAAGACCTGTGGCATCCGTTCAGCCGAAATAATTGCTGTTGTAACTGAAAGTGTGAGAGAACACCCGGAATTGTTGATTCGTCGGCGTTCGCAGCTTTTGGGCTTGACTTATGGCTGGCTTTGGTGTATGGACTCGCATCTACACCCGTAAAAATTCTGTCACTAAGGTCATGGATTTTTTTCTGAGCTCACGCTAAGACACGTGCTCACGCCAATAAGCCCGAAATGTTGGAGCAACTGATAACCAATCCGCCAAGTTATTGCCGAGATACCACCCGAAATTTACGCAAATTACCTCGAAAGGATCGACCAGTGCAGAAGGTCCAGAAGTGCCCCTTTAAATCGTCATCGGTTGCAGCAATCAGGGCTCTGTCCATCAACTACGTGGAAAATTATGGGCAAATATCTTGGCCTATATTAGCAAAAGATTCAGCTAGTGCAGGAATTAAAGGTACAAGACCTTTGCGCTAATTGGGCTCTAGAACAGTTGCGAGCTGAGCCGCTGTTTTATTGGAAAATTGTGTTTAGAGATGAGGCTTCATTTAATCTGACGGTGCAGCATTTGTCAGGCTGGGGGCATCATCAGAACTTATTTCTTTAAAAATGATAGTTTCTTTGAAAATAAGGATGAAATTGATCCGGACAGGAAGTGATTTCAACAGGATGGCGCTACGCGACATACTGCGCGCTAATTGAACTTATTGAAACGGCAATTTGGCAATAAGTTGATTACGAGAAACAGACCAGTCAATTAGCCTCGAATTCGTGCGATCTCGATGGTTTCTTGTTGAGCTACATTAAGTCACTGGTTTATGCTGATATCCGGCATGATTGACGCCAACATAGTTAGTGAGATACAGCAACTTAATTACTAAAGAAGGTGCTACAGTTCGGGGTGGACCTGGCCCTCAACCATAAGCATCACCACACAGCTAGATCTTCAACTAGCTTCTTTCAGTTTCGCAGGCTACGTTGGTTGAGGTTCCCTTCCACTGATGTGCGCCACCTGAGTTGCGGTTTCCTCTAATGCGACGTCCCTCGAGTGTGGATTCGAAGATTTTCCAAACCGGAGCATTGGTGTCCATGCTCTTTACATTACCCAGCCACCTCAGTCGTCTAAAGGCTAAGTAGATGCAGCTGAAGAGTCCGTACAGTTCGTCGTTGTATCACCTCCTCCATTTACCGACTATACACGCGGAACCGAAAAGGGTTTCAGAAAGGATCACTTAAGTAGCTGTTGCCTTCGTAGTTCACAGGATCAACGGATGGCAAGACTTATTCTTCGATTGCCCTCAGCGCTGGTGTCGTTGTCTAAATTAAAAGCGGAGCCTAGCTAGACAGATATAACTGTCTATAGTCACGTTTTTTCCGAAGTGTGTGTATTGGTTGTCCTTTCATGTTGTCCATATGCTTGGTCTTGCGCTCATGGATTCTTAAATTCATTTTCGCTACTTCCGTCTCAATACGCATTCACTCTGTGTCCTTCCGATTATGTCAACATCGTCGGCGTTTCGAGTATTTGGACGGACTTTGGAAATACTGTACCTCTAGTGCTGACGCGTGCGTTTTGCAGAATATTTTCAAGTACGATGACAGCGCGTCGACTTGTCTAAATCCTTTTTTAATATCAAACGTGTCCGTGAGGCCTTTACCGACTTTTATAGAACAGGACATAAGTTTGGACGGCCGACTTACGGGTTTTACTGCGCGACAAAATTGAAAAGTTGAAAGGACTTCGTCAAGAATAGCCATATGTCATATAACTTAAAGCTCTATCGGGCTCAACAACACACCCTTTACATATTCTCCTGAACCCTTTTAATCGAATTATTATCTGCAATGTTTGTGTTTTTCTCTGCGGAATATGAGATACATCTACCTCAGTACAAAACTTCAGCAAAAGTAGGAAACTTTTTGAACGAAATATCATCCTGCACCTAACTTTTTTAATAGAACCAATAACCCCTTTCGTTCGAAACTGTTCCAAAGAGTCTTCAGAGATTTAAGTGAGTTTACCTTAGTTTTAAAAATGACTTTCAAAAGAAGTCGCTGCATCTTCATCATAAACAGGAAATTCTAAACCAGAAGCACCACTCAACATTTGAATTTTTGACTTTGATGGTGTGCACGATGAAGGACTTCTCTTTGATGATTCAGTACCCTTTAAATGTGCACACACATGTCTTTAATTAGTTTTCTAACAACTTTAAACAATTTATACAACGCATCCTCAAAGGTATATACCCTTCTAAGCGTAACGAATTGAATCTACAATCTTCACAACCCATTTAACTATAAACAGCAACCATTAGGAAATGTGTAATCACTTTGCATCTCTACTGAAAGGGAAAACTAGAAAAAAAAAAAAGTGAAGAAGAAATAGAGGAAAAGCAAAAATTCATTAAAGGAAAAAAAAAATCCAGGATTGTGTCCTTGCGCTCACAACGTTGCTCGACACACATTTCTTGGGTATTTGATGCGATGCGGCTTTAGGTCTCTCCATCAGACAAAAACAAATTTGGACTTGATAGACGGACACAACGGGGAGAAGGGAATAAGGGGATAGATAACCTCGTTTCAAGATATTAACATTCCCAGTCCTCCTGCAAACTGAACAGCGGGATAAATAGAGCTCAGTTTGCTGTTTGACAGATGCCGCTAGGGATTCATACGTTGACATTAGATCCTGATTCCTTTTTCATTAACCTAGTACCTACTGTGCAAGTGTGTGCACTGGGAAATTAATTATTTAATTGCTCATTTACCCAAGCGGTAAATCTAAATTTTATATTTTAATAGAGTAAGTGCTAGTTGGCTATTTACTCACATTATTTATTTATGAATCTTGAGCTGACACATTGGTGTGTTGGACGGGAGATTCGAAGTTAAACGACCAGAGAAACACCAACAAGTTTTTTCATAGGCGGACAGGAAGTGACTATCACTACAAAGCTTTTCAATTCACCTTCTGGATATGGCATTTAACTCCATATATATGTAGGTCCCTTCCAATTGTATGAACAAACATTGTAAGCACGACACGGATGGTCCCGAGACGCTAGGTCTTTGCCCACCAATTGTGCCAAATATTTGTATTTCTATATTGGACTACGGGAAGTTGATCCTTTTGCAAGCGTACGGGTTTGAAAGCGATTAAAAACCAAACAGTGCGATCGTACTGGCAACTTTCTAGTTTCACGTGGGAAATAGGTAAGAAGTTCTTCAACACTTGAGTAATGTGAGAGACAGACTGCTGGTATTGATACCATGGTATAGCAATACTACGTTCTATACCACATGTCTGTCACTGTAATACCACGGTAAAACGTAGTATACCATGAATAGAACCTAGTATTGAGATTCGCAAATTTTTGGTGGTATACCATCATCCTATTGCTTGCAGCGCCATTTTCTTTCTGTTGGTGGTTCTTCATAGCTTCTTTGACAAGCAATCACAGCGAAAAATGTTTTGAAAATGGATTAAGGAGGACAATTTTATCTGCATTGGAAACAATGAAGTAAGAGAAGTTTAGAGGAATAATATCGGCGAGCTACGAGGAGCAAGACGCAATATTGGAGTGTTGCAAAAAATGTTCAAGGAGCTGGAGAAGGCGCAACACAAATGTCAAAGTATACCACGTAACGCAAAAGTCAACGTATACTACGAAGTGCAGTCTGTCAGGGGTTATAGTATGAATACCATGGTATCAATACCAGAAGTCTGTCTCCCACATAAGTGTAGACTGCACAATTGATCCACTAATCGGTATCTGAAGTCTTCACCATGGGATATTACCATTCTCACTGACAGCCAAGCGGCAATCAAGTCTCTGGAATCGTGCTAGTTTACTTCAAAGGCCGCTCTCAACTGCCGTTTATCTCTTATGGAGATGACAGAGCAGTTCAATATTCACCTATACTGGGTGCCTGGCCATAGAAACATTCCAGGAAACTGCAGGGCAGACGATCTCGCCAGACAAGGCACTACTCTAAGGATTCTGTCTGATAGGCAGTCCCTGGGTATGCTCCTAGCTACATGTAAGCATCTACTAAAGCTGAATGCTATTAGCAAGTCCAACCTCAGATGGGAAAACGTGTCAACGTGTCTCATCTCGAGACAGATCTGGCCCAGGCTGGATCATAAACGCAGTACCGAGTTGGTCAAACTAAAGCGATCACAAATCAGCTGTGTTGTTGGTGTTCTCACTGGACACTGCGTTATAGGCCAACATGCCAGAAGACTTGGCCCCTTTTCAAACGACTTCTGCAAAAGCTGCAGAGACGAGGAGGAGGAGGAAAGTATCCCTTACCTCCTATGTAACTGCCCAGCTCTGTCGCATAAAAGAATGGTCCATTTAGGGTCCCCCTTCCTTGAAGTCCTTGGTGACATAGCGTCCTTAGACGTCATGCGCATCTATCGCTTTATCAAAAGCTCCGGTTGGTTCTGTTAGTCCCTGAGTAGCGAATTGGTTTAGATCCATGGTATCACAAAGAACCTTTATTGGTCTAAGTGTGTCTGCACTCCCGTGCCGTCAGCCAAGCCAACCTAACCTAACCTAGATGCATATGTACGAGTAAATGGATTCATTTAGAATATTCAGAGGTACTCTTCATTTAAATTTCAATCACGCCATCCGTTAAGAAATGATTTGAAGCATCCTTTCTAACAGACCATCACAAAGGACCGAAATAAAATACAACAAAGACAGCAAAGTATTTTGGGCCAAGATCGTCCAGCCGCTGCGACGAAACTAGAAACATCGATGTTGCACCAAATTACATGATTAAAAAGGACAACCACCAAACAGCAAGGTAAGTAAGTCGTCGAAATATCCAATACTTACAATGACGAAACCAGTAGGTATCCCTTTTAAGAGCAGGTACTGTAAAAAAGCCTTTTCATGGTGGAAAACATATTCAAAAATTAATTCAGCGGGCTCACGAGGATGTTGATCGTGATTGGAGCAAAATTACATTCACAGACGAGTCTTCTTACTGGTTGCTTAGTATAAATTGTATAAATCAGTTTTTTCTGAATTTGGAGCTCCAAAAGGATAATGATCCAAATCATCGCAGTAGACTTTGTACCCATAGTCACCAGATGCTAATCCAGTAGAAAATATATGGGCTCTAATGGAGCTTAGGACAGCCAGGAAGAAATAAACAAAGACGGCTCGTTTAACGTAAGCTGAAAAAGAAAAAAGTGGAGATCATCTCCTCTAAGCTAAGCCATCGAATGGTCTAAAGAAGTCCCTTCAGCCTTCGCAAAACTGGTTTGCTGTTTTGGGTGAGAATCCAAGAATGAGTACGGTAAACAATCATTGAAAAATACTAAAAGGTGTAGTTTTGACAGCAATTTCAAAAAGCAACCAACAGATGGCCAACATTTAGATGACGAAAATTTAATTCCAATTCACTCAAAAATCCGATACATTGTCTCTAGACAAGCACAGATGTTTCGTATTTCACCGATTTATAAGTCAAACAATTACGTAAAACTGTAAATGCAGTCATAGATACTTGAACAGTTCCGTCATCATATAACGATCACCGATGAGGCACAATACGTCAAAGAAACAGAAGAGAAAAAACCCGTAATGCACTTGAAAACAGTTTCAATTGGCTTCGAACTTATAAAAAAAAATCGGAGCAAGTATTCACTCATTCAATATCCATAATGGTTGGGACCTCAAGGACAAGCCTAAGATTCATTTAAAATGCACTCCAAAACAAATTGACAAAAATGTTTCATCATATAGCCAAGTGCAGTATGGATGTACTTAAGTATGTCAAATCGTTAATCGTTACTCAACAAGATGAAGCTAATCAGTGAAGCTCTTCAACTAACGATGATGTAATTCATCCAAGTCCACGTCCACGTCGGTATAGATAGCCAGTAGGCTGCTGCTGAATTGCTGCTGAACTATCTATACCGACGGATCTAAAATGGATGTAGGTACTGGTGCTGGTGTCTACTGCAAGTCTTGAAATACAAAGCAGTCCTTCAGACTTAAGGACGACTGCAGTGTTTTTCGAGCTAAAGTTGCTGCCATAAAACAAGCTGCGGACATGATCTACGAGGGTAACATCTCTGAAAAAACAATCAGCATCTATTTCGACAGTCAAACAAACAGCCATTGAAGCGTTACAGTCAGCATCGGTGAGGTCCAAGATCGTAAAAATAAAAATACTGCATGACATCTCAATGGCCAACAAGGTGAACCTCTCTTGGGCACTGGGCCACATGGATATACCAGGTAACGTAAGGGCGGATGAACTAGCCAGGGCGGGGTCGCATCTAAGCGCCTACCAGGCCCTTCCCGAAGCCAGCACACCGCTTAGCACCTTGAAGAGGAAGATACACCTTGAGCTCAGGAGGAAACTAACAGGCGTTGGTATCGATTCGATACATGTGCCAAAGCCAAATCGTTATGGACAGCCTATGACAAAAAGAGATCCACAGATCTCATGAAAGCCGCAGGAGCACTCGAATAGCTGTCGGTGTCGTCGGACAACCCACAACGACTTCTGTAGGAACAGCAGGGACGACGAGGAAATAGAATCCATTCGCCACTTGCTATGCGATTGTCCAGCAGTAGCCACTAAAAAGAGAAAAACACTCTTGGGAGCTATTTCCCTGCGGAGCTGGATGATCTAAGGCACATTGAGCAGAACAAACTGCTGAGATTCATACGCATATCTTCGTGGTTCAATTCAGCCGTCTATAATGGGATTTAGCTTTTTAAGGGTCTCAGATGGGCACAATGGACTCAATGTTAGTCTAAGTGAGCCTTTGACAGCCTCCTGTGAACTAGGGTGCCTGTATACCTAATCTAAGCTGCTTCTTAGTTTATATTCAGCGACTTTTTCATGAAATGAAAAACCTGGAAAAATTGTAAATTTTCTTAGCCTGAGTTCATATTGATAGGTTTCAATAAATTCGTCAACGATTGACCATATCGAGGAATTTGCTGGCACAGAGAGGAAGCCATTGAAGGGGAAAGTTAAACAAGAAAGTCCTGCAGTATCATCACGCTGGACATAGAAATACTGAATACATCCAGAAGATATTTATGGACTACTTCAGAGAAGAGTAATGCGCCTACGAAACAGAGGACGAAACAAACAAGATCACAGGCGGCGTTCCTCAAGGTTCCGTGCTAGGTCCCCTATTGTGGAACGTAATGCACGACGATGTTTTTAAACTAGCGATCCCAAAGTCCTTCAACAATAAAGTTTTAGTGATGACATAGCAGTAGAAGTAGTAGCAAAACACTTGCAACATAGCAAACAGGTACTGGTGTCTAGCGATATAAGAAATGTACGAAATTAGAACAGTAGACGAGTTGGCAAGGACGATAGGATTTGAAAATAAAACCTCAATGAAGCTAGGAAGCGACCAGTGAAACGAAGACCCTCATACTGAAGAAACAGCGCTAAAGGACAAAGAGTTAGAGCAAAGGCCTACTCATGATGAAAAGCCTGACGACAGCGCCAAAAGGAATTAAGATGGAAGGAAGTTGGAAGTGTTTAATGTCCTTTCAGTATCGGAAAATGATGATGATGATGATGATGTTGTCGTAGCTAGTACGCGGTTCCCGCATCTCGATATTCACAAGGGAACTTGGAAATCTCCCGATCAGTCTACCGTCAACCAGATTGACCACATTGCGATCGACGCAAGACACTCCTCCAGTATTATGGATGTCCGAACTTTCCGAGGGGCAAACATTGACTCGGACCACTACCTTGTTGTAGCCAAGGTACGGTTGCGGATATCCCGAACACCGCCAAGACAAGGAAATACTGCGAGGAAGTTTAACGTCGAACTGCTACAATCGCAAGAGATAGCCAAATCCTTTTCCGATCGAGTCTCCCTCAATCTCTCAAGAGATCCTATGCAGCCAGCATCAAGTATTGAGGACCAGTGGCAACATTGCCAAAAAGCCATCAGAGATGCCGCCTCTGGTGTACTGGGTTTCATTCGGCCACCACAACGAAACCCCTGGTTTGACGACGAGTGCCGGCAAGCACATGCAGCTAAGCAAGAAGCATACAAAGCGGCGCTGCATAGAAGGACTAGAGCTGCTCGTGAGCTCTACGAGCAGAAGAGGAGAGACGAACACCGGCTTCTCAGGAGGAAAAAGAAAGAGCATGAGAAGCGCGCGATCGAGGAATTAGAGAGATGCTACTGCAGGAATGAGGTTCGGAAGTTTTACCAAAGGGTAAAAAGGACCTGCGAAGGCTACAAGGCCCGAACTGAAGCCTGCAAGGACGATCAAGGGAACATCGTAGTGCAAACGCAGTCGATGCTGAGGATATGGAAGAGCCATTTCTGCAGACTGTATAACGGCGACGAAGACCAAAATTCCGCTGTCAGGCAGAACGAACCATTCAAGCTGGACGATGATAACCAACATTTCCGTCCCCCCGACCTGGGTGAGGTTAAGATAGCGATATCTAAACTGAAACCCAATAAAGCTGCTGGAGCTGATGGCCTGAATGCCGAGCTATTCAAAGCAGCCGGGGATGACTTGGTAAGGAGCATGCACCAACTCATCTGTAAAATATGGTCGGATGAAAGTATGCCCGATGAATGGAACCTCAGCATTGTTTGCCCGATCCTCAAAAAAGGAGACCCTCTGAACTGCGCCAGCTACAGAGGCATCAGTCTTCTTAACATCGCATATAAGATCTTATCTGCCGTATTATGTGAACGCCTGAAACCGATCGTCAACAACCTGATCGGTCCATATCAGTGTGGTTTTAGGCCAGGAAAGTCCACCATCGACCAAATATTCACATTGCGGCAGATCTTGGAAAAAACCCAGGAACTTCAAATCGATACACACCACCTTTTCATCGATTTCAAGGCCGCGTATGACAGCATCTATAGAGACGAGCTATATAGAGCAATGTCTAGTTTTGGCATCCCTGCCAAACTTGTCCGTTTGTGCAGGATGACGATGGAGAATGCACGCTGCTCCATCAAGGTTGTTAAAGACTTTACCGAGACCTTCGATGTCAAAAAAGAATTTAGACAAGGCGACGCGCTGTCATGTGACTTCTTTAACATCGTTCTTGAAAGAATTGTGCAAAACTCACGCGCCAACACCAGAGGCACAATCTTTCAAAAGTCCGTCCAATTACTCGCATACGCCGACGATATTGACATAATCGGAAGAACGCAGCGTGATGTCAGTGGAGCGTTCGTGAGTATTGAGGCGGAAGCCGCGAAGATGGGTTTAGCGGTAAATGAGGGCAAGACTAAGTATATGCTGTCAACAAGGAAGGACAACCAACATCGACGTCTCGGACAGAACGTCACTATAGACAGATATAACTTCGAGGTAGTTAGGGACTTTATCTACCTAGGCTCCGCTATGAGCTCAGAACATGACATCAGCGCTGAGATCAAACGAAGAATAACTCTTGCCAATCGCTGCTTCTTTGGGCTAAGAAGGCAATTGAACAGCAAAGCCCTCTCTCGAGCTACTAAAGTGACCCTATACAAGACCTTAATCATCCCAGTCCTGCTCTATGGCGCAGAGGCATGGACCCTGTCAAAAGCGGATGAGGTCGCTCTTGGCTGCTTCGAGAGGAAAATTCTTCGGGTGATTTTTGGTCCCATCTGCATAGACGGTGAATGGAGGAGGAGATACAACAGCGAACTTTATGGGCTGTTCAGCGACATCGACTTGGCCAGAAGAGTGAAGGTTCAACGACTGAGATGGCTGGGTCATGTAGGGCGCATGGACACAAATGCTCCGGCCCGGAAAATCTTTGAATCCTTTCCCGAGGGACGGCGCAGTAAAGGAAGACCGCGACTCAGGTGGCGCACGCAGGTGGAAGGGGACCTCAACCAACTGAGCGTGCGAAACTGGAGGCAGCTGGCTAAAGATCGAGCTGGCTGGAGACGCTTGTTGGTTGAGGCCCAGGTCCACCCCGGACTGTAGCGCCACCTTAAGTAAGTAAGTAAGTATCGGAAAAAACAAGTTTCTCCATGTGATGGTCCGTGTTTATGCAGATCCTTACAGGCTACAATTGCAAATCCTAACAAGGACTCTGCCTTGGACTCAAGAGACAGTAAAGTATTAAATGGAGAAGTGACTAAGCACCTAGTAAAGTAACCATTAGGACCACATTGACGAATTTACAGCTGAGGTTAAGCTGAGGGAAACTTCTGATCTTTTTCAAGGATTTTGGAGACAATGTGGCAACGAAAGAGAAAGTGATGGAACAAAGGCAGTCCTAATATCTCCTCATCTCTTTTATCCCAGGGGTCATAACAAGGAACCTGTCACTCAGTTTTAAGATTTCTTCATCGGATGACATCGCTACTGCGTGAATACGCGAGTAAAAATTGAACAGCTTTTATAAGCGTATGACAGAGCAACTTAACTACCAACGAAGAAGAAATTGAATCTGCTGTGTGATTGTCCTGCCCTATCCGTCATAAGAATGAGGACTCTTGGAAGTTACTTCTTTTCGGAACTGGAGGACTAAGGAAATGTAGAGCTGACGGACCTCCTGAGATTCATATCATTATCTGGGTGGTTCTAACAGCGGTTTCACATGTTTCCAGGGTTAAAAAGATTGGGCACAATGGACCGACCTGCTCTAAGTGAGCAGTGACTCTATGTCACAAGGTACCCATCTACCTACCTACCTACCCAACTACCACTTTACGACGGAGCCTATGAAGTCTGCTCGGGCCACAATTGGAGACTTTGATGCGAAAAAAGGTTAGTAAAACATTCTAGTTTTTGGTCCACAGCATATAGCTGTCTACTAGTTGGCCTAACTGCCAACCAAAACCCCAGTGATAGTTCAGAGAAATCACGCATCCAACCTCGTTGATGAACAATTTCCACGGAAGTAAACACGAACTGTTGCCAGTTTTTTGATAGAAGCTCTCTTAAGAGCCCGACTATTGAAAGAAAACACTGACATCTTCAACGCAAAACTTCCCCTCAGCTAAAAGGTAGCCAAGCCTATTTGGTCAACCAAGTATCGACGAGAAAGAGAATATAATATGGTGACGGACGAAACACAGATGAAGTGCTACAGCGGAGAACAAGAGTCACTACAATTAAGTCAATCTGAAAACCATCCGTACATTCGAAGGTCTTGCAAGAATGCCTAGAATGTCTTAAATTCGGATGCAAGCTCTTTAAGAATCAAGACGTGATGTTACGTCTAGGGTGTGTCGAGTGTCATGGCATAGCTCCTCGTAGCTAACCATGTTTGGCGTGATATATTTTTGAGACGATAGAAGGGACCCACAATTCAATGGAATATCGAAACGTCAGGATGAGAATCTTTCTCGTGAGAGTTATTGGTCCCATGTTAGACATTAAGGAGACCCAATGGCACTGTGGAGTACTAATCCACAAAAGAAGGGATCGTCTGGATGCCTACAAACTATCAGAAGAAATTCTACCGTCGTTTGATCCACTACAGATATCGGCTCATTAAGGAAATTGGACTGGAGGAGGTCGACTCATCGACTACAGCCCCCAAATCGGGGGTGCACCATAGACCTACTGTGTGCTTACACCCCTCATCATCAACATTCAGGAGACTGTAAAATCTATTTCTGCTATAAAGGTGAAATAGAAAACTATGCCTTGTCTCTGGACATGAGGGTGTACCAGGGAATGAGAAAGCTGACGAACTGTTTGGAAAAGGGCTGGCGCTGGACCAATAGCAAGCTAATCATTCAGCAAAAGTCCCGACGTGTAAGCTTAACACGAAGCAGTGATGGCGCTCCCTGTGCACCTGCACGATAACGAGGGAACTATGGCCAACACACAACAAGGTCGGATCTAATGAATTGTTGCAGAAGGACAGAATAACCCTTTCCACTCTGGTAGAAGTGATTACAGGGCACAATACTCTGCGATATCATATGAAAAAGCTACGGCTAAGTGGAAATGATCCCTGTGAGCCTGCGGAGGCGAGGAAGCCACCATCGCAGAAAGAAATATCTTAGAAAACACTTCTTCCAGGATATCGAAGAACCATAGACCTACACTGTGCTTACACCCCTCAAAGCAGTCAATCTAGACATTTAACGCACTTACTACTAAGCAAGGACGCCCGGTACGGTATGACATAAGAATTAGACGATTGCAGACGTCAGGCTTGAAATGGAACAGCCTTCTTGAGTAAAACAAGTAACTTCGTGTGAATTTAGTCCTTAATCAGAATCAACAGTATTCGTTCACGTCCTTTCCATTAAGAGCGACACGTGTTTCACCTCCGTTTAAAGTTCATTCGCTTCCTTGAATTTTCTCATTTCTTTAACCATGAGGATTAAACGAAGAGAAAAAGAACGGCAAAGGTTTATGACCGACCTTTCTCTCTTATTTTAAATTACAGCCAACATCAAGGAATACCCTCTAGTTCCGCTTCCTCAGGAAGTAACCTTCATTTATGAAAATTAAATTTGTTTTTCTTATCTCCTATCATCCTTGGCCAAGGCAGCACTGAGCCGGCAGAAGCCCTTATGGACTTACCACTCCATAAGCGTGTACACTACATGTACATGTACCCGTACGTATCTTTTTCTTTTATTATCCAACGTGTACTTGTACTTATTTCAACATTATGTAGGTCAATAGATACTTTACGGTTTTCTAAGTGAAGACAGAAAGAAAATTACAAGAGTACCTATGTAGTATGTGTACATTCCTCGTGTTTGCCTCCAGCACGGATGCAATTATGTTGTGCTTTCCCGTAAAATTATTTTTTAATTAACTTTGTTTTCTGACATCGATTCTTAAGTGAATGGACAACACAGATACAGCTACAGCTACAGCTATATCGCGATGTAAACAAAACGTATCTAAACCAACCCTGAGTCACCTGTCTGAGGTGAACATGTATTTCAACGACAAATTTGATCACAGGGCTGGCCGCCAGCACTTTTGTTTCTATTAATAGCTTCGATTCGATGTGAATCATTAATCAATATCACATAAAAAAAAAATACCAAAACACACACAAACTGTGCAAAAATGATAAAAAAAAAATAAACAAATCGAATTGCTACTACAATCAACGCCTGCGGACTGAGATACTTCGTGGCAATTAACTGCTCGGCTATTTGCGAGATATACTGGTGGGGCGGTACGGCCATTCTCTACGTGACATCAACAGACAGATTCAGGTGAAACCTATCAGATAAGCCGTCTTTGCGAGAGCCTCTTATCAAAGTATCTACGCACATATATCGGACGAATTTGTACAAATAGAAGTCGAAAATTTCAATGATAGACAGGAGTTACTCGTATGTTTACGAAATCATTAGACAGAAACGCCTTTAAAAAAAATTACAGGAAATTAATTCATGTTTCCTTTATGTTCAAGACAATCCCCGGTAGCACATCTGCTCGTCCGTAAATGCGGCATACGAACTCGTATCTTGGATACGAGTAAATTAATTCAACTCAATTATCCGCGCCTTTATTATCATCGCTTGTACCGCAAAGCAGTTTTGATTAACATCCAAAGCTAAAGTCCAAAGCCTCTTATGACTGGAAATTTATGGATCTATTTTTAATGAATTTGATTTTTTACGAAAGAGGTTTTTACTGTCTGATGTTGCTGTTGTTTCAGCTTTTTTTTTTCGAATGAGTGTGAGTAGGTATACCTATCGTTTGAAATAAAGTTCTACGCGATAAGGTTTTCGTGATAATAAGGTGAGCGGTGACGTAAGACTGCTGTTGAAGGTTGCGACGAAGAGTGCACGTTTACGCAAGCTTGTGACTTTCACATGTTTTCGAGTCAACAATCTTTGAAAGTCAATAAATAGATACGTTTGTGTTTTTGTCTAATTAAAGATATATATTGAGTGCAGGTGTAAATAAAACTGTCAGGTCACTTGAAATCGTCCTCGTATGGGGCTTATCTGATTGAAGTCTTTTCCCCAGAATATTACTACTTCTGTTCGATGTACATACCTAGGGTGCTTGCAAACTGATTCAAAGGAGTTTCAAGACTGTGCTGAATCTGAAAACTTGTACTTCCAAGACACTTATGATCAATAGTCTCCACTCAACGTTGAAGATAGGTGAAGTGCGATCCTCCTCAGTTGCGACACTAGATGATGAGATACTCGAACTAGTTTCCCCAGTCCAACTGTCTTTATAAACCGGAGTTTATGTGGACCTTACTCTTTTTACTTACTTCTTATGGCTCATCTATAAGAATGGTGATCCTAGGTCTTGCACAAACTATCGAGGCATATCCCTGCTAATATCGCATTCTATCCCACCTACTGCGTAAAAGGCTTTCTGTAACACGCTGTTCTGGAAATATCAGTGTAGCCTCTGTCTCGGCAGATCGACGATAGACTTTACATTGAAGAAAATCCTGGAATTTCAAGTCGAGACACACCATCTTTTTATCATTTTTACCTCAACCGAGTGGTGGCTGAACATGAGATTCCGCTGAAATTAATTCAGCTGTGTCGGTTAACGCTAGAGAATTCGCTATGCAAAGTGCAGTTTGGAAGAAGCTCCTCTGAAGACAGAAGGGACTATCTTCGACAAAGATACGCAGACGTGCCGTAGCTGAAGCCCTTATGTATTTGACGAATATGCGAATGTAGTTGGTCTTGAAGTGAACTAGAGCAAAACCAAGCATACGAGTATGCTGCCAGCAAATAAAACATCATCTGTCCAACACCGCTTAGAACAAAACGTCGCTGTTGATCGTCTTAACTTCGAGATAGTTCAGGAGTTCAAGGAGTTCATCTACGAATTAACATCAACTCCACAAATGACACCGAAGTGGAGATTCGACGAAGACTGAACCCTGGAAACCAGTGCTACTTCGGTCAAAGCTTCTTACTCGGTAGAAAAAAATGTTTGCACTACAGAATGATAATTCCTGCTGTATTCGCCGGGAGCTGGACGATAAGCAGAGTAGACATTGGGCGCCCTGTGGGCGAGGAGGGCGAAGATACAACCGCGAATTCTACAAGCTGTACTATGATATGGATGCAGTCCAGAGGGTTAAGATACGTCGACTACATTGGCATCGACAAAAATAGTCCAGCCCGGCAAACCGAATCTTCGCTTTAAACAGTATGTTATCGTCCCCGTCAGAGCGCTTGGTCTTGACAACTGGCAATAGTAGTCAAAGATCAGCGAGGATGGAAGGCTACCATACTCAGAGAGACTGTCCGTAATATGGACTGCCTAAGCTTGGAAGACTTCTCACAAGACTTGTCTCTTTACAGCACTTATCCCCCTTCCTTAGCTCATTCAGCTTTTTACACTGTATTCGTAATAACCATGTGCGAATGTGATTGATTCCAAGTCATCACAGAGTCTTCAGCGCCATTCCAGAGGGTGAATGTGGTAAAGGAAGCCTTGCGTTCGGAGGTGGCACTTGCATTTGAAAAGAGATCGTAATCAACTCGAAACTGAAGGAAGCTACCTAACTATCGATTTTTTGATTAAGGCCCAAGTCCACCCTTGACCCTGCAGCGCCATGAAAAATAAGGTGAGTGTTTGATTGTTACCGGACTGTTGCATGTTCCAGCCCTATCGACAGCAACCAACAGTCAAGTAAACATAAAAGAGAAGCGACGTAAGTCCCTCGAACTACTACACCGAAGCCTGCTCGTGAGACTGTGATGATGGCAATTCCATGCGATGTTATGACATTTTTCATCGCCAGGCAGGCGGCTGTGAGATCCATTTCTGCTGTAGAGCTGAAATCGAAGCTTGTAAAGTGTTGTTGCATGAGCTAAAACTATTCTATGTCCCTGCACATGAGAGTGTACCAGTGAATGAAAAGGATTTGCGCTGGACCTAGAGCAAGCTGATCATTCAGCAAAAGTCCCGACGTGTAAGCTTAAACACGAAGCAGGGAATAGGTTTTTCGCGTAAGCAAACAACAGATGGCGCTCCCTGAGCACCTGCAAAATAAAGAGGAAACTATGGCCAACACACAACAACGCCGGATCTAATGAATTGTTGCAGTGAGATAGAATGACCCTTTCCCCTCTGGTAGAAGTGATTACAGGGCACAATACTCTGCGATATCATATGAAAAAGCTAAAGCTGGGTTAGATTAGGTTGGCTGTCGAGAGTGCAGACACACTTAGACCAGTAAAGGTCCTTTGTGATACTATGGATCAAACTAATTGGCCACTCAGGGCCACTAACAAAACCAACCGGAGCTTTGGTAAAGCGATGGATGCGCATGACGTCTAAGGACGCTATGTCATCAAGGACTTCAAGGAAGGGGGACCCTAGATGGAGCATTCTTTTATGCGACAAAGCTGGGCAATTACATACGAGGTGAGGATGGTTTCATTCTCCTCTTAGTCCCTAGATCTCCAGCAGAAGTCTTTAGAAAAGAGGCCAAGTCTTCTGGCATGTTGGCCTATAAGACAGTGTCTAGTAAGGACACCGACAACACAGCTGATCTGTGACTGCTTTAATTTGACCAACTCGGCACCATGTTTATGATCTACCCTAGGCCAGATCCGTCTCGAAATATGACACGTTCAGCCGTTTTCCCATCTGAGGTTGGTCTTGCTAATAGCGTTCAGCTTTAGAACATGCTTACCTAGGGATTGCCTATCAGGCAGAATCCTTAGAGTAGTACCCTGTCTGGCGAGCTTGTTGTCTGGAATATCTCTGTGGCCTGGCACCTAGCATAGGTAAATGTTGAACTGCTCTGTCATCTCCATAAGAGATAGACGGCAGTTAAAGGCTTCAGGGACCTGATTGCCGCCTGGCTGTCACTGAAAATGGATATATCTATCCCTGACAGATAGTACATCGCACTTCAGCCAGGGCAAGGCTTCCTTAATCGCCATGATTTCCGCCTGAAAAACGCTACAATGGTCAGGGAGGCGAAAAAGCTAAGGCTAAGTGGAAATGATATCTGTGAGCCTGCGGAGGCGAGGAAGCCAATGAGGACACAACCCACTGGCTAGCCCTCTGCCATTGCAAAAAGACATCTTAAAAGACACTTCTTCCAGGATGTGGAAGAATTCCGTGCCATATGTAGCTATCAAGTATACCTGTAGGTGTGTTTAAGCTTCAACGTGGCTCGAAACCCGAAGGCAATAGGAGAGTGCTTTATGGATTGCTCCGCGAGCAAGGGATACTCTTCTCCCAAATGGGCATCACAACAGGTCTGGATTGTCCTGAGTGTGGCGCAGAGAGATCTGTTCCCCTGGTCAACTTATATACCTAACCTAACCTAGTTGTAGTAGCAATACGGTTGAAAGGTAGACTTTCTAGTGAGTACGCGCAAACGTTCCTCATAGAGTCTCATTGAGGACTTTCACATAAATCTTACAAAAAAAAAATTGTTTCCCTTTTTGTAAGTGAATTTCACACCTCTAACTTCCACGGGAAAAAGTTTTATTTTACTTCAAATTGCAAGTTTTCAGCTTCCAGACTTAGTTCTGCCAACTGACACCTTTTATTCACTCAGACGTTCTTAAAAAGACAGCAGCAATTTTTGAATACACTGATATAAAAAAAATATCATTATGTAGGTGCTTCCATAGCAGGGTTGTAATAAAAAAAAAAAAACGTTTTTACAACCTTACAGTAGCGACTTCCGCTTTTTTATTATTCGACCTTTAGAAGGGTATAAAACATAAAACTTCGAGTTATAAAAAGAAAAGAATTTTAATGTAAACTCTGTCTCTCTGTTTTATGATTTAACCGCCAGAGATGATTATAAATTGTTTACAGAAAATCATGTACTGCGCATTTGATGAATTCATGCTGGTACAACATATTGCCCAACTTGGCTAAGATAATGTTCAAAAGCAATAGATACATAGGTTTGCGTACATCAATGCAAACATCGAAGTCCCCTCTGTTCACTAAATATTTGCGGGCACATCCAGATGAGCTTGCGTCTGTATATGAGTACTCGAAACACAAGAAGATCTTGTATCTCCCCAGCGTTAGAGGTAAACAGAAAAGCCGAAGTCTTCCGGTTGCAAAGTTACCCACCTTGGCTTTGAACTCTTTCATTTCAATGACCAAGATGTCTAGACAGGATCTTTGAAAATAAAACCTCACTACCGCTTCGTAGTGACAATTTCCAGTTGAATGAATGGAGTATTGACCAAGTCACTGCAAGGCGAAGTATTGTTGGGGGAATCCCCGATTATCTCCCGGACTAACTGGCGTTTTGCGTCAATCAAAGTCTTAGTGGCAAACACTCCAACACACCAAAACCATCCAATGAACTTGTACGAGTAATTCTGGGAAATTCTTCACGGGACTTAGTTATAAAAGAACATAGACAGAAGCATCTTCGACAGTTTGTTTGCATCGAGACATCCGAGGGATCAGTAGCACGTATTGACGTATGAAGATCCTGGAATTTGAACATGAAGGAGCCGAGTATGCCTATGAATGGAAAGTAGAGATCCCTACTAAGGCCTCGGGTGAGTGGTTAGTGTGTTGCACTACTCAGCAGAAAGTTCGAAGTTCAAAGCCCAGAAAACACCTCTCACAAATATTTAACAGATGTGCGGGAGCAATACCTGCCTTTTAGAAGAACAATTTTCAAATCCGCCTGCGCATATGGTACTAAACCGTAGGTCCTTTCCACGCACAACACTAATAGCGGGGAGCGGTTAGACCCTGTATGGGCGCCAAATAATTATTTTTTTTCCAACAAACTCTAATTGAGAACGGATCAGTCCCAGATTATAAAAATGAAGGAATGACTATCCTTTCGTATTCCGATACGGAATAGACCTTTCAGGTCGATGCCATGCGGGCAAGGGTTGTACAAGATCCTTCCGTGTGTATCTGCAATGGAACTCGAGCAGGTACTTTTCAATCCACATGCCATCTTCGTCTAGGGAGAAAGTGTATCAAGCAGAGGTGGTAGGTTCCTAAAACACTAAACAGTCGACGTCTATTAAGTACTGACGGTAGAATTTTTTTTGCTAAAACTTAACGAATGTGCAACACAAAATGCACAGAATTAGCTCGAAGGAAGGCGAGGATAAAAAAAAGAAAAAGAGTCGACTTTGCAGTTACAGGACCATGGTTTAAGCAGATGAACCATGAGGGACATGATCAAATAATGCGGGACTCATAACCATAAAAACATGATAAGAACCTTGAATTTTCTTTCAAGCAAATGCAAATACGATGGCACACGAGTGTCCATGTTCCTTAGAGACCATTCTACTTCGGCCGAAGGTTGCCCCATGTGAGACAGCAGCAATGCCCCTTATATGGTTTGTATTGTCCGCACTCTTAACCTGCCAGTGCGCTTTCCAAAACGCAACAGATCAGCAAGGTTGAGGATAAAATTGCCGACAGTAAAGTGTCTGATTTGTGGAAAAGCAGGACAGCCGCACAGAAGTGTGTGGTGGTTTCGTCCTCTTCCAGGCACATCTCACAAAGGTCCGAACCCCTAAGTCCTGTGGTACTCGTTAATAATTAAAACCCGTGACGAGCCTTGTAAAAGTTCTTAAGTCAGTCGGAACTAGGATCCACACCTTCGTCTGTAGTATGTACCAAGACCTCGGCAATAGTCGAGATTTTAGTAATAGGTCAGCCATTGTTTGTTTTAAGAATGCCAAGCTGCAGCCTATCGATGGTTGAGGACCTACGAAGGGGCTCATTGAACGCTTCCTAGCAAGAGTTACCGGTATCCTGGAATGTCTCGAAACCTGGACCAGCGTCATCGACTTAAACCGCCCGAGTCAAAAATACAAATATAAATTCTTGGCCCAACGGACCGTATGTGGTCCAGGGCCTAGCTTCTCGCGACCATTCATGTTGTGCGTGTTATATTTTTCACACAAATGGAAGGGACCTACAGCTTAGAGCCATATACCAGAGGCAAATTGAGAAGCTTTCTCTTGACAGTTATTACTCTCGGACATTTGTCAGACATTCGCGAGAGGTGGGACCGTGAAAAACTTTTTTGGTGTTCTCTGGGATTCGAACCTCGAACCTCACGCTCAGTGATCCAACGCACTAACCTCTTGAGCCACCGCCTGAGCCGGTTCAGCTTAATAATTGCCTCCTTCACGATCACGTAAGCAGAACAAGCTTTAATCGCGGCCTGGCTATCGGAGGAGTCGTAAATAGCTCTGCCGCTTATCTACTTTCTTTTTATAGGTACGTGGGCTCCGCTTGCGATAGCACAGACTACAGCCTGAAAGACCATAGTATATGTATATATGTACCTAGCGGAATAGCCTTGTTTACACTCGCTTTCTCCGAACATATACCTCCCGAGAGCCCATCTATCAGAGACCCGTCTGTGTAGAAGACAGTACCAGCTGGTTCAGACCCGACCCATCAGCCATTTCTTTATTCCGATCGTTCCGGAAAAATGCATCAGAATCCAAACTGAAATTCTTCAGCCTCACCTCCCCTACGCCCTTTGCTAAAGATTACCGCCCTCCCAGGCAGCGTACCAGTGCGGAATACTGCTTCCTGGCCACTTACTCGATGCAGATATGCAAGGGAGTAAAGAGTAAGTGAGTAAGAAGAGCTTCCATTGCGGCAGTCGGAGTGCCTATCATCGTGCCACTAATGTAGAGACAGGCAAAGTGCTGCAGTTTACAGAGTTTGCTTTCAAGAAATTCCGTACTTGACCATCATGCAACCGCACTATACACACTGACTGCGCCAGTGTATATCCAGGGCTTAAGCCCGAGTTCAGACTGAACGTTCTGCGTCACTGTCAAGGAATGCTGGTGGTCCTAAAGCTCTTGGTCTCAAGGTGTTCTTTCAAAGCAAACTTCGGGTCTAAAATAACTCCCAAGTACTCAACTTTGTTTGAAAGATGTTACTGGGTGCCCAAAAAGGATTGCTATCTCGTAGGAGGTAGCTTCCTCTTCATAGTGATCAGCTTCATCTGAGCCTTGGCTAGATTGACGGACACTAAGTCCCGACAATGTTGAGAGTCGCCTGCACGCGACATGTAAGGAAAACTAACTAAAATCCCCTGCAATATTTGTAACCGTCACTTTCAGCACATTTGTCTTATATTTCATGCGCACTTTAAGTTCCTCGAGTTCATTACACTACTGGTAATCATGCAAGAACCACTTAAAGCCTTTTTTCAAAAGAAAATACATTCAGTTGTAAATACAGTTTCCAACAAAGTGAAGGTGCTGTCAATATGTTAATAAGTTACACAGACATTTGACACGCATCACAAATCAATAGTGTGCCACATTAAAGCCTCAGCCATTACAATGTGTTAAGTGGAAATCGTGGTTGGGAATATTACAGAACAATTACACGTCACTTTACGCCCATCAAAGGCGTTTTTATTTGAATAAAATTATCCACAGGAGTGGACTCTTTGAACAACGACCAGTCTGATATGCATATCTTGAAATTTTGACACAAAGCCAGAGAGTATCTACTACCACTCCTGTCCATCCGTTAAGCTTCACATTAATCAACGTTCTGATAAACATCATTTCCAAAGCACGAAAGTGAGATTGATTCGGAAAATCAATTTTCAAAACATGCACAACCCTGAACCAAAAAACGAAACAGAAACATGAACCGAGCATAGATACTCGTAAGTGAATTAAGTTAATTAAACTGTCTGTCCGAGTTTGCGTTTGCAGATACATTACACAGAATTTTTTTGTGTTTTGCATACGAAGATACCACCTATAGTGGTCGCAAGTAGATTGCTGTTTACTCCCATTTCAGGTGTAATTGGGGTGTGTCCACTTATTTACGATTTTGTCTGTGGCTTGCTGGTTTTTCTTTTTTTTTTTCTTTTTGCTTTCCATAATTTTCATTTTGTTTCCCTTTGGTTTATTATTATTGTGTTTTAACATGGAACACCACATTCGGTTGATGGGTGAAATAAATACGCCGAGTACCTGGGTAACAATAAAAAGCTTCGAATTTTTTATTGTTATTTGCAGGACGAAATTTTTAGTATCGCTAGGGACAGTATGTGTTACAAGAAAGACGACCAAATTTAATGTTAAATGGATGAGGTGAATATAAATTGCAGGAGCCTTTTAGTACTCCACCTTAACTTACTCGTTTGACAAGATTTCAAGTTCCTTACCTGAAAATGAAGACAAAATTTGGTATTAAATCATTGCAAAAAGTTTGTAGAAAAAGGCAACAAGTAAAAATTGAAAACTGCTCTTCAGATTGTCTATAGATACTCTGTAGAACTTTCACATAGAAAAGATAATTGTTTTACGACCGACGGCGTGTCTATATTAAGCTCCATTCACAGCTCAGCGACTTGCGAATGGGCGAGCTGCGAACAAACCATTTTGAGTACATTTAAAGTACACAACTGTCAACTGTAATATTCCAAAAGAACAGAGCTTAATTTATCCATCGATTAATAGAAAAAATTTAAATTTTAATGAGTTTCTGCGAAGAAATGAACAATTCGCTGATATTCAGCGAATCGACGAATGCTTCTTGCGAACTGTCAAATTTTATTCGCATTCCACAGATGTGGAACGCAATCCACAATCGCGCGACCAAAATATTCGCAAGAGTTAAACCTCACAATTCTTTTGAAATGCATCGAATGACAAGAGAAATTTGCAGATTGCTACGACTAGGAAAAAAGTTGCTGTGAAATGTCAAAATTTGACATTTGAGCTGTGAATGGCCCTTAAGAACATCTTTCCTTTCTTGTTCAAAAATTATTCGCGTTGGGCATTTAGCTTTTCAGCAAAAATACGTGCTCATACCGACATTACATGCGGCGACTCCTTTTTGCACTAAGCCAAACGGTTTCGTTCTTTAAATTCAGCGATCAATGTTTGTCCCGGTCAGGGTTCGGAGTATCGCGTTGGTGCAATGGCCACAAAGACGAATACGGAGCTTGTGAGCAAAGTTTGTTATTTCCTCTTCGACGATAGTTACACCTAAATCGCTCTGGAGTTGTCCAAATCTGGTCCACTTTCCACCACTCTTATGGTCAGAAGTCAAAGAAAGATTTTCGTACCCAAAGCTGGTAAGTGTTCTCATGCAAGTCTCGAAGACATCAGACCCATTATTCTATCATCATTCCTTCTTAAAACCCTAGACACGACTGATTAAAATCCTATGCCTATGCCTAGTGCCTATGGATACAGAACATCTGTCTGCGGCTCAACATGCATCGGTGTGGATGAGATACACTAACATAAGACAACGATGCGTCAATGTTGGCTACAATTTTGTTACTAGTACCGGAGAGCCTTGTCTAGCCAATTCTTCAGTCACGCAGTTACCTGGGACATCACAGTGACCTGGTACCCGGCAAAGGGTGAGGTTGTACTGTCCAGCTATCTCGTTAAAAGGTACGCGGCAGTTTTTCGCTGTCTTAGATGTTATGTTGCTGGATATGAGAGATTTGATAGCTAGCTGCAATGGTTCAGGAGGTAACCAGAGGTCTCCTTCCGAGAAGACTCCGGCGCCGACTCCGTCCTGGGTTTTGGACCCATCCGTAAGGAGTGGCAGCGGTCAGTTGTAAAGGACATTGCATCCACACTCTGATCTGTTCGGTATCGAGTTTTTGAAGCCTAAGCTAAAGTTAGTTACATTAGGCAGGCTGTCGGTGACCTAGGGGAGATGACAATGCATCATAAGCATGCTGGCATGACCGTGTCTTGTTATTTCCCTAGCTTCTCAGTCGAAGAGCTGAGCCGGTAGCCACTTAATTAACGACTATGTCTATCGGGAGAAGGTGAAGCATAGTCTGCAGCGCTGTAGTTGGAGAGATTCTCAACGCACCCGTGATGCTGAGGCATGCCACTCGTTGAGCTTTTTTCATCTGTTTTAGATTGGAGTTCCTATCCAAGGCGTTCCACCAAGACATTGCACAAGAGAGTCGGCCTGACCAAAATTTTTTAACTGGAACTTCCGAACGTTTATTCCCGCCCGCTCCACGTTGTCACCATGGACGATTCTACATAGACGGCTCTAAGATCGAAGTCTATTCTCTTAAAAGCTCAATGTAAGCATCTCTTTCCGCCTCCCAGATTCCGGAAATAAAGGCGATCAAGGAAGCTTTGTCTTGGCTGAAATATAATGCAATATCTGTCAAGGACATTAGCATCTTCACTGATGGTCGAGCGGCAATCAAGGCCCTGGAATCGTGCTCTTTCCCTTCAAAACTACCGTGCATCTTTGGGGAAAATGACGGAGCAGTTCAACACTCACCTCTGCTCTGTGCCTGGCCATAGAGGCATTCAGGAAATTGCAAGGCTGATGAACTCGCCAAAAAGGGTACGACTTTTGGGATACTGCCTAAGTGGCAAAACCTGGATATGTCCCTCGTAAGATGTTATTATCTATTTAAGCTGGACGCTTTCAACGGGACCAACTACCAATGGAAAAATGGCTCGACGTGTCTTGTGTCTAGGCAGATCCGACCTATACTGGATCAAAAACGTACTCGTAGTGCTGGGTTGGTTATGTTAAATCGATCACAGATCAGTCACGGCGTCCTCACGGGACACTGTCTGATAGGCTCACATGCTAAAAGGCTGCAGGAATGAAGAGGTGGAAAAAACCATCCTTCATTTCTTTTGCAACTGTCCTAACCAGTCCCAAAAAAAGTGGCTCCATTTAGAGGCTCTTTTCTTCAATGACTGCAGCGAACTGGTATCCACAGATGTCACGAGCTCCCTTCACTTCATGAAAAATAGATCCATGGTAGCAAAAAGGATCTCTTCTGGTCTAAGTGTGTCTCCATCATGTTACAGTTCGCCACCTCAACCCAACCTACACAAATGAATTTACATATGCCAGGTTAACGCGGGATTGTTGGCATCTTTGGAGTGTTCTCCTCATTTCTAGGATCTTTCTGGACACATGAATTCGCTATTTGCGACTACTTTGCCTCTAAGAGGATTGCTGTACCATGCGGCGCTCTGAAAGACTTTTCTTTTTCGTACGATGCGACACATTCAGAACGAAATTTCCTTCACAATCTCTTGCTTCTAGGACATTTATGACATTGAAGTTTTTACGACTCTACCCTCATTAGCAGAACAGATTACCTGCTACCTGCAAACGCATACCTTAAAAAGGATGCAAATTTTTGTTGGTACCTCCTTTAAGTGTTACCCACCTTCCATTTTAAGGATTCATTTAATTCACAGTCAGTTTTAACTACGATCTGCAGACATACCACCTGACAGTGGAAGAGCAAATCAGTCTACCTCTATGGGACTCACTGTACATATCCAGCTAACGAGTATCCTGCATAAGGATATCGTTATCTGCAGTTGAAAATGTCTTTGGCGCACAGATCACTCATAAAATCAGAGGTCAAAAATAACGAATAAACTTGTAAATATTTGTTTCGATCTCTGATTAAGCAACTCAATTATTGTTAGAAAATGTGATAACCGTTTGACGGTAGGGACGGGCGTTAACGCTGTCCCGCATAAATTATTTCCACTTAGTCGATTTCAAAATCTAGTTTAAGCGATAAAAGCTTTGTTTACTTACTTAGGTGGCACTGCAGTTTGGGGAGAACCTGGGCCTCAACCAGCAAGGCTCTCCATTCAGCCCGGTCCTTAGCCAACAGCCTCCAGTTGCGCAGCCCAAGTTGGTTGAGGTCTCATTCTACTTGTGCGCGCCACCTTAGGCGAGGTCGTCCCTTACTGCAACATCCCTCCCGGCTTGATTCGACGACTCTGCGGGCCGGAGCATTGGCGTCCATTCGCCCTACATGTCATAGCCATCTTAGGTGACTGATGAGCAGTTTTTTTGACTACAGCTCGTATATTTCGTCGTTGAACCTTCTTCTCTAAAATTCATCCACTCAAACAGGACCAAATATCTTATTCAACACGTGCGGACGGCAAGATAAGCCCGAAATTTGTTCAACAAGTATAACAACGTAATCGCCAGGACCCTGGAACGTCGATGAGATTAAGGAACCTTCTGAGCGACGAATTCGTGGATCATGAAAACCCCCAAGAAAAGTTCTATGCCATGAAGAACCTGCTTCGAGGAAGGTTGCTCTTTACCAAGTTAAAGCTTCCCGAAGAATTAGGCCTTCTCCGGTTTTTATTTTTCGATGAAAAAAATATCGACTAGGACGAGACGGTAACGATTGATGGTTATGTGCAGAGCTTGCAAATGTCCGCCGTGTAATGAACACCAAGTTGTCTGCTAGTGCGATGATCCTTGGGGAAGTGAACAACGAAGGTCATGGCACGCTTCTTTTCTTTGTCCCACAAGGTCTTCGAGAGAATGCTGCCGGTTACATGGATGGGCCAGGGGCAGTTGTTGAGCCCTGGATTGACAGTGTGAGTGTAGGAAGGACCATGCGTATTCCAACAGAACTTAAAAAACTGCGGTGACTGAGGAATGCCTGGCGATTAGTTTCCATAATTACATAAGAGCAAACGTATGGTCACCTAACTCGGCTGACCTTAGTCCGTTGCATAACTAGTCGAACATAGAATCAACAAACATCCCCAAAACACTAATCCGTGGGTGAATCTTGCAGCCAAAGTATCCTACGGTAGATGCTTATACCTTTAGCATAAATTGGAATTGGAAGGGAAAGCTGTATCGCATGGAGCAAATATAATTCTAAAAGTTTTGGACCTGCTTCCCACACAATCAAGTGCAACATAGGCTGTCTTAAGAGCGAAGGAGAAACGGATAAATTTGCAAAGCTAAAGAGGATACGATTTATGACTGAGGTAAGCTAAGAATCGGTTTAAACAGGAACAATCTTCGCATTCTGACGGTGCACTGTAAACACAAGAACACTAGAGAAAACTAGATTTGTTAGGAGAGGAGCTTTGCAGATTCTGCAACGTCCCCACCGAGACTTCAGAAAAAAAAGCCGCTGGCCATAGAATACGCAGAACATACGCTGGTTGGGTTTGGGTGCTTTAAAATCAACACGTTCATGCCAATTTTTTAACCAAAATCTTCCTCAACGATGACGCTGATTTCCACGTAAACAAACAAAAGTGCAGAGCTTGGGGTTCTAAGTACCAAGCGTGAGAGTTGAAAGCCATTGCGTCCACGACGGGGACAATTTGGTGTGCGTTTTATACCGGCGGCGGCGTGATCGGTTTGTATATGTTTTGAAAACGACGATGGCTCCACCTTGTATTCCCTGCGCTACAGTCAAATAATAACCAACTTTTTGGCCTGGAGACTGAAAACATTCATCTGAGCGACATGTGGTTCCGAGAGACAGGCCTTTGTTTCAAACAACAATGGCAATTTGGCTCTACTGCACGAAAAGTTCCAGATCCCGACTTGATGTATCATAAGGGTATGGTTAGTCTAGGAGACGTACTACCTCCCTAATAAAGGACAGTATGTCCTTAGTAGCAAAGCTTTTCAGTTCCGCTGGCGTACATATTTCCTTATAGAAAATACGTCTCCTTAACCATTGTAATGCTGGGTGATTGCAGAGAATGTGTTCGGGTGATTCTTTCTCCTCCGAGCAGAATCTACATTCCGTGTCTGGGCTCAGATTTAGTTTGTTAAGGTGGTTTCTCAGGCCACAATGGACCGTGAGAAAGCCCACCAACTTTCTTATACTTTCCTTATTAAGGTTAAGTATATCCTTATAGGAGTAAGGCTTGATTAGTATTTTGGATTGTCTCAAAGTTTATGTTTCCAGTTACTAATCAGCGCTGTGGCGAAAGACCAGTTGATGCCACAGTAAGGTTCAGGTCCTATGAACTGAGTCAGCCCTAGCTAGTTCATCTGCTAACTCGTTGCCTGCCATCCCTTGATGGCCGGGGATCCACCCAAGTTTTGCATTGTTCAGTCTCGCCAGGGATTGCAGTGCATCGTAGCAGCATTTAACCGATATGGAGTCGACTGAATTGGACGACAACGCTTTGAGTGCTGCCTGACTATCTGAAAAAAATGTATATTCTAGCGCCCTTAATACCCTTACTAAGGTTTAACCTAGCGCAGATTTCAATGGCATGGATATCAGCCTGAAATAACGTGGGACACATTCCCACAGGTATCGAGACTTTAGTGTTGGGTCCAAAGACACCAGCTCCAACTCCAGATTCCATTTCCGATCCGTCTGTGAACCAGACAAGACCTCTAGGGTCTAATGCCGGGACACCAATAGACCAATTTGCACGGTCTAATATTTCTACCTCAAATAACCTACCGAAGCAGTACTCCTTGACCATGATGTCAGGGATGGTACAAAACATGTCTCTTTTGGGGATTGAGTCAAGAATTTTCAGATGTCCCACATGGTCACCTGACTTATACGTGATAGTACACCTAGCGGCTGTCTTCCTAATGAAGATTTGAATTAAGATTCTATTGCAGATTCTAAAGCTACGGTAGGGCAGGTACGCATAGCACCTGCGATACCGAGACATTCAATTCTTTGTGCGAAGTAGTTAAGTATCATATGAAATTCGTTCAGCTCCTTTTTGAGGATGAGTAGGGAAGCGATATAAAATAAATCATACGCTGCGAGCATTTGACTTTGTAAAAATTCAACATCAGCCATATTTGTCTATTTTGATGAGTCCTTTTGGATCACGTCCTTCGAAAATTCAGTGTCTGTGTGCGAGAGGGACCAGTTCGCGTAAATTTGTCTATTTTGAGGAGTCCTTTTGGATCACGTCCTTCGGAAATTCAATGGCTGTGTGCGAGAGGGACCAGCTCGCGTAAATTTCTCTATTAGCGCTATACAAGGATCTCTTTTAAACGATGTTTCAAATTTGTACATCAGAACAGAAAGATTTTTTATGCGCCTTTTGCTCATGTTTACACCACCTCTATGTCATTAGGTTTTCTCATCACATCAGAAGGAGAATTTCAGAATTTCTTAGAGAATTTTTAGATCTTGGAAAGAACCGAGAATACCATATAGATCCCCTTCACTGCTGCAGCATGCGTGGAGAGTCCGCCTGAAACTTTTTTGTATTTAGACATATTTGTCTGCACAACACTGGCTGCTCATAGTAACTATCGTTGAGTTCATTTAACTGCCGCAGATACTTTTCTGGTGGTTAGTGCGGTGGAAGTTCGATATTCGAATCCAGTAAAAGACCAAACCCTATCCTACCTCTCGCGAATGTCTGACAAACGTCGGAGAGTAATAGCTGTCATGGGAAAGCTTCTCAATTGTCCTTTCTGATATGATTTGAAACTGTTAGTCCCTTCAATTTGTGCGGAAAAATATAACACGTACCATTCGTGGTCTTCAGAAACTAATCCCTGGACACCATACATCCTGCCCAACATTTATTTTTATTTTAGATACTTTTGCCCGCACAGTGTCTCGTTCGAATAAGACGCTAAGCACACCGACAGCCAAACTGGTTTCAGAAATTTGTGCTTCGATTCCAACCGTCGTCGAAGATAATTATGCCTGCGACTGTCGCGCTATTTGTATCTACTCCCATGTATTTTATTAGCATTGCGACCTCGTGGTCGATTGTGCCCAAGCTAACCTTGAAGAGGTGTGTGTTTCGCTTTAGAGTTTCCCTCACATTAAAATTCGTCACAGAGTTGTGTTTGAAAGTCATGTTCACTGTCTACGGCTTGGTACGAATAGTCCACTTTATCCACCTGTTCGAGATCAGTTTCTCTGAGGAAGCTGGTAATGCCAAGCGAATTTAGACGGTCGCTACATATTTATCTGATACTCGGTACGTGCCTGAACCCTTTCCCATCACTGAATGATATTTTCCCACGAAAATTCTTTAAATGTATCATCACTTCCTCGCCCCAATGTGTGTAGATACATCCATTTGAATGCACATCCTTCTTCCTATAACCGAAATAGTTTCATAATGGTGTTTCACAAGAATTTAGGGTAAGTTCTGCCGACAGACAATAAACAGAGCTACACCTATAGTATCCGAAGTGAGAGAGCAAGTGAGTCATTTAAAGGCCAAACACCTTTTACGTGTCTAGTAGATACGCGACAGGGCGTGTTACACCAGCAGGGGAATCGGAATTTTATTCCAAATACTCGACTGTTTTGTCTACGAATACAAAGAGAGAAAGAGAATTCAGCCGGCTAACGACTGTGTCGTGTACGACATTAAACTGGTCGAAATGCATTACCAACTGAGAGCTGGCACTCTCTTCCTCTTTTGGGACACACGGCATTGCATGACGAGAATAATGCATTCAGGGGGATGATAATGATTCCCCCAATGAGAGAAAATTCATGTATCTACGATGTCTCTGCGTTATGGCACCGAGGGTGGATAAAACTTTTTGATTTATGAACTACTGCATGGGAAACTGTCATGCTGAGTTCCTTGAATCCTTCCAAATTAAATTTATAAGCACCAACAAATATGGGTAGGTCTTAAGTAAAAAAAAATTTGAATTAATGTTTGTTTGCGCATGCATGCAAAGTCGTAGATAAAGACAAAGCAATTAACCACATATGAGGTTTTAAAGGCTGGACAAGGTATGGAGCTATCTAAATAAGAAAGAGGGTTTCAGTATGAGGACCTACGTAGGTGAAATTGAAATATCTCCTTTCGGAGGAGAACGATTTTAAAATAGATTATTCTTCATTAAGATGTAGGGAAAGTTGCAGAGATACCTATGGCTGCAGTGTATCTATACCTGCCATCTGTGGGTATGAAGCTAGAACAACACTGGAAAATATTGAAAAATTATTTTCAAAGTGCTGGTGCTGGGTTGCACTAGTGATTTGGTAGTTAGGAGAAAAGTCCTCTGTGCCCCACTTAGGTCAATATAGACGCACTGTGATGCCGATTGGGGGAAAAAGTGCATTCAAGGTGCGTTCCAAAGTAAACAGGACTTTCAGGACAGGAAAAGGTATTTCTAGTGATGCCATCTATTCGCCATTACATGCGTCGAAAAGGTAGATCATTCACTGATGTGCTGTCAATATTTGATGACATTTGGACGAATAGAAGCGGAGTTATTGCGCCTGAAGTGACAGTTTGTCATGAGCATTGAAGAAGAAAGCACGATAATGAGCCATCTCATCGATCGACACTTGTGATCGATTTTTTGTCTTAGAATCCCATATTAACTGTCAACCACTCCCCGAGTTCGCCTTATTTGGCACCGTGCGACTTTTACCGTTTCAAAAAAATGCATTTGCCGATGAAAGGAAAACGTGTTGTGAACATAGAGGCCATACAAAAGGCGTGAACTGAAATCCTGAAGGACATTCCGGCCGACAATCTAAAACACTCATTCGGCATGCTTATAGACCGAGCAAATCGCTGTATTGAGTCGGAAGGGAACTATTTTGAATAAAATAAACCGGTTTTGCCAAAAAAGCTTTTTTTTGTTCTTATTTTTCAAAAAGTCCTGTTTACTTTGGAAGGCACCTTGGGTTTCCCTTAGCTCGTGGATTACCTATCCGATAGCACTTCCTTACTTGCTTTGTCTGGAATACTCATCGTCACGTCGATTTAGTATATCTACAGATGTCACTCACCGGTTTGTCGGACAGTTATTCGATGTCCTGGAAGACATTTCTCCCGAGGAATTTGTGACAGAGGATTGGCACAGAAAGTGAGTAGTGTCTCAATGGACTTCTTCATCACAGAGGTCCACAGAGGTCTTCATTGGTTGATCGTTATTTCTCCATATGACACCAGACACTGTTATGCCCCATGAGGGTACTCCTTTAAGGGGAGATAAGGATCTGCCGGATCTTTCCCTATTAAAGAAAGGTGATAAGAGATCTCCTTCTATTATTTGCCTTTATCAAAGCTTCATTTCCCGTTTCGTGCCAAAGTGTATACGGTGCGCGGGGTGTGCACCGTGTGGTCGGCTTGCTCCGGATCATGTGCTCATTCTCGTTAAGCCACTTCACCAGCGCTCCAATATAGGTGATATACCTTCAAAACCAGCGATCCAACAGAGTCTTAACTCATGTCAAGCTTCAGCATTTCACAAACTTTGATCTTATTTCTGTAGTCGATTTCGCTTTTATTTGTTGTCAATGGAAAAGGATGATATCTTCATCGCCTTCATTGCCTTCAGTATTCCGCACAGCTATTCTCACTGCAAGGATCTCCGCTTGGAAGACGCTACCGCGGTTCGGGAGTCGGCCTGATATTGATAGAAAACGTACCGGAGTCTACACCAATGTTCTTCTTGAACCTATTCCTGTAATCTTGTACAGTTTGCGCGCTTGGTATTTCAGTTTTTTCGTCCTTCTCAATTCGGGTAGAGGCTTGTAAAAAGTCTTATAAAGTCCAGTATGGCGTTATGTAGTCGGCTGTTGCTACATACATAGGTTGAAGTGGCTGCCAGCTAGGATTCGCCAGCACACTAAGACCAATGAGGTCCGTTGTGATACCACGTGGATCATGGGAGAAGCCTCCCTCCACCTACTCGTCTTAAAACCAATTAGAGCTTCTTATGAAGCGTAGGAGGCTCTTGATGTCAATATCCATCAGGTCGCCTATATCATTATAATAGGGAGCTCCTAAGTGGAGTTTCCTTCTACGGAAGAGAGCTGAGCAGAAACAAAGAAGGTGAGGAATAGTTTCCTCCTCCATGCAGCTTCTACAAAAGTCGTTCGCAAAGAGGCCTAGTATTAGACAGTGATGACACCTATTGTGGTGCCAATATGCAGTCTATTGAGAGAAATCAAATTCTTAGATATGTTGATGCACTTGTCCACCTAAGATTTGCACTTTCTTTCTTTGGCGAGTTTATCGGCATTACAATCCCCTGGAATGTCTCTATGCCCCGGCACCCAGCACCGGTGAATATTGAACTGCTCAGCCATCTCCACAAGAGACGAACGGCTGTCTAGAGCTACTAATGAATTTATAGAGGTCGATTCGAGGGATTTGATAGCTGCTTGGCTGCCTGAAAAGATTCGGATATCTCTAGCAGATATCACGTTTTTCTTAAGCCAAGATAGGGCTTCTTTGAGCGCCCTATTTCCGCCTGGAACACGCTACACTGATTAGGAAGACGGAAGGAGAGCTTAAGGTTAAGCTTATCGGAGAAAACACCTGCTACATACATACATATGTCTTTATATTTCTGTAGGATCATAGTGTGACCTGATGTGTTCGGGCTGCAGATACATATGTGTATGAAAATCGTATGCGCGTTTAAGGGAGCAAGACTGCAAGTCGACAGAAGGGTCTACGAAAGGACTAGAAACGATATCGGGTAAAAAAGTGGTGAGACAGGTGAAAACTACGAGTCCAGCGTTGTCCCAAAAGCACTTTTGATTTGCCTTCAAAGGAATTAAGGACTGACCCAACCTCTACGCAATTTACTCTAAGCACGCGCACGCTTCGCTGACTTCCAAAAAGGGCTCCAAAACCTTCCTTAAACTACGTTAAATTAATTGGATAGTCAGGGACAGAATTGTCAATTGTTACCCCATTGGCTAAGAAGAAAAAATAAACTACACGCCTGTGTTGGACATAATTCCACCCAGGTTTGTTTTTGGTAGATGAGTACACTGTATCTGTAGTCACTTAGCTCATAGTTCGCTATCTTGAGAACGTAAAATACAAAACCACTCGCCTATAACCAAGCCGATAGATATAGACATCTCAGGTTGTCTTCCAGCTTAACGCGTCGAAGAAGAGTTCGAATTTTCTACCATCCAAAGCGAGACAACTTCTACAAGGTTTAAGCAGAGAAGGAGCGGCTTTTTCTTATAGACTAGCCAAATGGTTCTCACTGTACTGGTCCAGCATTTATAAGGTCTGTTTTGTAGCTATTCTATGAACCTTGTGTGTGTGGTTCATGAAAGCCTCCGAGATAAGTCTTGTGCCACGAGAAATAGCCACTTTATGTCGAAGGAAACGAAAAAGAACGTCTGCTTCCAGGAAGCTGAATCCTAACAAGTTGAAGCTTTCGCAAGTTCTAGGCTGCAAAAACAGCAGCATTTGATAGGCCTCAGTGATGAGGTGATCCGAAGATACTTTCTGAGGTCGAATCGGCAAACCCCACCGGCGAACCAGTAGGGATGCAGTATGGTGGGAAGGTTATGATCCCTATAATCCTGGTCATAATTTTGCCGAACAAAAAGGAAGAAGAAGAGGAAGTTGAGCGAATTCTGTCGAATACATCGAACTGCTGGAGGAATTTATAAAAACCTATATAGACAGACTAACTCATGGAAAACCATACGTGTTCCAACAGGATTCGATCTCAGCTAGCCGAAGGATAGTGATCAATGATCAACAAAATACCAAACTTTTGGCCACCTAATCCGTTGGATTGCGTGGGGCATTTTACAACAAACAACCCTCCAAGAACCTTCAAGCTCTAAAGCATACCATTCTCCAAGTGATGGCCATCATCAACAAGGACCATTCAGTTCAGGCAGGCTCACGTTTCCAATCACAAAATGAGGCTGTTATCGACGCTGAAGGTAGTCTTATCGAACAAATACGGGCTGCAGATGTGTCAATTATATTCTAATAGACGATTTTCCCTAGTCTCCGCACCCTGTAAATGGCGGTCCAATGTGCCCATGCATTAGGATATTACTACACGCCATTTTGCTACACCGCAAGACGTCTACCTTTATTTAACTTTTCCCTGCAGACAAGCGTCATTTCCTCGAGGACACATAAAGCCTCCTAAATAAACACTCCCAAGGAAACATTTAATGTTTTCCAATTGTGCTATGTGACGATGAGGATATTGCATATTTTCTCAGGAATTCCTCAAAAAAAAAAAAAAGAACAGATGACAGATAAAATATTTAGACAGCAAAACACAGGAACCACAAATTCCCTTCCCCCTCCCCAGATGGCACACATAAATTTTGGTATCGAAACATTTTCCAGCCAAATACCTTGCCACACGAAATCCCACTCAAAACGAGAGGCACCATAAAATGTGTCCCATGAACTCATACATCTACACTCGAATTGGTTGAAGCCGCATAAAGTGATGTCCTTGAAAGGAATTTTAATTTGAAATTAATATGAAACGTGCTAGTGCTTCAGTGCTGAAAACTGAAAACTGAAAACCGAGAAACCCAATCCAATCAACTTTCAATGAGTAGGTACGAGTATCCTGCCAATTCTGTCGCAAAATAATAATTTAATCCCTCTCTGGGATTTGAGCCTTTAGATACTGTATTTACATAGCCATTCGTTGCTGCAGCATGGAATAAAAAAGAAAATGTCCTTGCAGACATACATACTTCAGAAATTGAAACAAAAAGACAGCTAGGACTGGATAAACACTACAATTCACTTCGCGTGAAATAGGAACGATTTTGTGTTGGCCAATAGAAATCAATGTCTGACAGAGGATTAGATAAAAAAAAAAAAAAAAACTTTTGACTAAGAAAGAAATTGACACTAGCAAGTAAATTTCTCCGAAGGAAATAGGAATAAAAAAAGAAGACGTTATAAATAAATAATCTCTCGGGTTTTTTTTTAAATAAAATAATTTAGAAAGAATGAAGGAACAATATTGATACACAGCATCAATACAGCCTGGAGAAGGCCTTCGATACCGTATGGCTAGAAGGACTCTTCTACAAGTTGAGTAGGCTGGGCATAAGTAAACCGCTGCTATACATGTTTTGTAATATGCTCACCGGTAGACAGTTTATTGTGAAAAATGGCAATGTGACTTCTGCTGGTACGTTTGATATTAAAAATGGTCTGCAACAGGGTGCGGTTAATTCGCCGATCCTCTTTAACATTTACACAAGTGATCTTGCAGGATCTCTTCACCATGCTATAGCGTACGCCGACGACTTGATAGCGTACAGATCAGGACCAAAGATCGAGGTCATTGCAATACTCTTTAGGACGTCGTTATCTGGGGCCTCTGCGGATACCAGAAAGAATTGGCGAAAGTTCTCAATAGTGGGACAGCACGGACAACCATTAGCGTCACGAAATGTAGTCAGATACCTTGGGTTCTGGCTAGACCAGTATCTATATTTTAACAAACATATAGATGCTGCTCTGGCCAGAGCCAAAGCGGCTTTCGCCCTCACAAAGAGACTGTTTTATATCAGCCAACTCGACGCGAGGGTGAAGGCCCTCATTCGGTCCATGGTCGTTTATGGTTGTTCCGTGTGGTTCAACGTGGGAGCAAGCTCGATGGAAAGGATTCGGGTGTTTGAGAGGGCTTGCCTTAGGGCCTGCCTTCGCTTATATAGAACACCAGAGTCTCAGTACATCAAATTCTACTCCAATGAGATCCTCTATAACAAGGCGGACATAAGCAGGGTGGATAATTTTTTGATCAAGATGATTCGAAGGCACATTGCAAGGGCAATGAACTCGATGAATAACCTGATCTCTGGGGCCTACTACCCCAATGATATGTATCATGAGAGCGTGCGCCTTAACGGCTTCATTCCCCCAGAGGCGTTCCCCTATTTAGATAAAGAAGGTCTGATACAGGACAATGTAGCGGTGCCGCTAATCTTCCATGTTGCCCGGACAGCTGTGGATAGGCGACTCAACTACGACCGAGACGTCGCGCTCAGCATGACGGAGCGTCTTCGGTTCAGTAGAGCGATAGCAGGTCGCGATTTGCGAGACGTTGTTAGGCAGCATCAGACATTCTGGTGGTTAGGGGACGGAGAGGGAACTCCCTCGTCGTTTCCTTTTGATTCAGGGTAGCTCCTCCTAAGGCGCAAAGCTGGCTTGGCCGGCTTACATAGGTTTAAGGTTTAGGAGTAGGCTATTTATAAATAAAAAAAAAAAATTTGTTAAAAAATATGTTTTTTTTTCAAAAGATAAACTCATAGAGAGAACATCAAAATTAATTACATTTTTTGATGCGGAAATTAAAAGCGATTCTTAAATTAATCGTACCCCAATGTAAGATTACTCTGACCACAATATATTGGACCAATCTTCTTCAATTAAATGCACATGTCTCTTCGCCCACTCAAAGTGCGACTTCTTGTTTTTTTCCAAGAGCCACGGCTTCTTTCTTGCTCTCCATCCTTTACATCCAACTTACACCCAAGTCTTCATCTTACAGTGCTTGAAGAAATTTTTTTCTCCAACCCTTCGACAACTAAAAATTAAGCTCAGACGAAGTTTTCTTTCGATTTTTGAGCGAAGATCGTTTTAAATTTCGATCCTCCCGAGGCGTGGTAGTCCTTTTTTTCCCGGTCTGGTTGTACCGCCCATTTGCATTTTGCACGGCACAACATGAACATTTTACTTCTATTGCTATTTGAGTGTCATTTTTTGCCTTCTTCAATTAAAAGCTGTATTTTTACACGTTCTGCCAGACCAAGTTCACTTCTTTTTGGCATTTTAGAAGAAAAATTTTAACAAATTTCACTATTATGAACAATAAAAGCAAATTAGTAACGCGTCTGCCGATTTCGAGCAATGATCGCACCCTGATCCTACACCGGAAAAAATGCATTGCATCATAAGAGTGCAACCTTTTAAGCTTTCTTAAAATATAAAAGTCGTTTATAACCTCGTACAGTGATGCCATAATTAATAAAACTCAAATTAATTGCTGCCGAGAAAGGATTTGGCAGCAAAGAAAAAAAGACAGGGGTGCCTAATACTTTTGGCCAAGGCTGTATAAGAAAAATATAATTCTATTTCTCAGAGGTGTTTTTAACGTGAAATATCACTGTAATTGTCAGTAATCCTCCTATGCCTCTGTATAAATTTCGCTGAGTGTAGGTTCTCCTGAAGTTGATTCATTATTTTCGATTGTTAAATTGAAATGTCTCATCGAATCGCAGAAGATACTTTTTTTGTTTTGGTTACATAGTCGTATATCACAATTTTTGTGGCGCATTTTGGGACACTGACCAACAACGCAATACGTCAAAATTGACAAAACCCCAACCTACTTTGATGTGTTTCCAGTTTGAAGCTTGACACTATCGGGCGGTGGTATTAATTAGTTGCCAAACGCTAATGATAACAATTAATTATGTTGTAACCTCTTGATTTTTACTGTGAGGGTCTTACGTCTAAAATTAGTTTTTGTTTCGTTTTTTTTGAAGATTACAAAAATTAACAAGACACAGCTAAAGGCAACATCCGGAGAAAGTGAGGAGAGTTCGTGTTGGTGGAACACACCGATGGCGACTTGGTTATGTATTCACATGTTTTTGTAGGAAAGGACAAGCTACCAACAAACGAGATGAAGTCTAGGATATTTTATTGCAATTTTTTTTTTTGACTCAGTTTTCCCTTAATGGGTATTTGGCGTAGCACCGTGAAGTCTAAATCTCTTGAGACTATTATCGTAATTATAAATCGCTTCGAGAAATCGTTCCCAAAGGTGGTTGTTCCTTTGGAAACAGGAGCAGCTATTTCCCTCTGCCGGGAAACAAGGTGGAATTCAAGTAGCAGAAAAATTAAAGTAAATCGACAAAGCTTAGAGTGGACTTAGGAACAGAAGGAAAAGGTTATAATCCGTCTGTTAAAAGGATTGTGTAATAGCCTATCCTTCTTTCGTTTTGAAGGACTCGCCATAATGAAGAGGAATGAAGAACAATTGCCTAGCAATTTGCGTTCAAATGGAATTATTCTCGTAGACGTGTCTCATTTTTAATTTTTCCGAAATTTTTACTCAGAAGCATGTATCTGCGGATTGGTAAAACTAAGTTCTGATCGAAATTTTAGCTTCGCAAAAAAACTGGAACAGAACTATTTATTCGGATATTTATACAAGGAGCGCAAGAGACTGACAGAATCACCACAATGGAGATGTCATCACTCAGACTACGCCAATATTCTACATAAGCCTAAATGGAGTCACGGAGTCGCACCATTACTAGGCTTCAATATTAAACTGAAGGCTAGTATTCCCAGCCGACAGCGCTGGAAATCTACAAACACGGGTCTAAGACAGGTGATGGCGTAGGAGCTGGTAGCTTCTCAATCGCCCTGAACTTAAGCCAGTTTTTCAGACTACAGGAACACTCCAGTGCGTTCAAAGTGGAAGCCTGCTGAATGGATGTCGATGAGATCGGTGTTGGACCCTGCCATCGTCGTTTACACTGACCGCCAGGCAGCCATAAACGCACTCGAATCACCAATGAAAAAATTCAAATTGGTGAGGCACTTTCGGGCATATCTGAATGCGATATTGGACAGGTGCAACGTAACTCTATGATGCGTTCCTGGTCATACATAGATATATTCGGGGAAATTGCAAGGCAGACAAACTAGCCAAAAAAAAACACCAAAGAGAGGCTTCCAGCTGCAGAAGTTGACCCCCATATAGCAATGGAAACAGTAAGATGCAAAATCTCCACAGGCTCTGAAACAGGCTAATGAGGGATGGGGTATCATTGATAAGTGCCACCATGTGGGACTCCTACAAATTAGCAGAGTACACTTTGGTACTCTAATAGTACTCTAATGACTTTTGCCGCAGTTGAATGCACGAAGAAGATGAGGAAACGCCCTTCTATCTACCCAGTCCTTGCCGTCTTAAGAGTATATAGAGAGAAGCGTCTAAAATACGTCTAGTGGTAAAAGAGGACAAAACAAAGTACAAGCTATCAACAAGAGGGGTCAGGCAGCAGCGAAGAATCGGGGGGAGCATCACTGCGGGCAGCTATAACTTCGAAGTAGTCAGGACCTTTGTCTACCTCGACCCCGGTATTAAATCTGACAAGAAAATCAGTGCGGAAACTAAACGAAGACAAACTCCGCCAGTTGAAAGGTCCTGTGTTGAACAATTAAGCAGGTTCTAGACTCTTGTCTTCCCAGTCCTATTCTACGGTGCGGAATCATAGACTTTATCAAAAGCGAATGCAGATATCCTTTTTTCATAAGATTTTCGTTCCCGCTTGCGTTGATGAGCTTAAGAGATCGAAGGACGAGCTATACGATCTGTACAGAGACACTGACCTAATTAAACAAGTGCGCATTGGACAGGAAGGGGACACCAATGCTCCAGCTTGCAGTCTGCCAATCTAACACGAATGGACAACTCGGTAAAGGAAGCCATCGCCTTAGGTGGCGCGCACAAGTAGAAAGGGATCTTATAGATATGGAGTGAGGAACTGGAGGCAGTTGTTAATTGGAGAGTTTTGTTGGTTTAGGCCCGGGTTCACTGGAAGCAGAAAGTATTACCGAAACGGTAAGACGGAACACTTCTGGATTTAATATGACGTCTGTCTAGCTGTGCGTGTGCGTGCAAATTGATGCAATTTATGCGGAGTAGCGGAATATAAGGACTTTTTTCTTCGGCTCCACATTTAAATCGGTTGAGGGGTTCTGAAGTTAGACATGGCAGAAAAATGATTCGAATACCGATTTGGATACCACCGAGAGAGTGAATTCTTCATCACGGTTATTCACTGTGTCTCGAGCTCTTAAGCCCATTCAGTTGAGGAGCTCATAATTCATCTGCGTGATAGTCCTGACTAAGCAGCAGTTAAACGTCATTAGAAGCATATGAAAGTCCTGTTTTAGATGTGGCTTCGGACCAGTGCAGTAGGCTAATTGCATTCAGAACTAAAGTGCGTGTTATTTTGATGAAGGTAACACTAACGCGCTTGAAATGGTGACAGAGGCGAGTCTACGAGTCTGTTAAGCCTCGGCGGTATGGAATGGATCATCATATACTCGAACAGCTCTGGAAAATATTCAAAAATTATTTCCAAAGTGAGTGCTGAGTTGCAGAAACTCGGCTGAATTTTAAAAGAATTTCTACTCAAAATGACACCTCTTTAGCGGCATGTTGATTTTTGCTACCTGTCGTAGGGTTAAGGGCGTTCATATCGCCTCCACGCGGTCTGGTTCTGCAATGCGTTTCAACTCCTTTCAACGAATCCCAAGTGACCGCGATTCCTCGTCAAATGTCCTACGCTACGATTGCTTAGCCCGATCCGTTTTTCTGCCAGACTGAGAGAACTGATTCCATTGCATGACATACTTCGCAATGGAATTGTCTCCCTCCCCGCCGCGCGGTATGGTATTACAGATCCACTGCCACTTTTTTCATCGTGTGGTAAAGTCTATTGTCTCCTGACGTGTTCTCATCCGCAGAGGTCAATAACTGAACGTGAGTCTTCTCTTCTCTGACTAGAATGTTGGATAAAGACTTCGGATTGTTAACTTACAAGGTACACCTCACTCAATGCTTGACACTTCAAAGGTGTGCTCTAAATGGGATTGAAAGTTACGCCAATTTCGTCGCAAAATCATCTTTCGGACGAGGCCTAACTTCATCTCAGAGACTATGCCTACTTCTTTAAAAATGAAACTGGAAACCGCATTTGTGGCCGCAATTGAATGATTTGATCTTGGAAGGGCTTTGGTTTCAGCAGGATGGCCCAACGAGCCATAATGTTCATCAAATAATATATTTTTCGCTCACTAAGTTTGCTAAGCGTGTTATCAGCCGTTTTGGGGACGTGCCTTGGCAACACATATCGTGCATCTGCGCCTGTTAAGGCATGTTGTTACGTGAACGATTGAAAACGTGTTTTGGCAACAATTGACTGAAAAATATCCATCGATCTAGTCGCAAAATAGAGCCACAAGCGAGTGGCAATGTACTGTGAAAATGGGTTACTGAGAAGCTAGCCGAGGCAGCCATTTGAATGGAACTATTTTTCATAAATAATCGGAAGATCCTCTCTCTTCAACAAAGCAACTTTCATTTAAAAATATTGAACGCTGTAGTTTTAGTAGCAATTTTAAAAAGAAACCAACAGAAGGCCCTCAAATAAATATCGCACTCGAGATTTTGATGAACCTTTGCGCGTTTGCAACAAGACTGTGGACTTAACTACAACTACTACTAACTTCGAAGGCCTTACAGCCACATCAGCCTATATAACCAACCCTGTATAATGACTTCAACATGAAGGATCCCTATCATATTTCCAAGGCGAGAACATTAGGAGTCAAAAATTGCAGACCAAAATCAAGAGATCACGATCTACACCGATGGATATTGGTACGGGTGCAGCTTTCTACTCGGAGGCTCTGCAAAAACAGTGTTTTCCAAGCTGAGATCCTGGCAGTCAAGCAACCCTAAAATCGATTAAATGGCGATGCACTGATCAACATAAGACACCATTCGATCAAGCTCTGCTGGATTCCTGGACATAGCAATATTGAAGGGAACGAAAAAGCCGATGCCTTGTCAAGAAGGGGGTCAGAAATGAACATCAGTCTAGCTGACACCTCCATACCGCCACCGATTGGTAGATTGTGCAATATTACGGACGCCCTAGTAGAAAAAGAAGCTAACTATTCCTGGTCATCCAGGGAGGACTGTGCCACCTCCCGTACATAAACTAAATAAAACTAAAACAAGAAGCCTTTCGGCACTAGACCGACCCTCCATCCGCATGTTAACGGGAGTAATCACAGGACATTGCGCCATCGGAGCTATACTCAGCAAATGGAGCGCAGGGTCCAACGATTTATGCTGAAGCTGCGGTGGCGAGGAGGAAGTGGAATCGATCCAACATCTGCTATGCCACTGCCCCGCCCTGCAAGACCGACGCCTACGCACTCTAGGATCCAGGTTCTTCGCAAGCATCACAGAGGTAGCAGTAGTCCAGATACCGGATCTCCTTCTTAAAAACTAGCAACTGGTTTTCAAGGCCACAAATTAGACAGGTTCCACCACGAGTTACCTTCCACCAAGAATAAAACGGGATTCACAATGGACCAGTAGGTCCTCGAGTGAACGTGATGAGTCCATCACACACCCTTCTTAACCTAACCTAACTACATCTACACTTCAGCCGCGAAAGTAGGATACTTCTTGGATATGGTTCGAATGGTTTGCTGAAAATTGACAGTAGCATGTCCAGTTGATAACACTCTCCTGATACCATGTGAACATTCTAGAACCAAATTACAATTTCAGAGATTATTCGCAACGTCGCACTTCTGAAAACTACCAGCAGAGCCCTACCAGCAGTGCTTGATAAGACCACAATTTGTCATATTTATTCCATAGTCACATGCCATCTAAATACAACATTAATCCGGCTGACACCGTATTACCATTAAAATGCAATTTACCGCGCCTCTCCACCCACTAAAAAAGCCAGATAACTTATCCAACAAAAACCATCTGTCCGGGTAAACTTTATGTCATTGTTGACAAAATAATATCCCCGAGCTTACATGTATGACATCTGTCAACTAGCTGCTGTGCGCAGCTAGGAATACGAAACTTTGTTTATAAATAAATTCCAAAAACTAAAACCTCGGTTACGTGTCAGCACACTCCTTGTGCATTGAGTCGTCGCAGCGGACGGGACCACTGCTACCTGGCGGAGGTGCGCCGACCACAGATTTATGCTTTCTTTTGTTATTTCCCGTACCCCCATCGGATTAACATATTAATTTCCATGAACGTAAATAAATTCAAATAAATGCAACCATAATGCCAGAACACGATCGAAAACAGATTTAATGATTTACGATCTCGTGCAGAGCATTGACTTTTTAATTTCAATTTGATTATGCTGATTGGGCGAATCCACAAACGGGGACATTCACTTTTCCCAGACTAGCTATACTTCTTTGGAAAATCGTTTCGTTTTAATGAAATATTTATGACTTTTTTTTTCCCCAACCATATTAAGATGGTTTTCCATGTTTTCACTCCAGCTAGCCACTCGCCTCGCGATACATAGATAGATAGATAAAAAACTAATCGTTTGCATAATTTATTCGTCACTTAAAGGAATTATGTTGCGGAGTAGTATTTGCATTTTAGTACTTCATGCCACTGCATACATGGTTTGACATCTTTCTCCGATCTCTCTTTGTTTTACTACACCAGGGTGGAACGAACTGTCCTGACGGTTCAGTTCGTACCACACCGACACCTTACTTTAATGATCTTTTTCCCGACTTTAGAGTTCAGGCGATCAGTACTCACCACGTCGTCCCTAAGGACGACAAGGCCGGACAATAACAGAGGAAATGTTCCACTGTACCATCGTGGTCGTCATAAGCAGCGCAGATATTGCTTACCAAAGTGGGACAGAATAAGAGCCGCCGATTTTTTGCAGATTTTTTTGCCGTTTGCACTTGATCTTTCTACTTCCAGCAGAGCTGTGCCACCGAGAATTGTGTTCACGAGAAATCTAGTCTTCGATAGAAGTACTTATCACAGATGCATGCAAATCCAGCTCTGGCTTGGATCATGAAAATAGTTTTTCTGAGCCCTGTTTTGCAAGTTCTCTTTTCTTTGGATTTCAGTGTGACCTGGCACACAGACAAGACGCAAAAGATCAGTCTTTCAACGCTTCCAGAAACTCCGATTCATCAAGGAAATCGGACTGGAAGAGGTGATCTAAGTCGAGGATCTCAACGACTAGAGCTCCAAATCGGGATAGCATAATAGATCGATAAAGGGCGCTGTGCGCATACACCCCTATAACCAATCAACAATCTACAAGTCCTTCAACCATGGAAGTGGTAAAAGGGTAGCCCTGAGTGCGGCTTGACTTTCGCTGCAGACGGATGCGCTCCTTTTTCTTCAACCTTTCTTCACAATAAAGCACATGACCGTTAGTATTTCGTGGATTTCGGTTTGGAAGACATACGCATACTGACGTAATGGAGAATGGAGTTCAATATGCAGCGCTCTCCACAAAGAACCAGCACCGGAACTCTGTATAGTTTTGGAGCCATCCTTGAAGATACGACGAAATTCTTTCCTCCACTCAGAGTCTAGCTTAATCCATTTAAGCGCCGGGGGAAAGCCAACTATGTAGTTGTGTTGCATCAGCCGGCATATTAGAGTCGGGTCGTAGGACTGTTCTCATCGAAGCTCCAGTGTAAATGGTACCAGAAACCGCTTCCTTTAACACAAAAGATGGCTTTCAGTGTGCAGCCCTTGATTTATCTTTTAATATCGAGCGGGAGAGAGTGCAAAGCCAGCCATTGCTAGGGGAGGCCCCAATGCAGGGGCAACTTTAGCAAATGAAGCAGTCACGTAGTTACGAGAAAGTTTAACAACCGATGTGTAAGCAAAGATTGTAAGCATTGTAAGTCGTATAGATCCCAGAGACCCTTTCCGGCGATTAACCCCAAAGGCCCTTTTGCACCACCAGAAGGCCATCGATGTTTGTGGTGGCTTTGGACTTTGATCAAATTTGATGAGAGAAGTTTGTTCTCCAAAATGATGGAATTGGAATGGTGACACCTTTAAGCTGAGTTAGATCTCGTCAGCTCTTAATAGGATAAGCTGAAAGTCTATTCCTAGTTTACCACTAGTCGATCATGTCTAGAAACATCTGCACCTTGGAGCAGACACCAGCTAGGCATGAATTGATAGATAGAATGACAATGTGATCCGCAAAGGCCTGAGCGTAGATCCCAGACGTATTGACAGCAGTTAGAAGCACCATGTACCTTAAAAGAGGAGACAAAATGCAGCCGCGATTTACCCCCGTCGTGGCGCACTCGCCACAACCCGCTTCGGCTATTAATGTTCTGTTCAAAAACAGTGCTTTCAAGAAAGTAACGTTTTATCCCCGTCATATTGTCTAGCGGAATCGCACATGCTATCAAAGGCTGAATAATCTAAATCGCCCTCAAAATCGACTAAGATGCCAGTCACGTAGGTACTTCTTCCTATCGAGCGGGCCTTCAATCCCTTTAACAATGGTGTGAAGCGCGGTTTCGCAGGACTTGATAAGCATGTTGGATCTCAAAAAGAGGATATTTACATTCGAAAAGCAATTTTGAGCACACGCAGTCTTTCCATGCTTTTAAGCAGGAAGGAGGTCAGACTGAAGGATCTGAAACTCATTGAAACCTTTGGTATGCAATTCGATAGCTTCACCACACGAAATGCAGAGTAGTATCTAAACTTGGTTGTGTGCGTCGTTTTATTGTTCATTTCCGGAGCCGAAAGTTCCAGAGAGCTGGTGATAATTTGGTTTCCAGGGAATGGAATCACTAGCCAGAGTCTGAGGCTCCCCTTTTAAGAACCTTTACCATTCTACTGGGTACGTTTAGTGATTTGACCCTGCGGCAAAGTTTTCTCTCTCGATTAGCGAATCAGCCTCTTAGGTTAGGTTGCTAGGTTGATGAGGGGAGAAAAGATTCAACTCATCCCACTTAGAACTTGACAGCATTGTGTTGGCTCTGGCTTGTCGTATTTTGGCCAGAGCTTCCTTGATATATCACAGGCGGTAAGCGAGTTCCAAATTTTGTTTGCTCACGTTGCTATCTTACATCCAACTCTCTCTCTGAGGTTACAGAGTGGAGGCTTAATCTATTAAAAAGCTCGATTAAGGTCTATTGCAGACCGTTTTCTTGCAAGTTCGTCAGCTATCTCATTTCAGCCTCTTATAGGAGTACAAAAAAAAAAAAACAAATACTTGACGCAACGGACTGTATGCGGTTTAGGTCCTAGCTTCTCGCGACCATTTTCACACAAATGGAAGGGACCTACAGCTTAGAGCCATATCCGAAGGGCAAATTGAGCAGCTTTCTCTTGACAGTTATTACTCTCGGACGTTTGTCAGACATTCGCGAGAGGTGGGACCGTGAAAAAACTTTTTAGTGTTTCTAGGATTCAAACGTCGAACATCTCGCTCAGCGATCCAACGCACTAACCACTTGAGCCACGGCGCCCACCTCTTAGAGGACTATTATACTTAAATCCTAGTCTACCGTGAGGGATATGTTCAGACGTTTTCTGCACCACGGAACAAATTTTTTTGGTCACGGGACACGACAGTTCAGAACAAGTAGTAAGGCCTCCATCCAGATGTAGAACAAACGGCTCTAGCTTTTGTGTTTGAGTGAGGCTCTGACCGACCAAGCTTCTCCTTAAAGTGGATCGAATTCAATTTTCCCAGATTCCTGGTCTTAAGCAAAGGTTCGATTTGGCATTCAAGTCGGAACTCGTAACGAAATATTCGCCTCTTCTGTAAGTTTAAGCGTAAGGTGTGCGAATTTAATTTCAAGAACGTATAAAATATTGTCACGGATGGCTTACACTGATTGGCACCTTTGACCTTGTTTCTTCAAAATTGGAATTACCTGAAAGAAAAAATAAAAACAAAAAAAAATGTTTCATTAGCTTGCGGCCATTAAAGATTATTTGTAAATATTTTGATAACAGATTACGTTTAAGATTTTCGCAACTAAATTTTAGTTAGCGGCATTAATCGCGCACGTCAAAGTATCTATAAAACATTCTCTAACTGTCCTTGGGATGTCGTACTGTTTGTCCTAAATTACGAGCCCGCTCAACTAACGCACTCTAAACATGCAAAGAAACTGTTTATCCACAGAAATGTCGTAACCTTGAGATCGTAAGCAAAAATATATTGACACGCTACTTGAACCCAACAAGAGTAGCTTATGGTGTCAATGAGTTTTGACGTTTAACGTAAATAATTTAATATGCAATGTAAGTCGTTTAGGTTAATTGGCTTATGGCTGTGGAATGGTTTTAGAAAGAACCTACTGGGACCCATCTGGACATGAATAGATTACAGAATATGTCAAATAGTTTCGGTCATACTTTGGGAAAAAGCCAAGGACCTGTAATCCTGCGGCCCCCGCAGCAGACACTGTTACGGAACACCTCTAAGTTGCGGTGCTGGACAACAACAACAAAAGCGACCTCAAACTCACAAACGAGCAATGGGCCTTCGTAGAAACAGCCCTTATAGACCGAATCTCCACAGCTCTCTGCGATACGTCAAGCCAAAATCCGCTATTTGCCCAATAGCGGTTTTCGTATCCTATCCTGCCAAAACGAATTCACCTTAAATTGGCTCAAAGGAGAAATTGGCAAAATGGAGACGCCATGGGAACATCTCAGGCTATCAATAGCTCCAAAAAAAAGACCTCCCAACCAGACCCAAAGCCAGGATCCATAAGCCGGGGCCACTGAAAATGAAAGAAAGACTGGAACAATTTCTTAAAGGACTAAATCCTGAGTTCCAGACAGATGACTGGAAAGTCATGTCGATGGAAAAACCCTCTGAGACGGGCCAAGGCGCTTTCGTCATGCTCAACAGGGAGACAATCCTGAAACTACCATCGACAGTCTTTAAGGTGCGAGTCGGACTAAACATTGTCAAGGTGAGGCCAATCCGACAAACCGGGGGTGGCGCCTACGGCAGCAAACTGCTCTGATGATGAAGTTAATCCAAATTAACCTTCATCACAGCAAGCTGGCCAGTGCCAACCTCATTTCCTACATCTCGGACCACAACATTGATATTGCCCTTATTCAGGAACCGTGGATCTCTAATAATAAGATCTGCGGAATTAACTCCAAGGAGTTCAACAGTAAGCTACGAACCTGCATCCTGGCAAAAAAATTTATTAATCTCTTTCCTATCTCTTCCCACAGCAATAATGATCAAACAACCACCAGGCTTGAGAGGGCTAACAACAAGCCACTCATCATTGCGTCGGTGTACCTCCCCTATGACAGCGAATCGCCACCACCTCCTGAATCCTTAGTGGACATGGTAACGGGCACGGCCGAAAAAGGATGGGACCTGCTGGTCGGCTGTGATGCAAACTCCCACCATATTCAATGGGGAAGTAGTAACACTAACACTAGAGGTATCCCACACCGGGGGAACACAATGGATCCGTTGAGACCCGAGTGAGACTGCACCCTTCTTTGGCGCTGAACAACCAGCTTCCACCCACTGCTTCGACTGCTGTTTCGTTTCGGGCGTGTAGTGGTGGACCCATGTCTCATCCATGGTGACAAATCGCCGCACAAAATCGGTCGGATCCCTATTGAATCGGTCCAAAGATTAATGTGAAACTGGTTTGTGCATTTGCTTTTTATCGGCATTCAGCAATGCGGCACCCATCTTGCGCAGAGCTTTCGCATCCCTAAGTTTTTGTGCAAGATGTTTCGCACCCTCTTTATCCCCTCTCAGCCTCAGCTATCTCACTCACCTTCACTCGCCTATAGTCCAACACGATATCATGCAATTTTTCGATGGTTTCGGGTGTAGTTGCGGTTTTGGCCGTCCTTCTTAGACGCATACACAGTCACAACCCTAGACTGTCGTATAACGCATGTGTTCCTATGTAGTTTACCATAAAAAGAAGCTGCATTCTCATCAAAAATGGCGCTATAAGCTAATGAGCTGTCCATGCTAATAAGACGAGCCACACTATCTCGCATATATTGTAGGGCTTCGGTAGCGGCAGAGCGTGTGCGTAGGCCAACCTATCTATGACAACTTGAATTCCAAATTCGAAGAAAATATTTGCTAAAGGGTATTTGACTTGAAAATTCTCGCTTAGCCTTAACCAAATAAATAGGAACAGAAAAAAACTCAAATTGCCTTCATCACTCAGCTTTTAGCCTTCGAGTTCACTAATGAATCTATTCAAACACGAATAAGTATCTCGCAAGTCTAGAATGCCTTAAAGAATTATTTTTCGTAATTTTTTTTTCTTTTTCCACTTCCTCAACTTTTTCATCGAAACCAAATTGGCAACATCTGGTTGGCAATCGAAAGTTCCCCACGTATCCGAGTGAACTAAAGTATCCAGTGCGTACGAGACGCAAAAAAAAAGATAAATAAAAATCCGCAATCAAATTATATTTTACGCTACTCAATTTTCGCGCCACATGTGCGTGTACGAGTATGTACCAATCGTATTCCCTCAGATCGTCAGTCATTTGTGGCACATAAGTGATAATGACTTAAAGATACAAAACAAACGAGCGTATGAATGTTCGGATACACACATTCGCATGGTATCTTATCCATTAAAGAAAGGAAAAAAAAAATGAGGGTATCGAAATAAAATTAAGACCTTGGCCAATGCCACACTTATGATAGCTAGACTGGTTTTTTTGACTACCTTTTTTGCAACAAAACAACTTTTGGAAAAAAAAGAAGAAAAATACCACCAATCCATCAGTATCGAGTGGTGTCGTACGCACGTGCAGTTGCGCAAGTATTTGTAACATTTTCTGTTTCGTTTGAAATGCTTTTTATTTTGCGCTGTTTTATGAGGAGAGAAAAGTGATTTTCTGCTGATTTTTCAAGAATGTTGTGACCCAGATACCTTTTTTTGCGCGCCGCCCATTGCCAGTGGAATTGCAGTGAATCAGGTAAGGAATAGGTATGTCTGCAGTGGTTACCTCCACATGTGCTCATAAGTCTGCAGTGCTCGATTGAAGTTGTTGGATTCCTACCGAAGTATGCACTTTAGACGCACTTATTACACATTGAAGTTCAATACTTGCTCGCAAGTAGTATCTTTGATGATTAAGAATAGTTATGGATTGAATAGCACTCTCCTTCTTCTTGTCATCCTTTCCTCCTCCTTATGTGGAACATAGGGCCTCCACGATACTTCTGAACCTGACTCTATTTGGTTCCTCTCTTGAGATGTCATTCCATGTATACTGCGCACGTTGAAGTTCTGCCTCAACTGTCCTTCGCCACGTTTTAGCTGGAGCTCCAGGGTGTCGGCTACTTTGCGAGTTCCAGCGAAGAGACTGTCTCGCGATGTAGTTATTTGGTTGCTGGTAGGGTATGTCCAATCCAGAACCATTTGCGTTTTTTGGTTTCGGTGACGGCTCTTTTGGGCTGTGTGGTCTATCTTGTTAATAAATACTTGATTCGGGATTCGATTTTAATTGAGTGTTTCCACGTTTCACATCCGCGTAGTACACTACTACGGTTTAACATTAGAGTCGAAAATACGTAGCTCAGTTTTTAAAGAAATATGGGTAGACTTCCATACGTTCCTTAGTTGGCTGAACACGAATTTGGCCTTAGAGATACGTGACATGACGTCTTGGTCTGCTCCACCTAAGTATGTAGAACTTGTTACGCACTCGATGCTTTCATTGCCTAATCTAAAATCAGGGGCTGCAGCATCTCCATAACCGCTGCACATAAGTTTTGTCTTCGGGATGCTAATCTCTAACCCAGAGCTGAAGATCACTAAGTCTGCTGCTAAAGAGGCATACGTCGTTGGCATATCCCGCATCTTCCAGTTGTTCAAACACACCCCATTGGATGCTCTGTCTACCTGTTAGAGCTGCTCGCATCACTTCATCCGAAGCCAGTATGAATAGCAAGGGGGAAAGAATACATCCTTGTCGCACACCAGTCTTGACTTCAAAAGACCTTGACAGCCTACCTTTATGCAGCACGCAGCATCTGAAGTTGGTGTGCATTGCTTTAATAAGGTTGACGATTTTTTCTGGAACGCCTTAAAATGGTTTTTTAAAGTCAATGAAAGCCGCATGAACAGATGAACTCATTACACTGCTCGAATATGATTCTAACTGCAACACTAGTAGGTACTGACGTTGGCCCCTTTTGTGACAGCTCCGCTTAATGCTTAACCCATTACTGTTCTTACAAATTTGCGAATGTCGTATCTCTGCCCAATATCTGCTCTGGTATCATGCTTATCGTCCAGCACTCGACGACGTTCTGGCAGGACCAGCGATCTATAGAGCCTGAATTTCGTACTTCGAGTAAGGAGTGTTGACCCAATTTGTTTTGCCAAACCGATGTAGCATTGGTTTTCAGAGGTCAGTATTCTTCGAATAACCGCTAAGGTGTCATTTGAGGAGTATATTTCAACTCAGAGGTAGATAAGTCGCTTAGCTACCTGGAAGTCAAAGCTATCAACTGCGACTGAAAGTTTGTCCTAAGCGCTGAACAGATGGAGATGGAGATCAAGACTTCAAGACCAACCAACTCGTTTCGGCTGTTCATCAACTGTCGTGAAAACCTCTACAATGGCACGCTGGAAGCGTTCAATGATGGCAATATCGTCTCTATGTCCCAGCAGCTGGACGAATTCTGAAATCGAAGGTTATCTGCCTTGACAATTGGTAAAGATGGGTTTTCCGAGAAACCAACACACGATCTGCCATAACGGGACTCGCAAACTCAAAAAAAGTTCATAACACTGGCAACCAAGTCTTGGGTCGATCGGTACTGAGTAGCTATTCATCATGAGCTACCAGGGAACGAAATCGAGATGAGCTCTTAATGGAAGGGTACTTGAGCAACTGTTGAGTAAATTTCTTTCGACCAATTGATTTTCGATCTATAAACTCAGGCTAAGCGGACTAAGAACGGCGATGTCTAGCAGCTGTCTGGGATGCGAAGAAGAGCCCCAATCACTTTCTCTTCGACTGTTCTGTTACAGAGAGAAGGAACAAAGGAAACAAAAACCTAAGAAGAGATGTCCTGTTCGGGCTCAGTTCCCATAGATTGTATATATAGTTTCGAGAAAAACTTAGAGTTTATATCCATAAACCTTGCCCAACTTTTTGTGAGGCTTTAAACCAGCTACACAGACTGGTTGTAAGACCCATTTTTGCATATAGCTCACTGGCAGGTATGGTGGAACGTACTTGAGAAGCAGTACCAGATTTTAAATCTCACTAATATCCACAAGACAGCGTGTACCTATCGGTGGATCAATAAGAACAACACCAACATCGGCAATGGAAAACGTGCTTAGTTCCATTCCGCTTGATCTATACTGCAACAGTCTGGCGGTTGAAACTGCTGTAAGACTGAGGGAATGTCGACTATAGTCATCAAACTCGTACCGCCATGCCTTAATTATATACCGCTGAGACTGGGAGGCTGCTGGGTATCATGCCATATGGATACCGCAGGTCACGAAAGAGCTGATGAGCTTGAAAAAAGGGGTCGGCCCTGTATGTATCTCAGGCTCCCTATATTTGTTACATATATGTACTCAGTTTTTTAAGAAAGAAAATTTAAGATGAAGCCACCGGTGGAGCAAACCGTCACTGGTTTCATCTGGACTCATGTGCAACAACCAGGACACTATGCTCGGCCTTTAGCAATAATTGATCCCCTTTTTTCGGTGAAACTAAGTCGTCATAATACGCAAGTGGTCTTCGGCATAATTATTGGTCATTGGTATGCATGTCCAACACCTCGGTGCACATCGCAACTACTATCGCAGAAGCTGTAGGGACGAGGAAGAAATTGAATTTGTTTGCCACCTGCTGTGTGAGTGTCCGATCCCATCCGTCAAAAGAGGACCCTTGGGTCTTCTCATTCATTCAGCTGTGTAGCCATTTAATTCTTCTGTAAAGTCAAACAATCTGATGGGAAGGAGGCATATATGACATTATTAATTGTGCATAAGTAAGCACAACTCTGGCTATGGGTATGGATAAGGCCGGGATCTTAAAATCTTTCGATGCCGAATAGTGTAAATTGAGGGCGAAACTGTCAGTCTTTAATCATGTCTCAGATAAACCATTGCATTGAAAGGCTGCTACCGATATTCTTGCTACGTGGGCCAGTGGAGCGAAACCCCGCACAACATCCATCCAGAAACCATCAATGCAGCCTTCGGGGTGTGCTTGACGCAACAGTGCTCTATGATGAGCAGTCTGAAAGACCCGTGATCTGTCTCATTCTTTTGAACCCTCTTTCAGCGACGAAGCTTGCACAATTCTCTGTCCAAATTATGGTAGCTGCTAAGTAAGCTTTGATTAAGCAATGTCCTCGTACATCGTCCTCTGGATGCCAACGATCGGCTGAGCTCACTATCAACAATTTCGGTCAACAAACCAAATTTGTCAAATTTGTTCTTGAGGTCCATTACCAACTGGAGAGTTTCGTCTTAAATTGCCCTGTCAGTCTCTGTCAGACACTTGCAGGAGAGGAAAAATTCGAGAAAAACGAATTGCATTGGTCGCAGCCCCATTCAAACTTAGAATCATACAAAGAGTCGAAGCGGCTGTTCAAAATCTGAATGACGCCCTTCTAACTTCATGTGAAATGTCGCGCCCAATTACAATAAATTCCCACAGAAAACCAGTACCGTATGGAGCCTCCATCTGCAGCAATTTCTTAACTAAACAAAGTAATTGAAGATAATTTAAGATTGCCGGTTCCTGTTATAACCATTTTGTAAAAACGCACCTCGTTCCAACGCCCCTACAAGCTACCACCTACCTTTCGCAAACTAATGGAAAAAAAAAACTCTCTAACTCCCTGATTATTCCGCATTCAGCAAACACATTACCTCCGCTGAAAAAGAAAAACTCCCCGCGGTGTTTACCATACACCAAGTAACTACCCCCCAACTACGAATACGTACTAAAATTTGGCCGATATTTCTGAGTCATTAAAAGGATTTCATTACTTTCCATGTTTCTTTCTAGTTGCCTTCCCTAACAGATTTGACTTAAGGTCAGTCTTTGTCGAAAAAGGTCATTTCACTTCGAAATTTCAGTCTCTATAGGTAATTCACTCTCCGTCACAAGGATATTACATTCAACTAGTTGGCTCGGGAAAGTACTTTTCCTAATGAATTCATTTATATAAAAATTTGCAATAAGGCGAATTTATTTTATCCTCCCTACCTTGTTCCAGAAAAATACTTTCAAAACCAGTTTCCTTTCGCTTCCTTCGGCCTACTCCCTACGCCGCGGCCGTACCGATAACCGTTCACCCATTAAAGTAAACACGAAAGGCTTAGATAATAATAAAAGCGATTGCAGTTTTTTTTTTCACCTTAGCATGCAATCGAAATTAAGGATTCGCCATTAATCAGGTTTCGCTCTCCTCTGGCACTATGGCTCCTTTCGATAGTATAATTGCAATTGGAATCGAATCGCCCGGATAATGAACGATTGCACTCAAATAAAGTTTGAACTAATTACGTGGATTGCATCTTATAAATGAATCTCAATTAAACTGAAATAATTATCGAAATGCATTCCGGTCACTTTAGGAAATGAAAGGTTTGGCTTCTGGCGTTCAAGTTAACACAAAAAAAAAAAAAAAAAAGTTTTGTCAATATAAAGTTTGAAGGGGAAAAAAAAGGACATAAGTTTGCTTGTAGCGGCGCATAATATTCAGTTTATCTTGAGGGTGTTTTACTTAAACTTTGTGCAGGATAAACATAAAGTTGCACACAAAGAAGATAATTTTTGTATTGTGAGGGAAGATAAAGTTTTTGTAAAAGCACTCGAAGTTTTGAAAAATGTTCTTAACAGGGACGAAGGAGTGTTGCTGGGTGGTTTGCATACATTACTTGCTCCCAAGTTGCGAATTTTTGAAAATTAGTTTTATTCAAGAGGGAGATTCACCTTCGATAACAAAAATCCAGGAGTAGGGACGATTTTTTCTGAGAGTTTACTATGCATTGGGAATTGGTCTACATTGTCCACAAACTTACTTGTACACGCAGGTGCTGAGGTTTTTCCCGTACTAAAACACTCGGTTTTCCGTACAGATTTTACAACTTATATTGGGTCTAAAGGTGGGAGGTCCTTCTTCTCTATCTGATATGCTCCCAGGTTTACAAGAATCGAATGGAAATCACAGATCGACTTTCTGGGGTACTCACAAAGTCCCACGATCAGAAGCTTTCAGGCTGATAGAGGTGTAGGTTGGTTGGTTTAAGAGGTTTATCTTGTACTCCTCACTTAAGCCTCCACTGGGGCCGTCGCCCGTCGATCTGTTAGGAATAGGTTAGGTTAGGTAGGTAGGGTGTATGATGGATACAACTCATTACGTCCACTCGGAGACCGAAAGGTCCATCGTGAATACCCTTTTTTGAATGTTGGTGGGAGGTAACCCGTGGAGAACCTATCTAAATTGTGGCGTTTGAAACCAGTTGCTACTTTTTAGGAAGTGCAGGAGATCCTGTAGCTGAACTACTGCTACCTCTGCGATGCTTGCGAAGAACCTGGATCCTAGAGTACGTAGGCGTCGTTCTTGCAGGGCGGGGCAGTGGCATAGCAGATGTTGGATCGACTCCACTTCCTCCTCGTCACCGCAGCTTCTGCATAAATCGTTAGACTCTGCATTCTATAGCTCCGATGGCGCAGTGTCCTGTGATTACTCCCGTTAACATGCGGATGGAGGGTCGGTGCCAAGAGGCTCTTTTAGTTTTATTTAATTTTGGCCACAAGGTACGAGAGGTGGCACAGTCCTCCTTGGAAGACCAGGAGAAGTTAGCTTCTTTCTCTACTATGGCGTTGGTAATATTGTACAATCTACCAATCGGTGGCAGTATGGATGTCTCAGCAACACTGATGTTCATTTCTGACCCCCTTCTTGCCAAGGCGTCTGCCTTTTCGTTCCCTTCCCATCAGTTGGGAATAGTAGTGTGATGTGGGAATCGTTCGTTGAGAGAAAATGGAGAGTATAAAAGGAGATTACGGAGACTTATCATGACTGATATATTCACGCATCCCGCAAAAGGGTTATGGTCATGCAAAGGTTGTTAGAGATGTGATTTCATGTAAACTCAACGAATTTGACTTTTTGAAATTTTTTTTAGGATCTTGATACTGCCTACTAGTTGACACTGAGATCTAAAAGGTCTATCGCGCCACACGTGCTATTAGCCAGGGATATGTACAACCTTTCTAATATAAATGAGCATGTCCTTAATAGGGGAACCTCTGAATTCCTCAGGATTGAGCCGTATTTACCAAATGCATGTCGCACATTCACAAAGAACGCGTTCAAAACATTTATTCTTTTCTATGCAGAAGCAAAATACTATTTGAAGCAACAGTGCCTTGAGACGAAGCACGCCAGCTTCTATATATGTATAATACCGCTTCCTGATCAGTTTTCCAATGAATTCGACAAAGTAGATGCTCACAATTATTAATCAAAACTCTGGTAACCGCTCATACCACGGAAGGATTCTTTACTAACATTCTTGATGGCCTCCCAGCTTCATTACTTTCAATGCCTTGGTGACCAGAAACCTATCCTAGTTTGAGTTTATTGTGACCAGCCCGAGATTGCAACTTTTAAAGCATCACTTGACCACCTAGCATTGTTTAAAAAACACAAATATTTGATGTGACAGACCGTATAAATAGAAAAGACTTTCAGTCATATCGAACCTCTTTTCCTTTTCCTTTTCGAACACTGGGCCAGGACGTCACTTGAGTACTGTTTGTCTGTCTGACAATATGTGTATTGTAGTGCCCTTAATGTAATGGTAAATGAAACCTCAGCACTATTTGCCCAATCCTAAAAAAGGAGACCTCTGAACTGCGCTAACTGCGGAGCCATCAGTTCGTCAGCAACCTGATCGGCTCATATCAGTGTGGTTTTGGACCAGGAAAGTCCACTATCGAGCAAATATTCACACATATTGGAAAATCCGCAGAAGCTTCAAATCAAGGCCCACCATCTTCCATCGCCTTCAAAGCCACGAATGACATAATTCATAGAGACGAGCTACACAGAGCAAAGTCTAGTTTTAGCATCCCAGCCACACTCGTCCGCTTGTGCAGGATGGCAATGGAGAATGCACGCTGTTCCATCAACATCGGTAGGAACTCACCGATACTTTTGATTTCAAAAAAGGAAAGGCGAAGCGCTGTCATTCGACTTCTTCACCATCGTTCTTAAGAGAATAGGGCAGAACTCAAGTCTCAACACTAGAGGCACCATCTTTCAAAAGTCCTTCCAATTACTTGCATACGCCGATGATATCGACATAGTCGAAAGGACGCAGCCGGATATCAGTGGCCCTTACGTGAATATTGAGATGGAAGCAGCAAAGATGGGCTTGACGTTCAAGACCAAATATATGCTGTCAACAAGAAAAGACAATCAACACCGACGTATTGGACAGAACGTCATCGTAGACAGATATAATCTTGAGGTAGTTAAGGACTTTGGTTATCTAGGCTCCGGTTTTAATACAGATACCAACACCACCGCTGAGATCAAACGAAAAATAACTCTTGCCAACCGCTGTTTGTTTGGGATAAGGTCCCAGTCCTGCTCGATAGTGCAGAGTCATGGACTTTGTCAAAAGTTGATGAGGTTCCAGTGCATAGACCGTGAGTGGAGGAGGAGTACAGCGACATCGAAAATCAGAAGAGTGAGTGTCCAACGACTGAGGTGGTTGGGAAGAACACGACTTAGGTGACGCGCGCTAGTGAAAGGGGACCTCAACCAACTTAGCGTGCGAAATTGGAGACAGCTAACTAAAGACCGGTGGGCGCCGTGGCTCAGTGGTTAGTGCGTTGGATCACTGAGCGGGAGGTTCGAGGTTCGAATCCCAGAGAACACCTAAAAGTTTTTCACGGTTCCACCTCTCGGGAATGTCTGACAAACGTCCGAGAGTAATAACTGTCAAGAGAAAGCTTCTCAATTTGCCTTTCGGATATGGCTCTAAGCTGTAGGTCCCTTCCATTTGTGTGAAAAATATAACACGCACAACATGAATGGTCGCGAGAAGCTAGGCCGTGCTCTGCATACGGTCCGTTGCGCCAAGACCGAGCTGGCTGAAAACGTTTGAGGCCCAGTTCCACCCGGAACTGGCCTTGTATAGCCACTGTGTAATATGTTGCCAAGGTATATATTTACAATTTGAGTTTGCCCCGTAAGCCTTCACTTCAAGATATCTGATTCTCAGGACACGTCTAGCTCATGCATAAAAAAATATTGTATAAGCATGTTTAGGGGTCCATAGAAGTTGTATGCGGGCGTAGTTCTTATCGTATGCGCTGCTCTAATGCCCACAAACCTCCAATGGCTGATTTACACCACCCTAGGCTGTCAAAATTGTCGTAAATAGCTAGACTTAGACATAGTCCGTTGTGTATCTCCATTTAAGTGCGAAAGAAAATCGCTGAAAACATCCTCTTATCCAACGAAATGTTCGCTCCACGTGTAGCCCCAAAAGATGCGAGTATTGATTGATTTTTAGCAATTAAATCAAGCACGATAAAACTGAGTCAACAAACTCCTTCTATAGGCATTTGATTACATAATACCCCCAATTGAAAATTCATAAAATCCAAATCAGTATTCAAGCTGGGTGGGTCCCTAAATAAACAAGCACCACGCCTCCATCACTTGGAGTAATCTCATTACTTTCATTGAAACAATTAAGTAATGACCCGTCACATGCTCTCAATATTTTGGAAAAATAAAAATTGGCACAGGAAAACCAATTCCATCCATTTGCTTGGCATTCCCATTAATTCCATACCGTCCGACTTACTGAACCGCTAAGAAAAACAATCTGAATCTTGGCAGTGCCAAAAAATAGAAAAAAAAAAATAAAAAAATAAAATTAAGCTAATCGAAGTGCTCCTCTCCGAATAGAAGCAAGGAGTGCCTTCCAAACTCGTATCTCTTTGGCACGTATCTCTAAATCGCAAGAAAATATCTCATCACGAGAAATATCTTAAAAATCGGATTCCATCGCCGAGTGTTTTTGAGAGGTGCTCATCGATAGCGGTACTGCGTGTGCAGTCAATATTACTTGGAACTCAATTTGAATCTGGCACTGAAAGATTAATCTGGGTGAGTGAACCCGTCATATTTCACTCCAAGTCGATTTTCAGCAGAGTCTCGGTAGCAATTTGCTGAAGAAATCCAATTAGATGCGCGGAGTTTCATGTTTTTTTTTTTAGGAATTAATTTTAATTTATTTCCGGTTACATTCGCACAGCAGTCATAGCCAGAGACAATGGGAAATGGATGCCTTCATTGGATTGCTGAGAAAACGCAAACGCATCTTTTGTTACGAAACAATGGAAGTGAGTTTTGCACTCCACCACAGCGATTGAAGATACTAATTTGCATTGCAAATACGTAGATACATATATTTTCGTCTTATTGCCGGTGCTGGTGAAGTGTTGTAATGGTACCACTGTTTGTCAAGGCTCTTGTGGATTTAATTGAAGGCACTTGGAAAGCTTTTCGCATCGCGTGAGGGGTTTCAAGAGGCACGAATATCGCCTAACATGCTGAAATGCTACAGATAAGACTGAATACCAGCGACTTTTTGCAGGCAGATACTTTTTCTTGTAGTCCTTTGCATTAGACCACAGAGAACGTATAATTTTCATTCAAATTTGTGCGGAGGCAAGACTGAGAATAATAGTGAATCTTCTATAGCTGAGGGCATTGACAGCACGTCGACTAAGAAGATGCCTTTATTCCTCCGGATTCCGATTACGTAAGAGTGACTACTTTGCAGGAGAATAGTTACTGCCTTAGTCTGCCACCCAGACACGTAGGATGCGTGTATAGAATTTGCGTACACCTTTTAGAAACTAGGCGGGGTCGTGTCTTCGAAGCCCGTAAATGTAACGCACCGCTTACAAGTAGTGAGACAAATAGTCCAGATTGCTGTGGACCACTTCTGAGTACGTTGTTATTGGCACAATAAGACTCAGCACAAGTTTTCGTCGAGTTTCAGAAGGTGTAAAGCTAGCTGTTAGCCACAGCTTACGGCCATAAATCCTGCCAATCCCCATGTTCACGTGGCTGAATAGCTAGTAGCTGATTCAACTCTGTCCCAATCGCGGTTTTCCAAGTAAATAATACGTAAACTGTCAAGCTGAAGCGTTCTATTTGCAATAGGTAAATAGGGGTTAATTAACAAACCATTCAGTATGACCCATCTATATATGCTTGCTAGATCAGCGTTAAGCAAGTAACTAAGCTCGTCAGTTTTTCAAAAAGGGCGACCTAGATACATAGAGTTGGAGATCATCCGCGTAGAGGTGCATTGACACATGTGGGCAGACAAGTGGTAAATCATTTATAAAGATGCAAATAAATATGGGTCCTAAGATGGAACCTTGAGGAACACTTTGTGTAATAATTTCGAACGCAGAAAATGAATAACCGTTGGCAACTCCTTGCATTGTGAGGGTGAGAAAACTCTTTATAAGTTTTAGAGCTCTTTCGCTGAATCCAAAAAGGTGTTCAAGTTTCCAGCAGAGAATGTCATGGTTAACATTGTCAAACGCTTACGAAAAATCAAGCAGACGGAGAAGAGTTAGATACTCTTCCTCTTCCCTTTAAATGGTCTTCTGGGTTGAGTTATGGGTCAGTTGGATCTTATACGCGTGCAGGTGCAGGTCTTTCGTGAGAGTTCGCTGTAAGCTACATACTTCTTAGAGTTCTTCTGAACGATAACGAATTGATCTTCCAAGGGTTTCAGTAACACCTTTTTTCACTCCGACTACATATGTTTCAGTACGCTACGCGCACGCATGAGTGAATTATTGTTATTATTCCTCATTTTTTTTTAAATTATTTTTGGAGACTTATTTCAACGAGTTTTAAGAATCATAACGCGTTGTTTTTTCCCAAATTTACCAATCGCAACATTGACAGATGTCACATATGGAATTGGAGACTCTCTATCAGAACTCCTAGCCTGTACCAGAAATGAACTAGCTATCTAAACCGATGGATACAAAACAGATGTAGGTACTGGTGCTAGTGTCTGGAAAAACAATCAGCATCTATGTTGACAGCCAAGCAGCCATTAAAGCGTTACACTCAACATCGGTGGGGTTCAAGCTCATAAAAAAGTGCATTAAAAGACTGGGGGACCAACAGTGGCCAACAAGGTGAACATCTGTTCGGTACCGGGCCACATGGAGATGCGAAGTACCCTAAAGACGGATGAACTAGCCAGGGCAGGATCGCATCTAAGTGCCTCGCAGGCCCTTCCCGATGCTAGCACACCGCTTAACACCTTGAAGAGAAAGACAAATATGGAGTCCAACGAGAAAGCTAACAGGCGTTGGCATCGATTAGATACATGTGCCAAAGCCAAATCGTTATGGACAGTCTATGACAAAAAGAGATCCACAGATCTCATGAAAGCCGCAGGAACACTCGAATAGCTGTCGGTGTCGTCGGACAACCCACAACGACTTCTGTAGGAACTGCAGGGACGAAGAGGAAATAGAATCCATTCGCCACTCGCTATGCGATTGTCCAGCACTAGCCACTCTCTTGGGCGCTACATACTTCCCTGCGGAGCTAGATGATCTTAGAAACATAGAGCTGAATAAACTCGTGAGATTCATACACACACATATCTTCATGGTTCAATTTAACCGTCGATAATGAAATTTAGGTTCTCAGGGGGGTCTCAGATGGGCATAATGGACTCAATGTTAGTCTCAGTCAGCCGTTAGCAGTCTCCCGTTAACTAGGGCACCGTATGCCCAACCTAACCACATATGAAATTTTCAGGATTGCCAACTTTATAGGAGAAGACTGGAGCGAAATTTAAATACGGCTCTCGTATTGAGAGACCCTTTATCACCCATCCTTTGTCAATCTCTTGGTAATGGAATTAGATGTTATCATTCCAGACTGTCAATTTATATCCACCACACGGTCAATAATTTGACGCGTATTTTCGATGTCGGCAGATTTGCACCGCACCTGATGCAATAGATTGCATCATATGCCTGCAATTAAGCTTTGGAATGCTTGACTCATTACCAAGAGCCAAAACGTTAGATTCCCTTTGCGATTGCATTTTTGTTTTGGCACAGTGCTTTCTCTTAAAAACACCGATGTTTCCTAAACTCTTCATCGTTTCTAACTGCCAAATGCGATTGATATTTAGATTGGAATCCTTTGATACATATCTTACAATTCTGAAACCAACCAAATGTAATGACGGAGCCTGAGGGTTCTGCTTGAAGTTTTCAATCGGTTTTGAAGTCGCTCTCTAATCTTAATCGGTAATGACTGAGCCTGAACGTTCTGCTTTAAGCTTTCAATCTTGTTTGGAGTCGCTCTCTAATCTAAATCGATGATGACAGAGCCTGAACGTTCTGCTTGAAACTTTCAATCGGTTTTGAAGTCGCTCTCTAATCTAAATCGGTAATGACTGAGCCTGAACGTTCTGCTTGAAGCTTTCAATCTAGTTTGAAGTCGCTCTCTTATCTAAATCGATGATGGCAGAGCCTGAACGTTCTGCTTAAAGCTTTCAATCGGGTTTGAAGTCGCTCTCTAATCTAGATCGGTAATGACTGAGCCTGAACGTTCTGCTTGGAACTTTCAATCGGTTTTGAAGTCGCTCTCTAATCTAAATCGGTTTTGACTGAGCCTGAACGTTCTGCTTAAAGCTTTCAATCGGGTTTGAAGTCGCTCTCTAATCTAAATCGGTAATGACAGAGCCTGAACGTTCTGCTTTAAGCTTTCAATCTAGTTTGGGGTCGACCTCTAATCTAGATCGATAATGACTGAGTCTCAACGTTCTGCTTTAAGCTTTCAATCTAGTTTGGAGTCGCTCTCTTATCTAAATCGATGATGGCAGAGCCTGAACGTTCTGCTTAAAGCTTTCAATCGGGTTTGAAGTCGCTCTCTAATCTAAATCGGTTTTGACTGAGCCTGAACGTTCTGCTTTTAGCTTCCAATCGGGTTTGAAGTCGCTCTCTAATCTAAATCGGTAATGGATGAGTCTGAACGTTCTGCTTTCAATCGGGTTTGAAGTCGCTCTATAATCTAGATCGATTCTGACAGAGCTTGAGCGTTCTGCTTGAAGCTTTCAATCTAGTTTGGAGTCGCTCTGTAATCTAGATCCGTAATGACTGAACGTTCTGCTTAAAGCTTTCAATCTAGTTTGGAGTCGCTCTCTAATCTAAATCGAATTATTTCTAGTGCACAATGTTCAACAAGCCATACGACGACGTTTCACTTCGTTAATGTCCCTGCAGTCTTCCCAGTCTTATATTTGACCTTGACAGTAATTTTCCATTGCCATTCAACATGAAAACATTTTGTTTAACCAACACATACATTTCATGGTTAAAAGAATTCATAGATTGTCTTGAGTTATCTTTTCGCCCGCATGCCCTTAAAATATATGAAATTGGGTAATTCCCCAATAAAAGACAACAAACCATCAAACCAAAAATCGCATCCATACCACAAACAAAACCTACTTTAGATAAACGAGATTAACACACGATAAGATAAAACATTTAAAAAGAAAATGTAGGTAAGTAGTTGTTAGAAAATAGAACACTATTCAGTGGTCTCATGCGACTTAATGACGATGACGACTTCTCCATATCTTAACGGACGGAGTCTTTGCTACTCAAGACAAAAATTATGTTAAGTACTCGCTGATTTGATTATCAGATACTTTTACTTAATTACCCCGAAAAAAAAACCGTGTTCTTGGTAACGATAAGTGAAAGTCACTCAGGCAACCTGTGGAACCGAAACATGATCGGTGTAAAAAATAAACGCAAACCAATCTGCAAATGGGCGATCAAAAAGTGAATTTGGGTTGTGAATCATGAAGAAATGAAGAAAATCATGTCTGGCACGATCATACAGACATAATTACAAATTTATCTGCATACAAGAATTTTCAGGTTTTGATAAGTTGTGCAGTATCTCCCAACGACAGATGCATGCAGTAATTTATTGCGGACCTGAGGTGTTCGTCCGTTTGTGCGAGGAAAAGTTTCCAACCTGATTTTGAAAAAATTTTGATCAATCTCATCGTGTTGTAAAACCGGGGGTCGAATTTGATTTTTTGACACAGGTAGTACGGTTGAGGTCGTTTTACTGTGCATGGCAATGTAGGTCATAGTTAGATCGATTCAAGATGGCGAACTAGGCTGACGGGATTCATTCTAAAAAAAGGGCAAACCAAGCACACAGACTCTATCCCGACCAGGCGCTTCTCGATGTACTTAAGTAGTTGAACTAACACCTTATTCATTTATCTGTGGTTGGTGTTCCTCCAGCGGGGTATAAGCTCACATAGCCCATTCCTTACCAAAGATACCTACTGGGATCACTCGATACTATTCTCCTTTGATAAGGTAACCAGTTTTGGGGTCATAATGCTGCATCATCACCTCCAGGCGTAAACCACTAGATTCTATCGGAGCTCCGATTCTAGTCGTTTCTAATCGGAGCTCCGGACTCCCACCGCTGAGTCAGCGTCGTGGAAAATAGATGGCGGCGGATAAATGCTTAGTGAGCCAACAACGGCGCTCATATCCCGAAGTGAATTGCTCACATCGTTTTTACTGGCCCCTTTATTAGGGGATTTAATATTGGAAATAGTCCTCCAAAGTGAGGCCGTGCTAATTCCTTACCGGTGAATTTACCCCTCCTCGGACACGAACCTTCAAAGGGCTTCACTCTACGACTAGAGACTTACTGACCCATCCTCGTATGTACCTGGAACTTGCGCATACTGCCCAGAAACTTAAATCTGTCCTCTCGCAGTATAAGACAAACATTGCTGTCCTGCAGGAGATGCAATGGATAGGATCAGGTATACAAAAAAGTCCAGATAAGAACCATACCTGTCTCGTGTGTTGTGACGCGCTACAAAGCCATAGAGCCATGTGTCGCATATCAAAAAACGTCACGACACACCACACGACACAAGTGTGGTTCTAGCTTAAGATGTGGGTTCCTAGTGAAACGTCGGCTCAGCTCAAGAGCCATTGACTTCAAACCGATGAGCGACCACCCGGCCTTATCGGCCTCAAAGCTACGTTTTACAACAGAAGCTGTGCATGACTGTAAGCCAATGATAAAGACACTATCAAGCACGAGTTTTCGAACTTTCGTGAAGGAGCCTATAGAGCCATTGAAAACTCGTGCGACAAAAATAACATTTCGGTAGTTGCACGAGAAAGCTGACTGACAGATGACTACAAAACCCGAGGGCCGGCATTTCGTAAAAGGGAAGGGAATCTAGTCACGAATGCACATATCCTGATCCACATCCACACCACATCAGCGAAGAAATAACCCATTTTTCAGCATAAATATGTTGGTTTAGCTATCGTCAAACCGAAAATAATAGGGCCACAAGGCCTAATGGCCCACCAACGAGCTTCTGGAGCCTTTTGAGATACACTGACCGGCAAACATCAGTGTGATTCCAGCAGATTGTCTATAAACCAAACCTCTTACTGAGGCAAATCCTGGAAAAGACCAGCTAATTTGTAGTCAAGGCCCACAACAAACTGGATACGATAGAATTCATCGTTCTCTTTAGGTCGTCTAAACCGTGGGGCATAGGGCGTCGATAACGCCTGCGCTTGAACTCTCTCCAAGTCATCCCCATTGATCTAGATTCCTCCTAGACTGTCCTTCTCCAAGTCTATGGCGGCCCACTCGTCTGCCTGATTAGGTAAGTGGATTGCATTGGAATTGTCTTCGCGCCGTAGGGTGTGACCAATCCACTGCCACTTCCTCAACCGCATTTTGACGTCTATTGGTTCCTGGCCCGTTATCGCGTGTTATTAATCGTTCGATATGCGGTTCGGCCAGAAGATCCTTAGGACCATACGAAGACATCCATTTATGAAGATTTGCAGCTTGCTTGTGACGACGTGTGCCACTTTCCAGGTACTACACCTATAAAGTAGGACTTTTTCCACGTTTGATCGGAACAGTCTCAGCTTGATTTTTGTGCTGAAAACATTGCTTTTCCAGATTGTAGACAGCATACCGAACGCAGCCTTTGCTTTACAAATTCTGCTGTCCACATCCACTTCGGTACCACCATCATCGGAGACCATACCTCCTGAATATAGAAAACTGCATACTTTCTCGACTTGCTGTCCGGCAACGTTGAATAGAGAGGCTCTACAATGCAATTGCTTAATTTGAGATGCCTTTCAAACTGATCCAGACGAGCATGTACTAGATTCTGGAAAGGAGATGAGATTAGTTCGGCCATCGACAGGAGTTAACGCGGAATGCAATATCTTCCGTTTAGCAGCTGGGTTGCTTTGAGTAATTTCGACGTATTTAAGGTGCTTATCTCCCTTAGCACCTTACTGGGGACTCGATACAAACTACTGAGACCTGTACGACAAACAGTATAGCAGAGCAGATATTGAGCGAAAAATTCGTTGCCGGCAAGGCAATTGGAGAAGAAGATGCAACCGCAGACCCTACGAACTATAATGTAGGTGTGCATGCATCCATTTTGTCTCGATGGGAGACTACCAACAGAAACTGATCACATGAACCCGATATAAGCTTTTGAAAGGAGATTAGCTACAAGAATTCCTGACAGATTGTACTGGAAGAACCGTAGGAGCATGAAAAAGGAGCTGGCATTCTACACCGATGGTTCTAAGATGGACATTGGCACGGGAGCCGGAGTTTATTGTAAAGCCCTAGGAATAAACCACTCCTTTAGAATTCACGACTGCAGCGTCTTTCAGTCCGAAGTCACAGCCATCATACAGGCTGCTGAAATTATTCGCGAGAGTAATATCGTTGGCAAAACGATCACTGTCTATATAGACAGCCAGGCAGCCGTTAAGGCTCTGGACTCCGCGGTAATCAGGTCGAGGCTTGTGAGAATCTGCAAGTCACTTCTAAACGAGATACCTAGAGCCAATGCGATGACCCTCTGCTGGGAACCAGGGCACATGGATATCAAGGGAAATGAAAAGGCTGATGAGCTTGCTAGGAAAAGATCGGCGCAGCACTTATCGCGGGCCCTTCCTTTTGTAGTAACCCCAATCAGTTCCTTACGGAAAAAGATAGAACATGAAGCCATCGGTCCAGCAAACAGACGCTGGGTTCATCTGGAAACAGGCGCAACGGCCAGGGCGCTATGGCCGGCCTTCAGCAAGAAGAGATCAACCTCTCTGGTAAAACTTAGTCCTTATAACGCACGGGTTGTTTCTGGCATAATTACTGGACACTGTGCTATCGGTGTTCACGCAGAACGACTCGGTGTGCTACATAACGACTTTTGCAGAAGTTGCAGGGACGAAGAAGAGATTGAATCTGTTCGTCATCTGCTGTGTGATTGTCCTGCCCTATCTGTCAAAGGAATGAGGACTCTTGGAAGTTACTTCTTTTCGGAACTGGAGGACTTAGGAAATGTAGAGCTGACGGACCTCCTGAGATTCATATCATTATCTGGGTGGTTCTAACAGCGGTTTTCTCACATGTTTCCAGGGTTAAAAAGATTGGGCACAATGGACCGACCTGGTCTAAGTGAGCAGTGACTATGTCACAAGGCACCCATCTACCTAACCTAACCTATAATGTAGGTGTACTCTAAGACCCATGATGCGTCGCATCTTCGAGTCCCAGCCCTGTGCATGTGATATTCATGCGAGAGGAAAATGCTTGGATGGAAACTGCTGGCTTAATGGAATCTTGACTCATGACTAAGCACACTTTAAACCTGTTTGTAATCAAGTCTCGAGAATACTTTCATGTCTATCTTGGTCTCCGTCTCATCAATTTCTAACTCCAACCTTGGGGTATAGGACTTTACACACATTAAACCTTTCAAAACTACTTCTAATTATTGAAACTATTGGCAAGTGCCAACAATCTATTATTCAAGACATCTATCTCCTTAACCACTCCTTGCTTAAATTACAGAAAAAAAATGTCATTAAATCGATACTTCATTTGCATTATTATCAACCACTCTATCGAGCAAAAACCCAAAAAAAAAAAAAACCGCTCCGCATCCCCTGCCAAGACATCAAATCATTGCCATGAAAAAAATAACTCGGTTAAGGTTAAAACACTTCCATCTCTGCATTGGATCTTTTGAAATTCTAATATCTTCGTCATGCATAAACACAAGCACGCATAAACTGAAAATAGTTTTCGGTATCTTTGCTGTTTGTGTGAAAAATTTGCATAATTAGATACGAGTATTCAGCTATCACGTGGATTCTACACGCCGCGCCGCCGGCAGCCACCATATGTAAACATTCGATGTAACTTTGTGCTAATGAAAGCGAATTAGGTGCTGGCTCATGTGTTTATATAAAACTACGTTTATATACGAGAATTTTGCGTGTTGTAGGGAAAACACGAGTACAAAAAAAAATGGAGCAGTTTCACTGTGAGAACTGAGAAAATTATGCTTTCTACCGTAAATCATGCATTTGCACGAGTAAACCCGGCGTGAATGTAATTTTCGCCGCCGCTGCTGGTTTTAATTGCGTGAAATGTGTTTCACAGTCAGGAAATAATGCTTTTAATTTGAATGACGCTTGCAAAAGATGGATTCCAACAAACGTGTAAAAAGGGACGGAATGTAGAACGCAATTTGAGGGGTTCCAACAAAGGCACTCAAAACCAAGTCGGGTTATTCTAATTCTATGAATAAATGAATTCATCTGGAGAACGATTTTATTTACACCTCTAGAAAAGAAAATTGCAAGCTTTTTAGGCACAAAACTTATCAAAGCAAAGGTAGCAAAACATTTAAGAGGTTCGCATGGAAGCGAAAAAAGAATGAACTTAACCCCTTCGGTGGAGAGCCCATAAAAGGCAAAAGCCACGAAAGAACAATTCATCACTGTCAGCAAGCGTTTCTTGGAAAGAAATGTCAAATGCTAATTTCTGGACACGAAAACGTGTCACGTGACTGTTAGGTAATTTGAAATCGGAGTAGAGAGCTCAAAGTTTTGTGATTGCAACTTTTAGACAGGCATTAACTAGAAATGGAATCTACTTGATTATTGGACTGATGTCAATGTCAGTTGTGCACTAATTGAGGCTAAATTTAGGAAATAAAAGAACTAAATAAGTTGTGGGAAGTTTCGATCAGATAGACCTTAAAAGATACACGCTAAAGGCACGAAATGTGTTCATCTGTTCAGGATTATTTGAAAATGTAAGCAAGTGACAGAGCAAGAATAGAATCCACATCCAGTCAACGAAAAGCTGAGACACCGCCTTTTCATCGAATTCAAAGCCGGATACGATGACATCCATCGCTTGAAATTCTACAAAGCGAGCGGACTTATATCTCACAACATACAGAGCTATGATTCCTCTTACCGGGGTGTACACATCACATGTCGAGGCCATTGTTGGTAGTCAACTCGAGTAACTCGAGTAAATTCTGCAAAGCGACTGCTGGATTTCAGGATTTCAGCAAAACATGCACCGGACTCGTGCAAGGCTACCATGTAAATTCTCCAAATTTAGCAGATAATTCATGCACAAATGTACGCAGAAGGCAATAGCCTTACAAATCCGTACACTGGCGATATCGACATCATGCATAGATTGTGCCAAGAGTGCCGTGGTAGAAGCCAGCGGTGGCAAGGCCAAGTTTTAAGGCATTAACTAGCTCTAGAATCGATTCGATATATTTTGTCAACAATTTGTGCTCGAGCTGATACAAAATGTAGGAAGTAATAGAATTAAGGAAGTTTTGAGAACATTTTGATCAAAGATACCGCTAAAGATACACGTTAAAGGTATGAAACATTAGCAGAAGTTTAAGGAATTTAAACTAAAACAGATGCTTATACAGTGCTTACCAACATACTACATGCAACCGCGCATCATACACTGGATGTACGAAGCAATCATTAGACCTATCATTTCCTACGGATCCCTAGTCTGGTGGACAGCAACAGGAACAAAGAGCTACGTGCAGGAACTCTACAAAGTACAAAGGCTTGCATCACTTTGTACCACGGGAGTTGTGAAAAGCGCACCGCAATCAGGGCTGGATATGATTTTACATCTCCTGTCCCTGGACCTGTTCATCAAAGTTTCTGCGACAAAAGGAACTCTTAGACTGAGAGAATCCAATTTGTGGAATTAGGCCACCCATGGACATGCGGCAATATTGCGTACAACAAAGAGAATGGGTGGGAAATTTAACTCTGAAAGCTTCACAGCCACACCAGACTGTATAACTCCCTATAATGACTTCAACATCGACTTCCCTATCATATTTCCAAGGCGAGAAGATTGGGAGTCAAGAAGTGCAGACCAAAATCAAGAGATCACGATCTTCACCGACAGCTCGAAGATGGATATTTGTACGGGTGCAGGTTTCAACTCGGAGGCTCTGCAAAAACAGTGTTTTCCAAGCTGATTTCCTGGCAATAGAAAAAGCCGGTATATGCATAGAAAACAGTCACCTCCCTCCGTCGGATATAACTATTTTCGTTGACAGTCAAGCAGCCCTAAAATCGATTAAATGGCGATGCACTGATCAACATAAGACACCATTCAATCAATCTCTGCTGGGTTCCTGGACATAGCAATATTGAAGGGAACGAAAAAGCCGATGTCTTGGCAAGAAGGGGGTCAGAAATGAACATCAGTGTTGCTGACACCTCCATACTGCCACCGATTTGTAGATTGTACAATATTATTGACGCCATAGTAGAGAAAGAGGCTAACTCCTCCTGGTCATCCAGGGAGAACTGTGCCACCTGTCGTACATGGCCGAAATTAAATAAAACTAATTCAAGGACCCTTTTGGCAGTAGACCGACCCTCCAGCCGCATGTTAACGGGAGAAATCACAGAACACTGCGCCATCGGAGCTATGCTCAGCAAATGGAACGCAGAGTCCAACGATTTATGCAGAAGCTGCGGTGACGAGGAGGAAGTGGAATCGGTCCAACATCTGCTATGCCACTGCCGCGCCCTGCAAGAACGACGCCTACGCACTCTAGGATCCCCGTTCTTCGCAAGCATCGCAGAGGTAGCAGTAGTCCAGATACCGGATCTCCTTCTTAAAAAGCAGCAACTGGTTTTCAAGGCCGCAAATTAGATAGGTTCCACCACGAGTTACCTTCCACCAAAAATAAAAATGGATTCACAATGGACCTTTCGGTCTCCGAGTGGACGTAATGAGTTATATCCATCATACACCCTTCTTAACCTTACCTAACAACAACAAGAGAATCTATTCGATTAGACACCTGATGTCAACAATTAAAGCACAACAAATTTAGGAAATAACAAAGCTGCCTGGTTTTTCTATGGTCACCCTTGCAGGTGGATGTAGCAACTGATTATGTCTGCTTCCAACTTTTCGACAACATACCTTTTAACACAAATACTTCCCCAGATAACGTTGGATCTGTTACTCCTTCCGACATTATTAACTTTTTGACCTCCATTGACGTAATTTAATCTGCCACGGATATTGAGCCGCATGTGTTAAATCAGGACGGACATTCTCCCAGCGTCTCCTTCTATTAGACGGACCGCTTGGGATAGATGCAGTTACTTACTTAAGCAACTGCATCTAGGCTTGTTGGGATAGATGTTGATATCGAGATAAAAATGGGTTCCTTGACATGAAAAGAAAGGGGCTAAGTGCAGTCCCTTGATGCACGCCGCCGGGCGGAAAATTCGTGGGTATTTCTACCGCGCACTTCACTCACGTTTTCGTATATGTACTCGTATGTTATGGATTATTATAAGTGATAAACATCTTTTTGATCCCTAATGTCCTCATCGGCGCACATATGAGATCCCCAGGAATTCTATCGAACTTTTTCAAAAGGCAGATGAAAACCATTGAAGATCTTTGTGGACTTTGAATGGATCTTGACTAGACTTTGGATTATCGCATTGTCTCCAACAATTTTGAATCACAGTCCACTTAGTAGTCTCACTACTCCCTACGATCGACGACAATTGAACTCCGACAATTTAAACGAATAGGTTAGCTTACTCCCACTACTAACCCCACGTGGAAAACCGTGTTAAGGACGACTATGCCAAGAAGCTTGTCATGGCAAATTAGTATCAATGTACCCTTCAATGACAAGAGTCTCAAACTTAGACTCTCTACCGATATATGTATACGCAATGTAGTCTGTGTCGTCGCCATAGGCCCCTAAGTAACGTAAGATAAACGTATACATCGTCTTTGGCTTGGATACTAAACAGAAGCCTCCAATAATCTCTTACTTAAGCCTTCTAATAAATTATCTAAAAAAGCCATACGCTCTTAAGACAATATGAACTTCATATCCAACTGTAGACGAACGTTAGCCATGTTGCTTAAGTATGATCTCATTGCACCACTATCGGTATCTCTTTACTCCACGCGCCTAGTTACCAAAGCACTAGATAATCAGACAAAAAAAAAAAAAGATAAAAATCACTCATGGTTGAGAAATGGGTAAAAGGGGAAAAATTTGTTTTCTTTCGCAAAAGCAACCTTCACCTTCTAAGCTGGTTACAAAACACGATTCACATCCAATTTAGCGTAGAGAATCAATTAATCCAATCAATGTCATGTGTATCTACGTTGCGTTGGCTGGCCGAAAGTACATAACACTAAAAGCCGTAACTTTTGACGTATCATTGACATTCCTCACACAAGTTTCTATACAAACGGATGTGGATAAAAAACCAACAAAATTAATCTCGAAATTAATGAACTTGTCCAAGCACTAAGCTGGAAGTTCATTGATCTATAAAAGAACACATCGGCTGTCAATTTATTTCTCAACTGAGCACGTAGAACTGCACCAAATAACAACAGTGACATAAATCATTGGGTTCAGATACTTTTTCTGGTTCCCTGGAGAATTTTATTTACTCGAGCTAGAGAGAGGGCGATCGCTCCTAAAGTGCAGCGTAGACGAAACATACAGTTTCCTGTGGAGACGACATCTTAAGTTTTTGCCCAATCACATCCGAGCCAGTACTTACCATATGCGACACATTGTAAGGACACTTTCATCTCGGATTTTTATACCGTTTTTTAGGATATTTTCAGACTTGATGGAATGTAGATGTATGCATGTTTGTGTTGCTTAAATTGCGTTCAAATGGAAGCAATTTTGTCGCATCAATTTGCATATTCGAGAACTAGAATTGGGAATAACAATTGGAACACAAGTTGGCAAACTCCCAATGGTCTGGTTTTTTTATTTTTTGGTATGCGAGAGGTGACACTGCATAGCTAGACGTTTGCTTCTTGTTTTTTTTTTTTTTTTGTGGGCAGCAGTTTTACTTTCTGGTTAAACAATGAAAATAAACAAACAAAACGTTGATTGGTTTGGTTTAGTTTTCTTTTTATCTTACGAGTAGTTTTTCGTTTTTTTTCGATTTTTTTTTTGTAAAACGTTTTGCGGAAGAGGACACAAAATGAGGGCGCGGTAAATTGGTGGCATAAAGTTGTGATTAAAATAGAAACTTGGGAAAATATTTTGTTGCTTTCATTTTTTAGAAAATATCCGGAAAATTGCTTCTCGAAAAATTAAATGGTTTCGAGGAGTCGTTGCACTCAAAATATTTTTAGATGTCCTGCAATTAAATCTACTCGTACATATGCATGTAAATAAACTCTAGACGACAGAGACAGGCCATGTAGGCGTTAAAGAAATTGGCAAATATTTCTGCAGTTGTTTTGTGTATTCAAACTTTACTGTGCTAGAACCCCAAATGTGGGTTGATCAAATATTTACCGGCCTTCTGCCTATCCCTGGGAAGGCCAGACAAGCACTGCGACCTAGAAGATCTTTTGTGCTGAGAGTATTTATCCTGAGCAAAGATCAAGGTCGTGAAGGAACTTCAGGATCGTTTTCGCGGGTGACCGGTTGATTATATTTGGGGAACTGAACCCCCTTCCAAAGTGTCTTTCCCTGCTTCGAGCCATGGCGGGACAATCGCACACGATATGCTCGGCAGTCTCTTGATCTTCCAGACAAAATCGGCACATGTCCGTAGGAATTATGTCCATCTTGTGGAGATGGTAGTTGAGTGAAAAGAGTCCGATGAGGAAGTAAATGAGGAGCTTAGCATCACGCTTGTTCAATGTGGAAATGTCCTGACTTCTCTTGCTATCAGAGACATTGATGAATTTCTTGGCTTGACGTAGCCCAGTTGTTGAGTTCCATTTAGAGATTCTCGCTTGATGATCCCATGAGTTGAGCTCCATTTTTACGTGGCTGGTGGGTGAGCCGCAAAACGGAGACGGGCCAATGAATGAAGATTGCGATCCTAGTCTGGCTAGCTCTATTCCCTCATGTCCTGAAATCCAGTGAATTGTAATTTGATTGTGAGCAGCGAGCGCTATAAAGGGTCCAGGCAGTTCCAGTCGAGCTTGGACTCAAAACAAAAGGAGTTCAGAGCCTTTTTCGCCGCCTCACTGTCGGAAAAGATGACAATCTATTTTCTACGGAGGTTGCGTCTGATGCACTCTCTGGAACAATTGCAAAAATTTCGGCCCAGAGAAACTGCTTGTTTGAAGTTGGGGCCGTATATGCCTGCACCAACTCCGTTTTCTGTTTTTGAGCCATCGGTGTACCACACAGAGTGGGAACTGACGGAGGTTGGATGGCTTTGAAAGGACTGGCGAAGTTCATCCGAGAGGGCATAACGTCCGTAATACAAAACGACGGACTGGAAAGCAGCGGAATTGTATTTAGCATTTTTAGATGTCCAACTAGATCGCCCGGTTTGAAGTTGCACGAAAGATGAAGCCTTATGGCAGTGGCTGCGGCCGACTTCTTGATCCTTGTATGCAAGGAAGGAAGATCTAAAAGAGTTTCCAGAGCTGTTGTTGGGTAGGAAAGCATAGCATCAGCGATGCTAGTGCAGGCGAGCCTTTGGAGTACGCTTTGGATGGAGGTTTGTTCAGCCTTTTCCCACCACACTACTCAAACGTAAGTTATAATAAGACTATGATAGTGAGGTAGGTCCAATATATCAACAGAAATGTCGTGCTGTCAAACGCCCCTGCTATGTCCAGGAATGAGCACAGAGCTATCTCTTTTCCCGACAGTGGGCCCTCGATTTTCTTCACGAGGTGATGTAGGGCTGTAACGGTGGACTTGCCCGCTTGATAGGCGAATTGGTGTATACTCAGAGGTTTTTCTATAAGGATGGAGTTTCGGATGTGATGTGAGTATCCCTATAATGATGACAATTGACTTGAAAGCCTGGGTAGTCATGTGAGCACCACTTTACTACAAATAATTCTCATCGTTGAATATCCTTTATTGTGGAAACTGGAAGCTAAGGCTTGCATTTAATAGAAACCGGAGAAACTCAGTAATGAACATCACCATTGTTAACACGTGTCGGAATAGGTATAAAAGGTAATAAGTTGCAGAAGAATTCTAAAATTTAGCAGAAATAAAGCCGTACCAAGAAGGCAACCAGAAAACAAGAGCAGGGAGTCGCAAAAACTTGGTGATGACATATTCCACTTACTCGTAATTTTAATGGACATCTCATCATTCGGAACTGCCACCGTAAAAACGCAGTAGCTCAGTCAAAATATAACGAGGATGTGTAAAGTATTGACGCAGCGTTGCACCACCCGCAGGGTGTAAAAATTGCGATACTAAATCCCATGATGCAAGACGATTGTACTAGTACTCCAGATAGTGAAGTAACCATAAAGAGGTCGAATAGACTTTTCAAACCGCTTGAACGAGCCGTAAAAATGTCATCCGCATAAGTTTAAAGAGACACACTATAGAGCCGTTGCTAATGGAAAAATTAAGGGGCTTCATGCGACCGCTACACATGTTGGAACGTATCATAAATGATATGTCTTACGAGTCACAACAACGTTAAAAACGCCTTTTATATTATTTCAAACGACTTTAATGAGTCCACTGAATTTTTAAAAGATTCCAATATTTCGACTGTCGCACTCATTGACCTCAAAATTACTGACGTTTGCAGTTTTTTAAGTCAAAGTACAAAGGGGAATCAATTAACTAAATCATAAACCACAACTCATTGACTGGAACTGGGAAATGAATGACTGCATTCCTTCTCAACCTTGACAAGACGCTTCAAAAGACTCCGATTTGGCATCTTTTTTGTGGAATGTAGTGTACGATGTCCTTAAACTGAGAATTTCAAGGTTCAACACAATAGTTGTTTTCACTATTTACATAGTTCATGAAGGTGGAAGCTTAGCACTTGAAAGAGGTCGAGTACGATTGTATTGCACGAGGTGGCTAAAACCCGGAAATGGTACTCATCAGCAGACCCATCACGGGCTGGAGTTAATTTACCTTGAATATCTGCAATATTCAGCTTACTAACCCGAAAGTTTGTTGGGTCAAAATGTAGCAGAATATTTCCCTAAACAGCGTCGAAAATCTTTTTCAAAGATCCAATCAGGATCTACGCCATGGAAGGCCTACAAAAGAAAGCCAGAGGCGGTCTACCAAATTAAGGCACTGAAAGATATCACGGACCACAAACTTCGTCTGGACCATTGCGAAAACGTCTCAGGGTTGAGACAATCTAAACTACTTATCATGCTTGCTCCTATAAGGATATACTAAACCTCAATAAGGATAGTATCAGAAAGCTGGTGGGCTTTCTTACGGGCCATTGTGGCCTGAGATACCACCTTAACAAACTTAATCTGAGCTCAGACACGGAATGTAGATTCCGCTCGGAGGAAGACGAATCATCCGAACACATTCTCTGCAATTGCCCAGCATCACATTAGTTAAGGAGACGTATTTTCTTTAAACGAATATGTACGCCAGCGGAATTGAGAATTTCTGCTACTAAGGGCATACTACCCTTCATTAGGGAGGTAGTAGGTTTCTTAGACTAACCATACCCTTATGATAAAATAGATCTTTAAGGTCGCACTGTCTGCCACATGGGCAAGGGTAATTCATAAAAAAAACAAAAAACATTCACGGACGTAGGTTAGCAACAAAAACGATGAGGGCACTCTGACAGATGCAGATACACGTACAGAGTTATTCAACAGAGATATACGCAGACCAGTTGAAGCCATAGAGAGTTGAATTAGCTTCAGGGATATGTACCTGGCAGCCATCTCCACTGCCTAAGCTGCGCCAAAACAACGGAAAAGTCGCCATTTCTTTGTGGATATTGTCTTTCAGCTGTCCCAGATCCTGCGAATTATTAACATAAACACCACAGGCAGCGTCACCTTCCTGAAACCATATGATCCCCGAACCATGCTCGTTCATTTCGGGCTCCATAAGTACTTCAATATTTGTCTGCAGTGCCAATTTCCCATCAACACCTCGTATTGGATTTTCAATTCTCATTAAAATCAAAATAGGCTACGTTGGGCATGATCGACTTTATATATGTACATACCTACCTACTCTACCGCACAGTAGAGTTGATTTAGAGGGAACTTAATAAGCCACACTCTGTACATATACAGAGTATAAATACAGTGAGGTTTATTGGCATGCATGGCATATTATTTCCTGATGAAAAGTGGCTTCCACAATTTGTTGGCCCTAAACTCAGACTCTGATATTTTGAAATTTAAAAGAAATCGCTTTAAGCTTCAAAAATAGTGGGTGAAGCACTCAAACGCAACTGGTTCATTGTACTATCAGTATTATCCATTTTACTAGAATTTTTACAACTTTCGGAGAAAGCCGAGGAGGCATTTCAGTGACCCAGGGCTTACAGCACAAGCAGTCACCAAATAGGCACCACCTGATCCGAGCAAAGGCAGGACAATAACAATGAAAGTAATCGAAACTATCGACGCCATCTCCACAAGCATCGCAGACAATGGTGTCTCTTAACTCTAGCACACTGAGATGCTTAGCAAAAGAAAAATGTTCCATGGGAACGCCAATAAGTTGTCTACAGTCACAGCAAGAATGCAATCGCTTAGTCCACCTGCATCCTGGAGAGTCGTGCCACACACAACTGTGTTCGTGAAACACCTAATCGTCAATGGAGGCTCTGACCGAGGACACGGGAAGTCTGAACCCAGGTTAAGGGTGTGAGAAAACATCATCCGAGCCTTTCTTAGCAATCTCATTGGAGATCTCCTTTCCCGCAATCGCAGTATGACCTAGGACCCAGTCAAGAGTCAGACAGTTCAGTTTTGCAACCAAATTCGAAATCTTCTTGCATTCTTGAACTATTTTGGAACGGGTTGAGCAAGGCCTTAAGCGCCGTCTTGGCAGTGACAACAGCCGCCCGTGAGTCTGAAGTAAGGGCGATACCACAAGAGGGTATCACCTTTTTAATTGACAGCCAGGCAGCTATAAAACCAATTACTGCTACTGAAATTAAATCGAAGCTTGTGAAGTGCTGTCGAGAAGAGCTTACGGTCCTTGGAACACAGCACAAGGTATCGCTCTGCTGGGTCCCTGGACATGAAGGTATACCAGGCAACGAGAAAGCAAGAGACGGTTCTGCGGCCATCTCAAGACAAGCAGAACCACTCGTGAACATCCCGCCTTGCGGACTCAAGCTTGAAGCAGGGAAAACAGCGAACACCAGATGGACCTCCTTGAATACCTGTGTAATCACAAGGAAACTATGCCCGTCCTTCGATAAAGGCAGAACCGAGAGACTTATACGGGAAGACAGGAAATCCCTTTCCATCCTCGTTGGGGTTATCACGGGGCATAACTCTCTACGGTATCATTTGAAAAAACTACGTCTGACGGAAGAAGAACTCTGCAGAGGCTGCGGTGACGAGGGAGCTTTTGAGGACACAACCCACTTCCTATGCCACTGCCCTGGCCTCCAACACAGCAGGAACAAATTTCTAGGAAGTTACTTTTTCCAAGACCTAGATGACCTCGCCAGCACGCCATCAGACAGGATAATGAATTTCATGAAGTCCTCAGGATGGTTTGTATGCAAAGACTCGCAACAATAATGACCGGAGCAATTTAGTATCGGAAATGGGTTTCAATGGGCAAGGGACATCCTTTCCCCCAAAGGGCATCACAATGGGTCAGTATTGACCTAGGTGTGGCGGGGAGCATAGCCCACATACCTAACCTAAGGCCTTAAGCGCAACCAGACTGTGACTATATACGCAAATCCTTAGACTACGCCACCAATTCTTTGCAATATAGTCGGTAGCCATTAGGATAGCATAGACCTCCGCTTGAGAAACAGTGGCATGTATACCTAACGAGTGCTGAAGAATAAGCTCGCCTCCAGTTTTGGTATCAGCTTCTTTAACTTGTAGATGTCGCAGTTCATTTATCCTTCATTCGTGAGACCAGTCAATTACACTTCATGGTAGAAAAAGGCAATCGTAGCTAGCCTGGTATGTCAAAGAAATCTTTGATCATTGCTCACTGATAGTAGTGCTCTGTACCACATGAGTCAAACAAATTTGCAGGTGCCCCGGTCGCCTCAGAAGAAATATTTTCAATTTGATGGGGGGTTTTTCTTTAATTTAAAAATATCCCATTGAACACACTTTAAAGTCAGCATAGTCAGAAATCCCGCGTCAATCAATAGCAGGCATCCTCAAGATGCTTCTTAAGACACAAAGAAGACTGCCTACCTTGCAATATCCCCTCTATAAAATCATAGTTCATCTTAATATAAACGTATCCTCCTTGCTCCGCTAGATACTTGTCACTCTTCAAATTCATGTCTACCTTACAGCGTCTGCTGACTTGCGAAATGACAAAGGTGAATGTATCTGACACCCGCCTAGCCACGTCTATCATTTATCTTTCATCCCATTAAGGTATGCGCATAGTACTACAGTGTTTCTACTGTGCTATACGGAAGGTAGTTTCTCATGAAAAGTGCTTATCATTGAGTTTTTTTTTATTTTATCATCTATAGCGGGTCTTGAGCGCCCGTTTGATGACACTTAAGAAATCGGTGTTGGAAAAGTTTCCAATAACCGATACGCGCCGGGGTGTAAACACGAAACATAGACACACGCAAGGCACTGTCGATAAGAATAAGAACTACATTCATACATACACACACCTACACTTGTACATGCAATCGTCTAGGCTTGGGCAGCGCATTTGTAATTTAATTAAAGGGAATCGGTTTTGGTGCTGTTAATGGTCCCATAAAACAGGTGTAATAAAGCAATAACGCTAATCGGATGACGTAGTCAAGGTTTTCCTTTTATTACATCTCTTTGGAGCGAAGGAAGTGTTTTATTTTGCGTGTCGTGACTTTTAGAAGCAAATCGAATAATTTTCGATGCGGCCTGCAGACTCCGAAAGTGGGTGTGGGGTTGTAGAAAATTAACTCATTAAACTGCATTTTATGATTTTCAGAACTGTTAATGGGTGCAGATGTTTCTCGCGTCGCTTTGAAACGGAAATTTTAAATAACGTACCGCATTAGTGGCAGCCAATTAAATAATTGATTTATCGGTCGGGAAACCTATTAGTGCCGCATTCAAATACGTGATCGACTGTTTGTTTGATTTCCTCGTTGTGGTGCCCTTCAAATGCAGGCAGTCTAGTGCCTCAATTCGGGACTATGTAACGCAGGTTCAACTTTGCGTTACAGAAATGCTTTCAAAATAACGATTATGTTTGACTTTGGCAAAGAAGTACCACAAAACGGTAGAAAGGGATCTTGAAAGGAGATTCATGCGCGTCAGGCTTGACACCTGGGGACTAAATGAACTAAGGTAATTACTTACTTACTTAAGGTGGCGCTACAGTCCGGGGTGGACCTGGGCCTCAACCAACAAGCGTCTCTAGCCAGCTCGATCTTTAGCCAGCTGCCTCCAGTTTCGCACGCTCAGTTGGTTGAGGTCCCCTTCCACCTGCGTGCGCCACCTGAGTCGCGGTCTTCCTTTACTGCGCCGTCCCTCGGGAATGGATTCAAAGATTTTCCGGGACGGAGCATTTGTGTCCATGCGCCCTACATGACCCAGCCATCTCAGTCGTTGAACCTTCACTCTTCTGGCCAAGTCGATGTCGCTGAACAGCCCATAAAGTTCGCCGTTGTATCTCCTCCTCCTTTCACCGTCTATGCAGACGGGACCAAAAATCACCCGAAGAATTTTCCTCTCGAAGCAGCCAAGAGCGACCTCATCCGCTTTTGACAGGGTCCATGCCTCTGCGCCATAGAGCAGGATTGGGATGATTAAGGTCTTGTATAGGGTCACTTTAGTAGCTCGAGAGAGGGCTTTGCTGTTCAATTGCCTTCTTAGCCCAAAAAAGCAGCGATTGGCAAGAGTTATTCTTCGTTTGATCTCAGCGCTGATGTCATTTTCTGAGCTCATAGCGGAGCCTAGGTAGATAAAGTCCCTAACTACCTCGAAGTTATATCTGTCTATAGTGACGTTCTGTTCGAGACGTCGATGTTGGTTGTCCTTCCTTGTTGACAGCATATACTTAGTCTTGCCCTCATTTACCGCTAAACCCATCTTCGCGGCTTCCGCCTCAATACTCACGAACGCTCCACTGACATCACGCTGCGTTCTTCCGATTATGTCAATATCGTCGGCGTATGCGAGTAATTGGACGGACTTTTGAAAGATTGTGCCTCTAATGTTGGCGCGTGAGTTTTGCACAATTCTTTCAAGAACGATGTTAAAGAAGTCGCATGACAGCGCGTCGCCTTGTCTAAATTCTTTTTTGACATCGAAGGTCTCGGTAAAGTCTTTACCGACCTGAACTAAGGTGCTTGAAGTAAAATAGTACAGTAGAGAATGCTTCGCGCTTACGACTTACGACGAGAGCAGGAAACGTCACTATACTGTTAACATCCGAGGCGTAATCAGAAAATATAGTCGGTAGACTTCTACGACACCAACCGCCTCGTCATAATGGGAGCCAAATGTATGCACACGTGGTCCCATAAAAGCAATCCGATCAGCCGCGAACCTACAACCAAATTGGCGATATGCACATACATTACTTATGCACAGCAATTAGACGGCGTTTTAGGTATTTTGTTCAGGATATATCGAACCCAAAAACTTAGATAAAATATAGCCTGATACCGTACAAAATTATTCGATTTTTATGCTCATACAAAGTGTACTAGTAACCGTAGCAGATTTTTTAAATTATGGACACGCCCATGGACGTAGAGGCACTGACATCAATGAGATCAGCAGTAGTTTAGCAGTCGTATTCCGAGATAGTACCTTTATGGAGAATGCTTCTCCTAATATTACACAAAGCCACGCCCCCACATAGTACGGGTTCCACCGTTTCGTGCCCTTCTATGTAGACGGAGGCGGTAAACAATATCCTCAGTGTTTCTCTTTTTGCGAAGGTGATACTTAAGCTGGCAGTGATCAGAACGGAACCTCACAAGCCTTCTTATGTCGTCTTTGGTGTACTTTCGGATATCCTTTGCCTTTTTTATGGAAGGATCGAATGTCTTTTTGAGCTTCTCTGAGTGGGATGTTGTTTAGTGTGTACTTAAATCAGAGATTCCACAAAAGGTAGTGGGTCCAAACAAACAAATCAGAGGAGGAGCAGAGGATTTGCTGCCTTCAACGCCTACGTAACCCGGTATCCACCACAGTTTTACTTTGTTGCGCATGCCCAAGCTTTCCAGGTTTTTAAATCAGCAAAAAACTGACTTTGAGCTAATCAAGTGGGAGCTCAGAGCTTTGAGTATCGCTTGACTATTCGTGAATATATGGATTATGGCATAATTGCCTGATTTCAGGTTGATGCCAGCACATATTTCGATGACGTTCAGCTTAGCTTAGAAAAAACTGGGACTGGATTTCCAAGTCCAATCCAGTACAATCGCAAGAATCGATGTTTGATTCATCTGTATAGCACATGTTTCCTATTAGATAGAGCAACGGTGCGGCATTGGCCATAAATCACGGCTTAGGACCTCAATCTCGAACCTCCCGCAAAACAGAGTGATTTAGGCATTAACTTGGAAACCGTACTGAGAATTTCTACAACGGAAAAGTCGGATAGCAAGTCCATCTGATCCAAGTCCGCTCCACATCCCGTAGTTACCTGAATAGGTATAGGTATGCCTTGAAAAGCTGAAATAACTTATGGCAATCGACGGAAAGAGTAGAAGCAATTTCGAGTCACAGTACCGCATGAAGATGAGGTAATTCCGGCATAGAGGGCGCTTGACTAAACAATCCGAAAAAACTGGAAGCAGATGCGACTGCAGAAGCATGTGAAGGGTTAACAAAGAGGTGATAAGAGGCTACATCTCGCGTCAACTTTGGATGAAGAAATTTAACGGGTTTCTGTTGAGAATCACCTAATAACGCTGAAGGAACGCTTTTCATTATTTAAAACAGCGCAGTCTTAAAATGTTTGTTCTAAAGTCAAAACAACCTGTCCGATTCGGAAATTTTTAGCATATTGTATCTCTCTTGCCAACAAGGACAAAGTCGAAACCAGCTCAGGCTCTTAAATGATTTTAGGTCTCGAACTGATCTCCAACAAACTTCGACTATTGAACTTAATTGTGGTCTCGAAGCTATTATACCTGGAATCTAGCCATGAGTGTCAAAAAAAAAACGTTTGCATTTCAGAAATCGTAGGAACTCATCTCCTATTTTGCGAATATTTTGGAGGCTTGGATATTGAAGGCTATGGCAGTCACTTCTTGGACAAGTTCACGAATTTCATGCAATTTATGTTGCTATCCACAACAGCTAAATACAGTTTGAAGTGTTCGATTTTCCGCACGCCAATTCTTCCCAATAATATTGACCCCTACTCATCGATCTGTGCATGCGAAGTTCTTAAGTGAAATTGCGTAAGAGAGTCTATTCAGCGCGGCGTCTCTCTAAGCAAACAGTTTCGCCCTTGGATTTTCTTTCATCAAAGCCTAGACAGAAATGCCTTAAGACCGTCTGCCTACAGTGTGTACTCTCGCTAATTGGATTCCACCGCATGGCACATTTTGTAACAGAATTCTGTTCTATTCTCGTACTCCACTGTAAGCACAGTTTTTCAGATTTCTTTCCATTCTGGTGCTCATTAAAAGATTTCAGTACCGCTGTCGCCCCAAAAAACGCTTAAGGTCTGTGGATGGCTTAAGCCGAGCCGAACTGTCTTGTATTTAAAAAAAAAAAAAATAAAAAATCATGTACGTTGACTTTATCGGCTTTGCAATACCAAACGAATAATATCTAAATCACGTAAGATTCATTTATCACCTAATATCACCTGAAATGATATTGATCGTCAGTTTAAGTTCGACTTAGATACTGGTTAGACCCAACTGAACCGTTTCATATTTTAAAAGTGGAATTTAAGATTTTTTACCGTGCCTTTGATTAACATCTTCCGTTCCCCCCACTTTTATTAGAAATAAAGGGAATAAAAGGCTCACAACCGCAATATCGTTCCAGCAGAAACCATGGCGATTCGAGAATCAGATGAGCTAGCAAAGGAGGGCGCCAATCGAAAGTCCCATTGATTTGATTAATTTTGTTTCAAAACCGAGGCGATACAAAGTGCCAACGTCAGATGGAACCCTGCCGACATAAATCCGTCCAGACGTGAACAACAAACAGCAGTTTGAATTAAAGAAAGGAGTCCTCACAGGACATTGTTTGATAGCCAGCATGCCAGCAGACTGTGTGTGCCCTCTAACGATTTTTGTAGAAGTGTTGCGGACGATCCATCTATGCGCTCTTAAACAGAAAACCCGAGGTCATTACTTTTTCGATGCATAGTAAAAGTATTAAAAAGATATTTGACCTAAAGAGGGCGTGTCCATGAGCGGATTTCGAAAATGATTACGCTCAGATTTTTTTCGAGTCTTAAAAGACTTCGTGTGACATCTAGCGTCAATGTTTATAACATGAACAAAGATAGTGACAGGTGATACGTTGTAGTAGAAAGGATTTTGACTGTTTGAAGGCAGAGTCATGAGTTTAAATCCCAGCCGGAAACAATGCCTTGTCTTAGCCTCCGCCCAGCTGTAAAGCAGCTTTGGTAGTAGACTACCTATATTTGCACATAATGAAGATTTCGCCTGAAAATATTTAATACCAAAGAATTTATTTTTTAAAGAAGAAATTTCTCTAACTATCGTGAAAAGGCGCTTGATTGAAGCAGGCTTAAAAGGCTGAATAGCAGTTCGTAAACCTTTGCTTGGGTCTCAAAATCGACCTTAAATATTGCCGTGAGCCTAAGAGCATAAAAATTGGACGATGGAGGACTGGAGCAAGGTGCTATGGACTGACGAGCCCAAACATGAAAAAACTGCGAAAAGTTCAAAAATTAGAGGATGATTCCAAACTTATGGCCGGCAGTGTATGTCGGCGTGATTGGTCGGTCCGACCGCGTGGTAGTAGAAGGCTTTCACGGCAACTGATGATCAGGCGATCAAGAGGAAAATCAACAAATAATACACCCACTGTCCACTGCCTAGGACAAAACGTTACCAGGAGTTCATCTATCTCGGAGTCAGCACCAACTCCAGAAATGACAACTAAGTGTGAATTTGAAGAAACCAGCGCTACTAAAAAAAGAGGAAAAAACTTGGAAGAAAAAGTTAAGGCTAGAACGATAATCCTGGCAGGATAGCAGAGCAGATATTGACCGCTTTCGAACGAATAATTCCTCGTCGAATTTTTGGTCATGTGTGGGAGGAGAGCGAATGGAGGAGAAGATACAACTGCGAATTCTGCAAGCTGTACTAAGAGACAAGATACGTCAGTTAAATTGGGCTTAGCAACAACGAGCGCTTAGACAACTCCAGTAAAGATTATCTTCGACAATCATTCCCCAAATTCGAGATCTAAACTTCGCTTTAAAGAAGAAGCTATCACGGAGGCCAGAGATCTTGCATCTTCAGATATGCCGACAGTGTGTCTGAAATTGGCGAGGATGAAGGGCTACCATAAGCGCCACAACGATCAGTTGTTTGGTTAGTAAGTTGAATCACCGGAAATTCGAGTTCGAATCTCAGAAAACACCAAAAAGTTTTTCACAGTCCCATCTGTCACGAATGTCTGACACACATCCGAGAGTAATAACTGCCATGGAAATCTTCTCAATGAAAAAAACAGCCTTTCGAATATGGCCTAACTGTAGGTCCCTCCATTTGTGCGATGAAATACAAAACACAAAACACGAATAGTCGCAAGAAGCTAGGCACTGGACCACATACCTTTGTTTTGTTCGGAAGGCTACTCTGTATCAGACAGAGAATCTTCAGGGGCCGGGAGCCCGTCAAAGTCAAATTTCAACCTTTCAGATCAAAAGTGAAGGACTGAAACCTGTTGCATACATGCGGACTGACGCCCCCGTCTCTACCTAGACCAAACTTTTGCTTTTAAGGTCCATCGAAACCCTTCATCCCGTGCGTGCTACATTTTCCGTACGCATGAAAGGTACTTTCTTTTATTGCTGAATCGGAATGCCGTAATTGACAAGCGAAAGCGAAGTTATTACTCTCGGAGATTTGGCAGACATATACGACAGCTGGGATCGCGAAAAAATGTTTTTTCTTCTTTTTTGTATTCGCACAACTATAGACCCTTTGTGCCTACTCTTTGGTATCATTACAAGCTTCTTATTGGAGTCTGCAGTAACCTCCGAAATTGTGGCTAAACTTGCGCTTAAAAGTAATGGTTTGGTGGCCCTTGGTGAGTATAGCTTACGAAATACGAGACCAAAAGGATCATCAATTATTTGTAACTTTCTTGTTGAATTGATGATGCTCTGGTCAGCACGTCGCGTCGTCATTATCATCATCATCATCCGAATCAGAATCAGAATCAAACGAAGAATGAATAAAGAGGAAACAAACAATTCAGAGTAAAATTCTAAAATTCACCTGTCATTGCGTGTACACTATTTATCACAGATTCCCTTTTCACTACATCTTCCCTGTAAGGCCAAATGCCAGAGACTTGGTTGTGAGAATTTCAACCACATAACGTGTGTGTAATTATCATTTCGTCCATGTGGACGATGATGACTCTTTTTTTTTGTGTATATTCTCCTATTTATTTTGTGTTCTCCACTTACCTTCTTATAAACGTTTTAGCTGTCCATGGAGAGTGGTAATGGCAGTCATACACCACTAATGATGAAGACGACGACGATGATGATGATGATGATGATGATGATGATGACGATGATAGAGAACAAAAACCCAAGTAGACTGGGATTCTTGTTGGGATGTTTGTTTTCTGTGTTTGTTCCTGCGTCGTCCAGGCAAGGTAAATAAATCCCCCGAAAAAAAAAAAAAAAACGAAGATGAAGTAAAGATGACAGTAGAATTTTTTTGGAGTTTCCTCTCGCACTTTCGGTTCTATTTTCTTTGGAAATTGGTAACACAAGTAGATAGTAGAACGGAGAACACACTCACAGGCTTTTACTTTATTCACTGCTATCTTATCGCTGATAAAAAACACATCAATTTTTTTTATTTTACTTTTAATGGATATTTTCTCTTTCACTTTAATTTTATTTCTGTTTAGCACAAAATTTTTATTTAATTTTCGCGCAAATATCCGTCACACGCACTCACTATGGACACCGCGAGGGGAGCAGCTGAATAGAGCAAGTGGTTGCGAGAGAGACAAAACGAAAAAAACAGACGGGCGACGACGACGACGACAACGACGGTGGTTTGTGGATTGTGGTGGAGAAAAACCCTTTTTTACACTTTTCTACTTTTTACACACTTTTTTCTCACTTGCACGACTCTCACACGGTGGCGGTGTGTAAAGGTAGGTGAATGACGGGGGGAATTCTTGTAAAATTTTATTTTCCTTTGTTCTGGGAAAGATTTTATTTATTTGGTAATTTTTTTAATTTTTTTTTTAAGGATTTTTTCCACTGCGGCACTGCAGATGAACTTACAGTTTACAGACAGGAACAGAAGGCACGCAGAGAGAGAGAGAAAAATGCGAAAAATAATTGAATATGCCGCGACCGTTCGACAACACTTGCTTCGATCCACATCACAAAATTGACTTGCTACCAATTCGTTTGGATTTTTCTTGGTAGGCTGCCCGCCGCTGCTGCTGCACAACACGACAGTTAAAAGGGAGAAAATCCAATAAACAAATGCGAATGGGATTTTCGGGCGGCATGGTTGGCTGCCATGGCTGAACGTTCGTTGAGTTTGCTCAGTAGGTGGAACGACTAGACGTGGTGGTGGTGGTCTTGGATTGATGATTTGAGGTGACATCTAGAGGTGGTAGCTGGAATGGATTCAATCCGTTGAATTTAAATGGAATGAAAACGGATGCATTTTCGTTAAATACTTATGGCCTTCTAGTTGATTCAATTGGACGAAGCTCTTATCCGAATTTCTTTCAATTTTTGACCGGTTTTCGGAACACTAAATCGTGATGATCTTCTAATTAAGGCTTTGAGTAGAAGATGTCGATCTTTAACAAATGTACAGGGTGGCCAAACTGTATTAATGGTTTTTAAATAATTCTAGGTTAGAGAGAATTTTATGAAATTTTATAATTGCAACACGGTTGATTGATGTGGCCCTCGATAAGGTACGCTTTCACCAAGGTAGGTCCATTATGTTGCCACTAGGTAGGCGCAGGTGGATCACTCCCATCATTTCCTTCCTTTGGCTAAGCAGCTGAACAAGTCTGAATGGAATTTTGTTTCGAAGTTTGCCCTGGTACGTGAAAGATCTGACTTAAGTATTCTAAAAATCAAAGATTATGGTATGGGAAGTGCATCCAAAATGGTTTTGTATAGTCCACGTGTGCAAAATTTAACACGAAAAAGGCAGGAAAGGGATTCGCTAACCTAGGCTCTGCCAACGATATTGGCACGGGGCTCCAATGCTGTTACTATGGCCTTGTGAGACAACTCTGTAGCAAGGCCCTATCGAGAAGGGCCAAGGAGACGCTATGCAAGACCCTCGCCATCCCCGTCTTACTGTATTGTGCAGAAGCTTGGACTCTGTCAAAGTTGCATGAAAGCGCCCTTGGAATCCCCTCCAAAGAAACTGCATCCCCATTGACCCGCCTGTGGGGTTCGCTGATTTGACCTCAAAAAGTATCTGCAGGCCTCCCGGTTTCGAATCGTTTCGTCACTGAGGCCAATCAAATGCTGTTTTGTTTGCATTTGTGTTGCCTTTTTGACAGGGTTCGTAGGATCCCTCCTTTGAATATAATAACACCAACTGAGCCGTGAAGGTTTTCCCGGATTTTTGAAGTGCTCATTCGATCAAGCTTTGTTTCTCCTGCTGTCATTCGAAGCATCTTCATCTCAGCTGCCGGTAATTTGATTTTTGTACATTGTCCAGCATTGCGAACCGTATGTGAGTGATGGACCAATAAGTGCGGTGTAAAGCCTTCCTTTCAGCTTAGGGGGCATTTTTCGGTCACAGAAGATAGCCACTTCATTCACCCTTAGCTTGCGCAATGATTGACATAGTCATCAATAGTTGCCTTGCTGTTGATCATAGACCCCAGATACTTGAACCTTTCACACCTGGGAATCACTTTTCCATTCAAATAAATGTCTGGAATAAGTCGGAGTGGATCAGAAAATGGGCAACAAACGGAAGGTGAGGTTAAGCTTTTGTTCATTCGAGAAAAAGCCGCCTCACACCTCGTAGTTGATTTTGAAGCCATTACCATTACCAGTGAAGCGTACTGACACTTCTTCTTACTTACGAAGACCGTGGAGTGGTCAGTTTGGACGTACATACATACCTGTTTACTAGCTCCCGCCGAAAACAAGCCTCTAAATGCGTTTATTAAGTAAGACTACCACTCAGTTTCAGAGCTCACACTAATAATCGTACTAAATTAGTTCTTCTTAGAACACCATTATTTATTTACAATATTATTTTACATAAATAGTATTTTTTCGTACATAAATAACCGTTAAATAGGACATCTAACATACACAGCTTCCTAAACTTAACAACAGTATACAATTTACAGAAAAGTCAAGATTATTCTACCTAAGTTACCACAGTTCACAAAGTGGACCCCACCAAACATTGGTCACAAAAATATTTACACCCGAGCCGTCAATCTTTTTCGTCCTTTTACTCCATCTTTACATCCATCAATTCGTCTGCGATTTCTCCCTTGGTTTTTCGTACTTTTGGTGCATGTCGAGGGCTAATTATACTCAGCATATCAATTGGTGTCCTCTGGCCGGATTCAAAACCGACTGACGTCACTGTTGTGTCTTCTACAACAATTGGTCCACTTTCCGTTGCGGCCATTTTGTACAGTTGCTGTAGTTGTTTCAAAGATGACTCAGAAATCATCTGACCCGTTTTTATGAAACCGTTTTTCGTTGTTTCATTTTCAGCGGTTTTGGTGGGTTTTTTCTTCTTGGCACGTACATCGTTGGACCAGTTTTGCAACCAACTTGCACCAGTCGTGGACTCTACTGTAGTTGGTCGGATTTTATGATAGTCGTTTTGATTCACTTGTCGTTTGCTGCTGGAACTTCCATCGGGCGAGGCGATGGGACGGGTTTCCTTTTGAGGACCCAACTCGACAACTACTTGAAAGTCAGCATGTTCTCCTAATCGGAAACCGAATCCAAGGCGGGAGTCCGTGCCTGTGGATAAAAATCAAGTGATTATAACATGTGCAAGGTTTTGAAACCGGTAAAACTCACCTTTTCTGATTGGAGGGATGTTTGAATAGACCAGGGAGAGAATTGAAGGAAGCTCCTGTGGCACGATCAACGCTTGAGTAACTAGAAAGGAGACAACAACAAAAATTGGGATAAGTAATTGGGAAAAGGCAGTTATGCAAGAGTTAAACGCTTTACAATTTTCGAATTAACTAGATCTATACATCATTATTAAAAAAACATTTAAAAAGGATTCAAAAGGCACACACACTGGGAGAAGCTTAATTCTCACTGTCTTATACATAGATTGCTTAGGTAAGGCCCTACAAAATTACAAATTCCCTGCATCCATGGGCTGTCAATCTACTGCTATACACTACAAATGCTCAGTTCCTCCTCATTGCAAAAATATCCACATTTGGGTTCCTTTTTCACACCTGAGTGTGCATAGCGCACTTTCCGAAGAGATCTCTCGAAACAATATGTTTGACGTGCAAAAAAAAATTTGTTTGCGTTCGTTTCCAACACTTTGATGATCGAGGCCATGAGAACGATGACTTAGTAGCGTGCATCTATTGAGTTTCAACATAATAGATCCGACCACGAAAATCTCTACGCAGATGGCGAGTTTAGCTCTTAGGTCCCATTTTTTTACGTACTTACTCACCATCGAATGCGGATTTAGGCAATGCACCTGAGGTTACTCCTCCCCAGTTTTTCAGGATGCGTTCTAACTATTCTGCGCTACGTGTTTCCAGGTCGACTAGAGAAGCTATACAATTTTGGGTACGGAATTGGGTTCTTTTGAAGAGTGTGTTAGAAGCCTGATTTCTGGTAGAGAATACCCTTGAAATATCTTTCCTAAAAATTTTTGGAAAATGAATTGAGCTCAAAACTCCGACATTTGCATTGATATTGATCCTAACGTTGTTATCTGTCAAACTACTTCAATCAAACAGTTGATAGCATTCGCAGTATCTGTATGTGATAGTCTTTAGAGTTTAAGGTTAGTTGTGAGCCTATTGCCAGGCCAAGGTATAGACCCATTATCATGATATTGTCATTACAGAGATTGAAAACAGATACTCTAGCATCAAAGCCCATCAAATTTGACCCTGAAAACCTATGCGATACATAGAATAGACCAGGCATATCCTTTGTAAGCACAAGTTTCTCATTAGAGAAAAATCTGCCAACAATGCAGACGTCGAAACTTGACTTGACGAATAGGTCGTTAATTAAGTACTTACCCAGGGTTTCTCTTCGTAGGAGAGATAAGACACTATAAATACATAGAATACGATAAACCATTTCGACAATTTATTCCAACTGACATTAGGTTTAGAGTTTAGGTAGAATTTGATGGGTGTAGATGAGAACTCGTTACTTCCAGTCCGAGTCCAGTCCAGGAATTCTCTAAGAGATCATATATAAAGCTATCTACACACTTCGATTTTGGAGCGATTTTGAGCAATCGGAAAAGTAGACAGGCACAGACTAGGAAAACGTACGATCTTACTGAATTTAGGGAGACCAATTCCAAGGATTTGACTGCAGCTTGGCTATCCGAAAAGATGCGGATATCGAGGCCATCGTTTTCACGTTTTCCTTGCAAATATACTAAGACTTCCTTAATCGCCATTATTTCTGCCGATCGTCTCTCATAGAGCTGGTGGAACAGTTCAACATTCACCTCTATAGTGTGGCAGGGCACAGGGATATTTAAAAGCTGACAAATTAGCCAGATATGGAAAAACTGTATTCCTTCGTCCAGAATACCATTCGTACATTAGGTGTACCAATCGCTACTTGCAAACTTAGATCTAAGCTGGATGCTATTGAGAGAACAAATCTTAGGTGGACAAATGGTGAAACATGTCCGGCGATATGTGTCGTACCTGCGTAGCTCTCTGCCATAGGACATTTCACTTAGGAGTTCTCTATTACGACAGTCTAGGTGATGAGATAAATACAGATACTATGACCCTCTTTCTCTTCATCAGAAGCTCATATTGGCTTAAAGAGTAGGCAGAGACATTTTTCCATCATCCATGTGGTATCAAATGGACCTATCTTTGGTCTGAGTTGTTGGTGATAGCTAGCAGCCACCTCAACCCAACCTAACCTTGCGCTAGCCACATATACATTTTGCCCCAATATTACATATCATGACATCTGTGCATGCTGCGATTGTTAGATATGATCCCACCCACGAAAGAATGGCGGGTTATTACTGTTAAGCCTCTTTATACAAATGAGGGACGTTTTGTTCAAACAGTTCGTCGAATTTTCGGTTAAAATAATTCATTAATTGAGTTATCAATTCGAATATTGATACAAAAATTAAAGAAACTAGTTATCTACGTGTCCTTGTAGCGGACATTAATTCGAAGACATAGCCGCTGTAAGAAAAATTGTTACTGAAACACCAGGGACATAAATTCGACATCGTTCAAAGGAATTAGACATTTTCAGAAACAGCATTAAGTGAATTCTCACGTAAAATCTACATCTGCATACGTATCCAGCGGAACCAAGAACTTAAACCAGGAGTCCATATCCAACGAAAAGAAGTCGTTATTTGGTTAAGAAACATTAGCAAGTGAACAACAATTTTCTAAAAAAAATCATTCGAAACGATGAGACACCTTTCTTAATTCAATGGCTACGTCAATAAGCAATACTGTCGAACTAGGAGTATGAAGGACCCAAGAGTGTTTCAAGAGAAGGCTCACCATGAATTTTTTGGGCCGGTGAAGTGGTTGGGTCGCGCAATACAAATACTTGCCGCAACAGACCGTTAGTGGTCCGGGGCTCAGCTTCTCGCGACCATCCGTGTTGTGCATGTTATATTTTTTTCACCCAAATGGAAAGGACCTACATACAGTTCAGAGCCATATCCGAATGGCAAATTGAGAAGCTTTCTCATGACCGTTATTACTCTCGGACGTTTGTCAGATATTCCCGAGTGGTGGGACCATAAAAAAACTTGTTGGTGTTTCTGGGATTCGAACGTTGAACCTCTCGCTCAGCAATCCAGCGCACTAACCACTTGAGCCACGGCGCCATAAAACAATTGAGTTGCTGTGAGAAAAATGCCCAGAACGCGTAGTCTCAAAATATGCAGATTAGAATTGGTCGGAAAGATCATGAGATGAGACACCGTGCGACTTTTTTTTTTGGAGCTTTTTGGACTAGTATTCCTATGCCAATAAGCCATAAACAATACATGAGCTTGATACGGACACCCAACTGTCGAGCCACAATTATGCAACACCGTCATCGAAAATTTCTTCAAAAGAGCAAGAGTTTGTCAGCACATTCATACCGCGCATTTCAGCCTTTTATGCAGCATTTCTACTTTAAAATGAAATAAAAACAGTATCGCCTTTTACAATAAATAATACATTCAATTCAAAAACTAAAATTGGCGCTCTCATTGGGACAACGTTTAAAAACCTAGTTGCCTGAAGGTATTCAAGTTAATTTGTGTATTTCTTCTGGATGTTGTGCAAGATAAAAATAATCGCAAGGAATACTAGTTTTTCTATTTGGAATGTAATATCCCGGCGTAAAATTAGATCCCAAATTGTATTGGAAACAAAACATAGACAATCGAAATAAGAAGGCTTTCGTGGCATTATATGAAATCAGACGAGCGTTCAGGAAAACATGGGGGCTATACGTTGCGGTGGTAAGACCCATTTGAACCTACTGTTTGTTTACTCAGTGGAAGGCGCTGGAGAGGAAATATCAAAACAAGATTCACCGCAAAAGCTGCCAGGAGGTAACGCCATCGATGATATCAGCACCAATAACAGCCTTGGAAACAATACTGAATATTCTTCCACTTCATGTTTACAGCGGTAACTCGGTAAATAAAACTGCGCTAAGTTACTACCGAAAATGAACTTTTTATTTATACCGATAGATCCAAATTGGTCCTTCAGACTTGAGGACGATTGTAGTGTTTTCAAGCCGAAGTTACTGCCATAAAACAAGCTGCGGACATGATTAGCTAGGGAAGTATCTCTGGAAAAACAATCAGCGTCTATTTTGACAGTCAAGCATCCATTAAAGCGTTACAGTCAACATCAATGGGGTCCAAGCTCGCACGGGGCAGGCACACATATAAGCGCCTCGTTGGACTTTCCCGAGGTTAGTACACGCCTTAGCACTCTGAACAGGAAAATAGGCATTGGGTCTAAAGAGAGAACTAACTAAGAACTAAGGTACATGACAAAATAGATCCGCAGATCTCATGTAACTCAGTCGCAAAGATATTCAGATAACTGTCGGCGTCGTGACAGTCATCATACAACACGGCTAGGAATTAAACACAACGACTTCTGTAGGATCTGCAGGGACGAAGAGGAAATAGAATCCATTCGCAACTTGCCATGCATTTTTCCAGCACCAAGAGCTGTTGGGAGCTACTTCCCTGCGGAGCTGGATAATCTAAGATACATTGAGGTGAACAAACTCCTGAGATACATACACATATCTTTGTGGTTTAGTTCGATAATGAAGTTAGGTTCTCAGGGGTATGCTATTGGGCATAATGGACTTATCGTTAGTCTAAGTGAGCCGTTGACAGTTTCCTCTTAACCGCGGCACCCATCTACCTAACCTTTATGTTTAAACAACGTTAGCAAAAATTTTATGGCTGGTCCTATTACTCAATGCTAATGACTCCATCAATTCCACAAGCCATTTAAAACCCACCTCACTTCCATTCAACAGTTTTGTTCTTGATATGTACATATGCATGTCTATAAAAACATAATTAAATTAATTTGATGTCTTTTTTGTAACGTAAGTATCATATCTACAAAATGACACGACACCGACCTACATCCATAAATACCCGTACACACGTATATGTATCTGCAAGCTGTAGCATTGACGTCTATTGCTCTAAAATGTATAATGGCTGGCTAATGTGTGCCGCAGAAGGTCAATGAGTTTAATAGTTTTATGGTTCACAGTTTAACCAAAAGCTTTTGCGTTTTCAAGTGAATGTTTGTGCACTTGCGGTTTAATGCCAAGCAATTGTAGACGAGGCTTTTTGCCTCTGGGGTTTCGAGTGGTTTTGAGGTAATTTAAGTCTTTCGAGACGGAATTATATAAGTTCGAGTACGATTATATTTTCTACTTCAGGGTGTAGCATTATCAAGAGATTGCAAAAAAAGTATCGCACAGTAAAATCACCGTGGCTATGCTAGGGTTAGGCATCTTTCAGGCTTTGAAAGAAAATCCTGCAACTATTTTAAAGAACCTCTTAAATTCGATTAAAGGCTTGTAGTTACATACTTGGTGTCGATAAAATGTGAAAACAATCGCTCTTGGGTTGTAGTCGTCCTTGGATTTTTTTCTGAATTATAAGGAAAGGAGTGTAAATCAACTTAAATGCTGTAACTCCTTCCATCGTCTGCATATTTTAGGGTATTGTGTGCTAGGTTAGGTTAGGTTAGGTTGGCTGTCCGCACGAGAGTGCAGACACACTTAGACCAGTAAAGGTCCTTTGTGATACCATGGATCAAACCATTTGGCCACTGAAGGACTAATAACCAACCGGAGCTTTTGATAAAGCGATGGATGCACATGACTGCTAAAGACGCCAGATCACCAAGGACTTCAACGAAGGCGGACCCTAAATGGAGCATTCCTTTACGCAACAAGGCTGGGCAGTTACATAGGAGGTGAAAGATGGTTTCCTCCTCCTCCACGTCTACAGAAAACGTTAGGAAAGAGGCCAAGTCTTCTAGCATATTGGCCTGTAAGACAGTGTCCAGCAAGAACTGATCTGTGATCGCTTTAGTTTGACCAACTCGGCACTACGTTTATGATCCACCCTAGATCTGTCTCGAAATGTGACACTTTGAGTTATCCTAGGCATACGTAGGGATTGCCTATCGGGCAGAATCTTTAGAGTAGTACCTTGTCTTGCGAACTCGTCTGCCCTGCAGTTGCCTGGAATGTCTCTATGGCCTGGCACCCAGCATAGGTGAATGTTGAGCTGCTCTGTCATCTCCATAAGAAATAGACGGCAGTTGAAGGCGGTTTGAGGTTAAGGAGCATGATTCCAGGGTCTTGATTGCTGCCTGGCTGTCAGTGAAAATGACAGACAGTACATCAGACTTCAGCCAGGACAGGGCTTCGTTAACCGCCATGATTTCCGCCTGAAAAACACTACAATGATCAAGGAGGCGGAACGATATACTTAGATTGAGTATTTAGGAGAAAACACCACATCCCACCCCCCTTTCGATTTTAGAGCAGTGTGTAAAAATGTGAAACGTGCTGCCATCGATAGGGGGAGAATTATCCCATACATCCGGTTCCGGTCAAATCTAATTTTCGGCGGGGTGTAGTCCATATTTTCATGTTTGAAGTTGAGGAGATCAAGGATCGAGGAGTGGCCAGTGTGATAACTAGACCACTGAGAGAAGGCTTTCAGACGGATGGCCGTACAAGCAGCTATCTGTTTACCGATATCTAAGGGTAGCAGGTTGAGCAAAATGTCCAGTGCCGCTGAGGTAGTAATTATCAATGCACCACTGATGCAGATGCATGCAGATCTTTATACCTTAGCTAGTTATGTGAGGTGTACAGCTCTATCAAGAGTAGGCCACCATGCGATCACGCCATACAGTAGTATAGGCCTGATAACCAATGAGTGATTTGAGGTTTCATACCCCAGCTCCTGCATATAGCCTTTTTATAGAAGTAGAGAGCTACATTGGCTTTCCTGATGCGTTCTAGTGGCTTAGTTTTCCACTTCAGTTTTCTGTCCAAAATAAGACCCAGATATTTTACTTTGTCAGTGAAAGTGAGACTGGTGCCATTTAGCTTTGGAGGGTCTATGAGGGATTTTATGGGGATTAATCCCCAGTGTGTGATAGAAATTTGAATCCTCTAATCCCAGCCCCCAGGTTCGACAAGGAAGACCGAACCTCCGTTTTAAGGACCAAGCTATCGCGGATGCCAGAGCGCTTGGTCTGGACAACTGGAAGCAGCGTGCCCAGGATCGAAGAGGATAGAAGGCTGCTGTGTCTCAGGCAGGGACACAGGGTTGGGAGCCCGTTAAGAAGAAGAACAAGAAGTGTGATAGAAAGAAAGGAAATCATATTTCCGATTGGAAAGTTCCGAATACAACTTAAATTTCTTAAATTTGTCACTCAAACCCCAAACATTTTCAACCGTTTATGTTTTTCACAAGGAACCTGAAAACTGTAAGCATGTTACTCAGTTGTTCTCAGGACAGTGTCTTATTTCCCTATGTCTAGAGTCACGTAGTCAACGAACTACTTATGATCCCGGGATCGGAAGTTGCAGGCCGATTACTTTAATAGCTCACTCTCCGGAAGCACCCCACTACCCCCATTAAGCTTATGCAAATATACTCTGAAAACTCTCCAAATAAATGAAATAAGTGAGAACTGCGGGTTAACACTCAAAAAGATGAATCAGTCCCCCGTCAATTTATTATCACCTGTACATGGGACGGCTTTCAGACTGTGTGGGTTGGGTGGTTAAAATTGGTGCTGACGTTCTCTCCAAAAGGATAAGCCTTACCATTCCTTTTCGCATTTCAAATCGCTGTAGAGGCTTCACATCACATCAGTGCAGCGAGTCGAAATAAGTTTGATCAAAACAGTTCTGTTTTGACAGAGGTGGTAGGTAACGTTTGCCAAGGATATGAGTATTGGCATTCACTCAGTACCATTATAATTTACAATCTTTCGAATCAACTTGAAGAGATGACTTAAAAATTCAATATCTACTTATGCTGAGTGCCAGGATATTTGGAATCAAAAAGGTGATGATCTCGACAGGAGTGACACTACTCAGTGAATCACTGAAAGAAATTCTTTAAGATAGCCAACTGTAGATGGATAAAAGGCCATAAGTGCCTGTTACTAGACAGATTTGTCCTAAACTGGACCAAAAATGCTCTTCCTGTTTGGTTTTGCTGACAAACATGGACATAAATCAGTATAACAGTTGGTAGAACGAGGAGGCATTTTGTCATTAAAGGTTTGTCGCCTATTCCAAGCATTTCTTCAGCTGCAAGGACGAGAAAGAAGAGGAGACACAACTTCATTCTTAATCCACCTAATTTGGGAGCTGTCTTTTCCACAAAAGCTCTTTTGGTTCTACGAGTATGATACGAGTGGAAGCATGGTACTCCGATTGATTACACTGATTTAAATGTGTTTGTACTCAGTTCACTTAGTTCGCGCCTTACCTAACATACTGCAAATTTACACCTGTTAACCGGAGATTTAAGAGAGGTCAATTGGCTTTCAAGGGGTAACGATGAGAAGCGTCTATATGTACCTCTTACTCCTTACTCCCCATTCAGCTCCTTGGTTAGGATTTGAGAAAGACATTTCCACTATTCACCATAACACTTATGTCGTCGGTTGTAAGATCTTAAGATGTGCTTCGCAGCCTTAGCCCCTTAATAGATCAGCTCCTTGTAGTCATGAAAAGGAACCTCCATGTAAGGCACCAAGATCTGGCAAAGCTGTGGTTTAATAGAATAAGATTCTTCTATCAGAGTAGTAAAGTCCTTTCCTGAAACATATTTAGTGACATAATCTTCCAACATCATAATCCAAAGAAGGGGCAGTATTTAATCATGTTTTTGTGTGCTCTTGTTTGTTTGCCAAACTTGTTTGCTGATAATCTTCCAGTGGCCAGATGATTGAAAAGAAAAGTTTCGACCCTATACGTACTAGTAACAGACGATCCTCCATGTCTACCGCAGAGTAGCAGAGGTTGAATTTGCATCGAAACCAAAGCATATCCGAAAGCTCTACTATCCTGCTAAATGGGGACCATATAGCAATGATATGTTTCAGCAGCTGTCAAAGTTACCAATGACATCCAGCTGTCAAAATATTCAGCAAGGTTTTCCATGACATCCATTTTTGCCGAACGTGCGGAAATTATTAAAAATATTATCGAAATCCCAGCTCAGAATACGTAACGTAAATTTCGACGTGAGTTCGGTCGTCATGGCTTCAGTGTGCAGGCACCTTATTTGACACCGTTACCGTCAATGGTCTCAGGTATAAAGCGATGTTAACCGACTTTCTGTGGCCAGAGCTCGACAACATCGATATATCCGAGCTGTTGTTCCAACAAGATGGCGCTACATGCCATACAAGCGACGAAACGCTGGAAGTTGTGAAGGAGAAATTTGGCGACTGGGTCATATCACGGCGAACGTTCATCAATTGGCCGCCGCGGTCATGCGACTTGGCACCACTCGATTATTTTTTCTGGGGCTATGTCAAGTCGTTAGTCTACGCTAATAAGCCAACTATTTTGGATGAGTTCGAGGCCAACATTCGAGACGCTATTGCCGGAATAACGCCATACATATTGGACCGAGTCATCGAAAATTGGACCGACCGCCTGAAGCACTGCCAGCGAAGCCGATACGGCGATTTGAATGATGTGCTATTCCACACATAATGGCATGAATCTAGCTTCAAAATAAAGCCAGAATCAATTTTATATCTCGCACCGTTGATGTTTTATTTAAATTTTTTTCCCTATCGTTCTTATCTGCTATCTGGTCACCCTTTACAAAAAGGAAGTTTATGCTTGCGTTGAGCCTTCGACTGTTTCAGCTCCATTTTTTATGGTCAGCAGGAGACAAGAATAGAGTTGGATAATCTGGGAATGAACACTCTATACTTGGACTCACTTGGGCTCCAAAATAGCTGCCGCGCAAATAGTTTTTTTTATTTTTTTTTCTAAATCCTAACAAGCTACTTTCATTTGGCACGTCTGGTCACACGATATATAACTTGTGGCGCTAAGCCGTTGACCTAAATCTGTCTCTTCTAAAAGCCAAGATAAACACTTAATTTTTCACGAATACATAATAATTTTTTTTCACTTTCTTCTTTCATTTGGCCCGGCTCGGTGTGACATTTATGACGTACTGAGTCACTCCAAAAGCCTCTTGAATACCAAAGATCTTTCATAATATCCAAAGCTGACTCAAAATTGGCGAAAAATTCCCATCCATCTGAGAGAGATGAAACAGCGAGTTGCATAATATTTATACTGCGACTGCCAAGCGATAATAGCATTAAATGAACATAAAGCCAAGCTTCTATCGACCAGGTATCAAGACTGGAAAACCTGATTTATATGTTGGCATGTGAGTCTTAAAAAAAAGATGTCAATAAAGCACGTTGCTGCAACTGATCCACTATCGTAACGTAAAGTGATCGTATGTGATAATTGTTTTTCTTTCTGGTTTCATCCGCGAGAGAGTGAACCGAAAGAAACCGCAGGGTTGGGCTAGAGCTGGCGTTTGGTTTTAGATACATTCACACATAAATGCTTTGTTTACTCTGTTCCGTTTGTCATTTAGCGCTCATACGAGTTATGTATGTGCGTGCCCATATCGTGGATATTTTGTTATTTAAGATAACGCAAATATTTTGCATATGTCGATGCCCAGTTTACTTTCTATTTCTGTGACGAGTGCATTAACGTGTCTGCGATGTGTCTTGGAAGTACTCGTGAGTGCACTTAGAGGAGGTAAACAATTTAAGGCAGGTTTTCTTAATTGTGGGTTGGAAAACAGGAGACGTCGAGTGCTTGAAGGTTGTAAAAGTCCTGTGATTAAGGTGGTTGAATGAACCCAACTGAAACTCATCAACTAGGCTCCAATGTGGCTTCACAGTCTTGAGAGTCGTTCGTCAGACTGATACGTTTTACTCAATTTATATAGAAAGGGAAAAAGGTCAACTATCATTCAACTTGTAATTATTCATCGTCGTAATAATATTAGCATGTGAGATGGAAAATTAATCCTAGGCAACTTCAGTTTTACGACTAACACAAACAGTGACTTTGAGTGCCTGGAAATGTGTAAGCACAGTGTTGAGATGGATGTTGCTGTATGTAACTATAGCACCCTGTAATAAAATTTATAAGTAGTCGTATATAATAAACTAATAAATGTCCTTCACGAAAAAAATAGATCTAAGCTCATATGTATAGCAACATACCACGTGTCACAACACGCACAAGAAATCGCGGCTTGCAAACTGCATCGGCAGAAGTTCGGGACAGAACCGTCACTTAGATCGTCAAGTCAGACAGCGTAGCAGTTTTGTTTTACAAAACATGTGTGTGTTTTTAAAAATTTCAAGCTGACACACCATCATACCGCGATATACACTGCCGGCAATAAGTTTGGAATCACCATCTAATTTTTGCATTTTTCGTACTTTTTTCATGTTTGCGTTCGTCAGTTCATAGCACCCTGCTCCAGTCCTCCATCGTCAAATTTTCATGCTCTTTGGCCCAGAGCAATATTTTAGATCGATTTTGAGACCAGAGCTAAGGTTTTCGAACTGCTATTCGGCCTTTTAAGCCTGCTTCAGCCAAGTGCCTTTTTATGGTAGTTTTAGAGAAACAGGCTAGGCTGATGGAAACCAAAAAGTGATTCCAAACTTATAGCCGGCAGTGAACCAACAATTTTTCTCTACGACGTCAAAATAAGTCCTACAAAAATTGGTCCGATTTTTTACCATACTAGAGTAGAGAGTTGGGTGTATTAAAGCTAGTAAGCTGGTAAGCGATCTGTGGTGTGCTTCCAACCGTCTATATCCTCTTGTATCCGTAATGATTAACATGAGAATGGCAGAGGTTGCCGGAAGATGGAATGGGATCAAATTCCCAAAGAATCGTAACTTGTTCAACTATGGATACTAGAGAGGTATCTGCATTATTCCGCACTGACTTACTGCTTAACAGGCTCCTGACTCAGAAAATGCACAAAAGCCTTCCTTACTCGCAAGCTTTGGCACCGTGCACATTGATCCCAGTTTTTCAGACCAAGACTCCAAGGTTCACTTCGTTTCGAATTCTCTATCCTAGGGCTTGAGCGTAATTGTGCATCCGATTGATGTGAATAAGCTCAAAGCATCTTCGTATAGTTTATAGACTTTGCGATTGTATCGGCCTCTACACACACAGAACCCAATATTTGAAGAAGAATTCTTCTTTTGAAAGACAACCAACAATTTGCTCAGCCTTCCTACTTGAATGGCACCGTATAATGTGATAAGAAGGATCAACGTCCCGTAGAGAATTAATTTAGTTCTTCGAATTTGGAGTAGCAGGGCCGAAGGAAATACCTTGCCAGCATTGACAACGATGCAAGCCTGAAAGAATGACAGGAGAGATGATATGACTCTGATAAAGGCATGTGGCTGGACAGATTGATCCTCAATATAGATGCTTGGAAATAATAGGAAACATGTGGAGCTGAATCCTCTCCTGACCCAGATGCTTACTAGCAATGGATGCTTCCGAGCGTACTTCCACAGGTTTACAAATGACGAAACAACCCATATTGCCTAACCTGCACGGAAGTAGTCGACGATGCGGAGTAGCTGCAGGGCAGCATTGGCTGGTGGACAAACTGGGTGATGATTTAACGCCAGACAACATCAACAGACAAATGATCAGCACGGAAGATGCTTGAGACCTAGTTAGCGATGCTGTGACAACCATTATGAAGGAGCAGCAAAGACGGGAATGGCAATAAAATATAGCGCAGCTGGTTATCGACATGCGTGAGTCGAACACCTACATATGTTAGACTTAAGTCCTCTTTCACGAATATATGCTGGACGGCAATGTAGTGACGACCAGGGGTAGAAGGGGAGGCGAAACTAGTCGGTGGGTTTCCGACCATCGGTCATTCTGTGCACCAAATGACAACTGACCTTGTTCATGAATAAGCTTTCACAAGTGTTTCTTAGTCACCCAAGTGTTCCCCATAATGAGATCTCAAACTGTTGTCAGTGACTGTCAGTACCAGTTGACTCGACTGGGTATTTACTGCGAGGATCGTCTTACAGTGGGTCTCTGCCAAACTTGAATTTGCACACGTATGTGCCCAGAATCTCACAATTGGAAAAGAAGCAACATTGTAGTAGACTGTAAAATTTTAATGGAACGAAAGAAATTTATTGCCAGGTGAGATATCATCCAAAAAATTGTCCTGACAACTATGAACTTTCCACTCGGAGCAGAGGATCATGCGGTAAAAGGCAGTCACCCTGGAAATACGGGGACTGAAAGTTATACCCTTCCTCATCGTTTTTTTTTTATTTGTCTTGTAAGCAAACCGAAATGTCGGGTACCCTAACTAGTTAAGGGTGGCTGTCGTGATATTACATCGACCCCCACCAGTTTAACTTCGTGTCCCTACGTATTAACTTCGTGTCCCTATGTATTAACAGGTGTAACGTCTACTCCTTAAACCATTTGCTTTTTAGTATAAACCGTTTATTGTAGGATCTCCTTGCAGTAGCTGTTAAGCTCATTTAGCATTAGTCTTATATTAACTTTTCTGATATTGGCACACAGGCCACATGCAGGTCTTCCTTGTATGAGCTTGCCTTTGGTGTGGAGAAAATACTTAGCAAACGATATTGGTGCCTGTCGCGCCAATACACTCATTGCCCGGCACATCACCGGAAAGTTGATGCATGCCGCATGCGGCACGTGCAGTAAATTATTCTCTATACTAGAGCTTCCGATCGAACTTTTATCCCAAATACTAAACCCTATTCAAGAGGTTAAGACGGGTTTCTTTCAGTTCAGGACATCTGACGATTTTATATTTCCACGTCAGTCTTGGTCGGATTTTCACTAAGACACAAAGCTATTGGAATGCTCGCGCCCTTTAAGAAGTTCTTAAGGCGTGCTACTCTCTTTACAGAGCTGTTTCCGAAGGACACATATATTATTGCCTTACTTTGAATGCGCTATATGGGCTTGCATACGTTCAACCACCGTTTGGACGTTATTGAAATCGTTTTAAGATTTCAAAAAAAAGAATGAAGGGTTGTCTAAATGGATCTCTCTTTTTAATAGACGTTTTGTGACCTAGAAAGCTAGTTACTATTCAATGAGTCCTCGATGCAGATCTCAACAGCGTTAATTATAAAAAAATATAAGTTCATCGGTCTGAAATCTTTTTGGAGTATGTGTGGGACCTTGCTTGCCGGGTAATCCCAGTGGAAAATCAAAGCGCCAACCCTAAGGTTAAGTAGGGAAAAACCCATACATGTGGAAATTTATTTTACACCTAGATTGGAGTTGATTCTTGTTGAGATGTAAGCTACGTTTAACCTTACTTCGCTGTCTGTATAGATCTCCAATTGCAATTTAGTCTCAGGATGTACAAAGTCCAAAGCAGTGTTTGGCCAAAGTATATAATTCGCACACACTATCCGAAAATCTCGGCTGTAGAATGAAGTCAAAATCCTGGACTGAAATTGAATCTGATGTCGAAATTGTTGGTCTCATTTTGACGTTTTAAATTCCTACCTCAAAAACAAAAAGAAACAAATTTTGATGAATTTTGTTAACACGTTTAATCCAGCGTGTAAGTATCTGGTCCAGCACCAGTGTTCCACCCAGCCAAGTTGACCATAACTCCGCCCACATAATAAATTTGAATAATTTTTTTTCTCTGCGTTATTAGTTCTCGCTTTTCTTGTCAAATTGCCATCGATACTCAATCAATTTGAACACAACCTACGTACCCTATTTCATATCGTCTTATTTGCATTATCAAGCCCCGAACGTCGAGTTCAACCTACCAATTAACATGCGATGACTGCAGTTTACTATTTCCCAATCGGATTATACCAACCGTCAACACCCGGATTAAGCCGTACGTTATACCCGAAAATATGATTAATATGACTTTTCCGTATTCAAAATTTCCAGTTATCTTAAAATTTCATAACTCAGTACTACGTAACTTTAGGAAATGGCCCGCACTCGTTTCAAATAACTGTGGTCCAAAGTGGACATCCATACCATAAAAACTACAACAAACTTTTTATAGAGGAAGTCCAGCGGAGCAAGGTTACTAATAAATTAAACAGAAGTATGCATAATTAAAATACGCATAGTTAACATATGACTGAAGGGTATCGAAAATATTCAGCCTTGACCCAAACATCATTGGCCCACCTACGGAACCGGCACATCAACTTCACATTCACTTATCTACGTGAGTGCATATTTTCGATGAAAATACCTCTGCTCTGAGCAGACTTTCATAAGAAAGCCTAAGCATTTCTAAATGTGCCCTAATTTTCGAACTAATTGCATTGCAATTAGTCCAATAGTCTGAGATACTTACAACAACTCAAGGTCATCAAGAGAACCGCAACAATACAGCTGCAGCGAAACATGTTTGCTTTGAACCGATTTCTGACTGCCTCTTGTATCTGTTAATCCAAATGGTCTAAAATATCAGTTTTTCGTTTTTCCAATCGAACAATGAGTTGAATGACAATGAAACTCGAACCAAAGAAAATCCGTCAAATTGCTCTGTTCAATCGAATTAACATACAAAGTATCTGATCGATACTTTTTTATCAATTTTTTTTTTTACGTTTTTTTTTTCAATTCAAAATTTAAACACACACAAAAGAAGAGTGGTGTAAATGCGTGTTTTTTTTTTCTTTTTTTTGTTCACTGAAAATCACTCTCACTTTTCGACCATAGGCGGTTGCGGTGGCGTCAGGTGCTCCGCGTATTGCTGCTGGTGTATCTGCTGACTAACCTTGTACATAACTTAGGCACACACTTTGGAATTCTCATTGAGTAGCGACTGACTGACAGATTAGTCGTTCACGAAACTCATTTTATTCAAATTTGGTAGAATTTATTGGTGTTGCACTTTTTCTTAACAAAAATCACTTAGAGCCACTTTTATTGGTTTTGTAATTTCGTTGTTATATTCTGTGTGCGGAAAGTGAAATGAAAGCGAAATCGATTTATTTAGGAGCGCGATATCTGAAATCGAATGCGCGTAAGTGCGATTATTTCATTAAAGACGAACGCGACAGCGTCAAGCGTCACGACAAACGGCGAAGAAGTGTTTAGGCCAACTGACGTTACGATGTCGGACTGTGGTGTTACGGCTGCCACCGCAGCCGCGCAACATGCACAGATTTACTTTTGGTAGTAGTCAGTGTTGTTGTTTTTGTTGTTGGTAGTTGGTGGTAGGGTTCGGTCACTCTCTCTTTTTTCAGTTTGCGGACGTTAGTACTGGAAAGGGGAGGAAGGGGAGGGGGCTGGTGATGCGAGACTTGCTAACTAACAAAAAAAAGGTACGAGAGGAAAATATGGTTCAATCAAGGTGACCAAATATTTATGTTGTACACTATAGATACTGCGATGCGAACAGACTTGTGGGTAAGTATTGCAGCAGATTACAAATGAGTGCACGTGAAAGAAGACATGAGTCAGACTTTTGAATAATTTTTTCCGAGAGTTGGCCTTAAACATTTGGGACTCAAAATGTGTCACAGAATACAACCTTATATCGTATAAACGCATGCGTAAGTGCTCCGATATCCAACGCACCGTTCATATTTACAAAAATTAAAAATAAAACTGAACCATAGCTCCTTATAAAATTTTGAATTTAAAACCAATCTCATATGCAATACACTCCCAAAACCAGACGAATTGGTTCCAATTTCTGGGGGCGTTTCCTTCAAAAAGAAACAATTAGAAGGTCATGTTTTGTAGGCGTATTTTATCTTTTGCGGATCTTATCGTAATCGATGAAATTTATTTAGAACTGGTGACAGCCAAGTACAATTCTAAAAAGATTGTCTGCAAGAAATTGCTTGAGATGTCTACAAAATAATATCGAATCCTAAGGATGTATTTTTTGAGATTGCTACTATCTATTGGTGCACTAAATTACTGGTCCATTGAACTACATAAGTATGCAGCCACCTTACTCCCCTACGTACATCCAGTGAAAGACGAGAATGCGCTTGCGGGATGAAGTCAGCACTCAACGCGTCAGTCCGAAGGATCTGCAAACTCTTGTGAGCAGTAACGAAGCAAATGTTCCGCTGTTCCGCAAAAGAAGGACATCTATAGGTCATCTGCATTTAAATCTCCTGAGGGACAGAGGATTTTTTGTAAATATTCAGCCATATACACTTGGTTTTCTGCATTCAGCAGATCAATGCTATCGACTCGACGTCGATGGCACTACTGACCCTTGGAGGTTCATCGGTTATCTCATTTCCTTGGATTCCAATGTGACATGGCACCCAGACAAGACGCAATAAATTTAGTCTGACCGTCTTGATTCAGAAAACCCTTGAGTTCGTAAACAATTTTGCAAGTGATAAAGGAGCTAAGCAGTGCCTTCAATACAGCTTGGGTATCTTCGCTTAAGAGACAGGCGTATATTGACTTTACCGAGAATGGAGTCTAAATAGAGGCATTCTTCGTCCATCTCAGAATCTGACCAAAGCCATTCCAGAGCCAGAGGAAAGCAATCTGTGTGTCGCAATTGGATTTCTGGTGTCCCGTATAATATTTCTCCTACTATTAATCCATATAACCTACTGAACTAGGAAGGGGACTATAATAGACTTACATGAATGGTGCACATTATTCAAACCAAATAAGCTTTAGTATAAGAGCTCCTAACTAGCAACTTCATAGAAGGCAGACGGTGCATTTTATGAGGAGTTCCCCTATAGTGAGTGTGCATGGACATATTTCACTGGGACACAAAATAGCGCTGGCATTCTCCTCAGCTTTGATTTGATGTGGCATACACTTTGTATGTTGAATTCCAATGATCAGGTGTATCTTGAAACGCAAAAATTTACCAACAGAGGTTGTGCTGGTCGTGTTGGTTCGTCGTTGGTTTGTATGTCATCTTACGAACCTTAAAGAGCAGAGATAGGGTTTCCTAGCGAAAACACCCTTGTGTTAAAAATACCATCGAGCATCGGTAGCGGGTTGATCAAATTTTCTTTTGGTCACTCTAGAAATAAGAAAATGTTGATGGTTGATGGTCGCAATCAGCAGATACTATAAGAGGCTATTTCTTAGTTTCCAAAGAATCTACCCGCATTTGCTGTCCAAGAGTTTTGAAAAAAAAAATTATTTTCATTCTCCTTCAACTGAATACTGCTCAGCTTTGGTCAGAAAAGCAAATTATTTGGTGGGCCAGTAATGACGTCCTCCTCCTTTTCCCCACTTCGACCTCTTTATTCGATGAATATTGCTGTGCTCCCAAATGTTTTTTTAGGTTGGGTTAACAGATGACAGTCACATGGATTGCAGCCATGCGACAGTAATGGATTGCAGCCATAATTTGAAGCGACGTGTATAGGCCTGCTTGTCCTAGTGAAGTAAGACGTTTTCTGAAACATTCCTGGACTATATTTTTTTTTCTATTTAATCACAACCAACTCAAAAGACCGCAGTAATAATCGGAAATAATTCTCCGGCCCTTGGCAACGAATCAGCAATGATGATCCCTTTTGGGTCCCAGAAAACAGATGCAATTACTTTATCCACCGACAGTTGAACCCTATCTTTGTCTTCGGGGCTTATTAGCTTATCAGGCTTATTTGTCTCATCAGTTTCCGAACCCATCTTGCAGATATTTTTAAGGATCAAGGTTTTAAATGATATTTTGGGTCCTTTTGTTCGAGAGGCCGACAATCTCAGCTATCGCCTTAATTTAAATCTGCAGTCACGCATGATCAGGTCATAAATGTTATCGATCTTTGCATCTGTAGCTGAAGCAGAAGGTTTTTCACAGCGTTGGTCATCTTGAACGCCCGATGGGGCTAAATTAAAGGCCGCGACCTTTTCAATCCTTCCTCTTAATAGTTCTTAAATTTCCAACCATTCGTAAAATACCCCGTGTGTAGTGTAATTTTTGTACCTCGTGCTGAATTTGTAGCACTGTCTTAAAATATGCTTCATTAAATGTTCCTAACTACCTAGAATGCTTTGCAATCTATAATTATTTGCAGTCAATTGGCTTCATAAGATTTTCGTTTTCCTTTTCGTAGACCCAGATATCAGGTTCTTATATAAGATACCAATTTAAGAAACAACTTTCATACCAATAAATATGGCGATTTACTTTCGTGGCTAGTGGACCGTGTTGTCCCAAGAGATCAAGTTTCAATTCACTTAATTTTGCCAAGTAGTGTACCATGAACACTGTTCCATTAGCGCACATATTACATGACTGTCGCCAAACGTTGCAGTCCACTGACCAAAAGCTTTCAGATCTGACCAGCCCGATGCATTCGTTCGATTCATTGATGCATTGTGGTGGCAATGCAAATATTTCAGTATCTACTTGCAAATCAGAGGCATAATGCAATTTAAGATCGATGTAGCAATTAGACGTTTGCTGCATGGGTATACTGCTGTTCAAACCGGTCCGGGGTTAGACTTTGAAATTTTTGTTTGCAAATCCATGGTAACGATGGAAACTCACTGTGTCAATAGTGAATGGAGATACTCGCTTACAATTATTGCAACATTTACAAAGCGGTACATATATATGCATATACTTGTACATATGTACATATGTATGCACATGGAATTGAAAATGAAACGCCAGGAAAAGAGTTGATCCAATGCATGGCTCATCACGTGGAGGTGAAGATAGAAGCCCTATCTTGGCTTAAGAAAAACGTGATATCTGCTAGAGATATCCGCATCTTTTCTGATAGTCAGGCAGCAATCAAATCCCTGGAATCGACCTCTATAATTTCTTAAGTAGCTCTAGACTGCTGTTCGTCTCTTGTGTAGATGGCTGAGCAGTTCAATATTCACCTGTGTTGGGTTGCCGGGGCAAAGAGACATTCCAGGGAATTGTAAGGCCGATGAACACGCCAAAGAAGGAACAACTTGCCGGACAACGGCACCTTAGGTATTCCAATCGCTACTCGCAAACTTAAACTTAAGCTGGATGCTATCGAGAGTGAAAATCTTAGGTGGACAAGTGGTTCAACATGTCTAGCGACAAAACAGATTTGGCCAAAGCTGGATCTAAAACGCTCTAAGAATTTGATTTCTCTCAACAGATTGCATATCGGCACCACAATAGGTGTCATCACTGGACACTGTCTAATAGGCAAGCACGCTTCAAGGCTGGGCCTCTTCGCGAACGATTTCGGTAGAAGCTGCATGGATGAAGAAGAGGAGGAAACTATTCCTCACCTTCTTTGTTTCTGCCCAGCTCTCTCCCGTAGAAAGAAACTCCACTTAGGAGCTCCCTATTATAATGATATAGGCAACCTGATGAATATTGACATCAAGAGCCTCCTACGCTTCATAAGAAGCTCTAATTGGTTTTAATACGAGTAGGTGGAGGGAGGATTCTCCCATGATCCACGTGGTATCACAACGGACCTCATTGGTCTAAGTAGCTGGCAGCCACTTCAACCTAACCTAACCTAACCTAACAGTCCGTATGTGGTCCAGGATCTACAAAACACACACAAATGGAAGGGACCTACATTTTAGAGTCATATCCAAACAAATTAAGAAGCTTTTCATGACAGTTGATACTCTCGGACATTTGTCAGACATTCACGAGAGGTGGGACCAGGAAAAACTTTTTTGCGTTTTCTGGGTCTCGAACTTCGAACCTCCCGCTCAGTAATCCAACGCAGTAACCACTGAGCCACGGCGTCCACCAAAATTTGGAAAAAGAAACCTAAGTGCTCATGCCATGAACATACATACGCCTGTAGCCCATAAAACCACTACCAGCCTTAAATCGTGACTGAAAACGAGATCATGCCTGTGATAATCAAACGGATTAATTTTTGGTGAGGAAGCGGGCCCTAAGTTGGTATTACGTGATAATAGAAATTGGTCGTTATCCATTCCTCATTCGTCACGGTTTTGTTCGCTGGTGCAGAATTTTGCTGCAAATTTATAGCCTTCCTCTACTGTCTTTCCAGGCCTTAACAACTCCCTTCAGCACCTTGATGTATTCGGCAGCATTCGCTCGTAGACATTGTGCGAAATAGAAGGAGAGCATAACCTGATCTTCAGTGCTTTCTTTACTGAAAGGGCATCTGAAAGTTCTGCACGCAGCCATCTGTCATTCCTTCTATTGACATTCTGGTCCTGGTCAACATATTTTCATCCCAAAATTAAGAAACGGCCTGGATGTTCTGAATTCCTTAACTTCTTGAAGAGACACCATAACAAAAACAAGTTAGATATCTTTAATCAAAATTTCCGACAAATGTCCTCCGTGACTCTGTCTGCAGATCTGCGTTCTTTTTATGAAGCATGTATAATACATTTGTACGTAAAATTGTTTCTAAATAGGCTCAGGCCCAACCAACGAGAAGTTGAGAGGAATTGGAATTGAAGACTAGCATTCAAGATCCCCTTAAAAAGCTGCACTAACGCTCACGGTATGCGTTTCGCATAGATCTTTTACACCTGCTTTAACTCATAATAATAAGTCCGAGTCTATTTTCAGTAATAACATTTTTGACATCGTCTGCTGTATTTTCACACAGTTCCGAAAACTGTTCCCAGCATTCCAATTTAATTTATTTTTTTGACTACTGCAAGCGAACCAGTTGGTAAATCCATATTAAACTACACATTTATACATTACAAAAATTGCACATAAGTCCGACAGTAGGTGAACATAATTACCTAGCACTGCCTCATTGAAGATCTGCCAAAAAGCGTGACTTCTTGTCAACCGATTTCTGGAAAAAATGCAAAAGCACTTGCTCAGATCTTCGAATACACAAAGCTTCATCTAGGAGCCTACATACGTATCTTAAATGACCTTAGTGACGTGGTGACATACGAATCTGAAGTAACTTTTATCCCGGGTATTGAGATCAGTAAATTCCGTGAATATCCCTAGATCCTTATGATATCACAAGGATCACAAGACATGAGTATATTCTCAGAAGATCGAAAGTATTCCACGGGTAAAACATTTCAGTCTAGTCGCATTTCACTAAACATTCTTAACTACTCCGAGCAGTGTGGAGTAAGTTTATCAAGAAGTGGGTTGCTGCAACTAAAAAATGTATCTGCATGATCTTTTCCGTTCTTTTTCGACATCCTTCCATATTGTGTTCCAACTATTTTAACTACTTACACATGTACAGTGTACTCTCTCATTACGGACACCCTCATAAGCGGACACCTCTCATAAGCGGACACATTTTTCGGAACCGTCAGTGTCCGCTTATGAGGGAGTGTACTGTACATTCATACAAATGTATTTATGTTCAAGAAATAAAGAACTGTCAGCAATTACACACATCATAAGTATGGATCTCCCCTATTTGGTTAAAGCTCTGAAGGAAGCACCCTATGACAGCAATATCTGGCTTTAATTGCACCTGATTGCATACAGCAACTTATTAATTTTGATCACCTAAAGGTATGCAATTTTGTGTGCTTGATACGCAATACTAGCAAAATTTGTCCAAAGAGTACGTACATACATATGTATGTGAATACATACAAAAACGGAAAAAGTTGGAACAAAGTTTTAATTTTCTTACAAATTAAAGTTTTTTTGAATTTATATAAAAAAATTTAAGTCGCAAGTTTGTCGAAGTTTGATTTAGGTACATAGCCGAAAGCTTCGATATTATAAAGCAGAATTAGAGCTTAGCCGGTCTTAATGCGGGCTTTCTGCAGCATCCAACGACTAGAAAGTACATATACATACATACATATGTAATCTTTTTTAAAAGAGAGTCTAGGATGAAAAATGTATGACAAGTTCGAAGTCGTTACTACTCATCTATATAATCCTCGTTTATTAAAACCACTGCCAAGCTCTTAAATACATATGTATATTAGACAAACTAGTACACAGTCTTTTATTGCTATACATATTCATAAGCTAGACATTGTATTGAATTTATTGAAAACAAATAACGTTTAACAGTTCCATCACTTTCTGGTAAAAACATTTTATCACTGGTAGAAAACTCTGCGAAATGAAAGCCTAAATATGATTTGGTTTGAGCAGCAGAATGTACATATGTAGTTTTAACTGATTCTGAAGGTAGTGGACTGATTGTATTCTGAAATCAAATTTCTCCATTGTGTTCAATTTTTTCACTGATGGGAGCAGGGACAGAAAAAATGACATATCCTCATCATACGCACGAATCTTTGAGGTTTGAAATCTTTCAATGAAGTCCATAAAGTTATTTTCATTTGGCGATGGTGACTTTGTTTCTCTTTTATGAGATTGAAGTGTTAATGTGGGTGACACGATTTCATCTGGCTGGCTTTGATCTGGAAGATTTTGTTCCGATAACCTTTGTTCCGGCAAGCTCTGATCTAAAATTCCTTCTTTGGTATCTTCAAATTCAGAATCTTGAGAATTCTGCTGCTCCGGATAACTACTGTTGCTACTGCTACAGATACTGGGTCGATGTTCCAAAATCCTTTTCATCAAAAATATATTTTTTCATTATTTTCATACCGCCCAACTTTTGGTTAATTGTTAGCTTTTTTTCGAACATATGCAATTGTCTCGTATCGTTCTCCATCTTCCCATAACATCTCGCACTATAAGGATAATAATAATGTTATTTTCTTTATAAGTAAAATGAGCTTATGTTAAACTAGAATTCTAAATAATCAAATGTGTAAGAGAAAAATGCAATTATCTGATAAATTTCGAAAGCAGATCTAACGATTTTTCCTCTTTGAATAGAAAATTTATGGACTCAGCGCATGTCACAGGAATATAACTTTTAAAGAGCTGAAGCTAAAATTTGACGAAGGTATATGCATACATGTTTTTTGCACATAGCCTCTCATAACGTGATGCATAAAAAGAAAGCTGCCATTCATTGCATTATGGTTGTATTACTCATTTTGAATTCAGCATAATTCTTCATAGTGCATTCCCATTTAATCAAACACTTTCAACCTCTTGTAATTTAGTTGCCTTTCATTCTTACAAGCATTGTCATAAAACATATACAAACATACATATGTACATATGTGTACAAGCCAAACTAAAAATATCTACATTTGTTAGAATAGAATAAAAAACCCTTCGCGATATGCTTAGTTTTGTGTGAATCTCGAATTCACTCACTGTACTTGGTTACAAAATATGTACTCCCATAATATTGCCGCAATGGCAGGCAAAGACAATAATCAACAAAAACAAATAGACCCCACTCAAAGGCATGTACATATGTATGTTAACGTATATACCTATGTTTAGAAAAGGATGTATTAAGATACATTTTCTTCTTCCCGTAGGTATTCTTATCTTTATTCTTGAATTGTGTAGTAAAGAGAATTAGAACAAATATAAACAAAATAACTCCACTGACAGCGAAAAGCCGAAACGTCATTTACGAGTATAATTCTACTCACTGTCACTGTTTCAGAAGTGTTCAGAAATTATGGCAGCATGTATCCAAGACTTCATCTAAAATGGGGTGAAGAAAAAATTATATTTTCTCCACGCACATATACCACAACAAATTTAGTGTTGTCATTATCAGCTGTAATGTAAAATGCGGTGGATTTAGCAAATATTCGGATATGATTTTGACGCAGAATAATCGTTTTTAAAACTACTAATTTATTTCATTTCAAGCGTAGATATTCGGAGGAATTTCAAATGAGAGATGAACTAATTGAAAAGCACTTACACACTATTGGTCTCTGTCAAACGTAGTGAAGTGACTCAACCACTATCTACCGCATACCAACAGCTACGTGCGCTAAAAAATTTCCCACGCACGTCTTATCGACACGTCCGCGATACGTGCGTCGAAAAGTACTACATGTGTAGCTGTAGGTGTATGAGTTGTATGTATGCAGTTCCACATTTGCGAAGTGTGTGTCATATTTTATTTACTCTCCTTTGAAGTTACGTCATTATTTTGTCTCTGGTACAGTGTATCAAAAAAGTACAACGTCATCATGCAAAAGCAAACTTTTGTTTTATGAATTGCATGGTATTGAGTAACTGAAAATATACGTATGTATACACATGTACACGCGAGTATATTGCCGTATACAGTACAGTTGACCCATCAGCTACTGTCCACAGACCATTAAAAACGGCGATAAATTCACAGAGTATTTGCATAGGACAGAATCGGCGCAAGAAGGTAGCGATATCGCCCCTAATCGCCCGTAGTAGACAACGGTGGAGTAGCCTGGTGTAATTGTGGATACCAAATCGCGGCTAAATGTTAGGCAATTTGTTTTATCCCATTTTTTGTCTAAAAGTTTTCAGCGAACGACATCAATCAAACCAGTTTTTTATGGGAAGTTGAAAAACATTTTTTGAGGGAGCAGATAAATATAATTGTAAAAGATGGATAGTTTGTTGTAACACAGCGACACCACGGATCTTAACGATTTTCGTAGAATATCATAGCAAACATTTTAAATTATCAACTTAAGGCACCTCTGGAGTATGTGCGGTCAAAGCCCAGCGGTTTCACCAGAATGATATAAAAAACTTAGTTTAAAGTCTTATTGTAGAACAGCTACAAACTTATTCATACAAATCATTTATTGGTAAACACTTTAACTAAACATTGAAGTAGACATTGAATATGGAACATTTATTATGCAAATTTGGGAGCTCAATCATTTTCTGGTAAAAACATTTTATCGCAGGTAGAAAACTCTGCGAATTGAAAATCTGATTTTATCTCTGTGGCCGGGTGTTGTTTCAACTGATTCTGGAGGATCTGCATTGTCTGCATTCTGAAATCAAATTTCTCCATTGTGCTTAACTTTTTTACTGATGGTATCAAGGAAATAAAGAAGGACATATCCTCATCATAAGCGCGGATATTTGATAGTTTGTGCCGCTCTATGAAGTTTATGACTTTGTCATCAATCGGTGATGGTGACTCTGTTTCTTTTTTAGGTGTTTGAGGAGCTAATGTGGATGTCATGCTTTGATCTGGAAGGATTTCCTCTGGCATATTTTGCCCTGGTATGCTTTGCTCTTGCAAGCTTTGTTCCGACATGCTTTGATCTAAAATTCCTTCTTTGGTATCTTCGAATTCAAAATGTTGAGAGTTCTGTTGCTCCTGATGGCTACTGTTACTGCTGCTACAGATACTGGGTTGGCGTTCTAAGACCTTCTTAAGAAAGGACAGTTGCTCATCAAATATATATTTTTTCATTCTCTTCCCATATGATCCCGATCTATGCAGCATCGTCAACTTTTTCCGTTTGCGAACATAATTGTCTCGTATTGTTCTCCATCTTCCCATAACATCACGCACTGTCAAGAAAAATTACAAATAATTTTGTCATACATATGCTTACACAAGATAGTAAATATTTATTATTTTCTTAATAAAGAGATAAATTTAAAAAAGCTGTGTAAATTATGTAGGAATTATGCTACTAACCTCCACTTAAAGTACGAATGAAAGCGGAAATTAGAAATACTAAATAACTATCAATTTGTTGATCACACAGGTGAGAGATACATACATATTTTGAGATACTTGATATTACTATTGATTTATAAATGTTTGGCTCGAAATATTGACAGATACGAATCTGTATTAAGCGCCACGGCTAAATATGAATAATTTTATGTTTGAACAGCTTTTACAAATTTTGAAAAATAATTTCCGAATTGAGTGCTGCGTTGCGGAAACTGTGCGGAATTTGAAAATAATTTTTGCTCGATATATCTGTACATAGATATACCTAATGTTTTGTGGTCATAATTAGACGTACTTATGTATTTTACAGTAGGATGACCAGGCGCAAATCAACGAATCTGTTGTGCAGTTCAGTAACAGTGTTATAAGAATTTTCGGAGATATGCCTAGCCCACTGTGCGGCAGCGATTTGATGCCGTTGGGCATCATCATCAACGTAGTTCTTACATGAATTGTTCCGCAGAGTCAAATATATATGCTAAATCACTTAAACTAAATCATGATTAAAACTATCCACGCTCACTATGTGGGACTTTTAAATGCGGTTGAATCACATTTTTGAATTGTTAGCTTAAAAAAAATGTCCGTCTCACGCTCGATCATATCTTCTTCTCTGAACTGCAACAGTACATCAGAATTGAGAACATAGGCATATACTTTGCAGCAAAACTGCTTGTTGTATCATTAAGTAACTAACACCACACCAGAAGATGTTTATGCAGTCAGCAACATGTGGCTGAGATTATGCGTCGTGTTTTCGTACCGTATGACGTCTACATGGTTCTGCAATATGTAGGAAGTTGGATTTGTTTTTCCCGATTGGTGAATTACAATGGTCCGTATTCCAAGATTTTTTTCCAGGTAGAAGGAATTTTTATAGTGCATATGAAATTAGTGTCGTATTAAAAAATAGAACAGGTAATAAATAAAACAAAAAGACATTTGTTAGCATTTGTATGGGAATGCGGAATGGTATTTCCAACGCAGAAAAGTCTGACGTATTCACAACCACAACTGATCGTATCAAGTTTTTGTGTTTTAAATTTTAGGTAATTTTTCGAAAATATGTATCTACGGAAATCTAATGATAATATGTCGCACCTTAAGGGATACTCTTCGTGGGATTTTTATTTTAATTACATACGTATTTAGTGGAGGCAGATATTTCTAGTTTTTAGTGATCTGTAACTATTAAGTTGTTTGAAAACTGAGATTCCCTCAAACATAGTGCATATGTTACACGTTGAATGAAAAAATTAATAACAAAAAAGAAATGCTTTCCCTCCATCATCTCTGCATTGATTTTGCATGACGATAGTGATCCATGTTGCCAGAAGGTAATTAAAAATTAAAAAACATGAGAATTAGCGAAGTCAGTAGAATGTTTTGGGAAGAGGCTTCCGAAAAAAGGAAAATACTTGATATTACTCTACCTTTGCCATTGTGGAATAAAGACAGCTAATGAAGTGGTTTTTGTGTTAGTACTAAAAAAAAAAAAAAAAAATTAAAAGCATATGCCTGAGATGGTGCAGGTGAGATGATTTGGAAATAAAACATTGGTTTCAAAATTTATAATTATCTAAACCTCTCTCTGATGTCCGCTACAAGCTTCACGCGAGGGAGAAAGTGCTCCTGAGAAAATTACAGGAAGTAGCAAATATGTAAATAAATATCTGGGGCAAACAGACCATATAGCGTAATATTCTTCTCTGCACTGTTTAACTGACTGTAAAAAACAATCTAGGTTCTCTATGACTCGAACATTAATTTCTCTTGTACATTTAAACCTGAAGGTTCATTAAACTGCTCAAGTTACTCACGAAAGATGTCACTATCTCAACATTTATTTGAAGTGATACAAACAGGCGAAAACTCACACAAGTCTCTCAAAACTCAGAGCACACAACCCACATGTAGGCACACGAATGTATCTACCATAATATCTGTCGCACACACATTGCTCGCAGTATGAGAAGAGAAGTAAACAAACAGAAAATCTCTCAACTGACAACAAAGACTTCAGAAATTATGGCAACATGTGTCCATGGTTCTATTAAATACATACCTGCAGCTGTCAAAATAATTAAAAAGAGGGAAACCATTTCCATAAAAAGTAGAATAGGTTGCGAATTATGTATAATGGTATATAGTCTACAGCAAAAGGGAAATTTTCTCCTCCACAACATATTCCACGACAAGTTTTTGGTGTTCGATACTGAAATATGAAACGCGTTTCGTTCCGCGGCACTACGTTCTGGTTATGAATTTGACGCACCGTAATTATTTTTCTGTCCGCCAATTTTAATTGAATTAATGCGCAAATATTCAAAGAAAATATGAAAGGTGAATAAATCGAATAACACTTACACACAACCTTCTTCTGGGCATCATCCATTTCTTTGAAATCCACAAATAAAACATCGCACACTTCAACCCAGGCTTTTTGTTTTCTTGCTTTATCATAATAATGCTCGCCTGAATGGTTCCAAAGAATTTCTTTTTTCTCCACTTCACGTATTAAAGATTGAGTTTCCATTCTTCCGAAAACCATTAGTCACAAAACAAATGCAAAATAAAATATTTACAAATTAATTCAAATACCGCACGTAGAATTGCTGAAGTGTAGTGACACAACCACTATCTACCGCGAACTAACAGCGACGTGCGCTAAAAATTTCCCACGCACGTTGTGTCAACACAGCTGCATCACGTGCGTTGAAAATACTTACTTTGGTTGTGTGGGTTGTGCTTATATACAATCCCTTGTGTTAACGCACACGTGTATGGTGTGTGTTTTATTTTTGACGATTTGTTGCTTTTTTCATTTATTATGTACTCACCTCAGGATATTTCCACCCGACTACAACAGGTCGTTGTTACTAGTCTTACAGTGTGTTAAAAAAGTCGCAATAAATTTATTATTTTCATTTAGAAATTATATGAGGGAAGAATGAGTATCAGGTTCTGTAAATATGTGTATACATGTGTTCCTATGAGCTACAGATACTCATTCAGTGTTTTGGGATTCATTTGAAAGGATTGTAAGCAATAGAAGGCGCAGATACTGTGTGGATGTTTCCGTTTTTGCACAATGTTGTATAATTGAAGCATTTATTGAATATACAATTCTATAAGAAAACCAAATCAGAATAAACAGAACAAATACCTGGGAATGCTTAATGGGGTGTCACCACTCAAATCTCCGATGAAGTTAAATATCTGGGAGCCATCTTGAATAGCAAATTTCTCTGATCAAAACATATTAAATCGGATATCACCAAAGCTCTGTCAGATTTCTGACCCTGTAAAGGTGGCTTTGGTAAGGCATGGAGATTTTCGCCGAAAAGGCTCCTTTGGATCCATTCGACAACGGTAAGACCAATCCTCAAATACGCATCGGTGTTTGGTTTGAGAAGTTTTCTTGTAAACACGTCACTGCTTCTTTTGCTGAACTCCAAAGAATGGCTTGTTTGGGGTGCATAAGGACCTCAACCAGCACAAATAAATCCCCTGTAGATGCCCTGCTGAACCATGGTCCAAACACTGGAAGCTATTTCTTGTCTAAAGAGAGGCAGTTTTTATACTTTTGGCACTGGAGCTTCGATGACCTTCCTTGAGAAATATCCTACGACCACAGATTAATAGATATGCCCTGTAATGCAATGATACCGAAAATCCAGTTGGTATACATTTACACAGTTGACTTAATGCTGGCGCTGCTATAGCTTTAGCCAGACTTTGAACCGGAGGAAGGATACCATCATACCAGAATACCATACCATGGATGGCTGCAAAACTAGGCAATGGCCTGATTTTGTTGTCTTTATGGAGACTAATAGACTCCATTCTCCGTTAAGTTAAAATGCTTTTATATTTCAAGCGGAAATGTACGCAATTCTAATGGCCATGCGATTTATTATGAAGAAAAGTTAGATAGGATGGAGCATATGCGTTTTCAGCGATAACTAAGCTGTAATACTTAAACACTATACCACTTTCAAAAAATTGTATGCTCTCAATATCTCTTTGAATATGGTCGTTACGATTTGCCTGGGTGCCACGGAAATGAGATCTCCTATAAACATGAAACACAAGGCTCGTGGGAAACTTTCTCAAGACCAAAACTAACTCTGGGTTTGTCTACATGTGCGATTAGTAGTGCCATCGACGACTGGAGTATATTAGTCGGTGGCATGGCTCTGCTCGATGCAATCAGACCACACCTACCCTACGCACTAAACGTACCAGCACAAGATTAAAAAAATGTCATGATAGAGCATCTTCCTGCAAAAATCCGGTGAACATTTGGAGTAATTCCGAAGATCTACTTCTAAGGTGCACATTGCATCGCGTATTCTCCAGCGTTACTCGACCCAGATGAATTAATTTTGGCGGGGTCCCAAATTCAGACATCGCCTTGTAGAGATCAAGACGATGAGTCCTTGGATGTCGATGAGAAAGTGGTGCGTCTTGACTTATCATTCCAGGGTTTGATTTAGTGTGGATACTTGGCCTAAGCCAAGGTCGGAGCTACTCCGGTGTCATTCAAAAAGGCTTTGGAAGTTCGCAAAGTACATTGTACAGGATTTTATGCGACATTGAGCAGGGATATGCCTCTATAGTTGGTGCAATGCATAGCATCGCCCTTGTTATTGATCCGTAATATGTAGCTGACATTCGAATCATCGTGCTTACTGTCATCTCGCAGCCTTCGTTTTACGTTCGAGCGTCCATTCCAGTATTCGCAAAAATTATCAAGCCATGATTTTTTTTTTTGGGTTTGCTTGGTATTCCAGTGTCATTTCGGCTACTTCTTTGGTGATGTTGTTATTGTTGGTCAATAGTTGGAGGTGAAAGTAGAGCTAATGTTTTCTCGCTCCGGTGGCCTTCGTAGTCTGTCAGGCGTGTTACGTGTCTGACGTTAAGCCTCCTTTCTTGGACAATTCCCCGCTTCTTTTCGTTAGAGAGTCGACCTCTGAATCTAGCTGCTATGGGATAATGATCGGAGTCGACTTTTGCTCCTCTGAATTCAGGATGTTTGCCTCGCATTGATCAAAGCATGGTCAATTGGTTGGCGGTTCGATCATCTGCCAAGAAACAGGTTGCTGTGCGGATTCCTACTTCTAGGAGCCTAGTGCTGCTTATCACCGTGTTACCAGCTTATCAATGAATTGTCCATCTTTTAATGCGCTTCAAAGAATATCTGCAGACACAAAAAAATATAATATTTCAGCGATTGAAAAACGAAAGTTATTATCGGTGCTGCATGAGGATATTTGCGTTCTACTTCGAACACACAAATACAGTTCGGTGCATGAATCATTCTTAATTGCCACATTCGACTTTTTTTTAAAGGGGACCAAAGGAGTTCATTGGTTAAATGCATTCTATGTACATACTCTTAGAGTCCCTCTGCTTTGCTTTGCTATTCTATGCCTTGTTGGGACATCCAATCGATTGAGTAGAAAATTTGTGATAACTGAAAAATATGGTGGATATTGAATCAGGAAAGAAACAATCCACTACTATGTCCTCTCTGCTTTTACAATGCTTGTAGAAGTACATTTAACCATAAACTGTACTAAGGGTGTACTTAGACGTTAGTCTAATAGCGAAAAGTATTAAAAGTCAAGTTGTGTGGATATACATATGTACATGTATCAACACATAGTTTCGGTAACCTCCTAACTAACGAAAAGGCTTCTTGCAATCAAAAGGAAAAGTATATATATTCCGTCCGAAAAACGTTCTAGCTTCTGCATAATTTAAGTCTGATATGCCGAAGTTATCCATTCTAAGCCAAGGACCAAGGAAACGATTGACAGATACAAAAGATTATAAAAGTAAATCGCAGGAAAATATTCGTTTTTAATCGTATTCCTTTATTTATTCATTTGCTACTCTACAATATAACTTAAATGTCAACTAAAACTAGGTAAACAGTAAATATGGTGATTTATGTATTTTTCTTTGCTTTTTTATACCTAAAATAAGAAACAACAAATATCATCATCAACAAAAAAAAATGCAAAAACCAAAAAGAAAATAAAAATAAAAAATAAAACAATAAACTATATATCAAGTGTGGTGTAACGTATTTAACAAAATATATTGCAAATAGCGTTGTATACTATCAACAACAAATTCACATTTGTAGAATTTTTTTTCAATTATTTATTTATATATATTATATGTATCAATTAACTAGGCTATAGATAATGTAAATTACTTGTAGATGTAAATGAATCGAATCGAATAACATTTTCATTATATCTCCCATTGTATAATAAACATTTCGTGTAAAAATAAATGTTCATCTCTTTTTGAAAAATATATATAGCTATTATGTGTTTTTTTTTTGGGGTTTTTATATTAAATTTATACAATAAATTTGTTTGTTGTTTTAATTTAATTAGTTCTTCAAAGGTATCTCTTGTAGAGGTGACTTTGTTTCTTAGGACCAATTTTGTTGATTTTTTTTTTGTTTGTTTATTTGAATTTTTTTTTTTTCTTTTAATACTTCTCGTCCTGATAGGGGGACAAGGTGAATATTACTAATAAATAGGATAGCTTTAGAATGCGCATGTATTGTATGTTGGTGATGATGTGTCCGTGAGTGTGATATTTAGTACTTAATCATATGCATTTGTTTTCTTTATAGCATCGTTGTTTTATCAATGCCAGTGGAACATCACATGCGCGATCATAAGATAAACAGTTGCCACAATAATACTGCCTATCATAACGGGGAAACCGACTCTGTAAAAAAAAGTTGTTGTGTTTTTATTTTAGAGTTTGTTTTAAATAATTATTTGTAAAGGTATTTTCAAAATTCATAAAAATTCTTAAGTTTCGATGTCACTTAAGTTAAGTCTATAAAATAAACATTTCACCTTCGTGTGGTATTTTCAAGGCTGATAATCCCACGGAAAAATGTAACGTTGTCATCACCCTGCCTAAAGTCAAAAACTATACAAAAAACTGATAAAAATACGTTTTCGAAAACCGGAGTAAATATTGCAACCCTCGCCCTCATCATCCTAAGTCAGCTAAGAATATTCGAAGGGCCTTCAAGGTAAAATCTTGGCTCCGTCGTCGGCAGTATAGAATTAAGCGGATTCAAATAAACTTTATGGGATGTCGACATCGAGCTGGTGAAAAATTGTAACGTTGTACATCATAGCTGTACTATGTGAAAAAGGCAGACAAATGTTCAAAACCGTATAAAGTGGGCAAAGAGGAACGGCACAAATAATTGAAGAGTGGCATACACCAGAATACGATCCACAGGTTAAGTTAGATTATAGTGGCATACAGCACTAGATGCAACCTCACTTAGACCCGTAAAGTCCATTGTATTACCGCAGGATTAACATCTGCAAAGAGATATCCACTAAAACCCATAACGTTGTTGAAAAACTAGACCCCTAAATGGAGATTCCTACTAACAAAGAGAGCTACGAAGGTTCCCTCATCCATGCAGCTTCAGCAGAAGGCCCAGCCTGGTGGCATCTTGCAAATAATGCAGTGACCTGTAACGACACCTTCTATGTTTGAAATGCAGCACTCTTTTCTGTCTAATAAGACAGTTGGAACGTTTCTGATCAAGCTTACGCCAGATTTGTCTAATGATGAGGCACGTAGTGCCATCTGCCCATCTGCGATTGGGTACGCTAATAGTGTTAAGCTTAAATAGGAATTTAACTGAACCGATAGGCATACCAAGATTCTTCTCATCCGGGAAAATCGATAGGGTTGTATCCTGCCTGGCGAGCTTTTCGGCCATGTAATTCCCTCGAATGTGTCTGTGGCGCGGCATCCAAATGAGGATGATACTGAATTGTTTAGCCATTTCGTTAAGAGCGGCGACGGATTCCAGAGATATGATCGCCGGTTAGTCCACGACAAGACTTCTTTTATCGCCATGATCTCCGCCTGGAAGATGCTAAGGTGATTAGGGAGGCGGAAAGAGATTTTTAGGTCGTAATGATTGAAGAATACTTCCTCACGTACCCCTGTTTCTGTCTTAGATCCATCTCTTTAAAATCTCATGGATTCCTTTTGTATCAGAAGATCCGCTTGCCGAACGATTCGAAGCTTGTTCCAGTTTCAGAGCATTTGTCGAACAGAAGCTCTTACAGACTGAAAGAGTTTGAAGACACAACTAGATCCAAATCAGAAGTTCACCCAAGACACAATTTAAAGCCCCAGTTTCAATCAAGAGAGGCGACATTTAACCGACCAGGTAAAGCATTGATTTTAAAATTTGGGGAGCGTCCTTTGACCTCAATCTTCAAAGTGTGCAAGAAGATCCAGATTTATCGATTCGTCTTAGATTGCAGCAATTGGAGCTCTGTGCAAATTGTACTCCTGTACTCCTTTAGAATCCAGCTAGTGGAGGAATTGAAGCCAATCCACCATCATTTACATCATTCTTTCGTTAAGTGGGCTTAAGACCAGTTGCAAGGTAATTGTCACATATGAAGTGAGACCAATTCAGAAGAAATCGTGCGAAACTTTTTCATGGAGAAAAAGGCATCATTTGTTGTGGTTGTAGTTTCCGCGCTGGTAACATCATCAGACATTATTTCTTCCAGGATGAGACCAGAGCATGTTTCCCGATCAATGGAGATTGTTACAGAATTTTTAAATCCCAACACAATGGATCTCGCGGATAAACCGTCGACGAAAGCCAAGATTTGGCTGCTGTCTGATCAACTCAATATGCACGGTAACAATTTAGGCAAGCCACTACACCCTAAGACATCGGTCACAAGCTCTTAGTCTCTTAGTGGTTTGAACCAGGGGAGGGAGAACATGTACTTATCAAGGTTATATTAGGCAATACCGCCTTGCCAAATTCATTCGCTTATGCGCGCCAGCGAAGTAAAATTTTTGTCAAAGTCGAAAAAAGACACCACCGAGAACTTGTATTATAGAGACCAAAATCCCGAACACTATTTCTACAAGATTTCTATCAAAAAGATCTGAGGAAAGATCTAGAGAATGGTACAGCAAAAGCGTCTGAAGAGCCTTAAAAAATATCTTGCTGAAATGTATGATTCTGTCTATGATCAGTTGAAGAACGGAAGCGGCGAAAAGACCCACAAATTGAAGGTAAATCTTAAAGCAAGAAATAATTCCCCCCAAACTTACTTGAAATATTCTAAGAATGTGAATCGGTATCCATGTTGCTCTGCCACACCGGCACAAACAACGTTCGCTGATGCACCAATCAGTGTTCCATTTCCTAAAAAATAATAAAAAAAGTGCACTTTAGTACAGATCGTCTTTCATAAATGTAAATTATTTTCCAACCTCCTAGACAGGCTCCAAACGCCAGGGCCCATACCAATGGCTGCAATGGCAAGCCCAAGTCCTTATTTTGTGCTAATGAAATGGCAATTTTAACCATCATTGTCGTCAGCGGTATATTATCGACAAAGGCCGATGCTATCGCAGATACCTAAACACAAGTTCAATTATTAGAATGCAAAATAAAATTCACCAAATTTAACAATTTTACCCAAAGAATTAATAGCACAGCTACAGCAAGCCTCGAGTCCTCTCCTACAGACATAATCACATTCACTGTCATCTTTCCGATCCAGTCAATCAATCCGAGTTCCGAAAGCGATTCCATTAAAATAAATAGAGCGGCAAAGAAGAGCAACGTTGACCACTCCACTCGGGCCAACACAGATTCCATATCTTCACGATCGGCTAGGATAAGTAAAAGAATAGCTCCTAGCAGTGCTGTCCAACCTAATGAAAGTCTCTGCAGTTCTGGTACCGAATGCAAGAAGAATAGACTTATGACAAACACTAGTGCTACACCCGATTTGTATAGAAGGGATTTGCTTCGAATAGGATACTGAAAAAAAATTAAGAAGGTATGCTGAGGTATTCAATCGAACTTGTGACAGTGAACTCACTTTAGCTTGCAACTGTCCGAGAGTCTGTTCATAATTTTCAACTGGCACCGAACCCGATGATACTTTCTTTTTAAGTGTTCTCTTCAATCGATTCACCTTCTTGATTAGAGTCTCGCGGACTAGATCTTCGTCCTTCGAGTAAGATGAGAGAGAAGCAGCTGCTCTTTGCCAAACGGCGATTTCATGACGCAGTTCTTGAACGTCTTGAGCCTCGTTAAAGCGCAGATCATTGATATTACGGAACTTGAATCGAAGTTGAATGTATGTCTGAACCATCACCACAAGGACTCCAAGTAACATATGAACCGTGAAAACTGTGAAGTTGACACCCTAAACATTTTTGAAAGAAGGCATTATAGGACTTCAGGATTTAGATACAAAGGCTATACTCACATTTTTAGAGATGAAGCTATTCGAAGCAATAATCACATTTGGTGGATCCCCAACTGGAGTCAGAGCACCTCCAATATTTGAATAGATAATCATGCACATAAGAATTGGCACTGGATTCAAGCCCATCACTTCGCAAAGACGGATTGTTACCGGGGTCATTAGAAGCACTGTTGTCACATTGTCAAGGAAAGATGACATCACTGCCGTAAACAGGCAAAGGCAATTGATTAACGGCCACACTCTTCCATTTGTAATCTGTTAAAGTAAACCTTGTCTTAAACCTTTTTTCTGACAAAAGTCATTTCATACCTTATATGCAAATACCGCTAGATAATCGAAAATGCCCGTTTCGGACAAGATCGCAACCAATATCATCATTCCGAAGAGCAGCAACAGTGTTTCCACATCAATCCATCCCATAATCTCAGCCATGGGTGGACGTTCATCAAGTGCTGCCAAAATACCGATGGCCATGGTCGATGCAATAATTGCGGCAAAAGTTCGATTCACAACCTCCCAAATGATCATCACATAAAGACCGCAGAGTACAACAGCCGCGTAGATAACACCCATATCCTTGTCGATCGGTGATTCATCATAGGTGAACTGTACCGGTACACTACGGTCCGAATCCGTCTTTAAACGCAGTCGAAGAGCGGAACTCTCACTATGAATTTTCGAGGAACGCGTCTCATCGAAGGTGAAAACCTTTGCCTTTTTCACTTCGGACACTAGATCGAGCAGTTCTTCATCAACCAAAGGTATCTGCCAGACCTCAGTCAAATTCTGAGTATGCGTTATCTGCAACTCTTCGCGTTGATTTGAGCTCTCATTACTTGCTGTTAGCTCCTCTTTACCCAGGTACAGTAGCTGAACGTAGACATAAAGGTAGTTGGTTGTTTGATTGTTAGCGGCATGCTCTTGAGCAAAGGCACCTTCTAGCGTTACTCCTAGGCGTAAATTTTTAGGTATATTGCTAATAATAAAGTCTGAAATTAAATAAATATGAAAAATGTAATTTTTCAGAAAGATTGCCTTTTTTTTAGAAAAATAAACCAAGCATGCAGCAGCCTTATGGCATAAAAGTCTTAATTTTCCCTCGAGAAAAAGGTTTTACACTATAAAGTCATTGCTTACGTCACAATCACAGCCGGTCTATGAGCGTAAATAACAATTAAAAGAGCCCAATAAAAAAAAGGAAAACCCTCCGTCAATACACAGTGATGTCACACGGCATTTAACTACCCCGCATGCACAGTCACATTACTTATGCAAGGGTTTCTTTTACATCCCTGATCCCTTGCGCGTAAAGGAAACGTACTCAGATATAAATCATCTTATGAGGAAGGAGGATTACAGCCAGAGGGATGGCAAGTTGAAATTAATATTAAATAATTCAGTGCGGGACCGTGAACTGCTCTCGAAAGTACATAAAAATAAAGTGATACCCCGGAGCAGAATCGATCTGTTTGCTATTTTATTTTTAGCCAAAAATGTGGCTATGCACATGGATTTGGATACGATTATGCCTAATTTACACAGGTGCTGTGTTTGATTGGTAGAATTAATTCATTGAATGCCATTTCCTTGTTAGCTTCGGATGTCATCTATTCACAGCTTTAACTTATGTTTATAAACGTGGATGAAACTGAATTGGTATGTGCTCGTATGAAGGCATGACAGTTTCAATATATTTCCCAACCCCAGTTAGTACGTTGGACACATAGAGCATCAATACGGAGTATACTCCACCTAGTTTGGCGTACTACGACGCGTTTGAGTTCCCTACAACTTATTCCTAAAGAGATTGATTCTTCCTCAGCTGTTCTGTGCTCTACGGACGTCCGTATTTCTGCTTGCCTGGACGAGCAGATTCCACTGCATGTCAAACTTCGCAATGGAGTTGTCTTCGCGGCGTATCGTGTCCGATCAAGTGCCACTTTCTCCTCTGTGCCTAGTAATGCCTATAGGTTCTTGGAACCTTCTCTAATATAATTGTTCGTTGGAGAGACTATTAGGCTAAAAAATTCAAAGAGATGATTCTTAGATGTCTATTTACGAAAGTCTGTAGCTGGTTTGTGTAAGTGGTATCCAATTTCCAAGTACTGCATCCATATAACAGTACCGATTCTACTTTCGAGCGGAAATATCACGGCATGGTTCTTCTGCTGTGGACATTGCTTCTCCAGACTTTTGATAGCATTCCGGACGTGGCTTTTGCCTTTCCAATTCTGCTGCATACATTTTGGTTCCACCGCGGTTGGCCGACATGTAGAACGTTGCCTACTTTCCGGACGTGAGCACGTGTTAGAAGTACTCAGGGCTAACATTTTGATTGTGTTTATTTTAAGCCCCACTTTGTTGGCCCTTCCTTCTAAATTTTGGGTCAACAAATGAAGGTCCATTATCAGGTTTGAAAGTAGGCAAACATTTTCAACGTAGGCGAGATACTTAAGACGTCATATTTCATAGAATTCCATCGAAATAAAAAATAAAATAAAAATTATTTCTAAAATTTTGTTTTAACAGAAAAGTAGTCGACTGTCACCATTTCTTCACCCTTCGCCTTCTTCATGACTGAAAACTGCATTTAAATATTGTAATTTCACATTTTTAAGAAATGGCTTCAAAATAGATATATTTCAGGCCAGTGAACGCCTTCAGATACTTTATAAACAATTCTTTTTACAATTTTTAGTAAACATGTGAAAAGAGAACTTTTTAAATAAAGTGGGTGTATGTGAACGGATACCAAAACTACACTAAATTGTGATGCGTCAAAATTAGAATACCGATCAGAAATGACATACGGGCAATCAGATGGGCAGAAACAGATCGATGCCCACGCATCTCAACTGACCCACTTTGATCAATTTTAGAATAATTGTAATTTTTGTCGCAGTTTTTACTTCTGCAAAGCTATTTTGACGCATATCCTTGTTTGAGTTTTGAAAGAATCAAACAGCTACGAGTATAGATAGGAAATTTTTATTACTTCCAAGAAAAACTGTAAATTACGAATGAAAATATAAACAACAAACTAAAAGGTCAGAGTAAGAGTACAAACGTATGTATATCAAAAGATAAATTCATATGTACTCGTATCTAACAAATTTCAATTAAAAATTAATAAAATTCGCTTCTACTCGTAAACAGTTCGACTTATATTCTTTCTTTTGTGTTCCGTGCCAGAACCATAAAAGGAAATACTTACATATACGAGTATTAATTAATGCATTAGTGTGTTCAGTTCTTGAAATTGTTTATAATTGTTTTTAATTTTTCTTGAAGCTTTCTAAATTTTCATTTTGCAAAGAAGAGCTCTACATTAGTTTGTATAACATTTTTGATTTCGACATTTTACCATAGTATTACTTCTTCTTAGGTGGCGCTACATTTCGGGGTGAACTTGGACCTCAACCAACAAGCCTCTCCAGTTAGGCCGGTCCTTAGCTAACTGCCTCCAAGTTGGTTGAGGTCCTTTTCTACCTGTGCGCGCGACCTTAGGCGAGGTCTTCCTCTACTGCGTTGTCCCCCGGGTTAGATTCGAAGACTCTGCGGGCCGGAGCATTGGTGTCCATTCGCTCTAAATGTCCTAGCCATCTTAGGCGACTGATGCGCAGTGGTCGCTGTACAGGTCGATGTCGCTGTACAGCTTGTAAATTTCGTCGTTGAATCTTCTCCTCCAAAGCCCGTCAACGCAGACGGGACCGTATATCGTGCGAAGAATTTTTCTCTCGAAGCAACCAATGATATCCTCATCCGCTTTCGACAGAGTCCATGCTTCAGCGCCATAAAGCAGGACTGGGATGATCAAGGTCTTATAAAGAGTCTCCTTAGTCTTTCGAGATAGGGCCTTACTACTCAATTGCCTTCTCAGCCCAAAGAAACAGCGATTGGCAAGAGTTATTCTTCGGTTAATTTCCGCCGAGATGTTATTGTCAGAATTAATAGCAGAGCCGAGGCAGACAAAGTCCCTTACTGCCTCGAACTTATAGCTGTCGACTGTGATGTTCTGTCCCATTCGTAGATGTTGTGTCTCCCTTCTTGTCGACAGCATATACTTGGTTTTGCCCTCACTTACAGCTAAACCCATTTTGGCGGCTTCTGTTTCGACACTAGCCATAGTAACCATAGTATTACTACCATAATGGAAATCGAAAAAATGTTTGTCTGGTTGTTCGTTTGTCTGGCTGTATACATATGTATGTATATATATAATTATAGTACAGCGTTTATGGCTTAAAACGTCATCTGAAGTATGTGGATGACTGTTTGATTTGAAGGCATACTTATTCTCCCTAAACAGTCGTAGTTTATGTACTAATGCTGTTTTTTGAAAATTATTTTTTTTTTCTCGAAAGGGACCCTAATGATTTCTTCAAATAATTTCGCTAGATTTCGCTTTTCGTCTTCTATGGCTCTAAATAATATTCCACACATGATATGGACATGGTGTACCAAGATTTGTAGGAATTTCAAAATTGTTTTCTTTTTCTTAGGATAAAAGCGAACAGCTTTCACCCAGGTAGGGTAAAAAACGTGTGACGCAGCCATCCACTTTGTAATACAAAAACTTTTAGAATAGGGTATTGAAATATGCAATTGAGTCATTAAATGATTTATTTTCGAAATGCTTGTTTTATGAACTATCAAGCCTCGGCACTGAGAAATGGATTTAACGTTTGAATAACGCAGGAAAATATTGAAAACTGAATGCCGCAATGAGTGGTGTATTGCAGAAACTGTTCAATAATTTCTGGTCAACACGAAACGCCTTCAGGAGCTGGTGTAAGAAATTTCACAAGAAAAGTTCGTTTTGAATGGAATGTTTATAGATATACAAGTGCTCGCCCGGAGAACATAGATGATAGAATGTCTATTTCTCTGTATCAAAATCAAAAAACTTTAATTCGTCGCACAACTCAACAATTAAGCATAAGTTAGACTTTTCTGACGAGAATATTGCAAATACTCCTTGGATTATTTGTTTACAAGGGTCAACTCACTAGAGATCACAATGACTTTCCGTTACGCATCATCTGTATGGTCCTTACATGAGTTGGAAATCCAAAATGAATGACTAATTGGTGCAGGTTTTGGAGTGTTGGCATCATTGGTCCCTACTTTTTTGGAAATGATACTGAAAATAACGTTACGGTGAACAGAGTGCGTTTCGGAGACATGGTAATTGATTTTTTGTGCCTGCCAGTGGAGTTGGATGCCCTTTTTTACCCCAACAGTCCAACAATATGAGCGCCGTGGCTCAAGTGGTTAGTGTGTTGGACCGCTGAGCAGGAGGTTCGAATCCCAGAAACCACCAAAAAGTTTTTTCACGGTCCCACCTCTCGCGAATGTCTGACAAACGTCCTAAAGTAATAACTGTCAAGAAATAGCTTCTCAATTTGCCTTTCGGGTATGGCTCTAAACCGTAGGTCCCTTCCATTTGTGTGAAAAAATATAACACACACAAGACGAATGGTCGCGAGAAGCTAGGCCCTGGACCGCATATTTGTAACCTACAGACGACACTGGATGAAACCGAAACGTAAAATTTCGATTACACGACTAACGAAAATCAGCAACGCTTTGGGTCTCTGACGTCAAAATGGCGTAAGGATTTTGTTCCAAAGTAGTCATGTCGTGTGATCGTCAACGTAAAACGCTGTCAACGCATTGACGGTGTTGACTGATTTGTTTGGAATGCTCGTCAACGCGTTGACCGTGTCCCAACATTACCACGACAGGACTTCCTACTGCGTAAACGTAGTCTGTTTTGAACACTTTTCGCAGTGGTTTTATGGTTGTTCATCGCGTTATCGCTCTTGCCCATTGAGAACGGAACCATTCAGGTGGTAAATTTTGCACGAAACAGACGTAGAAATAAAAGTGATGTAAGATTGTGGGTTTTAAGTGCACACTGACATAACTTATCAACGTCGTGTGATCGTCAGTGCAAAAAATTATCAATTTTCGCTGCTTTCAACGCGGCCTCAGCGCATCATCAACAATCAACGTGTTCGGAAGTAGTCCAGTCGTGTGATCATCAACGTTTTACGTGTCAACGTGACAACGCATAAAATAGGGGGGGTTCACACTGTCCGACATATCTGAGAGACTTGTTTCGATAGTTGTTGCACGTAACGATGTCGTTAGCGTTCACATTGTCAACCATGTTGTCAGACTTCACTTTTAAAGATGGTGGACGTACACATACATACACATACTTGTGATCGAAAACATTTCAGAAAAAGATGAAATCGAGAATAACCACACGGCTTGAATAACATTTCGGAAACTAAATGTCCTCCAGGTCGAACAGACACGCGTTCAGCCACCAAATTATCAAACAGTTTTGTAAACCATCCAACATGCCAGACAGACTGTCGTTTCTTCCGCTCACAGTATCAGATTTGAGTCGTTCAGATCACGTCGCTTAGATACATATGTTGGACAGTGTGAACCACTCTAATATCACATTCCCTTATCTAAGTTTTCCTTCCAATCGAGCTTGACCAAAAGGTACCACCATTTTCCATGGAATGACAGAATGTTATCCTGTGTTGTAGTCGAATGAGTTTGGAATTATATTCATCATCTTTGTTGAAAGGTATACACTTTCACCCCAAAAACATTGGAAAGGATGTTAGGAATAACCGCCAGAGAGGGTGTTTCTATTTCCATTGCAATCGTTAGCCCTACCCTCGAATTAGCCTAAGCTTTGAGATTTGTTGGTCGTTGTCGCTATCTGAAGCTCCCAGTCGTAAAGTTTTCCCATAAATCTACACAAAAAGAAAAAAATAATTTTCCAAGAAACAAAGGAAGTGACGTCAAAATTGGTTCAGCTGTTACTTAATTTTTACATTACAACATAAAAACAGAGAAACAGACGAGTTTATTTTATATAAGCTGTCTCGCCCAGCTTTTTTTTTGTTTTTGTAAAAGTCGCGCTACTTACAATGCACATTTTTATGAATCATTCCATTTTATGGCTTAACCGTAAATATAAGGAATATTTATCCCATCACGGAATTTTTTTTTATAGGTTTTCGCGATGTATTTGTAGGATACATTTGTTGGGGTGTAAGATAAATTTGTTTCTAAAATTGGCCAACAGCTTTGCCAACCTCCAACAAATAGACTTAATGCTTTCGATAATCCCTTCCTCATCATTCAAAGTCAAGTAAACATAGAATACAGCAATAATATCAGCGAAGGAAAAATGATTTCAGATTTCGTATTTTGAAGTTATTAGCTTGGGTAACCTCTTACCCTCTATTAGGATGATAATTTACCATGGCAATCCTTATTCCAAGATCATATCAAATCCAAGGGAAATCCACACATCAATAAAAGCCAAATGTTGAGAGCCACGTGCTTTCAACTTTATATCTCAACCAGAAGCAATTTATCAAAACAAACACAAACGTATTTGCGTGTAGATCCCACCAAAATCCCGTTTATTGATTTTGCAAATTTAAGCAATATAATGTCGGTAAAATAATGACGAGCATGAATTAATGCATGATGGGAAGATATTTCAAAAAATGCCAAACAGCTGGATATGAAATGCGTAGCGCTTATGTTGGAGTGTAGATGAATAGAAAATTAGTTCAAAGATAAAAGGATGTGGAGTACCTACGAGTGTTTTTCGTTGATGAGCATTTAATTAATTATTCCTGAGGATTGCTAATGCAAATTTTGAGATCAAAGATAGGGGATGTGTGCGTAAAACAGTTCAATTAAAAGTTGCCGCTTTTTCAATTTCCCTTTCCAGCGGAGGAGCCCATTTCGAGTTTCCTGAAACTCCTTGCAACAGAACGTTTTAGATTAGAATTTAAATTTAACTATATTACGAATACTAACTCCGTAGCGTCGTGGCTCAGTTGTTAGTGCATTGGATTACTGAGCAGGAGGTTCGAGTCCCAGAAAACATCAAAAAGTTCACGGTCCCAGCTTTTGCGAATGTCTGACAAACGTCCGAGGATAATAACTGTCATGAGAAAAAAAAGTCTTTCGGGTATGGCTCGAAACTGTGACTCCCTCCATTTGTGCGAAAATATATAAAACACGCAACTGATTGATTGGACCACATGCGGTCTGTTGCGCCAATTATTTGTATTTGTAACTCGTAAAACAAAAAGTTAGCTTCTTCATGTTTACCAAAGCCCTCTTGTAGTAAAGCCCTCTCTCGAACAACTATGGAGGCTCTGTGTAAGACCTTTATCATCCCAGTTCTACGGCGCGGAAACGTGGACTTTATAGAAGTTGGATGAAGATATCCTTAGTCGTTTTGAACGATAGTTCGATATTCGGCGTTGATGGGCTTTCGAGAGGGTATATTCAACCACGACTTATACGAGCTGTAAAGCGACATCGACCTAATGAAAAAACGGCACATTGGACGTTTGAGATGGCTAGGACACAAACCCCCCCGCCCACAAAATTTTTGAATCTTCGTCATCTTAGATGATACGCAGAACTGGGAAGTGATCTCCACCATCTTGGACAGCGCCACTGGTTGCAGTTAGCTAAGCACCTAGCTAGTTGAAGAAGCTTGTTGGTTGACATCCAGATTCACTCCAAACTGTAACGCCACCTAAGTTTTTTGTCACAGAGTAATGATATCTGTTGTGCATTCGCATTTAAAAATGCAGTTTATGGTGGTGATGCTTTTTGTAATCAACTCAAGGCGGCCGTGCAATGGAATGCATTTGTAAGCCGACTGCACGAGTTACAATATCTTATTCAAAACAAAGCTTATTTGTAAACGTGATGTGATTTTAAATAGCTTCAGTGCGGGATGAACAACCTCCAGTTGATTGAATTCATTTTCCAACTGTTTGGCACATTCGGCCGGTGCTTTAATGTCCATACACGTCCGCGTCCTAGCCATCTTAAGAGTCGTATGTCAATAGTTCGTCATTGAATAATTTTCAATCGATATAGCAAAAGAAACCGAAAATCACCCGAAGAATGCTTTCATCGGTTTTCTCAAATATCTTCGCCTTAAGGTTAGTACTGGGGTGTTGGTATTTTTTTTGTTTACCAGGCATTCATGACTCATCCTGGGAAAGCTTCACTTCTTAATTGCTTTCTGATTTGAAATAAAAGAAATTGACAACAGTGATTCTTCGGTTCATCTCTAGTCTGGTGCCGTTTTAAGCCTGATCCTGGTAGAGCGGCGTTCAAATTTTATCACCATCCATCACAGACGGAATAGTCTGGCTGGGATCACAAAACTTGGCATCACTTTACGACATCATAGTCGAAATTGGTTAGTATTTCGATGATGGCAACACCCAAGTGGATGGAATATTGACAGATTTAGAGTTATTAGTGTCAAGCTTCTGCGGTAAAAAAAAGGATCATATTATGCTTGAACAGCGTTGGAAAATATTGAAAAAATATTTCGGAACTGAGTGTTGTGCTGCAGCAACTGTTCGAGATTTTAAAAGAGTCATCAGGGCTGATTATAGTAAAATTCTTGAAGAAAGTTCTTGGAACTAGCATGTTTATGGATAGCAAAAACTATCCGTTTGCTGCTGGATATAGATGGACAAATGCTGGATGTAGATGGCCAGAGAGTGGTAGAATGACGCGTGTTAATTTTAGATATTTGTAGATTATAGGTTTCCGAAAATATTAAAAGAACGAATGATGAACGGTGGAAGTAACTACATAGGGATGCCAAGTATCTAATACTTCGTTAATGATCCAGCAAAGGAAATCGATGACGAATGCTGAATGGTGCTAAATAACCAATTGCATCATTTATGCTTATATCTTATCACACATATGTATGTATGTATGTGCAAATACTTTGGAGCAATATGTACCTAGAAAAAGAAGCCTGGCTCCAATAGAGTGCTTCCATTGCTCTATTGCTCGCTCCTGTATCGCGTTGAAATCACTTAGACGTAATGTTTGTACATAAAATCTTAAATAGTGAAAAGTAGAATCGCTTTCAAGCAGGAAGTCAATTAACAACAAAATTATTTTAAATAACCAGGTCCTAAAACCAGTGTGGAACTATGGCGCTCAACTGTAAGGGTGTGACAGCCAAACAAGTATTGTAGTGATCCAACGATTTCAGAATACAGTCCTCAGAAGTATTGTGAATGCATCATGGTACATCAGAAACAGCGATCTCCATCGGGACCTCAGGATTCCTACTGTTTTTGAAGAGATCAACTCTAGGGTCAAAGCACCCGAGAAAAGACCCCATGTGCATGTTAACGAGGAAGCAACAAGTCTTCTCAACGAATATGGGGTAAGATGACTGCAACGTATGAGACGGTCAGACCGTGCCAGACAACCGGAAAATTCAGAACGGAACACATAAGCAACAACGAATAGTAGTAGAGCGACAGCAAAGAGCGAAAAGAGGTGCTCGGAGTGAATTTAACCTCCAACGCTTTGGATGGATTAAGTCCTATCTATGCTCCTGCTAGGCTACGCGCACAGTGATGCGAGAAAGCAATGCGATGCGAGAAGCATTTACTTGCGATAACGGTAGCGGTAGAAACGACTGCAGCGACATCTAACGACATGCCCCTAAGGGAAGTATTTGTTAATTAATTTTCTTGTCTTTCGACACACATGTAGTTAAGTAATCATCTCCAGTGTTAGAAATTTCACGGATTTCAAAGGAAAAGCTAGGCCACTAGATGCATTATTCGTAAGCCTTCTTTGTCTACCTACATACATACATATGATTGTTTAACAATAACTGTCTACTTTTCCAAGCCATATCAGCATCGTGATGAAACCTTTTCTTTTAACTACCGACCCATATAAGCGGACACCTCTCATAAGCGGACAAATTCTTCGGAACCGTCGGTGTCCGCTTATAAGGGAGTACACTGTACATGTGTATGTATGCATTTTTACAAATGTTTTCCAAGAGCCTTGTAAATTACCATCTCATCTTGAAAGCAAAAATTACTTTCAGTATGGTTTCAGGCTAAACATTTCTTAATGACCTTCCTTGACGCCCGGTCTCAGTGGTGAGTGCGTTGGATCACTAGGCGGAGAGATTCGGGGTTCGAATCCCAGAAAACAACAAAAAGTTTTTTCCCGGTCCCACCTCTGTCGAATGTATGAAGAACTTCCGGGAGTAATAACTGTCATGAGAATGGTTCTCTACAGAAAAGAATGCCTTTTGGATATCGCTCTAAACGCACAACGCGAATAGTCGCGAGAAGCTAGCCCTGGACCATACACCTTCCTCTCTTAAAAATGGAGTAAGTGGTATGCCAAATGGTGGCCCTTAATATGCATTAATGGATGTACTTCTGCTCCTTTCTCAACCTATGCTGGTGTTCTCCGGGGCTCTTCTCATTCTCCGAATCTGCTTTTTAATTTATTGGACAAATTGCAGTGCTCTTGGCATAACCCATTCTTTAGAGACTTCTCGGCAAGTTTACTGAATCAATGCAAACTTTTTACCTCAAAAAAGGACAAAGCACCCTATACATGTCCACATGTATGAACTTTTGTACTACTATTCACTTCCCTTCTCTTGGGATATTGCATGCAAACGAACAGTAAATCAAAGGTCAGATCGAAAGAAAAATCCTTCGGAAGGAGTAGAAGAGAATGCCACTACGAACTCTCCAAGCTGTACTCGTATCTAAGTGTGAAGGTATTTAAAAAAAAAAACCGAAACCCGATTAATGTACATTTGTGAACGTTTCACGTTCTGTAAGTTCATAAAGATGGTCTCTGACTTCTATAAAATTTGTACAAAGGGGAACTTTTTTGCAATTACTTTAGAAAGGACTTGATTGGCTGCTCTCCTCTTTTTATTTTCCACACAAAGTTTATGATTCTCTTTATCTTTTAATTTATCACCACGAAAAGGTACTATTCAAGGATTCAACAGGATCTATAGCAGAAACGATACTTTAAAATTATTTAAATGCAGCTCAATGTCGGTAGGACAAATTTTTAGTTGATTTGAGCGATTTTACGACTCACCTTTGGGTATTTGTGCAGCAGGAATGGATAATAATTTTTTGTCGACGACTTTTTCATTTGTTGTCATAAGGAAGCCTGTGAACAGCCCCCATACCACCAGTAGAATTGATATTTTTATCCACTTTGGCCAATTTTTCAGCTAAAAATAATAAAATAAAATAAAAATTATTAACTTATCTACAGAAATCTCTTAAAGAAATCTCACCTTAAAATCGGGGGTAGCATCTGTTTCATCGGTGTGATGTGGATGTTCGTTGTTAGAGTCGGGCTCTCTGTATAAAGAAAAAAAAAAAAAATCACGTCATGCTAAAAAATCCCAAACAGTTTAACAAAGTATTACCTGCCCTCCATACTGTGCACCTGACCCAATTCATTTGTTATATTAATTGCAACTGGTGCGGTGGGATTTGTTGAGTTATTATGATGTGTTGTGGCCTCTTCCAGTGCGGTTAGATCTTCTGTTGGTAGAGGATCTTCATCTGGAATGGGTTCACCCGCTGCAAGAAGAAAATAAAAAATAATACTTTTTAAAAAAAAAATCCTCAAATCACCATCACTGTTTGACTTAACATCGTAAATGCAAATATCTAAATAAAATTCTCTTCATCATCACTTAGAAGGATGCACAGCTTTCTACACAAATAAATTAGCGGCTCCGCCGACTACATTACACGATAACTAACTTTCACTTGAATTTCCATTAGGAACATATCGATTCATTCAACGTCCCTATCCACTTTAATTTAAGAATAGCATGTTATGCTTTTTAAGCCTTAGTGTGTCCACTTTCACTTGAGTACTCCAAATAACTGACAGCAAAGGAAACTATTGGAAACCTGCCGGATAGCGCTATTGTCCCTAGGGTGAATCGAAAAAAAAATGTTTCACTATCCATACGCACGCACGCACGCACTTCGCCCGTCCTGAATGACTGAAATTCTGTTGCGCGTTCCTTCCAACAGAGAGTCAAAGGGAATACTGAATCCTTATCACCTTGATGATTCCCTGATTCAAAGGAACCACACATCATTCCTTCTTTTTCCACACAGAGAAATAATAATAAGGGGAGAGTAAGAAAAAAAAAAAAAACGTGTAGTCAAACAGAAATTTAATTTTGCCTCGTCTCAGGAAACTGGCTATTTAGGGTGAACATACGTGACAGCAGCGTCACCCCACAAAACATCTGTATTGTGTGAAATTATAAGGGGAGGGGCGGTACGCATGGAAGCTCATTCTAGCGCTTGCGCCTGTTGAACGCGTACCCACGACGGAAGTCTACAGGTTTCGGCGGGACGAGAAAAAACAGTCTGTCTAAGGGAAAATCTTGCAGGGATGATATTTTTTTTTTCTGTTATACCTTATACCGTAGGGGAAGGTGTTTCAATAGAAAACATTCAATCAAATTCAGGTCATTGGAGATGAACCACATGAGTTGATGATTTGGAAAGGGGATACGTGATTCATTCAACGAGTTCCTAAAATGGGTCTTGCTTCTGGGAGTACAATTATATTGAAGAAATTTCAAGGTACAGTAGGACACCTAGTGGGCATAGTATCCTTCAATGAAGCCATGCACGCAGCGATTTCTCTGCATTACAGAGGATCGTATTTACTTTGTCGAAAGTAAACGTAAACCCCTAAAGACGCCAGAACGCAGAGGTCTTCAAGGAAGGGGGACTCTAGATGTAGCATTCTTTTTTGCGACAAAGCTGGGCAATTACATAGGAGACGAAGGATGGTTTCCTCCTCCCCCTCGTCCCTACAGCTCCTGCAGAAGTCGTGAGGAAAGAGGCCAAGTCTTCTGGCATGTTGGCCTGTAAGACAGTGTTCAGTGAGTACACCGACAACGCAGCTGATCTATCACTGCTTTAGTTTGACCAACTCGGTACTTCGTTTATGATATACCCTAGGCCAGATCTGTCCCGAAATATGACACGTTAAGCCGTTTTCCCATCTGAGGTTGGTTCTGCTAATAGCGTTCGGCTTTAGTAGATGCATACATGTAGCTAGGGGCATACCCAGTGATTGTCTATCAGGCAGAATCCTTAGAGTAGTACCCTGTTTGGCGAGCTCGTCTGCCCTTCAGTTGCCTGGAATGTCTCTGTGGCCTGGCACCCAGCATAGGTGAATGTTGAATTGCTCTTTCATCTCCATAAGAAATAGACGGCAGTTAAAGGCGGCTACAATGATCATGGAGGCGGAATTATAAAGCAAAACACCCATCATTCTCAAACAGCGATTTTCTTTTTCATCCTTTTTCATCCTTGCCGCCCTCTACGGGGCAAAATATTTCGCATGACCAAGGACACCCTCGGGAAATTCACCACATCCTCAGTTATGGGAAGGGATTGCAAATGTGGACTTTTAACAGAAAAAATGTAATGTCTGTGGTGGTAGTGGATTATTATCTGATGGAGTGATCGCCCGTAGACGTCATGTGATATTGACGTCTTCAGTAACCAACTCTAGTGGGTAGTTAGTGGCCTGTTGCACCCTAAACGAAAGGAACAACGAATGTTTGTATAGTGCTAGTGACATTTACTAAAGACTTGAAGTTTGATTTTGTTCCAAAGCCCTTCTAATCCCTGTAATTTTATCTATTGGGCAACATTTTTCAGAAGTGATATCCCTGATATCCTCGACATGAAATGTTCTCTTTTGCTTTCAACTAATTTCTTTTTTAATCATCATATTCACAGGACGAAAATAAGATGCCTAAGTGAAACCTTGCGTGCAGACAATTCTTATAAAGGCCAGTAAACATCTTCAAACTGCCGACCAGTAATCGTAGCATTAACGTAAGTACTTTTCCATGGGGTATATTACCCTTTACCACTTAATATTCAGCAGTAAGATGTCATATAAAATCGCTCCACTGGGAGTTCATTGAAATCCTTCACTGATGAAATTAACTCAATGGGGACATGCACCGAAATGGGGCATCGGGATGGTTCGTAAAGAAGGAGAGGTAATGACTTTTATTTGCATAATAGCTGTCCACCCGTTCGACTTTGCACGTGGAATACAAATGAAAGTAATTTATACCTGAACTTGTAAATTGGACCGTGCTATACACTTCTTTGTACTTTTTATATGAAAGCCAAAGCCCATGAGAGCAAAAGTCTTAACCGGGATATTTTCGACCCAATAGCAATAGAAATGAAAAAATTGATAAACTGCTGCTGAAAACGGTGTTTTCAACTGATTCAAAATAATGCTAATATTTTAATGAAAAAAATCTATTTTATTTTGATTATTTGTTAGTGTCGGCAAAATGCTGAGAGATGATTTATATCTTAATTTGGTCGATAATTAAAACCCTGAGCCACAAAAATGGAAAAAAAAACGAAGAAATTCGAAGCGTTTTGGCCATAAAATTTTCATTAATTTTGCATATTTTTGCAATACATCGAGATACTTAACGATCGTTAAACCTTACCTGAAAAATTCCATAATCAGTGATGTAAACGTTTTTGAGCTACAACGTTAAATACACTTTTTTTAAGACGTGCCGCTTTCAAGGTTGTTGCACTCAAAAGCGATTTTCATTAACTGCGAAGTATAGTCAAAAGCTTTGGAAAATCTGGTAAAAATTTCTAGTTTCCTATCTTCTGGAGAATATAAATCTTCAAACCGACTGGTTTAGATATTTAGACTTATCAAAAATTTGGAATTTTTATGCTCACATAGTTATGACCTCTTATTGTAGAGACGCCCTTGTCTACTGCATTTTTTTTGTCGTAGTTTATTCTGGGTAGTGCTTCGGTTAGGACCTCAGTTAGTCCATATTTTCATCAAATTTTGTAAAAAAAAAGCCAGGAATTTCAGACCTTGTATGATAGAGTCTCGTTTTCGGCATCATAACGAGCTATATAAAGTCATATCTGGTTTTGGCATCGATGCCAAACTCATTTGCTTGAGCAGACGGTCTGAAATAACTCTGTTCTAACAGAATGAATAAAAGCTTGCCAGAGTCCTTCACCGTCAAAATTGACTTGGGCTACAAAACGTACTGTCTTTGTACAGCTACAGCACACTGTTAAGGATATTTGTTAGTCATACTAAGCTGAGTCGGACATACATGAAAAATTCCTTGAATTCAACAAAAGGAAATCTACTTTCAGTGCATTCTTTTTCATGCATGAACGGGAAATGTGCAAAGTTTCAGTTTTCGAGAACCTCTGGACACTGATGGAAAGGTACTTCTTCTTTCTGCCAGTGTACTTCTGAGCAATCAGTTAGATGACACGATGAAAATTAAAGTTGGCAATCATGTTGGTATGTCCTTCGTAGGATCTTGCTGTGTACCCAGCTCTCCAACTTGTCTGAAGCCAGTTCAATTTTTGATATTCCTTAAGCAACTTATTTGTTTGCTGCCGATGCCCTCCAAACAGGGGATTTTGGAAGGGTGCAGAGAGATACCACCCGATACCCATATAAAACCTTAACTAACTTAAAGATAATCGACGCTCAGCCCTTATCCCTTGCATAGAAAGTTGAAATTTCAGCAAAGACCCTTCTAAATAAAATAACCGGACCAAGACCAATAAAGACAAAAAGTATTTGTTGATCAAATTCCATGTAACACATGAGAATCAGCTTAAAATCTGAAATAAATAGAAAACTTTAAAAAAAAAAACTCCCAAAGACGAACCTTAACTTATGCAAGGAATTTGCAAACTAAGGCCCAATACGTGCCTTGGAATAGTTGACATAATTTTAGCTGAAGATACTTATGCATGCCTATCGCGATCTACATTCATTATTCCTTTGTGTTCTAAACTATTTCACAAGACTAATGTATTCAGCCGTGCAAGATACATACTTATACAGAATGGCAACATCGCTGATGGGATACAAGCTCTAGTGCATTTTAAACTTACCCTGTTGGCAACGCATTTACATTCAAGTTCTACATCTGAGCTTTCTTTGTGTTGTGCTGATTTAAGCAAACCCATATAGGTAGACACTATATGGTTGCTGTTCGATTTATAAAACCTGCTGTAATCAAATTTCGCTTCAGACAGTGCGCCAATTGTCTATTCTGATAATTTCGTTGACGTTTCACCTATTGAATCGGCAAAATCTGGTTCGTACACCAAAAAAAAAAAAGTTGAACAAAATATGTATGACATATGTACATACGTGAAATAATCATTGTCATGAGCGTCATAAATGGCAATGAACTGATAACGACCATCGATGAATCACAAGAAGTGTTGTACAAGCATCTCTTCAGTTTTGTATCAGTAGAATGAAATTTCTGAAATTGTCATGATTCCGCATTTTTTTTTTTTCTCATCAGAGGTACATCTACAGCACTTAAGAGTCGGTTTCGGTTTGTTAAATTTATTTTAGGTGTTCCACATTATGAATGTTAATGAAAAAAGGAGCTCAAGTAAGGCATACCCAACATCGATGATGAAGTGTATCCATAATTGCAACGCCTACTGTTGTCATCCTTTAATAACCAGAAAATGCTGTGAAAAGAGAAATTCAACACAAATAGTTAAGCAAAATGCTCAGCATAGTTACTGGTGGAGTTTCTCCAATACTCGATTTCAAGGTTCAAGGCGAGGCATTGACAAACAGTAAAACCGCTCAATTTGGGTAATTTCCTTGAATGCCCTGTGTGCATAGTTATGCTCCAAGTCTTGGATACATTTGCAAAACAGAATAAATGCTTTGGGTCTCATAAATACAAGTCAAGACATTGTTTGGCATAATTATACCATCTTTACACACACTCTGCAGAATGAGTTGAATGAGTATCTGGTATTTATAGTAATTTCCTCATCGTTTTTCTTACCCCAAGGATATTTTGCTATTTCCATTGCCATATATCACTTTTGTTATCAATTAATCTATGTATATCCTGAAGAGAAATTCCCCCCTTCCCCCACACTCTTTGAGAAAAGGACGAAATCATACCATTTTCGAGGAATTTAGTAAATGAATTTAGACCAATCTCTATGTGGTCCTTTTCAAGAGTTTATAAACTTGTCATGCAAAAGCAACTACATGTTTGTCTTAGTCCTTATAATGTGATGATTGAGGTATGCTCTGGGTTTGGTCCCATGGGTCTGAGGTTAAGTGGGTATAATGTTTGCTTGTTCAAGTGAGGGTTGACGATTGAAGTATTTAGAATTTGTCCTTTTATTTGCCTTTACAACTTACATCTGTCAATGAAAGTTTAGGCGATACCTCTTAAAGCGAAATTTAAAAAAAAGTGATTTTTTAAAGAGGGAGGTTATTTAAAGTCAATTTAATGGGTAGGCGAAGACAATCCTCTACATTTTGATTCCTTCTTTAATATCTAAATCGGGGTGTTACCGATCATGTTTAGCCAAGGCTCAAGCAAGATATTTCGAAGGCAACGACTTGCAAGCAATATTGACAGAGTCTTGATTTAGATGTGATACCTCCGGCAATCTCAATAATAGCTGAAGTTTTAAAATACTGTTAATTTTGTTTTCCCCTGAGATGTTTCCCAGCAATCAAAACTCGTGGAATTGACTGGTTAGTAAGGCTGAACGCATTAGTTTTACGCGAGCTTACACTCTTCCCCACTAGGTTGGTACAAGGATCATAGGCAAAATACATCTCCAGGTTCAACACTAAATGCTGGGTGCCTAGTACCTCAACTGGAGATTGGGTAACCAACCCCCTTTGGAAAGTCGTTGGTGGCAGCAGACGTGAGAGGGGGGAGGAGTGCTCTCTCACTAAGGCACCTCCTCTTGTTCAAGGCGGCAGCGGACGAATTCTCTAGATGGAAGCAACGGTGGGGTCTACCAGTTGGTTGGTTCCAGTTAGGCCGAACTATTAGTATTATCCCTACATGAGCTGCTTCGACGTATTCCAATCCCAGGTCTATAGGCATCTCCAATACTGGGTCAGGGTGTTGGAAAAGAGTTGGTGGCGGATGAACCCTTAATGGGCCAACGGCAGCGCTCATATCCCCGAAGTGGGCTACTGATTCCGGAAAAGCCGGCCCCTCGTTCTAGCGGTATTAAAAGGAACTGGCCCTCCAGGTTGGGGGTTGTGCGTCGGGGCACCTTCCGTAAGGCGTAAAAAACCTTTAGTTACGTAGCAACTACAAGCCTCGGATGAGGCTTTGGATCTGCACGTAGAATGTTCGGACCCTTAACAGACCGCGTGCAGCCGATCAATTAGCAGAGGCCCTAGACTGCTAGTATAAAGCAGATATTACAGCCATTCAGGAAGTGCGATGGGATGGGCCAGGCAAAGGAGGATGAAAAACTGTGATATCTATTACGGTGATTGCTACAGAGAGCAGAAACAGCGCTTATTCGGATGCGGATTTGTTATACGCGGCAGACTTAGGCAAGAAGTCTTGAGCTTTCGACACGTGAGCGAGCGTCTTATAACAATCTGCGTCAAGGCTAAATTTGCCAACATTAGCCTAATATGCGCTCACCCCCCACAGAAGACAAGGACGACGCTACCAAAGAATGTTTCTACGAGCTCCTCGACCAGACCTATGAGCAATGTCCTAAGTACGATAGGAAAGGAGGACATCTTTGGTAGGAATATGGAAAACTTTTTCTGCAGACTGTATAACGGCGATGAAGACCAACATACCGCTGTCAGGCAGAATGTACCATTCAACATAGACGATGAAAGCCAAAACTTCCGTCCACCTGAGCAAAACGAATTGAGGATACCAACATCCAAGCTTCAATCCAACAAAGCTGCCGGTCCCGAGTTGTTCAAGGCAGCTGGAAACGACTTGGTGGAGAGAATACACCAACTCATTTCCAAGATTTGGTCAGACGAGTGTATGCCTGATAAATGGAATCTCAGCATCGTTTGCCCGATCCACAAGAAAGGAGACCCCCTCAACTACGCCAATTACAGAGGCATCAGTCTCCTCAACATTGCGTACAAGATCTTATCTGCCATATTGTGTGAACGCCTGAAACCCTTCATCAACAACCTGATTGGCCCCTATCAGTGTGGTTTCAGGCCAGGAAAGTCCACAGTCGATCAAATTTTCACACTCCGGCAGATCCTCGAAAAAACCCAAGAAGTCCAAATCGATACTCACCATCTTTTTATCAATTTTAAGGCCGTCTGTGCAGGATGGCGATGGAGAACGCTCGCTACTCCATCAAGGTCGGTAATGACCTCACCGAGACCTTCGATGTCAAAAAGGATTTAGACAAGGTGATGCGCTGTCAAGTGACATCTTTAATATCATACTTGAAAGAATCGACATCGACATAATTGTCAGAACACAGCGGGCTGCCACCGGTGCGTTTTCTTGTATTGAAACAGAAACCGCCAAAATGGGTTTAAATTTAACTTTATTAGGGCAAAACCAAGTATATGCTGTCAACAAGAAGGGACACACAACACTGACGAATTGGCCAGAACGTCACAGTCGACAGCTATAACTTCGAGGTAGTAAGGGACTTCGTCTACCTCGGCTCTGCTATAAATTCTGATGACAATATCTCGGCTGTTCTCGCTGTTTCTTTGGGCTGAGAAGGAAATCGAGTAGTAAGGCCCTATCTCGAAAGACTAAGGAGACTCTTCACAAGAGTTTAGTTATCCAAGTCTTGCTTTATGACATTGAAGCATGGATGAAGATATCCTTGGTCGCTTCGAGAGAAAAATTCTTTGTAAGATATACGGTCCCGTTTGCGTTGACGGGCTTTGGAGGAAAGGATTCAACGACGAAATTTACGAGCTGTACAGCGACATTGGCTTAGTAAAAAAAAAACTGCGCATCAGGTGCCAAAGATGGCTAAGACATGTAGAGCGAATGGACACCAATGCTCCGGCCCGCAGGGTCTACGAATCTAACCGTAGGGACAACGCACAAGTCGAACGGGACCTCAACAAACTTGGAGTGCGTTACTGGAGGCAGTTAGCTAAGGACCGGGCTAACTCGAGAGGCTAGTTGGTTGAGGTTCAGGTTCACCCCGAACTGTAGCGCTATTAAACTGTTTGATTTTTTATGAAGTGAATGTCTTAAGTCCTGGTACGTGTGGCACTTTTTGATCAAAGAGCACTTGATACCAACTTCAATAAACTTTGTCTACTATCTAAAGCTACTAAAACGAAATTCAAGAAATTCAATTTGTACATTTTCGAATAACGACTATCTTAAATCTTAAACGATTCATGGTAATCATAATTACCACCAAGTTCTAGCAGGCTGCCTATTGGAACCGCAGGTAGTGTACTATTTTTGTTATACGAATATGGTATGTAAAAGTAAACTTTTTTTATCATTTTCTCCATCTATTCAAAGCTACAATGTTTTTGGTTTCAGACAAAATTCTATTCACTCTCTAAACGTCTCCTTAAGGTCTTGTGTTATATAACACCGCATGTACATACATGTTTAAAATAAATTATTAAACTAAAAAAATAAATTTGTATGACCACACCAAGTTTATAAGATTTATTCATACTGTTCTAGCATTCTTTTCGAAACAAACGAATAAGCAGGTGAAAATATCTTACAGCTGTCCATATAAATTAATTTATTAGATAAATGTCAATGAGTTTGGCGACTGCAATGGATACTTAGTCGACGGTATAATGACGATTTATTAAAGTACTGAGTTCAAGTTTGCACTTATGGCACTAAATACACCACCATTGAGACGATTTTAATTGATCTGTCAGTACGTGGGTATAAATTATATTCCCATGAAGTACACGTACTATGGGATTTGTATGGAAACTCATTAGAAGTTCTCTTAATGAACAAAAGTTAAATCTAATTTATGGACTAGCTATTACGAAGTGTGCATGGTCTGGACGGTGCCTATCTGATGTCGTAATCAAGTACAGAAAAAAAAATGTTCGCAGGGTGAATTTAAATGCGATAGTTTGCAGTGGATTGTGCGGGTGGTACTATGCTGTCCACTTGAGAGAAAAAAAAAATTGTCTCACGCAAGTGTACTACAGAAAGGGGAGAGTCCATCGCGTGAACTTGAAAGGGTGATGAACTTGAGAGTTTTATTAAAATGTATTTTCAAATTGAATGGGAAGAGGTGACCATTAACATGACACTAGACACTCTCAGCCCATATGCCGAACGCTAATTGAAAGATTATGCGCTAGCACTAATTCAGTGATAGACGATTCCCTGTGCTGAATTTAGCTGGCGGTCATTATATTAAATTTCACAGAATTTTTCATTGACGCCGAATTGTTAGTTACCTGTCTAAAGATTCTTTTCAGAAATTAAGCTCGATTAAGTGTAGGAAATGAAAACTACTCCCGCGATATTCCATCAGCTTAGCAGCTAAGATATGAGCAAAGTCCTCAAGTAAAGTGGAAGGGATAGGCCTAGTGCGGGTCCACCAAAAGATGTTGGTATTCATTTAGCCTCATTTAGTCGTAGTTGACCTCAACAAAAGTATGAAAATATTAAATTTTTTCTGTGAGTGAGCTGCAAAGGACTACCTAGGTTCATAGATCGTCAGCACATTCGCTTCCAACTATGGAATGCAGCAATTCAGCTATTTAAACACTTTGCTGGTCATTTTCTATGTGTGGCATCCATGTAGCAGCACGGACTCCAAGTTTGAGTGGAAGAGTTTGCGTTTATTGCACTATTTGCTCATGTCTTTGACAGCATACTAGATGCGGTTTCAATATTCCCCATTAGGCTGCTTACGTGACAAATTATCTGTATCTGTCAGAAAATAATGCAAATTCTATACTCTATCGACCAATTGTCCATATGTAACCGTAATAGATTGCCAGTAAGGCTACATGTTATGATTTTGGTGGAGCTTATTTGCAGGCCTATCAGATTTACCTCAGCCGGACATTTGATATCGAAGTCAGTAAGAAGGAAGTGTAGCATGATGATCCCTAAGATGTTCATGTGATCGACGCAGAAGAACCTAGAACAGAAACATTCTCACATTTTTGGGTGTGATATCTGGCTGTTTTCTGATATTTTTGAGACTTACAAATACCTGGTGCAACGGACAGTTTGTGATGCAGGGCCTAGCTTCTCCCGACCATACGTGTTGTGCGTGTTATACTTTTCAAACAAATAGAAAGGACCTACGGTAGAGGGCCAAGTCCGAAAGGTTTTTTTTAGAAGCATTCTCATGACAGTTATTACTCACGGACGTTTGGCACACATTCGCGAGAGGTGGGATTGTAGAAAATTTGTTTTTTTTGGTGTTTTCTGAATCCAACGCAAAAGCCACGGCGCCCACATTTTTGGAAAATATTTTCCTATTATTTTAACGATTTCCAAGGTGCACATACTTTTGACGAAGCTTTATAGTTATCCGTGGATATTTCATTAAAGTTTATTTCCTTGTTTTCCTCTTTTGGTTGTAAGAAGTGAACCTTCGAGTTTTGGATTTCGTATAACACATACTGACCTTGATCCTTGAAGCTGATCCTGATTTGAAACCAGCGGAGGACCATACAATTAAGAAGTGACCCCCTTTAACCTTCTTGGTGACTTTATAAGTAATTCTATTGTTACATGTGCTTTCTGCTCTATCGACTTGTTTAGCCAGAGCCTTAACAATAATCCTTTTATCACACCATACACTACATGGTCTTTTCTCATTTTCATATTTTGTTGTTTCTATTCTCTGCGTGGGTAGGAGCAAAATAAATTTTAAGTTCTCCTCGTTCCTGGATCCCTTGCCAAGTATTAGGGTATAACCGCGCGTTATAGTCTATCTGACCTCCCGAAAATACTTTTTTCCACACAATAGTATATTTTTGTACAGCACTTCAGTACTACTCTAGGCTCATTGGAAAGACACTACTAATTGTATCCGTTCCTTGAGTGTCTAAGCTGTTGAAGACCTACAAAGTTCCATAATCGTGTCTGCATCACATCTGACTTCCCGAAGCAAGCTTTTCGAAAATTCTGGCACTGAGGTCCCCATGGAGTTGATATTGGCGCATATTCATAGATGTTTGATAATTTCTTACTATGTTGTTGCTAAGCTAAACCTGAGTTTATGTTATTCATAGACAATTTAAACCCGGGTCTGAACGACAAACTCGAGTCTAACATTAATCACGACAGAACGTATGTTTAAGTTGTGTTTATCGTCTATCGTCAGAAATTTGTAAGGCAAAAAAAATTAAATTAAGAATTTTTCGTTGTGCGAGTGATTTGTGATTTGATTTAAGTTTTACATGAATAAAAATAGCACACCACGTAGATAATGACCTAAATTAAATAAGACAAATAAATATCTGTCGATTGATCAAGATTTTCATATCTTGGTGGTAGGTTAGTAGAGGGTCTTCCCAGCATCACTTATTTCGCGAGGTTTTGGTCGGACATCCTTTGCACGTGGCGGTTTCACTCTTTTCGCCGTCGTCATCTTTATTTTCTAGACAATTCTCTCAGTGACTGTTGTGTCGGCGCTTGTTTTGCTGGCATATGTTAACACATACGTGTACAATAATAATTCCTACCTTATTTTTGTTTAAAACAAAAAACCGTAACAAATCGTATTTTTGAAATTTCAGTTTCAGATTAAATCCAATTTGTAGTAGAATAGACGTCAGAGTCGTATCTAATTAGACAGAGCTGCCAAATTCTCTATGAATACTAACTGTGTCTAACCTGTGAATTAACTTTAGACTCCAGATTAGTTACACCCGGGTTTAAAATATAACAATGAATATGGGCCATTGTCTTTATTGTTACCACTAAGCACTAAGCCGGTTTTTGTAATTTCCGTTTACGACTTAGGTTAACGCCTTAACTACTTCAAAGGTTTAGGTGCCGAAAACCTACGTTTATTGTAGATAGCAGGTATTTCGTTCACAAGGTCAACACCAACTGTCTTTGCTTGTTTTTCGGCTTTCTAGTTTTTGGTGATAAAGTCGCTGTATTTAGCGTATCCCACAGCTGAAAAACCTGTGAAAGATAGTGTATTCCATTTTTGTAACTTCCGTTTGTCAAATTTATTTATCTTAACCTTTGTATAGCTGTCTTTATGTCGGACAATTACTACTTTTGTCGGGGATGACTGGGAGGTGTGGGCTTTCTTTGTAGCTTATCACTCAGCAGCGGCTTGAAATGCCTAAATATTTCTACTACGCCATGTGTATCTTGATAGCCCAGCAGTCCATGTTCCGGGCTTAAAGCCAGCTGTGTGACCTCTTCAAGTTCCTTAAGCTGGGAGACACCTTCAAGGGATTCCTCCTCATTCCCTCTTCTAATATAAGTTTCCCTCGCTTCCTTTATACTATATTGTTTGAATATTCGTATGTGCCTCGTCTGCCATTTTTTTCCACCGCGCGTTTTCTGGAAACCGTCTCACTCTGGTTAGTCCAGGCATGCTCAGGCATTTATCTTTGATCTTTTTTTATGGGGGATTGGAGTTCTCTTCCAGTTGGCAGATGGGTCATATTCAGAGGCCGCTAACAAGTAATGGTCCGGGTTTAAGTTTGCTCAATGAACAATGCGCACAGCCAAAGTGGCTCCTGCTATCTTAATGGATGGTCGACCATGCCAATTGACCAGATTGCTCCATAAATTCCAAATTGATAAACTCTTTTGCTACTTACTCCCGAGTTGCAAGTTCAAAAGCAAAAGATTAGCTGGAAGTCGTTAAATGCTTTTATATCATGAAGGGTGTCTTTTCCATTAACCCGGTAATGTTTTCCTCACCGTTCGCGGAGTACGATTTTTACCTCGAAGTAAATTACTATAAAGTGGCGTTATTCAACTCCATTATTATTCCACTTGACTCTGCAACTAAAACTGTTTTTGATAAAGTTCTAAGCGTCATCGAAATGGATGATTTAAGATGTACAACTTTGAGATTGGACAGCTCATAACTCTCTAACAGTCAGTATCGCATGTCAAATAAATCTGTTACTACATTTGATATTCCGGTTTAAACAGCTATAAGAAGAGCTAAATATTATTTCTTGCAGCACATTTACAACTTATTTCACGCGAGCACATTCCAGATACTTTATATGATATCTGACTAAGCGACGAACTATGTACTTCCCTTGTGGGAATAGAGTCTATCCTCAACCAGCAACTAATTATAGCCAGTTTGAAGCAAGAACGACCATTCAAAACTAATTGCTTTTCATCATCATTTCTGGAGCAGTGTAGATACAAATACAACACCATCCGTGTTCACAGTATCGTGACAGGTTTTCTAAGTGACTTTTTATTTATTTCTTTCAACTATCCTGATACATACGAGTATGTAGAGTAACGTTCCTTTCTTTTTTCGTTTCTTTTTTTATCAACTCAAAGGTGCAGCCGATTAGATTTGCATAGTAAACGGACATACAACTACGAGAGTACTGTACATATGTGTGTGAACAACTTGAAAGGATGGATTGCGGAAGTAAAGATTTCATGCGATGTCTTATGGGAGAGTGTACATATGTACATATAACCTGGCTCTAAGTGGCTACATCACATGCAATAGCTTGGGTGTGTTCGAAGCAAGAAATTGATTGCTTTTCAATATGTTCACGTGCATAGAGTGTGGGTTTGAAAAAGTGTCAAAGCGAATTTGACGAACCACCAGCTGTGTGGGTTATAACTTCAGCTTGACCGTTGCCTGGTTATAGTTTAATAGACACGTGTCAGGTGTCACACTAAATTAGGTTAATAGGTGAAATCCTTAGACAATTGTATGAACACGCTTGTCGTATTGCTCTATGCACATGCATTGACAGAGGAATCAAATCCAACGGTTTCCTCAGTAAGGAATTGGCCATGTTCACCTTGAGTTGTGTAAGCGAACCAGGCTCCTTCTTAAGGTTTCAATGTCACGCACATTTATTGTAAATATTTATTTAGGACTCATTATAGCTTGAGTTATAATTATGGGACGTCTTTGTTACCATTAAGATGTAGTTAATTGACGAACCATTAAATGGTAGTTAAGTAGCAGAGGGCGTTCAACTCAGGGAACATTGGTGGGATCCAAGCAATTCATTTCGGGGACTTGTGTCGAAAATTCAAGATTTCTTGTTAATAACAGAAGCTGGCAAACATAATTTACATATTTCCCGCATGGTAAGCTTACATAGAGGTCAGAAAAAAGATCTTCTCTTGTAGACATCGCCAGAATTGCACCGATATTGGTCAATAGAAGATCACTCGTTTGACCTAGATATATCCTTTAACATTCTGGAGGTGCATAAATAATCACTTTCTTCTTAGTTAACCAGTGCTAGACAGAGCCAGATAATGTACCTCGACGACCTCACGGGATAATAATTGTGATACTACAGTTTTTCTAAATTTAATTTAAAGCTTCATCAAAACATATGAGCGACCAAGTTACTTGAAAAGTGAAATCAAAATGGACATCAACACCTGATGTAAAGGTAAAACAATTCGTTTAGCAAGAGGGCTTATCTAAACGGCCCTCACAGGAACGATTTGAGATGAAGAAGGATGGTAGTATTTTCCACCGATTTATGCAGAATATATTGACATGAGGAGGAAGAGGAAACGACAACTCACATTCCGTGCATCTGTCCGGCTCTTTAAGTTCTAAGAAGTCCCAAGTGCCTGTTTTGATCTCAAAGATCTGTTAAGCTTTTGCGTTTGCAGGATAAGATTCTAGTCATTCATGAACCAAAGATCACGAGTCATCTACTTATCCATGTGTAACACTACGAAACATATGTTCCCATAGCTTTCCTCGAAGGCCCTTTATCTACAAAAAAAGGGGTAAAAGTGGTTCACTCTATGAAAACGTGGGGCAGAAGAATAGAGGAGGAGTCGCCTAGAGGCGATAACTATGACACAAAGGTCCTGTTGATTCTATGTGTCCCAGGCCCGAAACACTGAGTGCAGAATCTGTGTAGTGACTCAAAACCACGTTCGTGTCTCACAAATGAGCAGGAGTAATTTACCAGTGAACTCCCACGAGTGAATGTAGAATAAGAGGAGAAGGTCTACACAAATTGTATTGGACTGCACCTATCTCTACACCTGAACCCACCACCTAGCGTGGAATTAAAATTATGAGACTGACAGCATTTAGCATAAAAAGCCTTTGGGAGCTAAAAAATGCTTGGTAGAAAAAAAAAGTTGGGTAAAACGGTTTGCATTGCAGGATTTCAAAGTGAATAAGATACGAAATGTTGGCTGTAATACCGACTGAAACCCTAGTGAAATTGGGGCTAGTAAGGGAAAATTGGGGGTAACTGGCATTGTGTAGTACATACAGAACTCGTCTACAGAATAGGGAACACATGCCATGGCAATTTTTCTGGAAGGAAATTAGAAAACAATAACTCTGGAGAGTACTCTTAATAAGTAAGCAACGTGATCCTATCTGGCGTAATGCTGAGGCGCCTGAGACCGCATGTGCAACCAAAAGACCAGATCTACCCTTTACCCCAAATTCTGGAGTAGATCAACGAAATCGATACGCAGCATCTGCTCGTATTTATCGATTTCAAGGCAATTCATGAAAGTTTGAATAAGGATGGGCTATTTGACGCCACGTCTAGTTTCTGCATTCCTGTAAATGTCATTCACTTATATACGATATTAATGGAGAATGCATGGTTTTAAGCATGGATAAAACGCGCGCTGAGGCCCAGGACTCACGTCTTGCCTAAAACATTAGGAGACAAATTCGTAGTAAATATCATTCCCGCTGTATATGAGTAGCAGCATGAGCTTGTCAAAATCGGATAACGAAAAAGTGCACTTAGAATACTGGCGAGAAAAGCTTGCGATCTATGATCCCATCTGCAATTGCGGTCCAAGGGGAAGAAGATTAAGCTAAGGGACATTAACCAAAGTTGATTAGATGAAGTAGAGCGGATGAAGGCCTTTAATTAAGCCCAAAAAATCGTTGTATCTGCTCCTAAGATATCACTAAGGAGAAGCTTCTATGACAAGCACAAGCAAGTTGTGGCATCAACCAACACAGCATGCGCAGGCAACTCAACACAGATGGCTGGAGGAAAGGCTTGCTTGTTTAGGCGATGGTTCTTAGTCATAATGAAATGCAGCACCAGAAAAATAAATGAAATAAATTTTTGAAATTCTAAGCCGGTCATTAGCATCAGAGCTAGTCATCACTGATTGGGTCTCTGCTACAGATGACATCGATTTTGGGAAATACGAGCAAAAAAAAAAACTTGAAATTGAATGAGCGTACAAGTTAGAATTTCTTTGTGCAACACGACTCCTTCGAATTTGGATTCAGATTATAAAGATACTTTGGATAGATTTTTTATATTCCATCATTCATTAAACAGATCTTTGTAAAGAACTTGAAAAACGAGGCTCTTAAAAGGTATAAGAACTCGCAGACCTTGGATCATTATGCTACTTTTTGTACCTTGAGAAAGTTAATTGCCGCCATCTTAACACAGCGAAACGTAACGTGACAACATTTAGCAGATCCTCCAACCCAATTATTCAACGATACTCAATCGATTCTTTAGATCTTACTCGGGTAAAGAAGGTGAACGATCTCAGTGTTGTTTCTGATCAGGCATTGACTTTTTGCGATCACGTAGATTATGTACATAACATCCAAAGCGAATTCGATGGTCGGTTTCATCAAAAGAAATACAGTTGAACTCTCCAATCCTCACTTCCTGATAACTCTATTCACTGCCCTTGCTAGATCACTCTTGGAATACTGTGACATCGTGTGGTGTCCTTTTTATCAGTTGCATATTGATAGGATGAAAGAGTTCAGAGGAGATTTTAAAAATTTTTTTTTTTTCAAAATGCGCTGGAATTTTTTGCCGGAATATGAAGCTAGATGCCAACTACTTGGCTTAGTTAAGATTACGACTACGAGGAAGATCCATGATGCAATGCTTGTGAGAGACGTCCTCTGTGTTCATTTAAATAGCTCATGCATGTTGGCTTTAATTCCAACATATGCACCCGAGAGACTATTACGGCGAAGAGAGTTTCTTTTTCGTGCTTCGCATAGAACAAATTATGGATTGAACGAGCCTGTGTCTCGCGCTATTTCAAATTTCAACTCAGTTTGGTCTGTAGTAGACTTAAGTTCATCAAGATCTAGTACATTATTTAATTTTTACTATTTAATTGGATCAACTAATGTAAATACTTTCAATTTTATTCTTTCATCATTGTAAGTTATTTCTTTTTTGTAATCTGTTAGTTATATTACTTGTAGATGAAAAAATGAATAAATAAAGTCTATAAACCGTTTTTGTGAAATTGTGTAACAAACAAAGTAAATAACATCGAAAGCGGTTTAGTCCTTCTTGAGTTTTAGCATTGAAACATTGAATTTAGAAAAAAAAGAAAAATTACAAAGTTACACAAAAAAATTAATTAAATCATAATCGCTTCATTCAGATTGTTTCCATCTGAATCTATTCGTAAAAAATGGTTATTAACATGACAGGACAAAAAATCGTTAAAAGTTCATTTAATTTGTCGATATTTGCAATTAAATTAAGTGAATTTCAATGGAATCGAATTTAATTAGTTTGACTCACCATGAAGACGTTCGTGTTCCTGGCGAAACGATGCAAGGCTGGGGTCATGTCGGATCTTTTCTGGTAGTGTCCGCCATATCTGTAGAGCACCTTCGGTCACTTCACTATAAGAATACACACAAAAACAAAAACGAACATTAATTAATTACAATTAACAAAACGGAAAATAGGACTAAATTAAGGAACAAATAGTTTTGCCTTTGCGTGGGCAACTGTTCGTAATTCATAACGAATTCCACGAGAGTAAACAAAGGCTTTCCGAGCAACGCCTCCCCCTCCCAAGTCACTCGACACTCAGTTCTGCATATTTTAATATTAATTAAATCTTTGAAGTCTTATTCCCCGACCAGTCAATGAGGGAATCACAATTAACAATGGGATTGAATTGGATTTGAAAAATCAGATTTCTAATTAAACTCGAACAAGCCTCAGAGTGGTGTTCGATGGGCTTACTAACCACAAGAGTAATTCAACACACAGGGCGTTTGGGAACATTTAGATGTAAATTAAGTGTTAGAGCATTAGTTTAACGAGACTGTATCAATTGCTGACCTTTTACAGGGGTAGATCACATTTCACATGAAATTGCCACGTAATTTGGTTTTGCTGTAATGTATCTCACAAATGGGGTTTCAATTATCCAGATTGGGGAGATAATGACCGTGGAAAGATTGTGCTTTGTGCAGAACACAATTGAAGTTATTATATCGATACATATGTTTGTACATTGGTAATATGAGCATAATAAGTGAATATATGTACATGCATAGCTGATAGCTGTGCATTTTCGAAGCGATCCAACCTTGCTTTCAACTTGCTGAGACCAATTATATACCGTGGAACCTGTGGGCATAGCTCAAGCATTTTAGGGTGCTCTGTCGTATTTGGGGTGAAAAAGTACCCATTATTTGTTATGAGTGTTGCTGGCAAAAGGAATGGGGAGGGACAAATGGGACACTCAGAGAGGATTTAGATGCATTGTATAGGTAGTTGAATCCCTGAGGAAGCACTTTGTTCAACTTTCCTGTATTTTAATGAAAAGCAAGGCTTCAAGCAAGAACATTTCCAAAACATCGATTTGCAATCTTACTCTCGCCAAATAAAGACACCCGGCAGAGATAAGCTGATGATTTGGTCTAAAGCATTTCAAGGATTTCCATTTTCATCATATGAGGGCCAAATTGTTGCGTCCTGTAGTTACTATACTACCATCGGTCTACTGTCATTCCTTTGTAAAGTGAGAAGGGACTGTTATCAGACCCACTCACAAAACTCATTTTGCAAAAGTAAGGTTAGACCACCTTTCTTAGGTATGCCATGTAAAAGACGGCCTAAACATAACCTGCACCAAACGGGCATCAATCTCAGAAGAATAGTCTGTCATCCCAATGCGTGAGATTTCGTTGTCTTCTACTCCTTTGTGACCCGGAATCCAAGTAAGACAAACTGGGCTCATTCAGTTTATTTTTAGCGTCTAAAAGATTTTTAAGTGATTTGTGGCAATCTTGAGCTCCTGAATGAATTGATCTATTTGCGTTCCCTTATATTTTATTCAAGGCTGCTCCCGAATTCAGACACATCATCTAGGTTAATTTCCTTAAAAAATGCAGAACTTGAATTGCATAAAGAAGGACGTCGCGCAATTTATCCATCTGATGGCCTTCCCAGTTGCGAGTAATTGTATCACACTTCTTTATAATTCCAGCCTTATTACAGAATCTGCACGGAAGGCTTTTGTAAAGTCCCAGTCTCGTAAGAAGTCCTTAGTGATCTGTGAAAATGCTCACTACTAAAGTTAGTATCTTGGACATTTTTACTTAAAATTTCTGATAAATGTATTTTGTTAGCCTTAGGAGTTGTGCCCCGGGCTATGTTCTTTTCAATCATTCCTTTCTCATACCAAATGGTTGCCCTCTTACGTACATGGCTGGAGCGCCATCGCCATCCTGTCGGCTTTCTCATCTCCGATCGTCTTTTTTTTCGTGTAAAAATTGCAAAAGAGCTTGGCCGTTCCCCCAGTTGTCTTTGGCTGTTTTCAATGCGTGATTCACTTTTAATTAAGATCTCAATTTAAAGGTCAGGTTAAATGGAACATTGCTCTGCATTTGCTAGACGAAGTCGAGCCAATATACATATGTATATGTCGGGCGATAAATTTGCAGTTTGCGGCTAATATACACCGGCTTCGAATACTTACCTTTCGAAAGCATCTTATATCTGAGAGCTTTTATGGTTCCCGTCCACTACTGGTTAGGACTATCAATCTTTAGAGAACCAATTTTATGTGAATTTGGAACACTATTGTTTTGTTAATCTAGTGTACCAGCAGATTTCTACCGTCTTTTGCTTGCCTTTCTAAGGTAAGACTAACAAAAACCGATCACTGACTTCTGTGAGAAACTACCTTATCGTAGACTGTCCTTTAATATCCTTTTTTTTGTTTCCCTAAAATATGCTTAAAAAGCCATGATCGTTGTACACACCTGCTAATTTCTAAGAACGTGGAACTATACCTCCAGCTAACTAGAGTCCCTTGATGATAAGCCTCTTTTGTCAACCAAACTTTTAAGCCATACGTTACTACGAGATCGCTAATAACACCCCGGCTTTGTATAGTATTTTATTTGGAGCATTCGCCAGTCTAAGTGGAGAGAGCTGCCAACGCACTCTAGAGCACTACGTTTTCAAGTTACTTTCATGTCCCAAATTTGACTCATATATTTGGCTTTATCCACGGAAACGAGACTGGTGCATTACAATCTGGGGTGGTCGCACAAGAATTTTAAGATTTTATAAGTTGATATCTATATAAATTCAAGCGGCCCACACAGCCCCTAGCTCTACCTATAGGTAGAAAAAAAAAAATTCACACAACAAAGTACTAAATGAAAATCATTGCCACTCGAAACGGAAGTGACTTGTTGATTCCACGAGGCACAGCCTATGTATGCATTTGCACATTGAACACATCTAAACAACTGATACTCTAAGACACGACAGATGTCGTTATATCCATTATCTAAGGCAAATTATCCTATGAGACACATCCAATGTACCTCGATTCGATGAGGTAATTAAGTCGAACTTCTCTCGTTGACGACCGGTACTTGCGATTGTTAGATACTTTTATGCTGCAGTGCTTTTCGCAGCCTCGGACACACAGTCATCACATGTGTACATATATTCAAATTATTTATGGGGTCTCGGTCACTTATTCAATTGACAGAGAGAGGGGTAATATGATGGCCCATCATATAGTGTGACCATCACTCGGACAAGCCGTTTGATAAGATTGTCTGCACTGTCAACTGACCCAATGATCTAATAACTTTTTTTTTTTATGTGGAAAGGAAGCGATCACTTTTGCTTTATAATTGCGTGAGATGACGGAAAGGTACAAAGCGAGCTAGACTGAATTGCAGAATAATAGAAAAACGAGAACCAATTACTTGGCACAATCGTCTCATTGGCGGTTATAAATACACACAATTTCGACGACCTAATTTGTTGATACGAAATTAGTTTAATTTTTTCCAAAATTAGACCCTGCACACACGACTGATTTGTAAATGATGTATTGTCCCCATAAAATACTTTGACAAATTTGAGCGGTTACGTTTTTGACGCAATACGATGGTGAATGCGATGAACGTCAGGCGTTAATAGATTGACGTTAATTTGCATATGCCATATGGTTTGTGTCGCGACTTATTGACACGTGTCAGTTGTGTTTGGATTTAAATTTAGAATACTGGCACATTGTGATTAGCCCTACAGAGGGCAAGACGTAATCTTGTATGTGTGTACATTTTTGTGAGTATTTCCAAACTTATTTTATTGGTAAGAAAAAGGCGCACTAAAAGCTTGGTTTTGATGTTGGATTATCCGCTAGATGTCACTGATTTGTTATGGATTTAAAAAAGTATGAATGTAGTCTGGAGAAGAAAAATGGACATGATAATTCTGCCATAAGAGGTAGAGCAAAAATTTGGATGATCACCTGACCAAATTAAGGTATTATTTGTGAATACCTGTCTTCTAAAAGGAAGGACAGTGACATTCCTTGTTTCAATGACAATTTTGCTCAATTTGAAAAGAATCTATCGCTAAATAGATGTCTATAGAGGCCTGAAGATGAACTTCAAGGGAACTATAAATCCGAACCATGTTAGACAGTACAACGAAGTGCTGGATGTGATGTTCCCCGGCTTCTTTTCACGCAATTAGAGCTTGAGTGCCATTTGTAAAAGGAAAAAAAAATTAGATTATGCAGTTGAGGGAGTCGGTGATGTTATAGAATCTTATGTTCGAGGGGTCACCAAAGGGCGGGCCGCCTAGTGCGCGATGTCTAGCTCTGGCTAGTGCCAGACAACCGCAACGACCATTAAACAAAGTTTTTTTTTTCTCATTTGCATCTCTGTAACTTTGGCTGTGCGTATTATATGGAATGCAGAATTTGCCTGCCTGCTTGTCTGCTGGCCAGTGTCCTGGGGTTATGATCAGTAGACTATAGAAGTCTGTACGTGTTCTGTATGAGGTTCTGTGTTCTGGATTTGTTTTAAGCAGACCATCTGGGAATGACGCAATTTGAAGGATTCGCCAGATATGAATTGCAACATCCTTTGGACCCAGGCGGCACATATAGTGTTTTACTAGATTCCCACTTGATCAATCCATTTTACGATGCTTCAAAACTCTACATGACTTGGTTATAAGTAATGAAGTCAAACACTGATGGGTATGGCGGTGCGTAGGTGCTGAAGGAAATGAAATTGCTGATCAGCCAGCGAAAAAGAATCCTTCGGAGCTATTTATTGGATACGAGGTTATTCACGAAATTGGGAAAATAATGCCTACTAGAAAACGTATAAGATCCAATGACTCAGACCAGCTGAAAAAGTCGTACTTCTCCTTAACAGAAAAGCAAAAGACGTCCTCAAATGTAGCAGATACGAGATAAGTAAAGTATGCGTTGCCACATGAGAGGATGAAGAGGATGAAATCGCAGAACACTGGCTCTGTGTAATAGTAGAAGCTAAATGCCTTTTGACGTAATTCGTTCATCACAGAGGGCACTTCTGTTGCTACCAATATTGCTATTTAGCGTCTTATGAGAAAACGTCTGAATAACATTCAGAGATGATGAGAAGCAGGACCAATGGTCAGCTTTATCCTTCATGGTTTCTACCCATGCTATTAAGGAGAATACACTTTCAATGGCGCATATAAACTTATCATGCCCATCGGTATAAAATAAATATTTTTGTTCTACGAATAAATGGCTCGAGGTAGTGTAGTTGGGCGTTCTCTTTCTAAGTGCTCTGTTCAATGTGCTCCTCTCATCAAATGCCATTTCAAGTGATGCCAGAATGGTTGCCTTTTTCGAAAGTATGCCTTCTTATGAGTCCATGAGCGCCGTCCCAAAGCATTGTCTAGAACCCCTTTTAAGAGATTAAAAATGCGAAATCCTCATAATTTTCAATGCAAAATTCTATACAACTTCCTTTGTTTCAAAATTAGTAAGACCATGCATATTACAACGAAGTCTAAGTCGTATAAAGAATACAAGTCAGTCTAATATCAGAGAAGAAGTGCTGGATAAACAAGTCTTTACAGCAGATTTCATCAGTTGGAGACTAGAATAACTTACGGAACGGGCTTTCGAAGCACGTTTTTCATAAACTTCAAGTACTCCCGCTAATAGAAAAACGTAAGAACACAATTTATATTCATAAATCGCTCAATAATTCTTTTTGTAATACAATATAATACTCAGAGTAATTTCAACGATTCAACGTTGTTACACCACCCGAACACCTCACCAAGAGCACGTAATTTTTCGCCAACGATGTAAACCCGAAACCAGATATGTGACGAAACAGAAATTGTAAAAATTCTATTTCTTAAATTACACCTTAATCGGTATTTTCCCCCCAAACATTTATGGATTCCAATGCCTTGAGATATTTTTACACAATTTTCACAGGAAAAACAAAAAAAAAGTTGCTTCCCTTTTTGGAAAATATTTACAAGACAATTAACGATGACAATGCCACCAGTTCTAACCCAAATCATCAAAATACCCGACCTACTTAGGGAAAGTATCTGCTAATTGGACAATTTGCACTTTTCGCTCTAATTTGCTTGCGCTTGGCTCAACAATTGAATTGTTATCACAAATTTGTTTTACTTATCGCGATGATTTCAAATGCACTTAATCCTGATTTAGCTGCAAATCTTTCCTTTGTTGGAGCTATCAATTACCATAGGGAGATGGTAAACATATTTACATTTAAAAATATCACTTAGGGTATTAGCATGTGGAATTACTTTTCACTAAATTTCCGATTCTCTGGACTGGAGTCATTTTTATCACTCATGACGATGATGGACTTGGCCCAGGGCTGTAGGGGGTGTCTTATCAGGAAAAACGCGGCCGATCGACGACGGGTTCAATACAATACACACACTTGGCGCGACGTTTTAAAAATACAAAATAAAAACGAGACGAGACAAAATGTATCTCATAGATTCGCGATCATTTTTAATTAAAAAGAAATTTTTTTTTTTCTCGTATTTCTCGTTCAAAATTCGTTTGACATTTCTGGTTCCGTGTTTTTTACTATTTTCAATGGTTATCCTAGAAAATATAAACAAGACAACAATACTGTAAATGTAGAAGCACGGCGAGCTCCGGACGGACGGAGAGAATAAAATCAAAGACCGTCGTCTCTACTGTCACTGTCAGAGCCGAAGCAGAGCTTTATTCGAGGCGAACAGAATATTACTCTCGGCGGGGGGACTTGAGAATTTGCTATTGCAACTGCGGTGGCGGCGAACGGCGCGCAAGTCGGCCTCAACGATGACCGCAGCCGAGCGAATATGATTCAAAGTGGTATTGTAGATATAACACGGGATTAAACTACCGTCGATTGCCACCGTCGTTGCCGCCTCCGACGCTTCCATATGCCAGTGTATGTAGATTCGCCGCGCTCCGATTACTGTAATACTAGTGCGTTTAGTAAATTTAGGTTTGATTAAACTTTGGCATGGCTATGATGATGATGATCATAATTTCTCGGTCACACGTTTGCACATAGATTAGGTTCTTTTTTGTATGGCACTTAATTTTCTCACATGGACAGAATAATTGTGTTTTTGATTATTGGATTGAGATCGATGGTAGGTGGGTTGGCTGCCGGGGGGTGTGGGTTACACGGTGTTAGTTTTTAAATTGAAATTGGCATGCTAGCAGGAAGAGCAGGCAAAAATTTCAAAGGAAGGAAATGAATTGGCAGTACTTAATTTTTGTTTTGAAAAAATTAAGAAAGTCTTAATCAAAGAAGGCATGGACGTCCAGTCTAATAGTACTCGTGGTAGACACCCACCATTTTTCAAGCACGAAAAGTTAATAAAAAATTGCAATTAATTGTTAAAATACGTCACAGTACATTACGTAAAATACTGATGCATAGTACGAAACGTACGACCTTGGAGAGTGGGTACGTGCAACAATTATAAAAATCAAAAGAAATTTGATACAGTATGTGACGATCTAAATTTAGAAACTGAATTTGAGACTAGGTAGGAAGAAATTGGTTAGAAGTCAACCTTTCACAAGGCCAAATTGTACGCTTTAGTGGAAAACGATTGCTCAGCAATGTTTTCAGGCCTTCTGGCAGAGGTGTATTATGGTCTCTAGTAGTAAAACAAATAAATTATTTAATTCTTCAAAAAAAAAATAAATAAATAAATTAAATTTAAAAATAATACCATGAAATCCAGACAGTTAATAATAAGTAAACAAAATCCAAAATCCGAAGTGACCCCCTTCATTCAAAGACAATTTTGCCAGACTTTCAGGCAAGGAAAGCGTATAATTCCTACAATCTTCTAGAGGGAAAGAGTACCAGGTCTTCTCAAGAATACTTTTTAGTTCCAGTATATTTCTAAGTGATTTTTCCGAAATTTTTAATTTTAGCCAAGCCCAAACGTTTTCAATGGAAGTAAGGTCCGGACTCTGCGGTCAATGTCTATGTTTTCATATTGCAGATACTGCTGAACAATTTTAGCTATAAGGATTGATGCATTATCCTGCTGCAGAATAAAATCATTTCCAATTAGCCTCCTACCCTCTGGTATTATTACTGTTCCTAAAAGGTTTAAGTAAACTTGTGAGTTCGCCTTCACCAAGTTTCCCTACACCATTAACTGAAAGACATCCTCAGACCATAATACCTTTATCTAAGCTCTTTAGGGTTGGCTTAGCGCACTTGCTCAGAAGACTATATTTGAGCCTAATCATAGACTCATCCGTCCACAATATTTGATTCCAGAAATCAATTGGTTTCGATACATGGTCTGAGTAGAATTTCAACCTCTTTTTTTTATGTTTGGCTGACTTAGGTAGGGCAGTTTTCTTGGCATTCGTCCGCGTTTGCCAGATGAATGTATCCTTCTTCTTATGGTTTCTAAGGATGGTGCTTGTTTATCTACCCTCCGTAAGCAAGCGATGACGGATTCTCGGGGCTGACAGGAGGGCATTACTTGTGGCTAGATGTACTATTCTTTTATCCGGTCTTTCACCAATAACTTCAGGATGCTCTCTTCGATATAATTCACAGACTCGTCCATTTACCGTATAAGCCTTTACCGGTTTGTATATTGATGCAATGGTTTTGTCAAAAGTTTTAGCTATTTCTCGGGAAGGTGTTACCATCTTTATACATTTTAATGATAACTTTCCGTTCTTCTGTAGTAAGATGCCTGAATTTCCCCATGATCACTACCTAAAGTGTGCTACTTGGCACACATATTGGTACAACCAATATGGTTGTACCGTTAGCGCATTGTTTAACACAAATTTTATAGAAAATTAACAAATTGCTCTTGATAAAGCATTTCCTATACCATGGGGCATTTGGAGTTTATTTGTCGAATCATTTCAGCCTTGTTATCCACTTAAGCTGCTCAAAACATGTCCGATCTCCAGTACACACGTATTATCCGAAAGATCCGAAATTTCTGACTTTTAAATTAAAGAGCTGACTCAAAGTTTTAATCTCTGGGGGATGTGGCACATAGTACAGGTTGATCAGTTCTCCTCTCACCTTAAAAATAGTACCCATCATTTATGTTGTGCTACAATTCAGAATGTAAGCCTTATCCTGTAGATTTTATCTCACTCCGCTTTTATAATTCCTATGCTGCTCCTGTTCTATTGTGATCCTTTTGCATATAAATCACAGCTCTTATACCCTAGTTTTTCTTGAAGAATGTTGATGTTTTTGGGGATATTTTCCTTACCATGGTGATGGTCCAGATTAAGTCTGAATTGTACCAACACCTTTATGTAAAAAATATGGAAGAAATTTTGCTGCTATTATCTTCTAACGAAATACCGCTGAATTGGGTTTTCAACAGGAAAACGACCTAAAACATACCAGCAAAAGAGCTAAGAGGTCGTTTGGCGTTTGAAGAAAATTAGATTAAATCCGTACAAAATTTGTTTGGTCAATGTTAAGATAGCGGTCTCAGACGAACAACTTCGGTATTCAATTCAACGTTGCTGGTATGCCATCTCCTTGCAGAGGTATCAGTCATTAGTGAGTTCAATGCCACGACTTTGTGCAGCAGATATTTTTAACAAAGATTATGCAACAAAATATTGATTAATAGCTTACTATATTCAGCACTCTTAATGTTTGTTCATTCAATCTTTGAAAGAAAGTTTGTCTCTTGCCCTTCGTATGTTTTTCAATTTCCTTGTGTAATGCACATATTTTTTTGACCGCAAATACAGAGCTATGTTTCATTTTCTTTAACGGGCTCCCCTCCGGTGGAAGGTCCAGCTTGCGACGGGGAAGCCCTCTTCGTTCAAGGGCATGCTGCTTTTAGTTTCCCAGACCAAGCGCTCTGGCACTCGCAATAGCTTAATCCATAAAACTGAGGTGTTTAAGAGGCCTTCCTTATCGTCTCAAACCTGAGGTCTGAGATTCGAAATCCTCTTAGCTGGGCATCATTGTCCATTCGCCTGATGTGACCGAGCAATTGTAGTCGACATAGTTTTGCTTTTCAGATTACATCCACATCTTGATACAGCTCATAGAGTTCGTGATTGTACCTCCCTCTCCATTCGCCCTCATCGCATATGCAACCGAATATTCGACGAAGAATTTTCTCTCGAAAGTATTCAAAATCTGCTTTCCTGGTTGTCGTCCATCACTCGGCACTATAAAGAACTGGCAGGATCAATATTTTGTAGAGCATGCAATCATCCAATCAGAGTTAGGAGTTTCGAGTCCAGTTGTTTCGCCAAACCGAAATAGCAGCGGTTTCCTTGAGTTAAAAGCAAATTCTGAAAAGACCAACCAATTTCAAGTCCAGACGTACATATGTAAGTTTTTCTTAGTTTCCCCAACAGAGGAGGAACCAAACGCAGCATCTTCATGGAAGTGTTACTCGGCACTTGAAAGATTAGCTTAAAAAAGTATCGACGAAAATTCTTAGCAGAATTATGTGAAAAATATTCCCACACTTGCACTCCATAATGCATTGACGTTGCAGTTGCTCTAAAAATCGTTTGCTTCAAGGAACGCGTTATGTAAATTGTTCTTAGTATAGTGTCCCCACACTGAGCCCACATCACGTTTAGCTTCTGACTGCGAAGAAGTCTACTCGTTTTAAGATTCACTTAAATCAGTGCACATACATTCTCTTGATAAAATCACTTTATGTTCCGGGAAGACCTTCCACGACTTCATATCATGATTTTCGACTTTTTAGATTGACAAATAAATTTAAGATATCCAGTACGCCTCCAGTTGATATTCAACTGCAATCCATCGGGTGTATAAGTCAGAAACATCATGTCATGTCATCAGCAAGTCCGATTCCACCTCCATCAGCATCATTCATATCATTACGAAATAGATTCAACTGCAACGTATTCAAGATACATCCCAACTTCTAAAAATGTTGGGAATTCTCTAAATACAAACTCTCCATTCCAAACACATCTATGTGCTGTGCATATGTATACATATATGCCGTCGCTCCTAAGAGTTTCATGATTGTCATAAAATAATGTGGCAAAGGCTATTTAATGGAAATCAAGGCGTTGCAAGTATCAACTAACCTCGACATGAAACAAAAAAAAAAATAATGGATGCAATGGATTCAATCAATAAAAAAAAAATGCACAAATAACTTTTAAGACGTCTCACACTAGGTCTGCATATGTAGGTCAGGTTAGGTTGAAGTGGCTGCCAGCTAGGACTCGCCAACACACTAAGACCAATGGTAGGTCCATTGTGATACCACGTGGATCATGGGAGAAAGTTTCTCTCTACCTACTCGTTAAACCATTTTAAGCTTCCTATGAAGCGTAGGAGGCTCTTAATGTCAATCTTCATCAGGTCGCCTATGTCGTTGTAATAGGGAGCTCCTAAGTGAAGCTTCCTTCTACGGGAGAGAGCTGGGCAGAAACAAAGAAGGAGGGGAATAGTTTCTTCCTCTTCTTCACTTCTTCATCCATGCAGCTTCTACAAAAGCCATTCGCAAAGAGGCCTAGCCTAGTAGCATGCTTGCCTATTAGACAGTGTCCAGTGATGACACCTATTGTGGTGCCGATATGCAATCTATTGAGAGAAATCAAATTCTTAGAGCGTTTTAGATCCAGCTTTGGCCAAATCTGTTTTGTCGCTAGACATGTTCATCCACTTTTCCACCTAAGATTTGTACTCTCGACAGCATCCAGCTTAAGTTTAAGTTTGCGAGTAGCTATTTGTATACCTAAGGTGCCGGCAAGATGGGTATAGTTGTTCCTATTCTGGCGAGTTCATCGGCCTTACAGTTCCCTGGAATGTCTCTATGGTCCGGCATCCAACACAGGTGAATATTGAACTGCTCAGCCATCTCCACAAGAGACGAACGGCAGTCTTGAGCTACTATAGAACTCATAGAGGTCGATTCCAGGAATATGATTGCTGCTTGACTGTCTGAAAAGATGCGGATATCTGTAACAGATATCACGTTCTTCTTAAGCCAAGATAGGGCTTTTTTGATAGCAATAATTTCCACCTGGAACACGCTGCAATGATTTGTAAGACAGAAAGAAAGCTTAAGATCAAGCCTATCGGAGGTTTTCTCTGCACCAACTCTGTCTTTGGTCCTTGACCCATCAGTGTATAAGTGAATTGATTCAACTTCTAAAAATTCATCGTTCTCTCACAGTGATCCCAGTCTACATCAATTTCTAAAAAATCATCTAATATTCCGACAACAGTCAAAAAGATCTAGAAATCTGCATCTTTACAGTTGTACAAGTGTGGCATAATTGACGTATTTACTGCTACAAAATAACCTTCACAAAAAAATAGGTTAATCCCCCAAATTTACACATAGCTTAGGTTACCTTCGATGATCCACTAAGCCAAGAACTAGGACCTACTTAGACCAAAGATTGGCTTCATTGTGATTCCATTAAAGACGTGCCGGAGCTTTTCGATACTAGTGACCCGTAATTCTCAATTATGAGGTTAAGCTACCTCCTTTATATGTTTTCCAATACGACGTCGATAGATTCGCCTGACCTGAGAAAATTGATTAATGGAACCAGTTTAACCTGGAGATAAGACTTCTGATATTCCATAGGTTATCTAGGTGCCTGGAGAAGATACGGATAGCGCAGGACATTTGCACTGTCTTCTTCATCACTACAGCTTCGCAGGAGGACACACCAACCCGATGACATGTTTGCCTATCAAATAATTTCAAGTGAGGACTTCATTTCTAGAGCTGATGCCCTTTCTATCAATTCAAACTACTCCTGTTGTCTTTTCGGTGATCAGGCCTGGATTTGCCTGGACAGGAGACAGGTATAGATATCATTCCACAAGACGGTGGCAATATCGTTTCAGTTTTCATATGGAAAACTGCATTGAAGATATAAACCACGAGAAAGACACAAAGGTCCTCGACACTTCGATATAAGCATTGCCAGGATTTCTTTTTTCAATTTGTGGATTAGTAGTCCAAATGACAACTCGATGGTGAAAAAGTGCACAGGGAGGGATTTTCCAAAAAATACTTAGTGCAACATACTTGAGTTCAAAAGTCAAAAATAAGTCTGAGACACACATGCACTACTAAGATTTTCACCATATGCAGCCGCTGTATTCACATATCTCTGGCGCTTCTATAGAAATTCCTGTCCCCCTACAAACAGCTGATATGACTTCTTGAGAAGAATGGAAATAAGCACGGAATACATATCTCCATTGTAACTATTGTATCCGTGCCCATTCCAAAGAATTGCTCTACACTGATCAGGTGTCATGGCAAACTGAATCTGAAAATTTTGAATAACATCATTTACTATCCAAGGACTTCATTAATCCGATTTAGTCCTAAAATTACTTCACACGTGCCAGCATTCTTCACACCAATTCACCTTTTTTTTGAGCATTTTTCCCCGAAATTTCTCTTAGAAAGAAGGTCCTTAAAGCTTTAATGTTTTCCAAGAATTTTCTCGCAAGTAAACCAAGCACACATCTACTTCATCTAGAATCGATATGTACGGAATTATACCCATCCTGTGGGTCAAAGAGTAGCAGAAAAAGTAAAAATGGCCACATTACCCGTCGCCAATGTGATATGTTTGGATTACGAGGTGATTGATGATTCTTTTCGTATTAACAGAACTGCGTCATTGTATATCGTATATTTCACGTAATCGATGTATCCTATTCTAATAATACAATTGAAATTATGTTAATTGAATCTTATTGCTCGATAGATACCAAGCCCAGATCCATTGGCATGTGCTGCAGATACGTGTAGTATATACGAGTACTGGCGGCGCGGCGATCGACTACGACACGGTGTCAAAGCAAATTGAAATAGAATTAAACCCACGCCGATGATGAAGTTCATGATGCTGATGATGGTGATATAATCGAAATGATAATTGATGCACTGAAGGCAGTCTTCAATTAATTTCGAGAAAAACTCGGTACAGATTAATTGATATCATCTAGTTGCCATCACTTGTATTTTTATATTCTCACAGGGAATAAATTCAAAAGTAAGCAGATAATTTTTCACGGTGTAGCCAGTTTGACTTTTCTACATAAATACTGAGACTCTGGCAATTTATTTGCTCTGCCACTCATTCATCACTTAGTGGTCAATTATTTACTCGGTAGTTATTTGCAGAAGCATTTATATTGTTATCATAAAGTTAAGGCTAAAAATAAATCGGATTCCTTACGGCAACTTATCTGCTGTAGTCTTGTGTGCATTGCGAACATGTGCGTTCAAATGGATGGACGAGCAATTGGGACAGAACGCATAAGAATGCGCCTCCAATTAAGATCTAGTGGAGGAGTGGAATCTTATTTACCAGTGCTAAAAATTAATAAATTTTAATTGGATGCATTTTAAATGATTTACAGTATATGCAAGTATTCTGGGAGATATATTGAGTACAATTTCGATTTCCTGACTCCAGTCCTCTCAGTTAAGTGATATCTTCCTCGTTCCTAACCTCGATTCATCGAATTTTATGCAGGGTAACTGGCTATTTTTCTCACTTTCCCACCGAGGTGAAGGTGGTTTTCATACCCAAAGCAGGCAAATCTTCACACACGCTCCCCAATGATCTCAGAACATGCTTAGTCTGACATATTTTATGCTCAAAAATCTTGAGAAAATCATCGATCTCAACATTAGGGACTCAGTAGATAGTCAGAACCTTCCTATCAGAAAGGACAAATCTATTGAGACAGCCCTTCACTCAATTATAGACCCTATGGAAAAGTCCTTCTCTGTTAAGGAATTCACCCTGGTGGCATTCCTTGATAGAGAAGGAGAACGTTGAAACAAACTCGATTATTAATGTCGTACGTAGGGTAAACATATGCAAATCAGTCTGCCTTATTGTAGAGCATATGCTCAGGAGCAGAGTCATTATTAGGAGCAGCTCTATTAAAAAACAAGCACAACGAGGTACCAACACAGGGAGGCGTACTCTCTCCCCTGCTCTGGAATCATGTTCTCAACGAACTTCTCTTGGCAATAGAGAACACAGGATGCAGGATAGCTATCTCAATATCGGGCAAGTACCCACAAAGGCTTGCCGATGCTTTCCTTAAAAAAACTAGTCATCTGGACGAAAGGCTGCGGCCTTAGTGTTAATCCGTTTTAGTCGGAGCTAGTCCTTTTCACTAGAAATCACAAAATCGTTTGCTTCACACCTCCCACCCTAGGAGGTCCTTCTCTTAGTCTTTCAAGCTATTTGGGACTAAAGTTAGACCGGAAGCTCCACTGGAAAGAGAACGTCAACGAACGTGATGCCCTGTACTCATGTAAAAAAGCTGTGGGCCCTACATGAGGCCTACAACCGAATATAATGTACACACACGTCACGTCGGTGGTAAAGCCGATTCTCCTGTACGACGCAATGGTGTGGTGGCCCACCTTGGAGAGGAAATCCAATTTGAAAGAGATGGAAATAGCTCAACGAGTGGCATGTCTCAGCATCACGGGTGCGGTGAGAACCTCTCTAACAGCGGCGCTTTAAACCATGCTTCACCTTCTCCCGATCGACATAGTCGGCAAGCAAATGGCGACCAGCTCCGCTCTTCGACTGGGAAACTCTCGCCATAATTTCAGCCTAGGCTTCAAACATTGGATACTAGACAGATCAAATTAGATGCAATGCGATGTCCTACATACCGATTCGCTGTCAATTTTCACGGATGGGTCCAAAACACAGGACGGAGTCGGTGCCCGAGTTTTCTCAGAAGGCATTCGTCTCGCATTCAATCTTTCGAATTATTGCAGCGTCTTTCAGGCCGAAGTCCCTGCCATTCGCCAAGCCGCTGACTGGCGGGCAGTAAATACGGATTTATATCGACAGCCAGGCAGCTACCAAATCCCTCATATCCAGCATTGTAACACCTAAAGTAGTGAAAAACTGCTGCATATCTCTTGACGGGATTACTGGACAGTACAACCTCACCCTTTAATGGGTACCAGGTCACTGTGAAGTGTCCTGCACTGGCTAACATTAGGAAAGCTACACTAGGTCATTACTATTTCGATGATTTTAATAACGCCTCTACGGCTAGCACTAATAATTTCATAAAGAAAAGTAATTGGTTCCAGGAGCAGACAGAGTGACCCACCTACCACTACCTTGTGGCAGCACAATGGACCTACCTTGGTCTAAGTGTACCTCATCGCCCAACCAGTGCGGGCGTTGTGGTTAGTGAATTAGTCTACTGAGCGGGAGGGTCACGGTTTGAGTCCCAGAAAACACCAAAACGGTCGCACCTCTCGCGAATGTCTAACAAAAAGCCTTTCTGGCTGGCTAAAACCTTTTTTAACAAATTCTAAAAACCGCACAGAATATATTAATCTTAATAATCAATTCTCTACAATTTAACTTGAACAATCAACAAGTATCTGTAAGTACGTGTACGACAATAATTGTTAGAACCAAACAGTACTTACATCTCATTTCTTAGAATAGATGCGAGTATTACAAGAAAAATAAGTTTCTGTGTAAAAATTAAATGAGCTATCAAATCAGTTCTTAATTACACAGACGAAGTTTTAAATTTTACTGCTCTTCCGCTTCATTTTTATTGTTTATATCGCGTGACTGCCATTTAAGTGCCATAAAATAAGGACAGCGAAACTTTATTTTATTTCCTCTAGAACAGATAGAAAAGTTATAAACAAAATTTAATAATCAGTTAACCGACCATCAGCTATACTGTTTACGGCAAATTAAAAAAAAATTAATAATTTTGCGTAAAAATTATCATCCATCAAAAATTTAATTGCAATTCAAAAAAAAATTAGCAAAAATAATATTGTGCACTTAATTCCATAGGTGGCGCTACAGTTCGGGGTGAACCTGGGTCTAAACCTTAGCTAACTGCCTCCAGTTGCGCACTCCAAGTTGGTTGAGGTCCCTTTCTACTTGTGCGCGCCACCTTAGGCGAGGTCTTCCTCTACTGCGTTGTCCCTCCGGGTTAGACTCGAAGAATCTGCGGGCCGGATATATTGGTGTCCATTCGCTCTACATGTCCTAGCCATCTTAGGCGACCGATGCGTAGTTTTTGACTAGGTCGATGGCGCTGTACAGCTCGTAAACTTCGTCGTTGAATCTTCTCCTCCAAAGCCCGTCAACGCAAACGGGACCGTATATCTTACGAAGAATTTATTTCTCGAAGCGACCAAGGATATGTTCATCCGCTTTCGAAAGAGTCCATGCTTCAGCGCCATATAGCAGGACTGGGATGATCAAGGTCTTGTACAGAGTCTCCTTAGTCTTTCGAGATAGGGCCTTACAACTCAATTGCCTTCTCAGCCCAAAGAAACAGCGATTGGCAAGAGTTATTCTTCGATTAATATCCGCCGATATGTTGTTGTCAGAATTTATAGCAGAGCCAAGGTAGACAAAGTTCCTTACTACCTCGAAGTTATAGCTGCGACTGTGACGTTCTGTCCAATTCGTCGATGTTGTGTGTCCCTTCTTGTCGACAGCATATACTTGGTTTTCCCTCATTTGCAGTTAAACCCATTTTGGCGGCGTCTGTTTCAATACAAGCGAACGCACCGTTGTTGACAGCCTGCTGTGCTCTGCCAAATATTATTAACAACATCGACAACTATTCGTAAAATTATGGATTATGGAGGAGTGCAACACATCTTCGTTGTGGAATCTGAAAATTTCATCGAATTATGGCGGACTTATCACGGTCCCCAGCACCACAGAGACAGGATTAGGTGTGGATTGCTTGCGGATCAGGAAACTGCACTCGGAAAAAAGTATTAAAGTCCCGAATTGAAGGATTGATACGAACGGATATGTTGATGACGACATTTGGCTATTGAATGAGAACTGTGATACATATTATCAGTTTCTGGAATGCAAGGACAATATTCAACTTTTCAACAATTGAACAGGGAACTCGTCCTTTACTAGATTGGGACTGATACCAATAAGATCGCTCAACATATGATTTGTGCGAAGAAATACAACACGTACAAAACGAATGGTCACGAGAAGCTAGGTCGAAGCTAGGGTCTGGACCACATACGTTCTGTTACGTCAAATATTTTAGAACGAATTCATAACATGGATAAGTAAAAATAGTTTTCGAATTGAGCCATGTTACTTAGTTACTGAAGAGAGTCCCTGCCTGAGACTCAGCAGCCTTCCGTCCTCTTCGATCCTGGGCACGCTGCTTCCAGTATTTCAGACCAAGCGCTCTGGCATCCGCAATAGCTTGGTTCTTAAAACGGAGGTTCGGTCTTCCTTGTTGTCTCGAACCTGGGGGCTGGGATTCGAAGATCCTCTTCGCTGGAGCATTATTGTCCATTCCCTCGATGTGGCAGAGCCAGTGTAGTCGACGTATTTTGGCTTGCCGGACTACATCCACATCTTGATACAGCTCATAGAGTTCGCGGTTATATCTTCTTCTCCATTCGCCCTCCTCGCATATGGGACCGAATATTCGACGAAGAATTTTTCTCTCAAACGTATTCAAAATCTGCTCTGCTTTCCTGCTTATCGTCCAGCACTTGACACCATAGAGCAGAACTGGTACGATCAATGTTTTGTAGAGCATGCATTTCATCTGCCGAGTTAAGAGTTTCAAACCCAGTTGTTTCGCCAAACTGAAGTAGCAGCGGTTTGCTTGGGCTAGTCTTCGTCGGATCTCCACTAAGGTGTCGTTAGTGGAGTTGATGTTTACTGATGCTAGGTAAACTCCACAACCACCTCGAAGTTACTGCTGTCAACAGTGACATTTTGTCCTAAGCGGTGGACAGATGAAGCTTTGTTTGTTGACAACATGTACTTTGTTTTGTCCTCGTTTACCTCAAGACCGACTCGTTTCGCTTGTAGCAATGCAGATGATTTAACATGAGCTGCAGGGCCTCTGGGGAATACGCCAACAAAACAAAACAACACCATCAGCAAAAGTAGGGCTTTGATGAGCACACCTGCATATTCAATACCACTTGGCAGGTAGTCGACCAGATCGTCAATGAAGAGCGCGAATAGCGTTGGACTTAGTGTACATCCCTGGCTAACTCTTGAATGCGTATGGTACCACTCCGACAGTACCTCGCCATCCCACACCGCCGCTATAGTATTGGCATACAGATTTTCAATTAGCCTTCCACACTTCAGCGACATTTCCAATCCGTACAACTTATATAGTAAAGCAGCCTTAAAGTCAATAAATACCGCGTAGAGCTTCTTGTCCTGTGCAAGAAATGAGTTCACATTTTGGAGTCTTACTGATCAATATCGCCTTAATAATAGAGTACTAAAGCAAGCTCAAGATGATAATGTGCCAATCATGGACCCACTTCTCATACACTTGCAATCCTATCCATTCTTTTGCCGATGACAGCACTCTTGACTTCGCTTATTCTTTTTCGACTCCACGACTAACACCCCTAGCTGTGGAGTCTCAACGGCAGCGAATGTCGACCGAGTTCAACTCCGATATTGATGCAATCATCAATTGGGGTTCGAAAAACCGAGTTGAGTTCAATTCGTCAAAAACCCAGTGCTGTCTCCTGTCTCTGAAGCGGAATACTTATGTAGCCAAACTAAAAATGAATGGAACTGATATTGAGGAATCTATTGGCTTGTCAATGCTTAGCATGCAAATTACCCCAGATCTTCGCTGGAATCATATGATTTCCGAAGCTGCGAAAAGTGGCGCGGATTCCTCAAGACGTGTAAACGTTTTTTCAGTCCTGCACACTTGGCTACTATCTATAAAGCTTATTTTTGTACGACACTCGAATACAACTCTCATGTTTGGGCGGGAGCTCCCGCAACTTGTTTGAGTTTACTAGATTGTGTCCAGCGTCAGGCATGTAGATTGATTGGTGACCCGTCAATTTGCAACCAAATCCCTTCGCTGGAGCACCGTCGGAATGGTTGCTTGGTTGCTTATCGGTCATGTGCCGATATTTCCTCCACAGATGCTCGGATGAAATCTATAGTTGTGTCCCGCCTGTCCGTCAGTTTATTCGTACTACACGGGCGGCCTCTTCTTTTAAAATCCATCTTCGGTCGCACAGTGATATTCAGAAATTCCTTCTTTAGCCTCTCAACACGTATGTGGAATGACTTACCTTCCTCAGTGTTTCCATCAAATTATAATTTGCAAAGATTTAAAGTCAACGCGCATCGTCACCTAACTCTCTTTCCTTTTCCCTCCAATTTCTAACTTCCCTTTATCCTTTTCTTTCACTCCATCACTGGGTTTATAACTTTAAAGGACTTTAGTCCTAAGTGATGAAGTTTATTTAAAAAAAAAAAAACACACAGACTCCTCATAGAAGCTGAAATGGACTGTTCTCACCGAGTCTAGAAGTCAGATTACAGGAGTCTCTACAATAATTCCGCAGAGAATATCCTCGAATAAGTAGATCTTCTCCAATCCTTCTTCGGTAAAAAGGACTTGCAATTGAATCAATCGATTCCATTTAATAAGCCAATTATTACCTCCGCATCAGACTGGCTTAAAATAAAAATAAAAAAAAATGTGATCAATAATGAAGAAGCTAAACGTACAAGTATTCTTGTTGCGTGCAGATTGACTTTTCTTTTTAATTTTCAATTCGAGGAATAATTACACGATAAATTCACATGAAAACATAATTACTGCCCTTTTCATGGACAGTGCGTAGATACGTAGATACGTAGATACGCTCTTCAGTAACATGCAGTATCGACAACAAATCGATTTACCAACGCCATATCGCGACCAAGAATAGAATCATTTACAAGCAATAAATATTCTATTAACTAAGAGTTTGAAGCTGTCATTTCGCTTTTATCAAGATATCACGTTCCTCTGCAATCAGATACTCAAAGTTTGTGATTTGGCGCAACTTGTAATTGCAGTATACTCGTAAAACGTTTTATGCACTAAAACGTTTTCAATTAGTTTAATGTACACATGGCTAGCGGGCGCTACATATTGCATTTAACTGATTGCTTTCAATTGAAACAATACGCCATATTGACGGAAGCAATATGGCTTTGTTTCCTGTATGACTTCATGCGATACATATGTTTTCACTTAGTCGTCGTAAGTGATCGAATTGCATTGCTGAAGTAGATTTTCATTTCAAATTCAATTAACCTACGAGTGCGCACTTGAAATAAAAATTTTATTTGTCTTCATTGCAAGAAATCGGGTAGACTGAATCAGGACTGATGATGGCGTCCTTCATTCATTTATTCACACCACTCTTTTATTTAGTCTAAAACGCGTTTAATTAAAGTTAAATTGGTGAAACACCTAGGTGGTTGCGTTGATTACATAGAAACATTAGAATGTTCCAATAGATACCCCCCGCAGGAATGAAAATCTGCTGGTTCTGCACAGCTTTCAATCTTGGCATCCAATTTGTGGAATATTTCCACTGACTGAATCCTCCAAATGGAGATGCCTTAACATACCTACCCGATCGGTTACGCAGACGATAGCGCAGCAGTGATTGCCATGCGAGACTAGACTAAGTTCAGCAAAAGAGAAGATACAGATAATTCTGCCGACGATAACTACCAAAGATGCAGATGCATCAACGATGCAATAAAATACTTTGGAATGAGGCTGAATTCTTAGGAGAAAAGGCAGGTTTTTGAAAGGGCTGCGAAAGTCAATTCGGTGTTGAGCAAAATAGTAGCAAACTTAGGAAGTTCCACGCGTTGGAGATGCAAACAACTCACGACAGTCACGCACTCTATCCTCTTGAATGATTATGAGCTCTTAGCTGATACGTTCCTGCAACAAAAGTCTGGAAGACAAATGGCAGTGGTACAACGTGGAACGAGTTCCATTCTTCTAGTCGCAGCAGTAGTCCCCAACGACCTCTCAGCAGCAGACAGAAAGTATCTATGTATATACACGTGAGAGAATTAAAAGTGGAATAGTTAGCAGAAGCGAAGGAGATTACCACACTTTGCTGGCAACAACGTTTGAGCAGAGAAACTAGGGATAGGTGGACTGCAGAACTGACCATAAACATCGTGGATTGAACAGAGCGAAAGTATGGAGAACTAAGACTTACCGAACAGAAGTGCCTCAACAAATCCCTACATAGGCTGAGAAAAATTGAATCAAAGTATGTCTGTACGTTGACTCGGCATAAGAAGATGCAAATTACCTGGTCCTTGAATGCACCATATCCACGACGCACCATGCACCAGACGGCTTGGAGAGAGGCAGAGATTGGAAACAGAGCTATGAGAAATCACTCCATTAAATCAATCATGAAGATAATGCACAGGAATGAAGAAAGCTGGCACTGAGTACGCTGTTACATAGAAAAAGTGAACAGTCATAATGCTGATATTGCCTTAAAAGATTGGAACCCAATGTAGCCTAAAAGTGGAGCCACACTATGAAATAATGCTAGAAGCAGTTGCAGGGTCGGATTGTTCGAAGAGGAAGATGGTCAATGGATAACATGGCAATCCTGATGGTGCAAAAAAAAGACTGATTGTTCATCCGTTATACGATTTCAATTATGTATATTATTTGCCAAGATATTGAAGTATGGTCCGGATGCCACTGAGCCATTTCTCTGCAATTCTAAATTAAGTCAGCGAACTGCTTCAATTTTTGTTAAAAGTACGCCACAGTGGTCCTGCAATTGTGTAGGGTAAATTTGGCATAAGTGCCACAGGCGGTTTCACTTATATGCAACTACCCATATTTCCAAAAGTTTCTCGAAGGAATTCTGGGCTTATATTTCACGTTGAAGGACACGTTCACGGCATGCAATCATCGAAACATCATGGCGCTGCATTTTATATTGAAAGGTGGACCATCTGTTTGTTTCTATTTATAGTGCGTGTTATCTCGAAACCCTTGAAATATTAACAGGTGCATGCATATGCAGTTTTAAGCCTTGCGTAAGGAGCTTACCATTATTCGTCTTTTCTGAGGAGAATATTCCAAGAAGATTTCGGATTATTTGGTTATAAAGTCCAGTATACACATGAATTAAAGCAAAAGAACCTTTAGTATCACTACATATCGCTTATCAGTGTGGGCTGTAATTGAGTTGAAAAAATACGAAAGTTTGGCCGCCAACGGATAGCCAACTTCGCACTTGGCTTTGGAAACGCTGATCAAAAGAGTTCGCTGACCTCTATGCAACAAAAACATGTCAATACGTCAGCGATAGCAGTAGCACTATTAGACTTGAAAGTTTACAGCTCACTTTGTGAATTGATTAATCGACTCAATCATCGGATTATCAACTCCAAGCTAGGTGGGACGTCTACTAGAAGATCTGTTAGCAGAAGCACTCCGCAAGGAGGTGTTCTATCCCCGCTTCTGTGGAATTTGGTAGTCAATGAACTATTGATAATCATGGAAGGCGAGGGATGCACGGCAATCGATTATGCAGATGATGTTGCTTTGGCCGTCTCGGGAAAGCACATAAATCCTCTAAAGGAACTTCTACAAAACGCTTTAAACAAGCTCACTAGATGGGCAGTTCGGTGTCGTTTGGGTGTAAACCCCCACAAAACTGTCGACAAAACAGTCGACCCTCCCTCTCTCAATGGTATCAGCTTAACTTTCTCTGATAAAGCAAAATATTTGGGTCTTATCCTGGATATTAAGCTAAACTGGAAAACTTATATTCAAGAAAGAGTTAAGAAAGCTACAGTAGCACTTTTCTCTGGCAAGAAAGCCATTGGGAATAAATGGGGTTTACAACCTCGAATCACTCACTGGCTCTACATCTCAGTCATTAGACCGATACTCCCATACAGGGTGATTGTCTGGTGGACAGGCTTAGAAAAGCCATAAATCGCGATTACCTAAGCAAGGTCCAACGTACAGCTTGTCTGTGCATAAGCGGAGAAGCGAATTCAGCCATTCGCCTTGAAACTACACATCAGTAGTCAAGAAAAGAATTCGGTCATGTGTCTACTCTGAACAGACTCAAAATCACCATTCCACTTCTAAATTTTGAGAAGAACTTCCTAATCACCATCCCTTCCAGATCACTCTGGGAGGACAATGCATTTTTCGAAGATGAATCAATTCACTTCTACACTGACAGGTTAAAAACCAAAGACGAAGTTGGTGCAGGTGTTTTCTCAGTTAGGCTTAATCTTAGGCTTTCTTTCCGTCTTCCAAATCATTGTAGCGTGTTCCAGGTGCAAATTATGGCAATCAGAAAAGCCCCATCTTGGCTTAAGAAAAACGTGATATGTGCTGAAGATATCCACATCTTTTCAGACAGCCAGGTAGCTATCAAATCCCTGGAATCGACCTTTATAAACTCTTTAGTAGCCCTAGACTGCCGCTCGTCTCTTGTGGAGATGGCTGAGCAGTTCAATATTCACCTGTGCTGGGTGCCGGGGCATAGAGACATTCCAGGGAATTGTAAGGCCTATGAACTCGCTAAAATAGGAACAACTACAGCACCTTAGGTATTCCAATTGCTACTCGCAAACTTAAACTTCAGCTGGATGCTGTCGAGAGTACAAATTTTAGGTGGACAAGAGGATCAACATGTCTAGCGACAAAACAGATTTGGCCAAAGCTGGATCTAAAACGCTCTAAGAATTTGATTTCTCTCAATAGATTGCATATCGGCACCACAATAGGTGTCATCACTGGACACTGTCTAATAAGCAAGCATGCTACAAGGCTAGGCCTTTTTTTCAAACGACTTCTGTAGAAGCTGCATGGATGAAGAAGAGGAGGAAACTATTCCTCACCTTCTTTGTTTCTGCCCAGTACCCTCCCGTAGAAGGAAGTTTCACTTAGGAACCCCCTATTACAACGATATTGGCGACCTGATGAATATTGACATAAAGAGCCTCTTACGCTTCATAGCAAGCTCAAAATGGTTTTAACGAGTAGGTAGAGAGAAACTTTCGCCCATGATCCACGTGGTATCACAATGGACCTACCATGTGTCTATGTGCGTTGGCGACTCCTAGCTGGCAGCCACTCCAACCTAACCTAGGCTATGCAACAAAATATCTCCATCTCACCTTCGTTAGACCCCTTCTCAAGTATGCCAGCCAAGTGTGGTCTCCGTATTACGATGCCAATACCATAAGGATGCAGCGCTGGTTCATTCACTTCGTCTTACTAGGTATGCCTTGGGCTGACAACAGCAATCTACCACTTTGTGTAGTATGTAGCCATTGGAAAAAAGTTATCATGTCGCCAGCCAACATACTTTTTATTCATCAGTTTAGTTGGTTTTTCTAGTAACATTGATTGTTCTGCCCTTTTCTAAGTGATTTCTCTAAATGTCAATCCTCGCAACCTTAGATCTGTTCCTCTCTTCCATACCTCTCTTTCCCTACCCTAGCTAGCTTTTGAGTTTTTTTTACACTTAGTCTCAAGTGTAAATTGCTTAAGTTGTGCTTGTATTAAGCCAAATAAAATACTGGTGAGCCGACAACGATTTTAATTTCAAAAAACTCACAAAAGCCGGTTCAATAGTTCAAAACTTTTTTTGAAAAAGGATAACTGAATCCGTAGTCAGCTTTTCGCGTCAAAAAATAATTATAAATTGCAATCATCCTTTTCTTACGGACCATTAACATGAACGTAGTCACACTTGACCAATTTTTTTTTTACTCTGTGTACCAATATGACCAAAGTTCAAGGATACCACGCACATCTTGGTGAACAACATGGAGATGGCAGCACTCACTGTTGTTGGGGTGAATCGAATGTCTAGATCCGCCCTTTTCACTTGCTGTGGCGGTAGATGTAGGGCTTTATTCAAAGTCCGGTTTTTTATCACTCTGACAGGCACGTTTAGATAAATGCGTTACTTTATTTAAAATTAAGATTTGAATAAAAGGCAGACACCTCAGTTTTCATACTCTAACACCGAAGTAAAATGCTTGGAATCAGCAATTTCTTTACTTTCAGATGGATGTGGCGTCGCGACGATTACGTGATTTCATTCCACAAACAATAAGAAATTCATTATTACGTCACACTACCTGTGAGATGGTGGGCGGTTTCAATTCAGATCGGTCAGTATGACATCCGTCGCGTGTCGTGGTATCTTCAGTGCACCCGAACAAGTTTGGGTGTTCCTGTTCGGGGAAATCATTGGAAATCTTTCAACGAATTATTTTTTTTAAATTTCATGTTTAGTGGTTCTGAGCTATCCCAAATTTGAATGAACTACATACAAGGCATGAGGCTCTGTAACCAATGTCTGAAGAAGAAAAGTAAATCCTTGTAGTTTGAGTACTCATGTAGACAGGGTACCACTGAAAGGACTCTGCCTGACAGGCAATCCTAGGAATTGTATGCTCCTAGCTAGATGTAAGCATCTACTAAAGCTGAACGCTATTAGCATGACCAACCTCAGATGGGAAAACGGCCCAACGTGTCACATTTCGAGACAGATCTGGCCCAGGGTAGATCAGATCATAAACGTAGTGCCGAGTTGGTCAAACTAAAGCGATCACAGATCAGCTGCGTTGTCGGTGTTCTTACTGGAAACTGTCTTATAGGCCAGCATGCCAGAAGACTCTTTTCTAACGATTTCCGCAGGAGGTCTAGGGACGAGGAGGAGGAAGAAGCCATCTTTCACCTCCTATGTAACTGGCCAGCCTTGACGCATAAAAGAATGCTCTATTTAGGGTCCCCCTTCCTTGAAGACCTTGGCGTCATGAACATCCATAACTTTATCAAAAGCTCCGGTTGGTTTTATTAGTCCCTGAGTGGACAAATGGTTTTGAACCATGGTATCATAAAGGACCTTTACTGGGCTAAGTGTGTTTGCACGCTCGTGCGGACAGCCAACCTAACCTAACTTTACCGGGTACTCAAGTAAAACTTTTGCTGTTACTGAGGAAATCTACTAAACATAAAACAGCTTAAAAATTTAAATGGTGCCAGATTAACGAGAATTTGATATACTCCCCAGGTAGCCCAGATAGATTGAAATGGATGTATCTATGGTATGATAAGAGTAGAACCACAACATATCTAGGTACAGCCCCAGACAGCAAACTTCTCTGGAAGAAACATGAAGAAGTTGTGCTAATCAAAGCGACTCGAGCACTGATGATGTGCAGAAGCCTCAGACAAGACCTGAGGGTGTAACCCAGATCAACTGAAATGGATGTACACTATGGTGGTCAGGCCAATTATAACGTTAGGAGCTGAACACACCAGGGAAAACACTTAAATAAGAATAGAAACTAGCTTGCATTTGCAGAACAGGGGCTATGAGGATTTATCCCACAGTAGCACTGGAAGTGTTATTGGGACTCACCCCTCTACATTTAGTGCTAGAAAGAATCGCCAAAGAAACCATTTTAAGACTAATCAAAGGCAGCGTCGGGAAAGGAAAGTGCATAGCATACAGACAGCGCGAAACACGTTCCAAATCAGTCCCCTTCTGATCTGGCCCTGAGATGTTGTAGTTAAGAGATACTGCTTCGAGAGGAAATTCAACTGGAAGCTGAGCAGCAAAAAAGTAGTAAAATTGGGATATACCAACTTAAGCAATACACTATAAAGTGGTACATGGACGGATCGGGAACATCCAGAGGAATCGGAGCAGGTGTACACAGGCCGAGAATCGGAAATATCTTCCAAGCGAGCGTAAATCTACGCAATCTAAATATGCTCCCAAATTAACCTCGATAGAAAATATTGCGGGCAAAACATCGCGTTAGTGTCGGATAGCTAAGCCGCAATCAAGGCTTTAAGCTCCTTTAAAGTTAGGACTACACTGGTGTGGGAGGGCCTTGCTGAAATAAATCGACTAACTGAAACAACAGAGTTACCCTCTGGGGCCGAATATGATACAAAAAAAACTAAGAAAGCAAAAAGACTGCAAAAGAGCAGAAGTTTGGGAAAAAACCCCTAAACTAAGACAGGCCAACTTCTCGGGAACTATAAGCGGAAAAGAAGTACGATCTGTATAAAGATCAGCAAGTACCGACAGCGCATCCTTACAGGCTTCCTAACGGGTAGGTGAAGACTTAAAGAGCACCTCAGGAAACTCCGTGCTGAGCAAAGTGTAGTATAGTACTTTACTTCTTTATAAATTTGTGTTACAATCTAAAGTAATATTACATAAGAATTATCTCGTCTGTTCCTCTTTCCCCTTTTTCCAAACGCCCGTGCTCTGAATAATCAGCTTAAGGGTATTCATACCCCCTCTGGTGCGCGCTGATTATAAAAAAAGCGTGGCTTTGCCGTCTGCCCGATTGACAATTGTTTTTAATAAATTCTGTACCAATTAAAAGTTTCTTTAAATATATAAAAAAGGAAGTAAATATATATGTACATTGCTGTTCGATAATAATTAAAGAGTTGAGATGTATCGCCTTCGCAATTAAGCAGTGCTAATATCTCACCCTCAGATTTTATGTCACTTCCAAGGATATTTCTTCTAATTTCCCTCAGGATGGGACATTTTTCAACAAAAACCTTTCTCCTGGCGATTACATAAACTGCAGTGAATAGGTAATTCCTCGCGATGTGGTATAGAATTCAGCTTTACCAGTTCCCCTCTCATTTCAAATATTGAAGAAATAAATTCATGGCTGTGTTTGTCACGGAAGTCATTTTGTCCGTGCCTGAGACGACTGTAAATTGACCTATGAACAGACGAACAGGTAGCCTCAGTTATACAGTCTTCCCGATAGCGTTCATCTCCTTTGGAAACAAGTTCGCGGAAGGTATCTTTTGTGCAAAATCTATCACCTTTTAACAAATGTAGATCAGTTCCGCTGTATCCTGCTAGGTCTTTTAATCTCCCATACCTTGTCGGATAGCATATTTAGGTTATATTTCTGGCAGAGTCTCGTCTGGCATCTTAAGAACTTGTGCTCTAGTATAGCCCACGTGAAGCTTAAAAGTTTTTATAAATAATGGCGACAATCCTGTCTCAATGATGATCATGAAGTTCGGCGAATTTTTCGGTAAATGAAAGCATAGAACCTCAGTAGTTTTTCCGCTACATCATACCTTTGGTAACCCCAAGCATGTGCTGCATACATCAATATGGATTCGAATACTGCTTCGAAAACTTTGTATTTGACGCTATGAGCGACCTCTCTGTTGGAAAATCACTTTTTCCATGAAACACTGATTGCACTCTTGGCCTTTACTAGCTTGTCCTGTAAGTGTTCTTCCAGGTTTAGATTGCTGGTTATCATTACCCCTAGATATTTGTACGCTGCAACCTTTTTGATGGGCTCTCGATTGTCGTACCATTTCTCGTTTCTGGGGTTCCTACCTGCGCCTCTGATTTGCTCAGATTGACCGTAGGATTCCATACTCAGCAGTACTCATTGATCATGAGTTGTGGGGTTTTGGGTGTGTGCGCGAATAGTACCACCTCATCAGCAAAAGTAGTACAGGTAGAAAATCAATTAGGTCTGATAAACAGCGCTGAAAGGGAGGGACTAAGTGTGCAGCCTTGTTTAGCTCCCATCTTGGTTTCAAACCATTCTGAAATTCCAGAACCATTCCTTTCAGCCGATTGAGTACCATCGTATAAGTTTTCTAAACTTGGATGGCATTCCAGCGTTGTAAAGCTAAAAGAAAAGAGCTCTACGATCAATTGTATCGAAGGCTGCCTTGAATTGGATGAAGAAGACTTAAAGCCTCTTTTTTGCAGTACAAAAATTTTATCTATAGTTGAGTACCCGTTGCGAAATCCTGCTTGGAATTCACTAATCAATTTCTTGCTGTTAATTCATTCCGTCACTCGGTTATTTAAAATTGCTGTGCAAATTTTAAGAGATGAATGGCGAAAAGATATTCCGCGGTTGTTACCTGGATCGGATATATTACCTTGTTGCGGTATCACATCTGTTTCCAATATTCTGTTTAAAACCCCTATTAAGCTTCCGATAAGGCCATCTGTTCCATACTTGAAGAATTCTATCCTTCCCTGGTGCCTTCACATCTTTGAGTTCTGTTACTACCAAAAGTATTTCCTCGTGTGTAGTACACGCATCTAGTTTTCGTTGGTATATGATGATACCGCATATTGCATAGGCATTGTCTGAATTATGGGGTTTAGTAGCACTTTAAAATGCTCTAGAAATGCTTATATGTATCTGGACTGATTTGTAATTTCTTACCATTGATTATTTTAACTGCCCTCCAGAACCCTTTGAATCTTTACAGCATGCGAGCTTTAGTGCCTCAGTTTCATCGTACCTAATTTGTTGGCATTTGCATATTCTATTAAATATATTATTTGTTTCAATATAAATACTTTTCCTGAACACTTTAGCAAAGTGGGGACTGTAGATTCGATCGAGATGTTGAGGAAACCCCAGGGCACCTTCTAAAAGAATGTGGACTCGGGTTTATCACTAAGCATATACATAAGCTCCAATGTAGTATAAAAGAAATAAAGAGGACAACAAAGGGTTATTGTAAATTGCCAAAAATTATAGTTATTGAAAATGAAACAGTTTTCAAATTGGAATTTCTCCAAGCTGAGATTGATATCAGAACTCATACACACATTGATCTGTACCTCAAACATCGAACAGGTGTTCCCTGTTCCGCTATTTTCACTTGTAAAAGCATACCCGGTAGATAAAATCCATATAAAGCAAAGTTATAGTGCGGGAAATGAAAATATTTTAGTGCTTGGAATACCATTCTAGGCTACTACCACCTCCATACATGTGTACCAACCCCCACTAGGAATCTCCTTCAAAATAAATCGAACATCAACAGTGAAGACTTAATAAATTCTTTTTTCTCACAACATAAACAGCTGAACCAACATGGTCAACAATGACGTCGATTATAGGCAATCATTAAAATCCACTCTCACGCTCACTTATACCACCCCTCGGCCCTCCCCTTGTCATAGACCACACGTCGGGTGCTGCCTCTTCGTGGCTTCTTTTTTTAATGAAACTCATGCATTGACTTAGTGCGTGAGTATTTCAATTAAATTGGCGCCTTTCACAAGGAATTGGCGAACGAATCGATATTTAATTTGCATTTTAGTCGCACTCTTCGGCATGTGCCACAGTATTTTGAATGTGAACAGTGGGGCCGATAATGAAAAACGAGGTCATGAATGAATAAATTGCAAACTTGAAGCCTTCTAAGCTACAGATATGTGTACAAATAAGTAAATTAAATATTTTGGTATTCAAAAAAGTAATTCTTCTCAAGAATCTTTCATAACTGCTACAAGAGAAGATTTATACAATAAAACTGTTTACGTTATGTTTAAAAAAGAAAGAAAAAAATCAAATTTAACGGTTGGTCTCACAGTGTGGTATCGAACAGTGGTCATATGACCGAGACAGTGAGCAGGGAAGGTGAACGTTATTACAACTCTTTGATGTCTTCACTTAGAATACAAATTATTTAAATGAATTTCGAAAATGTCTCATTTATTAAACTAGGCACGTTTATTGTTCCGCTCAAATTGTTACGTACTTTTTTATTGTGCGAACATATTGTTCAATGCCCTTTTATTGCAACGAGGAATTGAATGATTGTGTTGATTGAATGATTTAATGATTCCTTTTGAGAATCGCATTTTGTTAAATGCGTGAACGTGATAGATGGCGATAAGATAATTCATTATGACGTCAAGATAATGGTAGTTGGAGTCTTAATCGGCACTGATATCACCACTAACCTACTGACTCCCTAGTCGGATGGAACATGCGTATGTTGTTTTAGATTTTTCACACCAAAAACGCACTTCACTCGAAAGTGCTAAAATTTAAAAAAATCACAAGTTTGGAAAAGACAACAATCATTATCAACTTATCCATAAAATTTTAAGTACCAAGTTTAATTCAATGTTTTGACAGATGTCATAAATTCCTCTGAAGCCCCAGACTAAATGTCAAAGAAGTCTTCGCTGGAAACATTCCTTTTGTCCACTAGTAGCGCTCTAAACAAAGTTTCTTGACGTTTTATGCACTCCCAGAATGTATTGCGCCGGATATTACAAGTAATGCATAAGGCCAGATTCTAGCATCTAGGAGGCCGTCCGGTGTATGAGTCAAGGAAATGTTCACGTTTTTTTTAAAAGCGAGTATTAGTATTGAAGTGACAAGCCGGCGAAAGCCTGAAAGTCGGGGTAAGTTGGCCTTATGGCGCTTTCCAAAAGTTGAAAATTTGGCGTTATGTCACTTGGCGTTATGTCACAGCACCGTCTCAGTTTCTCTCATGATCCTAGGATAATTCTATCAGGTAACTTCTAGTTCTCCCAACAGGCCTCGTACGAAAAAGCCTTAGTTCGTTCTTTGCGGCTTTCAACTGATCATTCCAAGTAAGACTGCATGCCTTCAATCCGAGAAAGTTAGTCCTCCTTAAATCAAAACCGGAAATATGGTTCATCAAACTGGAAAACAAGTTTTCCGTCAAGCACTTGTCACTTGCATATTTTGAAAGAATATTTTTTAACTTTTCAGCTCAGATAAACCCTTTAACGAATTATAGCAAGCAGTTCACTTAATTTAATTTAAAAACAAAAAATTACCCACAATGTGGTATGCGGTCAAATAGACCCCTACTCCAAAAAAAAATTGTTGACCAACCAGGCCCGCAGTAAATGTCATGAACGGCAGAAAGTTTTTAAAATTATTTAAACAATCGCATCGTTAATGGCGGTAATTTAGGCTCTAAGACAAATGTGACCACGATTGGCAAATGTACATATGAATGTACATACGTACGAGCACGTGCTACACATTATCCTCATTTCCTTTCGCCGTACTCAGTATCCGCTTCAAAAAATAATGTATTCGAGATCGATGACATCCGCGTGGTAAGTTAAGTTCAAAATATGAGAATTGTTTTACTATTAAAATTCTTATCATTCTATACTAAGTATCTATTGATGTATTTATTGCTATTGAAACGGAGAAAAAGCACATCATCCACAGGAGATACACACATGTGAGTATGTAAATAGAAAAATTCAAATTCCTAAAAATCTGATTATGGCTATGACGACGGTCGGTGTCATCAGAACTGCGAATGTGTACGAATCGCGGAATAATTTGCAACCAAACATGCTAAACAAGTTCCTTCTTTTCAATTCGTGACTAGTTTGTTTTTGTTCTTTAAGTAAAACAAACTAATAAAGATGAAGAATGCACTAAGAATATTAATTTGCTACAAATACTCGTATTGCAGTAGTTTGAGCGTTATTTAAATATTTTGGAACACGATTGCTGCTATTGAGGCCCGAGTTCCCAATCAACGATAATTGGATGTAAAATGGCGGTAAAATTGCAAAAGGAAAAGGTCGTTCCAAGACGGGAGAATGTTCTGAGTGAAAATGTACATAACATACACTACATCAAACTATTACCCATACACTACATAGAAACCCAGGTTTTAAGGGTGATCAATTTTTTTTTTCTTTTTGGAAACCCCTTGTCCATGTGGCAGACACTGCGACCTAAAAGATTTATTGTATCATAAGGGTATAATTAATCTAAAAGACGTACTACCTCCCTAATGAAGGATAGAATGTCCTTAGTAGCAGAAATTCTTAATTCCGCTGGCGTACATATGTATTCCTTTATAGAAACTACGTCTCCTTAACCAATGTAATGCTGGGCGATTGCAGAGAATGTGTTCGGATGATTCGTCCTCCTCCAAGCAAAACCTGTATACCGTGTCTAAGCTCAGATTAAGTTTGTTAAGGTGGTATCTTAGACCACAATGGCCTGTGACAAAAGCCCACCAGCTTCCTCCTACTATCCTTATTAAAGTTAAGTATATCCTTATAGGAGTAAAGCTTGAATAATATTTTGGATTAACTCAACCCAGGGACATTTTCCCAGTGGTCCAGATGAAGTTTGTGTTCCCAATTACAAATCGCGCTGTGGCGGAAGAACAGTTGATGCCACAGTAAGGTTCAGGTCCTATGAACGCAGATTCTAAGCCAGCCCTAGCTAGCCTTTGATGGCTGGGGACCCATCTAGTTTTACCTTATTTAGTCTCGCCAATGACCGCAGTTCATCGTAGCAGCGTTTAACCGATATGGAGCCGACTGAATTGGACAACAATGCTTTGAGTGCTGCCGGACTATCTGAGAATGTATTCTAGCGCCCTAAATACCCTAACTAAGGTTTAACCTAGCGCACATTTCAATGGCATTGAGTTCAGCCTGAAATAATGTGGGATACATTCCCATAAGTATCGAGACTTTGGTGTTGGGTCCAAAGACATCAGCTCCAACTCCAGATTCCATTTTCAATCCGTCGGTAAACCAGACCAGACTTTTAGGGTCTAGTGCCGGAACACCACTAGACCAATTTACACGGTCTAATATTTCTACCTCAAATAACCTACCGAAACAGTAGTGCCGGGGATGGTGCAAAACATGTCTCTTTTGGGGATTGAGTCAAGAATTTTCAACTTGATAGTTCACCTAGCGGCTGTCTTCCTGATTTGTAGGGGTGAAAGCCCAACGATTGCTTCTGAAGCTGCTGTAAAGCAGGTACGCATAGCACCTGTGATGCTGAGACAGGCAACTCTCTGTAACTTCTGAAGTTTAGTTGCAGTTGTCCGTTCAAGAACTTTCGGCCACCATACGATGGCCACGTACGCGAAAATGGGCCTCACCATTATTGTACATATATACATCCAATGTATCATTTTTGGATTCGGCCATAAAGGCGTGAATACAGGCCTACATGGCTCTAGTGACACGATCGATAGCGAACTTGATATGAAGGGTGTAGTTTAGTAGTTTTTAATAACTTGTGTGGTTCCTATCGACTAAGATCACTGCCACCAATTTGTTTGTTTGATCGCTGGATATTTTGAGGTCCTTGACTAGGTCTCTAGGTTTCCTAAAAAGAAAACAATACGACTTCTGTCTAATGTATTACTACTGATGGGTACTTTATCCAGCTTACACTGTTAATAAGGGTATGAAGGTATTGGATGTACACACATATTTTGCTCTTCCTCTTGGTAGGGGTCTGTACGCAGTAGTTAGTGTGTTAAGCTCTTTCGTGGAAGACTCGTCGTTTGAATCCAAAAAACACCATCAAACATTTGAGAGCAATTGCTGTCATAAGAATCATCTCAGTTACGCCTTACGGATAAGGAACTAACTAAAAATGTGTCATATGTAGGTCCCCTCACTTAGGCAAAACATTATACATAACATGCAAAGCGTAAGTGGTTGTTAGGTTTTGGCCAAGGGCTTTGTGCTCAAAATACTTATTATATTTTATTTTATTTTCATTTCGGATATGGCTCTAAACTGTACGTCCTTTCCATTGGTGTAAAAAAAACATAGCACTTACAACACGAATGGTAGCGATAAGCTAGGTCCTGGACCACATACTGTCTGTTGTGCCAAGTATTGTAGATCAAAACTACTCAACAGGAGTTTTTTCATCAGATAGAATTTACGATAGGGATAGCTGTCAAACTGAGCGGTTCTCGTGCCAACTCTTTGTTGAGTATTATTCTGACAAATTGACATCGTTTTTGACTAGGACTTGAACAGCGCTATCAAATTATACAAATTTACCTTGAATATGGGTCATCGATATGTGAAGTCCATCTGTGGAACTGTTGATAAATTTAGATAAACGATCTTTGAACAAACGTTTGCAAAAAGATCCATATACGTGAATTCGTTGTCGATCGCAGCATTACAGGCTCTTTTTGTTCAATCTGTGGAATTGTGCTCAAAAATGCTGGCCATAACCCGTATAAGAACAAGCCGATGCAAAAATTTAAGGCCCGAAGGCTATCATTTGCGTCGTTTTTCCACCGATTGGGGTCTACAGCAGTTGTAAGCTGACCCGTTGTTTTATCGCAAGGCTTTGTTCAGCAATGAGGCTCATTTTGGACTTAAAGTGGTTGTTAATTAACTAAATTGTCACATTTGAAGAAAGACCAACTTTGAAGAGATCCTACACTGGAAAATGCACTAAATGGTGCGGTTTCCATCAAATCTCATTTCCTCAAAAATGAGCTGGGATCTAACGTTATGGGTAATGGATATCCTTACAGAACTTGTGAACAAATAATGATCACTGATTATTTGTTTTCAAGTTCTGTTAGGATAATAATGATCACTGATTTATTTGTTTCTTGAATGCAATGGATCTTGAAGATACCTGCTTTCAGAAGGATAACGCAACGTTCCATGTGGCGACCGATTTTACACCTCTCGATTATTACCGGCGGAGCTACGTAAGCTCGCATTATTGCCAGTTTATGCTGATAAATCATGAATAATTGACGCCTTCAAAGCTTTAAAGTGGATCGAAAAAGTGACCCAAACTTGGAAGGCGCTTCATCAAGAACACTCACGGTGGCCATATGTACCAAATCAGTTTAATGCCATGGATTCATCTCTTGCATGAGTTAGATTTTTAATTAAAAATAATTTTTTTCATAATTTTTCAATTATTCGAATCATGGTAATATCCTCACAATACTTTTTCATCTATTTCTATCTGAGCCTTCGAATGCAGCGCCTTGAAAGCAGGTAGACTATCGGTTAATTCGTACCTTAGTACGATAATGTGACTGTTGAAATGCAACGACTAGCAGGGCCTAGGACACTCCACGTGGCAGTTGTTTTAGAAGCCTTTCCAATGCTGCTAATTGAGTGGCTTGCAGCTCACCAGTGAAGCTCACACGTTGCTTGAGTTGAATTACCTTTTTTACTTAATAATATTAAGTTCCAGTCATTCAAACCTATTTATTTATTTATTTGTCTGTCATAAGGAAATCAGACATAAGGAAGTACAATTATAAACTAATAAAAGACAGATGTAAAAAGAAAGTAACATTTACGACTGCACAGCATCAAGTAGTATCCTTTTTATGGACGAGGTCGGCAGGGTAGAATCAATTAAATTGACATTTGGATTGTACGCAACCATTAACCCGTTAATTGAGGAAGAACGACAGTACAAATCCACGATAAAAGGTATCGTAGAAAATGTACATTCTCCGTTGCTCCTTAGTCTTTCCGATTTCTGCAGCTGCACCGGTTAGAAAGTCACAGATACTTTCTTGCAGCAGCCTCATTTGTAGAGTTAACAAAAGAAACTTAAGAGACAAGGTTTACGCCATCAAAGTTATTAAAGTCTCCTCCTTGTCAACGTTCATTACGTGTTCAGTATGTACAATTTTCTTTCCTTCGACATGAAGATAGCCTCCTGTTCCATCCCAAAAAATATATCCACTTGCCATTATATTGTAGTAAATACAGATTTTCTATGGAAACATTGGTTGTTCTAAGTAACGACAGAATCCTGGCACATAAAGGGACCAACACACTGTAATAAGAAAACCATTTAATATCCTTCGCAACGAAGAGAATATCTACGTAGAAAATAATTTACAGTGTGAGAGAGATATTTTACTTATTTTCCTGATTATTTTAAGCCCAAGGGAACAACTTTGTAAATCGTTACAAATTAATGTCGTTCCCTTTGCAACGAGATGAACAGAAGTTGAATGAACCTTAATGAAAATATCTAGGATACAAGCTTTTACGAAGACTGACAGGCGTGAATGTCACGTGTAAGTTGAGTTTTTGCGTGTCATGACACCGCATGTAAAAGGTTGATATGGGTAGGGACAAAGGTTTGTCTTTGAGTTTCTTTTCCCTTTGTTGACACAGCAAATATTCTAGTACAAGGACCTTCCTTCAGTGGAAGCTTACATACATAGATGTCTTTATATTTGTCATGGAAAAATACACGTTTCAATAGACAAGTTGTACGTAATGTTGAATGTAATTAAAAACCATAATTCATTCGCATCTTTGAAATGAATCTAAATTTATTCCAAGTTCGCAGATGTCTATTTGCATTTTGTCACATAATGAACGTGCATCAAGATTTGCTCCAACCTTCAACAGAATATCTATGGGATGGGTAATCAGCCTCCTAATACTTGTTTGAGTAGATGAAATGACCTTAAGATGCCTGTTTACTGGAGACGATGAAAGGTCAGGGTGATCATCAACTGCAGTAACGTAAGGAACATCACAAGATCATCGAATAATTAAAAAAAAGATTTTCCCAATGTTTTGGTCAAGCCTAGGTGAGTTTTTGCAAATAACCGTGTCGCTGTCAATACTTGTCACCTCGAGGTCTTTATAAAAAGTAACTTCAAAGGCTTTTGACTACTAAGCCATGCGGAAATCGTAGAAAACTAAAACATAGAAGTCAAATTTTTCTTGCGACGATATGTACTTACAGTGTCGAAGGACGGCCGTAGTTTTCTTGCGATGTTACACATTTCCATGGACTTCCGCCTCTTGTGGCTAACTTCCCTGCTTCAAGCCTGAGCATGCAAGGCCGGATGCTTACAGAGAGATCAGTTAGTTTTAGTATACCCTCATGTCCAGGAATCCAGCAGAGCGATACATTGTGCTGTATTCCAAGAACCTTAAGCTCTTCGCGACAGCACCTCACAAGCTTCGGTTTAATTTCAGTAGCAGTAATTGCTTTTACAGCTGCCTGGCTGTCGATAAAGAAGGTGATACCATCCTTTGGTATTGTCCTTACGGCAGACTCACGGGCGGCTACTGTCACTGCCAAGACCTGCGCTTGGGAAACACTGGATCTCGATATCCCTAGCGATTCAGAGAAGATGCCAGACCCTACACCGGTGTCCATTTTCGATCCATCAGTGTTTATTGCTATGGATCTGGCTTTGGCTATATGTCCACTTTTCCATTCTTCTCTGCTAGGGTAGGCTGCAGTAAAGGCATTTTAAAGCCCAAGTATGGCTTCAAAGTCACAATGGGCGTACATAGCCAAAAAATTAATGAAGGATGGTCGAATGCCCTCTTGCATTCGACTTGTAGTTCGCTGACTGTCTGATTCTCAAGACGCTATTGGCTGCTGATGTTCTTGTAAATATGTATAGCGGAAGCAGGTTGAGCCTGCGGTTGGAGCTGTTCTCATTGCACTGGTGCCATCCTAGTCTTTGAACTTTGGTGAGTGGACTTTCTTAGGGCTAGCCACCATACGAGACTGCCATAAGTCAGTATGGGTCTTATAATAGCTGTGTATATCCAGAGGACCTTGAAGAAGGTCCCCAGCTCTTTCCAAGAATTTTGCTACATGAGTAGATGGCTATATTGGAGTATAAGTCCCAGATATCCTGCGCTGTTAGAGTTTTGAGGTGTGTGCCTCCAAAAGATGGTGTATCAAACTGAGGAATCTTCTTTTTGTTCGTCAATAATACCATTTCAGTCTTCTGGGGGTTTACATTGAGACGGCAATTCCTAGTCCATCTATTAAGGGTGTTAAGGGCCCCGTCGATTTGCTCACTTAGAGTGGGGACGAACTTCCTAGTTGCCAGCAGCACCACATCATCTGCATACGCAATGATTTCGACGCCGAATTTTTCGAGCTGCTGTAGGGCTTCATTCAGGACGATAACCCAAAGCAGTGTGGAGATCACCCCGCCTTTTAGGGATACCTCTGGAGGCATACGCTTCTAGCTTTGTTCCTCTGACTTCAGCACTTAATACATACTTACTTCGCTGCTTTTTGACTTTACTATTAGAGGTATCCCCCTGTCGTTATTTAGCATTAAGTTCATTGATGACAGTTTTAAAGGCTTGTATAGGACATTACTTCCAAGGTTTGTCCAAGAGCTATTTGGCCTTGCTTCTTGACGAGAGCGTGATTGCTCATTTGGCTACTTTTATCGAAGTTCATGAGTACAAGGTACAGCGTAGGACTTCTGAGCGGGAACTTCAGGCTGGATTCTCAAGAAACACTTTATACTTTTTTTGTGGCATCTCCCCTCGCAAATGTGTGACAAATGTCAGAGAGCAATAAGTATCATAAGGGCAATCGGCTATCTGATTCTTGCTCCCTTTTGCCTAGTGTACCGTTTAGGTGGCAAATGTCATATACATACCTTCGCTAGTTGTTCGGCTACAAATGGTTAAAGGCCTGTTCACTTCCAGATCCGAATGTCGTTGACGTTATTTCACTTTCCAGGATGTTCAACGGGAAAATCATCCCGAGACTTATGGTTACTCCGTACCTATCGCTGTTTTTAAACAGGAGCAACATAACCCCATTTGGAGAGCTACATCCTCAGTAGGAGTTCTCACGTAGCCAGATATAATTCATGTCAAAACCCGACAAGTGTAAGGATTTATACAAGTATTTACCACCATGACCAGGTAAAGCAAGCAATTGGCTGCGACCTTAGTTATTCTGCTACTAGCCCATTCTAGATACGAATAACAAGCAGTTAGTCCTTTGCGAACAAGTATGATTTAAGGTCTCACTTCTTCTTCGTCATCCTTTTTGTTCGGCACGGTTATAATCAGGATTAAAGGGATCATAACCCTCCCACTTTACTGCATCCCTACTGGTCCGCCTGTGGGATTCGCCGATTCGACCTCAGAAAATATCTGCAGGCCTTCTGGCCAATCACATGCTGCTGTTTTTGCATTTGTGTGGTCCAGGACTTTTTTGATCTGCCTCTCTTCCGCGCTTGTATAGGAACGTTGATTGACATTGCCTTTTTGACAGGGTTCGTAGGATCCCTCCTTCGCACATTTCAATATCAACTGAGCTGGTGGTGCTCCAATTTTATCGTGATGGATTCTTTGACGTGAAGGCTTCCTCGGATCTTCGAACTTCTAATTCGATCAAGCTTTGTTACTCCTGCCGTCATGCGAAGCATCTTCATCTCAGCTGCCGCCAATTTGATTATTTTACATTGTCCAGCATTGCGAACCGTATGTGAGCGTCGGACGAACAACTGCAGTGTAGAGCCTTCCTTTCAGCTGAGAGGGCATTTTTCGGTTATAGAAGATAGCAGAGTTTTCCTGCAACTTCATCCACCCTACGCTTACGCGATGATTGATGTCGTCATCAAAAGTTGCTTCGCTGATCATAGATCCCAGATACTTGAACTTTTCGCGCTTGAGAATCACTTTTCCATTCAAATAAATGTCTGGACTAGGTCGAAGTGGAGCAGAAATTGGGCAGTACAGGTACTCTGTCCTTTTTGGACTAATTCGATACCCATTTCCCTCCAAAACATCTATCCATACATCAAGTGCTCGTTGCAGGGATGGCTTATGATGGCTGCATCATCAGCAAAGAATAACTGATGCACTTCGGGGTCCGTCACTTTTCCTTCAAACAGGTCTTAAGGTTCCACTATTCTAAAACAAAAGGAAACAAATTCTTCCGAAGTATCTATGCCGCTCATTAAATTTGTCCAACAAAACATTTTTACTACTACATATATCGTTCCACTTCTTTTGAAACGCCCTTCAGATTTTCTCTTTTCAAATATTCAACCGTTTAATGTGTGGAATGTGTGGACCTGGATCTCTTTGCACCACATAGCAAACATGTGCCAAATTAAATTGACTACGTGCTATAGCACACGCACAGTTTGTTTTAAAACCACATTCCCAGAGGGGAAACTTGTTCAGTATTTTAATAAAATTGCCTAAATACCAATTTCCCCTTTATACGAAACGCGATACTAATTCGCAATCATAACACACGATTTATCCCACAAAAACAAAGCAACACAAGCAGTTATCCACTTAAGACTTAACTAAGGTAATAGCTGACCACGCTAAAGTCCCCTCCCAAACAACTTGAATCCTCTTTAGACATCTGAAAGATTAGCCCCAAAAATAATAATAAACTCCAGCAACTAAAGCAACTAAACCAACACACAAGAGATCTGCTGATCAGACAATAAGTCTAAAAATACCCCCGCACATATTGTGTTAAAGAAATTATACAAAAGATCAGCGAAAGTATAGTACGAGTATCTTTTTATTATCTGACTACTGACACAAATTGATGGTCGAGTACTCTGCGTAGTCTTCTTCAAGTGAAACTTCGCACTTGAATTTAAGCCCCCGGGGTATGTGTACGTACGTAATTTAAGTTGGCCCCTTAAATTACGTATGATATTGCGAATATTTAACTTAATGACCCTAATTGCGTGAAGAGTTCACTCTGAAAGTGCTCTAACTTCTCGACAGATATCCTTGGGCTGAACGACTCTACAGACAAAAACAATACTCATCCGCAGGGGTTTTTTCTCCTCGGATTATCATTAATTTTGTGTGATCTGAAGGGGCTATTCAAATTGAAAGTTTCGACATAAAATTTCAATAAAAAAAAACCCATTATTGACGAAACCAAAATTTTGTAATAAAATATTTCGAGAGTCTTTTGATGAGATTATGTGTCTCCTATAGAGATGCATTTGTATGTGAGATGAATACACAGTAGATTTGTAGGGATGGACTTCGGGTTGGAATGATGAAAACAACTTTCATTGCTTCCACTGGAACAGATGGTTTTATTTTGTTTCGTAATTAGATTTGTGTGCCCCCATAAAGTAGGCGAAATGAATCACAGAACCATTTTCTTACGGTGTTTTAGTCAAGCAATAACCCAACCCCACTGGACCGGCCTTTAATTTTATGGAAATTGCATCCACTAAATCTACATTAAATCTTTTCATGTACAGACTCATGGAAAAGGTTGTGTTGGGTTTCATTTAAGCCCTTAAATCTAAAGCGCTTTTTGCAAGAGTTTTACAGATGTTTAGAAATATCCTTATGGCATATTGAATCGGGCATCCATCTCAATCTGTGTAGTGCAGATTTCCATAAAATTATTCCAAGATACCCCCCACCTTTGTACAGAGCAATTTTTTTCTATAAATTTATGAATAAAATTGCCATCAAGCCCACTATAAAAAAAGGTTCTAACCTTATAACAAATGACAAATATCCTTGATTGAAAAAGGCGTTAGACAAAGACATATTTTTATTACCTGCCCGACGCTGGAAACTTATGAGCGAAAGGTGTTATCGGCCTGGCCATAAAATATTGAGTTTTTTAGTTCAAAAATGCATTAAGTTTCTATGTAGAGTCCCCTTTTAGTCCAATGGATGGTTTCGATTCTTTAAGTACAATTCTGGAAGGCCTGCAAAACACCAATTAACAGCTGCTACTGCCTCTCTAATTTGACTCAAAACGTTTTACAGACGCAAATTTCTTAGGATTTAGAAATGAATAGAAGTCAGAGAAACACAATTCTGGTAAGTAGAATCGATGTTTCAACAATTCCAATTTACCTATTGCCGATACAACACTGCGAAGAGGTGCATCAAGTTTTCCTTTTCACCATCAAATCGGTCGAGTCCCTTTTAAAATGGTAAAAAATTTGTTTTCGCCTTTCAGCATTCAACGAATGTGACACGCATCTTGCACAGAGTTTGCTCATATTTAATTCTTAATTCCTACGGCCTCAGGTATCTCACACACCTTTTATTTAATCGCCGCCTTTTGAATACGATCCTGTGCATCTTCTCTATCTTACATGTGTGGTTGCATTTTTTGCTCATCCCCCACGTGGACAATTTCACTTTGTCCTCTTTATTATGGTTTTGAAGATCATCTTACCTTCTTCTTCTTATCTTCCAAATTATTGAACACATTTTCAAACGTACCCTAAAAACACTTTAAGGCCCGGATCCATGCTCAACTTTTGATCTGATTTTTATACTAAAAGAAGTAAAAGTCTCACATACCGCACCAAACAATTTAAGGCCAAAAAGCTTCGCTTAAAACTATAAATAGAGTGCACACTTCTCAAAAAGGCAAATGAAACATCCCTGCACTCGATTCCATATCCCTTCAATTGAAAAATCGATATCATTCAGGAAATCCTGGATATTCCTGCACTCTGAGAGAGCTTTGAACAATTTGGATAATTGATACTTTCAAAAGGTTAAGCATTTACGAATAAGTTTGATGCTTAAGTAACCACATAGGTACTTAAGGGGAACGTCATAAAGGACACCTTCTGCAAAAGCTCACAGAGAGGTGTGCTTTCTTTCCTCCTATCGAACATTATTTTTGAATGAACTTCTGCTGCTGATAAGAGTTGTAAGGTGAGGAGTGGTGTCGGGCAAACAGAAAAACTCTCAGATATATTCATATACCTCACGGCCTTAACCTGAATGACAAAAACGGGGTTCAGACCAAGAATCAGTTTTTCGAAAAAACTGGAAAATCTTTATCTGTACGCATGCAAAAGGATGTCTGGATGTCATTAAATCCAGAATAATGAACTGCTACCGGTATCTATACTGGCAATGAGTCTGCCATTATGTCCCTTGTACACCAACAACAGGAACCTGTGTGATAATAGAATTCGCTACAACTCCTACATCACAGACGTGCTCAGAAAACTTGCACAGAGTGAAATGAATTCCGCAGAAGCTGCAGAGACTAGGGAGAAGAAGGATCTATACTGTACCCTTTCTCCGTATGTCACCTACACAAAAACATTAAAAATAAACTTCGAAAATGATTTTTAGATCGGAAGGAAGTTTGAGCCCCAGAAATCGGAATAAAACCATTTTTCATTATCCCACCTTAACCGTCTGTCTGAAAAACTTCCGAAGATAATAGCTGCCATGAGAAAGACTCTCATTTCCACATTTCCATTACGACAGAGTTCACTCTAGACCTTTCCAATCATGGGAAAAATATACCGCGCATAACGTGAATACTAAAAAGTAGGCCCTTGTGCCCTATAAGACCTGCTAAGTCAAATATTTGTATTTGCATTGCAAGTTTACCACTACAAATTACCATTTCTTGGATCCAAAAGTTCTGGTTCGGCGGCGTATACGTAACCTTTCTCCAAAGAAGCACATTTCGTTTCCAATGGAGCAACTCTGGGGAGTACTTATGGTAGCGCTTAACATATGTATGTTTCGGTGGTATACACCGAAGAAAAGAAAACAAAAATCAAACATTTTCGGAACAGCGTCATATATTTAATTACTTGTACCTATATATTCCCAAGAGATACTAGTCAAATGCTTAATAAGACTTGTAGGGGGTCGCTTACATGAATGAATACTAAATTTCGACATCATCGCTCATGGATTTCGAGATGTGTACGTAATTTTTTTAATTTTTTTTGACTGCATTATATTATTTGTATCAAGTTGAGTATTATGGAAAATTTTGTTTAATTTTTGAGAACAAAAACAAGAATTCTCCTCGGCTCTACACAGAATTTGAAAATTTCAGAAATCTAAAATTTTTGTGCAGTAATATCTTTTTTTTTATATGGAGCATCGCTTTTGAAATATTTCTTCTTTAATCTTAAAGAAACGTATTACAGTTGATTAATACCGACCTTGGCAACATAATGAAATGGGGCTCAACTAACAGAGTGGAATTTAATGCATCTAAAACTCAGTGCTGTCTTCTGTCTATCTTGCGAAACCATGACCCTCAACTATTATCCATGAATGGTACTTGCATCGCAGAAACCGAAAAACTTGCCATTCACCGTATGTGTATTATCAACCATCTTCGTTGGATTGATCACATATCCGAGGTCGCCAAAAATGAAAAAATGTCTACTTTCAGTCAACGCTACAATAACAATGTAAATGTCGCTACTACAGCTGAATATAGCTCAAGCAATTTCTATCTTGGAAGTTTAATTTAGCGCACAAATTCCTTGTGCACAATTGATTTCTTCAGAAAAGCAGCTTTTTTACATATGTACGATACATAATACACACATACCTTCCATGTTAATATTAAGCCGAGATTAGCACATGCTATTCTGTCCTACTGCACAATTAGTAGAGTACTGTTCCGCGAATTTTTTTTATTCGCTGGCCATATCCGTCGGATCACAATGTTAGTGAGCGCCTTTGTTATCAATATCATGTAAAAAAAATATATACATATGTCCTGAATGAAAATGTTCAGAAGGCACTAATTAAACGCTCAGCTGGGATTTATTTTTTGAGCAAGATAGGGCTTAAGTTTTCATGTGTTCCTTAGAATTAGCTTTCGAATCACGTTTATGTTTATAGACGACAAGTTTATGCTGTAAATACAAATATTGGCATCACATCCCGCATCCCGCGACAATTCAGTGTAAGTGCATTTTATATTTTTCGCACAAATGAAAGGGACCTACTGTTTAGAGACATATCCGAGAGACTCTTTTTGTTAAGTTCGAACAGCTTTATTATGACAGTGTTTACTTTCGGATATTTGTCAGATATTCGCCAGATATGGGACTGTCAAAAGACTTGGTGTTATTCTGGGACTCGAACCACGAAACCCCCGCTCAAAAGTCGAACGCATTAACCACTGAGCTGCAGCCCCCTCTGCAAGGCAATTTTAAGATATTGCAAGAAACAAATAAGAGATGGCACTATGAGTCATTGCTCATGATTGACTGACTGTAGTAAACCCCCACCAATATTGCATCATCTTTAGCTACGATCGAAATTCGTATTTTGAGTTGCATCAGTATTGTATTATTAATGCGATATAGATTTCAACATACTGGACGCGACAAGTGCGTGTGACGCAATCCACAGACGAGTATCTACTCCATCCAACCACCAATCAGTTAGTTTTTCAGTATCTATTAAAGGATAGGCTACGACCCACATACTTGTGGAGAGATCTGGGATAAGCAGAAGCCGAACTATATTCGTAAGAAGGCCATGAAGCGCAACCTTTCCAAATTCATCCACGCTGCATATTTAATAAAAGAAATGACCTTCCTCCTCCTGAAGTGTAAGCCGGTCTTCAAATAAATAAAAATTATGCAAAATCGATTAAACTGTCTTTTGCACAGCACTGACGATAATTTGCCACCAAAATAATATTATGTATTCCTTCGATTCGCAACTCACTTTAAAAGGCGCAGACCCATTCAATTTAGCATCGAATTTTGTGAATCATCTGAATGATTATCATCACTTTACCAAAAAAGTTCAGCTGCCGCCACCTACTGTGGGGATGTCAATACTGTCAATTTCCACTTCATTCCAATTAATTATCGATATGTATTTTATGACGACCATAAAATAGTCAAACTAGGCGCTAAATAGGCAAACGTAAACATTACCAACATCCACATGGATGCACTTAACTTCTAATTGAATTGGGCTCCGTATAATAGATACAGTATACTATCAGTAGATACTTTTTTGAATTGCTTGCGAGAACCTTTTTTTCGTCATTTTTTTGTTTTTTTTTTTTTCTTTGTGTATAAATTATTCAAATATCTTTTGAAAAGCGTGCGACTGGCTGAGGTAGTGTGTGTTTTTTTGTGCGAATTTTGTTTGTTTTAAACTTTTCCCTCTGCTTGCATGTAAATGAACATAATCATGGAAAGAAACGCAGCACAGCGGAAGCACTTTGTTTATGTGTTTCCTTTTACGAGTATTGTTAGCAAACTTATCGAGTAACACAAGAAATGATATGCAAATCGACGAACATTGGCATCGATTGTTTGAGCGATTAATTCGATTTGCAGCCAAACCAATCGGAACATCCGCACATTTGTTAGATCGAATGGAATCGATAGACTTCGTCTGGCGGCTTTGTAATCGAAATTTATAGCCGCAATTGTAATTGCCAAGCTGTTGGAGCTCTCATCTATAATTGGTTTCTAATTATCTCAAGGTCAGGCTACTTAAAAATGCAATGTAACCCGATACTAAATTTACGAGCAGAAGCTACTTTCTCGTTACGATTTAAATTAAAAAAAAAAAATCGAAAGTTTACGGCAAGGACTCCTTGAGAGCAGTTACACGTGGGCGTGGAGTGTAAGCCAAAGTCACAAGGTCCTCTTTTTTTCCATTTCAGGAGAGCTATTTTGGGCAACCCCCCGATGGGGGATTGTTTTGTGTCGATGTTGCTAAGCAAAAGAAAAACGTGTAGGAGAGGGCCACCGACATGGCTTTGATATAGGAATAGGTATTCCTTTAGGATAGGAAACGTTGGTTTCGTTATTTTTTTTTTTTTTTTTTTGGATGCGAAATACAATTTTTCACGAACGATAATCGTTGAGCTATAAATTGTTGCAAATGTATATTTTGGTGTCCTTTTGCTTCTCTGCAACTGGAACTTTTTTGGCTAATGATGTAATGAGATGACTTTGAGTTGAGATGTATCCATAAATTGTTACGTTATGACATGGAAGCAGAGGAAACCGCGGAGTATCTGATTATATTAAGCTGTAGTCAGAGCTATGATGTTTTGGGAGCTGGCACGTACACACATCAAATTAGGGGAAAGTAGAAATAATTCCCAGTGACTGGTGTATTCACTCCGTTTGTTTCATCTTGAAAAATACCATTAAATGATTTGGGGGTTGGAGGAACTACAAGGATACGGTAGGGTGCTTATAGCATTTCTGTTCTTGAGTTTCTACGCAAGGTCAAATATGTTTCGCATTTATTTATAGGGAATTCATGGGAAGGAAAGCTTTCTGGATGAGTTAAATAAGGGCGTGATTATGAAGCTGCCAAGAAGGGAAGTCCTGATAGAATTTATGTGTCGATAGTTTTAGGGGTTGACACGAAGTTATCATGCGGTTATATAGTCCATCGAAACAAGCTACAAAGGGAGGAACCGTCTTGCATTTATCTACGAAATATGAGGTATGCATTGTCATTGCATAAAGTGAAATCGAAAAATCGATCGCATGAAAGACCGACGGGGTTTGGCAATACCAATGCTTGAGTCATAAAATACACAATACATACAAATATGAATACATAGTGCATTAGAAGTTAGTTGAGTTTGAAGCTGACCAGCAACAAATTTCCAACCAAATTGCCAAAATAGTTTTGAATTTTCTTTTGGGGATCTAACTGGGCGAGGAAGTCCTATCGGAATGTAGGTTGCATTCGCTTTCATACCACAACTTACTGTTCGTTAAAATTGACCTAATGGTGTTCCGGTATTAGACCCTAGAGGTCTGGTCTGGTTCACAGACGGATAGAACATGGAATCTGGAGTTGAAGCTGGTATCTTTGGAACCAAAACCAAAGTCTCGATACCTATGGGAATCTGTCCCACGGTATTTCAGGCTGAACTCCATACCATTGAAATCTGCGCTAGGTTAAGCCTTAGCAAGGGTATTAAGAGCGCTAAAATATAAATATATGTTTTCAGATAGTCACGCAGCACTCAAAGCGTTGTCATCCAATTTAGTTTACTCCATATCGGTTAAATGCTGCTACGATGCACTGCAGGCCTTCGATAGTCAAAACAAGGTAAAACTTGAATGGGTCACCGGCCACCAAGGGATTGCAGGTAACGAACTAGCAGATGAACTAGCAAGGGCCGGCTCAGAAGCTGCGTTCATAAGAACTTAACCTTAATTGACCACTGGGATTGAAACAGTCCAAAATACAAATTAAACCTTACTCCTATAAGGATATACTAAACCTTAATAAGGATAGTATGAGGAAGATGGTGGGCTTTCACACGGGCCATTGTGGCCTGTGAAACCACCTTAACAAACTTAATCTGAGCTCAGACACGGAATGTAGGTTTTGCTCGGAGGAGGATGAGTCATCCGAACACATTCTCTGCAATCGCCCAGCATCACATTGGTTAAGGAGACGTAGTTTCTTTAAACGAATATGTACGCCAGCGGAATTGAGAATTTCTGCTATTAAGGGCATACTATCCTTCATTAGGGAGGTAGTACGTCTCTTAGATTAATTATACCCTTATTGTACAATAAATCTTTACGGTCGTAGTGTCTGCTACATAGGCAAGGATTTAAAAAAAAAAACTCTTTGTAAAGCTAGACACAACCTTACGTCAAGATCATATTGCGTAGGACAACAAAAAGGACCAGTAGTGGTACATATGTCGCCGAACCCAGAAGGGCCAAAAAGTTCTTTCAATGGGAGATTATAAATGACTACATACATATGTACATCTAAATTGGTAGCAAACGTATTTGAAGGCAGATCCATATTGATACCAACGAATCCTTCTTTTCTTTTGTCCTACCAACTGATTCAGTTGGATATTCTAATGAAACAATGGGGCATATAATGTCGATGCTTGGTTGAAAATGAAGCTTCTAAGTGGTGTTTTTTTAAAAAGATGGCTCTGTTTACATAAATGTAAAAAGAAGGAGAAGATTTACTTTTTTCTCCTCCTCCAACTCGCAATTTCTGCCTGATCCATGGGTATAGAGTGAAGGCTTTCTGCAATAGGATTAAACTCTTCGAACTCATTCTATTATACTCTCTAGGAGCATGTCGAATTGACCATTGAACCATCTGCCTATCTGCACTTTTTTCTGATTGCAATCAACTTGAGTACCTACATCGTCCAAACATACATGTAAGGAAAGGTTTGAGCCGATTTTGTTTTATGAATAGAGGCTGTGGACCCTCACTATTGCAAATGAAGGAAAAATAAGAGATCTGGACTCCTTTGCATAATTTCACAATACGTTCATTTGACAAGGAGCAATAATGAGGCACAAGGAGTGATTATTCCATGACAGAGCCGGCCTGGTGTAACCTCGCACCAATTTGACGAATTATAGCTTTAGTTCGTCAATCCTTTAGAACGTAAATAAACAAAGAGAATCTTAATGTACCTGTGGAAAATCGGCAGAAAACCGTTGCTGAAATCACTACCTATCTATTACACACTTTCACAAGAAAAGGGTGCTGCACTTGATCGAGTACCAATTATCTGCTGGATAGTAAAGACTTTCCTGATCGGCAGGAAAATGCCTCGACTTGGAAAGATTAAAGGATTCTTTGAACTTTTCGCGCTTCCACACAACCAATTAGATATCAAACTATTCTGTAGAAGAGTACAAATTGCGTCCAACACGCTCACACTCTTGCCAAGGTGACTTGAAAATTTTTTACCAAAAGTTCGACGCATGATAGCCTGAAAGTCGTTTCTATAATCTCCCATTGCAGTACTTGACTGTGTATTTGGACAGATGTTTCGATGAAATAGCTTAAGGCTGTGAACTTTCCACTGTTCATACCATAAATGTGGTTCAAGTTACCATGAAGAACAATCCACGCATGAAATGTGTCTACGGGTCCAAAAATAAAGACTAGCAATTTAATTCTCATGAAAAGACAAGAATCTGGGAATTGGCCTGGACATGAAATTGGAAAGCACTCAGGCACTGATCGATTAGTTATCACTGCTGCCAAAATTCCATGGATCGATCAGCTGTCAAATGGTCGGTTCTCTGATCAATCTTAAAATACTGACTGTTCATTTTTGTCACCAGACCTCTTTGTTCCCGCGGTTTGAGGACAAAGTTTAACAGAGAAACATACCTGTTTGCAAGCCTTTGTTAGCAACGTTCTACCCTGAAACTGATCAATTTTGACTCTCATAGTCGCTTATTAATCGACATGAAATTTGAAGCAGACATAGGTGTCAATCAAAAACTAAGATTGCTTCCTCGGGACTACTGCCTCGATAGGCCTATCTGATGATAAATTTCTCCCAAAATCAAACCGTCACACGTGCCAATTATGTAGACCCCCACAAGTCTCCATTTGTATCTCATTCGTCATGGATATCCAAGATCTTATCCATTACTACTACGTACTGGTTCAATTAATAATTCTTCTGTAAAGTTCAAATCCATCATTTGTCATGTCATTACACCCGCTGGACTGACATGCTGCCATTTCTAGTGCGCAAATAGTACGTACTGTGCCCCCATCAATGTTTCATTGCTGTCCAGCTTTTTATTTGTTCTTATTCTAAAATAAAAGTTCGGCGCATTTCACCACTTAATTTGATAATCTGCGACCAAAAATAGTGTACACTCGCGGTCCGAGTACCCACGCGGTAAATTATTCAATTAAATCATAAAAAATTTACCACACCAAGTGTGAGTGAAAGATTTCCATGCTACATAGCTTGAAGTACACTTCTTCAATTCTTTCTTTCGTCTCTTTCTCTTCCATTTCCTTTTGCTAACATTCATCAGTCAATCACATCACATTTATATTTCAGACATGTACTTTCAATAAAAAGAAAACTAAAATGGAAAAAAGAACGTAAAGTCTGTCAGTTCGATTCTTGGGTGTCACGCTTTTCAAAACCGAAGCGTGTTTACAAAACAATGGAGAAAAATGTGAGTTATGACAAAAGTTTCTCTGAAAATTTGCATCTAGATTGTATTTGAATACAGTTCGACTGGAGAATTCTAAATGCTACCAAAACAAAGCAATCAATTTCATATATTCCGGCTCAAGCATAGGTAGTGTGACTGGATGACTTATGACATTCACAGAAATTGGACTTTACAGGCGTATTGATAGGCTCTTAATATCGCCTTATTCTTAAATGGTTTTTAGCAGAACATTCGCCCGATGGATGTAATATCTACTGCGCTCTTCAGTGGAGCACTAAAGTCCTGGCCGCGTAATGTGGAGCCTATTTCTCAAGAGCATAATTAGAAAAAGCGAGGTCAAACACATAGAGTTTTATGGTAGACAGAAAACTTCTTCTTGGGCACTGTGGCTCAGTCGTTAGTGTGTTGGATTAGTAAAGTAAAAGTTTTTCACGGTCCCACCTTTCGCAAATGTCTGACAAACGTCGGAGAGTAATAACTGCCACGAGGAAGCTTCTCGAAAATAAATCCTTTCTGATATGACTCTAAACTGTAGGTCCCTTCTATTTGTGTAAGAAACTATAACACGCACAACACGAATGGTATCGAGAAGCTAAGCCCCGACTACATATGAGTTGCGTCAAGCATCTGAACTTGTAGCAGACTTCTTGGAGTACTCAAGAAAAACTACTTCTCATACATATTTATATGTTGCAAGGATCTGAGAATATAGTCTCTAAAATTTAAGCTTGATATGCACCACTATTGTAAGACCAATTCCCACCATTGTTGTTTGGGCAAAAAAATTAGATAAATAGGACGAAGAAGGACACACCTCGATAGGTTACAAAGAAGTTAACATTTTCGATCTCATCCATTTTCATCTAGGAATTAAAAAAGAGAGAATAGAGAGAGAAAACCGCACTGTAGTCAAAGACCGGCATTCATTATCCAAAGCAAAGCTAGAGGCTAATTCCTAGTTTCGTCACCACACAACTGGGAAGCAAGTAAGGTATGATGATCATCTCAAAAAACCCAATTCCCATCAAAGCCTGAAAATCCAGTAACTCCATCTCGAAGATATGCACTGAGGAGGATAAGCCATGTTAAGTTATGTTTAGTAGCAGGTCACATTTTGAAGTAGATGGAAGGTTAATTTAGATACAATACAAGTTTTAGGCTTTTGAGGAAATTCGTTTAATCGATATTCCCAGACGTACCCTCCTTTCTCAGGACATATGATTTCCCTGCAAAACATTGCAATTTTAGATAGTGCATACTACCATGTACGTCTCCTAAAATAGAGGCTTTAGGGTCTCCTTCTCCACATACAAGTCGTGCACGTGTTTTATCTTCTGAAGCGCAGATGTCTTTAAGTGTCTATGTACACTTATTCGAGCCTTTTGATATGAAAAATCTAGTGCGTCTATAGGATTCATGTAACAGTTTACAAATACCTGACGTCACAGAACGTGTAGATCCAAAGTTTAGCTTTGGACTGGAGGAGGTGCACTTAGTCGAGTATCTCTCATCGACGGGAGCTCAAGTAGGGGAATACAATGGATCTGTAAGGTCGCAGTGCGCTTACGCCCATAATAAATGCACAATCTAGAAATCTAGCTTCTCCCTACAGTATAGCTGTATATTTTTTTCGCAGAAATGGGAGGAATCCTAAGTTTAAAGCGAAACCAAAAAGGCAAATTGAGAAACAGTGAAAAACTTCAAATCTAGACTCTAATGAAATTCATCAAATCCACAAGATGCTTTGTATTTAATGTACAGTTAAACAGGTAAAACAGAAATCATGTTGTGTATATATACATGTGCATATTTATAAAATATGAGATATAGAGATGATGGGACGATCTTTTTTTCCCCTAAAGGATAACACAATTGAAGAACTTCTCTCGGCCACCCCACTAACCTATCGCCAGACTCGCACATTCCGAATCCTATACAATCGAGATTCTTAGAATCGTCCATGTAAATAAATAAGGGAGTTTGAAATTGCATTCCCTTGCAATACGAAAGATCTGGTGCTTCCTAGCGAAGGGATTAATATTGAGTCCACCATCTACAGTCTAGCTACTGAAGGCGGGCAATTCACATCATCTGTGTATGGATTGACACCTATTGAGTTAAATTTGTTTCAGTATCTACAACAGGGAAAATGGCATTTTTCGCACTGGCTCGGGCTCAAAGTTCCAGTCAAATACTAATTGGAGGGTTTGAGGCCCAGATTTACTCTAAATTGCAGCCACCTAATTACGGAATTCAATTTCGGCCGAGTGCCACCGATCGTCGTATAAGCGATTAAGAAATACTCCGACACCCTTTTTAAGCGAATATCTGAAAGCATCCAGGAAATGTTAATATATGTACAACTTATTATCTTGAATTTGCAGTCTCACAGATTTTTATCTTTGAAGTTAGTTACTTGCTTACTTTTTTTTACTATAGACCACTTTAAACAGTCAAATCTGCGGTTAGCCTTTCGAAAACATTAGTTTCTCTGAATGAAACCCTTGAGATCCAAACAAAAAAAATGCAAATATTTAGAGCAAAAGACAGTGTGTAATTCAGTGCTTAGCTTCTCGCGACCATTCCTGTTGTGCACGTCATATTTTTTCCTAAAAATGGAAGGGCATATCCGAAAGACATATTGAGAAACTTTCCCATGACAGTTTTGACTCTCAGAGAGTATTTGTCAGGTTTAGTTTCTAAATTGATTAGTCACCATTACCACTATCTTCGCCATCTTTACAGGTTCTACACAAATTGTTGAATTGTCCTCCAATTCTTCTTGTATCTCTTCCAATCAAACAATGTCCTAAACAAATCAATTGTAGAGCTCATAGTTCGTGCTTTTTGAGATAAGTCCTCTTCCTTTTTCAAAGATTCGGACTTGATCAGATTTGTCTCGAAAAAGGACAAATACATATGTCATCCATTATTTACAATTTTTATAGCTTCTGTGTTCAATTTAACTTAATCGTGTCCACTGTAGTAAAACTTACTGCTTTCCTTCAGGACCTGGCTGGTATCCGCTTAGTTATCGGATGTTAAGTTATCAACTTTGGAATTCTTTGTAATGTTTCTATGGCTTGGTTCCTAGCCCAACTTGAATCACCCAGGGCATGTAATGCTGCCTTCTTATTTTTACATATAACATAAGAGCTCAATTTTATATTTTGGACATTCATTGAGAGGCATAATTTCCCTCTAAAATATGTACTTGTGGTTATTTTCATGCCAGGCAAACTTGAGAACACTTCTGTTCTTGCATCTCTGTAGAACAACAATTTGTATGGAATATCTTCAGATTCCCATTTGAAAAATATCTAGTTTTATACTCAACTTTACAGTCATGATGTTGGACAATATAGTTCATCATGAAAAGTGGTACTCTCCTATAATTCTATGCGTACTACGAAAGGAACGATTGTCGAAAAATGCAGTCCCCTGGAAGAATTTCGGCAGTTAGACAACAAATTATATTTTAGATACATTTTTTCCCTTAATTTTTTATTCCTTTTAAAACAAAATTTAATTCAATTTCACAGCTTAAAATGAATCGCTGAATCGCTTTGGGGTGACATAATAAAATAATAGGTTCATCCAGTTAACCCCTTCTGATTGAAGTAAATTTATATAGAGCAATTTTTTGTGGTTCATTTTTTTATTATACACTTAAATTTGCAGCAATAAAAAAATGTATTTTACTGTGAAGCACAATGTTTCAAACATGAATCAACCAAAACAAAAATGTTAAGAAATAGTCGTCGCAAGATATGCAATCATACACTAATTAAATCGTGTTGGGGAATTCTTCAGATTTTTCCATTAAGAGGTTCGTTGTAGGTCAACATTTTTGCTCAAATTTGCCGAATAAATTCACGTATTATGTCCAGTGCCATATAGAAACTATCGATGACCGTTCCTTTGGGTTCCACAAATTGATACCTAACCAAAGAGCACACACAGCAATCCTAAATAGCAGGCACATTCAAGGTCAGTTAATGACATGCTTTAAGGTTTCTTACAATTGCGTCAGCACGCATTTGTTTCCAATTGCAATTGTTTTGGCGAAAAAGTTTTAAAATAAAGTTTTTTTAAATGTCAAATCTACTCTGATGACAATTTAACATTCTTTGGCTGTTACTATACATATTTTGTGGCATAAGATCCACGCATCTTACTTAAGTACAGAGGTCAAACGATACCACATTTTCCTAAAATTATTCAGTGATCCTTGAGTACGCTATTATTTTAGTTTTCTACTAACTCCTTCCGAAAAGTGTTTACTAAGCCATACACGTATTCAGCTTGAAGTGACTCACTGACTAAGACACTTAGAGCTCTCTTTTTAAAGGAAGTGGACTATGTAATTCTCGTCTTGTCAAGGCATCGTATTTCTGCCGAGAACTAGTAGCTAATGAAATTTAGGCATGACATGTATGGCTATTAATTAATGAGCTCAGGAAGTGTATTAAGGACAGCGATTGACGAGTGTCGTACATTAAATACACCATGTACGAGTGGTAGTTATAAACTTCTATTAAGTAGAAAAGTCTAACTAGAGTAGAACACAGGAAAGCAGAGAACATCCACATCTACTATAGAGGTTGCCGTTGTCAAAATCGGAAGGGAATATCGACTACTACACCAGCACAATATGCAAAGGTATAGCATGAGGTTTCCAAGGCGATGATCAGTTTAATCATCTGTAGATCTCAGAACACCACTATTCGCATTACGCACTAATTACTTCAATATTCCGCTGTGCCCATATTAAGTCCCACAATAGCCTAGTTGAACCGAAATTTCATAGGCGAAGGTTCAATCCTGTTGAATCTGTCAGTATCGCCGCACGAAAATTTCACTTTGAAGTGGGGTCCTGCATATACGCCGTCGATGTGAGAAAGGACGTAACCAGTATTAATACAAAAAGGTATCGAATCCACTTATCAATTCTATGAGCAGGAAAAATGGGCGAAAAGCAAAGTCTACTACCCGTATCTGTACTATGACGGAAAATGGATGAAATCCAGGTTTTTTAGATTCAACCATCCCAATACCTCTGTGCTATACAGAGCCATGTTTAGTGTAGATTTCCTTTCCGATCCTTACCGCAACCGTTATTCACAATGGACCTTTAGGTCTCCGATAGGACGTGATGAGTAATATCCATCACACACCCTATCAACCTACCTCAACCGTCCTCACAAGAATACTATAAAAACTAATGAACACTGCTCTTCCAGAGTCGCCACAAACCCATCAGAGCTTCTTAAAGTCAGAAACGGTCTAATAGAAGGCGATACTCTGTCGTGTTACTGTTTGAAATGGAACCAGCAAGCTTATACCAAAGATATAATATTTTAAAAGTCTGTCTACTAGAAGGAGCAAAAGAAGGATTTGGCTATGAATGAGAGCAAAAGAAAGTATATCCATTCACCAAGAAAGGACACACACCATCAGCATGCACAGCTTCGAGGTATCGAAGGATTTTCTCTACATAGGCTCATCAGTTAAATCTAAAAATGATGCCAATGATGAGATACATGATGTATCTACTCTTGCTAACCGCTGTTGCTTTGTAACTGAAAAGTGAACCCCTCTCCAGATCTCATAAAGGACGATCAACAATGGCGAATAAAAGTACTAGTACCTTTGATTATCCGTGTACTACATGGTCAACTTTGCATTGTCAGAGCATAAAATTCAACGAAGTCTTATAAGAGTTGAAGGTGATTTTGATCTGATCAAATACATAGGTTCGAGTACAAGAGAGTCCTGAAAAGTCTACTCTACTGAAAAGGTATATGAACATCAGTATTTTCCAAAAATCTATGCGTTTTTCTCCACTCCTCGGACCCCTAAGAAAGCCGCATACATTTTTATCTACCTAAACCCTGCTCAATGACTATGCTCCTGAAACCGCATTAAAACGATATAAGTGCTGAGATGAGAATTTATTTTTTTAAATATTTCAACCCCGTCAGTATGCATATGTATAGGTATGTAAGTGATATATAAATATGTAATCAAGTATCATATTTCATGGAGGTGTCCTTTTTTTGTTACAAAAATGAAGCTGTCAGGAATTCTAAGACAATGGATTGAGTAGGATACTGCAAGTCATACAAACGTAGTACATATACATATTATTTTAGGCCATTCAAACCCCTCAAGACAAAGGATAATAATACATTTTCAAATGAGTCTGTCGAAAGGATTCCTTTTGTTTTCCAGAAAAGTCGCTATAAATAAATCAGAATTTACGAGAAAAATACAATCTGGAGGAAAAACACGAAAGCACACAAGGGATCTGTACAATCTATGTACATATGTACATAAATGTATATATTTGGAACTATTTTTCCTCAGGTGATAAAGGTGGAAGTGAAAATGAGATAAATTTAACACATTTAGGTAGCGGTTTTGCTGGCAGCGTGATAGAAGAATTTGAAAGGACGACTGCCGGAGTCTATCCACGGGTAGGAAGCCTGTTACAAGGCAAGCAACAAATTTACTGAGAATCCTTCGTTGGAATAGGTAATTAAATTGAATTCTACTGGTTTTTGGTTTAAATACTGGATGCGATGGAAGTGGAAATGAAAAAAAAGACATTGTGTGCAATTTGGAAACGATTTACCAAAAAAACATGATCACCTTCGTATCATGACCTTACGTTACTTAAGGCACTGGCACTATAATCAATAGATGTATCCAGCTGCTTTCCTATAACCATCTTCGAGGTTTAAGAAAACTAGCAAGTCTGAGACAGCAGATGGGGGGAAGCTGGACCTCAATAGGAGAAAGTAACGTTCTCGGGATTAAAGGCTATTTATAACGCTACCATACACACCTCACAAAAAGACTTCCCGACCGACACGAATACTTAGGTCTAGTTTCCTAGAGAAACTCATTGTCATGTCGGCAGCAATAAGAAAACATTCCAAGACTGCGATCAGGTGACTCAACTTGTGGTTCATAGTCCTCCAAGTTATTATTATCAGGATTGGGAGGGTATGTTAGCTGCAAAGTCTTCTAAACACTGCGATCAAAATGTGTAGATCTTTTGTGTTAATTCCCTTGCACCCATACTTTTCATAGGATAAGGTTCAGTTTCCTCTGAACCTCTTCTGAGTAGTCTGTGTCTGCTGCCCACGACATCACGGCTGGGCATTTGTATGGAATGTGCATTGACCTCTCCTGATCTTCCAGGCTCAGACGACAAATATTGGAGGCAACCTAATCTATTTTGTGGAGATCATAGTTAAGCGAGCCCTTTAGAAAGTCTAATAAATTTGTTGGCATCTTTTATCGATGAGACATGTTCAATAAGACTCCATGAAGTCTCTGCGTTTCATTTCATTTAGCTGGAGATTCAAGTCCTTTTAAAGAGTTCAGCTTCAATTTCACGTGACTAATAGGTAAGTCACAGAATGGTAAAGGACTTTTTAATGCTGTTGTAGAGCCAATTGCAAGTTCATCCATCAATATCTTTGTGACTAGGAACCCAAATGATTGTAACGTTGTTGTGGGCAGTTAGCTGCCTAAAGGTGTCCAATCAATTTCAGGCAGGCTAAGACCGAAAGGAGAAAGAGAAAATGGCCTTTAAAGCTCCTTGAATGTCAGCGGAATGTTAATGTTGGATCTGCGAAAGCTGCGTCTAATTCATTCCCTGGGGCACAATTCAATGGTGTAGATTTAGGCCTGAAAAATAGAGGCTGAAGACCCTAAAGGAGCTGACATTTGAAAGTTAAGGCCAAAAACTCCGGCACCTACTCCGTATTCCATTTGTCATCGATCGGTCAACAACGTTGAGTAAGGTTTGCTCAAAGGAAGGCCACTTTATTCCATTTGTCACGCGCTGGGATCTATATTTTAAAACGGCACAGAAGATCTATCTGCAAGAATATGAAATTTGAAACATTCATCCCTGATGAAGAATCAGAGGTATTTTGTTAAGGATTTAAGATTTGATGAGAAGTGAAGTATCGCAGCGCTTAAGGCTGCAAGTTTCTTGACTCTGATATTCCATGGGGAAAGCTGGGCTTACAAAGTGGATGTCTGGCACCGCCTGTACTGTTAATGCAGGCTAAACTTTGGACTTTATGTAATGCATTTTGTTTGGTTGTCTGTTCAACGTTTCTCACCGAATCATAGATGCATACGCTATTACTATAGGAAGGCTTTAGCCTCCATTTTTACCAAAAAGTTTCGTACACGTCTGTAATATGGAATTAGTAGCTTCCTTGACAATATTGGCATAAAGATAGGCTTGAACTTTATCAAAGATTGACTTCCATCTCGCCAGCCAACTGAACAACTGAAAGGACGATCGGGAGAATTTTGTAAAGCGCGATATTTCGAGAGCACTGGACATCAAACAAAGAAATGTCCCCAAATAGCCTTCGCACCCTTTGAATTGAATAGCACATCACCAATCTAAAATAAATTACCTACAGCTATAAAATTCCAGAAGATCCAGAAATGTCAATGTCAAATTATTAGGACTTTTCTCGTAGTCCAGACGTATTGCTAGACAATGACTGACTAGACCGCCTCACATCATATAAACTGTAGTCCTGCGACTACTTTTCGCACATGAAACACTTGCGTTACACGAACTGAAGTGTCAAAGACTACCTTTAGCCTTAATTTTGTCCCATAAAAGGATAAATCCACATATTCGGTTTATCAGGATTAAAAAGCTGATGCCATGCTTTCGCGTCAATAGTCAGAAGTTTATTACAAAAAGCGAACCGTGTGAAGCCTTGTTAAAAGGCCCAGCTTCTTGCAGTAATTCCAGTTGTGCGTCTGATATTTTTCCGCCTAATCGAAGGGACAGGTTAATGGCGTATCTGAAAGGCATAATGAAGAACTTTTCTGTGAAATTTTTAATCCGGAAAGTGTGTGAGACACTTGTTCGTGTTTCCTAGGCTCCAATCTGCACGAGATCCAATGGCGCCCATTTCATTTATTAAATCCTTCAAAATTTGTTCAGTAACTAAAAAAAATGGTAAAGAACTGAAAAATGATGGGCATTTTTCCAACATGTCGTATGTTATGTAACCAATTCTTTGGCGAATACTAGAGCTAGTGCTTCACGATTTTTTAAGTAAACATTGTCCTTCAAATCAATATAAAAAGGAGAGGTCGGGTACCATCATATCGGACAATCTACTCGTACCAAACTACACCACATCGCCCAAAAGTGGGTTCAGACTGGCTAGTGACAATGATAGCCCAATCACACCTCCTTAAGTGCATCACACCTCCTTACTAAACAATCTAATTTTTTTTTTTTTTTTTTTGAATGTAAAGGCCTCTCATGCATGAAATGTGAGTCAATTGCCCAAAAGGATTTCCTGCTTGGTGACAAACCCACCGGCGTTTTCCGATATTTCTGCAATATCCACACTTCATAATATATTTCTAGCCATTAAACAGAAATCAATGCACACGCTGTTGACATTATTATTCCAGTCACGAAATTACAATAATTTACTCAAATTAATCTACTATCTATGCGTTCCACAAATTAGGAAACATCTCACCTTACACCTGATACTGCCTGCCTCCATAGGCTCTCTAATAAGAGATGGAACGCATTCACAACGTACGTCATAACAGAACAGCTTTAGCATTATAGGTATTATACTAGCTCACAACTCATTGGAACCCGCTTAACACAACAGGCCTACTCTGAGACTGAAAGAATACTACAACCCACCTTTTACGTCACTGTCGATACTTCAATATGTCAAAAGCAAAAGTCTACACAAAACACTTTTTTGGAGATTTGTCATCAAGTAATGCGTCCTTTTCATGCTATAAATGTTGTTTTTACATAGGACTACCGGTCTACAAGTAGCCCGAAAGTCGTGGGTACCACTTCCAATAAGATGCCATCACTAGGCGCTAAAAAGTGATAAAACACGAAAGTCTCTAAAAATTGTAGTTTTATGACCAAAAGTGTGATAAAGCTTTGACTATAGCGTTGACAACTCGTTAAATTTTTAAGATAAAAATTATTTTTAACCCTAATGCAGATAGCCCTTGTAGAGATGCAATTCTGTATGCAAGGTAATTAAATTAAATTTTCAGGTAAAACAATGAAACAAAAGCAACTAAGTAGATAATTTTTCTAGACTTCTACAACCAGCCATTGGAGTATCGAAATATATGAAAATATTATCATAGTCACGAAAGACTTGGAAATACAAAAGGTTTTTTCGAAAAGCTCTGGAAGAGAGAAGGAGGGTTTTCGCAACTGCGTATACTAATTCGCGTTCAAAGCAAATGCAAACCTGGTTAAGGGTGCCTAATTCTCGAGATATTTGTATTTGTTTACGAACAGACCGCTGCATAAATTATCGTTGCATCACAGAAAATATTGAGCTTCTAGAGTGAAGCGGAAAAGTCGTGACACATAGCTGCCCTTATAGATATGTAGAGCCAATGCGGTGACCCTCTGCTGGGTACCAGGGCACATGGATACCAAAGGAAATGAAAAGGCTGATGAGCTTGCTAGGATCGGCGCAGCGCTTATCGCGGGCCCTTCCTTTTGTAGTAACCCCAATCAGTTCCTTACGGAAAAAGATAGAAGATGAAGCCATCGGTCGAGTAAACAGACGCTGGGTTCATCTGGAAACATGCGCAACGGCCAGGACGCTATGGCCAGCCTTCAGCAAGAAGAGATCAACCTCTCTGGTAAAACTTAGTCGTTATAACGCACGGGTTGTTTCTGGCATAATAACTGGACATTGTGACTCGGTGTGCTACATAACGACTTTTGCAGAAGTTGCAGGGACGGAGAAGAAATTGAATCTGATCGTCATCTGCTGTGTGATTGTCCTGCCCTATCCGTCATAAGAATGAGGACTCTTGGAAGTTACTTCTTTTCGGAACTGGAGGACTTAGGAAATGTAGAGCTGGCGGCCCTCCTGAGATTCATATCATTATCTGGGTGGTTCTAACAGCGGTTTCACATGTTTCCAAGGTTAAAAAGATTGGGCACAATGGACCGACCTGGTCTAAGTGAGCAGTGACTCTATGTCACAAGGCACCCATCTACCTACCTACCTACCTAGCTGCCCTTGGATGAATGGAAGCTGTTTAAAGCTGAGTAGAAATGAACTTCTAAAACACCTGTCAGTCTTTATAAGACCCCGCCAACAGAATCAGGGCAGCAAAAATAAGGAAATGTTCAAAATTAAGTTACATTAAAGCATATCTACGTCGTGGTAGTATATCGGAGTATACTCATAGTTGAGCTCAGAATATGACGAAAAGCCTTTTTGAAGTCTGTTGAGCGATGGTGATGGCCGTCTAACCCTTGTCAGGCAACACAACTTTTCGACAGAAGCGATGACGTCGAGTATTTCATCCATTCGACCAAAGTAGGAGAAATTACCAATGTCGAAACTTGCATCCCTGGCTTAGGCGTTGGACTTCTTATCGTGACGTTCGAGCGGAAAAATATTTCCCGGTACCATCTCTCGCCAATGTGGGACAATGGTGCGAACATGACAACTGTTGTAAGAACATTCTTATCCCACCCTTTGCATAGGGATTTGGTAAGTTGGCGGAACATCCCGAATTTGCAATTGGCGCTAGCTGGTTTCAACGACCTATTTGCTGATCTATTCAAAGCAGTGGGACAAGATTTGGTACGAAGCATACACCTTTGGAAGCATGCCCAATGATTGGAATATCAGTACACTTTGCCCCATTTACAAATTTGACATCCACTAAGCACTGTCAAATGTGCCTTAAAGTTACGTAGATATATTGCTCGCTGTATTATGTAAACGTCTTGAACAAACTGGTAGGAATGGTAAGTCGAGGTACGTCCACCACAGACGGAATCTACTACGGCAGATCTTGGAAAAAACCGAGGATTCACAAATCTATGCCCACAACGGATAGCGTTTAGCCCACCACGATAGAAGGATAATCTTGCTAAATTCTGTGCAACTCATGCGATACCGTCGACACAATCGGAAGAATGCAGCGGACTAGTACTGACACGTTTGAGGGGTTTGAACACCCCCTAACCGATGGCGGTATTATATCAGAAAGAAAGCAACACTCGGCATAGTCAAGGATTTCATTTACATATTCTCAGCTGTCAATTCTCTAAATGACACCACCGCAGTTATTAAATGAGTCTCAACCCTTGCCAATCACTATATCTTCGAAATAAGAAGGCTTTAGGGTATCAAAGCTCTCATACGAATAGCTATGCGGGCTATAAGATCCTTGTTATGTAGCCAAAATGGTTTTCATCACCTAAGACATCTTGGACATGAATAGCGAACGGGCATCCCACAGCAACCTTGTAGGAAAGGAAGACTGTACATAAGGTGTACTGTACTTCAACCAAATGGGAATATAAACTCAAAGCTTACTGGAAGGATGTGTTGGTTAAGACCCTTGCCCATTCCGCACTTTAGCATTAATAAAGTCATGCACTAGCCGTATTCTTAGTTTATAATGCGCATTTCTTACATAACTTGACATGTACGTAGCCTTAGGACACTGCAATAGTTCTTCTGCTATAGCTAATGGTCATAAACAAAATAATGTTGATGCAGACAAATGATAAGTTGATCATGATGCCAAGGATTTTTCCCATAAAACTGGCCGGATGTTCCTCTCCTCTGAATACATGGTTGCGTTATTCTTATTACACCCATCTGAACGCTATCCCCGATCCACAAAAACATGTAAAGTCTTCGACACCTGCAATAAACCTTTTAACTAGAAATGGGTCCTTCAATGCCAAAAGAAACTTAAGGAATAAGTGTGTCGATTTTTAATCTTTGTGTCGTAGTAAGACTCCAAAAATCTAGGCACTAGAGTTTTACGCCTTACGATAAAAAAACCCTAGACTATGGAGTCCGTATCAATGAGGTCTTACCCAATGTTAAAGTGCTATAATTCCTATACCTAATTCCTGAGTAATCACAAGAAGATACAGTATCTTCACCAATTGACTCGAGAATGCAAATGCAAAGTAAGGTACTGCGAATCTTAACACGTATTCAAGTAACGATTTGATTTCATCAAAAGATTTGATGAAAACAGCATCTTGCAAAGAATATTTTCCACTGTCAGCTTGCTGAAGTATGCTGCTTAAATATGGAACCTGTTCATCAAAGGCTCTGCGAACAAAAGGAGCTCTTAGACTGAGAGAATCCAACTTGTGGAATCAGGCCACCCATGGACATGCGGCAATATTGCGTACAATAAGGAGAATGGGTGGGGAAATTAACTCTGAAAGCTTCACAGCCACATCAGACTATATAACCCCCTATAATGACTTCAACATCGACTTCCCTATCATAGTTCCAAGGCGAGAAGATTGGGATTCAAACAGAGTAGACCAAAATCAAGAGATCAGGATCTACACCGACAGCTCGAAGATGGATATTGGTACGGGTGTAGGCTTCTACTGGGAAACCTTGCAAAAACAGTGTTTTCCAAGCTGAAATCCAGGCAATAGAAAAGGCCGCTATATGCATAAAAAACAGTCACCTCCCTCCGTCGGATATAACTATTTTCGTTGCCAGTCTAGCAGCCCTAAAATCCATTAAATCACGTTGCACTGATCAACATAAGACACCATTCGATCAAGCTCTTCTGGATTCCTGGACATAGCAATATAGAAGGGAACGAAAAGCCGACGCCTTGGCAAGAAGGGGGTCAGAAATAAACGTCAGTGTAGCTGACGGATGCATACTGCCACCGATTGGTAGATTGTACAATATTATTGACGACATAGTAGAGAAAGAGAAAGCTAACTCACCCTGTTTATCCAGGGAGGACTGTGCCACGTCTCGTACATTATAGCCGAAATTAAATAGAACTAAAGCAAGACCGATCCTCCATCCGCATGTTAATGAGAGTAATCACAGGACACTTCACCATCAGAGCCATGTTCAGCAAATGGAGAGCAGAGTCTAACGATTTATGAAGAAGCGGTGACGAGGAGAAGTGAAATCGATCCAACATCTGCTATGCTACTGCCCCGGCCCTGGCTAGAACGACGCCTTCGTACTCTAGGATTCAGGTTCTTCGCAAGCATCGCAGAGGTAGCAGTAGTCCAGACACCAGATCACCTACACTTCTTTAAAAGCAGCAAATGGTTTCAAATGCCGAAATTTAGATAGGTTTTTCCATGGGTTACTTCCAACCAACTTTAAAAAAAAAGGGGACTCCCAATGGACCATTAGGTCTCCGAGTGAACGTGATGAATTCTATCCATCACACACCCTTCTAAAAAAATTACATCAAAATAGTATCTTTACCATGCCTTGTAGCAATTTTGTAATAAAAAAAAAACAAAAGCTCATAAAATATTATAGTCAACTTCATAGTTTTAATATCTCACGAAACTTAGTCGAAAAAAAAAACAGAATACAAACAAACTTACTGTGGCTGTATGAATATATCCTTTTGTTTCGATCTCTTCCTTCTCATCAGAATTCGTTTACCGACCTTCACACGCATTGTATTGGTGTGTTTGTTGTTGGTACTATTTCTAGTATTGTTATTCGTTTTGTTGCTGTTAGCAAACAACCAGCTCCGTACAGAAAACCACCTGCAGATACTTAGTCAACTTCTGCAGCTATGATAGCGTTATTCCACGTGCTGTTGGAAATTCTGTCGCCAAATACAAATGAATCCTCTGTCTCCTTATGGAATTTCTATTCAACTTTTTGTCTTTCTATTCCAGAGATGACACCGTGTATTAGGGACACCGGCACCAGTAGATACCAATTGTAGCAGATAAAGAAATAAATGCAAACTATGCCCACCACAACGACGTTACACGTAACCGAATCGAAGGTAAACACACAACATAAGCCAGGTTAGTCGGATGGACAGGGATAGTTGGTTGGGTTTAGTTAGTCTTTTCTCTTGTTACGTATATTTTTAGATATTATGAGCTACGTTAAGCTTACTTTTTTTTTTGTCACTTTTGACATACTATGCACACTGCACTCGCGCTCTATCACACAAATGGCATAGGAAATAAAAAAAAAAATAAAAACACACGAAACGCGGAACACACAACATACGCTGAATCAATACCATCGATTCTTGGAATCGTTATAATTATTTCATTCGTTTAATTTCGGAATGTCGAAGGTAGCAAATAAAATGAAATTAAAATTCAAAATCAAAGTCAAGGACGAAATTATCAAAAATACAATAGTAGAAGAAAAAATGAGAAAAATAAAAATAAAATCGTTAAAATCGGGACTCGTTTGGTATCCTATGTATCTGACAGCGACACAGCATTCTTGGAACCCTCAGCTGATGGTGACAATGTTGATATTTCCTAACTACGGTACTTAGGTGCTTAGTTGACTTTCGCATAATTTTTTTTCTGGCTAAGATTCCTCTTACTGCTCTCTACGAAGGCACTTCGTCACTTGTCACTCGAGTAAGTCTGTCCAACTCCGACGACTTGACTTCCCCCCCCTCATTAAGTATGAAACTCATGTATCTCGATTCCTTGGAGATATAGTTGAAACCATAAACAAAACTCATTAAATTCTGCACAGATACTTTGAATATTCCACTTTGGATTTAAATCTAATCAATTTCTTGTTCTTTGGAAATTGGAAATTATTTTTAATTTTATTTTTTTTTTTTCGTGCTTTTTTCACAAACAACCGGCAGCGTTGCAGAAGAAGGGAGTTAAAGAAAAAAAAAAAAATTGTATCCAAGTACGAGTTAAATTATTGAGAACACACGACAAGGCGAAAGATACACACAAACAGAAAATGGAGTACACCAGCTTATCTGAAGAATAACTTGTATCCACGTCCACGGGCAGAGAAGTAATGTATCTCTAAGCAGCCACAACGATTCCACGACGCTTTTGCGACGACCGTTTGCATCGAAGGCTGGAGACTAAATAATAAAAAAAATCTTTTCAACTTGTTCGTTGGCCCGCCAGACAGCCAGCCACCACATCCATCGTCCCATTCATTTCTATTCAGTTACGAGTGTTTTGGAGTGTATCTATAACATGAAATACGTACGTATCTATGGGGATACATTCGTAGAGCAAGAGAATAACGAGGGAAATTATACAGCGCAAGCTATTGGTTTTGATCATAGATACTGTGCATGGTCTAGGCGAGTGTATACGTGGTTGTTGCTTTTGCTGTTTTTGGGTTTGCCGGCCGGTGGGTCGACGCAGTGGATGACAGTGTCTATGTCACCCGGGAAAGCGGGCGAATTGTTAATCGATGCAAACCGATTTCTGCATACATACTTTCCATCTCATTTTTTTCTACTGTTTTTCTCTGTGTATCTTTAAGTTACTTTACTTTACCAAGTGTTAGATATTTCAAGTGGAATTTGAAAATTAATATGTATCTTGTTACATTAGAGAGGGAGATGTTGGAGTAACATGTTTTCTTGTTCGTGCGCCGGGTTCGATGGAATTTACTGCGGTCAAGTGGCCAGGAACAGAGACTAGAGTGTGTTAGGCTAGTTTAGCACAAATAGGATACAGGTTCGCATGGAAATTTTCTATTTCGCATGCATGGATGGGAGGAGTTTTCCATTTGGATGGTAATCGCTGCGTGCTGCATGTAGGATGGAAGAACTGCAATTAAAACATGCTTACCACAGTTTTCAGGGTCATGTCCGGATGCATAATAAAAAGATGTGTTATATGCAGAAGATGAGATTCTTAAGTTGAACTAATTGCATATGATTTTGCATTTTTTGTGTATTGTGAGTCGGTAATCACTCTCTTATTTTTCCCTACATGTCTCTCTTTTAATCCAGAGCAATGGAGAAAGCTATGATCGGTTTGAAAAGGTTCAGGTCGCAGTAATCAATTTTACTGAAGAACCACACAACAAACATTGATGCAGTTTAGTACATAAGCTTAGGCATGCAAGTAATCAGGTCTGAAAACTGTCTCAAGTGGATGGCGTAAAGGTAGGATTTTTCTCTTCGAAAACTGACTGACAACAAATTTTCTTATAAATTTTGTTTCACCTTGGTTCGTCTCGAATAATTTCAAATTTCATTGTCAAAAGTCAGAAGCGTCTGACAGACGCACAGATCAACAGACTGAATCTACGGAAGTGTATATTCTTCAGACTGTTTATTTAGTAGAATAAAGGCACATGCGCGTATCTGTATACCTTTGATCCGCGTTTGCAGCTGTAGAATGTGCACAAATATAATTATTTTTGTCCAATACACCAACTTGACAAAATACACATCGAGCGCAAAAATAGATTTAGATTTACTGTAGGAAATGCTAGTCGAAAAATCTTAAGCAGCTTTTCTTAGATAATTTATAAACTGCTTTTATTTGTCTACTTTTACAGGTAAGCGTAGGCATCAACACGCTTCTCGCTGTCATAGTCCTTTCTCAGTTTTCTCCAATTTTATATGCATATCAAGTTTGAGGTTTACCCACGTAAAAGAAGATGAGATGTGCTTCCTCTGGGTAAACATAATCACTTTATGCAATATCTTTTCAGGGCGGGGAAATTTATAATAAAGTCACACAACTCAAACAATTTGTTGTTCAATCCTCTCCTCTGCCTTATAACCTTTATGCCGCATACTTTTCTCTCGAAGAATTCAAGGATACCCTTAACCAAAGTTGATAAATTTCACGCTCGTGCGCTAGTTAGCAGTATTGGGATGATGAGGCTTTGATACATGCCTAAGATCTTTCAGATAAGGCTTTCTGTTTGAAAATAGCATACCATCCTGCCAAGTAAGTTGAGCAAGTTACATGGTTGTGTTTGAAGTCCAAATGATGTGTTTTTTGACGTTTACGACATTGCATTGTCGTCCATCATTTATCTGATGCATCAAAACTCGGTATGGAGCGAAAAAGCTTGCCATTATTCTTTCTGCTGAATAAAGCTTTGAAAGCGATACTTTCCGCTGAATGAAGCTTTGAAAGCGATAAGCACGTGGTGGATACCAGTTTTGTGGAATGAAAGGATTTGAAGCTTAACATTGCCCTAAGAAATGGGTGTCACAATCAGAGGGCCGGATTTAGTTCCTGGATTGGATAAATTATTTATTAAAAAAGTGAAAATATTTTTATTTCATTGTAAAGACCAAATGTTGCAATAATTTAAAATCCACCCCACGGCTTTGTTAGTGGTTTGGAAACTCTTGTTCTTTTGATGAAATCTTCGATGACATGGTAGCATAGTATAATTGCGGTTTTCAACCTAAGGAATTGCTTACACTTTATTGGCATACACATGTGACAAAGAACAATGTTGCATGGCGCCAAATTACTCGATCTCGTTGCTTCATTAGTATCCGCATTTCTTGATATTAAACTACATACCTGGAATTTTCTTTCGTAGGGACTCACAGTTTCGCTCATAGTTTGACAGGCTGCGCCGTTCTTCTAGAACCACATGTCTTCAAGATCAAAATCAAAACAAATTAGTTATCAACGTTTTGTAACTTATTTGCCATAAAACAGTGATGCGTGGTGAATCCATTGACTACTCCTGAATCACTCTTTGGTTCTTCTTTCCACATTTGACAATTTGGCTCATTTACGTAGCCATTGAATTGGGCCTTACAAAATTTTCGTTTACCATATGATGTTTCATCAACTAACTCAGCAGAAAAGACTGTAGACAACTTATTGGTGTTGTCACGGGACATTTTCATTTTGTTAAGCATCCTAGTGTGCTAGGCTTAAGAGACACCACTGTCTGTGACGCTTGTGGAGAGAGCGATGCTATATCGGATCACTTCCTATGTTGCTGTCCTGCCTTTGCTCAGATCATGTGACAGATCTTTGGTGCTGTTGTGGTGAGTGCTGCTACTGTAAGCTCTGCATCACTGGTTCTTGTCTTTCTCCGAAAGTCGAAAAATGCCAGTAAATGGGTCTCCTGGTAGTTTAATGGATCACTTGTGTGGGCTCCAGTGGAGTTTTTCCTGACTACTAACTAATTATCTACCTCTTTTCACTAAAATTGTCTTCCGGATTAATTGCTTGAGTCAGTTGGATCTTCTATGCATGAAAATGCAGATCTTTTATGAAAATTCTCTGCAAGGTGCTCCTTGAAATAACTAATTGAACCACTGACAAATTGGTGTCCCTAGGATTTCAGTAACACTTTCTCTCACTGCAGCTACAGTGACCCACGTTTTTACTATAATACTGCTCACCAAAGTTAGGTTAGGTATATCAGTAAGCGAAGTTAAAGTTGTTCACCACGCCCCACTCGGATCAATACAGATCAATTGTGATATCCATGAAAGAGATATGTCTGTCCCTTGCTCATTGGTAAACCTTGTCTTGCAGCTAAAGTTCAACTTCTTCCTTCAGATGATATAACAAACCGTCCAGGTGATTTGATGTAGTTCAAAATATCGTCCACTAACCCATTGATTAGGAAGAACTGTCGGCCAAAAAATGCATATCTAAGGTTGGTAAGACTTGGACAGTGACAGAGAAAGTGGCTTGTATCATCACTAACTTACTTATCTCCACATCCTCGTCATACATATGTACCTAAATAGATCTTCTTCCATTAGTCGCAGTTTTTTCGTAGGATACCGAAAGATATTATGTCCCGTGATGACTCTTAGCAGAGAAGAAAGGGATCTCGTATCATTTTGCATAAACCTGTCGGTCGATGTTTTGGAAAAGTAAGTCCAAATACTTCTTGTAGTTTCATAAGTACCTAGAGAGGACTACCTATTGTTTACCTTCCTTAAAACATTGACGCTTGCTCCAAGCTTTAGTATGCAAGGCGAGATGTCCACTGATTATGGTCGAGATTCCGAACATCTTTTAGGCAATTCGTCAGCCTTCTCGTTACCTGGTATAGCTTCATGTACAAGGATCCAACTACTCACCTACATAAGTCTTTCGTATTAAAATTTTACTGGTACCAGGATCATCTATGTAATAACAGGATCATCTACGTAATCCATCACACTGAAGCCAAATCCTGTTAGACTTTAGTCAACGTATTGGGTTGAATCTTATGCACAGTACTAAGGCTTCGCGAATACAAATATCTAGACCTGGACTGAAGTCCAAAGGTTTTCATAAAATACTTTCTCTTAAGACAAAATCACTAGTTAATAAGCTCGCATCTTTCGCTAGTTATCATTCAATAGTAGCGAGTAATGCGGATTGTTCCATAACTCGTAGCTTGTGATGCCACTAATCCTCTTTGAGCGAACCTAATCCAGGTAGGGTTTGGGAATATATTTGTATTGTTAAATACGCGTAAATATTATATGTTTATCGCTGAACATAGTTTTAATAACCATGTCCAATTGCTTGTTCCTGCGCATCCACGCATTGAATAACACTGAAATATTATTTAAGAATTATTTGAATGGATTCAAGCTACAGTACGTATAAATTACGAAGTTCCTCTACAGTATCCTGTACCGCGTGTATGTATTCGATTGTCATTTATTGCCAAGTTACGATTCCACTTATTCCACATCCTTTACGACACACGCCCTTATTTGTTCAGTCTTCCACGAGAACTTTTTATGAATTCATAACATTTATTGCACTATCGCATTCCTTGAACTGGTAATTGCCTGCTAATAATTTTCCCCATATCTTAAGCATTTCTTTCCACAACTATCGAAATTTATTCCATGAAATTGCTATGAATAGCTCCGAAGTCCTGCGTAAGAATTCCGCATTATAATCCAAACAGCAATGTCTGATCCGCAATTTCGTGTTTGGAATTCCCTCTAACAGTGCAGCAAATAAATTCCCGACTTTCCCAAATTCATTACTCTTTACCAAGGTCAAGACTAAGCAACCCATTCTACTCAGTTCCTGCCCCAACCATAAACTCTATTCGTAAATCATTAAATACCTTTCCCCAGACAGAGCATTCCCAACCAACGAGTGTCCTGCCTGTTTTGCCGCAATGACTGTAATTAACTGCATTGAAATTATAGTAGGTAGGCAAACAATTCCTCTTACATAAAAGGCAAATAATACCCCGTGTCCTGGTATCCTTCATTCGCAATTTTCACGTTCCAATTCTTTTCTACAGCTTAACAGAGCGCGCATGTCGTTCACAACTATGACAACCATTAAACAAAACACGAAAAAAAAAAATTAAAGGAGAGAATTCACTTCAGTTGAGGACATCAAAGAGTATTCTAGATGAATAGATAGATTCACCTATAGCGCTTTTCATGCAATATTACGAACCCCATCTTCTATAGATGACCTTTACTGCCTTTAAGCTAAACAAAAAAAAAACGAAAAGGGTTTGGTCTATGTTGATGCTTATGGCATGCAAGGCTAGCATGTTATATCGTTGTGGTGGAACGAGGTTATTGACATTCCGCTGCGGTGTTCCTGACCCAGAAATAATAAATTCTCTTTGAAATTGCACACGTAGATACACATACTAGGGAGACACAGTCTAAACAAGGGGCATTTTATACTCCCGCTGCCATACCATATGGTCGTATGGATTTGAATATGCTTCTGAGAACTAGGTTTACCTAGTTCATCAATGCCAATGGGTATGTTCTGGTTTAGTAGGATGAGGATGTGTTTAAGTGAGACCATCAACGCCGAATCTATCAAATCTGCTTTTTCCCATTCGTCATTATTCGACCCTTTTTGCACTTGTAATCGATTCTATCCCTGTCACAGTTGTCATTCCACTTGGAATAGCACCCTAAGTTGCCACCCTACCTCAGATGAAATATATTCATGTGTTGACTTATGGATTATCTCACTGCTTAAGGTAGACTATCGTTGGTTAGTGGTTTAATTTGTATTTCCTTGATGGCCCTCGATACCACAACAATCCGAAGAAAAAATTGAGAGGTTCACCAAAATTGGATATCGTGGGACTAAGTTATATGCTAGTCGATGCGGGTGGATGTAGCTAGATGCTCATGGAGATCCTTATACTCAAACGTTTTGAAGAATTTGGTAACGAAGTTGTCCATCAGGTCAATGAAAGAAGCTGAAAATGTCTGCAGCGAGTTTCAGGGCAGATTGATAGCCTGATGCTTCCGCATGCAGATGTACCGACAAAATGTACCAACTTATCGCTTACTTCAGGGGCCAACTTCAAGGATTCAGAAAAACTAGTATTTTTTACCGACCGGCTTGAAGGTGAATAGGATGACTCAGAAGCAATTGCTCCGAACGAGATCTAAAGCACATACCCCCATGTGGCATTCAATTTTCTGTCTTCTGAGATAGTCATTCGAAAAGTTGGCTCTTAGACGATTTTTTCTTAGAAAATTCGGCTCTCAGATGATTTTTTTAATGCCAAAAAGACTTGACCTCAGACAGTCGATTACTACCTATCGGAGTTGCCCATCGCAAACCATAACTGCTTTTACTGGAACGAAGCCGAAAACGTTTACTACAGACTATGTAGTTCGATGTGTGGTTACGGACGAGCCCATTAAACACATCAAAGCATCCTTTAATCGCTTTAAGGTCCTTAGTGCTAGTACGGAACATAGCTGACTATTACATTACACTACTATAAGTCAATTGCTGTCAAACCGAAGGACACTTTTCACTACTAGCTTATCACTTACATACATTCCAACAACTGACTCTCTGCCAAACACTCTCGACAGCCTCTAAGTCTGCTTGCAATAATGCGTACGCGGATAATGTTGCTATATCATCCGTCGGATTAGGCGTGGAAACGATCTACTGTAATGCGCAGACTGATTAAGACATAACAGATGAATGGTGTACTACGAATAAGGGTTACGGTCATAGTAAAGTCCTAAAGACGGTACCAAGCAACCTGGTTGCGTCTTCAACTAATTTTAAAACCCCAACTCTAGATTTCAGAAAACGTTGATCTGTCATTTTTCCAATAAGGGCGGAATGAGCAAATGATATCAAGACCAGATATTGGCAGAATTGTGGCCGTTAGCACGGGCCACTGGTCAATAGGAGACCATGCAGCCAAGCCTGGCATCCCCCACAACATCTTCCGCCGCAGCTGCAGAGATCTTAACGAAAAAGAATATCTTCTTCACTTTCTTTGCAGGTGTTCGGCCCTAGCGGGAACCCGACAACGTACTCTAGGTAAATCCTTCTTCGACGACCTGAGAGAGCTATCTGACAGATGGATTGGAGCCCTCACCCTCTACCTGAACTCCACAGGATGGGTGTAGTATATCTCTCACCTGAAGCGTAAAGAACATTTTTACAACCAGGTAAAAACGGCGCATTCTAGCGCTAATTGTATTTCAAATTAAAGAAACAGCCACCTCTACCTACCTGCCTACCTACGAATAAGGGTTCCGGTTAATTTAATCAAAAATGGGATTATATATATTATTTCGAGAGATCCCGAATCAGACCACAGTTATGGGTCCTTTTTCGTCTGCCTTCCACGATCCATCTTAGCCTGAGAGACTCTCTGGATTTCTCCACAGTTCTTCTCTGGCTTTGATTCCTCATGTCAACGTTAGCATCTGTTTAACTGAAATCTGCTTCATCTTCTGGGTTTCTACCCAGTTGCGTCCCAAAATCTCTCTTCTTCTGCGCTAGCTAATGCCGAACAATGACAGAGTATATGTGCCGCTGTCTCAATTTCCTTCAGACATAGTTCACAGATATCCTCATTTTCTTTAGGCGATACCCAAAATATCCATGACCTGTAGACAATGCTACCACCCATTTCAGTGCTCTTCGCTCCAAGCTTAGAACTTTCCTATGAGTGTAGCCAGTCAACCCTTTAATAGCCATTTTGTCCTACCTACAACCTTCTACGGTTGACCACCTTCTCTGGTGTTCCGTAGCGATCGAGTTGTTAATCAGGTGCTCCACCATTCCTCTGCCAATTCCAGCAAATGTTTCCGGGCCAAAGACTCCCAAGGTTGACCCTTGCTTTGCTAGAGAGTTCGCCTTTTCATTACGTCATTTCCAAATGAGCACTCATTGAGTTTATGAACACATTCCATTGCCAGGGATGTATTTATATCTGTTTGCTCCATGATTGCCCAGTGCTATAGTAATATTTTTACCAACAACTTGACCTTCTATCAGGTGTTCCAACGCATGTAACAGAGCAATCATCTCGGCTTGATAGACTTAGGTATATTCCCCAGACTAACATGACAGGCTAGTTCTAGTTCTTCTGAAAAGATACCTTTCCCCTGCTCTGCCATCCTCCATGGACCCATCCGTAAATATGGTTATATCACCAATTTTCTTATCCGGAGGTGTTCCATCCTCGGTAAGAGTTTTGTGATACCTTCCTTCCACACACTCTCTTCATTCTGTCCATGGGCATATTCAGCGCCCTGATCTCAATTTTCACGAGATCCAGGATTTTCCTATGCCCCTAGATGAAACCGCGTCAGTGCCAGTTGTTATCCCGGTGCAGACGAAAAAAAGGTGATTACCTGTTGACGAAAAGGAGAAGTTTATCGATTAGATGCCCTCCCCTACAATTCCTAATAAAGCGAAGTACATCCGTAAACGCATTACGTACCGAAAATGTAGCTTTGGATCTATGCGGGAATAATAAGCAAAGACAATGCAAGACAGTTCGTCTAAATACATATGTCATTTGAATAGTTTTTCTCGGCTAGACCGAGAATTTTCGTCTAAAAAGTCTGCTTACATGTGTGCATGTGTCGTTGGAAGTATTTTAAAGCAATCTTCATCATAGAATATGCGGTTGGGCTACCGGGTAACGAAATTGCAGATGAACTGGCATGGAAAGGAGCAACTGACAGAGAACTGAATCCCAAACAGAAAATAAGGGTCCCTCCGACAACTATTGAAATGATAATCAATGTGCAGATGCGGCAGGAGTTCTGTAGTCAAAGACCCGGGTAACAAAACAGCAAAACGAGCATTAAAGCAAGCAGAACACAGTTGTTGTTTCAGTTTCCCCGAGTCTGAACCAAAGTTTGTTGAGATTGATGTACCCTGTTCCATGCCTTTGTTCAGACTCGGACTAGCTGAAACAACAACATCTACCAAGTCTGAGGAGGTGGAGGAAAGTATAGAACACTTCCTCTGTTAGTGCTCTGCAACAGCGATATTAAGACTGACGATATTGGGATCCTCAACGAAACCGAACACATCAGTAAGAAAGGAATCGACGTCTTGTCTTGTAGCATTAGAGTTCACATTGTACCCTGTAAACATGACCTATTGGGTCGATAGTCCGCTAACAACATGAGAAATTGTATACATATGCCCCGAATTAACCCTAGATCTTGTGTGTTTCTACATTTAACCCGATTGGCCAGATTTCTGAGGGTTTCCGGTAGACATTTCACATTTACAGCCAACTTGACACGTGACCAAAAAAGATCGCCCCACATGCGGAACGTAGATCATCTATATAAGGTTTTAGCGACTTGCATACTATGCAGTGACGAATTCAGCTATCAAATAATGATCACTTCCGAAATCGTCAAAGGAAATGTGTTCAGAAGCTTCATCTATGAAGTCTGTGGTCTTATATTGGTACTAAGCTAGCCGTACCTACGCACACGTTTTTCTGCGTCAATGCATAATCAGATCTACAGACAGACACGCTGTCAACAAGAATAACCTCTCGTCTCTAACTTTTGGGGAAAACATTTACCACCACTTCAGATTTTGTTTTGAAAGATGACCTCGGGAATTTCACTACACAAGCTCACTTATAGAAAGAGATCCCAAGTGTGAATGTAGGGAAAACTAAATATTTGTGGGAATACTTACTTACTTAGGGGACGCCACAGTCCGGGCCTCAACCCCAACCTGAACCTGAACCGACAAGCCTTTCAGTTAGCCTGGTCCTTAGCTTACTTCCTCCAGCTGCACACCCTAAGTTGGTTCAAGTCACCTACTACTTGTGCCACCTTAGGCGAGCCCATCCTCTACTCTATTGTGCTTCCGAGTTAGATTCAAAGACTCTGCGGCCGGAGCATTAGTGCCCATCATTCACTCTGCGACTTAATCCACTGATGAGCAGTTTTATTGACTAAATCGAGGTCGGTGTACAGCTTGTAAGCTTTGTGGTTAAATTTTCTTCCTCATAGTCAACGCAAATGGGACCGAATATCTTACGAAATTTTTTTTCACAAAACGACCGAGGGAATCTTTATCTGCTTTCGACGGTTTCCATGCCTTAGAATCTGCTTATTTGTACGGGATAAGGCCTTACTACTCAATTGTCTTCTCAGCCCAATGAAACAACGATTGGCAAGGGTTATTCCTCGCTTTACTTCTGATGAGATGTTGTTTTCAGAAATTATAGCAGAGTCTAAAACACCTTGTCTGAAACCCTTTTTTGACCTGACACCAAAGGTCTCAATGAGGTCATTAGCGACCTTGATATAACAGCGAGCCGTCATCCTGCACAGATGAATGAGTTTGGCGGCGATGCCAAAACTAGACGTGGCATAGTATACATAGCTCGTCTCAATAAACGCTGTCATATCCATTTGGACTTCTCCAGGATCTACCGATGTGTGAAAATTTGATCGAATGTGGACTTTCCTGACCTAAAACCGCAAAAGGGTTGTTGACGAAGGGTTTCAGGCTTTCACAAAATGTAGAGGATACATATAATTTCAGCAGTTGAGTTGCTCTGCTTTCTAATGGATCTGTGAGAATAGTGGATTTCTATCTCATCTATGTACCGAAATTCCTAAATGCTCGTAGATTTAAGGCAACAGATACCTCGACACAGATTAAGTTTTTGAACACGTGCTCTGCCTTGATATAGTCTTTTCTGTGATACCCATTTTTTTCATGCATGATTTTTATCTTGCGACTATTTGTTTAGGGGTCCTTGGTGCTGCAATTCATGCAAAGACTACTCATTTGCAATTTGCGAGGGGAGTTAGTTATAATGGCCAAGTCAACCGAAACCAAGACCATAGCATTCAAAGTAGCAAAAAAGCATTAGGTAGGCTATGCAGCCTTGGGGTACACCTGCTGATGTTCGATCCCTTTAATATCACTGCATCAGTCGACGCTAAGGAATTGGTGTGTAGTACTGTTGTAAAGAACTTGTGTCTTTACAGTCCCCATTGCTAGTTGCAGCTATTCTGTGCGTGAACGATACTTTTCTTCAGGCACATACAGGTCACCATCAACCTACATACCTGCATCTAAGCAAGTTTTATTGAAAGCATTTACGACCTTACTGCAGTAGACAATTGTCATACATACACTTATCTAGGTCTCTTGGCTCCTTGAAATTACCATTGGACATCGTTAATCAGGTCTTTGTTGCACTGTATCTATATGTATCTCATACATCTTTTGTAATCGTTTCCCTCTTCCACCCGCGGTCAAATCCAAAGACATTTGCACTTGTTTACCCGAGAGCAGTGAAACCCCCTTGACATTAGCATAATATAACAATTTGACTGACCAAACCACATCGAGTTGCGTTTTCTAAAAATAAAAGATAATTAATCCACTTACTGCTCGTATACCAAACATTTCTAATTCCTTCCGAGGTCTATGGTAAAATTCGCAATGGTTAGCGTACACTATGCGTAGCCTTGAAAGAAGTCAAGGTCCGCAATGCGACACACCATATTCCGTCGAATAGTGTGTGTACGGTTCCACACTTTACTACAAGATATTAAACTCACAGAGAGTGCTGTTTATACGTGCTTGACGCCAAAACATGTTTCTGACGCACACTCCGCGCTCTCCAAAAACGCTCGTGACAATTTCTGCATAAATCAAAACTGCAAATTGAGTTCCCGTCCACAAGAAGTTGTATTACTGGCTTCTTGCTAAATTAGATATGTGATATAAAATATTCATGGAGATTTGGATTCGGATTCCGTAACAGAAATGGAGAAAACAACGATTGTAAGCAATCGATGCGGAACACCAAGTTAGTGGTCACTATGGAGCTATTTTGCCAACGTGTAGAATGTGGATTGTGTGCCATGGGTGGTGGAACAGGCTAATGGCTTGGGTGTGTTAAGCTTTTATCCTTGACCGATATAATTGTCCTGGGCTGTTTGGCAATTCCATATCTTTGCATTTTAAATTCACAACAAATACTCGTATTGTACCAGTGGCTCGGTGGAAAACTCTCCAATTCAAATATCCGTATGTGGGGAATAATGCTGGGTAATTTGTTGGTTGGCTTGAGGAAAGCGTGAGGAGATTTCTCTGTGAAGGCCTAGGGGCGTGAGTCATGGTAAATGGAAATGAGACTTTTATATTATGTAGATGGAGTGGCAAAAATGGAGGTGTGGAAAGAGAAAGGATGGAACTAGGGTGGTACATGTGCGCTTAGATTTGCATAAAACAGAAGTTTGAGTGGCCTATGTATCTATGAATATGAAATTAAGGCTCGCAGTGTGGTTCAGTAATTAGAAGCTGTTATTTGCGTTCAGTTTCAGTTTATTTGTGTGGTAGCATAGAGCGCTTTGTTGAACTGCAGAATTCTTTTTCTAGAGTGTCCATAGCTTCCTAGTTACTGCAGAAGATACTGAAGCACTTTATCTATTTTGATTCCCTCTAAGAATTTTCTGCTTTGTGTTTAAGATTTGATGGAGAATTGGTCTGAAATTGGTCTGTTCCGAGCCTTTTCATTACGCGGCATCCCATTGTGGCCCACAACTCTGTAGAGCTTGCTATTTTCTGCGTGGAAAAAACTCGTCGCGAGTACTACAAACAACTTAATTTCTATGGCAAAAATCGTTTTTATTGCTGACTGTCGCCAAAGAACAATATCTTTCCATTGTATTGCCCTCATTGTAGCTTCTTGGATGGCCATTTTGACTGTTAAAATACGCGCTTGGAAAGCACTACCGTAATGCGGAAATATCATTGCTTCCCACAATCCAAACGATGCGGAGAAGATTCCTACTCATGTATCCATCTTAAGTCCATCAGTGCAGATGCAGAATGGTCGAAGCAAGTCTTTGAAAATTGCCATGTAATCCATACTAACAAGGATATCCAGGAATAGGTGTAGAATTTCAGCATGTTCCGCCAGATTAGACTTAAATTCTTAAAATTAGCTCAGTTGTATTGCATTTATTGCTGTGGATTCTTGCCAAAGGTAAGGGATTAAAAAGGGTCGCAAGTCCTACTTTTTGTGTAGAACTACACCAAACCCCGTCACCGATGCACGGCATACATTAGGTGTACCAATCCCTGCTTGCAAGCTTAAATTTAACCTGAATGCTATCGAGAGAACAAATTTAGAATGGACAAGTGGTTTAGTATGTTTCGCGACAAAACAGACTTTGCCAAGATGAGATCTAAAACGCTCTAGGAAATCAATTTCTCTATACGGAGAGGTGTCATCACTGGGCACTGTCTGATAGGCAAGCACTCCACAAAGCTTGGCGTATATTCCAACAACTTTAGCTGCATGGAAGAAGAAAAAAAAGAGACCATCCATCATCTTCTTGGTGCCTACCCAGCTCTCTTACAAAGAAACGTAGAGAAATTTGTCCATGATCCCTGTGGTATCACAATGGACTTATCTGTGGTCTAAGTGTGTTGGCGATAGCCACCTCATCCTAAACCTAACCTTCCATTGAAGCCTAATTATGTCATTCTTTGAACTTAAATCATTATCTTAAGATTGGTGGCTTTACCATTAACCTTGGTGGGCGCCGTGGCTCAAGTGGTTTTCTTTTTTTTCCTCTTGTACTACCCTTGCCCGCATGGCATCGACACTGCGGCCCAAAAGGTCTATTGTATCGAGGGGTTGCAGTTAATCCAAGAGACGTACTACCTCCCTAATGAAGGTAAATAAATCCTCCGTAGTGGATCTATTCAGTTCCACTGAAGTAAGTATCTCCTTGTAGAGAGTACGTTTCCTTAGCCAGAGCAGTGCCGGGCATTCGCAGAGAATGTGTTCGGGTGTTTCATCTCCTCGAGGCAGAATCGACAATCCGTATCCTGGCACAGATTCATCTTGTTAAGGTGGTATCTCAGGCCGCAGTGGCCAGTTAGGAAGCTTGCTAATTTCCTAATGCTTTCCTTATCTAATTTAAGGATTTCCTTATAGGCTTAATAATGGTCAAGACAAAGTTGGTGTTCCCAGTCGTTAATTTGCCCTAAGGCAGAAGCCCAATTGACTCTGCAATACGGTTCTGGTCCTATGAATGCGGATTCTGATCCAGTTCGCGGATTCTAGCTAGTTCATCCGCCGATGAACCTTGGTGACCAGGTGCCCATCTAAGTTTAACCTTATTTTGTCTGACCAGGGTCTGTAAGGCAGCGTAGCAGCATTTAACTGTCAGGGAGTTTATCTAATTAGAGGACAGCGCTAGCAGTGCTGCTTTAATATCCGAAATACCCTTTTGGATATTAGGTCGGCGCAGATCTCAATGGCATGGACTTCTGCCTGGAATACCGTGGGAAACTTTCCCATGAGTATCGACAGTTTGGTGTTCGTCCAAAGACGCCAGCTCCAACTCCAGAATCCATTTTCGATCCGTCTGTGTGGCTCAAGTGGTTAGTGCGTTGGATCGCTGAGCGGGAGGATCGACAGAGAACACCAAACATTTTTTCACGGTCCCACCTCTCGCGAATGTCTGACAAATGTCCGAAAGTAATAACTGTCAATAGAAAGCTTCTCAATTTGCCTTTCGGATATGGCTCTAAACTGTAGGTCCCTTCCATTTGTGTGAAAAGTATAAGACGCACAACACGAGTGGTCGCGAGAAGCTAGGCCCTGGACCACATACGCCTGTTGCGCCAAGTATTTGTATTTTATAATCCTTCTTGCTCTTACGTATATTATATTCTCAGCTCAGCTTCTCAGCGGTTACTGTCAATTTACTGCATTGGGAACTGCAGTTTAACTTATAAAGATTTGGAGCAACAGATCGCGTGTGATCCAGGACTTCTCGCGCAACTTCTCGCGACCATTCCTGTTGTGCCTTCTATATTTTTTTCACTCAAATGCAAGGGGCCTACAGTTTACTGTCATATCCGAACGGCAGGCTGCAGTATGCAACTTCATTTAGATAAGTAAGGTCCATTGTAGATATTACCACAAAATCAACATCTCCCAAGAGCTACCCGTTGAGGACCTAGTGATGGATAGTTTGAAGAAGTAGGCTCCTAAATGCAGTTTCCTATGAGCGGAGAGGGCTTCGTATACACAAAGAAGATGTTGTATGGTTTCTTCCTCTTTTTTATCCACGCAGCTTCTGCAGAATGCGTTAGCGAAGAGGCCCACCCTGGTGGTGTGCCTAACTATAGTGCAGTATCCTGTAACCACACCTACTATGTTGAAAATGAGCTCCCTTTTTCGTCTAATGAGAAAGTTGGAGCGTTTCTGATTCAGTTTGGGCCAGATCAGAAGCAGGTAGTACCATTTCCCCATCTGCGATTGAAACTGTTAATTGCATTGAGCTTGAGTAGCGATTTAACTGCAGCGAAAAGCATAACGAGATTCGCCTTATGCGGAAAAATCGATAGGAATGTACCCGGCACTCAAATGAGGTGGACATTGGATTATTCAGGCACCCCATGAAAAGACAGCCGACAATTAAGGGAGGTTCCTGAGTTAAAGGTGACGGATTCCAAAAATTAGACCGAGGCTTGTCTGTCAGTAGATATGACGATATCCCGCTTAGATACCACACTGTGCTTAATCCACGACAAGGCTTCCTTTATCGCTATGATTTTCGCGTGGAAGATGCTACATTTATTTGGAAAGCGAAAAGAGATTTTTAAGTTGTAAAGGGTCTTCCAATAGGGACTTCCGAACTTTGATAGTTGATAGCGGCCATATTGTTGAAGCTACATCTGTCAAATTGGCTGTCATTTATTCAGCATGTTTTGCCAAATAACCATGGACGGATATAGCGTTCAGCAACACGTGCAAATAATAAAATTGTTTTATCAAAATGGGTGTTATGTTCGGGCAACGTTCCGCGCGCTTCGCCCATTTTTCGGTCGCCATGGATAAATTTTAGTCCACGCACTGGTTCAGTAAACGATCAACCAACATTCTTTAGTCGACGAAACGCAAGATCTGCCGAAAACATCGCCGCTGTCCGCCGCTGTGTGCGGGAGAATCCGAGGCAGTCGTTTTCGCGTCGCTCACAAGAACTCGGCCTTTCGCAGACCACAACTTGGCGAATTTTGCGTCGGGATTTGGGCCTGCCCCCGTACAAAATTCAACTGACCCAGGAGCTGAAGGTAAACGACCATGGACAACGACGTGTGTTCGCTGAATGGGTTCTGGAGCGGTTGGAAACTGACCCTAATTTTCATCGAAAAAACATCTTCAGCGATGAGGCCCACTTCTGGATGAATGGGTACGTCAACAAACAAAATTGTCGAATTTGGGACGATACCAATCCACATGAGATCCAAGGGCGTCCAATGCATCCCGAAAAAGTTACTGGTTTGGTGTGGATTTTGGGCTGGCGGCGTCATCGGTCCATATTTCTTTGAGAACGACGTTGGCCAGGCCATCACCGTCAACGGCGAGCGCTATAGGTCGATGATTACCAACTTCTTTTGGCCTGAATTGGATAATATGGACACCAACGACATGTGGTTTCAATAGAATGGCGCTACGTGCCACACAGCTCACGCCACATTGGAAATTCTGCGCGAGCGATTCGAGGGCATGGTCATCTCACGTGGAGGTGATGTGAACTGGCCACCGAGATCGTGCGATTTGACATCATAAGACTTTTACTTGTGGGGTTTTCTGAAGTCGTAGGTCTACGCGAATAAGCCACAAACCACAGCGGCCCTCAAAGCCAACATAACCCATGCCATCGGTCAAATTCAGCCTGATTTATGCGCCAGAGTCATGGAAAGTTGGACATTTCGGATGCGCGCCACCCAGAGAAACCGCGGCTTACATTTGAACGATGTTACATTCCATACATAATGGCATCGATAGGCCGTTCAAACGAATAAAAAATTTCGAAGATATCTCACACACACTTTGTTTTATTTAAATTTAAAGATAGGAAGCGCTTAATGAAAGACCCTTTAGTCATTGGAGAATATTCGTACGAAAAATAGGTTGCAAAAAACAGGTACATAGACCTCCACAGTCCTAATTGGGATATTTACACACAATATTTGTAATTTGAGTAGATGAGTACGACACTCAACACACTTGAGACAGACTCTATCGACGTTTTGTACATATTATATAAGGTACTTCCATTCCCCTGAATAAGTTTTAAAATACAATAACTGACGTTGAATTTGAGCCTCGCTTTTCTCAATACGTAAGGGGCCAGCGGTATTCCCACGTCCATTTCCAATTATAACGAGAGATTGAGTGCTCTTGGATTACAAATTTTTAGAAAAATTTTTCACTCAAATGGTTCTTCTGTGCCTAACAGAATACGACGGCTCTAGCAGGATGACTGCTTGGTGAAGTGTCATTCATCTTGAGAGGTATCTATTTCCAAATGACCTACCTGGCCTAAAATAACTTCTTATTTGCAAAAATTCTTATTCGTTTGAGAGACCGAGACCGGTGTTGCTTCCCTTGAACCAAAAACGTTGAGTCAATCATGGCGGCATATTGTCTACATCAGTGATAGAAATCGTAAAACCACTTGGATAGCTAATTTCTGTCTTATCTGAAGCAATTTCTACGGACAGAGAATATTTGCAACGCAGTGTGAGTTAATTGTATCTGTATACCTTCTGAAAACTTTCCATTATTGCCACTGGTGACCACCAAGGGAAGCTTAATTTGGTTAAAGCTTGATACACTCCTCGCCCAATCCATGGTTTCCGCAGTTCCCAGTTGTTCCACCCCAATATTCACTCAAGTATGAAAATACTTTTTTCGTACTTGGACATCCAAATTGTTCCCCTTAGAGGTGGTACAAGAGCTTCCAAACTACGAGTAGGTTATGTAACTACTGTCGCGTGCACATTGGTAGACATGACTTTGCATTGTGACGTAATTTAAGACGTTTTTCGACTATGAAAGCCTTCAGTCTATTGAAGTGCAACGAATACCTTTCGAAATAGCTGTTAATGCGGTGCATTAACTTTTATTGATTAAAATCAATTCGTATCTTAATTTTCACAGTAGGGTCGAATAGGTAGACTACGTTGCGTCAGGAGCGAAAATAAGCCGCTTGGATGAACACTGGGATGCTGTTCAAAAAATGTGGGGACTGGGGCAGTCACTAAAAGAGCACGCGGATATCTGCTGATCTAGACATATTTTACTTACAGATCTAATTGCCATAGGCTCCGCAGTAGACAGATATGAACACGAATCCCAGAATCGTTGGACGAGAAAAAAGGTGCATAGTAATAGAAGAGTCGAAGTATAAAACAAGTGCAACAACAAGGTGGAGAAAGCCTAAGTTGTTCGTTGGGGATCTCGGATGAGGATTAACTCAACAGATGAAAGGAGGTTAGTCAGGAATACCTACATATGACTCTGAAGCAATAAACTCGCAAATATGTACGTACCGTCTCTCTGTCTCTCTCAGCAACACAGAGATCGTAGTCATGGACAAAGTTTTCTAAAAAAAAAAAAAAACAAAGCAATAAGGTTGAGGGCGTCTGTATTTACCGACCTCTTACATGCAGCGCTAAACACATCAAAAGAACTGCGGAAAAAGCATGGAAAAGTGAAAGTAAGTATAATGATGATCAAGCTCTCTGAAAAGACTAACCTTATGGAATTTTCGAAGTGGAGAGAGATACTCGTGGGAGTTGTAATGGGAAAAGTCAAAGAACATCTTGATGCCGAAAGACTCCACTCAGGATCCTTCTACTTTGATCATAGAAACAGTCTGCCAATCATCACTAATGCATATGTCCAGTACAGTCTCCCGCTCTATCTTCGCTACTGGTTTAGTAAAGTTTTTTGACCATTTATACAGCGACTTTATCTGCAGAGATATAGCTGCAAGACCGAAAGTTCAAAGTTTCGTATTTTGACAGCCTACCACAGGGTTGCATACTAATACCTTTGTTCATTCTGGTCTTGATAAGTAACATAGATTATGACAGCTATTATTTCTTTACTTTTCCTGCTTTCTCTATTTTGCATTCAAAATTAAAACCAACCATGGAACCGAATTGAATGTGAAAAGAGAATTGAGAAACTTAAGTCTACGTTCAATTGCATGTTGTCAAGCAATCTGAAAAAGCAAGTCTGTAGCATAAAAACCAAGCTCACGGCTAGGATAGGCTGGCTAAATGTGTCAGTACACAGATCAGAAGAGGACCTTTGTGATACCATGAATCTATCCACTAGTCTATTCACGGACTAATTAAACCAACTGGAGCTCTTAATGCAGCGGGGAAGGCTCATGAAGCCTATAGATGCCGGTTCGCTAAGGTCATTGAAGAAAAGAAACCCTTAATGGAGCAATTCTCTTTGGGATAAATTCTGACAGGTGCAAAGGAGATGTGGTTTCCTCAACCTCTTAATCCCTGCAATTACTGCAGAAGACATTTACAAACGGTCTGGTCTTTCAGCATGTTGGCCTGTCAAACAGTGTTCCGTGAGGAAACCGATTACATCGCTTATCTGTGATCGCCTTAGTATATATAACCCGACATTACGTTGGTTACCCAGTTAAGGGCCAGTACTATCTGTATCTACTATTACTATCAAACTGCAATACGTGACCAAAAACATTTCTTCTTACCGTCTTGCCTGGTTTAAGTATTACTTGGAAGATCAGCTTCAAATAAAAACGGGTTAGGAACCCACAGACATAGCGATACAAGTGAAAATAAATTTCTTACAGCTTCTGGTGCGGATGATAGTTCTGTTGCAAAGTATTTCGTTCAATGGAAGCCACTTAGGTCCTTGGCCATAGCTAACATGACTCAGAATCGTAGAGGAGCAATTCAGGTCTTTAGTAATCCTAGCGGCTTCGAAGTAATGTTATAAGTTTTACTCAAAAGTGAATACAGTATGTTGACACCTTTATAAGAAAAATGTATGAATTTACTTGTTTTAAATTGACTTGCAGTAAAGTACGTGACCAAGCCTACTGCCCCAAGTTCAGAAACCAAAGACGGATTTGGTGCCGGTGTTTTCTCAGATAGGCTTAATCTTAAGCTCTCTTTCCGTCTTCCAAATCATTGTAGCGTGTTCCAGGTGGAAATAATGGCGATCAGAGAAGCCCTATCTTGGCTTAAGAAAAACGTGATATCTGTTAGAGATATCCGCATCTTTTCAGACATCCAGGCAGCAATCAAATCCCTGGAATCGACCTCTATAAATCCTTAAGTAGCTCTAGACTGCCGTTCGTCTCTTGTGGAGATGGCTGAGCAGTTCAACATTCACCTGTGTTGGTTGCCGGGGCGTAGAGACATTCCAGGGAATTTTAAGGCCTATGAACTCGCCAGAATAGGAACAACTACAGCACCTTAGGTATTCCAATTGCTACTCGCAAACTTAAACTTAAGCTGGATGCTGTCGAGAGTACAAGTCTTAGCTGGACAAGGGGATCAACATGTCTAGCGACAAAACAGATTTGGTCGAAGCTGGATCTAAAACGCTCTAAAAATTTGATTTCTCTCAATAGATTGCATATCGGCACCACAATAGGTGTCATCACTGGACACCGTCTAATAGGCAAGCATGCTACTAGGCTAGGCCTCCTTGCAAACGACTTTTGTAGAAGCTGCATGGATGAAGAAGAGGAGGAAACTATTCCTCACCTTCTTTGTTTCTACCCACCTCTCTCTCGTAGAAGGAAACTCCACTAAGGAGCTCCCTATTATAATGATATAGGCGACCTGATGAATATTGACATCAAGAGCCTCCTACGCTTCATAAGAAGCTCCAAATGGTTTTAATGAGTAGGTAGAGAGAAACTTTCTCCTATGATCCACGTTGTATCACAATGGACCTACCATTGGTCTAAGTGTGTTGGCGACTCCTGGCTGGCAGCCACTTCAACCTAACAGCCCCAAGTTGGCAGAATTTGGATTTTTTTCAAATTCTCACTATTGAGGCCCCCTTGTGCGTTGTACCATTCGAAGGCCATCGGAAAATCTCTAAAACTTGTCTGGTACCCAAAACTTTATCTTCTCTTGCGCTTCACTGACTTTTTTTGGTTAATGTACCGAAACCCGAAACCAAAGAGAACCACACAATTTTCATTTCTGGGTTCGGCACCGTTTTCTAATACTCATATTGGACCATGCGTATCGACTATTCGGTCCCTTCTTAACCCTAAGCAGTTTCGAGGCAAGATTTGTTTTTCCGCAACCCCCATTGGGCCAACAATTATACTAAGTACAAGTTTGGTGAAACCACCTCTAAACACATAAATCTGCTTCCAGCCAGATTTTCACTTAAAAATAAATATTGTCTAAGAGCAAATAACCGTGAGTACAACGAAAATAGCCCACTTGAGGTAATGTAAATAGTTTACATTTAACCTCATTAAAAATTAATTAAATGCACTTGAGTGGTATTGGCAAGAACCCCAAATCAAAGGCAAAGTATATATAAATACGAAGTTTACTTCCATGGCGCTATAATTAAATTTTAAATAGATACGAGTACCACATTCCAAGAACGTGCTTGAAAAAGCCTATACGGAAGGTCTTGAGAGGTGGAAGAAAATAATTATTATTAATTGCTTGGATGACAAATGGAATATGAAGTTGTACTTCAATAATTGAACGGCGCTTCTAATAATAGATACTTGAAATAAATAAACAGATGTGAGCAGTACTCGATGAGAACTTATCACATTTCTGAGAACGTACATACATATGTATGTCATTAAGTGCAAAAATGGAGGAAATAAGTGAATCATCGTTTCCCTGTGGTGCTCGCTAGATAGCTATCAAACTTGATGGTGAACTAACGATGAGCGTTTGTCGAGTCTGGTGGCACATACGTATCGCAGCATTCGGATATGCGCAAGCGTATCCAGAAAGAGGACGGTGACAGGGGAATTCCACCGACGGTAGACACCTTATGCGAGTTTCTCCAGAGTGACTCAGTATTGGAAAAGAGTTAGTGGAGATGAGCCTTTCATGGGCAGCATCCATAAGCGCGTAGCGTGTTACTGGTTTCAGTGAATTCCGGTTCCCGTCCAGGGGTAACAAGGAAGGATCTAGTCTTCCAGCTTGGCGATCGCCCTGAGGGGTAACGACAGTGCCTATTAAATTGTGGATTCGTCATTAGAGGCAGACTTAAGCAGCACGTCTGGAGTTTCTGCCATGTGCACGAGCACTTCATTGCTCTTCGGCTCTAGGAAAAATTCGCCAAGATGAACCTCATATGCGTTCACACCTCCCACGAGGATATCGATGACGCAACTTAAGACTTATGTATGTACATGGGCAATGCCGACAAGACGTTAAAATTGTCTGAGGTGACTTTAACGCACAGCTGAAGAAGGGGGATATTTTCGGTCGATAGCGTGGTAAGAAAACACGACCGCACGAATTCACATCCAGCAACGGATTCAGGTTAGTGGACTTCGCAGCAAGTCGAATAGCTGTCGTAGCTTGTACGCTGTTCCATTAATATAAAACGCACAATGAGGTCGGAAAATGGTGAACAAAGTGGATCGTATTGCTATCGACTCAGCGCACTCGTCCAGTTTTCGGGATGTCCAGATGGTCTAAAAGGCCGACGAAGACTGAAGTTGCACCAAGCCAATTATTCGGATACCCAAAGCAGACTTTAACGGGCTTTGAGGAAGTTCGACATCTACCACCCTTGCCGAACGAGTGTCACCCAGTCTCCAGAAAAAAATAGATTTAGGCCAGAAAAGTCCATCATTCACTAAAAATATCCATAAACACAATCGATACCCACTACCTGTTCATCGATCGCATAGTTGCCTTTGTCAGCGTTGATAGAAATTAGTTGTACTGAGCCATGTCTAGTGTTTGTGCATGATGGAGAAGGCTAACTCTCGCCTTCATCAAAGACGTTAAGGACAAGAAAGGCAAGGTGGCGCGCTATCATGCGATTTCTTCAATATATTACGTATTATTTATAAGTATCTCCAACTCCTCGCTTACGCCGATGAGGTTGATATTGTTTTGAGAACTCAGCGGGCAATCAGTGGGGTATTTGCGAGTATTCAGGCAGATGCTGTTCCGCGGGGACGAGGAGCAATGGACAAATGTAATTTTAAGATAGTCAGGGACTTTATCTACATAGGTTCTACGATAAGGTTAGGTTTGGTTAGTTTGACGGTCCGCAAGGGAATACAGCCACATATAGACCAGTAAAGATCCTTTGTGATACCATGGATCAAACCAATTGGCCACTCAGTGACTAACAAAACCAACCGGAGCTTTTGAAAAAGCGATAGATGCGCATGACGCCAGATCGCCAAGGTCTTCAAGGAAGGGGGAACCTAGGTGGAGCATTCTCTTATTCGACAGAGCTGGGCAGTTACGTAGGAGGTCAAAGATACTTTCCTCCTTCTCCTTGTCCCTACAGCTTCTGCAGAAGTCGTTAGAAAAAGGCCAAGTCTTCTGGCGTGTTGGCCTATAAGACAGTGTCCAGCGAGAACACAGACAATGCGGCTGATCTGTGATCGCTTTAGTTTGACCAACTCGGCACTACGTTTATGATCTACCCTAGGCCAGATCTGTCTCGAAATGTGACTCGTTGAGCCGTTTTCCCATCTGAGGTTGGTCTTGCTAATAGCGTTCAACTTTAGTAGATGCTTACATGTAGCTAGGGTCATACCTAGGGATTGCCTATCAGGCAGAATCCTTAGAGTAGTACTCTGTTTTGCGAGCTCGTCTGCCCTGCAGTTGACTTGAATGTCTCTGTGGCCTGGCACCCAGCATAGGTGAATGTTGAACTGCTCTGTCATCTCCATAAGAGATAAACGGTAGTTGAGAGCGGCCTTCGAAGTAAAGGAGCACGATTCCAGGGACTTGATTGCCGCTTGGCTTGACGATAAACTCCGCTAAAAATATCAGTGACGAGATCAGGTTAAACCTCAACAAAAAAAAATAAGAACTCCTGGGAATTCGAAGTTTCGGGCTGTCATATGATGAGGCAAGAGGGACACTTCCTCTACGACCCAACCCTCCTCAGTCGTCAAACCCTCACTTGTTTCGTGTTCTCTGGGATTCGAACCTCGAACCTCGAACCTCCCGCTCAGTGATCCAACGCACTAACCACTTGCCGTGGCCCTCATCCACTTTTGATAAAATTCATGCCTATGCATACCATAGAGATGATTAAGGGATGATTAAGGTCTTAGAAAGGGTCGCTTTAGTTGTTCGAGAAAGGACAACGGTTGGCAAGAGTTATTCTTCGTTTGTTCTCAGCTCTGGTGACATTGTCTGTATGAAGTTAAGAAGACTGATACCTCTGTAGTTGGAGCAGTTCAGCGGGTCATCTTTTGTGAGGATCAGACATACGATGCTGAGGTTCGCATTTTACAGATAAGTCAGTGCATGCTTCTTACCAAGCCATCACATGCCGCCTTCAACAGTTTGGGATTCGGTTTGTCGTCGCAGTTTAACAATCTGCAGAAATGGTTCTTCCATATCCTCAGCATCGACTGCGTTTGTACTACGATATTCCATTGATCGTCCTTGCAGGCATCGGTTCGTGCCTTGCGAACCTCATTCCTGCAGTAGCATCTCTCTATTTACTCGATCGTGCGCTTCTCATGCCCCTTCTTTTTCCTTCTGAGAAGGCGGTGTTTGTCTCTCCTCTTGTGCTCGTAGAGCTCGCGAGCAGCTACAGTCCTTCTATGCAGCCCGCTTTATGTGCCTCTTGTTTAACTGCATGTGCTTTTGCCGGCATTTATCGTCAGACCAGGGGTTTCGTTATAAGCATTTTTAATAGCAAGACGAGATTGAGAACTGTTTCAATAACCACTATGGAAATTCCCCCACAATTGGTTTCCGATTATTTTAGGAAGGTTAGGTTAGGTTAGATAGGGTTATGAGGAAAACGTCATAAAACACTAGGCACCAGAATGGGCCCATCGCGATTCCTAGGGAACCTCCATAAAAAGCAGATGGAAACCTAAACACTTCCCCTGAAACACTTGATTTCCCTACAGAATTAAAATAGCCTGTTTTGGTTGATAGGACCTACCTCTTCTAGGTTGCTGAAAAAGTAGTTACCTAGGTATTTCCTACGATTTCGAGCTATTCCCTGGCATTCACATAGTATATGTGTGATGTCCTCTTCGACGCATATGTCGTTACAATATCTACATACATCTGTGTCTGTAAGGCCGAGAAGTCAGTGCCCGGTCAAGATTCCTACTGCTGTTCTTAGCTGAATTCAGTTTAGATTCAGAATTTCCCTAGTTCTTTTCCGGTCGAATTCTAGCCACAAAGCCTTGGATACCCTGTGACCTGCTGCGCTTGACTATCTTTGGTTGGCTGTTTTATATACTTTGCCTTTAATGGTAGCCTTAACTTCGCACGAAGATGGTTTGATATCCACGGCTTCGCCTACTGGCAATTCTCCTCCATGTCTTGCCAGTTCATCAGCAAGTTCATTCCCTTTTATACCGCAATGTCCTGGCACCCAGCATACATAGTTTTACGCGGTTCTGCGTGCATAATACCTTTAGACATTTAGAGGATAGAGCCAGTGCATCATTGCTGGTTTCAGGCCCCAGTTTTGCCAGCTGTTTGTTCTCTTGCATATAAATAGAGCATTATACGCCTTTTTGATTCGTTCCTGTATATTTAGATTCCAGTTTGGCTTCCTGTCTAGAATTACATCAAGATATTTTGCGTTGTTCGAAAGGGACAACTCCACACCGTTTAGTTTTAGTCGTTTGAAGTGTGGTTTCTTGTACTTTCTAGTAAAGAGAACCAGTTCCGTTTTGGATGGATTGACATTAAGTCCGCAATCTCTTGCCCAACGACTAAGAGTCGTCAGAGCGACTTCGATGAGAATGTTTGGAAATTAATCCTGAATCATAATCACGACATCTCTGCATATGCGGTGACCCCATTGTGTTTAGTTTCTTCAGGATGCTGTCGATAACCAATACCCATAATAATGGGGATAAGACTCCTCCCTGGGGAATTCCTCTGGTTACCGATCTCCTGATAGAGCCGTTTCCGAGAACGGAGTTGATGTTTCGTGTGTCGAGCATTCTACATAACCATTTTGTTATTCCCTGCTCGACCTCCGTACTATCTAAGACCTGCTTGAAGGCCCCATCTACATCTAGGAAGTTGTTTTTAGGAAGGTACCCAATAATTGGATGTACCATCTGCTACCTACACGTTCGCATGAATGAATATTTTCTGAACTAAGCATTAAATGCTCTTCTTGACTCATCAACACGTCAAAAATGTACTTTAGCAATGCATATGTACAAGCAAAACATAAAACCAACTTAGTAACAATGACTTACGGTTTATATTTTATCAAGAGCGGGATGATTGATGCAGAGTTTCTATGATTTAGATGATTATGGTTCAATAGCCGATTTGATTGACGCTCAATTTGTGACGATGATTTGATCGATGATAGATGACTCCGTTTAGTGCGCACAAATTGGTTGTCATATCGTTGATTTGTTTTCATTCTAAAGCTGTGTAAAAGAACATAGTTATTGCAGTTGTATAATAGTTTACACTTTATGGCGTTACCTTATACAATATAACACAAATTATCGCGTTGCAAAATTAATTTTCAAAATAATGCTTACATGGGGGATTTTTTAAGTTCGCGAAGGTAGAAAGGAGGGATGTGTGAGGTCCTGCGACATGCAGAAGAACGTTCATAGACGTCTTGTCTCCTATTGGAGACATCTTGCTGTGCCCCAGCTGAAATCATGTTTTCGAAGGAAACTGAGGATTGTATGGTCAGAGAAGGAAATTTTATCAGAAGGGATGGTGCAAGTGTTTTAGTCTGTTTCGAGCCATGACAGAACATTCGCATATAACGTGTTCGGCAGTTGCAGTGTTCTCAAGGCATAGTCTGCAAGCGTCAGATTAGCTAATGTCCATCATGCAATTTCTTCAATATATTACGTGAAAGGGCTGCAAGTAACTCCCAAGCCAACACCAGCGCTTCAACTTTACAGCTTCTCGCTTACATCGATGAGGTAGATATTAGGCGTGTTTTGGTGAGAATTCGCTACTCAGTAAAGTAAAATCTAACACGGAGTACAACAACAAAAAATGACTGGCAACTACTTTAGCTCTTATCTTCAGTGAAAAGTGAGTTGGGATGAATAGCTTATAACACTCAATTTCAGATGGCGCTGAAATGATTTTTCTTTAGTTTTTCAGAAGTACGTTTGTACTATCCCCTATGGGAGACATCTTGTTGTGTCAAACATTGAGTTCCACGCAGTATTTGAATTCCTCACAAGGCAATGAAAAAGTGTGGAAAATATACTAAATTAGGTTAGGTATACGGTTGCCCTAGTTAACTGGACGCTATCAACGGCTCAATTAGACTAGCACTGAGTCGATTATGCCCATTAGTAGACCCTTGAGAACCTAAATTTCATTATCGACGGCTGAATTGAACCACTCATATACGAGTCTGAATCGCAAGAGTTTGTTCAGCACTATGTTGCTTAGATCATCCAGCTCCGCAGGGAAATAGCTCCCAAGAGTGTTTTCCTTTTGGTAGCAAGTGCTGGACGAAGTGGCGAATGGATTTGTGCTTGCAGTTCCTACAGAAGTCATTGTAAGGTAGTTCTAGCCCTGCTGCATGATTGCCTATCACACAGTGTCCCGTCATGACGCCAAAAGCTTTTCGAATATCCCCGCGAACGAGTTTCATGAGATCTGCGGATCTCTTATTTTCATAGACTAGCCATGACGATTTGGCTAAGGCACATGTATCTAATCGACGCAAACGTCTGTTAGGTTCCTCGTTGGATGTCTATCTTTCTGTTCAGTGTTAAACGGTGTGCTAGCTTTGGAAAGGGAATATACTAGGTGAAATGTAAACTAAAAACTTCTTGCCTTAGTTAAACAAGGTAGAGAGTCATTAGAAGATGATGACCACCCTGGTAGACCATGTCACTTAGTCTCACGAAATATGCCACCATGGAAAATAGTGAAATTAAACTAAAAGAACTTTAGAAACGTTTAAAATATCCGAAACAACAAGTTTCAAAATCCTTCAGGATCATCTTCGGATGTCAAAAAATAGCGCAAAGTAGGTGCCCAGAATGCTTCTGTCGCATCTAAAACAAAATACCGTGTGGAATGTTGTAAGCAGTTTTCGGAGCTATGTGGTGGCAACCCATCATAAGGTTTCAATAAAATTGTTACCGGAAATGAAACTTGGTTTCATTATTATGATCATGAGTCAAAGCAGGAGTCCATGCAGTGGCGTGTAAAGGGTGATCAAGTACCTAAGAAGTTTAAGGTTATACCATGGCAACAATATTTCGGGACTCATAAGGAATCCTGATAATAAATTGTAAGCCAAAAGGCCACAAGGCTCGAATTGCCATGGCTGCTAAGAAATCTTGTGACTTTTAGAAATCATATCATCCATATCAAGGAAATATCGACCATGTTTGGATTTTCGGTACCCCAATTTTTTTTGGGGTGCTGCTGGATAGCTATCTATGAGCGTATGCTGAGTTTGATTGTACATGTGTAGCTGGACACTACGGCCAGAGCAAGCTTAGCCGGGTTAACTTCAGCACGCATGTGCCAGGCGAGGCATCTCCTGCTGACCTGACTTGCAATCTTGCAGATATAACAACCATCCAGGAAGTGCGATGGGATAGGTCAAGCAAATGGAGGATACTACAGTTACTACAGAAAGCAGAAACAGCGCTTATTTAGATGCGGATTTGTTATACGCGGCAGGCTTAGGCCAGAAGTCTTGAGCTTTCAACACGTGAGCGAGCGTCTTATGACAATTCCCATCAAGCCTAATATACGTTCATGCCCCCAGAAAAGACAAGAATGTTTCTACAAGACCTATGAGCAACGTCCAAGATAGGAAAGGAGGATCTTTGGTAGGGCAGTTGGTAACCACAGCCTATACGACACCACGTCTGGCAATGGACTCAGGCTGATGGACTTTGCTGCGGGGCGAAACGTCATAATAGAAAGCACACGATTTCTTTACATCAATATCCACAAAGCGGTCTTTTGATCATAAGACCGTCAACCAAATTGATCACAATGCGATCGACGCAAGGCACGCTTCCAGCACTCTGGACATACGAACCTTCCGAGCTGACACTATCGACTTGGACCACTACTTTGTTGCAGCCAAGGTACGAATGCGGATATCCCAAGCGCCTCAAAGAAGGATTCCTGTGAGAAAATTCAACGCTGAAATTCTGCAATCGCAAGGAAATTCTACAATCACAGGAGACCGCCAGAATCTTCACCGAACCCGAAATCTCTCCACGACTCCTATGCGGCCAGCATCAAATGCCAAAAACCAGTCACAACGCTGGCTACATTCCATCAGAAAAGCCGCAACTGACGTATTGGGGTTCAACTCGACCACCACCTGGAAACCCCTGATATGATGAAGAATGCCGGCAAGCACATGTAGCTAAGCAAAACGCATACAAAGCGGAGCTGTAATGAAGTACTACTCTTGTGTGAGTTGAAGCTTGAGAGCACATAAATCGAGGTCCTTATGCAATATTTCTCTCCAGACCGTGCGACTGATGTTCAGTTGTTGAGCTCTGTGACGAGTTGAGTATCTGTGACCAGCCGTTAAAGCGGCTTCATTTCGACCAAAAAGTACTTTTAAGTTTCGTTCAGTATCTGTGACACAGCACTCCCTTTGGAAATATTTTTCTTACCACCTTTCTTACCACAAAAATAAGACACTGCATGTGTATCTGTCGATATTTTTAGCGTTTAGTGTTGCTTACAACATGCATTACAAAAAAAAACCAATAGCCCACCCTGTAGTATGTGGTCACGTATTCGGTGTCCAAATGAGGCATCCTCAAACGTACCGCACTTGTAGAAGAGGCATTTTGTTTAAATCAATTCTAGCGCCATTAGCTTAAGTACAGGCTTTTACAGGCCTTTGCTACTTAAAAGTGCTTACTTAAACGCATTCAGAGCTCAAATTTTGTGATGCTTCTCAGCCTTACCGCTGATTTCCCTTCATTTGTAGAGTACCGAAAATTCTTCGCGTGAATTCCGAGAGGAAATACTTATTTATCTATTTTGCTAAGCAAAAATCCGAACGCATGTCAAGTCCACTTAACAGCTCTCGATTGAGTGCGTGAATGTATCGATCACGTGTAGCGTGAATAATTTAGCATCGGAAATACAAGTAATACGCAGGACTTGTTTATTTGAAGAATAATTTTGCCAAATACTTTCGTATGTAATCCAGTGACAATCAATCATTTAAAGTGATGCCAGTTCCTGGTTCGGCGACAGCTAACAAATTCAATGTAATCAACCTAATAAAATCTTGAATTAAAACATTGCTAATCGTCTTTCAGGCACGGAACATCATGAACACAACGGCGACTAGGCTATAGCTGACTGATGGTCTGCATTATTAATTATGACATCTTGTTGCTTTTTTTTTTTGTTTAGATGATTATTAATGACCACTTGATTGTATTCACATTTAAGGCGATTATTAGGAGTTCCTTGAATTTTTTTTTTAACACTAAGCTTAACTTGAGATGTAATTTTGCATGAAATGCGGTTTAAATTATGAACATGTTGACTATAGTATAGGTGCGGCAGATGATTTATGTTAAATTAATATCGTGTAGATCCCAACTAGAGGTGGAGAGATTCATGTGGACATAGAATTACGAATTTTTTATTTTTTTTTTTATTACAACTAAAAGCTCACAATCTTAGCTAGTAATTTACAATTTATATTTAATATTTCACATGTTTTGGGAACAACACCAACGGTGGTTGGTGCCAATATTTTATTTTAAGATGCTTATGTGCAATAGATACATTGGATAGCTGAAGCAGTGGCAGTGGTCAGAGACAGATGGCTCATCTACGATACCACGGAGGGACAACGTTGGAAAGAAATCACTGCCGGAGCAGCACGGAGCTCAATACTGGCACCCGATTTGTGGAACATCTCAGGCGATGGAATCCTACGTATGTGAAATGCCCGACGACAGTTTCCTAGTGGGCTACGCGGATTATATTGCTGTAGTGATTACCGCGCGTAATACCGAAGACGCACAGAGAAGATTGATCTAAGTCATGAGGCGTGTCGAATCCTGGTTCGAAAATCACGGCCTTAGCCTTGCAACGGAGAAGACGGAGATAGTCACGCTGACAAAAAGACTGTTACCTACTATAGCGGATGAAGATATCCTTGGTCGCTTTGAGAGAAAAATTCTTCGTAAGATATACAGTCCCGTTTGCGTTGACGGGCTTTGGAGGAGAAGATTCAACGACGAAATCTACGATCTGTACAGCGACATCGACCTAGTCAAAAAACTGCGCATTAGTCGCCTAAGATAGCTACTAGGACATGTAGAGCGAATGGACACCAATGCTCCGGCCCGCAGAGACTTCGAATCTAACCCGGAAGGACAACTCAGTAGAGGACGGCCTTGCCTGAGGTGGCTCGCCCTCAAGTGGAAGGGGACCTCAACTAACTTGGAGTGCGCAACTGGAGGAAGTTAGCTAAGAACCGCGCTAGCTGAAGAGGCTTGTTGGTTTAGGCCCAGATTCACCCCGAACTATAGCGCCACCTAAGTAAGTAAGTAACCTACTATTAAAGAGTTTCAAGTGAACTCGGAAATAATAACAACGAAGGACGCAGTAAAATACCTGGGACTGAGACTGAACACAAAACTCACTTTTTGGCAGCAGATCAAGGCTGCGACCAATAAAGCTGGAAAAGTCACAAAATTGCTGAGCAGATTGATGGCGAACGTTGGAGGTCCAACGGCAAGCAAACGCAGACTCCTAATGTCGATCACGCACACCATACATCTGGGCTGATGCGATCAGACAAGAAAAGTACAGGAAGCAAATTGCGGCGGTACAGAGAAGAGCAGCTCTACGAGTAGCAAGCGCGTATCAAAAAGTGTCAGAGCCTGCAGTCCTCGTAATTGCAAGAGTGTCTCCTATCGACCTCTTAGCAGCGGAGAGGATGCACATACACCCAAAAGAAAGCCGAAATGGGAAAGCAAGCAGCAAAAGTGGAAGCTAAAGAGCTCACCAACAACAACGATGGAGCTCTGAAACTAGAGGTAGATGGACAGCAAGACATGGAAAAAAATAAGCTCCTTCATTGAGGCAGTACTCAAGTAAAAAAGCCATCATCCCCAAGGTAGACAAAAAAAAAAGCTTCCGTCGGGCGTAATAGTAATATGGACATGAACGGGCACAACGTACCTGACAGATCCATACCTAGTGTTTCCTAGGACTTACTAGGAAGGAATATACTGACGGAAAGTAGATCGCCACGAAACGGTTCTATATTCCGTCTAAAGTGGCATTATATCCCAATGAGTAACATACTTGGCAACTGTGAGAAAACTTTGCAAAAATTTCACGAACAGCTCCCACTCGATCTTCTTTTTCTCTTCCTTCTCGTGTTAGGCGATCAACAAATCTCAGACATCGTGTTATAAATTTAAGCGTCTTAATGTTCATAACTAAACCAAATTTTCCAACGCCATCGCCAATTGTTCCCCAAAGCGGTTCAAGGCTCTGTTTGTTGCTTTTATATGCACATGCACTGGACATATGTTCCATCTGATACCCGTCCATAAATTTAGCAAGCAAATGGCAGCGAATGCAGCCGTTCGCCTTGAAGCTCCCCTTTTGAAGTCAAGAAAAGAATTCGGCCACGCCTCTATTCTGAATAAATTCAAAATCTCTTCCGCAAACACAGACTACACCATCTCACGTCTAAATTTTGAGAAAAACTTCAGAGTCACCATCCCTTCCAGATCACTCGGGAAAGGAGGAAACCTCGCCTTCTTAGTTTCTGCCCAGCTCTCTCCCTATTTTTACGATATAGGCGACCTGATGAATATTGACATTAAGAGCCTCTTACGCTTCATAAGGAGCTCAAAATGGTTTTAACGAGTAGGTAGAGAGAAACTTTCCCCGTGGTATAAACAATGGACCTACCATTGGTCTAAATGTTTTGGCGACTCCTAGCTGGCAGCCACTTCAACCTAACCCAACCTATATACACCTGCTAAATATAAGAGTCCTATATAAGCCTTCTACTCAATTTTGCCTAAAAGCTTAGCATCCTTGCCACAATCAAATCCTTATTTTATTACTTCTACAATATACTGATTTGTGTACACTGTACTCTCTCCTTACGGACACTTCTCATAAGCGGACAAATTCTTCGGAACCGTCGGTGTTCGCTTATAACGTAGTACACTGTATATAGTAATAGATGTCATCAGTGAAGAAACACCTCCAACACTCAATAGGAATAGCAGCATTTCTGGCATTTGCTATCACGTCTGGTAAATGCATGATGGTGAAGGTTATTGGCTCGATCTCGTACCCTTCTTGAACTTGGGGCATGATATCACTTTGTTACATCATCTGTCCCACAAAATACTTCTCATCTTCTTGGTCATATTCCTGCTCTGTTTCAGAATCTTACTCTCCGATTACTCTAAAATCTTCAGCCTCATTCTCGCTACTACTTGTTTCACCAAAATCTTCAATACGATCGTTTTCAACGTTTTCTAATAGTCTGAGGAATTCCGCTACGTGCTCAGTACTTTTAAAATTTTTTGATTTACTTTCACTTGCCATGTTCAATTGTTGAATAATTGTCTTATGATCAAGTTACCGGGTGCAATATCTTTTGAAAAAAACAGCGCAGAAAGATTTACAAAAAATTAAATAAAATATAAGACCCAAAACCAAGACTTACAGAAGTAGAAAGTTACATTTTTTGAGAATTCAAAAATTTTACAAACGTGTGAAATGTGTCAATCAGATAAAAATGGCCACAACTTTACACATTCAGCAAATGAATTTGATGGAATGCAAAATGACGAAGCTAATACGAAATGCATATTTTTTTGCGCCAAAAACCAAGTAAGGCTACGAAAATGCTTAACAGCTGTGCCTGTCAGATCAGTTGCACCCGACGAAAGGTTAAGCTTAAGTCTCCACTTCTTTGTCCAGTCTACCACAATATACTGTTGGTAGTGCGGTGTCATCAGCAAACATCGCAATTTTAACTTTTGATGGTATTGGTAGGTCACTAGTATGAAGAAGGTACAGAATGGGTCCCAAGATACTGCGTTGGGGTATTCCAGCATTTATTTTTCTTAGTGTTGTGCATTCTCCTTCATATTTGACATAAAAAGGTCTTTCAGAAATGTATGATCTCCGAATTTCGACAGTTTGCGGCGGTTTTTGCTTTCGTGCCAAACTTTATCAAATAGTGTGTGTTAAATAATGTAACTGCTCCATAGTAGAATGCTTTTTTTGTATAGACATATTGATAAGATGGTATCAGGTTTCTTTCTTCTAGTATCTTTATTAATCGTTTCAAGAGCAGTTTTCTAAGCATTTTAGACGTTACTGGCAGCAAGGATGTGATTTTTTAGGCGTTTTTTCTGGTTTGTGTATCATGATTATTTCGGCTACTTTCATTGCCATTTGTCCATTTAGAGAAACGTTATAGTCTTTTTAACTCTTCTTATTGCTACTATGATAGGTTGGAGAACGATTCAATTTTTGCTTACTACACAAATTTACACCCATATCTGCGTACTTATTAGCTTAAGCATGTTCAATAAATAATGACGATAACCGATGTCATTTCTAAATATAAAATTTTCCAATTTAGCCTTAAAATAGGTATTCCTCTTAAAATCCACCTGACAGTCTTGAAATCCCCAAAATAAACTAGACAGATTGCAAAAATTATTTTTTCTCTTCAAATCATTCAAAGTCAAACAACTTTATCCACCTTCTAAGCTGCAAACAATAATCAAAAAAAAAAAATAATAAACAGTCGTTAAAAACAAAAAACCCCTACGTATTGAAACTGGATGCTGAATTTATGAAAAAAAAAATAAAAAAATTAAATCCATAGTCAAAGAGAAATCAATCCTAATCTCATCTCACCTAATGACTCACATAGCTCTTGGCAGTTTAGATAGTTTTTTCGGGGATATACCGTGACTATGGTAATTTTTTCTCAGGGTAGGGGCATAAAATCAAAACACTTCAAACTGGAAGTAAAATTTAACGAAATATCATGGAATTAATAAATTTACATAATTTGTTAAAAATATTTGTAATTTTTTCGTCACCTACTTAACGGATTAAAACTCGTGGCCAAGAGTTTTATGTTTATAACGAAACGATTCAGCTGGCCTCAAACACTCTTGAATGTCGAGTATCAGCTGCTATGACGTTAAGAGGTTTTATTAAAATTATTTCCAAGAATTTTATTAATGGAAATTTTTTTGGAATCAAAGTTTTTGAATTTCTAAAGAAGTTCGCGTAAATTAGGCTTCGTAGAAACTCTTGCCTTTGCTATTACCTAAAGTTAATGACCGACTTATTGCGTCAGTAGTCAACATCGATTCCACACCTTCCACACCGGATGGATCAAAGACAAAGACAGAAGGAACGGGCTCTGGAATATACTCTGAGAATCCGGACCTGAATGTGTCTCTGAGAATGCCAAATACATGCAGTGTCTTCCAATCAGAAGTTCTAGCTGTACTCAGGGCTGTGGAACTACTAGAGATGAAATCAATATCCAATAAGGATATTGTCACTTATATCGATAGTCAGGCTGCACTCAAAGCGCTAGAATCAAACATCATAAAATCTGAGATAGTCATCGTAGGAAATACCTAGGTAACTACTTTTTCAGCAACCTAGAAGAGGTAGGTCCTATCAACCAAAACAGGCTATTTAAATTCTGTAGGGAAATCAAGTGTTTCAGGGAAAGTGTTTAGATTTCCATCTGCTTTTTATGGAGGTTCCCTAGGAATCGGGACGGGCCCATTCTGGTGCCTAGTGTTTTATGACGTTTTCCTCATAACCCTATCTAACCCAACCTAACCAAGCTTTACTTTACTTTGTTGTTCCTCAAAAAATCTAGAAATTACAAAATCTCCGATATCTTATCTATGCATTTACTGCACGAAACATTTCGAACTAAAGACCTCTAAAGCACTGTCAGTCTTCTTTCAGGGTGCCTCTGGTAAGACATGGGGCTTATCGCCAAGGAAAGTCCTGTCATGTGCGTCGGTTGTGTGGTGGAATAAGCTTTTACGTAAATACGTCACTGCTGCTTTCGCCAAACGCCAAAAACGGTCTGTCTCGGCTGGTTGGGAGCTGTCCCCAGTACGACTGGCTCTGCTCTAGACGCTTTGATAAACATCCCGCCCTTAATATTTATACCATGGCATGTACACTCAGAGCCATTTTCCGTTTAAAAAGAAGTGGTCTCTGACACAACTCGCACTGGAGTTTTGATGACCTTGCGCGACGGCTGTTGTATGACCCCTGCCTATTGGACATGCCATCTGATGCAATGACACCAGAATTACGGTTGCGATGCAAATTTGAAGTCGACTTCCCTCATGTTCAGGACTGGCTTTGGCCAGAGTCTGAACCAGGAAAGGAATGTAGTCGCATTTTTACGGACGGCTCCAAAACTTGACAGGCGTGTTTTCGTGGAATGCGACAACATTAGACTTCATTGGGAAGGCATGCATCTGTCTTTCAGGCAGAGGTGTATGCCAACCTAATGGCTTCGGACTATATTGTGAAAAACAGGTGGAAGGGGCGAAATATCTGCATATGTAGCGATAGCCAGGCTGCGCTATCGTGAGTGCAAAACCTCCTTGAATTCGGTCGGAAGCGTGAACTCATTCAATCTCGTCTGGGTCCCAGGACACAGCGGGATAACAGGGAATGAGATCTCCGACGAGCTTGCTAGACAAAGTTCAGAATAGGCTTTCTCAGGACCTGAATCCACGTTGGGTTTGCCGGCGTCCTTGGTCAGAGCTTCCAGTGACGATGGGGTTTTTAATGAGCACAATCGAAGGTGACATATGTACCTCTCCAGGATGTAGGCAGACTAAACGAATGGCCCCTGACGTCTGTAGGAATTCGGCGGTTTTCTTGCTATCACTTAGCAGGAAGGACTGTAGACAACTTACTGGCGTTCTTACGGGCCACTACACCTTTGCCAAACACCTTAGTGTGCTAGGTTTAAGTGATACCCCTATCTGCGACGTCTGTGGAGAAGGCGACAACATGGCGGAACATTTCCTATTTGATTGTCCTGCCTTTGCTCGGATCAGGTGGCGGATTTTCGGTGCTGATTTGGTGAGTGCTGATGATGTAAGCTCCTCATCACTGAAGCTCCTCGTCACTGAAGTTCCTCATCACTGAAACTCCTCATCACTGAAGCTCCTCATCACTGAAGCTCCTCATCACTGAAGCTCTTTCTCGACCTTCTACGAAAGACGAAAAACTATAAATTAAAATGGAGTTCTCTACCTGGTAGTGCAATGGACCAGTTTTTGAGTGCTCCAGTAGGGTGTGCCTGCCCCGACAAAAAAAAAATAAAAAATATTTTCTGCAACGCTGAACTGGACATGAACAGAATCTGAAGATCAAATGCTATAATCAGTACGCTTTTTTATTTATTTTTAGTGAGATGAATTTAAACACAATTGTTAGGCTCAAATGGTGAGAGCGTGTTCTTATGTAAATGTTTCACATGAAATTGACCACCAAATTGAGAACATAGCCCCAAGCTAAATCGCATCTTAATCGAAAGGACTTTAAGGGCGAACGAATCATACCCCACTAGGTCGTGCAATGAAATCCAATTACCTGAGGTGGAAGAGGGTCAGGTCGTTTTTGTAAAACCGCTTTATAATGCCGTTCATCTCTTGAGAAAACGACGCGATGGAGCTGTTGAAAATGCACCTCTACTCTGTATCTGGCTATAGAAACATTCCGGGAAACAACAAGGGCGATGGGCTCGCCAGGAATGGTACGCGTTTCAGACCTGGGTGTACTCCTCGTTACATGTAAATATCTTCTTTTTTTTTTTTTTTTTTTTTTTTATAATTTACCCGCACTCAAGGGGTTATGAATACCCTTTTACATGTTTTCACATGGTGCGGGCGTTGGAAAGATAGACAGAGAGAGAGAAAGAGATTGGTGTAGTGGTTTGAAACTCAGCTGTATTAGGTTTCACATTAGCTCCAGGGGTGGTGTCCAGAATAACTGGGGAGATTTGTTGCTGTCATGTATTTTTTGCCTTCGCTTATGATTCACAGTATTTTTTCCCGATCCACCTGATGTCATGAGCATATCAACAGAGCGATCAATTTCTCCAGCCATATGACAAACCTACTGCCAGTGTTATGCCTTCGCAGTAGTGTTGTCACAAACTTTCGCAATTGATCGGACTGCCTCTTATCATATAATACTTGCTGACATCAGGGATTGAACTGTGAACCATCAGCTCGACAAACGATGACGCTAACACTACACCATTGCCACCCCTAAAGCTCTTAAGCTGAACGATTTCAGCAGAACCAACTACAAATGGATAAATGGCTCGACGTGTCTTATATATATCTATGCAGATCTAGCCTAAACTGGATTAGAAAAGAAGTGATCAGATACGTCATCGATGTCCTCACGGGGCAGTGGTTGATAGGCCAACATGTTAAGAAACTGGACCAATGACTTCTGCAGGAGCTGCAGGGATGAAGAGGAAGAGGAAACCATCCTCCATCTCCTGTCCCAAAAAACTGCTCCATTTAGGGGCTCGCTAATAACCTCAGCGAACCATAAACGTCAAGAACTTCCTCCGCTTCATTGAAAACTCCAGCTGGTTCCATGATCCATGTTATCACAAAGGACCTCTTCTGATCGAAGTCTGCCTATATCGGGTTACAGGTAGCCATCTTAACCTAACTTAAATAAATCCTTAATCAGTCATCGTCACATAGGTAAATTCTACCTTGAAGCAGAACATATGTATATCCGCCAGTTCGTCCAAAGGAATTCTTGGATTTATTACGAATTCAAGTAACATGGGCAAGCACAATAAGCCTATCTGTGGACGCAGTGATAAGGTGACATGCTCCCTCCTCCACCCTGAACCTCAATATTAATCCGAATATCAGACTACCGCCCAGAGGGCAACATATTAGTAGTCATGTGCCTTTAGTACTCCAAATCTTCCGCATAAACAGGTACGCATTCCGGATCGGAGAATTCCGAATTCTCATGACTACTCTCTGATTTTTCTCAGATATTCGTGAGAGGTGGGGCCACGACTAAGTAGCTCAACGCACTGAGTCACGGTGTTCACCAATTTTAAAGTCGCTTTAAATCCGAGTGCCAATTCCCATGAAATATAGGTGCCACCATTAAATGCTGAAAAGCATTAATCTCTAATACCACTAAAATTATTAAGATGCTGATGAAAGGTGTTATTACGATCGTTTCCACGAAATGTTGCTATTAATTATTTTCCTAGAGTTGATAGTTCATTTGGTATTCAAGTCGGTTAATATGCGCGGCTCACATCTTAAGTGCTACACAATTATTTAACAAAAAAAATTGTTGATGAACATTTTGTGAATATTTTTTTTGTATGCTTTTGCAATAAAATAAATGCAAAACAATTAAATGTAAAAAATGAGTGTATTTTTGGAGAATTGCATAAATAACGAAATTAGTCAGAGTGTTTTTTTAAACTTAACTGCTAATGTGCATTTACCAAAAAGTGTGACAAAAGGCTTACAAAGTGCTACAAAATAACGCATGCGAGTATTTCAAAACAACTGTGATGACTAGCGTAACTTAAAGTTATTGAGATGCATAATTGAAACAACAAACAAGTTAATGTTACGAATATGCATCTAGTTGCAACAAATACTAAAAGACTTTTATTGCAATTGTTGCAGTTAAAAGTGAGGTTTTATTACTTTACACCCAAAACTGCAACTGATTAAATTTCACACATATTTTTAACCCTAATAACTAGAAAGAACCCGCTTGCGTTGAAGAACTTTGGAGGAGAAGATAAATCGATGAAATTTTCTTCGAATCCAACCCGGCGGGACAACGCAACAAAGTGGACAATCTCGCCTAAGATGTCGCGCACAAGCAACAGGGGTCCACAACCTACTTAGACTGCGCAACTGGAGGCAGTTAGCTAGGGACGGGGCTAATTGCAGAGGCTTGCCACCTAACTAAGTGGGTAAGCTAGAGAGAAACGTTTGTCAGCTACTGTTCCGTTTCGTCCCAGCGCCAAGTCGGTCTCCATATACACAGTGTCAAGTCGGTCAGCAGTTCATGTAAACTCAATGGAAGAGAATTTATAATGGGAGACTTAGTTTAAGGCACACTTAAATCTTTAGGGGGACAGAACATCCTAGAAAAACGAATCTAACGTAGGCGAATTACCACACTAACACTGTTGTCATTCAGGCGATGATTTATTTATTTTTTATGTGCTAAACAAAAGCACGCCTTACGAGCATGTATAGATTGAAAACTCAGCCGAAATTGTTAGCTTAAAATTTTGTTCGACTATTTTTCAAAAACTTTGTATGCCAAGGAATATTTGGCACAACAGAAGGTTGCTTCGAGGGCTAAGCTTTTAACGAGTTCGCGACCATTTCTGTTATGCGCGGAACCTACAGTTTAGAGCCATATTCGAAAGGAAAATTGAAAAGCTTTCTCATAACAGGTTTTGGTGTTTTCTGGGATTCAAACGTCGAACCTCCCGCTCAGCGTTCCAACGCACTAACCTTGAGCCACGGCGCCCAATCGACCTAGAAGCGAAGAAGTCTGTGGCAATACGCGAAAACGAGCATGAAGAACCATTGAAGCCATGCAAGCTCAATGGGAACATAGGTGGAACACCACAACAAAAGGGCGATGAACACATAAACTGTTCCCCAACATAGAGGAATGGATCAGCAGAAATCAGGGAGAAGTGAACTAAATGTAGGCCACAGAACGCGGAACATGTGCGGATGGAATGCCGAAAGTACTCTAGGGCTAAAAATATCCTGGAAGGGGAAATTGGCGGGCCGATGACACCAAGAAATATAATAGGGTTCATGCTGACGTCGAGAAAAGCCTGGGAGATTGCAAGTGCAGTAATCACAGCAATGATGCAGCAATTGCGTATAAAAGAACGGGCACTGAGAAGCGCAAGAAACGAAGAAACTGCTAGCTCTGGTAGCTGAGAAGGAAGTGACGAATCGTCATACCTGCCCCTGAGAAGGAATGCCTTGACTGGAGGTGCCGCAGGGCAGAGCAATAGGAGCGGTTTTTTAGCCACGTAGACATGCAAGGGCATGGAATCGGGCATAACTCGTAGTACGAACTACAGAGTATCCATAAAGGATTTTACCCCTACCTAGCCGAACAAAAATCATAGAAATCAGTCCAAAGCACCAGTATCTTTATTATGTTCTCATAACCGGATTCATCCAGGGATTCCAAGAACTACAAATTATCAATAATTACATTCTCAGCGGCACATCTACTTGTCAATATCTTTGTCAAATATAGAATGTAAACGTGCCCAGTACACAAACATTATGTAGATCCTAAGCCTGCATATGTAAGTATGTGCATATGTAGGTATGTGCATATGTTAGTACCACCAACATTTTTAAGGACTTAAGAACCACATTTTTATGAAGAACGTAATCGGGAAATACTTGTTATTCAACAACAAAGATCAGACATTAAACATTTTTAAGTATCTATTTGACGTCAATTTCGAATGCACGGGTTCCTATACAAATTGGTCATAAAGCGGTTAATGGAATGTTTTGAGGTTGATTACTATTTTTGGTTTTATTATTCAAAACAATCATGGAGCCTGTTTCAAAATGGTACACGGTCACGATCTAATCTGTTAACATCTTCATCATCAATCCGGCGCATGGAGCCTGACAGTTTAGCCGCGCAAACGACCCAGTTAGATAAGGTAACAACCGTCTAAAAGCTGTAAATATTGCTAATGTACAGATGCTATTAAGCTGATTCATAAAATTAGAGCACAATTCACTCGTACAATAGTCGTCATGGTTTGAGTTAATATGTATCTTTCAGCTTCAACTGATGGGCAAACATTGATATGTCAAATTTCGTGGGTATACTTATGGGGTTTGGTATCTAATTACATACAGCCATTGCATATCGACCAGGGTTTGCTGCTCCAGCTATTCGTACCTATTGCATACGTCTCAGGCAAGGAATGTGAGATAAAACATAGCATTGCTGGAAAAACGGTTGAAACAGTAGAGAGTTTCCAACACCTTGGAAGTATTGTCTCAACCGATGACGGAACCGAACTGGATATAGCCAGCCGAATATGCAAAGCAAAATCTGCGTTTGCGATGCTATCCACGATTTGGCGTAGTAATGTAATTCCAACATTGAATCCGTGCTGCTGTATGGATGTGGTACTTTAAAAGTGACCACTACTATCACGAGAAAGCTGCAATCGTTCGTTAGGCACCTAGGCACCTAGGCAACATCTTAAGGATTTTTTGGCCGAACCGTATCTCGAACGAACAACTTTACCAGAGAACGGGCCATGAACCTATAGGCACAACTATACAACGATGAAAGTGGTAGTGGATTGGTCACAGATTCCGAAAAGGTGGCAGGTCCATAGCTAACCACGCGATGCAATGGAACCTGCTTACTCAGGATGGCAGAATACGATAACGAAGCACGGCAACTGGGAAAGAGTTGGGGAAGCTGAGATTGCCAGAAACCGCACAAGATGGCGCGTATGCGTTGTGGAGGCCCTAGGATCCACAAGGGGATATAAACCATGCTCCTACTAAGGCGTGAGAAAACAACAAAAAGTATGTTTATGAATGTTTTCACAGAAATCACGAGAAGTACACCCCGTATCTTGAACAGGATATTTCCATTGATACAGAGATTTGATCATCTTCGCTAAGCAAAGTTGTTCTCTGCTACATAAGACAGAAATGACACATTTTGATAGACACAAAGATGCCTCGGAACCTTGACGTTAGGAGTACTTCCGTGTAGTCTTTATTTGATCCGAGCAGGACTAGACTGAACCTTTTCACTGCCAATGTTAGTTTTATGGGAGTCACCTTGGATCGTAAGCTTAATTGGAAATTAAACATAGATCAGTGGGTAAGGAAAGCAAGTAGTACACCCAACTCTTACTGACAGATCACTAGGATTGTGATCATCATTGTGCTAAGTCTGCGATAAAGCTAAACCTAATAGGTTACAAAGAATAGCATGTATAAAATATCACAGAATATAGCCCGGTCAAGCTCAGACATACTGGGTGCTGGACTGCGAAACTCTACGATCACAGCGATATTCTGGTTTCGTCTAAGCTGTTCGGAACTATTTTGTGTAAAAGGTTAATTCAGTTTCAAAAGGAATTACTCAACCATTGATAAAATTTTTTCACTTATTAGCATCGCTGAAATTTAGAAAAGCCAACGAAAGAAGTTGTATGCCTTCTTCGTCGATTTCCGTGCAGCCTTCGACACAATACATACCACGCGAGGCATTTTTTTAAAAACTCCACGTTTATTGAAAAGGGCCTCGCGTATCCAATAAAGTCATCAACATTTTAAGGGCAATGTATGACAGCAATGTAGCATACATCTAGGATAGCGAATCTATTTCTGATGAGTTTGAAACATCAATGGGAGTGAAACAAGGTTGCATACTAAGCGCGCTTCTATTTATTCTTTTCATTAACGACATAACCGATGTAGTGTGGGGAGGAATTGAGCTGAACGAAGAAATGATCCCTGTGCTTATGGATGCAGACGACATCGTCATCCTCTCTGATACAATCAACGGGATGAAAAAAAGTTTAATTTGGATGGGCCGGATGATTGCAACTGTTATTATTGATTTTCGAGACAAATCCTAAGTCCGAATGAGTCAGAATTTTGGAGGAGGCAGTGTTATGATTTGGGGTGCCCTTGGATATAGTGGGAAGTTGCCTATCCCCCACGTTCCACCAAAAATGAATTAGCAAACATACTTGGAAATGCTACAGTATTCTTTGGATGAATTTGCGGATGACGTCGGAGGCCTTGGATTCATTTCCCAGCAGGATAATGCCGCTGTTTACTCTGCCAAAGTGGTTAAAAAGTACTTCAGTTTGAAAAGTATGCCTATTTAAGAGTGGCCGTAGGGAGATCGCCAGACCCGAGCCCAGTCGAAAATTTATGAGGACGAATGGCTCAAAAAGTTTATAAAAATGGGAGGCAGTATAATACGGTTAATGACCTCAAACAATCCATCCAAGATATTTGGAGGAACTTGGAAATTGATTATCTTCAAAACCCCATGAATTCCATACCAAACAGGATATTTGATCTCATACATAATAAATGAGGAAGTACACTTTATTAAAATATTGAAATAATTAAAATATTTTTTTTAAATAAAACTATTTTAGAAGTTAAAATGCGCTGCCTCTAATATAATTTCGCAGTGTTTTAGCAATATTTTGTTTCAAAAATATCCAGGCTGTATCCTATACATTCTATGTTCTATCTACGTTCTTTTTTAGTTGACTTGTTATCGATATATTGATACTGTGTATCAATATTGTTTATTCATTCGTACTAAGATATTTTATTTCAAAAAAAAACCTGGTGCCTCTATATTAATTTCGTGGAGTGTAACTGGGGCGTGACAAAAGGTTACTTGGTCAACGTTCGCACAGCCGTTTTTTTTTTCAAATTCCAGTACGTAGTACTTAAACCCTTTCAGGTTCAGAGAAATTAAGGTTTTGTTTGTTTCTCTGCTTTGCTTAGTGGCTGAGATTGCTGGTCCAATTTACACAATCCAAGTCACAAGCAAACACACTACACACTTTACTTCGAAAATGTCCTTCAGGTTCGCAATTAAATCTGCCAAATCTTACATAGCATCTAATACAATATAGGTCCTACGGAAATAGCACATACATATGTATAATTCTGCCTGTTTTATTTTTCTGACAAATCAATGACCAATCAAAGCAATACCCAGCTAATGACAGTGAATTATGTATTTTCGGAAACATGATAGAAGTCAAGACAGCTTTTGAAATTTTCTTAGACTTATACCCAATCCTCTTGGCCTTTATAAGTCATAACATCGTAATAATGCCAAACGCGTATGACTTTAACGTTTGAGAAATGATGCACCAAGTATTTGAGGAACTTTATGTATGCTTTAGAGGCGTTTCAAGCGTGAAACATCAAAAAGTTTCTCGAACACTGATTGTCATCATTTCAATATTCCCATATAACAAAGATATAGAAAAGCATGGCCACCGAGCATGCTAGAAAGTCCAAAGCGGTAACACCCATCAATCTTACCACCAACATTTATTTTCCTCCCCTCTCGGTTCCCAACTACATTTATCCAACCGTCTCATAAATTCAAAGCCTAAACCAAAAAAATTTGAATTCTTAACTGGGTCGTATCACAAAATATGTCACACATTCGGCGCCATTGCTTTGTGTAATTTATAGCCTGCTCATGGTGTTTCTAGAAAAAAAAAATCTCATCAATTGTTTATACATTTTCTTTAAATGCCAGCGAAAACTAATAAATAAATAAACAAATCGAAATTCAAATTCAAGTTCAAAAGTGGATCTAAAAATGTTCTTCCCTATCTCCAAGTGGTTAATTTTATTACATCGGTTGCATTGGGCTTGAGAAGCCAAGGAACAACCCCACCTTATTTCATGAAGTATGCGTCAATTTTGACGTCAAACCGTCATATTTCAAAAAAAAAGTTCAAAAACCCAAATTCATACTCACGGACTTTCTGCATAGTTTTCTGAATTGTTGGCATAATGCAGCCAATGTAATATATCCTGTATCTTTAGATTCTCACTATCAGCCATATTTCCTTGTTACCGCGCCGCCGGTTGGACTATTATCTGCCAATTCTTAAAATTCCAAAATAAACAAACAGTAATGAGCCCAACTCACAATCATACATACATATGTATATATATCACTACCCCACACAAATAAAGGCCGATCATAAAGAACACCTTCAGACTTTATTCATATTTCGGTCTTTGACACGGCCGAAATAGATTTTGACACTTTTATTTACTTTCTTCGATTTTCTATTTCCGATCGAAATACATTTTCTGGCTGTGCGATCACTCCATTTGACTTTTTTGACTCCTCATTGGATTACACTCGATATTGTGAACTATCAAATGACACTCCTTTGTAACGGATCTCTGTTGAATTTTTGACAGAAAACGAGGTTAAGGTCGTTCAACGATTTTTTTTTTTCAATTTATTTTTGTTTTTTGGAAAACAGCGACGCGACAATAATTTTAATAATGTTAAGTGATCGCGACGATAATGATGGCTTTTGGCTGAGAAAACGTTTTTCCAACTGACCCGTCTACAAAAGAAAAACTCAAAGACAATCTACGTCCGTGGAAAAAGCACAGAATATAAATTTAGATACTCTCCGAAAATTTTTTATTTTTTTTCGGACTTTTTGGAAAGTAGAGTCTACAGACGTTTGTGCTATATTTTACGTACATATCTGTATTTTCAAGTATAAATAATTTTCTGTTTTCAATAGATTTTTATGAAAACAAAAAAAAAAAATCTGAGACACCTCAGAGATGAACATTGAATAGAAATTGAATTTTTGAAGCAGAACGAGGCGGGAAAATACATTTATTGGGGTTGTAAGAATTTTTTGTTTTTGTGTATAGTTATTTTAAAATTTAATGGAGGACCATAATAACGTGTTGTCATGTCAGACATTAAAAAGAATCTGGTCAAGGCGGGCAATAGGGGATGCTGTTCAGCAGACAATATACTTTGTTTATTGGTCGGGGATGTTAGCAAAGTCAAAAGAATCAATTAAATGTCAGAATAAAAATTATATTGTGTGGTTGTGTTAAACAATTTTGAAACATTTTTTTTATTAAGAAAAAATATAAAAATACAAATCTCCAATTTACTGCTTTCTCATTATCAGCGGTATTATATAAAGCTGTTTAGACAGACAAATATTCGTTAAATAATTACTGAACCCTATTACCTATTAAAACCAGAAATCCTCCCTTTCCATTTCGGTCCAAAAACATTTCAACGGCCCTGAAATAACTTTTCGGTGAAATTTATCATTCAATTCAGCTACATTCAAAAAAAGATTTGTACTCTCATTTGACGACTAAAAGCGCCATCCTTCAAACAAAATCTCTCGAAATTTCAGAAACAGTCTTTGAATAGTCACGTTAGTTTTAGCACCTGTTGGGTAGGTTTGTCTTTTCTAGACTATGGAAAGAGCAATATCGCTTTCGATGCCTTTTTTTAATGGGATGGATAAAATGTGTGAGGCAATCAAAGAGAAGTTGTATGTGGTTTATAAGGACTATGCGTCTTCGATGCTTACCATCAGGTATTCCTTCAATGGTTGTAAGTGTGACAAATAGCTCCCAATTGAGGTGATCAACAAAATCCACATCCATAGCAGGAAACCAGGTGAATATCCGAGGGATTACTGACATTGTAAACAACTCAATGAAATGTGGAAAAAATATCCAACGAAAAATTTACCATGAAAAAGCTATCTGTGAGATAGATGCCCCGTTTGCTGACTATTGTCCAAAAATGCAATCACGTGGCAACATCGAAGAAATATTTGACCATGTTTAAGCACAATCCGGGTGAGAAAGTTGTACAAGCAGGATTGTGTGACGATATACATATGAAAAAAGAATTCATCTCTTCATGCCAGAATTTAAGGTTCAGTCGGAACAGTAAACAGTAAGCAAGATATTTACAATTTAGAGAATGGAAGGACAACCACTGAACAGTGATATACTGAGTTTCTAGACCGGTTTGACGCTGATTTGAAAAGGAAAGTGCCGCATTTGACGAAAAATATGTTCTAACTCGTCCGACATCGCACAGAAAAATTGCTCTGGTTACTCTACAAATTGCTGCCTTCTCAACTATATTCTTGCAAATATGGTCCTATGGGATTCCGTCCGAAACAGAAGCCTATTTTGCTTTAAGGTCATGGGTTAGAAATGTTAGAAAATCGTCGGACTAGGTTTATCGAGCTGAAAGAAGAAAGAAGAAAATAAAAAAAGTTAAAAAAAAAATCTTTTCTCTAATCTACCGCCCGATGGAAATCTTTTACTTTTAGTGTGATCTAAGCGAGCTATAGATATGGGAAAAACAAAATTGCGTAGGAGTTAGTTCCTGAAAGGTGGCCAGTTCCCCAAGGAGCGTCGTGGTGCATTGGACTATTGAACGGAAAATCCAGAAAACGCTAAAAAAGTTTTTCCACGGTCCCACCTCTCGTGAATGTCTGACAAACGTCCGAAAGTAAAAACAGTCAAGAAAAAGCTTCACGGCTTTAAACAGTAGTTCCTTCCATGTTTGTGAAAAGGAGCTGGGCACTGGACCACATACGTTCTACTGCATCAAATATTTGTATTTTTTTAGTCCCCCACACACCATCTATCTAAATATTGCTTTGTAGAAAAACCGAACTCTAGCTTCCACACTACCGAAGCTCGATGGAACCGTAAACAATCTTTCAACTTAAACGAAATACCTTGGAACCAACCTTCAATGTTCCAATAGTCGATATGAAGACGCAGGTGTCGACGCATTTCCACTATTTACGAGTACCAACTATAAACCTTACCTCCACGAGGTGAACCATAGCTACCTATTAACCAGGTCAGAGCACTATGTCTCGTCTCAAATGTAGCCGAATAATTATCCGAGGCCCTAAATGGAATCAGCCGAGACAATGGAGGATAAACAAGTATGGCACTACAGTGCGTACAATTAAGAGCAGAAGTAACGACGTAGGAAATGTTGAGCTACAGGTACGAAAGCGAACATGACTCATGAACTTGATAAAGATCCGCTTAAAGCCTGAGCTAACGAATATCAGCCTAATATGCGTCCAAGCCCAAACAAAGCAGAAAGGGGATGCTACCAAAAATTGTTTTTTTTCTGCTCTTTGGCAGCAGATACGATCGCTGGCCTTAATAATGCGTTAAAATTATTATTTGTATTTTTAGCGCTATGATGGGAAAGGAGGACATTTTTTGTTGGAACAGTTGAAGAACACAGCCTGCATGGGCAACTTAGAGATGAACTTACATATATCACCATAGCTAGTATATATGTGTTTTCTACCCGCAAGTACAAATATTTCGTGCTACAGATCAGATGTGGTCCAGTGCCTTGCTTCTTTCGACCAAGCTTTACAAGCTTTCTTACTCTCAAGATCGAAACCTTAGAGAGGTTTCCCGAAGAAAAGATGCACGAAAATTGTTCTAGAAGGTAAGACATACATGTTAAGAGGGCTTACAGAGATAAAGAAAAGAACATCGCGGGGGCATCACAATCATTACTGAAAATATTAAAATAACACTTCTGCAAGGAGTGCATTTGGTTAAAACTTCAGCCAACTTGGCGTACGAAACTGGAAGCAGCTCGCTTAAGATTGAGTTGAATACTAGTTAAGTTAATGAGAAGCATAGCCCAATCAAGTAAACTATTTCCAACTGAGCTTATTCATCAACAAGCTTCCAGGCTGAGAATATCCGATAAGTGGGAACAGATTTCCTATTGTCGTGCAACTTTAGTAGAACTGTAGAAAACTTATCGAACATACTCACTACAACATCAGAAATTTAGTCTCTCCCATACATCAACCTATTATGGTACTTATGGCAGAGATGACTTATTATTACACAAATGCTTTACTCGACTCAGGAACGGGAGCAGGGTTCTACTCAGGGGTACTACAAGACCAGGAATCTTTTAGACTTGTAGAGTGCCTTTCAAGCAGAAATCGTTTCAATCAAAACAGTCGCAAATACAGTATGTGGCCATTGAATTATGACCGATGAGAAATATTTGGGATTTTCCGCTTTGATCGCAAATAAAAACAAAATTAATAGGATTATTTCAAATCTTTTTGCACATATTTTAGCATAGCTGGACTATTTTAGCATAGCTGGACTTCTTCTCAATCAACAAAGCAGCAACTTGTGATATTTTTTTTCGACAGAAATGTCGGCTTTTTTATCCAAATTGATAAAAATCAATTAAAATAAGGTTTCCGCCTTTCTATGAGTTATATACATTATTTTCAAACAAATATTTAATGCTACTAACTGCAACTTACTTAATTTAAGTCATAAATTACTTTTCCACTTATTAAAATAAATTTTTAAAACCGCACTATTGCCAACTGCCAGCTAAAGAGAATGATAAGAAAAGCACTTTCAAACCTTTTTATGTGCTGATGCACATTTATCGTACGCACGTAGGTAAGTCCTTCGGTACCTGCTATTGAAATTAAAGAGAGTATAGAGAAAACCCGTAGCTAACTGTATTCTTAAAAACAAATAAAAAAAAACGCATTTCGCAGAACAAACACTTCAAAAAAAGTAGCAAAATTCGTTAAAAACTCGATCGGTCATAATTCATTGGCCGCATACTGTACTCCATTCACAAGAAACCAACCTATCCACCGCGAATAGCTAGCTGTCTGCAACTGTGTATATCGTAATCTACGATATGTAATAAGCCACAACAACACCTAGTTCCGCTGAGTTCCATTCCAATCGCAATATAAAAGCGAACGAAATGGCGGACGGCTTGTGAATGTTCATCAAATCAAAACGCATCTAAGCGAATGGCGAATATATTACTATTTACATATGTATCTAGAAACGAAGTTATCGATTCTCATTCTTTCTTATAAGACATCCGCCATCTTTATCCGCCGAATATTTAGGAAAACTTAACAAGTACGTGTACAATTGAAAATACTAACTCTTAATTTTATTGCCTTAAATATCTTTGGTTACCAAATTCTAATTAAATTTAAAAGCAAAATATACAAATTCAGAATTTTTTTTTTTTGTCTTGTAAGGCAACGTTCGGTTAATGCCATTCATATAAAATGTGTGCCACCATCAAGTACGCCGTGATTATTGTAACTTGTCCAACCATCATGGGAAATACAATTCTGTGAATTAAAATTGTTTGAAAATATATTTTCAATAAAAAAAAAAATCAATCTTACTTCAAATATCTGGTAAAAGATATTTTGTAACCATGCTGTTCAGCAATTCCCGCTGATAAGACGTTCGCAGAAGCCCCGTACAGGGTTCCATTACCTGAAAAAACAAAGAAAAAAATCATGGCTTCGGAATTGAAATATGCACATTGTAAGTCCTTACCCCCTAGACAAGATCCAAACACCAAAGCCCAAACCAAAGGTTGAAGGGGAAGACCCAACGATTCTTTCGCTACTAACGATACAACCACCTTAACCATCATGGCCGTCACCGGAATACTGTCAAGAATAGCAGACGCCATTGCAGACATCCACAGAATTATAAAAATGGCCATTGCCAATCGATTCTCCCTGCTAACAAAGAGAATTATATTCTCCGTTAGGCTCCCAATCCAAGTAAAGAGTCCCAGCCTCTCCACGCACTCCATAATTACAAACATCGAAGCAAAGAATAGCAGTGTAGTCCATTCGATTCTAGACATCATAGCGTCCATATCATTCCGATTGGATATAATCATTAAGCAGATAACGCCTAGCAATGCCACCCACCCAAGAGGCAAAGTTCGTAGGGTTGGCACCGACTGTACGAAGAACATGATGATCACAAAAGCCAGGGTGAAGGCCGACTGGATCAGGAGATTTTTATGTTTGATCGGGTACTACAAAACGGAAAAGTTACATTTTATAGGTGCCTAGAAATAGTCTTGAATTTTTACCGCGGCTTTAAGCTCGTCCAATGTATGCTTATATGCATCTGTAGACCCAACACCAGCCTCCTTTTTCTTGAGCTTGTGTTTCAGAATTTTGACCTTCTTCAACAGAGTCTCGCGTACTAGGTCGACGTCCTTCGAGTATGATGAGAGAGAATAGGCTGCCCTCTGCCATACTTTGATTTCGCGCCGTAGTTCCTTTAGTGCCTTCGGTTCACTAAGTCGTAAGGTTTTAATATCCCAAAAGATGAGCCTCAGGTAGAGGCAACTTTGAAAGACAGTAAGGACTACACCTGGGAGGGTGTGTGCCACAAAATTAAAGAATGTTACTCCGTTGCGAGAGATGAAGTGATTCGAGCAAGTTATGATGCTAATTGGGTCACCAATTGGAGTGATTGCACCACCGATGTTGGAGTGGACAATGATGCCCATTAGCACTGGAACTGGATCAAGTTCCATGACCTCACATAGCCTACGAAAGACGCATGTTTTAAAAAATGACTCAAGTTTGCAGATTCATTTAGACTTACCTTATAGCCACTGGAGTCATTAACAAGACAGTGGTCATGTTATCCAGCACCGATGACACACAGCACGTAATTATACAGAGACTATATATTAAAGGCCAAATTTTACCACCGGAAATCTAAACAAGAAAACATTTTAGTATCAGTCACATGTCAATGAAATTAATAAAAACAAAACTAAGCTCAGAGGCTTACAATCAACGAATCTTCTCCATGAACCCCTGTTAAAAAATGAGCCTCTCTTGAAACGTTTACTCGTTGACTAGTTTGTTAGTTGCAAGCCATTGTGACAGATTTTGTAGCTAACTCACGAGACCATTTCGTGACCTTGCTATTCCAGAATAGTCGCTGAGGAAATGTTTCAGATGCTTCTCTTCCTTTCTGACAGAATTTGCAATTTCTTAGGCTCAAATGAGGCTCTAGCTCCTCGACTTCGCAATAAGGTGGAACATGAGGGTTAGGTTCCTCAAAGCAAGGTTGCAGTTATGTGATTAGCAAAATGGTAACTAAAGAGTGGATCATATTGTACTCCCTTTTGAAATGCACATCCTTTCGATGCTAGGATCACTAACTGGCTTGAAATATTGACATAAATGTATTGTCAAGACTCCAAGGTAAGAAAGGTATCGTCTTGCGCATGAACAACGCTGAGAAATATTGAAAAATTATTCGTAAAGTGAATGCTATGTTGCTGAAACAGAGCAAGATTTTCAAATAATTTTTATCTAAATCAAGCGTCTTCAGCGACTGGCGTAAGGAAATTCATGAAGAAAACTTGTGAAACAAAAGCTATCCAGGTGCTCGTCCGGGGTGCACAGAAGAAAGAATTACTGCTGTTGCCCAACGTGTTCCTGAAAACCCAAGAATCTTAACTCTTCGCAAAGCTTAACAACTGAACATCAGCTGCACTTTTCTGAGAAGGGTTTGCTTTCAAGATCCAAGTCGCTTAAGAGTTGAAGCAAAATGAACAGCCCTTTCGATATCGCTTTTCTGTTGGTTGCAAAATCATCTTTTCTGGTGAAGCTCATTTTTATCTTGAAGTCTATATCACCAATAAGAGAAATCAAAGGAATTGCGTGTCCGAAGCTCCACATGTAGTCCTAGAGCAACCAAACTTCCTTAAATAATGACTGTGTGAATTTTGAACGAAACTGGCAACAACGTTACAGTAAACGGAGTATGTCTGATAACTAATATTTTTTTGTACAAAATTTCAACTTGGATGGATTCTAGGTCTAGCCCACCAGCCATCAGTTTATCAATCTTTTGCGTACTAATTTCGATAAAACCTTCAACACATCATTGAAAACTGAGACAATAACAATAGAGAACACTTGATGCTCCATTAACGTCAGAAGTGATCACACCAAGATCTTCGATGTCAAAAAAGTTTTAGACAAGGCGACTCTATTGCAGTGACTTTTCCAACATCGTCGTTGGAAAAAGTGTGCGAAACTCTACCCGCCACTCAATTGGCACGATCTGGGCTACGTTACTTACGTAGGAAAAGGACATTGACATTTAAGCAACAATACAGCAGGTTGTCAATAGTGAATTTGAAAATATCAAGACAAAGCGAAAAATGAGTCTGGTGGTAAACGAGGCACAGAAAAAACATATGATGTCATTCAAAAAGGACTCACAACCCAATCGCCTAGTTCAGAGCATCTCAATGTATGCGAATAGCTTCAATTTCGGAATAATCACATAGTTTGAAAAGGAAAAGATACTAAGGAAATACATTGCATTGACAAAGATGGATGAGGAGATCCTTAGCCGACTCGAGGGAAAAATTAACACTAAGATGGCTTACGCATGTAGAGCAAATAAACACTAACACTCCCGCTCGCAGAGTACAAGTACAACGCTGTTAAGTATGAGCCTACCGGTATTGCCCGCAATTGGGGAGGGACCTCAATCAATTTGACTTGAGAAACGAGAGGCACTTAGCTAAGCATCGAGCTAGCTGCATAGACTCTAGGCAGTTGTTTGAATTGAAACCCGTGACTGCCGCAGACTCTTCTTTAAAATTAAGGAAATAGATGAAGATATGTGGACATATTTCCACAACCAAGCAATCCGTACTCCAATAAAAAAGATTTGCAAATGGTCTTCGACTGGTATGAAAAACTCAAGGCTGCAGAGTAAAATAGAGACATAGTGCGCCACATTAGAACAAAGATAAAGTAGAGTGGAGTAGAGGGATTCATGGATGTAAGTACTTGCCTCTTGCAAATTAGAGAACGATATGTCCGATAAGCGCAATTAGGATTCAAGGTTTCAACGTTTCAATACTCAATGGAAACTCTGGTTTGCGGAAGCTGCAGAAAATTCTAGGAAAGTAATTCAAAGAAGTCAATTTCGACAGTAGCACAACACAGGATAGAAGAACTTGGGACCTTTCAATTCAATTCAATTTGTTTTTTTTTTAGACCTTAGAATGAGAAGGGGGAATCCCAGATAAAAGTATTGACCTCAAGCTAAAAGAAGCAGAAATAACAAGTTACCTTAAAAAGCAATATGTTTTGCCTGCTCTCGATATTTTAAGCAACCTTGGTACACTTTTAAACATGCAATTAAAAAATCGATTAAGTTGAATTACCAGTCCAAGTAACTGTGGTATGTGTGTTCAACTCAGGACGAAAAGTTAAATGGATTTATTTCTCATTTTCTGACTCGGGTGGCTGAAGTTACAGATTTGGTTGAGTAAGGACTCACTTGAATGTCACTTAAAGCCCTTTCGTACTCCCAACCCTTATTTCTCTTCTATGAGAAGCAAAATATCACTTTTTCTGAGCCGTCATAGAGTTCCATTAAAGAATAGGTAGACTGTAGATGCCCGGGATAGTGACCATTAGGCCGGCCGCACATTGGATACAAATTTGTATCGTACGTTAACGTACGAATGCTGGTCGTACGAATTGAGTGCGCATACTGAATACGATTTTCTCCGTCAAATAGGCAGTGTCCCGGTGATATCGCTTCCATTTTTAATGTTCCAATTCACGAAAGTGTTTAAAAATCCCAACAAGTTCGGATTGTTTTCGAACATCGGAGCAACACGTACATATGTGTATGTACGACTTACTCGCACCTAGTGTGCGCGCTCCCATAGTACTTGGAAGGTCGGGATTATTCGTGCGTATTCGTATGTGTTCGCACGAGTCCAATTCGTACGAAAACGCGTCCAATGTGCGGCCGGCCTTAATCTGTCCGTTTACATTGTTTTCATATCATCATTTGTTTTTTGCTTTGCTTTGGTTTAACTACTGCATCAGGGAATGGGCTCCGATAGAAAGTCTGAAGATATTTGCCATCATTTTGCTAGGATATGGTATTCGAATCGATGGCTATGTTAGAGACTTAGCTGTTGATTGAGATAAGGCAGTTTTGCTTGCATATTATACCTATGCCAGAAAGCAACTAAACTGGAAGACGCTAGAAAATTCCGTTAATCGGAGGGATTTCAAGATATTTAGCGATTCGATAACTTGTACCACCTCAACGTTCGTCTATTTCATTCTCTTGGGGATTTTCATTCGTATATCGAAACTTCTCTAGAAGCTTGGCTTGAGACTTATGTAATCTGTTCCCTGCACACTGCGGTGTTTGTAATATGTAAATCAAAGGGAAGAATCCATGCTACTAATTTTCTGCTTTCTCCGAAAACATACTAACCAAGGCTCTATGAACAACATCCGCTTGTGCTTTCAAAATTTTTTCAGATAGTTGACAATCTATCTACAAACAATAGATTTTCCAGAACCATAACAACTTTGCCTTAAAATTCATCTCATAGGCGTTCTTAAACCATTTTTCACTTCGCAATATTACCTCAAAAGTTAAGACAGCTAGATAATCGAAAACTCCAGTCTCAGTTAGGATAGCTACAAGAATCATCATCGAAAAGAGTAGAGTTAACATTTCCATGTCCATCCACACGATAATTTCCTCCATGGTTGGACGATCGCCCAAAACTGCCAAGATTGCTATAGATGCCGTCGAGCATATTATTGCTACAAATGTTCTATGGAAGACCTAAAAAAAACAAATCTTACTAAGGCCTTTAATTTTATAAATACTTCATTCAATCTTACTTCCCACACTAGGAGCGCATAAAAGGCTGAAAGTATCAATGCGGCAAATGCTATGCCCTGCTGTACATTAACCACCAAAGGATCATAGACAATCTTAACTGGAAAGCTCGTCAACGATTCATTTGTGAACATTTTCAATCGCATTCGGGTATCGTTTCCATCGTCCAACTCAGAAAGTATCTCAGCACTCAGAATGAATGTTCTATTCTTTGAATGAATCGATGCATGGTCATATGCATCCTCAGTCACTGTGGGTACAATCCACGGTTCAAGAATATCCTAAAAAACAGTGAAATTAGATTCTGGTATTTCCCAAAAAAATCGACCCACCTCAGAAACCTCGGTATCATTCCAACTCAAGTATCGCACCACTTGTAACTGCACCGTCAGGAAGTCTCCAGTGAAATTGTTTGACTCTATAAAGGCACCAAGTAGAGTGATCTTAAAATTGCCCTCGGGATTCTTTGGAAGAAAATAAACTACAAATACAACAGAAAGGTGGATTATTTAAGGATAAATTTTAGATTATTGGGTGAATTACGCTTGTCTTCGAATTCAGGTACAACAAGTTGTTTGTTAATTAGATGCTTTTCATGTGTAGATACTAAGACTAGTGTAGACAGGACCCAGAATATCAATAGACATATTTTCTTGATGAATTTCTCCTTTTGCTTTTTACTTTTGGCTGGCTCATTGGAAGGATGATCGTCGGAGTGATGATCCTCGCAATCAGAACTTAAGATAATTAATTTAAGAAATTTTGAAATATTCTTTTTCAAAACGCTTCAATGCCTTACCTCTTTAACTCACAAGAACAGTTTGCAGCTCCTGCTTTTGGCTTAAAGATTTTCATATTAATAAATTCTGAGCCCTCATTGCTGTCTTCAGGGGTGGATTCGATTTCATCTGAGTTTGAGTACTGATCGCCATTTGGGGAAGTGCCTAAATTATTTAAAAAAAAAAGTTAAAAAGTTGCTTACTCTTTTTTAAAAGTATTAAGCTAGCAGAGAAGGCTGATCATTGCAGCCTTCTTTCCAAATTAACATAAAAGCCCGTTTTATTTATAATTATCGCGCAAGGGGGGTATGAGTACCCTTATGCTGGTCACGGGGGTTAGGAAAAGGGGAAAGAGGAACAGAGGAGATACCGGTACACGTTGGCTTTGAATGTTTGAATGTTGTACCGATGAGGAAACGAATGAACGAATCCCTATATTTGACAGTACGTCCGAAGTTGCGCTTGAGGGTGAAATGATGTGCATTTGAAGAGTGACGCGTATTACGGGTCATATTTTGAAGCGGAGGAATGCCAGTGGCTATTCGTTGGAACATTTTTTGTAAAAAAGCGATAAAATAGGATAAGACACCAGACACTGCTGCGATTTTCTAGTAAGACTATGTAGCTCACATTTTAAGTTTTATGGTGCGCTTCTGGGCCCTATCTGGAATGTGCAAAACGGTCATGGGCGTACCAGACCAGATGTGGGCGTTGTATTCCATCCTTGGGCGGATGAACGCCTTATATATTGAGGCCAAGCCAGACGGGATAAAATATTTCGTGCACCTCTTAAGGAATCCTAGACATTTTGCCACATTTTTGGCGACCTCGATTATGTGATCGTTCCAACGAAGGTTGTTAATACACATACCGAGATTGGCGCAAGTCTTCTGGTTTCTGCGATGCAAGTACCATTCATGGATAACCTTTGAGAGTCTTGGTTTCGCTTGAGAGACAGAAGACAGCACTGAGTTTTGGATGCATTAAATTCCACTCTGTTAGTTGAGCCCCATTTGATTATGCTGTCAAGGTCGGAATTTAATAAATTTAACATACGTTGCCGTTCCTCTTCTACAGCCGAAGTTAAGGAAAGAATATGAAAAACTGAGGGTACTGTCATCAGCGAAGGAATGGATTGGATTAGAGGTTGCAGACAAGAGTTCATTTATGAAAATGAGAAAGAGAGTCGGAGACAAAACTGAGCCCTGGGTGACACCAGCATTTATGTGGTGAATATCAGACTTGAAGCCGTCCAAGACAACTTATATTGAAGAGACTCGTCGATGCCATATGCACGTATTTTTGACAAAAGAGCCTGATGCCGAACTCTGTCAAATGCCTTTTAAATATCAAGCGGAACTATCTTTGTTTCACCGGAGTGATGGAGAGATTGGTTCCACTTCTCGGTAAGATATGCCATCAAATCACCAGTGGACCTGTTGCTACGAAAACCATACTGCCGTTCATTGAGAAGTTTTCGTGAATCAAGATATTTCATAAGCTGACGATTTATCAGCGTTTCCATGACCTTGGAAAGAAGGGACGTAAGTGCAATGGGTCGGTAATTGGTCGGAGAGGAAGATTCGTCTTTTTAGGGACTAGCTGGACAAATGCTGTTTGCCATCTCCTCGGAAAAAGTCCAGAAGAGTACGATAGACAGAAAAGCTTACGCAAAGGGTTTACCAGCGAAGAAGAACACCTCTCAGAACTATTGGCGGGATACCATCTGGATCAGCGGATTTGTACATGTTCAGTATGTCTTAAAAGTCTTGACTAATTTTTGCGTGTATGAAACCAGAAACAGTATACAAATGTTTTGTACATCGTAAAGTTTTTAACCGATTCATATTATTTTTAGTGGAAGAGCCATATAGTACCTCTTACATTACGGTTTTATTTGGGAGTGGACTATATGACTAAAGATCACGTAGAGCCTAACCATTCATTTTGTGAGTGTTAAATTTTTCGTATAAATGAGTGGATCTTTGTTTATTGCCATATCAGGAAGGCGTAATTGGAAAGTTCCGCCTGACAGGTTTTACTCTTCGATGTTTGAGATGGGACCGTAAAAACTGTGGTGTTTTCTAGGATTCAAACATAAAACTTCTCGCCAAGTAGGTCAATGTTCTAACCACTAAGCCGACGCACCATTGCTCAAGCTCAGGTCCAATCAAATTTGATATAAAGATAATCTTTTGTTTGTGTGAAACACGCCCAAATATACACCAATATATCAAATGGTACGTACATATGTATGGATATGTTATAACATCACTTCCTCACTTTGCTTAAAATATGCTTTTAATGGGTGTTGAAATCCTCACTGAGATACTTGATAACCATGAAAAAAGGTAAGAAGATTTTACTTGAGGACAACAAAGACCCCCAAGAAGGTGTTTATCTAGAAACGCTAAGTGCTTATCCCATTTGAATTAAGTAATTTCATCGAAAGCGTAGAACTCCATCGAAACTGCTGTCGGTAAAAGCAAGCTCATATCTGTGAAATGGCGCCCGGAGATACCTTCAGATTGATATAGATGTGAATAAGGTCTTGAATAGCTATAGAGTGTTAGCCTTTGGCTAACTCCAAATTTGACCCTCCCGTCACTGAGCCAATGGATGGAGATTGGATATTTTTACGGGATTTCTTATTAAGGAAACTCCAATCTACCTCTAATACGGGAGAAAGAGATGTGTCTCAATTTCATGGGCGCTGATCTTTCGAAACTGGTTGTCCATACGAGGCTAGCTTGTAATAAAGCTCGATTAAGGGGATATCCAGAGCGAGGGTTCTGATTTTCCGTTCTATGTTCTATGGGTGAAGTGACTTACATACGTAACTCTTGATGTCTTCAGTTGAAGGCAGAAGATATACAGCTCGCCGCTTTGTTTATGTTCCTCCAGATATTTTATATTATCAGCATTGATGACTTTTAAATCATTTTTTATCGTTAAGGGACAGTATCAAGAATTTCTACCTTTTTGAAAATCCTCCAGCATTATGGAAAGATAATTTTTCCAGAAGACATATGTAGCAAAAAGCGTACAGAGAATAGAGTTTGTTTCTGGTGCCCAGTTGGCTTTCCACAGCTGGCATCCATGACTGCAACTTTAGCGTAGTTTCTGCCTCATCTTGTTCTTATTCTGCGATTTACTAAGAAGATGAAGAACAACCTTTTCTTTTCTAGTTACGGACCGATCTTTTCCACCAAAGTTAAGAATGTGTGTTCACTAAGATTTTTGCTTCTCACTTTATTTATGACATCAGCCAAAAAGGAAGAGGGCTACTGGAACAGTTAAGCAATTTTTTATTGGCTACGTCGAAAAAGCAATTATTTTACTGAATTCAAAGACTAACAAAACATCTTAATCTATAGGAGGAGCACAGATTATATCTGCAAAAAGAAATTAGACCCATAAGGTGACAATCTTTATGGATAGTTAAGCTAGACTCAAGGCACTAGATAGCGGGGTAATTATATCGCAATTAGTCGGGCAAACTATAAATAGAATATGCAACACTCATGAAGCCACTCTCTGCTGGGACCCTGGATATAGTAATTTTAAGGGAAACGCAGTAGCAGATGAACTAGCACAAATAAGGGTCACTATTAAAGTAGGTATTCATCCACGCATCGGTAGATATCCCTATTGGTGTACTGAAAAGTAAAATAGACGAACTATCAACACTTCTTGGACAACCAGAGACGACAATGTCATATGTCACAGTACATGCCTAAAAGAAAGAAGGACTGAAAGTCTTTTAAGAATCATTAAAAAAGAAACCAGCGTCAAAGTAGGAGAACCAACTGAGACACAATGGCTGCCAGACTAGGCATCAACTCACCTGATTTCTGCAAGACCTGTCATGATGCAGTAGAAATCAAAACTATCAAACACTTGCTGAGTGATTGCCCCAACCTTGCAATTTGTCACTTCCGCTACATTAAAAACAGACTCTTTGAAGAGCTGAAGGACGTGCCATGATTTCCACGCTGGAGGATGATATGTTTCAGATTGGTTTGTTCTAAGCCCAACAGATGGACAACAACAAAAAATGAGTGGCGGTATAACATTATGTAGAGAATCTCGATGGAACAAGGCCTCCGTGTACACATCCTCAAAAGTGCACTTCCATCATACCACACCATACCATACCGTGCCATACTTCACTGGGTTTAAGCACTATTGTCTCCGTTATTGCGTCCGATTTAGACAGCAGTGACTTGCTCACAATGAATGGTGGGTTGCCGAAATCGGATTTTTCAGTGCAATGCTGCGTATCAAGTTAAATTTTAGAAAAATGTACTTCAAGATGTTTTTAATATAAACGTTGACATCAGTGCTTCTGACGGAAAGGACGCTCCTCACAACTCCTCTCAGTAAGTCTTGTCAATAGTTGAAATAAATGAACACGTTTCACTACTGATTAGATAAAAAATTTCACATTTTTCACGTACATTCATGAATACATGCATAAAAGCATCTCTGAGTTAATATCAACATTTTCAATCCCAAGTGTGTTGTTCCCTAATGCTAACCAGTGGCGAAGGCACTCTATGTCACAAAAAAGTCAAATCAATTCCGTTCATGTCTGGCACATCATTTTTCTCCGAAAGAACTTGCTTCCATAATTCAATCATTTATCCACAAATGACAGGGCTTGGTACGGGTTATATCCTTGAAAACATCATTGTTTGCTTAAGTGAACTCTTTCATCCATCCACGTGTGACATATTCCCTAGAGTGCTGGAATACCCTCACGTCAAATTGTTTTTATGCCGTCACTTACAAGCAAATAAGAAAAAAACTTTTATTAATAGAATTCGGTCGATTTTCAGAACCAATTCATAACATTTTGATGTTTTCTCAGGACATCAACGAGGGTGTAAAAGTTGTTGAACACAGTTCATCTACGAATATGTGCTCGGTATTTTTAGAAAAATTCGTGTGAAATTTATTTTTAATTCATTCATTCCGCGACCACAAAGAAATCATCGCGTTTTTACATTTAAATCGCTGTAAGCCACTTTGGCTGTACATAGTTCTATTTAAAAGACCATTTAAGTTGATAAAATGGCCCTCAAATTATATCCACCATTTAGTCCATTTAAAGCTTTGTAATGTACACAATAGCCCCAGCACACGTACTTCATTTGCCGGAATGGTTTTAATATACGCGTTGCTGAGGGGGTGTGTATGGCTGATGAAAAAAATATTTGCGCCACAACCGAAAGTAATATACACAGCCGCACTATCTGTTGGATTGTGTCGATGGTTAAGGAATGTTATAATTTGTTTTAGTGTATGGCTAGGGGATGTTGAAAATTTGCGAATTAAACAAGCTGCGATAGTGTTCGCCCACGCAGCGATACTCGTAAATGAGTTAATGGTGCGCCTTTGGTGAAATGCTGCAATGTACTGCAATTTAAGTTTAACAAGCAAATACGAATACAAATACAGTCCACATAATGCAAAGACAAATTAACGACCGACGATTTATAATGAATCGATCCAACAAGAAAACAATTAACTTTCAAGTCCTCATTAGCACTCGCGTCTCCGTCGACCTAAAAATAAATCGATGGCATCAGAATAGGCTGCAAATACCTGTATACCATAACTCACTTAAGATTCCGAATTCTGCATGAGAGCAAATGGAACCAAATACTTGAGTTTGAAGCAATTTCGATCACTGAAAGGCCTTCTAATTAAAATTGATGCTATTAAGGAACCTGAAGCTCCCTCAACATGAATGCAGTAGTCCTTAATCTGATCGAAGAAATGCATTGCGTGACACAATTTAATTAAGAAAGTACGCATCATGCTTCAAGTTAGTAAGGGACTTTGTCTGCCTTGGCTTTGCTATAAGTAAGGACAACAACCTCGCGGCGGCAATTAATCGAAGAATAACTCTTGCCTATCGCTGTTTCTTTGGGCTGAAAAGGCAATTGAGTAGTAAAACCCTATCTCGAAGGACTAAGTAGACTCTTTATAAGACCTTAATCATCCCAGTCCTGCTTTATGGCGCTGAAGCATGGACTCTTTCGAAAGCGCATGAAGATATCCTTAGTCGCTTCGTGAGAAAAATTCTTCGTAAGATACACGGTCCCGTTTGAGTTGACGTGCCTTGGAGGAGAAGATTCATCGACGAAATTTACGAACTGTACAGCGACATCGACCTAGTCAAAACCTGCGCATCAGTGGCCTAAGATGGCTAAGACATGTAGAGCGAATGGACACCAATACTCCGGCCCGCAGATTCTTCGAGTCTAACCCGGACGGACAACGCAGTAGAAGATGACCTAGCCTAAGGTGGCGCGCATAAGTAGAAGGGGACCTCAACCGCCTTGGAGTGGGCAAAGGGAGGCAGTTAGCTAAACACCAGGCTAACTGGGAAGGCTTGTTGGTTCACCCCGAACTGAAGCACCACCTAAGTAGCTAAGTAAGTACCCATCACGTCTTTTGTGTACCTTCTCAAATTACAGTGTTTTCTTCAGTTTTTTTTTACGTACACCAAAAACCACTAATATATGTAGTTTCGTGAAAAATTTCAATCTGGAGATTTTGATCAACCTTGGCATTACTATTGTAGAGAAATTCGAAGAAGTGGGTATCTGTCTATTCGTCTGTCTGAATGTACGCTCAAATGCAGCCTAAACAGCTGGGCGGATTTTCCTCAAACTCAGTAGAGTCACAATCTAAGCAAAATCACAATTTTCAACCTTAAAACTAATGGTACTTTATAAGGAGCCAAAAAAAATCGATTTCTCGAAAACATTTTTAACGATTTTAAATTACAATTTTCATATTTTTTAAACTGGACGTATCGCATAAAATGGCGTACCACGTTTTTCATCAAAAAATTGTAAAACGGTACTTTGCTTAGTGGGTACGACTTGGCAGGTGTTTTTAAAATTAAAATCCGAGCATGATTTTGAATTTATGACACTTTGCCTTCATTGTTATTGGGTTGGACTTCGAACTTCGAGTACCAGACAGCACTAAAAACTCTTTTCACGATTTCGCAGCTCACAATTATCTGACAAGCATCCGAGAGTAATAATAGTCATGATTCTTGATTCGCCTCAATTTTATAGCTTTAAACTTTAGTTCATTCCATTTGTTAAAAAAAAATACAACACGCACAGCACGAATGGCCACGAGAAGCTTAGCCCTGGACTTCTAACGGTCAGTTGCGCCAATATTTGAATTTTATTTATTCAACATATGCCGTGCCATGGCATAGCAAGTTCTGAAAAAATTTTTCTTTTTCGAAATCTTTCCGAAACATTCTCTGAGTAATATGACCATGTCTCAATAAAAACAAAATCATAACTCCACTCCTTAGTAGGAGACTGTATTGAAAGATATCTTGACAGGACAGCATCATAGATTGCGCTCCAAGAGTGCCGCGGTAAAAGGTGACCATAAAGCAATGTTATTTTTTCCATTTGTTATGTTTCAGCAGCTGTCAAAGTTACCAACGACATCCAGCTGTCAAAATATTTGCCATTTCATAATGCATCGTTTCACGCTTGCCGAACGTGCGGAAATCATTAAAAAATGTTATCGAAATTCCTGCTCAGTTATTAATACGCAGCGTGAATTTCGTCGTGAGGTCGGTCGTCATCATGGCTTCCGTGTGCAGGCAATTTGGCTATGTCATTATTGGATCGAATACAATCCACAAGTGTTCGATCAAGCATCAATGCATCCATAAAGATTGGCGATTTATGGCATGGCGGCATCATCGGACGTTATTTCTTTCGAAATGAGGAAGGAGAAACTGTTACCGTCAATGGTCTCAGGCATAAAACGATGTTAACCGACTTTTTGTCGACAGCTCGACAAAATCGATATATCCGAGCTGTGGATCCAACAAGATGGCGCTACATGCCATACAAGCGACGCAGCGCTAGAAGTTGTGAAAGTGAAATTTGGCGACTGGGTCACCTCACATTAATTGGCCGCCGCAATCATGCGACTTGATACCACTCGATTATTTTCTCTGGGGCTACGACAAGTCCTTAGATTACGCTAACAAGCCAACCAATTTGGACGAGCTCGAGGCTTACATTCGAGACGCCATTGCATGAATAACGCCGTACATATTGGACCGAGCCATTAAAAATTGGACCAACCACTGCCAGCGAAGCCGAGGCGGCCATTTAAATGATGTGCATGTGTATCACATGCACTCACACCGTTGTTGTTTTGTTTAAATTTTTTTCACTATCGTTCTTATCTGGTCACCCTTTATATGGCTGAACCTATGAGAATTGACATAGGTAGTGTAGTCGGTTACACTAGCGGCCATTTGTTTTAATGAAACATAATTTTGAAGAGCTGAAGTATTCTCCACGCGTACTACTGTCTATACCTTGCTTTCGATAATAGGTCAAAGCAGAAATCGCCCAACGAAAGATTGCAATTTTAAATTTAAGGGAAATCCTCACACAAATTCATGAATGACATGAGATGAATGAGGAAGACATAAGTTTTACAGAAAATATGAACGTACGATCATCACATAAAGCCTTAATTTTTCTACATTTCAACAAACACTTATGACATAATTATTGTACCATAAGATAAATCATGTTAGTAGCCCCCGACAATACCATTAGTATTCTAACAATATTTTCGAGAGCCTGAACTAAGCAATAACAAATATTTTGTAGGCATAAAAGCACTTAAGAAATATTAAATAATGCAATGACGACAAACCAGGTTCTTATCATCAACTCAGTTAAAATTACTGATTGATTATCTAATTAAAATTCTAAGCACACAACCCTTAATTATCTAAATATCACAAACATAGTCAGTAAATGGATGAACGACGATTTATCGCGTCATTAAATGGCTCATCTTTTGCACACTTGAAGTTTAGATCTCGTGATCTTGGCAATTATAAACAATTATGCAGTCTGGTTTTGAGAAGGAGAGCTTTTTTAAACGTTTTTTTTTCTTTAAATTAAATCTGCACAAAGAATGAAAATATCAATATGATTTGAGTTTCAGGAAGGACACCATAAATAACTTACATAAATTATCGTGCTTATATGCCAGAAGACTTTTTGAAGTCTTTAAATTTCTTAAGACTACCTTTTTGTAGCTTGAGTCTGTAACAAAGGAATTGAGTAAAAATATTTTGTTGCAAAATTTAAAATCCAGATATTGGTACAGTTTATTCCGATAGGCAGGGAAGCGAGAGTAATAACTGTCATGAGACTGAAAAACACTTCTCTAACTTGTAGGGCCTTTCCATTTGTGCGACACCACGAAAACAAGAATGGCCATGAGAAGCTAGCCCTTGGACCCTATATGATCCGTTACGCCAAATATTTGTATTTTTTTCGGTATGGTGACCTCAAAAATTATCACACGCGTGTTGTGTTTGGAACTCAGTGTACTGAGTAATAGTTATTGATCTCTTCGAGAATTTAGGCAGATAAAAGTGATTTGACATTGCAAACGAAATATTGTTAACCTCGCAGGTATTATTATTATTAACGATATGGTGGGATAAGTTTATTGGCTTGTTGGTGTGCTAGATTGTTGTTTTTTTTTTATATAAATTAGCTTGATGTTGACGCATAACTGGCCGACTGCGTTTACCAAAGGGTAGATTTCTTACAGTACTACTGATAAAAGGAACCCAGTTTTCAGCCCTTTGAGCCATTTTATATGTCCTTATTGTCTAAATTCAGTAGTTCGTAACTCTCTCTAAGATAAGAATAAGTAATTTCTTTGGGTAGCCTTTTATGTCGAATTAGGCCTCATTTATAAAGCCTCTTGGAATCAGAAACACGCAAGTTTTGCAGACCCAAAGGCCTAGAAGATCGATTAAATCGTTAAAAAAATCTTTTCTTCTAAAAGTGGACAGATCCTCAGAGAATGTGCCACCTCGACTTTAACAGAAATTGTTTCAGTAGGCTCGCATTCTTATGGCAAGTCCTCTATCGAACAATGCCTTGCAAAGGACATAGTCGTAGGACTTTTTTTTGGTTACTGAAATAAATTTATAAGTTCGGAATAAAATAAAAAATTAACCCATTAACCACAAAATCAAGATTGGGTTAGGTACATGGGTGCCCTTGTTGACAGGATTGTCAACAGCTCACTTACTAAAAGCCCTGGGAACCTAAATATCAGTCTTCGACCGCTAAGTTAAACCACCCAGAAAAATGTATGAATCTCAGGAGTTTGCTTAGGTCAATGTTACCTACCTCGTCCAGTTCTGAAGTCTGGAGAAGTCAGTGCCAAGAGCACGTCTTCTTTTAGTGGCCAGCGCTGGATACTCACAAAAGGGGTGACGAACAGATTCTATTTTCTCCTCGTCCCTGCAACTGCTACAGTAGTCGTTGTGCGGTAATCCTAGCCGTACTGCTTGATTACCTATCACACAGTATCCTGTCACGACGCCAACAGCTATTCGAATATCCCTTCGACTTAGTTCCATAAGATCAGTAGATCTCTTTTTATCGTAGGCTGGCCATAATGATTTCGCTGTTGCGCATGTATCTAATCGGTACCAGCGTTTATTGGCGTCTTCAATGGCCTCAATGTCTATCTCGCTTTGCAGTGAGCTAAGCTGTTCATAAGTGACCCTTCTCGGGCTAGTTCGTCCACTTTTTCGTTACCAGAGATATGCGTGTGGCCAGGTACCCAGAACAGAGTTACCGTGTTGGCCGCTAAAATGTCATCCAGTGTCTTTCACAGATTTTCACGAGCTTGGATCTTATCGATGTGGACTGCAAGACCTTAATGGCAGCTTGACTGTCAACATAGGTGTTGATTATTTTCCTGAAATGTTTTCCTCAATAATCATATCCGCAGCCTGTTTTATTGCAGCAACTTCAGCTTGGAATACACTGTACCTGCCCTCAAGTCTTAACGAGCGAAATGTGTTTCGAGACTCACAGTATACACCGGCATCCGTACCAGAGATCATTTTAGATCCGTCGGTGAAGATTGCCAGTTCATTATCGAAAGGGACTCTGCGTTCATCCTCTCTGCTAAAAATTCTTATAGAGAATCTCTGGTTGCAGTTTGGTAGTGGGATGATGTAGACTGTTTCCGTCCGGATCCTCAATGCATTCCATCGATTTAGAATTGAGGCATGACCATAAGGTTTAGTTATCCATAGACCGGCTTCCCTTAGTCTTAGTGGAGTTTTAGCTGCCGAGTTCGCACAGTTTATGTCAAGTGGAAGCAGATTCAGTATTGTTTCCAGAGCTGCTGTTGATGTTAATCTCATCGATCCCGTCACCGCTTAGTCACTAAATCAATCCGAATTGTATAACATTAAAGAAAAATATTAAAAATGTCCAAATGGGATCGTTTGCATACTTCTTTAAGAGTCTTTCATTACGGATCTACACTAAGAGTTTTGGAGGATTTTTCGCCTCTCAAGATAAATCTCTGCATCTGCTGTCGTGCATGGTAGTCCGATGGATGCTCAAAAACTGTTTTTTTCCTAAATCACTTTGGTGGGTTTCAAATTACTTGCGTATCTCGAAAATTTTTATTTTTTAAATCGATCAGTCTTCCCGTAGTTTAGCTTTCAGCTCTGTCGCTTTACGTATGAGTTCTAGAAAATGCGAAAAGACACACTGGGTCAGACTCAAGAATCACTTTTTATAGCGTTAGCTCGTTCGTATGCAAAAAAAAAATAAAACAAAGCTCAGAGCCTGGGCTTTTGCTAAATGGATGAGACAGTTCTCATTCTTTGATTTCTCGTATGCAAAAATCATTGCAATATCTCAGAACAATGAGATAAAGCTCGAAAAAAGTCAAGACTAGAAATTTATTGTATTTAGGTCAAATGGCTGCGTATTTAAACGCTCTCGGTGGCAATGCGCTAAATTGGGACTCCAAAAGTTTTTATCGATCTAATTCGGTGCAAGTAGATTGGATAGTAATTGATCACTTTCTCTAAGGCAGGATAGTAGTTTTCTAAAGATTTTTTGGACTTCAAATTGACAAAGCGGAAAAGATACAAAACTACATATGTTGTGATCTTCTTCTAGGTTTTCATTCAATCAACGTACAACCGACATGCACGTTTAATAGCGTGGATGTCTCGTGGCCTGGCTCGGTTCATGACTCCAATTGGAAGGAATCAAAAGATTGAGACTAAGGCAACGAAATGAGAAAAAGGTTCTGCATACCAATTTGAGCTTTCGCTTATTGCAAACGCTTAATTCCGATACCTTTCGCTGCGTCTCACATCTCAGTCTTCTGAGACTGAGCGAAAAATGTTTGCATCTTAAGACATTTTAAGCTAATAAACCATCAGGGAGAAAAAATCGCGACACGAGCGATTGATATGCGATAACATCATTACCGTCACCATAAACTAACAGCTGCTGGAGAACTTAAAAGGTACATGTATGTATGTATGTAACCAAGTCCCATATCTTAAATTTATTCCACGGTCAAGACATCCAATAGAATACTCCAACAAAGCATTAAATTGAAGTAGAATTATAATATCCATTACTCGGCTACAAATTTATGAATGAAATTTTAATCAAATTTCACAGATCATTTTCTGGCGTTGAGGAAGTTTACAATTACATTGTAAGCAAATGCCACGAATTCACAGAATACTTTCTGTGAATATTCGCAGATAATGAATTCATCTTTAATTGCCCTGAAAAAAACTAGTATACGATTGGAAAAACAAAACAACCTGTGCGTGACATTGCAAAAGCTTGTAAATGCTTTCCTGTTTTACTATCGTTTTATTGTTATATTGTTATAGAATCGTAAAGCATGATGGAGCAAGTGGTGCATTAAAATTCAGGCATTAACTTATGAGAAAATACCGTATTTTTTTAAATAACTCCACTGGAATGACTAATCATAGCTGAAATATGTATTTGTTGTAGGCAATAGGGCGTATCTCAAAATAAATCTGCAGCACAGAAAAGAAAATTGGCAATTTCTGGGAGAATCGTGATCGAGACTAACTCACGCTAGTTTTGTTCCACTCGTATAATGACGGATTATTTCACATTTGTACTGTATTTTAATTAAATTTAAAATCCTATTGTGTTCGCTAATACTTTGGGACTCCTTCGTTGAAGGATTGTGTGAAAACAATTTGAAAAACAAACGAAAAAGTTTGGGGGAAAAAAAAATTATTCTCTTGAGCGGATCATGGCTCAGGAGTGGAGTTTTCAAGTACCAATGTGGGAATTGATGCTAATGTTTTGTTTTTTATCAAATTACTAATATCCAAGACGGCCATGACGATCTTTTTCATACGTGCATGCAATTGATATAAGCGGTTCCATAACCGCTACAACTCAAATCAACCAAAATTTTAAATAAATCCAGTTTATGTTGCACGTACTGCAGCTTCCTATGGGCATTGTGAAAGCACCTGCTTTTTTTAAGACTCAATTCACTGCTACACTGACGGGTCAAAGACCAAAGACGGAATTGGTGCAGGTGTTTTCTCTGATAGGCTTAATCTTAAGCTCTCTTTCCGTCTTCCAAATCATTGTAGCGTGTTCCAGGCGGAAATAATGGCGGGAATTTTATGACCCATGAACTTGCCAGAATAGGAACAACTATACCCATCTTGCTGGACAAAGGCACCTTAGGTATACCGATCGCTACTCGTAAACTTAAACTTAAGCTGGATGCTGTCGAGTGTACAAATCTTAGGTGGACAAGTGGATCAACACTGTCTAGCGCAAAACAGATTTAGCTGAAGCTGGATCTAAAATGCTCTAAAAATTTGATTTCTCTCAATAGATTGCATATCGGCACCACAATAGGTGTCATCACTGGACACTGTCTAATAGGCAAGCATGTTAAAAGACTAGGCCTCCTTGCAAACTACTTCTGTAGAAGCTGTTTGGATGCACAAGAGGAGGAAACTACTCCTCACCTTCTTTGTTTCTGTAATAATTGTCATGAGAAAGCTTCTTAATTCGCCTTTCGGATATGGCTCTTAACTGCATGTCTCATCCTTTTGTGCGAAAAATATAACACGAATAAAGCGAATAGTCACGAGAAGCTAAGCTTTGGACCACATACGGTCTGTTGTGAAAATACTTGTTTTTTTTGAAACGACAGGAGCACATACAGGTCGTGTACATGCCAATCTTTAGATGAATTTAATATTTCCACAATCAATCACAAAAAATGAGTAAAAACGCTGCCCGACAAAATGCTTTAAGAATGCTTATTCTACCTCTGCTCGACGGAAAACTCTGATACCAATACAGGGGTCACACTGTTGCCAATCGTTGTTTTGTGAACTTAGAAGGGAATGTGGCATCGCCCTCTAATTTTAATTCAAATGAGACTTCATATACTTAGCCGTGATCTATGGCGCAAAAGCATGAGTTTTATCGAGACCCTATGAACATCTGCTTGGCTGCTTTAAAAGAGAACTTTTGAATTGATAGAGTATGGGGAAAAGATTTCAGTACAAACTGTAGCGCAGTATCTTCACCAACTTATAAATTCAGTGCCAAATGTGTCTAGGACATGGAAAGTTAGTGAGTATACCTACGTTCCGACTTAGAGAGTTTTCGAAGTATGATATCGTTAAGCGAGTTCACACGTAAGACAGTTCAAAAGACTAGCTGGCAAGGAATAAAGTTGACTGAGAAAGTGTGTTCGTTGAAGCCCTCGTCATTCCTAGACTGTACCGCTATCTTAAACCATTAAAACATGCCTAACTATCAAAACAAATTTAAGTAAAAATTCAAGTGATCCACACCGCTTAAACAATGCCTAATTACGTGGGGGTTTATCAGTTTACCTGCTATGGTCCTAGAATAAAGCCATACTTACATAAGTTTAAAAACGTTAAATATTAGGTATCGTATCGTAGTAAAACTTTCAAATACGATGAGCAAGCACCAAAGCAGATAAAATAAAGGATTTTTTTTAATGAGATCCTTATCCATCATTAGAAGCAACAAGGTCCAAGTTCTTTCCATTTGGAACAAGGCAACTTTCAGAATAGCTATCATCATAAAAAGCTAGGCAAATAGCCGTTGTAAAAAATAAAGCACTCTTCGCATCCTTCGTGACCATTTAGGGATAACACAAATTAGTATTGAAACTTCTCAGTCATGCTAAAAGACACCGACGTCTTCAATGTAACCCCAGTTTTTGGAATTTTTGCAGGGAGTACTAGAGGAGGACGGCACTATGTATGATATAATGTCCAAAAATAATTCAGTGGAGTCGCACCAAAAGATTAAACCACCAGTGAGAAAAAAGTCATCCATAGTTTCAAAAAGAAAATAGCTTTAATACCATGAATGACCTCGCCATTATTTGAATTTACTGCGGTAATTGAAGCAAGAAATTGAGGAAGGGAAACTCAGCCGAGGTGGTCCACCTTACTAGAGAATATCCCAGTTTACACAGTTGAGATTTCTAAAACTATTATTCCGAAAGTGGCTTTACAAAAATTGACCATCCCATAAATTTGACATCAGCATCTATCTTTTAAATTAAAATTGAAATTAGGAAAATAATTGACCATAAACAATGAATTTAGAAAATTTGTTAAAATGTCTTAAAATTTATTTTATTTTAAAGTATAGGCTTCAATTTATGGACTGGACGGACTGACATTATGGCTTTTTAGATCTATTTCCATAAAATTTCTAAGTTATATGTAAATGCAGCGCATGTGTTTCAGGATAATTAAAATAAAGTGTCGTACATGGTTTTTCGTAAAATGTTGTTTTATTCAAAATTATTATTTATGATCGAATTCCGTGACCAATTTCAGAATATACATGAGTAATGGAATTCAGTTAAACGATAACCGTACAATTTACGATGTTTAATTTTCCCTCATCACTTTGATTTACGTATGTTGAAGTAAATATTTTACTTAAATGTAAAATTTATTTTTTATAGCTTCAAAGTGAAGTGAAATGTTGAAAACAAATCAAGTATAATGCTTAAAGTAATAAAGTTAAATTGGAATTCCAACTACAATTCAATTTATTCTTCTACAATATTTTTAGTTTAACAAAAAAAAAAATTATGAAGCTAAAATTCATTCGACAGATTTATGAATCTGAAAACAACAAAAATATTATAGAGACGATTTAAAATCGAAGTCATTCAAAAGTCCAGGGAATTATGGGAACGACACTATCTTTGATAATTTTGTGCATAGTTCTGAAAGATTAAATTAAGCTTTTTGGCCGGTATGTGCCAAGACTCAAAAACGCCTCACTGACATCTGCACTGACAGACAGTTTTGAAAGATTATATCTGCGATATCTGCATGAAGCTTTCACTATCCTTTTAAGAACGATGTTGCTCTGTGTAGCTGGACATTAAATATAAACGCAATCAAATACGGCTCTCTGATAAGGGACAAATTCGCTGTTGAATTTGTAAGTCTAAAACTACTCTGATAAGTACCAACACGATAATGGTCAAACGTATGTGGATATTGGTTGAAAGTCCTTGGGTTTTCACCTGCTATGTTGAATTTTATCAATGGTGCAGACTTCCTGAGTCTAAAAGCATGCGACTAAGGACATATGTATGCATTTAAGCATTCAAACAGCACAAGAGATAGAATCTCGTTTGAAATTTGAGGACGTAGTTTTTCTTGAAAATCTGGCAGGCAATGCTCAGGTTCTATTAACTTGGCACACTTTTATCCCAGCACATTTTACAGATCTGCGTGTTGGCTACTTTCCACTATTTCTTGTTGCTCTTAATAAGACCTTCAGCTCCAGAAGGCAATTAAGACTAAATATGGCTTTGATACAGCTGACGCTTTTTTCTTGGCTATCATCGCCAAGTTACTTCGCTCTGTCTACCTAACAACTGATGGCTGATTGTCATCACCGTTTAGTCTGCAAAAAGTTATTTTTAGGGGGTAGCCTGTAGCCTTGACGTGTTGTTTTTAATTTTTAGCTAAATAATCCCAGACCATTTCTGCATTTATCCCTCTTTATCGACTCGAATGTGCATCCATGCGCTCCCTTTTTCTTTTGCAAAAATTAGTGGCCCTTCTTTTTCTTGTGCTCATAATTCATGCGAGCAGCTTTCTTACCTTTATGCAATGTTGCTCTGTACATCATTTGTCTTGATAGCACTATTTATCAAATCACAAGTTTCTGCGTTGCCACCTGACATAATTTATCACTTGTGGTACCTTTCTGTCAACATTTTTAATGGCCTTCGACCATTCGACTAGGCTTGATGGTGTCAAGAATAACTCTATAAAAGACTGAGGGACTGCAAATCTGCAAGTTCGGCATACATATTTCCAGTCAGAATCAATATTGAATGTGTGAAATATATGGAGATCAATAATACTGGACGCATGCCTCGCACCATTCTAATACATATATCTTCTGCTTAGTAAGCTATTCGCCCCTCGCATTAGTCCTAATCTGATATATCTGCTGTTTAGCCCCATTGCTAAGTCGCTTTATAATTTTCGACAGCCACGACAAATTTTTACTCAGTTCCAAAGTAAATTAATCACATTCCGTTTCCGGACATGCTAGTATGTAGCCCATAATTTCTGACTGTACTACCAAAGGCTTTTCTGTTTTGACATTGAAATCGCCAAGAACAATTTCTATATCATTTTGAGGACATTCTTGTCGAGGAGTTCGTAGAAGCTCTCTTCAGCAGCCTTACTTTTCTCCTCGGTGGGCATCTCTTTGAAGCCATGGAGGTTGTTGTTTTTTTGTTTTTAGACTTTTTTGCACTGCAAACACATCACTTGTGCTTATTTCAAAAAGATTGAAGAATTTAAAAGAAGAATCATAAAATAAAGAACACGACCTGGTACTTAATTTGACACCAAATAAACAAAAACAACGAAAAAGAAGAATAAACAAAAAATAAAATATTACCCTCAGAGCTTCAGATTTAATCAATATGATAAATTTGTGTTTACACAAAAATGATGTCGTGTTGACCCCGGACATTGATATCGTGAATGACGATGGTGTCGACTTTAGTAAAATATATAATTTCGTCATCAATTTGGTTAAATTTACTACAATCGATATCATCAGGTGGTATAGATTTCTTCCTTTATAGTGTTTTGCCATTGATACATTTGTATTTCCCTTTGTCCACGTTCTATAGAAATTGATGCACATAACCACGTGACCCCAATTTCGTCAAAACCAATATACATACATACATATGTACAGCCCCGGCCAAATATATTAGGCACCCCTTTCTTTTTTTCTTTGCTGTCAAATCCCTTATTGGAAGTAATTAATTTAAATTTTATGAATTACAAGAAGTCACGCTTGGAGTGGGCGAAAAAACATGTGCATGTCACTAAAGAAGATTGGTCCAATATATTGTGTTCACATGAATCTAACTTTAAGGTACGTTTCATTTAGGGATCACTCTTTATTTACACATCAAAAAATATAACTAATTTTGATGTTCTCTAGATGAGTTTATCCATTTTAAAAAAAAAACGTATTTTTTAAAAAAATTTCGGAAATTTGGCATCACTGGTGTGACTTTTATGAGACGAAGCTTTGGAGAATAGTACCACCTAGAATGCGTAGTACCGACGGTGGAGGCAGTAAAATGATCTGGGGATGCATAGCTGCCAGCGGTGTGGGTGAAATGCATGAGTGTGATGGTCAGATGGACTCCTGCAAGTACATAAATGTGTTGAAAAATGTACTTTAACATTCTTTTTCCAAAATTTTCGGAGACACCAACATTGAAAATTTTGAATTCAAACAAAACAATACAGCCTGCCACAAATCAGCCCCAAGTACAAATGAACTGGTTTGAGGAGAATAGTATAGACCTGCTTGACTGGCCTGCGGAGTCCCCGGATCTCATAGAACATTTATGGAGTATTATAAAGCGTAGTATCCAGGAGGAAACACTTAGAAATGTGTTACAGCAAGAGTGTCGCAAGCTGATCAGCACTTTGCCCAAGAGAGTCGCTACAGTCATAAGGTCCAAAGCCGGACCAACTGAATACTAATAATCTTCAATGAAACTATTTGTCATATCTGCTTCCTTTCATTTCATTTAACCTTCTGTTTTTTTAAAGATATTATTATTATGCGCGATGCATACATCTATAATTTACAGAATTTTAAAACCCACATTGCAGAGAAATATTTAAAACTCTCGAAATTTCCTAAACTAATTATCTGGAAGGAGCGGAATGCCAAGTGGCACTGGCTCATCGCAGTTTAATATTAGCGAGGAGTGCGTGTCTAAAGCATGTACATATGTATGTACACACTACGCTATTTTAATATAATGAACAACTGCATTGAGATTGGGTCTAAGGCTGAGATACAATTTCCGTAAAGTATTTCCCTGAGTAATCAGATAGAAGCCTATTCCTATTGAACTTCCCTTAAAGTGTAGGTTAGGCTAATATTGTCTCAATCTAAGGAATTTAGGAATATTTACAATGCTTTGGATTCTGCTACGTGCTATGTATGTATGTATATGCATACGCAGTATGTATACAAAATGTTTTCGATAATTGCTTGATCTTTAAGAAATGGCCCACTTATAAAGGGTGATCCAACAAGAGGTGGGCTAAAGTAAATTTAATCTATAAATTTAAACGTCTCGGACAGGTTGGTGATGTGAACACTCCAACTCGTGTTCGTCTGGCAAGGCCTGCTGAAAATATTGTTGCCGCAGCTGAGAGTGTGACTGAAAATCCAGGTGTGTCCTTTTCGAGACGATCGCAAGAATTGGGCCCATCCGCAACCACTTTGTACTACATTTCGCATGCAGTTCTTGGCCTATAAAGTCCAGCCGACATGAATGAACAAGATCATGATTTTTTACGCAAAATTATTCTGAGTGATGACGCTCATGTCTGGGGCTCTGAAAACCCAAAAGAATTAATGGAACAACCTCTCCATCTACATCGAGTGACAGTTTGGTGCGGTTTTTAGGTTGATAGTGTCATTGGGCCCTATTTTTTCGGAATTTATGCCGGTGCGACCATTTCATTGAAACGATCGCATTACCGAACGATGTTGACTGACTTTTTTTTTTGCCTGAAATTGATGTTATGGACGTGGATGACGTTTATTTTCAGTAGAACGGCGCCTCATGCCACACAGCTGGTGAAACAATGTCTCTACTGCGTGACAAATTTCCTGCTCGTGTGATTTCTTAAAATCAAGACTTCAATTGGCCGCCGCGATCGTGCTATTTAACACCATTGGACTATTTCCTTTGAGGCTTTGTCAAAGATAAAGCCAATGCTGCGATTGATGCACTAAAAGAAAATGTCAGAGCTATTTTTCGCGAAATACAGTCGCAATTATGCGAAAGCGTGATGATCAGTAATCCAGCTCACTAACCACTGAGACACGGCGCTCACTTCTCTTATTAGTCCTATTTAATCCAACCAATACGTAGTTACACATATATAGGAAGACAATCTTCAATAAACTATCCACAAATAACAACCCAATCTTCGGATTCTATTATCCTTTTATTCATATTTTAATGCTAAAGCATGCAGCCCATGAGCTGTCTACTCTTCAGCTTCATAACTAATTCACTTCAATCGTTCGATAACAATCTTTTTCGAAATATTCATCTTATGCTTTTAACTGGCGTAGTGCAATCGCATATAATTAGTGTGGCGTTGACCTGTCCTTTAAATTTGGATTGGTGAAGCCCATTTTTGAATGAGAATATTCCAAAAACGATAGGTTTCGAAAAGTACATTTTTCAGTGCAAATATCTCGAAAAAAAAAACTCGAATCAAAACATTTTTACCGTCAAAGTGAAAGTTCTGCAGTTTATCAAAACGTGTAGATCGATTTTTTGAAATTTACGCAGACTCTTGCAACTTGTCCGACTTCAATTTAATGGACACTGGTTAATCGTTTCTGGTTTCAAATATTTCGATTTTCAATTCAATTCAATTTCAATTTTATTTAATTTTTCAATTCCCAAAATAGTTTTACAATTATAAAATTTTAATTTAGAAACTTAATCATAACAAGAAATTGAAAAATAAGAAGATACATTCTGTAGTTAAAATAAAACTAGTGTCGAATGTATCACGCACTATAATATAAAATAACAGTAATTACAAAAGGTGTTAAGAGGGTGAGGAAAACAAGTATTAACATTCATCAACATTTTTTATTTAGCTATAACACAATTTAAACAATGCGACTAATTAACTGGTTTATTTCAGTTAAATCAAAATTAAGAAGCCATTTTTTAATTTGTCTAGTGTAAAAGGAAAAATTTCTGGTTCGTCTAATCTCAAGGGGCAATAAATTGTATAATCTGGGAGCAACAGAAGAGTAAAAGTTTAAAAAATGATGTGTATTAAAAGCTGGAATTACAGATAGATGGTTATTGCAGCTACGAAGCGAATGATAGGCAGGGTTCCTGTCAATTGAGTAACCACTCCTTAGAAAGAAAATTTTTAGTACTTTGTAAAAGTAAAGATGCTTTAGAGGGAGGATTTTAGAGTTGACAAACAGCAAGTAACTACTTTCTAGGCGCCTTTTTCTCCAAATGATTCTTAGTATATGTTTTTGAACAACAAGTAAAGGATGGACTTTATTATTGTGAGTACCTCCCCAACAAACTAAACCATACTGCAACATAGATTGAACTAGTCCATAGTATACAGTTTCCAACAGCTTTTTAGAACAAAACAGTCTCAAGTGGTACATAATCTTTGTAGTTCTTATTAAATAAGATCTCAAACTTGTAGTATGATTACTCCAATTCATTTTACTGTCAATTTCAAGACCAAGATATTTAAAAACTTCTGTTCTTTCTATATAAAAGCACTGAGGTGAACAGTTTGTATCATAATTATATAATTTGGAAAATGTTGTTGAATTGCATGTATCAGTGCTAAGAAATAAATGCTGGCAGCTTGCGCTATGAAAAATCATAGAGGGATAATTAACAATGCTAGAAGACAAATTAAAAAACATTTAAAAAAATTAAATGTAGCACCGTGGGAAAAAATATGAGAATCCAGATTTATGGGCTTGAAATTGTCTTAAAGATCGCTATCAAATAAGTACAAATGTTCGAATTAAAAGAAAATCTGATGTATGTAAAGTAAAATTTAATAATTTTATTTAAATCTTAGCAAAATATGTTAAAACTCTCGTCTGCACACAGCTCAAACAAAAACTGAAATTTAATTTTTTAAAGATGTTTGAGAAGTATTAGAACTTTTTTTAATATAAAATCCTAATGCGATACGCCTAATATGTACAAAGCATATGGAGAAAGGATTTTCCGAATGGACATCCGTCTGTTTCTGTCAACATCATTTCAATTATTTTATTATAAAATGCGGGCGTCAATATCCCTTTTATCCAGATTCACAAGACCATTTGTCATGCTGTGTGATGTAAAAGAAGTGAAATCTCATCTGAATATAAAAAATGGATGCTTGCTAATATAATTACCATTTCATTGCTTATACGATGTACATATGTATGTAAGCTGGGTACTTTAAACGTATTTTTAAATGTTTTCTTTGCCATATTCTTGGAATTTCCTTACATATTAATATACTTAACCACGGGGATTAAGTTCAATACAAACAATTTTGGATGTTTTTCGGAAAGAAATTCTTAATGTAAGGCTACGTGTTAGATGTCTGGTGCCATATCAATTGATTTAAAATGAATAATTTGAAGCTTAAGAATGGTTTTCAAAGAGTTCGAAATACATTATTGAAAAGAATTCCTTTTATTTTCCGAAAATATACATCAATGTGAAAAGCACCGGTGAATGTTTACTTGTCTCTTCACCAAATTTAAAAGCTCCGCATAAAATTCTCACAGATACATCCCTCAAATGTCTTAATATCAACACTTTTCTGGCAATGGACGAAAATAAACGAAATGATTTTTTTCCCCCAAAAGAAAACCTTAATAAATACATATTTATAAATAAATGAAAAAAAAACACACAAACTCACCGTGCAATCGTTCATTTTCGATTTGAAAGGATGCCAAACTCGGATCCTGTCTTATCTGTGCAGGTAAAGCTCGCCACACCTGTAACGACTGCTCAGTAACTTGGTTTGGAGCAACCAAATTAAAAAGAGATCTCCTTCGATGGGATTCCCTAGAGGACCGAGCCCGACGAAACATCTTCAATTGGTCGCGTATACCCATTTTCACAATAACCGTATCTTATATCTTTTGTTTAACGAAAAAAGGAACCTCACTTGTTTTATTGATTAAATGTCACATCAGAACATCACAAATTCTCGTCCCGCGCTAAGAGATTATTATTTCAAGACCATATGCAAATTTGTCGTCACAACAACTTAAGAATGATATATGGATGTACTATGTACGTTTTTATTAAGAATTTCAGAATAGAACGTACGCACTCACTTAATCGGACATAAACGCGCGCCACACAATACTCGTACACACAATAGACTCCTCCGAAACCAGGTCAGATAACTATTTAACTAAACACACAGCACATAATGAGATGACACAGGAGATACAGACAAATGCGCGACAATGAACACAACTTCTCCTGGCCAATGTTTGTCGTTAGAAATAAATTCCGAACGAAATATCCATCTGAACACTTTGCCGTTCAATGAAAAGCGAAAACAATCTCATAGATACGCATCTACTATGTGCAGCGCTCTCTGGAAGTGGTCCGTTTCGTGCCTTGGCTCCGTTCTCTCTACACTGGCATACTGATAGTACCAGTAGACAGCCCGACTGTCACCGACTGCCACCACCCACCCACGTGAAAAAGAGTGAAAACTTATTTTCGGCAAACAGAAAGCTTTTAACTTTTTTTTTTTCTTCCGTTTTTGTTTTCTTCTACTTGTTGGCGGATGGAAATTAGAAAATGGAAGGAAAAAAAGCAATAAAATAAGCACCAAAGTAAAATAAAAAGGAAAATCCGCACGTGTTTGCGAAAATCTACGAATACTTTCAGCTGAGGGTGGTTGTGTTTTTGGAAACTAATGCGAGCGGGGAAGTGGGTCCTTCCGTGCGTATACGTAACATTTTTTTAAACGGTGGCACTTTACTTTGTATTTTGGAGTGAAGCGTTCTGTGCACTGTGTGGAACTTCTAATTATGGACTGACCATCCGATTTGAATGAACACAACGCGTAGCTGGTTGTTGCTTTTTTCCAACCCCTAATTTGCAGTGTGATGGTGTTGTTATTTTTTTCTTTACTTTTATTTGATTATTTTTATTTATTTTTTACGAGGATTATCTCCGACACGTATTTCGAGATAATTTTTAACGCAGAGGATTGAATACAAGCGTTTGTGATGTTGTTCATTGAGTTAAACTTTTATATTTTAATTAAATATGTATAGATGTACATAGAGAGATACTTCCATTCAGTGCCATTGCATTGCACACATATGTATATGTGTATGTACCTTGAATTCGGTATTTGACTACGACCCCTTTAAAAGCTAAGTTGTCAAATAAATATTGTGGAACATGTGGAACGAATCGTATAATATAATAAAGTTCCAGCTAATGTTTGAGTTAATGTCAACAATCAACAACTGTAACACTTTTGTCATCTGTCAAACATTCCTAGCCGCGGCTCATTTCGACTTTAATAAAATATGCAGCAACACATCTTCAGAGTATACCGCCGAGTTTCAACTCACTTGCTGACTTAAGTGACGCTACAGTTCGGGGTGAACCTGGGTCTCAACCAACAAGTCTCTCCATTTAGGCCGCTCCTTAGCTAACTGCCTCCAGTTGCGTCCTCCAAGTTGGTTGAAGTCTCCTTTTACTTGTGCGCTCCACTTTAGAGGAGGTCGTCTTCTACTGCATTGTTGCTCTGGGTTAGAAGACCCTGCGGACCGGACAATAGATATTTGGGTGCAGTTTTAAATTTCAAATTGTGTTGATGTATAATATTGACTTCAGCACCAAAAAAGCATTCGACAAAATTTATACTGCATGACGCAGTGGTCTGATGAAAGACTCTTTAAGAGAATTTTCACCTTTCCTGTCTGACTAATATCCAAGGGATAGCCTGTACTGGGATACCTTGATCCTCAAGTTCGGCTTCCACAGCATACAAGGAGTGAGATTTACACTACCGGAACATATACTGTAACAAGAAAGTCTCGACTTAGGCTTAGGGACGCGATGGCAGTTCAGGGGTACTCTATGGTAATTCCTCTAATCCGTCTTCGTGAGCCAATTCAGATGCAAATGAGTACTTTACCCTTCACTTATACTGGCACTTACTTGAATATTTCCTACAAAATTGGCTGAACAAATCAGGTTGTCGTAAATAATAAAAAATCTAGTCCTGCATACTGACCGATCCAAAATCAACTCCGATAGAGGAGGTAAAATCTTGTAGAAATCTCTGAAATTAACTAAAAATCACCGAAAAAGCTACCAAGCGCTCGAGAGCAATAACTGCTTTGAGAAAATTCTCAGTTACGCATTTCTGTTATGGCATAAGCCTGTCCGAACAATTCTTGTGAAAAAAATATAGGACGCACCACACCTTAGACCTCGTTTGTGCCAAAATAAATAAATAAATATTAATTTTTATTATGATTTGTGTAAGACTAGCAATGCAGCCAAGAAAATCATAATTTTGTACATTGGCAGCTAGTCTGTCTTTAAATCTAATGGAACTCAGTAAACGCTTACTAAATGAGTTATTAGGAACTAATATCTCCCCCCTATTGGATAACGATGTAAAAGGAAACAACGGGATTTCATGCTCTACAAGGCATGCCAAGTATAAAAATACAATAAATGTGCTGATCCTGGCCCAAACATAATAGCGAGGGCACTTTGGCTAGCTTTCAACAAGGACAGTTTCCTATCTCTAGTTATACTTAAGCCTAGAGATGCCCGAATTTATTTGCCATATGCTTTGTAAATGTTTTGCACTGGCCAACCAAACAATGAGGGTTCTTGACGGTCACTTCTTTCGAGTTGGAAGACCTATGTAATGTTGAGGTAAAGAACATTCCGAAGTAATATGCATATAAATGTATTCAGATGGTTCTAGGATAATATTTTTTTCAAGTTCGCAAGGAGCTTACAAATTTTAAGCTTACTTAAGCAGGGCACCCATCTGCCTAACCTAGCTATGAGTAGAGTTTGTTTCAATTTGCATCATCGAAACATGTTATTACATCATTGTAACTACTGAATAAATATGTATATGTGTACTTTAAAAGGAGTTTGATATGTACTGCGAAGGATCTGAACCCTACGTACAGATGATCATGGACATGTATGATGGAGTACAAGAGTAAGGTGCCCCGCCGGAGTCACCAAAGAGTTCCCAATTAAAGTCGGTGCGCACCAGGGAAGCGTCTTAAGTCCTTTGCTAATTATTGCATTATTAGATTATTTGCTTGAAGGAAAAGTGGTGGACCCCAAAGTGCAGCTGTTATTCCTTGCTAACGATGGAGCTATCATAAGTGAAAATCAAGCGTCCCTGCAACGAGCATTTGATGTAGCGCTGGATGTTTTGGAGGGAAATGGGCATAGAATTAGTTCAAAAAGTACAAAGTCCCTGTACTGCCCATTCTCTGATCCACTCCGACCTATTTCAGGCATTTATTTGAATGGAAAAGTGATTCCCAAGTGCCGAAAGTTCAAGTATCTGGGATCTATGATCAATAGCGAAGCAACTATTTATGACGACATCAATCTTCGCTTAACGGTAGGGTGGATGAAGTGGCAGGAAAACTCTGCTATCTTCTGTGACCGAAAAATGCCATCTAAGCTGAAAGGAAGGTTCTACACCGCAGTTGTTCGTCTGGCGCTCACATATGCTTCGGCATCCTGGGAAAATTAACGGCAGCTGAGATGAAGATGCTTCGCATGACAGCAGGAGTAACTGTTCATTAGAAGTTCAAGTTGGAGCACGGCCAGCGCAGTTGGTATTGTCATGTTCAAAGGTAATGTCAATCAGTGTTCAAAAAACTCCTGGATCACACAAATGTAGAAACAGTACCATTTGGGGGAAACTGGGAGGCATGCAGATAATTTTTGAGGTCAAATTGACGAACTCCACAGGCAGACCAGTAGGGGTATGATATGAATCGAGCAAATACATATTTAAGAAAAACCCACTCAAAATAAGTACTATTTGGCTTAAATAATTTAGCCTAAGTCGTGTTAAGCCGCTATTCATTTAAAAGAAGTTTTAAAATCTTAAATTTATTATTTCTTAATAATAGCTTGAGTCTTAGGATATCGTTACAAAAGCAAATTCGGTTATACCTATAGACTACAGTTAGCCTTACCAAAAACCATTACAATTTGTTTTGTATATTCAAGGACATGGCTGTGTACTCCGAAGTTAGGAAATTTGAAAATAATTTCCTCTAATCCTAGCAGCTGACTTTAGTTACTGCTGGCTTAACAACGTTAGTACCGAAACATGTTTACCACAGGTTCTAAATCTGCTTAGGTTAGGTAGATGGGTGCCTTGTGACCACAGATAATAAATATACCCAGATGTCTCATTCATATGGGAAGAAGTGATATATGAAAACAAAAATCACTAAAAAAAAGCTTTTTAAAAAGCTTAAACTTCTTAAAAAGGGAAAAAATCAGAACACAGAACATTTGTTTTTTCTGCTCACTTTTGAGTCCATACTCACACATACCCTTGTTTACCTTCACTGAAAAAATGAAACAAAAAAAATATTTTGTGCAACTGCGGTCACGGAGTTCTGATGCCGACACGTTGGTAGGATGGATATGGAGTATAGATCGTATATATATATGTATATGTCCAAATGGTTGGGCTTATGTTATGTGTGCTTGTTATGTATGTACCTTATTTTCAGCACTTGATTAAAAAAATAAAAACTGTAAACTTTGTGGACACAAATTTGCTCTGAAAATGGGTATGAATATGAGTTTTGCATACAGCATTTTATACTTATTATTTATGCCCTTATAGTAACTGATCACTGCTCTTGGCCTACTTAAGTGAAGGTGACTAATGTTCGAAATTATTATAAAAAAAACTAACGAACTTAACAAAATAATCATTAACTTAAATTAGTTAATAATAATTATCGAAGAGTTCTTAATTGTTTGTCGGCGAGGGAAGGACATTCACACAGCAGGTGGCAAACAGATTACTCCTCGTACCTGTAGCTTGCGCATTGGTCGATGTAAACTATACCGAGATGCTTCGCATGAATAGCAGTGGCATGGGGCTCAGTAATGATCCCAGAGATCACCTGTGCGTCACCCACGCTTAACCAGGGAGAGAGATCTAGTCTTGCTGCAGACCGGTCATAAGGTTCAGCGTGCGTAGCTTAACAAAGAGCTTAAATTTTTTTTTAGAGAGGTGAGTGGAACCCTTATAAAGAGGACAGCCTATGACGTATGCAATTGTGGCCTCCTTCTTACAAGTTCATCAGCTTTCCAACGCCTACAATGTCTATCGATAGCACGCAGTGCTATCCAGTACTAACACTGTTCTAGTACGATAGACTCGTTGACAGTTAAATGCTGCGACGCTGCCTTACAGACCCTGGCCAGACAAAATAAGGTTAAATTTGGGTGGGCACCCGGTCACCAAGGTATTGAAGGCAAAGAATCGGGCAAATTAATGATTGGGAATACCAACTTCTTCTTGAACGATGGGAAAATGTCCCTGGCCTAGGCCACTAGGCTAGGCCTATTCGCTTACGACTTCTGTAGAAGCTGCATGGATAAAGAGGAGGAACAAACTTCTTCTTTGTACATGTGAAACTCTCTCCGCTCGTAGGAAACTGCATTTAGGTGCCCACTTCTTCAACAACCTTGGCGAACTGGCTAATGTTAGCATTAGCAGCCTCCAGCGCTTCATAACTAGCTCCTCCTAGTTCAACGGGTAGCTAGCTCTCTTTGGAGATGCCGATCCTGTGGCAACACAATGGACCTTACTGGTCTAAATAAGGTTGCATATATATATAACCTAAGCTATGTATATAGAATGTAGGTGGATACCGGACCCTGCAGTTTCCCTTTTCGTCTACACTCCACCAGTCACAGTATATGTACATATGTTCCACGTCTTTCAGACAAGTCTGCAGGTATTATCTTCCTGCTTAGGTGGCGCTATGGAACCTGAGCCTCAACCAACAAACCTCTACCGCTATCCCGAAAGAAGTAAGGTCTGTCAGCAAAAACTGGCCGCGTATTCCTACAAGAACACCTCAGAAACTAAACTAAAAGCAACCATACAACAAGGCCTAAATTGACAGCCTATTGCAGAAGAACAAGAAAATTCTTGTAGGATTGATTAAGGACATACAAATGTGCGTTGCCACATAAAATGCTAAAATTGGCGAAAAACGATTTTCGTTTTCTAGTTGTCAGGACTTCTATGATCTTAGGCATAAATTCCTTCGAAGAATGTGATAGTATGTAGATAGACTTCAGCCTGAAAAACCGTAGTATATGCACCGAGTGGTATAGCCTTAACAAGGCTTCCTCCGCTTCCTTGCTTCGCATGGACGATTCGATGATTCTTCTGACCGGCATCCGTTCAATTTAGAAATTTTCCTCATAATTTGGGGCGTAGCCAGTGAATGTTGAGTGGAGCCACGTATATCAAAGCTTTGTTGTAGGTTGGAGATGTCTAGACCATGAAGTAGAACATGACATTAAAAAGCGTGTTGGGAAGGATTTGGGTACTCCAATTGGTATTCAGGAAACCAGAAAGCCCGTGATCATTAATACTAAGACTGGCAAAAGATTCTGGAGGACCAAGAGAAAATAGTTCTGAGATTCAACCCTTAAGGGGACGATGCAGTTCCAGGTACAGGGTTCGCTCCCTATTCGTTTTTCTTTTCCGCTATGTGGCTGATGTTGGTCTTACGCCGGCGGGGCTCCACCAGTCGAGTCACAAGGAAACACACTACCTACAAAACCGGGGCCTCCTGCTTGGATTACATTACTTCCAGAACAATAAAAAATAATCTGGTTAGGCGGTGGGTCAAATTTTTAGATAAATCATGCCTTCAAGGTGACTCTGATGGGTGTACATAGAGCGGAATCACTGACAAAACCTGTTTATGTACCAAACCAAATCCCGAATAAAGACCTTCACTTCCACCATTATCCAATGTCATCACGTAAACCTAATCAGGGCTTAAAAACGAGGCAAAAACTCGTCCCTCCTCCAAACAAGTCTTAGGTCGTCTTCAAAATCACCCCGATGTCCTAAAGTTTGATGCTTAAAAGACTACCAGGCTTTGAAGAGTATTCCATAAAAATGAACATAAAACTGCTTTGGGTTAGGTTAGGTTAGATCGGGTCATGAGGAAAACCTCATAAAACACTACGCACCAAATTTCATCACAAAGTGCAACGAAATGATTGACTTTTCCCGCCCTTAAGTTACACCTTTTCATATACAACGCATACGCGTTTGCAAAACTTCCATTCATGAAAATTTATTCTTTTGCTGCGGTGGAATGGAAATCACACCGTTATGCAATTTCATCCCCCTTCCCGCATACCCCTTTACACTTCTTCACCTCGATCGTTTGCATGTCACAACACACGATGAGAAAAAGAACTTTTCCCACACGAGCGAACGGAGTGACGAAAAAGAAAAAGCTTTGTTTGTTGTACTTATTCTGAAAGCTCTTTGTCTGCTACGACGTTGTCTGCTACGACAAAAATTTGCTTCATTTTTTTGTATGGGCGTGCGACATCTGGGTAGTTTATTATCTGTGCTTGTGACATAGAGTCACTGCTCACTTTTTAACCCTGGAAACAGGTGAAACCGCTGTTAGAGCCACCCAGATAATGATATGAATCCCAGGAGGTCCGTCAGCTCTACATTTCCTAAGTCCGCCAGTTCCGAAAAGAAGTAACTTCTGAAAGTCCTCATTCTTATGACGGATAGGGCAGGACAATCACACAGCAGATGACGAACAGATTCAATTATTTCTTCGTCCCTGCAACTTCTGCAAAAGTCGTTATGTAGCACACCGAGTCGTTCTGCGTGAACGCCGATGGCACAGTGTCCAGTAATTATGCCAGAAACAACACGTGCGTTATAACGACTTGGTTTTACCAGAGAGGTTGATCTCTTCTTGCTGAAGGCCGGCCATAGCGCCCTGGCCGTTGCGCATGTTTCCAGATGAACCCAGCGTCTGTTTGCTCGACCGATGGCTTTATCTTCTATCTTTTTCCGTAAGGAACTGATTGGGGTTACTACAAAAGGGTGGACCCGCGATAAGTGCTGCGCCGATCCTTTCCTAGAGAGCTCATCAGCCTTTTCATTTCCTTTGATATCCATGTGCCCTGGTACCCAGCAGAGGGTCACCGCATTGGCTCTAAATATCTCGTTTAGGAGTGACTTGCAGATTCTCACAAGCCTCGACCTGATTACCGCGGAGTCCAGAGCCTTAACGCCTGCCTGGCTGTCTATATAGACAGTGATCGTTTTGCCAACGATATCACTCTCGCGAATAATTTCAGCAGCCTGTATGATGGCTGTGACTTCGGCCTGAAAGACTCTGCAGTCGTGATGCGTGATGCTTGCTTTTTTGATGCGTTCGGTAATGTTTTCCTGCTAAATCTGCTACTATTGAGTTAGTTATTGATCTAAAATGAGGATTCCTACCGACTTTTTTGTAAAGCTATCAGCACCGTGGCGCCGTGGCTCAAGTGGTTAGTGCGTTGGATCACTGAGCGTGAGGTTCGAGGTTCGAATCCCAGAGAACACCAAAAAGTTTTTCACTGTCCCACCTCTCGCGAATGTCTGACAAACGTCCGAGAGTAATAACTGTCAAGAGAAAGCTTCTCAATTTGCCTTTCGGATATGGCTCTAAACTGTAGGTCCCTTCCATTTGTGTGAAAAATGTAACACGCACAACACGAATGGTCGCGAGAAGCTAGGCCCTGGACCACATACGGTCTGTTGCGCCAAGAATTTGTATTTTTTTTTTGTATCAGCACATATGTATTTCTTTATGTAATCCTTTATTCAAATTATTGAGGCCAAATTCATATGTAACACTTCCTTTGTTTTTAAGAAATAGACTCTTATGTGAATTTTCTAATGAGAAAAAGTTATCGAAATCAAAGTCGTCAGCCCAACGAATAATTTCTTATGCGCCTTTGAAATCCTTAAAAAGTTTAAGTGAAATGAAGTCCATTTGAGTCTCTAAATTGCCAACCGATTACTCCGATTATATGTATTCGTTTTGCTGGTGACTTTTATCAAAAGCCCTTAACTTCGGTCTGCGTCAAAGTTTTTAAAACGACTAACTAACACGTGCCGAACAAATCAAGCGCTGAAAATTAGAGCTTCTTGCACAGTCGATTCAATTAAAACCACTCACGCAATCATCCGTTATGTAGGGTATCATAGAACAGCAACCACATATCAAAGCAGAGAATTCTACCCCACACTTTCTTTTTTTTTATTGGATTACCAAGCAGACTATGACAATGTCAATATCAGGGTTAGAATGGAACCAACTTTAGGGTGTGTGAGGGTAAAACCACAAAAAAAGACAAACTTTTCGAATAACCACTGGTGACTATGATGTCACTAATTTCGAAAAGTGCGACGGATCAATGAACCTGATATCAGCTGTTACTAACCCTCTGCAGGGTGCTGACGAAGACAATGCAATGTGGATGCCTTCTCCTTATTTCTTCTGCGTAGTTTTTCTGTTTGTTTTTCTTTTAATTGACAGTTAGTATTTATTATTGTCCAACTACCACTTTTATTGATTGTAGCACGCTTGGAGGCGAACGTTGTCTAACAACAAAGTTTTGCAATTTGAATTATTGATTTGAAAAACTGCAAATTCGATTGCGGATAACTTTCTTGCGTATTTAATTATAATTTTACGAGTACGTCCATAAGAATAACGATTGTGTGCTGTTGATCCTGAGGTGTGGCATGGCATTCATTACTGAATAAAAGGAGACTGACTGTACGTACACGTGCAATAGCTGAGTAATTCTGTTGGTATGTTGCTATTAGCAAATGATAGAGAGAGCTACGACAAGCAATCAGCGATGTGTTGTGTATCCTTGATGTAGTTTCACATGAAACACCCTCTCGGGGCGAATTAACGATTCTAGGGGATGGATATGATGAGTTGATGGGCTGTAATTACAAAATGGTAAAATAGCTTTGAATTATATGCTTTCAAGCACAGATACACGGATAGGGTATTTTTAGGAGACTTACGTTGCTTCTGTACTTATTGCAGAGTGCTAGTGTTAATTTAATCACATCGGATTAATTGCACTTGCTGGGTTACGGTACGTCATGAACTTGCCTGGAAAGGGAGAAATGGGTTTTCAGGGGAAGATACCGAGTAGCACAGAAATGGTATTTGTATAAATTAATTTGAGAGCAAGTAGCAGATATTGCATTTTGTATCTGACAAGGGGAAGAAAGCGAAAACCGAAGCGTTGTTATAAGAGGCAATCGTCTGTATCGGCCTTGACTTTAAAGTCAACTGTTCTTCTTGGTGTGTAATAGTGATGTTCTTCAACAGCACTAAAGGATGAAAACCCCTTCAAATATTTAGGCTGATGGTTGTGTAATCCATGTAATATGGATATGATGAAATCAGGGAAACAGTCATAAGTTTGGAAGCTGAAGCAAATAAATTGAGATTAGGGTAATCAAAATAAACACATGCCTACGGGCATTTCATATTCTAGAGGTCAACTTCTCTACCTATGAAGCATTGTCTCGTCCATCAGTGGCCTGAGTGCACAGCAGAATTTGGAAAGCAGAATTTGCATTGAACATTTTAGAAAAACAAAGCTCATAGTGCTTCTATTTGAATCTTAACCTCTGTCATCCACAAGCTTGAGTCCTTCATTAATATGCACATATCAGTGGATCATCTTAAGGATTTCCTGACTAAGTCGAATAGATTACATCTACCTATGTCTCGACACTCTTGAAACTGCTTTAACCCATATGCTATGATAATATTGTTGCAGGTGCTTGCTTACCAGATGTTATGCCTGATCAATTTCCATTTTGCCTTGATGTACGTTCCACCTAACCTTCAATAGAAGCTCTGACAGATGACGCATGGAGAATCAAACATGGTCAGTCTGTCACCACAAGTGTTGATTCTTCGACGAGATCTACAAAGGCCTGAAGGGAATGTTGGTGTTCAGAGTCCATAAGGTAGATAGTGATAGTCATGGCTCTAGCGCGTTAGATATTTTCCCTCAGCATTTTGGAGGGAACACTCCATCTAGTGTGAATAAAAGTAGGTTTCGTTAAGTTTAACGAAAACCCTCCACTCACATATTTTGATAGTTGAGTGTTACCTCCATTTTGGTGTGAATAAAGATGGAATCTATCGAGTGAACACTGGAAGAAGTTGAGTTCAATAAGAAGCAGCTGCTGTATTTGACAGCTCTTCACTCCAGTTTTCAAACTTCAACTTGAGGGCAAGAACCTACTTAGAGGAAATTTTTATTCACACAATATTCAGTGTTTTCTTCAACGAAATCACTTCACTCATGAGTGTCAGTCGGACCCTTTGTTTGATTGTTTTCGACTGCTGAGAGAGAATTGTGTTTTGAATTAACACCGGATTTAAGACCCAGATGATACGGAGTCTTCTTTATATTCTTGTGGTGTATTATCATTGCCACAGTTTCGTGCTAGAGATTGGCTTACGCATTGGTGTTATAACTTGAGCTACCTGCGTTCAAAAATGCAAAATATAAGTTGCAGTCCTCCAAAAATTTGTTGTACGGCTCATAATGGCTCGTACTTACTGTCGAACAGAAGACAACTGTCTAGCTACTACCCCACATAGTGTGACCCATCTTTCCACTTGTTAATGTGGTACAATCACCTTCTAGTTTACTTCCGATTGAGTACCTGAAAGTCTAGGAAATGAGTCTAATATTAGAGAAAAAACTAACCAATTGTCGTAACAATTTTCAACCAAGAACAACGAGGGTCGACCGCATGTAAAGTGGCAAGTAAAGATTGGCCTTTAAGGATTCGAAGGTGAAGAAATTATAACGTCAATAACAAACTAACATTAGTTCTATATTGAAGGTGATATACTTTCATTTTATTGGGCACGGAATTATTATCGATAATGATGAACCGACAAATTCCTTAAACTTGGAGCTTCGATTGCCAAGATATACAAATATATACATTTAATGCTAATATTCATCTAATACCTGTCATCAAAAAGCAATTTGCACAGCCGAAAAGTACAACTGGACCTACTTTGGCAGAGGAATACATTAGTACCTCGTTTCAAATATTTGACTCACCTCTACCTCTTCGATTCATTAAACTAACCAGTAGCCACCCACTCAACACCACCCTCCGCTGTCTATCAAACAAAAAGTGTTCAAACATTAAATGACAGTTTGTAATTATTATGACCATTCTCACTGAATATGAGGTTTGGAAGTTCTTTTGTTATGGTCTAACCCGCATTCGGGGTTGCTAGGATCCTCCCACTCACCAACTTAATACTTTTCACAGACAACTCACACGACCGTGACCGAGCTGCAATATTCATTCAACTTGACACAATTCCAGACCGCGTCCAAAAACGTGACACTCTCTACTCCTGACAAATTGTATTGTTTTCCAAGTGGTTAAATGCTCTTTCACACAAGTGAGAGGCAGTTCGCAATGTAATACGGACAATGGGCTGTGGCACATCAACAATAGTGGACTCTCCACAAAAAGACCCGTCAACTGTTGCTCGAAGACGAATGGTAATATCAATATCTTTAGAATTTAGTGGATTTGTGAAATATTTTTTCGCTTTGTTTCCTATGAAATTAGAAAAATAAAAATTCAGTTGAAGAGTTCGTTCGGTTGGATGAAGACGTCAGTGAAATGGAAGGTCTCTGTCCTGGACCAAGACTCGCAACCGCTGAGGCATGGATTGAACATCTACAAGAGAAACGTGACGCATTGCTAGTGACAGCAGACGCGATTCAGTATAATTTAGCCATGGAGCAACCTTCCGAGCCTACAATTGTTACAATAAGCCAGGAATTTCCAGCTGACTCACCAAGCAAGGATCTTGTGAGAGTAGGTAATTGAAATTGTTAGACTACTTATTTTGAATTAGTTTCCCTCCAGTTGGTTTTAAGTTTGGGTGTCCTGCTGGATAAACAAAAGGCCTCAGCGCAAGAGGATTTCTTTGCCAACCTCAGCAAATCTGCGTTGCAAATTGTCTCAATGCGGTACTACAATGAGATATTGGAGCATACAAAGTCCCGTGTGAAAACACTTACAGAAAACTACAAAACGCTGAGCGATCTCTATGTACAGCAAGATGGGATTATTGGTAATTCGCAAGACTTCGAATGATTTCATAAAATGGTTACATATTGTTTTATTTCCCAAGCTCTGATAAGCGGCGGAACATACATGACCAACTATGAGGAAAGTTTAGACGCACAGCTGGAAACTGCCCGAGATGTTCGTGATAAACTGGGAAGCACTCTTGAACAGTGGCGTATTTGTGGTTTACTCCTCAGAGCCTGTGCCAGATCGGGGTCACAAAGTTTAAAGTTTTGGAGAGATTTAAGGACTCTGAGGTAAGCTAAGTTAAGATTTTTACTTAAATATCTGGGGTCAAAAAAATGGAGTCCGAGTTCATTAAAAATATTGTGGAGACGATAAGGAAGCAGTAAAAGTTTTGTTGAACATAGTGAAATGCATGTTTATCACGCAATAAACATAATGTAGGAGTAGGGTAATAGGATATTGACCAGAAAATTACTACAACAGTTGTGTAAACTTCTCATGGGACTAGACGATGAAATAATAACACTGACCTTGTTTACTCAAATGGATTTGTTCGTGACCTATTCTGTTCGTTTTTTAGTGAACTCCAAAATGCTCTCTGAAGTATTATACTCGTATACGTGGGTGTATGCGCATTTCAAAAATTATATTATTCTTGGTTGAATTTCTTATTAGAAGAAAAGGAAGGTTTGCATACTGAGAAACACCCTTCTTCTCAAAATGATGATTCAATCCTGACTAGGATATTGCCGTAGACTATAGAAGAGGTAGTTCAGAGTCTAACAGTCAAGTTAATTGTGCCGATAGACCATGGTAGAATAGCTTGCAATCCTATAAGGAATCCCGCCAAATTAAGACACTCGGATAAGCATTTGAATCCAAAATGGACTTTTAACTAGCTGTTGGTTAAATTGTCCATTTTATCAATGAAAGCTCTCATGGGTCTGTTAAATAGATCCACAACTACTGCGAATTCATACTATTTTTCGCTGCCCTGCATTGGATGTTGTTCAATATGTACATAATGTAGTCTTTGGAAACAATGAATTTTATCGAAATTTTTCATTTGCACAGTTGTTCTAGGCACTAACCAATGCGCCACTGCCCCTAAGCGTCTTTTAAAATGTTGTTAGTTTCCCTTTTACTTCCTTCAACAATTTTTACCGTCATACATATATCTGAATATTTTGTAATCGATTTTAAATGTCCTCGATTTTAAAAGTATTGATGCAGGCACTCTAATCAATTCATCCATTATTAATCGATGACGTTTGATAGTATACTCCCAGGTGCTAAAAAAGTACGTCACCAGTAAGTACGTATGCAACGATATTTCCACCTTTCTTAATCCCTGTTATTTACCAGATTTTATGACATAGTTTTAGGGGGCAGTATAACACTAGCACCAAGGGGTATGTAAAGAAATATCAAGACTTCTGCGTATGTTACCAATCCAGTTTAGTGACATACTCTTAGGTGCAAATGTTCCTCTGGCAAGTGGCAACAATGGCTATGAAACATAATTTAAACATGTCCGCGAGGCAAACTTCAAGTGAATCCAGACTTTTAAGGGTTTTGCAAAATAAAATCAGATGAAAGGCAATTTGAAAAATTTTATGAATTTGAATTTTCGTACCGACGTGCAAAAGTGATACTAATTATGTACACATGTTGTACCTCATGAGTAATGCAGAAAAACATTTACCAACTTTTAATTATGAAGGAAATGATATTCTTTCTTACGGAAAGCGAAATCCTGTAATTTACTGTTCCGACCTGTCACAGTCTTGCTCAACAAAGTTATAGAGTGGTATACATCATAATGAATTTGAATTGTAGTTGGGTATTCTTGAATAGAAATTTAGTTACAAGGGTTCCGCAGACTTCCGTAGATTAGGGAAAAAAGCAGAGTTCCACCCTGAAAAGTCAATTTTAATTCCTGGAGATTTGGCGAGATACCTAGAATCAATGAAAAATGTCAGCGGCATTTCAGTCAAGAAAGTTTCACTAATGGGAGGCCTGATGGTAGAAGTTCCTCGATCGTAATATCCGCAAAGTAACTTAGAAACAAGAGGTAAAAGGTTTGTACATATATGGGTTTAATTACTAAAGTAAGGGTTGAGTTAGAAGTGGGATGAGTTGCTTTAATAAAACTTCATTAATTTCTTTTTAAGTATTAAATATAAATAGTAGTGGTTCATATTTTTTGTCTCAAAGTGAGCTGAAAGAAAATAGTCGGGGATATAATAAAAACCATTGCTCAGCTCAGGGTATTGAAGCTCTTCGTGGGCAGCAGAGATGCAAAGAAATTGCAATGCTTTTAATACATGTATGTTATGTACATATGTACTTGTTAATGCTAAGACCAGGGGCCAAATCGTTTCCGTGAAAGGATGGACATTCCTACGAATGAAAAATTCACAAATATGAACGTATGAATTATCGCTCACGGTACGTAATTTTTTTTTCTCACAGTAAAGATTGTAATAGGTGAAATATAAAATACATGTCATTTATTTCCTCACGAAAGTACACATTTTTACGTGAGGAATCATACGGTCCCTACTTTCTTTTTAATTGCTGTTTAGTGGGTGCATAGAGTGTTTAATAAAATCCGTAAAATAGATTTTTTTTTCATCTCGGTCTTAGTTTAAAGTTTCGTAAAAGACTCGTAGTCTGCACAACTCCTGAAGATGTTTTTCAAGAATTTAACAGCAAGCGCTTTTTGTACGGTCGAGTCGGGAACAGGCATCTTAATATCGTGGTGTTAGGATACGTTAAACATTAAAGATACAGATGATTTTCTCACAGAGAATGAGACTTTTTCCTATCGCAATTCATTCGAATGCCTATTTTCCAGGTCACCAAGAGACGTAATTCACTTGGCATTAGAATGCCGGAATAATATCCAAGCATCGCTAATTTCACTCGAATGTGCCCAATTATCGCTTCCGAATGTAGAGATAAAATTCGTTAGCAATCGACAGATTTTGGCTGTGAAACATCTTAATACTTACATGGTAACCGACATTGCGGATGAATCACGGTAATTGTTACTCTGTTATCAATTCATTAACATAACTATCTATCTTGCAATAACTTTCAGATACAATCATGCGACAAAGGTCCTTGAAACTTACGAGGAAAACATGCAAAAAGCTTCCAGTTGGCTGTACGAAACATACAACAAAACACTACGTGAAGACTTCGACAAAGCGGAGGAGACTGTCAAGAGTTTGGCAAAGAAGTTGCGTAACCATAGACACGAGATATTCACCAAAGAAACAACGAAGAAATAGTTTTGTTTTTATTTTTTACTGTTATTAACTAAACAAATATAGAGAAATTTTTACATCAATACCAATAGGACTTTTTGGGAATACCGTCCTCCGCGATATTCATCTTTTCCATGATGTCCATCTCGAAGGTGCACAGTTTTGGTTCAAATGTGATTTCGGCGACAGCAGCAGCTAAATTAAGAAATATTTTATCTCATAATATAAGAAGGGCTGCGCTTTAAGTTTACCTGGTGTGTCCTTTTCCCTTTCAAGATAGGCCGCCTTTGTCTTGTAGTCGTATGTTTCATTGTTAGCATCAGGAATAGGGATTAATCTACCGGTCCGCACAGAAACTCGCACTTTTTCACCATCTTCGGTAAATCGCCACTCAAATTCGGTGCCTTTCAAGTCCGATGGATCAACCAGTCGAATGTCACGATCAACACGCAGTGGTGCTTCGGATCTTATGTAGACTCCAGGGAAATCTTTCTCCTTCCCGACTATGCGATAGTGCCAATTGATTCCCTCCGCAACCACCCAATTGCGCTCGGGTATTACCTGTGTGATTATACCCTGTTTACCTTTGTCCTTGCCGGTCAGAACTTCAATACGATCACCACGGAAGTAACTCCACTCTTCTGCAATTAAAAAACTGTGAGTGCATTTTTTAGCAAAGAATAAAATGTTCTCACCAAGAGGCTGGGTGAACACCTTTTTGCGGATTGTGCCAGGCATATTTTGCTGACGGAATTGCCCAGTCCATGACCTGTTAGTTGTGTAACGAAATTTCTTTCGTTCAACCGTCTTAGGAAGGTAGTTTGGTAAGCCTTTAGGTGTTTCCCAATAGACCTGCGGAGGAATAGACCTGCGTTATCACACAATTTTCTCAATGATATTGATATTGAACTAACCTGCCGCTTGCTTCGCTCGATATATCTCTCGGGAAAATTGGAAAAAATTTTAAGTTTACTGACAAGAAATTGTGTTATCCTCATTTTGATCGTCTTTTGGTTTGAAAATTTAACCAAGAAAATGTAATTCCTAAAATGTCAGTTTTCAGCTGTCAGGTAGTAAAGTTGACAGATGATAAAATTAAGGATGCGTTCGTATTGTGTATATAATACGTAGAACCAACATACTTTACTAAACTTTAATGATGGACACGATCTTGGGGTTCAATCAATCCCTAGGATTCTAGCGTTTTCAATACGCTGAAAAAAAGAGAAAAATATCGCACGCAATACATACACTGACTTTTTTTTCCACACATTTACCATTTTGATGAAGATATTTATAATGAAACGGACTGTTTACGAATTCTTAAGGGCTGAACAGAATGCGTGTCTGTGTCTGTGTCTGTGTCGCAAGCTGTCAAACTATTAAATGTATGGAAAGCCGTAAGCCGCAACACAATGTGTGTCTGCGTCTGTGTCGTGTATCGCGAAGTTTGATTTTGTTCAACTACAAGCGTAGCTACAAGATTGACGTTTAAGAATTTGTACACTAAAGCTGTTGTGGAAATGGAAGTCGAAAAATTTATTGAAGCTGTACGATTGAATGAAATTCTTTTGGAATTTATCCAATCCCAATTACAAGAATTAAAAAAAAATATGCAAAAATGGAAGGAGATATCCGACGAATTTTGGATAACAAGTAAAAAAAAGTATTTGTGAATTTTGTTTTCATTGTTTACAGTTGATGAGTGCATTCTTGTTGCTTTAAAAAAAGGTCCTTGTCGCGCTCTTTGAGGTGTTTGAAAGTGGTCTCAAACAATCCTCTTTCTTTCCTTTTCTTATAAAGGGGGCGAACCCACCATCTGCGTTTCCTCATTTTTCTTAATTTAATTGCTAAATAACACATGTGCAGAACACACATAATGAAAGCTATTTCTTCCTGCTCGTCCATCTTCACAAATAAAAAACACTTTTGAGCACTAATAAAATATATTTCCAAGAAGTAAACACACAAGATACAAATGTGACAGTCGCTTTCATTGTGTTTGCTTTAACCACAAGACGCGCGGCAGAGGTTTGACAGCGCTACAAGACACAGGCACAGATACGCATTCTGTTCGGCTCTTTATATGCATACAAAACTTTAAAATTTTTATTTGACTAACTCCCGTATCCTTTTGGTTACAGATTGCCTAGATCTACGGCCATCTTTTCCTTTCTATATTTGAAAAAGTTACTTATGTATGTAATACGAATAATTTCTTGAAAAATGCTCTCATCTTTTGTGGGCACATATTTTATGTACATTTTGTATTGTTTTAAATTGAATAGTTGCTGAAATTGTATGGAACTATCAGTTCAATTTGTTGAAACGAACGTCCTAGTACACTAATAGGAAAAACTTTTCGTTTGACATTTACCCTCCATTAATCAGTTTAACAGCTGTTAAATGCGTATTTACTATCATTATTTATACTTTCTTTAGTATTTTATCAATTTGTGTTGAAAAAAAAGATGTAAATTACAAGGTGAAAAAATGTCGTCAAATGATGGTAACTGCGAGTCACAGCCACTCACTCTATTTGACATCGGTTGGGAAGATGTCCTATTTCCAAAATTAGCTGTTCATCTTTCTCTAAAGGATTCCTTCAACCTGCGGTGTTGCTCAAGAACAAGTAAAAAATTCGTAGACTCATCATTCAGGCTCACGAAAGAAATTAATTTCTCGGGCAATAATTCTCCGAACATCCAATTAGCATTCGCCGTGCTTGCAGAAAATTGTCACAAGTTAGAAAACCTTTATTTAGCCAAGTGTTCTTGGCTAGTCGATGATCTTCTGTTGTGTATTTTGTCCAAAAATAAGCGCCTCAAGGTGGTAAACCTCAACGAATGTGTAAATATAACACCACTTGCATTTCAGCCAATTATAATTAACTGTAAGCAGCTTCAAGTATTAAAGTTATCCAAGTGCCACTGGTTGACCACAGGAACTGTAGATGCTTTAACTCTTCACCAAACGGACATTGAAGAATTTGACATGTCGCACTGCACTGCAATCGGCGAACGTTGCTTAATAATATTCTTTCGAAAACTGAACAAACTGAAGATTCTTTCACTTGCTTTTACGCAAAGTGTCACCGACAATGTACTGATCCAGATTGCTAACTACTGCAAGTCCATGGAACACATCAACCTGGTTGGTTGCAATGCCATTTCAGACTTTGGAGTGTAGTAAGTGCTATCAAAAAATACAAAGTACTCTTTTTTAATAATATGTTTTATAGCGCTATAACAATGGGATGCATTAATCTCAAATCGTTGATGGTTCAACGATGTCCCGGCGTATCAGAACGAGTTCTGGCCCCTTTGCGTGGTCGAGTGCACATTGATCGACCTACGCAAAGCTACAACCTACCTACTTTCATGCAACGGCTTTATCTCCAGGTTTAAAAACTTAAAGCAACAATTCAGAGATAATAAAGAATAATGTCTTTAGAGAGCGGTCTTTGAGTTTTGTTCATCTTTTTCGTTTGTTCGTTTATATCTATGTGTTTCGCTTATTCATATACATACAAAACAAATTCAAAATCAAGTACTTGCAGGGTTTCAATTAATACAAAAATAATCACTTTCTATCTGCGTCCTGGTCTTTCTATTGGTGCGTGTTAAAAGCAATCAGAGTGAGGTAGTCAGGCTGTCAACGTTTTCGGTTCGCCACTTCTCGTGTAGGCCTTTCAGGCGTTTGTAGACTCGCATCGAGATGTTTAGACTGGGCATCACCTCGCATAAGCCAGGTTCGTGAATAAAAGACAAACCACATAGACCGAAGTACGTGTGAAATGGATCCGTAAATGAGCTGGGCCACTTCGCAAAACCTCCCACTATTGAGTCCTGCGTGGACATTATATATCTGAAAGAAATTAGTGCATAGTAAGGGATGAAATTGGGACGCAAGAACAGCAATACCTACTTTCGATTAGTATCGAAATCTGTCAAGTGAAAAGCATTGAGAATCTGTAGTGATGCCCCAATCCAGAAAGAGTAACATGTATCGACTGGTTTATTTGGTCGACCCTGGAACCCGTCCATCTGAATCAACAAAAATAGGTATAAAGTTTATACCAAGAAAGTTGTTAAGTTGATTTTTACATTTACCTGACGAAATATTAGCCAACGCTTGATTCCTTCGATTGTGCTGTGACTAAGCTTGTTCAGCTGGCCACTGAGTTGAAGAGCAGCAATACCGCAAAATGTTGTCCCTCCGTGGGATTCCGCTTCAAAGTGTTGACTGACTCCGTAATCATATCGCTGAAATAGTTTTACTATGTCAATTCGGTAATTAATACGTTTTTAGACAAAAGTTCAACATCAAAAAGTCAATATCTCTACGAATAAGCTACCCGATGCTCAAAATTTCGAAAGGATTAATTGAGATGAAAATAAGCGGCATGATTTGACGATGGAAAGAAAATAAGAAATCTTCTAAGAAACAGCAATTAAGCAAACAGCGCATTAAGAACAAAAATAAAATAAAGTGTTCCATTCTTCATATGGAAATGTAAAAAAGCGATTCAAATAAAGTTTTAAATGCGGCATCGGATAGTATACAGGCGGAGAGCATTCCTAAGAATAAACAGATAAGCCTGGCATTTCCAACCGTGAACATCGCTAAGAACTATTTTTTCATCGTTTTCAAAAATGTGAGCAGAAACAAAAATTGGCAGAAAAAGACAATATAATGAAATATAGAAAAAAAAGCAAAAAACATTTTTAAATAGGTGACATATTTGCAAAACTGATTTGCATAATATTGTTCAAATGTGTCCTACGACAAACACAAACTGTTTTCAACTCATCTATGAAAGAATTTTATGTATGTTGAAATTGAAAAGTAAGTCTCTCTAAAGAATAACGAATATTCAATTAGCGTGGTAAAAAAGACGTTGGCAAAATTATTCGAAGGGTTTATTATCCAATTATGCTGAAGACGAGTCGATAAATTTATGAATATGAATATTAGTGCTATTTATAATCTGTATGGACACTCCAACGATTTCTAAGACTCGGGGACGTTTAGTGAAGCGCAATCGTAAGCGCTAACAGCTAGACGAAAAATTCGAGTTTATTTCAAGTATTCTCGTTGCAATACGTTCTAAGGGGCGCGTAACAGTCTAGTTATTTGGAGCACGATGTGAATATAGCAGATGAATTGAAGTAGTATCGCTTTAAATTCTTAGAAAATATGACAATATATTTTCTGGAAAACAGTTCCAAGGAACTATTGTGAATAGCTAAAAAACATACATAAACACAATTAAAAATTAAAGAGAAAATTGTTATTTTGAAGGTGAAATGGCCCCGACTTTCTGTAATGTTCTCGCTACTGTAAATACGTCCAAACAAAAACGAAAGATTTTAATTAAAAGATAGGACTACAAGTGTTCGCCGTTAACAACTGTGTACGTTAGCGGTAAGAGGCAAATCAAATTCACTATATACTTACGATACTTGCAAGAATATATTCGGCCATTTTTTCCTTATCAACATTTCCCCAGTAATCGAGCATCGAACATATTGCGGCAGCACAGTAAACAAATCGCATATCATGCTCGTTTCCTTCGACGGAAGCACTGAAGCTTCCATCTGGTCTCTGAACAGCCGCAACACCTGAATAGGCATTATTTCCTTTTTTCTCTCTGATAACAATAAGTTATTATCTGCTTACCATCAACTATGGCCTTCCGATTCACACGACTCAAGTCATCACCGAGAGTAGCCAGTGTCGCAATACCAGTGTACGTCATCGCGAGATGTCCCCATTGATAACATTTTGCGTTCGCCTGTAGCATTTCATCGTCAGATTGGATCTTTAGTGCTCTTGAGCCCTGAAAAAGACAACAACTAATGTTTACACTGTCTTGTGATTCTTTCAGCACGTAGTTGATATGTCCATCATCGGTTAATCCAATGTAAAATAATCTTGAGATGTGATGACTATAAATCATCTTGCCGCGCACAAATATTACAATCTGTTGCTCACCTGGAATCCACCGCATTGAACGCCTAGCTTGTCTGGGATTACTTGACATCCATAAATCCAGTCAATTATGCCATCTCTTGTGTGATCCTTCAATATATTCAAGGAATCAAGTATATCAAGACCGCATACTGCGAAAAATGCAATTGAACCTCTGAAAGGTGCACCAATAGTTTTATAAATAATCTCACTCGAATAATAAAAAAAAAAAGAAAAACAAGTTTACCTTGTGGAATCGTGCGAGGCCAATCGAGCTGGTAGTAAATTCAGGAAGCGCAAAAAATATTTTGCATGTTTACTGTGCAACAGCGGCTCCTGTTTATCGTTGTCCACGTTAAGTACATTGTACATGATGCTCTTCAGGGATTCAAGTTGAAAGAAGAAAGTCAGCAATGGGAGTCAAGAAAGGAATGACTTAAAAGTTTTATAGATTCTCAAGTACTTTCCGGTCGCTGGTGTGTCGATGACTAAATTAAAATGTCTTATAAACACGAAATTAAATATCAACCCGCTGGAGGAACCCCTCATCCACAAACATTTCTTATCAAAAAATGCAAACTGTCAAACCCACGAAAGGTGATTCATATGACATTTCCATGCTTGACAGTTTTGTGGGTGTCAACAGTAGCGCCACCAGAAATGAGTACTATTTTTCTGAGAAAATTAATGGTCAAAAAATATTTAAAAACCTCAATCCACCCTTTGAGCCTTGGGTGACAAGGTAGATAATAAGTTATGTGACACCGGAATGGATTTTCAGATGAATCTTTGAATCGCTCTTATAATTCTTAAAAAATTGTGTTTTGTTCAACGTAGTGAAAATACTTCTGAAGGAGTCGAAAAATTTCAATTTGGGGGAGAACTGGCTCGTTCTAACGTAAATGTATTTTTGTAAGCATTCCAATGAACAACAAATAAATCAATTCACTCGCTGTTCACCTAATTTTATCACCGATTCAAGCTTATTTAACAAAAAAAAAATCATCTAGAGTGGAGTATTAACATCTTTATTTTTGCTATAATGTACCAATTACTTTTCATAGCATAGAATTATCTTCCTAAAAACTATAAAACAACTGCACTTAAACAAAACAAAAGCTGTAGAAAACTCTGCAATGTATTGAAATATTTAAAGCAGATATCTGATTAATATAAATATACACTTCTAGAAACCGTTTCGATAAGTGGTATATATGTAAATGCTTGTGTGGAATGGCTTATCCCAATTTTTTGGGAATGTAGTAGAAGAGAAAGAAATTTTTGCACTTTGATCGAAATTTCTCTTCCTTCAAATAAATATTGATGTTGAGTGACCCCATAATTGTTTTAAGAAAATTCTCAAACCTTCTATTCGTACTGTAATGTAAACAAAAAATTTCATTTTTTTCCCGCTAACAACTGTCAAATTTAAAATGTCAAGTTTCAATAAGATTTATTTCAACACTTGAATGTTTATAATTGAATAAAATAACTCTTGAGAAATGTCCACATGCAGTGCCGCAGAAATTGCGGAAAAAAAACGTATTGCCTTAGAAAAATTGCAAGCCAGAAAAAGTCAACAAAACAATAACAGCGCAACTGTTAAAACGACTTCATTGGTGGTTCCATATCCTGCATCTATTGTATCTTCCAAAATTTCCCCGCGCTCAACACCCGCATCTAATATTAATCCACCTGTTGCACCACCGTCTTCTGCACCCCCTATTAAAGTAGTAACGAGTCCAGTGCAAAGTTTTTACACATCGAATACAGAAAATAAAGCAGCTGATTTCTTACGTGCAGTTAAACAAAGTACAACATTTGCAAATCGAAAGGATGCGCGTAACTCAAGTCACCCTTACCAAAGAACTCTTAATAAATCCGAACAACCCTCTCCTGGGAATAGTGTATTTAAAAATGCACTTAACCCGGAAAACAATAAAAACAAACTAGCTCCAGTTTTTGTACAGACTGTAACATGTACGTGCTATCTTGTGACTAACATCAGGTTCGCCGTTCAAACATCAGGATACCATGCACAGTTAATTGAAGTTTTCAAATCGATCCCCTCAAAGGCTTATGGTAGAAAGGATAAATTGTTTTGAAAAGTAACAACATTTTCTATTGCAGATAATAATACAAAGATTTGGAGTTTTGCCTTAAAAGATTATCAGATGGTTCAAGAGCGCGTTGCTGGTCTAAAGCCGAACGTAGTTATCGGAGTTATCCCAAAAAATGTACTGAAGCTGTGTTTGACACCTATTAAGGAACCAGACCCCTCGTGCCTAGCATCTATCGAACCAAAACTTGTAAATACCCTACTGCCATTTCAAAAGGAAGGAGTGACGTAAATTGTTGGAGAAACACGCAATTATACAGATTTATCGATCATAATTCTACAATTTTAGGTTTGGAATATCAAAGCATGGTCGTGTTATGATATGTGATGAAATGGGCCTTGGGAAGACATATCAAGCTCTAGCCATAGCCGACTTTTATAAAGAAGATTGGCCACTGTTCATTTGTACAACAGCATCAACAAGGTAAATTGAAATTATTGCTCAAGATTATAATCAATGTCTTTATCCAATTAGAGATTCCTGGGCTTCTCATGTACTAGAACTATTACCAACAGTATTGGTCCATCACATAACTGTTTTGAGTGCTAAACAGCAATATATTGGCGATGCAAAAGTGCTTATAACGAGTTACAACTTAATGGAAAAAAGTGCAGAGATTCTGTTAGAGAAAAAATTTGGTGTAATAATTTTGGATGAATCACATACGTTAAAAAATAGCAAAGCTAAGTGTACCGTGGTCGCCGATCGATTGTCACAACAGGCCAGGCGAGTAATACTATTGTCCGGTACACCTGCTCTCTCTAGGCCACTAGAACTATTCAGCCAGCTACAAATGATTGATCGGAGATTTTTGAATTTCATAGATTACAGTGAGTACATTTTTTTTTTTACAGCGTAATCAGGTTTAGTAATGATATTTTTCTTAGCATCGCGATATTGCGCTGGAAAGCAAACCAACTTTGGATGGGATGCTAGTGGTCAATCGAATCTTCAGGAATTAAATGTCGTCCTCAAATTGAAGTTTTTGGTTCGACGTGTCAAGGCTGATGTCCTTCCTCAGCTGGCTGAGAAGTTACGGTATGTATTTCCCTTTTTCACAGGAATCAGTTATCATTTTTATAGTGGTACTCGAAAGACTGAGTCTCGCAATTCTGTCTGTTTGCACCCTTAACTACAGCCTAAACGGAAGAACAGTTTAATTCAAACTTCATATTTGGGTTATGTGAAGTAATGCCCAGAGGAAAAATTGGAACTATGAAATACCATTTTGTATAAACACTTCTAGCGGGCTTGCGAAAATTGGCATTTCTTAAATTTGAATATTTTGGTAGATTTGTTCAATGTTATATAGATATACATACATTATGTATGAGGCATTTTCTACATACATACGAGTATCTACATATGTGAGGACATGACTACAATTTAGGATACGTGATTAAGAAGAGTTTTTGATTCCAATAACTTTTATAGAAAACAAACGAAATTACAATTAATGTAACATTCATTGTTTTAATTCAGATAGCCTTAGTTTATATTTTAAGAAACGCGGTAACCCTTTTATTTAATTATTTCGATAATGCTGCACTAAATTACATTAGTAGTTTTTAATGCTCTTACTCTGTTCTAAGCGAATTTCGTTCAACTAGTGGTGCACTCTAAATGTGGGATCCAAATAGAAGGATCTAGAAAGGGTCTAAAGTGGACAAGTTGTTTTCGCCTACCTGGTACAAACAACTTACGCTCTTGTAAATCAATTTCTCCCATTTATGGATTAGTTAGCATACATAGAGATGACAAGTATTTTCCAGTAATCCCTGCTTAGTTCCGATAAGCACTTATCTTATAATTATAGCAAAAAAAATCTACATTACAGTGAAACAGTTGTTCTTGATCCAGCGTTGATTTGGCACGGTTCCAGCGTTGAGAAGTCTTTGAATAGTTTCGCTGAAAATCTATCCCGAAGTAAAGGTAAAGAGAAGGAAGAAATTCTGTTGCGGTTCTATGCCGAGACTGCGGCTGTGAAAGCTCGTGCTGTTTGGTAAGTTGCTTCTCTACGGACCACCACATATTACTGAAATGATTGGTTGTGTTTTTTTTTTTGCAGTGAATACCTTAAATCTCTTAACAAAGAGAAAATCAAATTTATTGTATTTGCTCATCACAAAGTGATGATAGATGCAATCTGTGATTCATTGGACAAGCAGAAGGTGAAATACATTAAAATAGATGGATCGACAAAAAGCGATTTGCGAAGTGTAAGTGATTATTCTTATGTATCTTTTTCATACAATCTTTGACAATTCTTTTTAGGAATATGTTGATATATTTCAAAACAAAGCATCGTGTAAGGTTGCAGTATTATCATTGAAAGCTTGTAACGCAGGCATAACCTTAACAGCCGCTCAAACCGTTGTGTTTGCTGAATTAGATTGGAATCCAAGCGTAAGTTTACATTAAAATAAATACAAGGCATCGATTTAGACTTAACACTTCAGACTTTGGCACAAGCTGAGAGTAGAGCTCACAGAATTGGTCAGAAGAGTTCTGTTACATGCAAATACCTAATGGCACATAGAACAGCAGACGATATAATATGGAATATGCTAAAAGCCAAGCAGGATGTGCTTAACAGAGCGGGTCTGTTTTCAGAAGACTTAGGAGACGCAACACATACAGCAGCTCGTGTTTCTGTAAATTACAAAGGAAATGTTTTTGAGTAACTAATGACATTTTCATTTTTTTTCAGTCGAAATCTATTGAAAGTTATATGACCCCACTGAAAAAGGCAAATGAAGCCAAAACGGCCTTTAGTAAACGAGTCGAAAGCGAAACAATAAGGGATCAAGAATCAAAAATCCAGTTAAAGGTTCAAACAAATGGTACAGTAGAAAAGGAAGTTATTGCGAATGAATGTGAGGAGAACTTTGAAGAACTATTGAATGGTGAAGATGACGCTTTCAAAGACTTAATTTATTAAATGAATGATGTTTGTTTTTTGTTAGCTTGAGTTAATTAAAAATTTTTGTAAATGATGATTAAAAAGTTGATGTACATTGGTCTGACCTGATGGAATTTTTGTCAGTTGATTTTGAAAATTCTAATTACCGCCTATTGCTCATCCTTGCAAGCTTCTGTACGGAAATTACACCATTAGTTCTTTTTTATCAAAACATATGAAAATGCACATTTTCTAGTCTAAAAGAAGTTTTTATCTGGTCATGGGAAAATGATTTGTTCGTAAAGATGTTACTGGTCTTATACACTTGAAGTCAGCGGCATTGAAACTCTTGACAGATTAAGGGGCAATGACCTAACCTTGGCGATGTTTTCGACCGTGTTGCAGTTTCCTTTAGCATGACTCTATACAGTGTGTAGAGTTCGGATATGGGTGTTATTACTGTTACAAGCGATATAAGCACACTTCATCCGCAAAAGTTAAGCTAGTCAAGAGACCTTATTCAAAAATGTAAATTTTATTACTTTATTGTAAAAACAAACTTTCTAAAGCACATATAATTCATATTAAACCTATAATTAAAAATAAAATAATTTATATATAAAACAAGAACCATTTAAAATTTATGTTACTTTTATAAATTCTAAATTTATTTGTACTAGAAATTGAAAAAAACAAATTAACCAAACTCTTGGGTAGACGTGACTTGCATATCTTGATAAAAAGTAACATAAGCGTCTTCTTGTGATGAAAGTCCTTCCGATTCTTGCAGCAGTGGTAAAATTTTTTTTGTACTTTGTTCACGTTGTTTAGACACCTTCCTATTTATAGTTGGATTTGATTGCGCTTCATTTTCATGTGGTGTAATTGCATCCTCTGAGCATAATGATGGCAGTTCACCACTGCTACTGCTCAAAATACTTCTTGATACATTCCTAAAATTTATAAGGGGCGAAAAACCTGCACCATCAGAAGACTCTTGCGCGTTCTTTGGTTGTGAAGCAATCACGGTTTGTACACTCTCCGTTGATGTGTTGTCTATTGACATACAACCCGAATTTTCGTGGGTAAGATCTTTTCGAGAGCCAAATTGTTCATTGTGTGTATTTGGGGTATTTTGGTTCGATTGCCTCTCTGATGCCATTAGGAGCGAGTGCGAACAGCACGGATCTTCAGAGTTGAATACAAGCGCCTCATTGGAGAAGTAATCCAAAGCAAATAATTTTCGTTTAATCCAGCTTAATTTTTTGCTTTTTTTGTGCTTTTGTTGCCATTTTAAGAATTTCTCTTCTGGATTTGGCATAATTGCCTTCAAATTTAGTCTTAACCATTTTATACGTTTACTATTTCTATAATTTACCAATTTTTCTTTATACTTCTCTTCAACTGCGTATAAAACATTTCCAACCGTAAGGTTAACTCTACAAGTGAATGCTGTGCAGAGCTGGATTACTTCGTCCTGTGATAGGTTTATTGCAGCAATGTCGTCATAAATCTGTGTAAAAGAAAACGTTTCTTCAATCTTCTGAAAAATGGATGGAGCCCCGGGACTTTTTAGTCATAACTACAATATTCTACAATATTGTAACTACAATATTCTACAATATTGTAACTACAATACACCAACACAATTAATTTGTCGAACTAGAAAACGAAAAAAGATACTTTACTAGATTTTCATTTTTCGAACAGAAACACCTATCATTGAATTGAATGCTACACAACAAATATTAAATGCTATGCAATAAGGATTTGTTTTGTAGGTACATCTATGTGCTTAGACCATGAACAAAAATACCGCCCTAGTAGAATGTCGCAACTAAAAAAAAATAATAAAGCTGAAGTAAAAATACCTTTTTTTCTCATGAAGTACATTTTGTTAGCAAAACAAAATGTTTAGAAAGCTACTACTGTAACCATAGATAGTATAAATTTACTTACATCTATTAGATCCACTTTAAGTAACTTATTTTCAAAACTTTCTTCCATATCAGTATAAATATTTAAAAAGTTAATTGCATTTTATTCAAGTTCTAGTTAAAATTCGTTAACAAAATCTGGTCAATCAGCTCAATTTCAATTGTCAATTCTCCACTTGTTTGCGCAATGGATGCGTTCAGCAAATGGGGAATCTTTTTTTCTTAAAAAAATTCTATCTTTTTGTTATGTTTTAAGCCCGACGTAACGTTATTGCTCACGTGCGGCTTTCCGGGTTTTTTCTTCTAGAAAGGAATAAAGGCGATTTGGCGTGCAATAATAGTTCCATTATGGCGAACATCTACGTACCATTATACTGATATTGGCGAAACTGACGGCTGTCAACAGCCGCTCTATACAAATTAAATGGATAACTACATATACACAAATTAAATAAACTGCTAACGCTATAATATGGGTGAAGAAAGGGCTATTAATTTTCTTGAATCAATAAATATGACTGTATTTAATAATTTGCAGCCCATTGGCAAGTTTTTTAATAATATACGCTATTCACACATAAACATACATATGTATGTACGAGCGTGTTTATAGTTCTCACTTATTTTGTTTTAAGATAACAGTTTTCGCGCGCTGACTTTTTTTTGCGTTATTCCTACTTATATGGTTTTGGCCGGACAAAAATGTCTAATCCCAATGTGTTGACGTATTGTTGTATTTCCATGTTTACACTACTCTAGAAAATCTTTTTGAAACTAGGCGATTTAGATTTTAGGGTAATACTTGAAATTACAAATTCTCACATTCGCTGATGTTCACATTATACCGACTCATACATATTTTAATAACAGTCAGAGATAAAAAGCTCTGTCGCCCTGTCGGTCAGATTTATGTGATAAATACATACTATGTACATAACATATACAGTCATACACAGTCATTCAGATCTCAGAAAAATGTGTTTTTGTTAAAAACAAACGGTAAATTTATTTTTCTTTTTGAGAGCATCTTCTGCTTATTGGCATTCGTTGCATTTGTCATTGCAGTATGTGCAGATATTTATGTTTTGTTCAATTTTGATTAAACCTCTAATAACCGGAAAAATCGATTATCCGAAAGGCCGTTGGTCCCGAGCTTTCCGGATAAAAGAGTTAGGCTGAGGTTTCAATATAGGAAATTGACTTTGCACTTAAAATTATTATTTTTATTTATAATGGTTTATTCTAAGATATCCTGTGTAAAAATATTTGGAGAGGAAATTTGTTGCATTTTTTAATTTTTTTTTAAAGTTTTCGATTTTGACTAGTAAAACGCATATTTTCTTCCTTATTAACTCAACTAAAGGGTGTTTAGTCGACTTGTAGTGCTGTGTATACCCAATTTAACATAAAGGGACTTGAAACGACATGAGTTAAAGGTAAAATTTCGAAAGAAAAAAAAAATTTTTTTTAGTTTTATTAACTAACATTTTTTTGTTGTTATGCTTTTAGACCATTTTACAATAAAAAAAAAAACAATTTTAATGAATTTCCTATATTGGAAACCCACCCCAAGAGTTTTACTGTACGTAGATGTAATGAAAACCAAATTTTTGTGCACCGAAATTTATTGCCCTTGGGTACACCCTGCCGTTATACAAAGTTCATAGACGTGTAAACCCACGTCATGGTATTACATTGATTTGACACTTTACAATTCCCAAACCAAGACAATTAGGTGCATATGATGCATTTATTTTGCATTCGTTAATTCAAATATTCTTTAATTTTGTAAATAATGGATAAAAATTGCACTGTGATCCACTGGTTTCGAAAAGGATTGCGAATCCATGACAATCCCACATTACTTAAAGCATGTGAAATAGCCAGTGAACGGTCAAATTATTCGCTACGCCCGATTTTTATACTGGATCCCGGAATCCGCGAGTGGATGAAAGTCGGCTCAAATCGGCTGCGGTTTCTTCAGGAATCGCTTCAACAATTACACAATAATCTTCTTAGAATCAATACACGATTATATGTTATTCGAGGTACTCCTGAGGAAGTATTTCCGAGAATCTTTAAATCCTGGAACGTGACAACTTTAACATTCGAAACCGACATAGAGCCATATTCAGTAAAGCGGGACGCTGCTGTTGGCAAACTGGCTCGAGAGCATCACATTAAAGTATTTCAGGAGTGTTCACACACTATTTACAACCCAGAACTTGTATTGCGCCGGAATTTCGGTAGGCCCCCTGTGCAATATCAGAAATTTCTCTCATTAACTGAGAAAATGCCTGTACCTGATCCATTACCTGAACCAACAAAGTTGCCTGATAGAGTGAAACCTCTACCAGATGAAGAAGAAGTGATTAACTCTAGTTGTTATAATCCACCCCCACCTGAAGAACTAATTGCTAATATGGACGCTTTGGGTATGAACAAGTTTCCTGGTGGGGAATCTGAAGGACTAAAGCGATTAGATGAAAGTATGAAGGACCAAAAATGGGTTTGTGATTTCGAAAAGCCTAATACCTCGCCAAATTCTCTAGAACCAAGTACAACAGTTTTAAGTCCATATCTCAAGTTTGGATGTCTTAGTTCACGTTTGTTTTACAAAAAGTTGAAAGAAATTCTCGACAAAAACTCGAAACACTCAAAGCCTCCAGTTTCACTTATAGGACAACTGATGTGGAGGGAATTCTACTACACAGCTGGCGCTGGAGAACCAAATTTTGATCGCATGATTGGTAACTCGATTTGTTATCAGATTCCTTGGCAAAAAAATGAAGAACATCTAGATGCATGGACGCATGGTCGAACTGGTTATCCATTCATTGATGCGATAATGCGTCAGTTACGGCAAGAGGGTTGGATACATCATTTAGCACGCCATGCTGTTGCCTGTTTTCTCACTCGGGGCGATTTGTGGATTTCTTGGGAAGAAGGGCAGAAAGTTTTCGAAGAGTTGTTGCTTGATGCTGATTGGGCACTGAATGCCGGCAATTGGATGTGGCTATCGGCTTCAGCATTTTTTTATCAGTATTTTCGAGTGTATAGTCCAGTGGCATTTGGAAAGAAGACAGATCCTGAGGGAAACTACATCAGGAAGTATGTGCCTGAGTTGAAGAAATATCCTCGAGGGATCATCTATGAACCATGGTTAGCATCACCTGTTGCGCAGAGGGATTACGGTTGTATTATTGGGCAAGATTACCCAAAACGAATTGTTATACATGAAACTATACACAAGGAGAATATTCGTAAGATGGCCGATGCTTACAAAATGAATAAAGAAGTTAAAACTGGGGGGCTTGCTGAAGATAGTGGTAGTGGGAAACGAACAGCGAAGAAGGCTTCGACAAAAAATCCCGCTGCAAAGAAGCTTAAACGTTGATTTTTTTTTGGAAAATTTTGTTGGATATTAATTGAGTTAGTTATGAATAAAATTATATTTCTTTGTATGCGTTTCACTGCTTATATTTGCTTGTAGTATTACAATGATCAAGTCTGTTGAAAAGTCTTGGAGACAACCGACAGGACGAACACAAATCAGAATGGTTGATGCAAAACGAGGAGCAAATTCCTTGCTTTCTTTTCCGACTGAGGTAATCTAAGCTCAATGCCCTTAATTTGGACCTGTAGAGAATATGGAGAAAATTGGGTTTATTTTGTTGTTCTTTAGAAAAATAGATACCGCACCGTCCGCCTTGTTTATTGTTTTGGACCTTCCACAATTGTCAGCAACCAGTATTTTATATGCATCATTTTTACATTAAGAAATCGTCCACCAAACACGATTCTTAGTTAATTGTTTGTTTTGTGAACGCGTATTAGATGAGCCATGGTTTTGTTATGTCATCTTTACGATATTAGCCTTAGAATATTTGATGTAGGCTAGGTTTATCTCTAATATATGTATAATTCAGCTCAAGCCGTTAAGTGAGCATTTTTGTCTCGAAGCAGACAAACTTATTTTTTATAAAAAAAAGCACAAGCGTAGATAAATTGGACGAACTTTTTGTTATAGAAACATTTGTCAAAAATGTATGTTTTTATGTAATGCGTTATTGGCGTATTTTGACAGAATAATAATTTATAGTAAGTAAACGATAAATATAACAAAATTGTATGCTGTATCAACTTTCACAGCTTTATGTTGGATTCGTTTATACTGTTGGGCGATTTGCAGGGTTAGAAGGTGCTACAAAACCCAACCGAGCATAGGGTAACGGAATTCCAGGCACAACAGGTTTAAAAACCATCAATGTTCCAAAGTACACATGTTGTATAACTGGAAATTTGGACAAAATCTAGAAGAAACATGATGTGATTATTTTTAAATGTTTAACGTTAGATGGAGGTAAAATTTTGTTCTTCGCGGAATGTTCGTTTGTCAAATTAAACATCTGCCGTGTGTATAAACAAAATAAAACCTCGTATTTTCATTTTCCTACTTCTTTTTGGTACATTTTCACTAAGCCCGCGTTAATTTTTACCCAAGATGGTACAGCCGAAATGCTCCATAATTGATTTGAATGCTCAGCAAAATGTCCAGTTTTGACCTAGCGATTCATAACTAAATAGAAATATTTTTCATTTTTTTTCTTGTTTTATGGTTCATACCTTACAAATGTAATCTATACAACTGATGAACATGTAATCGTCTTTGTATTCATCAATGATGGTTTGCTCTAAAAATTTGGATGGATCGAAAGGGCTGTGAACTGAGAGCAGTATACATAAAAAGCATGTTGTAAATAAGTTATTACTTAAAAAGTCTAAGTAGACTTACGTGCCAACTGAGCACTGCCCCAAATGAATGGTACAAATTGATAATCATCCAAGCTCCATACGCCTTGACTTCCAGCTGGTTCCATGCGGAAAGTTGTTTGCAATCGTCGCACAAATATTAAATACTCATTAAATAGTTTAAGAGCGCACGCTACATTATCTTCGTCGACTAGAACTCGCGTTTTAAATAAACAACAGAGGAACATGACGAAAGCCAGCTCGTGACCAGTCCCATAGTCTATACGTGTTTGGTTACCAAATGACTCGGTGAAGTAAATATGCAATTCATTTAGTGATGTGCAATGATCGCCTACGAGCACTTCTCCAAGATATCCTTTTGCATTCTGAAAATAAAAGATAGATAGATAAAAAAGCATATATCCAAAACTAAATTTTAATATTTTTTAACATGAACATGAACACTGTCTTCACCTTTAGTAGTGAAAAATTCATCAAAAAGTAAAATTTTTCCGAACGAATTCAAACAACACTGGATGACAAGGTTTTAGATGGTATATACTCTTTATCAGTTTATGCACCAATTCAATCGAAATGACTGATTATTGGCGGGCAACATTGCGGATAGAAAGAGATGTTTTAAGTCAGTCAGTAAACTTAAAGGCAGGATTAGTTTGGGGCTGAAGTAGTTAACCAGTCAAGTTTAAGCTCGAGCGCCCGGTCTCGACTTCTTTGTTGGTTCCAATGAGCAGTGTAGCTTTGTTTCTGTTGTAATTGTCCGATTTTTATATAGCCTACAGAATTATTTAGATTTACCACTACAAATTTCCTATACCAAGTGCTTTTTTGAAAAGGGGTTTAAAGCAGTGAGTAATCTCTTACTGATAGGTGGCACTTTATTTCTTTACACTTGTACAATTCCTTCTTCAATACGTATGCTAGCATAAAAACAACCCCAATTAAACTAACCTACGAGCATAAAACTTTTTCGTTTGTATTACCCTATTAGTCTTCAATCAATTATTATGGTTACATTCTCATTGCCGCACAGTACTCGGTAGTATGAATCAGACTGAAACTATGACAAATCTGAAACTAATGCTATTTAGTATTTACAACTGTTTATCTGAAACTAATGCTATTGAGTATTTACAACTGTTTAAGAAGTTATGCGCATGATTTAGAATTTCCATAATTGAACTAATGGAATATGAATATATTGTTTAGGGTCTTAAAATTAAATTACCTCTTCCATTTTTTTAAACCAAAAGCGATAGGCTTGATTTCCGAAGCGCTGCGGCTGCTCCGAGAGTGGTGTCTCATCAACGAGTTTGTTCAATTTGACGAAAATACCGAGAAGATTATGCATAGTTTGCGAAATGTGCATATTGTCGGTAATTTTTTTTCCCTGAATAGCCATGCTTATACCATTTATGAAACCAATTAAATCGTAATAAGCTTCAGATCTTTGCCAAAATATCATATCGGACATAGTTCTTACTCTTTTGGCTGGTTCGATAAGTACAAAATCTGATGGTACAGATTCCACTATAAGAAAATAATAATCGGTTATGCCATAAGAAATAATCTTTTTTTATTGCACTTCCACTACCTTTAGCCATTTTAGTTTTATAAATTGTAAAAAGTAAACAAGAAATCGCCAAAAAAAATTTAGATCGGCGTTGACGGCACAAAGCGACCTTGAAATGTCAAAAAATTTTGAAATATGAAATGACATACTTACCTGATAGCTTTATTGGATGTTGGTAATTAAGATTGGCACTTTCATATATAGATGGCACATGCAGAGCTTTTATTTGCACGTTTTGTTACATTGAATTAATATATTAAAAAAAATTATTTCCTCTCCCGAACTAAATTAATTTTTCAGTGTTGTTCTTAAATTCTTTCAGTTGCTAAAGCAATGATAAAGGAGGAGGGCACAACAAAAGTAAGCTTTGAATTAACTTTTTCTCATTTTTTATTATTTTATTTTGACTTTCTTAATTCGATTTGCATACTCTGCTTGAGAGCCAGGTTAAACTTGCCAGAGTACAAAAAATACAAATACTTGGCGCAAGAGACGTATATGGTCCAGGGCCTGGCTTCTCGCGACCATTCGTGTTTTGCGTGTTATATTTTTTACACAAATGGAAGGGACCTTCAGTTTAGAGCCATATCTGAACGTCTGAAAGTATCTGCTTATCTAATAAGAAATAAATGATCTATAGAACTAACAAATAGCAACCAACCAATTAATTACCAATAAATAGTAGATTGGATGTAAGCAGACATTTAACAAAATGGTTGATACTTTTTCAGTGAGCCATCTGGAGCTTCAACAGAGACACTATCGCAGATGATACTTTATGATCACAGATGGCGGACTTGTAATTTTGTCCGTCGGTGATGTGGATCAATTGGTTCGTGTACTCACTATAGTAGCCTACATTATCAGCTATAGTGATGGCTGTCATAGCTCATGCATACGGTCGACTGTAGATGGCGCAGTAATTTGTTTCCTTTCGGTTGTGTAATTGCTGAAACCGTGGACCCGATTGCGCTTGTAAGTGCTGCAATACACCACAATGTATTCGCGGTCGTAGCCGCATGAGTTGGCTGACAAATGGTAGACAACGGAGGAGCGGCAAACAGAAAAATTTATACATAGGAGTGGTTAAGTCGTATGATATATTGTGAAATTTGACATGATAGCGACCGCGTCTGCTACAGCGACATCATTATGTTCCAGCAGTAAAGAAACTCTCACCCATTTGAAGCAATTCTCGCCAAAGCTTTTAATCTGCTTCTAATTTTTGATTGTGGATTGTGAAAATGAGATAAGAATACTGTTTCTCAATTTTTGGTCCCATCCGGACCTAGACTAGAATTATAGAACCGACGTCAACCGTATTTAGCAGCTACAACAATTCTTCAAAGCAAGTGTATTCCAGGAGAAAACTACAATTAATGCTAAGGCTAGTTACTTATCTCTGGGACCTTATGGCCTACATGCAGCCGGTTTGCATATTAATCAAACATCTTTTCAGAAATGGAGATTTTTTGTTTGGTCTTTTCGAAAGTTTCCGTTTTCCGCTGTGCGACATTTCTAATATTTCCCCACTTTTAATTTATTTTAATTGAAATTAAAAGGTTTAATTACAGTCAATGTAGCCAAATGCAGTTTCAATACATACCACATAAATATACATTTAAAGTCATATGACGACAAGGAACAAATTATGGAAACAGGACACGTTTATTTTTTGTATTGCTAATTCGCTTAAACAGGGTAACGATGGATACCCTTCATATCCAAGGGTAATATTAGAATTTCTATTGTTATTTTTATCTTCTCTCACGAGATGTTGACTTTTAGAGCAGAATCAGGGACTCTAGTTTTCTATTGATTTTGCTCCCGAATAGTTAAAGATTATAAGTTGCCCGATGGATATATAGGTGATAGCCACTAGCCACTTATCTAGTAGACTGCCCATGGAGTAATTTGGAGTATCTGTCTCCGTACTATCTATAGTAGGTACAGTGGAAGTTCAATATGTTCGCGATATTCTATAAAATGAACTTCTAGTGAGTGTTTGTAATCACGAGAACAGTACTCGCGATCGGCTTAACCTGGGTTTTACAGAAATAATGTCTATGTTAAGACAAGAGATATTTTCTTGAATAAGTAGCTGAACTGCACGGACCGTCATTTTGCACGGTTGGGTATGTGGTGGTGCCATGTTACAACATAGTCCCCTGTAGCACTAACATGGCGCATGATCTACTTGAGTTTAATTATTTACTAGTCCTTGTTTTTTTCTAGAGTTGGTGAAAATATAGTTCCCTGAGGCAGACCATGTATGGGGAGACACACCAGCAACTTTAGTTTACTTGCACTGAAGAATGTTTTTTGGTAATCCAATCTTGCCATGTAGGACTCTAAGCCAGATCGAATACTTCTGAGCTGTTCAGGTTTAAAGTTTGCTGTATACTGTTTTTGGTTTTTGAAAAAGCAAATGTTAATATTGCTACTGGACGCCATGTACATTTATCTTTAATATTTATTACATATACTTCAAAAGGTTTTGCTATCAGACAGTTTCCCATGAGGTATTACTCGTAGGTGTTTCTCTTCTACTGAGATGTGCTTTGGCTGTCTGAAGGTTTCCTACCTATTATCAGTCATTTCTCCCACTTCAGTCGCTAGGTAATGTAAAATTTAATAGCAACATTCCGAACAGTACATTTCTAGGCAGTGTTTGCGTCTTCAGAAATACAAATGATTTGTTTTCAATTTCGTTTAGAAACTTGCTGCACTAATTATTCTACCAACTTTAATAGTCTGGTGGTGATTTATTGATTTTACTTAACTATCTGCATAAAGCCAAGCCACGTCTTTAGGGGTGTCATTTTCACATGAAATGTATCACATTGATTCGGTATGCGATAGATAGGTGTTATCTACCGAAACAATTTACCTTGCAACGTTCAAATGTTTTTTTCCTTAGATTAAGGTGTCTCTGGTAGATCTTCTGTGCGTTTGGAGCCAGGGGTATGTTAGGTAAGCTGACAATCTTAGATCGGAAAGAATTTGGAGAAATTATGAAGCTGAGTAGATCATGGATAACAACAGCGATAGGGATACTCTCTGGTCATTGCCTTCTGAGCAAGCACGCAATGAGATTAGGGTTAATCGAATACGGATGTACAGGGTGGGCCAAATAAGACCAACCAATGTTAAACACGAATAACTTTTTTATTTTCCAATATAATTGCTTATTTATTTTTTTGCAGCTTATAATTGAGTTCTTGGAAATTCAAAATGGATACATACAGTACACAACAATGCGATAAAATTATTGATTCTATCTATTCTTGTCAACGATCAATTGTTATGACGCAGCGAAAATATCGCGAATATTTTAATTCAAGATCAGCTCCCACAGCCTTTATGTTTAGGACCGTTTTGAGGAACGGGGTTCAGTGGCCGACCGTCCTGGAAGAGGTGCTCATCGAAATATTCGCACTGAAGACAACGTGGAAGCTGTGCGGTAGGGTGTTACAAATGATCCATCGGTCTCAACTCATCGTCGTTCGGGCCGATTTGGCATGTCCAGAACAACATTGCGGAGAATTTTAAAGTTGGATCTTAAGATGTACCCATACAAAATTCGAATTGTGCAAACACTGCTACCGCAAGACCACCGTTATCACCATAGTTATCGGCCCATATTTCTTCGAGAATGAGGATGTAACGCCAGAAACGATTTCCGGGGCTCCTTACAGAACAAGGATCGACAACTTTTTGCGGCCAATGGCGGAGCAGCATCCTAATTTCTGGTTCCAACAAGATGGAGCGACTGCGCACACTGCTAGGCAAACTATGGACCTGCTGCGTGAAAATTTTTAACGAACGTTTGATTTCAAAAAATTCAGATTTCCCTTGGCCACCTCGTTCACCAGATTTAACTGCGCCCGACTTTTTTTTTATGGAGATATTTATTAGACAAAGTGTATGTTAATAAACCAGAGACTATTAGACGAAATACGGAGCCTGCAACCAGAAACATTACGTGGTGTAATGGAAAACGCGCTAAAAAGAGCCAATGTCTGTATCGAGCAAAATGGTGGACATTTGTCTGATGTCATATTTCTCACTTAATTTCCATAAAATGTATTTCATAAATAAAAAAATTAATTAAAACAAATGATTATTGCAAGAGTTATACGTGTTTAACATTGGTAGGTCTTATTGGGCCCACCCTGTATGTCTACACGTCTCAGAGAACATAATACATCTGCTCTCTGAATACCAAGGCATTACCTGGAAGATACTTTTTTGGTAGTTTATGAGGTTGAATGGTTTAGGTTTCTTACCATGAAAGTTTCAAAGGAATCGTGCCTGGTGTTGATGCGATCACCTCATAACCCTAGGTAGTCCAGGTTTCTGCGCCGTGCATCCAAGTAGCACATACACGAGCAGTGAATCAAACTTTTCGAATTAACGAGGATCAGCTCGTTCACTTCCTTTTATTTAGTTTATGCAAAATGTTTATACATTAATAATAATTTTTTTTTTTCTTTACATACTCAACAAAACATTACATAATTGAAATTTATCTTTTAAATATTTAAATAGTTAATAATTATCAATTAAAAAATATAATCTACTCTTCTAGATGTTGGAATCCGGAATCCATAAACTTAAGAAATAGAAAAGAAGCCACATTTATATAAATTTTATCAAAAGTACTAACATTAAACAGATTAAATGCGGTTAGACCTGTTTTTTTTTGTTTTGCATGGTTGTAGTGGTTATCCTTTAGTCATTAGGTCCGATCTTGAATCCTTTACAAGAACATATAGTTAGGTGTGCAATTGACTGGTGAATGGTGTGAAAAGGGATACGATTTTTTTGTTAGATATGTTACTAATATTTTCTTTTCATTTTTGTAAAAAAAAAAAAAACAATATTTAAAGCGTAAATTTAACGCATCCCCTATTTGTGGGGTCCTCTACTCTTATATCCTTAGACTACAAAATATCCTTTATCTCTGCCTCTAGATCAGTTTAACTTACTTTTTTTTTCTTCGTATAAATTAAATGTTGTAAATTATAAAATATCCTTAATCACATATATTTGTCGTAGGGAAAGGGATGTATAGGGAGCATGAGAGGAGATTGATGCTCATAGAGTTTCTTTATTTTGGGAATGGGAATGTGAATGGAGTGTAAATGTAGGGAATAATTGGGATGTAGACTCTCCGCCAGGTATAGCACTTCGATAGCCAATTTGTGATCCCTCAGGAATATATTTTGCTGTAGAGATACTTTTTCAGCCGAAGGCTTATTTTGGCGGTTCAAAATTGAACCGGACGGGTAGTGCCTTCGGTGTTATAATCTCATCTTCGATTTCTTCATCATGCATTGGAAAATCACCGGTACCACTCTGTTCGGTGAAGAACTCATTGGGTACTATTTCTACATCGCTGGGTGGTGCTAGGGATGACGTCCGTAGGTTCACTCCATGTCCGGATGCTTCGAAGTTATTATTAATTCCCGAATGGGACTTTATTGACACATATTCACGAAGGATATCCGAGTATAGGACATCGCTTAGATAGAACATTGTGCCCAAATTGTAAACAAATACTTCGCTTTCGGTGATTTTTGCATTATTCACGGTAACGTTACTGCCTGGTCTTCGTGTGATTTTTATAGACCCCCCTCCAATGGTTTCGAAAACTTCGCCATCTTTTAAATCACGATCGTAAAGTCGTCCACGGATGAAATGATTCAGGAGCATCTTAACTCCCCGTGATGAAGCCTAAGGCAAATATTTACATGCCAGTTTAATAAGATAAAATATTGCAGGAAGCGCTTACCAATACATCATCGGGCAGAAGATCAAACCCGAGCCTTTCAAAGGCTTCGTCGTCTGGTACGAAGAAGGTGTAATTCGCTCCTGATACATGTGGCGCAATCTCAGCGTTGTTGAGGTATCTAAAAGATAATTTACAGAATTTAAATTGAAATTGGAACCAATTTATTTTAAGGATACATCCTGTAGAAAGACAAATAATATTTAATAAATGATGCTTTTCAAATTCAAAAACTGCGTGAGCTCTGGCTCAGTGGTTAATTTGATCGGGAAAGAATCCGAGAAAGCACCAACAAGATGCATCCCTCGTGAATATCTGACAAACATCTGAGAACTTTAGTTGTAAAACTACTTACATTCATAATGTACATGTGTACCATATTCCATTCGTTCAAAAATAAAAGGCACATAACTAATAAGTGGGATAAGATAGTTCTCAGGTCGTAAAATATTTACTGGTATTAAGTACTTGCAAGTTCTAAAAGCCTGTCATAAAGTTGATGTATGATCACTGTTTTCTGAGCTGAAATGCTCAGTGTCAACCAACAATTCTCCCCAGGCAACACGATCCTTTGTACAATTTTTTTAATTACCTGCGCCGTGTAATGTGGGAGACAGACTGCTGGTATTGATACCATGGTATAGCAATACTACGTTCTATACCACATGTCTGTCACTGCAATACCACGTTAAAACCTAGTATACCATAAATAGAACCTAGTATTGAGATTCGCAAATTTTTGGTGGTATACCATCATCCTATTATTTGCAGCGCCACTCTCTTTCTGTTGGTGGTTCTTTATAGCTTCTTTGACAATTCAAAAGCAAGCAATCACAGCGAAAAATGTTTTGAAAATGGATTAAGGAGGACAATTTCATCTGCATTGGAAACAATGAAGTAGGAGAAGTTAAGGGGAATTATATCGGCGAGCTACAAGGGGCAAGACGCAATATTGGAGTGTTGCAAAAAATGTGCAAGGTGCTGGAGGAGGCGCAACACAAATGTCAAAGTAAACCACCTAACGCAAGTCAACGAAATGCAGTCTGTCAGGGTTATGGTATTGACTATACCACGGTATTCATACCAGCAGTCTGTCTCCCACATAAGCTGAGATCCCCCTGCACAACGATTAGACTCGATACAGCTTGCTCTGTCGATAACCTCAAAATTGACGGCATAGCCGTATTTTATTATGCAAAATAGTGTCCAAAAAGGTTAGCAGAAATACCAAAACGAGACAAGCCCCAATATACTACTTTATTTGAAGTCCATCATAATGTTTCATTCGCTGAACTGAAATAGATAGCAAGGGTGTTAAGGTCATTTTTGTCTTGGAAAATCTTCTCCATTGTTTTGGATAGTTTGGAGATTTGGTTAGTGGTTGATTTCCAGGTGCAAACTGTCCTTAGGGAGGCCAATAAGTTTCTCGAAAACTGGATTATTATATCCGATATTATTTCTTAAGCGAAATTTGGCAGTTTTACGTCTATTGGTGCATTGATGTAGTCGACTTCTCGAGGATCAAACACATGGTACATACTTTCTACCAGGATATCAACTGCTTTAGTAATTCAACTATTTCTCTGACACAGCAGTTATATTGGATATAAGCATGGCTACATTACATGTCCACGCTGCTGTCCAACCAAATTAAGTTAATTCGACTGCCTGACATCTGGAGCTATCCGAGTTCCAACGCCACCTGCGTTTCCACACTTTGTTTCCGTCTTTGGGAACAGAACTTAGGTCGTCTTACCTAAATTTCTTGTACTTATTTCTGGTGTTTTCTGCATTTTCTGCTTGCAGAACTGAGGAATGAAACCAATTATAATCTTACGATTGATCGCTGGTGATCGACCGAAGTTTTCCAATATTACTCACGACTTTCTGGCAGTTATCCCTCGGTTCTGCTCTAGGTTTGAGGTTTCGACAGGTCGTTTTAATGTCAGATACAAACACCCATGTAGGCCCTAGTGTCTAGTTTCCACAACTTCTCCTGTTGTTTGTGCTGTATTTTATTACATGAATGCAGGGATCTTACAGTTTAATGTCAAGGCCGATAGATGGTTGCGTGAAGTCTCTAATTATGATTATTACATTTAGATGTCTGCGAAACATTCGTTAACAATTTAGAACTAAATATCTGTAATTCGATCCAGAACCAGAACCCACTCATTAGACCTGTCTATCAACCACTGAGCTTAGATGCCCACTCAATCTTCAATTTCGGTCGTGGCATTAAGGATGTGGGTTCTTCTTTTTCGGGCCATAAATGATATTTGTGCACCGTAAATGATCACTAGGCAATCATCCGATGTTCTCTCTGAACAACTTAAGCAAGGAGTTGACATAACCTTCAATGGGAAACCTATCGTTAAATCTCTTATGGTCACCTAAAGCAGGATTTTTACTCCAGAGGTCATCATAAAGTTTCTCTACCGGAAGACATCGGCGAGTCTATTTGTGATGGTAGTCAAATATTCGCTTACTGAGACGGCAGAGAGTTCGAAAGGAACTGTCGTTTTCGAAGCAAAATTCACAATGTGGATCCATATGTTCATTACAACAACGCGCAGATTGGTCCATGTGCCTTTTCCTTAATCGAAGAGTAGGAGCTTGATTTTGGACATCTAGGTTTCCGTTCTAGGGCATCCTTTAACCATTATATGCGACTTTAGGAATTTATCACTAAGCAATGTGTAAAATACCTATGGTCACGTGGACATTATCTTCATAATTAATATCTGTTAACGCTTTAACGCTTCTCAACCCTTCTAAAAAGCATGCGAAGTCAAAAAATCACTGTGATGTGAACAAGCCATTTTTGGTTCAAAGTGAACAGTGTTTCCTCAAACAGGACATTACGGCGAGTTGACAATCAATGCAAAGCTACAACAAATGGCAAAAAAAGTAGAAAAAGAAGAAGCTCACCTCGTAATTTGCGTAAATCGAGGATCCCTCTCGAGTGCCAAAAATGAATGCGAAAGGAATTGCGCCCCAAACCACGGAAAAGCCAGTAGCGGAGGTGTTTCCTTATCCTTATGCATCTGCAAACAAGATAAGTTTCAATGTACATATTCATGCAACTGCCTGTGGACTTACCTGATGCAGTTTAGACACTACTGCCTCTGACACGAAAAGTACTTCTGATATTATAAAGACCTGGTTACCATTGGACAACGTATAATCAGCCATTATGGAGACATTATTAACGGATGGTGATGCTGTAATACCCAAAGGTAAGTATTAAAAATTTATTCTTTCATCTGTAACGACAAGGATACTTACGAAAACCTCGAAAGACAACATTCTCACCACCCATTGTTCGCATTGTCATACGGTCCGCATTTTTAACATCAGCCATTCGAATGGGCTTTTGTGTGGGTAGAAAATGATTTCGCAGGACAGTCTCGGTGAACTCCTGCACACTAAACGGATAGAAACCCCAGTCAATGGGGTGCCACCGTTGAAAGGCATTATCGGCCGGAATGAGTATCGTATATGGACCATCGTCCATTATCTGGGTGAGATTGCTTTTGCTGAGGAAATGCTGGAAAACTTTCGTTCCGGTTTTCATACTTATCAGAAAGGACATGAGAGGGCTTGATTTTGATTCCTTCGGCACTGGTTCGTTCTTAGTTGTTGCATTTCGCATTTCTAAGCGTTGTGGCTCGTTATATCGACTTTGTTAAGGGCGGTAGATGTCACAAATGTTATATGCGCTCCATTGAGAATTCTTATAAAAATCTTACCTATTTGTTTCCTGGATATTTCTCTTTGAGTATGGAGACTTCCTGTCACCCAAGTAGCCATCGATTGAGATTGCAATTAAATTATCGCTCAGTCGTTGCTTGTGTACTATTTGGAAGCCATTTAGAAGCCACTGATTGCTATGGGACTTCTCTAGCTTTCGGAATGTGATTTTATGGCCATTTCCGTTGCCGTAGTGTTCCTCATCGGTGAATGTATCAAACGCTTTGCCGGGCACAATGTGCTCCAGCATAAACTCCTTCAGTCTTGGTTTGTCGATAGTTCGTACATCGATTTTTGGTATAATCAATGTGAATGGGATCTCTGAAATGGGGAAACGGGGGTGAAACATCAGCAGTTAACTGTGGAAGTAATTATTTTTAAGTGAATCATAGAATGAGGAGCGTGTAAGCATAATGAACTAATTCCGTACACCTAGTATGGTGCATTCCATTGCTTGCTTATTCGATGGAATTTTTCAACTCAAATTAATTAGTACTCGTATCCCGTGGAAGGGAGTGCTGGGAAATTCTATTTACTAAAACGGTTGACCGGTGTGTGTTATTCTGTTATTTATAAAACCTATTTCAGCAGACACTACGTGTCGGGAATATGTGATGTTATTGGCCGAGTGAACACACGTAGACGTTAATATGGAAAAGTAAAAGGAATTGTGCCTGAAACTCTTTGGAATTGGGTATCTGGGACTAATCGAAGTGAGATTTGTTGGCTGCGCAGTACAAGTCTGCAAATATTAAAGCAGCATGTTGGCAGAAGTAAGGTAGTCCTGTCGCGCCATCTGTTGGACTCTGTCAGAAAAAGTTTGGGATTTTTATATGCATATGTAAGTATGTATATCGTTCAGTGCATTCTTTTTAAACATTCTTAACATCTAAAAGGGTTTTTTAAAGGTACCACACTGGCGACTGTTGCAGAGTGGTCGGCTTTCGCCTTTTGAAACTGTTGTTTTATTTCTCTTTGACATAGGGCACCCAGGTACGTAGACGGATGTTGTGGTCCGCAAACTTAGCCAACCCAACAAGCGGGGCAGTAGCAAGACAGATACGTGGTAGAAATATGTAGCATAAGATGTACGTGTACATACGCGTTATATATTTCACCGGTTAATAAAAAGAAGAATATAGAGCACCCAGGTATGCAATGATAGAAAATCGTACATTTTATTGTAGACGATTAATATATCAGCTATAAGTATTATTATTGGGCACATAGCTAAGAACTTTTAGCAGCTTTGCTCATTATCTTGCACGCTAGACCTTAGTCTTACATCAGGTCACTTGGTCTTGTTTACTGTCCATTTTTTTTGGCATTTAACTCCAGTTAATTTACTACTTCATTTCAAGGGACAATGTATGTAGATATACTTGATAAGGTACTTAACTTTTGTTGTGTCAAGGAACTAAGTAGAAAAGTTCGCTACGTTCTTCTTATAAGCCATAGATGGTTACCATTTGGAAGCATTAGCGCTAAGCAGGTGGACCTCCCCATCCGCCGGTACTATTGCATAAGTTAGTAAATATCACCAATGTCAACAGCAATAACGCAACTTTCTGACTAGAAATGTATGGATGTAGAAGGTTGTCCGCTTCTAGTGCCACTTTTCAAGCTACAAACAAGACAGGTTACAATCCCTAAAGTGCATGTTTGATCCCCATCGGAGAATAACAACCACATCCCCCGAGTATAAAAAGAGAAATGAAAAATAAAGAAGGTTACTCCCACCTCTATACCAGCTAGGATTACTGCCTGGTAGTGCAATAAACGGAAACCGAGTCTAAGTTATTTTTTTTTAAATCACGTCACTCGCTGATGGAGTCCTGAGTGGCTGAATAGTGGCTGTGGCGATTTATCACTAGGCCACCACAATACTATGATACTTTCAGCTATAAGCAGATGTTGGATTAGAGAGATGCATTCGTTGGAATTTTTTGAATCGTGCCTTTTTTGATCTACCTCCTTGTCAATTTAAGAAAAAGTTAGTAACTACATATGTATAAATTCTGGTGTAAAGAAAACATAATTTTTGTATATTTTCCATTACAATTCAAGGCTACGAAAATGCTGTAGTGGTAGCCAATTTGCGATGGGCGTACCCATAAGAGTTTTGCTTTAAGCACTAATGCTAGATTCGAGTTTCAGAATTCATAACAAAGTCTTCACAAAATGTCATCCATTCTCCCATAAGGTTACCATAAATGATAATCGAGTAGCTCTTAGCGACAATTTTAGTTGGTTTCACTCTATCTAAGGGAATGTGCTTGCCATATTTGTTATACAAAAGAGAAGTCTAGAGCTTTTAGCTGGTAATTAATTGGGAAAATACGTGCTCGTTGGTTAGCGTAACTACAACGTAGTGAACTGGAGAAACTCTGAGCTATGGTTGAGATTTGTGTGCAATGTGTGGTCCATATTCGAGATTTCATTTGATATTCATTTAAGGATAATAGCATCGAATATGGAAAATAAAAAGTGAGTACGCAATTCAGCCCCAAGTCCAGCTTCGGTAAGTCTTTTTTGAAAAATTTGAGAGTTAATTTTAAATTTACGTTTTCAAAATACAAATAATTGTCGCAACAAACTGTTTGTGGTCCAGGGGCCTCGCAACCATTAGTGTTGTGCGTGATATGTTTTTTCCCACAAATGGAAGAGACCTACAGTTTAGAGCCATATCCGAAAGGCAAATTGAGAAGCTTTCTCTTGACAGTTATTACTCTCGGACGTTTGTCAGACATTCGCGAGAGGTGGGACCATGAAAAAAAGTTTGGTGTTTCTGTCGAACCTCCCGCTCATCGATCCAACGCGCTAACCACTTGAGCCACGAAGCCCACAAATTTAAGACACACATTTTTCTCTAGATTGATAGTTACTAGTTTATAGCTGGGTTCCTTAGCATCTATTTTGAAAGCAAGTGTTGAGTTACGTAAGACTAAATATTTCTTCGAATCGTGTGGCTCGAAAGTGAATGTTTTGAGCGGCAGACGTCTCCCTCTAATGTCCTTGTTGAGTAACAAGTTTTCATGAGTATCAAACTCCCCATAAGTTAGCATAGTAATGGGACAAAACACAGATTCTTAAGACATTTAACAGACCATATGCTAGAGCAGACGAATACAAACGGATAACAATTAAATATTCCTGTCAGACTGTGACTGTGTTATTTTATAAATACAAGTCGCGTCAAACATATTGATCGTAACAAAGATTATAAGTAAAACATATCTTTCCGTTGCTCCGGTTCAGATAAAATCAAAATTGAAAGAAGCAGACTACTTGATGACAGCTAATAAAATCGCAATAAAAAGAGTTTCAAATGTGACCAACATTATCAATGCACGGCGCGATGAGACTTCCAAGATAAATAGAAAAAAAAAAAATTTTATAAGTGGATAAATAATCCACTACACAACGTCAATAGAATAATCTAGTCACGTGCCTAGAGTAGTTCATTAAATTTTTTGGCCTTGGCATCCAATGAGATTTAGCCAGCAAGCCAACGCCAAAGAAATAAAAGCACAGGTCCCCCACTCTTTCAAATAGTATATAGGTAAGTCAATAATTTAAGTACCTAACTCGTATGCAACTCACCTTTTCTCGATTTGTATCCGTAAACATCTAGGACGGGCAGACCGTCTTCCATGAAGCGCCTGGTATGCTCCCATTTATCATCGCGTGCGTTATCCTTATCCTTGAGCACACTACTAACCTCCGGAATGATTTTACTCTCGATTAGTTTCTGATTCTTATAATTGTGTTCGATTTGATGCACTAGTTTCACGTCACTCGCGACCTCACTTCCGCTAACCATCACAGCCACGAATAGGACTGCAATGGCCATCACAAGGAATCTACTACGTTCCGTAGATTTTATCATTTTCTATAGATTTGAGTCGATGGAACAAAATATTAAAATTTTTCACGTTCGAACGGTTTTTTTATTGACACTTTTTTTTTTTTTTTTTACAAAATTTTTCACTTTTCAGTCTCACAGTAGGGAAATGGAAACTTTCCTTTTACATCTCTCAATTGGTCAGTGTATCTATTTGCGAGTTATCATTTCGAAATACCCGTACTCATCCGTTTACATTTTTCCACTTGCACTTGTTGATGATGGAGACGATTGTATCCAAATGGCACTTGCTGGGCATCTGAATAGGAATAAGCTAGTCGGGCAGAGCCAACCACAGTTCACAGTCGTCGATTGGGGTTGGGGTTGGGGTTCCTTTCTGGCAGAGGAGGTAATTTCACTGATTGTTGTCGGTTGTTGTGCTCTGTAGTAGATGTTTCGCAATGCGCACAACGCAAACCGTTGCCGGATTAAGAGTGGAATGAAAATGAAAAAAAAAAAGAGAAAAGAATGAAATTGATTGCGGAGAAGTTAAGTCAATCATTAGGGGAGAGGCACTGCATGGGGGTTGTTTTGGGGGGGGGGGAGTAAGTGGGAGAACGGACAATGTGCGCATTTTGATTTTTCGTGCTGCATAGTGGGAGAAAGTTGGTGCTGATGCATGCTACTTTCAATATTTCAGAAAAATAACGGTTCAGTTGAGCCATTTCTTTAAGGAATGGAGAATTTTTGCTGTAATGAGTAGTACGTGCACCAAGTGTTTATATTTCTATCTATTATAGCTCTGGTCGTAGCATATGGAAAGCTAGTACCGAAATCAGATTGAGATATCCACCCAAAACGGTGAAATAGTTCTTTCCTCTGGCGACATATGTGTCCTTTGTAATCTAGGCTGTAATACTCAATTCGCTCATTTGAAACAGCGATAATTAATGGAGACGAGATAGATACTTAATTGCACCCACAGTCGATTGCTATTATTCCAACTGTAAAGCACCATTTGTGAGGAAGGGAATATACTTTAACATTGCAAACGAAGGGAGTAAAGTGCTACTTTTTGTAGGATGGGGAATGAAGATTAGGTTAACTCAAGAAGTTTAGTAAAAGTCTCTCGTTTTGAAGGTGCAGGCATCGTTAAATTTTAATATATTCTGAGCTCAACACGGAAAGTGCAAACAAATGATGAACGACTCAAGCGAAATTACTGAGCTTCCTACAAGTTAGTGTAAAATTGATGACGATCCACATCAAAGCAAAACTCCACCACATCGAGCTAATTTGCAACCAAAAGGGTAATAAATAGCAGAGATTGTTTCTGTGAACTAAGAGTCTAAGTTTTATCGAGGAAGAATAATCTGCACCACACTTCTTCCGTAAACGCCATTTCGGATCATTATCTAGTTGCAACGTGGCACGAATGTGAATCAAGCGCAGAAGACCAGTGGCACCAGAGTCAAGAACCCTTTAAAATGTCCACGATTAATGTGCTAGATTTTACCTCCTACCTGCCTGAAAGCCTTGATGTGATGCCGAGTGTATTAAGGCTAAGAAATTAAAGCCTTCAGAGCAATACTAAGAAAAGGTGTAAGCAAGCTCATTAGCTTTACGAAGGGAAGAAGCTCAAAGGAGAGAACAAAATAACAAGCAATGAGCGGTCGAAGAGATGCAGAAATGTTTAGCAGGAAAGTAAACCAGAATTCATATCAAACTGTTAAGAGGCCAACCTACGGCTTCATTGCCTAAACCTAAGCCTGCGAGGACATGGACTTTGGTAGTAAAAACGTCGTCAGTGCTAAAAATGTGGACGGGCATAGTCTCTTCTGCAGAGTGTCAAACCGCAAAATCCCTCCGAAAGGCAGTCAGATCTGAATTCGAATGATGGCAAAATACTTCAACCACCTTTTTAGACTGAATTTGAATCGGGCTCAAATCCAATAAATTCGCTGTGTCAGTTGGTCTAAAAATAAACTTTTATTGATGAAGGGAATAATTTGGAGTTTGTACCGATTCATCTGCGGAATATAGTTGGATGAAAGTATACCCGGATATTGGGCTTGAGTAAGAATTGTTTGATCTATAAGAAGAGAGAATCGTGGTAGCTACAGATGTACATTTTAGTTCCTTGTACATAGACCACAACATACCATCTCGTGTGATGGATGTGCAAGCCTTTAAACCTCTAGGTCTATGAGCTGATTAGCAACTATTTCCGCTGATTTTCTACGTAATGCGTCAAGTCTCTAAAAACCAAGAAAGTTAGTTGGATCCTGATGGCGCGCATGGCAGGTCAGGTTAAGCGATATCGCGTCATGCCTAGTTTTTGAATTACTCCTACACATTCGCTTATGTAGAATGACGATGTAGTACGTTCGCTGCTGAGACCTTCAATGCAATTAGATGTTTAAGGTTGGAAGACTCACTATCATGCAGCTGCAGAAAACAGCGCAAACTAAATTTTTTTAAATTTAGATACCATCATATTCAAACGTATAAACCGTCGTTAGAATAGTACAAGAAACAAATAAGAGATGGCACTATGAGTCATTTTCCATGATTGACTGCCTGTAGTAAGCCCCCACCGATATTGCATCAACTTAAGTTACGATCGAAATTCGTATTTTGAGTTACAACAGTATTGTATGCTGCATGATTTTTGTGAGTTGGGCCGCTCCATGTGAGACAGTAGCAATACGCTTAATGTAGTTTGTATTGCTCGCACTCCAAACCTGCCAGTGGGCTTTGCAAAACGTAACAAATCAGAACGCTAAGGACCCACGAAGGGGCTCATTGACCCCTTACTGGCAGAAGAGAATCTCCTTTGTTACACGGTATATCGAGTTATAACGCCCGAGCCGGTTCAGCTTAGTAATTGCCCCTTTCGCGATATGGTTGGCAATCACGTAAGTATCATAATAAAACAAGACTTAAGCGCGGCCTGGCTGTCAGAACAGATACAGATAGCTTTACCCTTATCTTCTTGTTTCGAGTTACATGAGCTGTACCTAGTGGAATAGCTTTGTCCACACTCGCAGTATATCCAAATCCCGATCCCGAATACGTAGAATAGGGTTGTTAAGTTCTGCAACCTCACCTCCTCTGCATCCATCGCCAAGCCAAGGTAGGGGCAGGCGAGCTGGATGATACCAAGCAAAAATCATTCAGGTAACAACAGGTAACAACTTTTTAACTAAATACGCTAATATGGGAAAGCCAAAGGATGGAGTTACTTTTCCTATTCTTAGGCTAAATGGTTATTTAAACATTTTTAATGGGACTCAGTGAATACAGAATTCAAATGGTCGCATACGATCTAGTTAGAGGAATTCTCTTCGTGATCTATGACATTATGGAAGCATATCACATGGGCTACAATTTGTGGACTTTGTGTCAATCCGGATGAAACTGAACTGATGTGCTTCCTGTCTTCCCTCTCTCGGCTGAATAGCGACCATTCCATTAGGGTTACATATCATCTGCATCCAAAGCTTAGCTGAAAACCAAGCCAAGCACAGAGGTTAGGTTATCTTATGAAAGTTTATGTGGATAAGGACTCAACAAGTTTACCCGGAATCCCCTTTTTTGTGTGAAAAACAGAATAAAATGAAACCAAACCTATCTTGGTAACGGCTGACTGGCGAACTATTTGGTGCTCTTTATGAAGTAGATCCGATATCTGAGCTACTTTTACCTCTGTACTGATTAAGAAGAACTTCGATCATAAGGTACGCAAGCGTCGCTCTTGTAGGGCGGGGCAATGGCATAGCAAATGTTCGATTGACTCCACTCCTTCTTCATCTCTGCAGGTTTGCATAAATTGTTAAAGCATGGATTCAATAGCACAGTATCCTGCAATAAAAGCGTATGGATAAGGTCATGTGCAGCCTTCAATATCTGCAGTAGAGCATTTGGCAAGAAAGAACAATTCAGTCTTCTATTTTTTGGATGTACACAGCTGTTGTATGTATAAGCGGCACCTATGAGTCACTACTCTAATCATCCAAACTTTTACAAAGAAGTTTAGGACGTAAGTAAGGTCACAATGACGTATAGGAAATGAATTGTTTGACAAATGTCCAGGCCTGACTCTGAGTAGCTCATTCGCAGAAAAAGTCAACATTCTCATTGAAGCTGTTATAGATTTACTTTCACTTGTTTCTATTTCTAGGAAAATATAGTACGTGCAGAGCCAGAGATCGTCAGGATTGAATTGAATGCACCAGTAAATGAGAAAATGTTCGTTGATTGCTTTCTTTATATCTGTCGACATAGCTAGGTGTAGCAACCTCCTGGGCAACATCCTTTTTTTAGTTTGAATCAGACGAGCATATACGAGCATATACTTATGTATGTAGCTTGATCTCATCTTGCCTCATGTAGCCTACGATATCTCATACATTCGTTACATGACTCATTCCGACAAGATCTGAACATGGAAGTCCACGGTAAGCCTTTATCTCAGTGAGTGACTGTTTATGAGCTATACACCGCTTTAAAAACCCTGACCTTGGCGCTTGTCATACTCTGCAATTACGTAATAAGTTAATATGAGCGTGGATTTTTATGTTTACAGTTGTTCGCAATTAAAATGTAGAGTCATCGTAAATTATCCAAAGGTCGATCTATTGTCAGAGTCATAACTCGTGACAGAAAAACAAAAATGCTTCATCATCGCTCTCAATATCGCAAGTACATACATATGTATCTTCTTAAGAAAAAAAAAATCAACGACAACTTTTAAAATTATCTCTCTTCGGTTAAAAAAAAAACACTCAAAGCTATATTTACTTTTTGATATTGGATTCTTCAACGTTCCTACAGGAAATTCAATTAACTCGGCTAAATTTGAGGACACCAGGGGGCGGCCACAGTTAGCTTAGAGCAGCTTACTTTACAATCCATGGCTTTATTATCATAATCAATGAATAACGAGGTTGTTTCTCGTTTTCTTCCGCACAATCTTTGCCATCATTCTCGCATCTTCATCGTCGTTGTGTCCGTCAACATGCTACAATCTGAATATCTGAAGATAAACATTTCTTCCTCTCTCTCCTACTCGCGTCTCTCTCGATGCGCTTACTTAAATTTAAGCGACCACAAAAAAATAAATATTCAACTAAAAGTGAAGTAACCAATCTGATCAAATTGGTCTCGAGAGTAAACACAAAAAAAAAGTATCTACAAGTACTATATGCGATGTTTATACAGTGGGTCGATGAATTCATGCAGCAAGATACTTTTCCGCATACATTTGTGATACAAAGATACGCGCATAGTTGCACGGAGATGATATATGTATCTAGAGACATAAAAAAAAAACATCACCGTAAAAAAATTATAATTTGTTTGCATTTTTCGTTTGCCAACAGAAAGTAAGCTAATTGCAGATTGTTACGCGAGTTTGTGGACCCGTATGTGGTCTGGGTTATGCAATATCAACGGCACACATCGTCGAAGATAGATTTTTCATTTCGAGCCGGTTTTCCAGCAGTTCGCTTGGAATTTTCTTGTGTCACACCGACGATTGCATCATTAGCAATATTTTTCGCTTTACTCAGCGACGACGACGGACTACGAGTATGACAGGCGCGATGAGAATCATTTTGATATGTGGGGCTGAGGCTTAGTCGCTCAGTCAGAATACTAATTAATTGATTAGAATAAAATTAGAAAGTATGCGGAGATATGTCAGCTTGTGCTGCGGCATCTAATTGTTGTTCTTAGTGGACACAGTGCTAAATACTTTGATGTACGCAGGTATGGGTGGATACTTGACATGGAGATCGCGTCTCGCTGATAGGACGAATGATTCAGTTGAGTGATTGATGTGATCTTGGTATGTGTCAGTGATGAGTTCTCGGGATTTTTTTTTTTCAAATTTTAATTTTGAAATTGACAAGACGGAAACAGTTGTGGCGTTTAACGTTTGGAGATAACTACTGTGCTTGTATTTTCTCGAACAAATGTGTGTCTATGATTTGTATTTTTTGACGATAGATGACGATAGTTATTGAGCTGTGAGGTGAATACAAAAAAGGGGTTAGAGTATATAATAAAGCATTCGAAAGCAGGACAGCTACTGAAGAGATTTGGTGCTGAAATAAATTTTAAGTTTGTGGTTATAGGCTGCCCATTGCTTTGAAATTTGTTTTTATTCAGAATTAAGTGCTCTAAACAACACACGACAGATTGAACAGTTATTGAAAGGAATAAATTATTCTATTTGCTTTTATTATGGACGATATGTGTTCTAAATTGTATAGAAAGAGGCACAGAATTACCACGTGTAAGCAAAATCAATTTGAAAGCATGGGTTTCTTTGCATATATTGTTTGAATTTTTAATAGAAAAAGATCCAAGAGTATTCTACGTTACACAATTTACATACAACATACATTCATTGCTATGAATAGACTAGACAGAATGAAGATTCATTCCCATCGTGTGTGACTCAAAAAAAAAATAAAAATGTTGGCCCAATTAAGGACTAAGGAGAGAAGTTAAAGTTGTATTCATACCCAAAGCGGGTAAATGCTCTCATTCAAATCCAAAAGATTTCAGACCTATCAGTCTATCATCATTCCTCTTAAAAACATTGGAGTATTGATAAGAAGCTTCTGTCAGCGGCCCAACATGCGTATTGCAAAGGCAAATCAGTGGAGACAGCATTGCACTCACTGGTACGCAAAATTGAATATTCCCTGTTCCACAAGGAGTACACAATGGTTGCCTTCCTGGATATAGAAGGCGCTTTCAACAACGTTAATACATTAGCGATAGCAGATGCACTATCAGATCTGAAAGCTGACAGCTCACTCCGCGAATTGAGCAATCTACTGCTCAATGGTCGGATAATCAACTCCAAGCTGGGTGGGACGTCTACTAGAAGATCTGTTAGTAGAGGCACTCCGCGAGGAGGTGTTCTATCTCCGCTTCTGTGGAATTTGGTGGTCAATGAGCTATTGATAATCATGGAAGGCGAGGGATGCACGGCGATCGCTTGTGCAGATGATGTTGCTTTGGCCGTCTCGGGAAAGCACCTAAATACTCTGAAGGAACTCCTACAAAACGCTCTAAATAAGCTCACTAGATGGGCAGTTCGGTGTGGTCTGGGTGTAAACCCCCACAAAACTGAACTAGTACTCTTTTCAAGGAAATTTAAAATTCCGCTAGCCGACCCTCCCTCTCTTAATGGAACCAGCTTAACTTTCTCTGATAAAGCAAAATATTTGGGCCTTATCCTGGATAGGAAGCTAAGTTGGAAACCTAATCTTCAAGAAAGAGTAAAGAAAGCTACAGTTGCACTTTTCTTCTGCAAGAAAGCCATTGGGAGTAAATGGGGTTTACAATCTTGAATTACACACTGGGTCTACATCTCGGTCATTAGACCGGTACTCACTTACGGGGTGACCGTCTGGTGGATAGCCTTAGAAAAAGCTATAAATTGCGATTATCTAAGTAAGGTCCAACGTACAGCTTGTCTGTGCATAAGCGCAGCACTTCGTACAACTCCCTCTGCAAACTTAAACTTAAGCTGGATGCTATCGAGAGTGCAAATCTTAGGTGGACAAGTGGTTCAACATGTCTAGCGACAAAACAGATTTGGCCAAAGCTGGATCTAAAACGCTCTAAGAATTTGATTTCTCTCAATAGATTGCATATCGGCACCACAATAGGTGTCATCACTGGACACTGTCTAATAGGCAAGCATGCTGCAAGGATAGGCCTCATTGCAAACTGTTTCTGTAGAAGCTGTTTGGATGAAGAAGAGTAGGAAACTATTCCTCACCTACTTTGTTTCTGCACAGCTCTCTCCCGTAGGAGGAAACTCCACTAAGGAGCTCCCTATTATAATGATATAGGCGACCTGATGAATATTGACATCAAAAGCCTCCTACGCTTCATTGGTTTTAATACGAGTAGGTGGAGGGAGGATTCTCCCATGATCCACGTGGTATCACAACGGACCTCATTGGTCTAAGTGTGCTGGTGAATCCTAGCTGGCAGCCACTTCAACCTAACCTAACCTAAGGACTAAGAAACACTATTAAGAGAACTCAGCAAAATCTTGTAAGTAAGTGCAAAGGAGTCCAGCAGGACTAGGTAAGGTTGGGTAAATGGGTGCCCTTGTTGACAGGATTGTCAACGGCTCACTTACTAAAAGCCCTGGGAACCTAAATATCAGTCTTCGACCGCTAAGTTAAACCACCCAGATAAATGTATGAATCTCAGGAGTTTGACTCGTCCAGTTCTGAAAAGAAGTAACTGCCATGAGCACGTCTTCTTTTAGTGGCCAGCACTGGACACTCACAAAAGAGGTGCCGAACGGATTCTATTTTCTCTTTATCCCTGCAACTGCTACAGTAGTCGGTGTGCGGTGATCCTAGCCGTGCTGCGTGATTACCTACCACACAGTTTCCTGTCACGACGCGAACAGCTATTCGGAAGTCCCTTCGACTTAGTTCCATAAGATTGATAGATCTCTTTTTGTCGTAGACTGGCCATAAAGATTTGGGTGTTGCGCGTGTATCTAATCGGCACCAGCGTTTATAGGCCTCCTCAATGTCCTCGATTTCTATCTCCCTTTGCAGTGTACTGAGCGGTATACTGGCCTCGGAGAGGGCCCGCAGTGCTAAGAAAACATACATAGGTACACGCAAGTTGATAAAGAGGTGGATTCAACACATTCAAAGAAAAATGCATTAAAAAGTAAATGCGGATATCAGAAACTCTCCATTAGCTGAACCAACTGGTCTAACGCATAAGGCTTAGAAGTCCCAAGATCGTTGCGATTTCATAACAGGCTTACTTCAGACCTAAGTGGGTTTATAAAGGAAGCAACACGAATGTTACCTAACTTGTATTCTATAAAACACGCTTCCTGTAATTGTATCAGTCCAAGTCTTCAAGTTCTGCGTATTAAACTCTTGGGATTGCACTGGCTAAGCGAAAACAACTTGAGAACGATATTGCACAGAATGGTGGATGACGATGTTTTATGTCGTAGGTACTTACGATATTTTATATCGTAAGAGTAAGCGTGGTTTATAATAAGATCCGAAGAGTTAAAATAGTTCTAGTTTGGGGTTAGCATACTGGAGGTGCAGGACCATGCATTTGACATATGTACTTGACATAGAGTGAATTTTGGAATTCGTGGAGAGTTAAATTTAGGATTTAAAAATAGACACATACATATGGATGCAACCAAAAAGTTAGCGAGCATGGAAGTCTGGTTACAAATGTGTTAATCTTACATAGAAAGATGGGAGTAATAACTACTGCTGCTGAATTTTCATGGTTTTCTTAAAACGACTAAATTTGAGCTGTCACATAAACAGACTGCGACCAAGTGATATGAGTATTCCTAAGCTCAACGGGTAAGGTATTTAAAATTTGTTTATGTGTACATATACAGGAAATACAGGGCTCGAAATGAGAAGGTAATAATTTGAACTAAGTAGAAAATGGATGCGGTGTTTGCTCGAGAAATCGACCACCACTGACTGAAATAATGGTCAACTATGGCCAAGAGAAGATCAACCAAAATGGCAACAAAAGGCTGCATTCTAAGCATGAAGGTGGGAGCACTCAGTAGCTATGCCCACAGTACGCATTGTAACCCTCCATATGCCTTCTAAAGATGATGAGTCTTCTACTTATATGTTTGGAAGTAAATAACACAGCAGTGCATATACTGTACCAATGCCAGGGAATAACTAGTAGAAGTATAGAGCTAACATTGGCCCAAAAACTTAGTTATCAAGCAGACATTGTTTACGAAAACGCTAGCGTTAACGTAGGGTATGAAAGTTAAAAATCATCTCTTAAAAAATCTAGACTGAAATATATGTGTTCCTGTCCTTGGCTTTATGAACTCAAATAACCTTTTTATTTGCACCTAAAAGAACCAGTGCTAAGGTACATGAAGACTTGAAATTTTAGCATTTTAACGAATTTTTTAAACAATTTTTACTGTGGTTTACAAGTGTTTACAAGTACGACCCACCAGTTATTTTTTCGGGCACGGAAATACGTAAAAATTTGTTTAGTTAATAAGTAAAAGGGAGACTGTCTAAATATGCTAAATGCTTAAGCTATGCACAACTGTTTAGTTCCTGACAATTAAAAAACGAATTCTTAAAATCAAGCCTGATACAAATACAAATACTTGGCGCCAGAACTAGCTTCTCGAGACCATTTGCTGTTCACACAAATGGAAAGGCCCTAGAGTTTAGAGAAGCATTCTTTTTGAGAAGCTTTCTCATGACAATTATTACTCTCTGATGTTTGACAGAAAGGTGGAACCATGAAAAACTTTTTGGTGTTTTGGTGTTTTCTGGGATTCGAACCTCGAACTTTCTGCTCAGTAATTCACGAGCTAACTACTGGGCCACGGTGCCCACGCTTTTTAATTTATTATTTTTCTCAGAACTGTTACTTGTAATATACGCAAACAAATATATTGAAAAAAATGGCTTAAATCTTTGAAAATTTTGATAATTTCCGTATCGAAGATTTCTAAGTAACTGGAAGGGTTTTCTAAATGTTTGCAAGATAGATCATACAAGTAGTCGACCTTACATTATTTTGAATTGTCATAAAGCGGATCATCAGTTTTGTAAAAGTAACTTTATTATGAATCCACAGAAATACCACACATATAAATTTATTTGTCATGTACTTGCAGTGGCAGTGGTTGAATCTCAATGAAAGTATCTAATTTTTAAGGACAACGAATAAACAAAAATTTTTGCGCATTTTTCATTGATCTGGGATTGGTATGTGGCCCCAAAGGTATCTTTTTATCGAATTATTTCTTCCTTAAACTATGCATCATATTTCTTGCGAGATTAGAATATGTTCCCAGCCAATGGAAAGTCGCGGAAGTTATAATGGTTCTTCAACCAGGAAAACCGCCGAGCGCTAAAACGTCTTATAGACCAATATCGCTTCTCCCAATTATATCTAAAGTATTCGAGAGAATATTGCTTAGCCAGCTATAGAAGAAAAGCATCTTATCCCGGATCACCAATTCGGGTTCAGAAAAAAGCACTCTACAGAAAACATATGTAATAGTAAAAATCGCTTGAAGGAAAAATTATTTGTTCAAGTGTATTCCTTGGCGTCCCTCAAGCCTTTAACAAGGTCTGGCTATCTTGGCAGGAGGGCAAACGGTCGAAGGGAGTACGGGAAAATTACAAGAAGAATTGAATAGAGTAAATGAGAGGACAAAGATTTGCCGAATCGCGTTGAATGAAACCAAATCTGTTCATGTAAACAAATTCCGTTTGCAAACGAGGCTAAGTATCTTGGAATGACACTCGATGCAAAGCTGAAATGGAAGTCGCATGTAGAGAAAAAACGCAGAGCTAGGAAATAAATACAGAAATGTATTGGTTACTTGGAAAGTATTCCAAGCTTTATATAGAAAACAAACAGCTCTTATACAAGCAAGTGCTAAAGCCAGTCTGGACGTATGGTAAACAACTCTAGGGTTGTACCAAAACAGGTAATATTAATATCTTATAAGCTTTCGAAAATAACATGCTAAGAGGAATTGTTAATCCACCGTGATATCCACAGAGATCTCGGCATTAAATCAATCGAAGACGTAATCGAAGACTACGCGAGAAAGCTTAAAAGTCGGCTAGAAAGTCACGTAAATAATACAGTCCTTCAAATTTTGGATGACAGAAATTTACTGCGCCGTCTACTAAGAATCAAACCTTTGGACTTGTATAGTGAGTAACCGCGTTTAAACTGCGGAGCTAGCAACGACTAGCAGGAAAATTTATTGCGCCGACTACAAAGGATGAAAACCTTTCGACTTGGCGAGATAAAGATTTACCGCGTTTAGATTGCGGAATATGCAGGATCTTTCAGTGGAAAGACGCTGCCAAACGCTTTTATTTCGTGATAAAAAAATTGCTTGATGAGTTACAATATTCTGACAAATTTTTATCGAAGGGTGGTGTTTTTGGTCATTAAGAATCTGACACTATTATGAGCACGCGCTTGCTATTCTCATAGTGTCTATGGAAGATTTCCATCTACCCTCGGAAAAAAGAGAAAAAAAAATTTCTTGTGAGCGCTCAAGCGCTTGGTCCTTGCCAACAATTAAATGAAATGAAATAATTTCTTATATACTTTGAGGTATTTTATAGGTATAAGGAGATGAAATTTAATTCGGTTTTGGCGCTCTTAAAAGAAGTGAAAGGTAATTGGTGCTATGACAAACATACAGACTCTCATTTTTAGGATTCTAAAAGTTACTCCAATAACTGGTTTTAAATAAAACTTAATAAAATGCGTTACATTGTTTAAACTGGTTGATATACATTTTTGTACGTGTACATGTATTAGTATATTCAGGGCTTAGCTTAGAAAATTGTAAGCAAGGATACGTGAGACTACCAACAGGTCGACGGAAACTGATCACATGAACCCGATATTGGCTTTTGAAAGGAGATTCGCTACACGAATTCCTGACAGAATGTACTGGAAGAACCGTAGGAGCATGAAAAAGGAGCTGGCATTCTACACCGATGGTTCTAAGATGGACATTGGCACGGGAGCCGGAGTTTATTGTAAAGCCCTAGGAATAAACCATTCCTTTAGAATTCACGACGATTGCAGCGTCTTTCAGGCCGAAGTCACAGCCATCATACAGGCTGCTGAAATTATTCGCGAGAGTAATATCGTTGGCAAAACGATCACTGTCTATATAGGCAGCCAGGCAGCCGTTAAGGCTCTGGACTCCGCGGTAATCAGGTCTAGGCTTGTGAGAATCTGCAAGTCACTCCTAAACGAGATATCTAGAGCCAATGCGGTGACCCTCTGCTGGGTACCAGTGCACATGGATATCAAGGGAAATGAAAAGGTTGATGAGCTTGCTTGGGCCCTCCCTTTTGTAGTAACCCCAATCAGTTCCTTACGGAAAAAGATAGAAAATGAAGCCATCGGTCGAGTAAACAGACGCTGGGTTCATCTGAAAACATGCGCAACGGCCAGGGCGCTATGGCCGGCCTTCAGCAAGAAGAGATCAACCTCTCTGGTAAAACTTAGTTGTTATAACGCACGGGTTGTTTCTGGCATAATTACTGGACATTGTGACTCGGTGTGCTACATAACGACTTTTGCAGAAGTTGCAGGGACGGAGAAGAAATTGAATCTGATCGTCATCTGCTGTGTGATTGTCCTGCCCTATCCGTCATAAGAATGAGGACTCTTGGAAGTTACTTCTTTTCGGAACTGGAGGACTTAGGAAATGTAGAGCTGATGGACCTCCTGAGATTCACATCATTATCTGGGTGGTTCTAACAGCGGTTTCACATGTTTCCAGGGTTAAAAAGATTGGGCACAATGGGCCGACCTGGTCTAAGTGATCAGTGACTCTATGTCACAAGGCACCCATCTACCTAACCTAACCTAAGGATACATGAATCATCTCATCTCAAGTATTCGCCTTTTGACTCAATAATGGGTTCTTAGCGAATATGTACATATGTAGGTGCAACAACATGCCGTCGTAAAGGCTTTGTATTCCATCATGCCCTTGGATAGTCGACAACAAAATTAATAGTTAAACCAGACTCTATATTTAATTCTTAATATTTTAGTATTACAAGCACCAAGAAACTGTATTTTCAAAATGTGGAGTTCTTAGGGACCTGCCACATAACCCAGTTAAAAATAACAAATTACCACAATCTGATCAAATTTGCATTATAACATCGTCTTCACTGTGCTCAGTGAATCTCGCAGTAAGATTTGGACTATTAAGCTGAACCTTATCTGACTACACATTACGTGAACCAACTTAGCAGTCAAAAACTGCAAAGAAACCGAAACTCCTTTGAAATGACTCATAAATTCAATTTATTCCCTCGCGATAAACGAGTGCAAAATGAATTTAAAAAGGGGTTTTCCCAGAGCAATTCCATATGGTGGTAATTATTTCAGGTCCGCTTGCGCAACATTGTCTAAAAATAAATCTAAGTATATTCTGATTGCAACTTGTTTTAAAATTCCACAGTCGAATCGCATTTAATATGCAATTACTCTTCAACACAATCTTCGATTAAACAATTAAGACTTTAAAATATAAACGTTACGATTTGTATTCAAATCACGTACAAGTGCGGTTTTCCCAGAGATCACAATCGGATTTGTATCTGCCAACAAAGTCGCTTTATTGATTGATTAATTAATAAATAAGTCCATCTATCACTGCACGTTCCACGTTCCACGTTCCACGTTTGAAACATAAATAAATATGCGTTGCGCAAATTCCGGAGGGCGTCCGCGTTAAACTCGACTTCACGAAACCCCGCTTTGAACTGGAGGTCCAATATATGCCTACCCAGCTCCAGACACACCAAGCCGAGTGTAGTTGTTATTATTTCATTCACTTGGGTATCCATTAAGTCAAGTTTGTAGTTTGGCGAATATCTTCCATACACGTTGCGGTGGTATTCGCTTCTTGTTATCATATTAGTCAGTCATTCTTTTATTTCGTTCTTTTTCTTTTCAGGTTTTTCTTGTGGCTTTTCTTTACCGAATAGATTCACGCTTAAAAGTAACGTGTAGGGTGCACGGGCTATATTATATGCGGCGGCGGACGAGGAGGAGGATACAGGGAACAATGCCTGAAAGTACATACGTTTTTCTGATTTCAATGAGATCTGATTGAATTCACTTTGCACACTTAAATCTGTGCACTTAAGGCGTTTAATGCTTGTTTGTCAACGTTGTTTCGACAGAAACGAGAAGGAGAATTGCCTTTTTTTTTTTTATAGGAAATTTAGTAAGTTGCTTGGGCAAGAGAGAGAGAGCCTCGGTAATAGTCCAAGTGAATAACTAGAGAACATTTTAATTAGCTGGGATAATTTGTTGTTTGTTTGTGAATTTAGGAATGCACAAAGAATGATGTTGTTTAGAGAGATTGTGCAAGACTTGAGTCAGTCAAGACAGTTGACATTTGATGTCACACGTGAGGTGCTAAAGTGTAGGAGCGACCTTGCCTCGGTGTTATGGAAAATTTTATTTATGAATCCTAGACAAGTGGGTTTATCTTACATTACTGCTTAAAAAAAATTATGAAGTGCCTAAAACAGGTATGCAAACCCACTAAATGCGAATAACAGAGTCACCCTGTAGTGGGTACCAGATCACGTGGGAGTAGAACGGAAGACTTACTTACTTAGGTGGCGCTACAGCTCGGGGTAAACCTGGGCCTCAACCAACAAGCCTCTCCTTAACTAACTGCCTCGCGTTACGCACTCCAAGTTGGTTGAGTTCACTTTCTACTTGTGCGCGCCACTTTTGGCGAGGTCGTCCTCTACTGCGTTGTACCTCCGGGTTAGATTCGAAGATTCATTGGTGTCAATTCGCTCTACATGTCCTAGCTATCTTAGGCGACTAATGCGCAGTTTTTTGACTAGGTCGACGTCGCTGTACAGCTCGTTAAATTCGTCGTTGAATCTTCTCCTCCAAAGCCCGTCAACGCAAACGGAACCGTATATCTTACGAAGAATTTTCTCTCAAAGCGCCCAAGATATCTTTATCCGCTTTCGAAAGAGTCCATGGGGGTGATTAGTAGAAGGGTAGAAGTGACAAACTAGCTAGAGAAGGATCAGAAACCGTATACACTGGCCCGGAACCATTTTGTGGACTGGGGCCGCATGCAATACGGGAAAAATTAAGAAACGAAGAAGGCTGCAAAGGAGCGGAATTTTGAGAGTAACTCCCTAGACTATGACACGCCAAAGAACCAATGAAAAGAAGTAAGGTCTGCATAAAAATCAGCAGGAACCGACTGCGCATCCTTATAGGCTTCCTACCGGGTCACTGTAGACTTAAGGAGCACCTCAGAAAACTGTGTATTGAGTAAAGTGGAGACTGCAGACTCTGCAAATATGTTGAGGAAACTGCAGGGCATGCCTTCCAACTGTTAAAAGCAGCTCTACCATTGTAAGATCCACTCATCAAGGAAATCGGACTGGAGGAGGTGGTATCAGTCGAGTATCTCATCGACAATAGCTCCAAGTCGGGGTAGCACAATAACTCTTATAACCAATCTACAATCTACAAGACAGATATGCATTATAAAAGATTGCATTCATATGTGATCGGTTCTGGTCAAGAATGATTAATTTGAAGCAAATTGCCACGTTTATATGGCGGATTGAATCCGGATTCAATTCGGGTTGAGTGTCATGTAAACTCAGATTGGATTGAAACAGGATTGACTCGACCTGATCACAAAAGTTTTTGCATGTAAACGCCGATCGAAAGATTGAGTTGGACAGATAGAGAAAAAAGAGTCAAAGAAGTAGTGTAGAAATAGAAGCACAAGCGTCAAACTCAATCCTTTTTCGATTCGATTGTAACTCGATAACTCAATCCGGTTACAGCGAAAACGTGGGTCGAAACTCAATCCTTTTTTAATCCGATCTCTCAATCTGGTCACATAAAAGTGATAAATGAGTAATGCCTTGCTGTGATTATGCCACATCCAGTCATAATTTGGTCCAAGGTAGGCGTAATGCAATTTCTTTTGCAAATTTTCAACACCAAATTAACGTGAGAAACATATGTACTCATATTTTTCTGTGACGACAGTATAAAGGCCATGGTAAAAGCCCACGGTACACAAGGACTACACCCGTGCAACGTTACTCGGAGCGGATAAAAAACATCTAACAGAAGTTAATGGTCAAATAGTAGGAAAGCTGAAATCATATCGAGACTAGGAGACTTCACGAAGAACTTGTCGACGACAAGATGTATAGTCCAAGAAGCTGAAATGTCATCACTTTTGGCTGATAGTTGTAGTCCTGTATACTGTATACCATGACTGATTGTAGAAGATAATAATAATTCTTCAGTGACTTTGCTTTTCGAAAAATCTGTAAGAACAATCTAGCATCTAAGGCGCGATAACAGAAAACATTTTTTTGTTTATCTTGTTACAGCAGCTTGCAATTTGATAAAAACAGAAAAAGCAATTTAAGTTGACCTACACAATCTAGTTATCTTCATATGTACATACATACATATCTAGTAAACATCAAGAAATTGTTTTCCTAAGGGCATAATTAACTCCGCAATTTAGGACCTGACATACCAGTTACTAATTAGTTTATGAAGAAGTATTTGGACTTTTCAAAATTTGATTGAAACTTAAGAATACATCTGCAGATCCCTATCTCAACAATAATTTTTCTATTGAAAAAAAAGTCACATCCTGAATACAGGTAGTCAATCGGCGAAAAAAGACAAAAGACATCTTAATACAAATTAAAACCCAAAAAAGGATGGTTACGTAAGCTTAACCTCATCATGGGCGCCGTGGCTCACAGGTTAGTGCGTTATATCACTAAGCGGGAGGTTCGAGGTTCGAATCACAGAAACACCAAAAAGTTTTTCACAGTCCCACCTCTCGCGAATGTCTAACAAACGCCCGAGAGTAACAACTGTTATGAGAAAGCTTCTCAATTCGCCTTTCGGAAATGGCTCTAAATTGTAGGTCCCTTCCATTTGTGTCAAAAATATAACACGCACAACACGAATAGTTCCGAGAAGCTAGGCCCTGGACCATTTAAGGTCTGTTGCGCCAAATATTTGTATTTGTAACCTCATAGATATAGGAAAAATCTGCTATAGTCTGTTGGCGGTCTATCTAAAGAGAATGCGTTGAGGTACAGAAACATTTGCAGAAGCTCTAGCGACGTAGATGTAGAAGAAGACATGTTCACTCTGAGTGTCTCCCGCGAAATGTTCTTTGATTCGTTAATTCAGGTGGTTCGCAGGTAAACGAAAAGGGGACAAAACCACTTAACGAACCAGAACGATGGTTGTATGATGCAATGAGTCGAATGCTAGAATGAAAGCAACCAGTTAGAGAGAGTTATTTATGGAGGTGGAAGTCTAAGAAAATATCAGTGTGTCTTCTGGCGTCGCAACCATACATATGTAACCTAAATAGAAGGGGTAAGGCCCGGTGCACACATGCGTTCTTTTAACGCGCGGTGCCGCAGCGGCACCGCCTTTGCGTCTTGCAGTACTCACAAATAAATTGAGTGGTGCACACACACGTGCGATGACGCTGCGGCATCGCGCGTCATTCTTGCGGGTAAAAAGACTCGCAGGTTTCCACGAGACCGCTGCGTCACCGTACACGCGGTTGCGTCTTTCAGTACATTGTTTGTTATTGAGCAGTGCACACATGCGTGATTTTGCCGCTAATTAAATTCGAGAGAAAAATGTAAAACATGGATGAATTTGATATGGAATTATTTATCAATAAGACAATAAAGTTTCCAGAAATATGGAGTGTTGCTTCCGAACCATACCATGATACCATACCATACCATATTTGTAAATGAGGTATAAAATATTCCTTTTGTTAGCCGCTGTTCAACAAAAGAATGTACCCAATAACGTCGTTTCTTTTTAAGATCATAATTTTTATGCACAAGGTACACGAAAATTACTCGTTTCTTTTTATAAACCTCCATTGCTGCAAGCCAAACGCGAACTGCAGATTGAGTCCTGCGAGAAAACCCGCATGTGTGCATTGAACTATTGCGGCACCGCAGCGACACCGCTGCGGCACCGCGCGTTAAAAGAACGCATGTGTGCACCGGGCCTAATAAGTAAAAGAAACGCGATAAAGTGTTATAGGTATATTCTGAGGTCGCTTCGGAAAATGAATATGTAAATCAAAAATATTTTAACGGACTACCTTCAGAACAGAATAGTGCTATACAACACTATATAATAGGAAAGAGTTTCACAAGGAGTCGTGTTCTTGTAGAATGTCTTGTGCTTTAAGTCATCCAAATTTGAAATTTGAATGATCAAATATTCATTGAAATCTGTTGGCTTGGACCTAGCCAAGATTAAACTTGAATTATTGTTAGCAAAAAAATGGAAATCAGGAAAACAATCAGCTTAAGAGTCAGTACACACACAGCTGTTTCGGCTGTTCCGGTATAAAATATTTAGAAACGATAACTTTTGAAACGAATGAGAACTGGAGTTCTTTGGTATCTATGTGTACCATTTTAGGCAAACGGCTTCTTGGTCTGCCTTGTTTCGTTAAGTAGATGTGTACATTTTTGTGTGAAAATAGACCTCAGCTTCGGATCATATTCAGGGGCATATAATGCTACCATCGATAAACGGGAAAATGGGTTAGAAGCATACCAGAAAAAAAAGAACTCTGCAGGGACCTAAGCTCAGAGAAAGCAAAGAATGAAAAACGAAAGAAAACCACAAGGAAGATGAACAGCATACTCCTACCGGACCATAGTTGTGACAACCAAAAAGTGGCCTCAGAGGGATATGGATATTCAATAGTTGATGGAAATTTCTAATAGCAACGTTTCGAATGACTCAATGAATACCTTTAGAGGTGCTACCCTTTTTTAAAACACTAATATACGTGCATGTTAACATACCCGTATATAGACCGGCAGGCACACAATTGCACAAGCCAAAAAATATAAAAAAATATAAACAACTCTCCCAAAAATTTAAAAAAAATACAATATAATGAAAGGACCTACAATTTAGAGCTACATTCGAAAGGATATTTTTTTCCTTAGAAGCTTTCATGACAGTTATTACTCTCGGACGTTTGTTAGACATTCGCGAGAGGTGCGAGCGTAAAAGACTTGTTGGTGTTTTCTGGGATTCGAACTCCAAAGCTCCCTTTCAGTAATCTAACACACTTACAACTGAGCCCCGGCGTCCAAAAATATTATTTACACTTATGTACATTAAAAGAGCGAGTTCAAAATGGATTACTCGTCAATGAAAATGCTTACAGACGGTGGTATTACAGTATCTTAAAATGTTGTGAATGATTAGCACCAACAGGCATGAGTCATGCCCATATTCAAAATTAAAATCTTAAATAGACTTCAATTTAGTTCAAAAATTCTTTGATTCAATCAACAAATAATAATATAACTTTTCAGAAGTTCAGAAGAAGTCAATGATTTCATTTTAATTTATCATCGTACAACGAGTGACGACAGTCACTAAAAGCCATCTAAACTATAGCACCACACTCACTTCCTTCCCCTAAAATAGCAGCAAAACCAAAACATCATCGTACCGGGAATTGGATGGCAAATGTGTACATTTTGTGTCGGCTTTTTCTGCGATAATGTCACCCAGTTTAATTAAATTAATTATTCAACTACGTCCACTACGTACACAAGGAAGACAAGAGTACATAAATTTTACCAGCGGTACGATATGACCAATTATTTAATCAAATTGAATCGGTGGGCCATTGGATTTTGTTTTCTTCCAATGAAACCAAACGACACGGGTGGAAGAAAAGGAAATGGGCTGATCCAGGATAGTTCACTTAAACATAAATCACTTTCAGATATTTACCAAATTCTGTTAAATATTTTTACTCTTATACACAAAAACACTTTTTCTTAGTTAACTTTACTCACAGAAAGTTATTTTACTTTCTCTGGAAGATAAATAAGAAAATTACGAGACTACTTGTTTTACCGGAAAATAGAGTAACAATGATTGAAGGAGCTTTGACAATGTAGTTCTGGCTCACTCTACGGCGTATTAGTAATTTTATTGCCTTAGCGCGCAAGCTTCATCGATCCATTTCTGTCCATTCAAGAGAATTATGTGCTTTGCTGGTGTGGAATGTAAGCATGTGGTCGGGATTTAAGCTTTAGAGGCTGGTTTTTAACCACTGAGTTGGTGTCTCAACTATTCGGAAAGTTTCTTGATGTTTTGCGGTGGTTGGCTGAGATAATAAGTCGGGTAATATAATTGAAAACTGGACGGCGGAATTGTGAATCGCAAAAGTTTATTCTGTGTATCCCAACAGTAGCATCCAAAAACACTGCCATATAAGGATAAATTCAGAGTTAAAAGCGAGGAATATTTTGCCCAGTCCACAATAGCCATTCAGTGTTTAAAGTCGATACTAAGGAGTCCACAACGTACAGTACACAGCTTTGAACTTTAATTTCCTGTCTTCCTAATAAAGATTTGAAGGGGTGAAAGCCCAACAATGGCTTCTAAAGCTGGTGTAGGGCAGGTACGCATAGCACTTGTGATACCAAGACAGGCAATTCTCTGTAACTTCTGAAGTTTAGTTGCCGTTGTCCGTTCAAGAACTTTCGGCCGCCAGACGATGGTCACGTACGTGAAAATGGGCCTCACCATCATTGTACATATGTACATATATACATCCAATGTATCATTTTTGGATTCGGCCATAAAGGCGTCTACAGGCCCATATGGCCCTAGTGGCACGTTCGATGATGTAGTTTTGTAGTTTTTAATAACTTGTGTGGTTCCCGTCGACGAAGATCACTGGTCGCAAGATTTTTAATAGATGCCACCGTTTTTTTATTTTTTTATTGCTGGATATTTTGACCATCCCTTCAGAATAAAGATATATAATATCTGTTCAGAGGCAGAATTCGATCTGTACGATTTTCAACGAAGAGTGGACAAAATTTTCTAATCACGCAAGTTTCCAGTGAATTCCATCTACTGCTTGTTAAAGGTTCAAGGTGGGATGTTAATTGACAAGTCAGCTCGTTCAGGTTCTAGTGCTTAGTCTTTTTTTGCCAAGAAAATATCACTGCCTGGTATTCTTCCTCGGGCAGATATTGTTAAAGCTAAGACCTCTGCTGGAAAACACTGCTATCTGGAAACCGAATAGACTTGTTCAAATTGAGCCTTTCAGAAATAAATTCCTGCAGTTGCTCCCATATTCATCTTGGATTCATCAGTATAGATGGTGATGGAGTTATCGTTCAGTGTAATATCAGCCTTCCTTCCTTCCCTATTAGAAAATGAACTGGAAAACGTCTTATTTAGTCTGTGCTAATATCTGTGTGTGTAGAATTTGGGCATGCCCTGGCAGGCTTGATTTCCAGCTCTCAGATTGGCTTGCTCTTAGTGCACCCATTGCTGCACATTCTTGCACAAATAGATAAAGAAAGGATATAGACTAAGTATGATCTCTAACCCTGCAGTAAATGTGGTTCTTATTTCTCCTGTGACAGCAATGCATGATGATGACTGTACTCTAACTCTGCTGTGTAGAGTTTTACAAGTTTTGTCTAAGTTATTTTCTATTAGATAAATAGAAAGTGTACTTATGTACATGTGTATAAATTTCTGACGTGGTCATTTCGTGTGTAAGACTATTTTAACCTTTGCCAATGCCTTTGATGTTTTTGGCACAACTTTTCGTTGGTTAGAACTCTCCCCTAATTCATTTGTTTTTGATTTTTTTAGGCAGGTTTAAGTAAGAATCGATCGAATAGCTCGGCTATGTACTTAGAAAGGTTTTATGTCTAAATCGCAGCTTTTGACATGTATGTCACATCCTCCTCTGGCCCTTAACATGTATTTGGATTGCTCCGAACCAACCCACGGAATTGGAGTTCAGTTTGCATCACTTGAGTTGGAAAGATTTTAAGACCTTAAATTTGGCTTTTTCAAATGATCACTTGGTACGTATGCAATGACATATGGTGCTGTGCAAATTAATTGGGACAAACACTTTTTTAAACATAATTTTAAGTAGGCTATGATTTTTACGTTATTTTTTGAAAATTTTGGTAAGTGCGTCATAAATTAATTGTAACTTATATTTCTTTGGCTGTTCTGAAGGTAGGTCGCATTTTTTGTAGATTTTCAAAAGGTTTGGTGTTATTAAGGAAAATGTGTTCTTTGATATTAGATTTGTCAAAATCATGTCATTGGAACCTGGACATGGATATCTCTGTAGAGAAGAGGGAAAAAATAATTGCTTTACATGAGCATACTGGGAAAACCATAAGGCAGATTTCAGTTGATGTTGGAGTTGGAAAATCAAGTGTTTCCAGGATTATTGCGTTGTACAAGTCTACAGGTTCGATTGCAACGAGTCGTAAAGGTCATTGCGGTCGAAAACGCAAAACCACGGCTCATGATGACAAAGTATTGATCCGAAACAGCGTAATAAATCCTGGAAAGACAAGTGGCGATCTCCGGAGGGACTTGACATCGGCTGGTATACAGGTGGATTCGTCTACTGTTCGACGACGTCTTCTTGAAGTGGGTCGTAAAGCAAGAAGGCCACTAAAGAAGCAACTTCTAACTGACCGTATGAGGAAAAAAAAGACTGCAATGGGTGAGAAAACATAGAAATTGGACTACAGAGGATTGGAAAAAATTTATTTTTTCGGACGAGAGCCACTTCGAGGTCCAGGGATACAGGGTAAGTGTCGTGAGAAGAAGTGACAATGAAAAACTTCGACCTGGTCATATTGTCCAAGCACCCCCCCAAAGTTATGTTCTGGGGTTCTTTTACCTCTGTGGGTCCTGGAAGTTTGAAGCCCATCGAAGGCATGATGAATAGCACCAATTGTGCAGACATTTTGACCCATATGCTCCTGCCTACCATTCGAAGGAGACTTCCAACGAAAAAACCATTTTCCAACAAGATCTTGCTCCATGTCACACGTCAAAAAAAATGAAGCAATTCTTCACGGAGAATAATATAAACGTTCTGGAATGGCCTGGCAACTCTCCTGACCTCAATCCGATTGAGAACCTGTGGGCCATTATTAAAGCCAGGCTCACGAAAAAGGATTGCACAACCAAAAGCAAGCTGATTTCAGCAATTATTGAGGTATGGTTCCATGACGAAGAAATCAAAATATTTGCGGAACATTAATATCTTCAATGCCCAACAGGGTAGAAGACCTCATTAATGCAAAAGGGGGGCATATTAATTATTAAACTAAATACTTATAAACATATTTTAAAATAAATCAAAATATCGCTAAAAATCTGCTTGTTCCAATTAATTTGCACATGTAGTTGTATTTTTTTCGGTCAATAGCTCATAGTCTAGCTTTTTCAAGTATATAAGCTGAAATGAGAAGACTGCATTTTTGAAAATAGGAAATAGAGCAAAAAGGAATAAGACCTGTACATGACATTCATTTTGTAAGCTTAAACAGAGTCCATTCATGTAACCCATGTCTTCCAACTTTTTATCACAGTTGACGATTTCAAAGAAACTTCTAATTCTGGTGTGAAACCCCGAAACCCCATGTAAGTATCGAATATGAATAAATAATGAGCTGATGATGGCATTGTTTTAACCGTCAAACAAAATCAGTTGCCCAGGAAACCGTGTTTAAAAAGTACAAATGAATTTTTTTTTGCTCCTCACCTCCACAAATATTGTCAGAAAATATCTACATATTCTCATAAAAATCATTTTATCTCTAATGGGGTCTTAAAGCATCAAAATGGCGATAAATTCGTCAATCAAGAATCGAATGTTGGCTATCAAAATCTAGCAAACAACCATCAATGCTGCTGCAATAAAAAAAGTTTTAGTCAATCGAATATGGAGAAAATTTTTTACACAATTTTAAAATTACTCGTAAACTGAATAAAATAAAACCCACCCAAACCCATGAGCTACTTAAAAGAGATTTTAGTGGAAAAAGGACGACTACACCATCTATTGTTAAAGTAGTTTTACGTATAACTATGCTGCATAATATTTTTTTGATTCAGGGCAGCAGGATCATACTTGTGGATGCAAAGTGGACCCTATTGCTGGTGTTTCTTAGATAGTATAAAAATTCAACGCCCAACAGTTGTGGGGGTCAAGCTCCTCTATATCTCTTTGTTACAAGCCATGTACCATGTACGACCGAGGATACCTTCATCCTTCGACAGAGTTCATGCTTCAGTGCAATAAAGCGGGACTAAATGATCAAGGTCTTGTATAGAGTCTCCCTAGCCCTTCGGGATAGAGCCTTACTGCTACAATTGCCTTCTTGGTTTGATTTCTGTTGAGGTGTTATTGTCAAAATGAATAACAGAGTCAAAACAAAATACAAATTCTTGGCGCATCTGACAGTATGTGGTCCAGGGCCTAGCTTCTCGCAACCATTCGTGTTGTGCGTGTTATATTTTTCACACAAATGGAAGGGACCTACAGTTTAAAGTCATATCCGAAAGGCAAATTGAGAAGCTTTTTCTTGACAGTTATTACTCTTCGGACGTTTGTGAGACATTCGCGAGAGGTGGGACCGTGAAAAAAACTTTTTGGTGTTTCTGGGATTCGAACGCCGAACCTTCTGCTCAGCGATCCAACGCACTAACCACTTGAGCCACAGCGCCCACGAATAGCAGAGTCAAGGTAGAAAAATTCCCTTACTATCTCGAAGGTATAGCTTTCGATAGTGACGTTCTATCCGATTCGCTCATGTTATGTGTCCTCCAGTGTTGGTTTCGCGAGTATGATATTAAAGAGGTCACATGAAAGCGCATCACTTATAAATTCTTTTTTGACATCAAAGGTCTCGGTGAGGTTATTACCGCGCTTGATGTAGCAGCGAGCGTTCTCCATCGCCATCCTGCGCAGATGAATGAGTTTGGCAGGGATGGTTAGGTTAGGGAAATGGGTGCCCTTGTTGACAGGATTTTTCAACGGCTCACTTAGACCACTAAGAGTTAATTGTGCCTTATATTTAAAAACCCTGGGAACATAAATATCAGTCTTCGATCGCTAAGTTAAGCCACTCAGAAAATGTATGAATCGCAGGAGTTTGCTAAGCTCAATGTTACCTAACTCATCCAGTTCTAAAAAGAATTAACTGCCAAGAGAAAGTCGTCTTTTAGTGGCTGGACAGTCACAAAGGAGGTGACGAACGGATTCTATTTCCTCTTCGTCCCTGCAGCTGCTACAGTAGTCGTTGTGTGGTAATTCTAGCCGTGCTTCGTGATTATCTATCACACAGTGTCCTGTCACGACGCCAACGACGCTAAGTCCCTGCGACTTAGTTCCATAAGATTAGTAGATCTCTTTTTGTCGAAGACTGGCTGTTGCGCATACATATATCTAATCGGTACCAGCTCCTCATTAGCCTCAATGTCTATCTCCCTTTGCAGTGTACTGAGCGGGCCCGTGAAGAGTTCATAAGTGACCCTTCTCTGGCTAGTTCGTCCGCTTTTTCGTCATCGGAGATATCCGTGTGGCCAGGTACCTAGCACAGGGTCACCGTATTGACCGCTGAAATGTCATCCAGTGTCTTTAACAGATTTTCACGAGCTTGGGTCTTATCGATATGGACTGCAAGGCCTTAATGGCTACTTGGCTGTCGACATAGATGCTGATTATTTTATCCGAAATATTTCTCTCAAAAATCATATCCGCAGCTTGTTTTATTGCAGCAACTTCAGCTTGGAAAACACTGCACCTGCCCTTAAGTCTAAACGAGCGAAATGTGTTTCGAGACTCACAGTATACACCGGCACCCGTACCGGCGATCGTTTTCGATCCGTCGGTGAAGATGGCCAGTTCATTCTCGAAAGGCATTCCGCCTCCATCCCATTCCTCTCGGCTAAGAATTCCAATAGAAAATCTCCGGTTACAGTTTGGTTGTGGGATGATGAAGTCCGTTTCCGTCCGGATTCTCGATGCATTCCATCGATTTAGATTTGAGGCATGACCATAAGGTTTTCCTATCCATAGACCGGCTTCCCTTAGTCTTAGTGCAGGTTTAGCTGCCGAGTTCGCACAGTATATGTCAAGTGGAAGCAGATTCTGTATTGTTTCCAGAGCTGCTGCTGGTGTTGGTCTCATCGATCCCGTCACCCCCAGAGAGCCTGCCCATTGAATCTTTGTAACGCTTTCAAGTTGATTTTTCTTCTCAAACATTTTTCAAAACTAGACATGGCTCTGTATAGCCTGTCTCTATAAATGCTGTCATATGCGGGCTTAAAATCGATGAAAAGATGCTGGGCATCGATTTGGACTTCTTGGGGTTTTTTTTGGGTGAAAATTTGATCGACTGTGGACTTGCCTGACTTGAAACCACACAGACAGGGGCCAATCAGGTCGTTAACAAAGGGTTTCAGGCGTTCACAAAATATGACAGACAACAACATCCACAACATATTTATTCAAAAAGGATTACAAGACTGTGCAGCACAAGATTACTTTCTTTCATTTAAGTTGTAATTTTCTTGAGCAAAACGTATTCCCTGCAAGGAGCAAAGATAAAATAAAAGACGATGAAGAGAAATTCAATTACAAAAGAGTATCCAACTGAACTATAATAGCCCATCAAAATGTTTAATGGATAAAATATTTTGGCATCATAATCGCTTCCCAACAATATTGCTAACAACATAAGAAGATAATTTAACTCTCATATAAAATACTTTCATTGCTGTCGAAACTAAAAGGATCAAAGTACATCATTTTTATTGGATTTCCGTTCAAATGGTTATACTGGGTTTCACCTCAAAAATTTGCCATATTGTAGGGTATCTTTCCTGAAAACAAGGAAAATCCATAAAACTCCATAATGGAGCACACCACTCACATGAAGCAATTTCACATGGTCTCAGCATATTAATCGTATTCTCTTCCATGTGGGAGTACTAGAAGCACCAAAGGATGTAAGGTACGCTCTTCCTTTTACACTGTATGTGTAATTGATTCTCTACTCCTTCAGCTACTCGTAATATTACAGGCAATACTGCCTGTACGTATATGTAGTAGAATTATTGAAAAGATAAAAACTTAATTCGTAGGAATTTCAATTTCCGCAGGATGCAACTGAGAACGAATTACTTTCATATATGAAATCAATTGAACCGATTCGAGATACTTTCGTAAGAATTCGTATTTAATATGAAATATTTATCTGGATCTGAAGGATTACTGTGAGATGCGCTTATTGTTGTTTAAAAATATTGTTGAACTGCGTGAAGTGGCTTAGTGAAAACATGTTCATGGACTCCCCCATATGATTACGAAGCCTTTATTGACATTTCTGTATTATTTTCGACCAAATCCTTGAAAGAATGATACGCCAGTGTTTGCATGTTCATGACAAATGGATGAATTGATGATTTTAAGTGTGCTTAACCCAAAATTTATATTTATACCCATGGCTGCAAGGCAAGTCATACCACTGCGAAAGACTTCAGGCCAATAAGCCTCACCTCTTTCATTCTGAAAACTTTCGAAAGACTGATCGACATATATATTCGTAGCAGACTTCGGCCAGGGGAGCTTCCCCCAGCCCAGCATGCCTACAGGAAAAAATGTGGAGACAGCGCTACACTGTGTTGTCGGCTCGATAGAAAAATCACTGAAGGACAAAGAGTTCACATTAGCTGCATTCCTAGACATTGAAGGAGCCTTCAACAATGTCAACACCGAAGCGATAAAGAGTACGCTAGGCTCATTAAACATTGGTAATAGCCTAATCGGATGGATTGTCAGCATACTTGAAGACAGGCATATAATAACCGAACTTGGGGGAACAAGGCTAGAAACATACGCATCCAGGGAAACTCCTCAGGGCGGGGTACTTTCCCCACATAGGTCTTGTATTAGACAAGAAACTAAACTGGAGAATGAACATTAATGAAAGGATCACAAAAGCAACCATAGCCTTCTATTCATGCAGCAGAATCTTTGGAAAAACCTGGGGTCTCTCTCCTGAAATTATTCTGTCGATGTATAAGTCTATAATAAGACCCATACTGACATACGGCAGTCTTGTATGGTGGCCGGCGGTAAATAAGGCCACTAATATAATGGCCGTCACGAAGTTTCAAAGACTAGCGTGCATCAGGACCACCAGTGCGATGATGACAACTCCAACCGCTGGTCTTGAGGCTATTCTCAACCTGCTTCCGCTAGATATTTTCATTAAAACATGGAAGTCAAATGCAATAGGACATACAACTATCCTTTGGAAGTATATTGGCCACGTACCTATTACGGATTACATCACGCCGTACTTAGACTTTAACAGACCTTTCTCAAGCGCCTATCCTAGCAGGGAGGTCTGTTTAAGAGGTCAGATACCAAATGCGCAATCCATTGCCATATATTCAGACGGCTCTAAAATGGACTCTGGCGTAGGGTCAGGCATCTTCTCCGAATCGCTAGGAATATCGATTCGCCTCCCAGCCCACAGCAGAGTCTTCTAAGCGGAGTTCTTGGCAGTGACAACAGCCGCCCACAAGAGGGTATCACCTTCTTTATTGACACCCAGGCAGCTGTAAAAGCAATAACTGCTACAGTAATCAAATCGAAACTTGTGAATTGCTGTCGAGAAGAGCTTAAGGTTCTTAGGTATCGCTCTGAGGGTATCCCAGGCAATGAAAAGCTGATGAACTAGCTACAAAAGGTTCAACAGATTTAGTAGAACCAACTGATCTCTCTGTAAGCACCCTGCTTTGCATACTCAAGCTTGAAGCAGAGAAATTAGCCATAAGAGAGGCGACCCTAAGATGGAAGTCCATGGAAACGTGTAACATCACAAGAAAACTATGGCCGTCCTTCGATAGAACAAGGACCGAGGGACTTATACGAAATTACAGAGGATCGCTTTCTATCCTCGTGGGTATCATCACGGGGCATAAAAGTCTGCGGTACGACATTAAGAACCTGCGCCGGACAGAAGAAGAACTTTGTAGAGGTTGTGGCGACGAGGGAGTTTTTGAGGACACCACCCACTTCCTATGCCACTGTTCTGGACTCCAATATTCCAAAAACAAATTCCTCGGTAAACACTTCTTCTATAACTTTGAAGAGCTCTCTGGCGTTCCTACAGACAAGATGCTGAACTTTGCCAAGTCATTAAAGCGGTTTGTACTTGAAAACAAGTAAGTAACTAGAGTAGAGTTGATTAGACATTTACAGGGTTTCAATGGGCGAAGAAGCACCTTTCCCCCCTATGGGTAACACAATGGGTCAACACTGACCTGAGTGGGGCAGGAGGCTTTTCTCTCTCTGCCAGCCTGCTTACCTAACCTAACCTAAGAGGATCTGGCTACGCTTAACCTAGCTGATCTGTTACAAACTAGCAGGTTCAACGATGGATAGCCCCCTACAAATACAATTCAATACAGCACTGTGGAGACCGAACTTTTTAATGAAGACGATTTTTTTTTCCTGTTGACGGAGTTCTTGAACAGATTGTGTTCTTAATGTCGATTTCACAGTCGCCGTATATTTGTAACCAACGCATGAGCTTACGCTAGAACCCTCTAAATTTTTTTTTATTCTTTTTGGTTTGGCAGCAAAAATTTCTTAACAAGTGGTTTTTCGAAAATCAATTTGCGGTGTTTTAACCTGTGTTACGTCAATCTCGGCCACAGGTGATAGTCTATATGTGTTTCATGTCCACCACTGCAGCACTGTTATGCTCATTACAATTTTCATAATGTTAGTTCCGTTCTCCTACATTGCCCTTAAGGACACCATCTATTGGAGTGTTTCCGAGGAAAATATCAGACAAAAATTTGTCGTGTCCGCCTGCTTATATTCCACTTTTAGAATGAACGTGGTAAATGTGTTTCACATTTCCTCTTACACCACTAATTTGAGGCTCATCAAGCAGTCAATTATTTTCGATATTACCTGGCAGTACCGCCGCCACTACTGTGACAAACTTTTCTGAAAGAAAATCTTCTGTGGAAAACCAAAGTCCTTACAGGCTGACTGTAACGTCATTTTTCATTAGCATTATGAAAATAACATAGAATCGCAATTTTCAAAGCATTTAATGCGAGTAAATTTGTTCGTGTTGTTATTTACTTTTTTAATTACTTTATTTCTCAGCTGTCTAAATCTGGATTTGACTGCTGAATAATGTACTTTCGGTTTCTTTTTTTTTTTGTTTTGATCCACAATTAATACCAAATCCTTGATAAAGTTATTTGTGGAATAGTTATGGCTCCACGGTAGAAATACCTAGGACTAGTTCTAAACTGGAAATTGATTATAAATGAACGAATTACAAGGCAACATTAGCCTCCTACTCCTGCAGCCGAATTTTTGGAAAAACTTGGGGCCCCTCTCCCTAGACCTATTCTGGCTTATGGCAGTCTAGTGTGGTGGCAGGCAGCCGAAAAACCCAGTAACCTAAAAGCCGTCAAGAAGGTACACAGACTAGCGTGCATCGGCACCACCAGTGCCATGGGAACAACACCAACGGCAGGTCTTAAGGCGATCCTCACCTTGCTACTGCTAGATATCTTCATGCAGTCACAGGCAGCCACTAGCGCCAAAAGAATAAGCCTGTTTGAAAACTGGAAAAGAAATACTGTAGGTCACTCAACGATCCTACAAAAATAGATTGGCAATGTACCTATCACGGACTACATTACGCCATATTTAGACTTCACGAGACCGTTCTCTTGCGCATACCCTAGCAGAGAAGAATGGAAAAATAACAACTTACCGAATGCGCAATCCATATCTGTGTACACAAACGGTTCCAAAATGGACACTGGCGTTGGTTCTGGCATTTTCTCTGAACCGCTTGGAATAGCACGATCAATCCGACTCCCAAACCATAGCAGCGTTTTCCAAGCGGAGGTCCTGGCAGTGACAACAGCAGACCGTAAGTCTGCGGTAAGGGCAATACCTCCTGAGGGTATCACCGTTTTTATTGACAGACAGGCTGCTATTAAAGCAATTACTGCCGTTGAGATAAAATCGAAGCTTGTGATGTGCTGCCGCGAAGAATTTAAGGCTCTTGGCACGCAACATAAAGTCGTTCCTGGACATGAAGGAATACCAGGCAACGAGAAAGCTGACGAGCTAGCAAGAGGTGGTTTTGCATCGACCACCGAATTGACAGACCCATCCGTGAAAATCCCGCCTTGTACACTTAAGCTTGATGCAGGGAAAAAAGCCACGAGAGAGGCAGACTATAGGTGGAACTCTATAGAAACCTGCGTTATCACAAGGAAATTATGGCCCACTTTTGACAAAGCTAGAGCCGAGAGACTTCTTCGGAAAGACCGGAAATCCATTTCCACCCTCGTGAGTATGATCACAGGGCACAACACTCTGTGGTATCATATGACAAAGCTGGGTCCGACAGAAGAGGAGCTCTGCAGAAGCTGTGGCGATGAGGAAGCGATTGAGGATACAATTCACTTCCTATGCCACTGCTCCGGCCTCCTACATTCTAGACACAGGTTTCTGGGAAGACAATTCTTTAATAACCTGAAGGAACTCTCCAGCACGCCAACAGAAGCCCTGATGAAATTCATCAAATCTACAAGATGGTTTGTATGCGAAGGACCACAAAACAGGTAAATTAGAATTTAAGTTGTATATATACATACATATGTACGTATATATAATAGACATAGGGTAAGGGAGGAAATATCTTTCCCCCAATGGATAACACACAAGAAATGGGTCAGCATTGACCTGAGTGCGGCGTGGAGGGTTTCTCCTCGCCAGCCCACATACCTAACCTAACCTAACATATGGCTCCACGGTATAATAGAAATGATGATTTGCATCCAGATTTGCATATGGACCTGATAACAGAGGTTATAAAAAGATTGCAGCATCTAAATATTCATATCACTCCTTAAATAGAAAATGACTTAAATGCACGATCTAAAATTTGAAGATTGAGATGAATTAAACCTCACATACTTAAAGTATGAAAATTATGAGAAAATGTATTTAAATTATTCTCAAAGGCGATTTAACAATATGAACTTAAAATCCTTTCCCGTTTTTTGGAGATTGGATTGGACATGATTTAGAAGGTGTTTATAGTGCGGTACGCACACAATCCCACACAACTCTAAGTGTTCTAACCCCACAGTATCTTTCAAGATTTTTACATTCATTAATGAAAAAGAAGGATTTGCGTTCCATTATGGCGAACGCTTCTTCGGTGAAATAAAGGATGCCAATGATCGAACATTTCCTTAATTGATTTTCGCGTTACTGTAGCTGTAGAATACATTCAATTGAGAGCTAAATACTCAGGTATGGTCACATTCGGGCCGATGACAAACGTGCTCAATTGGTAAGAATGTCTGCACGGAGCTATGTCCTTGTCGTTACTACCATTTTTCTGGCTAGGAATTGATATTGAGGGTAAATTAGTTTTTTTTAGTTGGCAGTTTTATAAAGTTTCTTTCTTTGCTTTAAGTTATTCTATATTGCTAGTTATGGTTAATAGAATAGCTTTAGAAATATTTGCTGATTTATTCGAAAACGTTCCTCATCGTTTCAATTGTCCTCGTCGGTGTATCTTTTTCGCAAGTGGTCTACTTCTCTAAATTTATTTGGAGGCGTTATGCTAAGTTCGGAATTTGTAAGTTTTATGAATGTCGCATGTCAGTAACACTGGAGTTGAGAATAAATCACTAGCGTTTTGAAATAGATATCTAGCGACTAGTTTCTTTATTTTCTCTTTATGGTCAAAAGGATTCAAGTGTGTTGAGCGATGGAATGAAGGTTGGATTTCATATATTCTTATTGCTTAAGGTCTGGCTCAGTGAGCGCCGTGCCTCAGTGATTAGCGTATTGGATTACTGAGTGATATGTTTGCCCAGAAACCATATTTATCACAATATTGACAATCCTTTCACTGAATATGGCTAGCAGCCTTTACAGGAACTTATGGCATTTTTCAACAAACCAAATCATAGTCGCATCGAATTGTATTTGTTTTCTATTTTGTTTTACTATAGAGTTGCAAATCGGTGTCGTGAAATAACGCCAAGCGAAATAAAGCCAAATCTCGAAATATGGCTTTATTTCACTTTACAAGAGTGAAATAAGGCCATATTTCAACATTTGGCCTTATTACACTTCGGTAAAGGGTTTTTTTTTTAGCGGGCGTAGCGAGCCCACCCACCCCAACTTAGTATTGAAGTGACTAGCGGGCAAAAGCCTTAAAGTCGGGGAGAGTGAGCTCGCTAAAAAAAAAAAAAAATCTATGGACATTTCCTCGACTCATACACCGGACGGCCTTTGGCCTCACATGCAGGTGCTCAGGGCGACGCTACGCGGCATATAGTTAGGTTTCTTTTCGTTTGACATTTTACATTCTCAAAAATTGTGGACTTATTACCCATTTTAGACTGAACAAATTGTGGACTTATGATCCGACGGGACAAAATGGAAAAGGCCATATTTGGTCTTATTTCACAAACTGGATTGGCCTTATTTCACTTTACCGAAGTGTAATAATTCCAAATGTTGAAATATGGCCTTATTTCACTCTTGTAAAGTGAAATAAAACCAAATTCCGAGATTTGGCCTTATTTCGCTTGGCGTTATTTCACGGCACCTTGCAAATCTTAATTGTATGTACTGAGGCTCAGTGATTAATGCGTGGGTCTACTGATTGGAAGGTTCAAGACCCAAATCCCAGAAAATACCATCAACTTTTTCGCACGGTCCCACCTCTCGCGAAAGTATAACAAATGTCCAATACATAATGACAATGCACCTTTCGAACATAACTGTTGGTCTTTTCCATTCGTCCAAAAAATGTACTAAGGGAGCAATTGAGTTGCAAAATTCTTACACCAACAACTAAGACGACTTTTTTTATAAAACTCTCATCATTCCAGTGCTTCATTAAAGTCGAATGAAAGTATCCTTAATTGTTTGAAAGGAAAGTTCCTCGAATGATTTTTGGTCAAGAAGTTTGTATAGGTGGGGAGAAAGCCCATTTGGCGGGCTTTGGAGGAGAACATTCAATGACGCAATATACGAGCTAAATATAGTATAGTGGCATCAACCTAGTCGACAAAAATTTCGCATCAGTCACTTAAGATGGCTAGGACATGTAGAGCGAATGGACACCAATGCTTCAACACACATTGTCTTCGAATCGAAGCCGGAAGGAAAACGTAGTAAAGACGATCTGGCCTAAGATGGTACGCACGAATAGAAGGGGATCTCAGCCAACTTGGAGTGCGCAATTGTATGCAGTACACTAAGGATCGGGTTAATTGGAGAGGCTTGTTGGTTGAGGCCCATGTTCACCCCGAACAGTGGCGCTACCTTAGAAAGTAAGTAAGATTCAATGAGGGCTTATAATTACATCAATACGATGAAAAAGATTCGAATTTAGTGGTATCAGTTCTTTCAGCCTGAAAAACTTTGAAATTACATAAGAGAAACGATGTGTGGCTGGAAAGGAACATCAAATAACCTGGCATGTGTAACTGGAGGCAGCTGGCTGTAGAAAAATGATGATTGAGTCCTCGGTTGAGCTCAGACTGTAGAGGTACATTTATCCAATTTTACCGAATTGTTAAAACGGAATATTTATAGGTACAGCAAGGTGTTCGTTTGCTCGCGTGTGTGTCACACGTCTTCAGCCGTGCCAACTAGAGGGCACGAAGATAAAATTGGTGGTGAATCACTTAAAAAAGGACGTAAAACACGTACATAGTATATCATGCGTAAGATGTAATAAATATTTTAACAAAAATGTGCAAAAAGCATCACTTTATCTCCCCTACTATATCTCCGAAATTTTCTCAAGCTCGAAATTCTATCATGATCGGGTAAGGACCTCTTCATTTAATCTTAGAAAATCCATTAGCACTAGTGCAGTCTCCGTCTTTTCTCAGTCTTTTTGCTAAAATCCGAGGATGAAAAATGCAAAACATATTCCCTAAAAAACATGTCAAGGATTATCTGGATTACTGCATAGGGTTTCTTTTTTCCTCACATATTCATGTTTATTTGACAAACTCTACGATTCTAATCTATTTGTGAATCAAAAGTGATTTTCCGTGCATATGTACTTACCTACACATATACAAATGTCCTGTACAATTCTAATCAAAATAGTCCTTGCATGTAACAACAGATTTGCGTCCCCATATACATATTACATCCCAGCAAAAAAGTTTTCCATCCAGGATTTTTTTTTTATTGTTTATTTGTTGATTGTCCGATTGTTAGCACAATATCAACTCGATGAAATTGTTATATTCATTGAAAAACTTCACATCCTCGTAAGTCCTACTACATATGCTATTTTTTTTTATCGACATGTCGTTGATAATTTTGATATTTTTCCGATTTTGCTTCCATTCGATGTTTGCCATTGTGCTGTCCAAGAAAATTGGTCATTCCTTTCGTTGATGATTCTGTGTATTTCTAGTGTTTACCACATATCCTTATAGGAGGATACAGCGAAGGACACAACATTGTAGATTCTATTTCAATTGTATGTCCAAATGGATCATTAATCCATTTTTATGAAATGTTGAAATATTGTCGTCTCGGACAATTGACAACATGGCAAATAAGTTTACTAACTGTCGACAGAGTATACAAACTTGAAATGAGCATGATGTCATAGTTTGAGGGGGAATGTTATTGTTCCTTAAATATAGGGCATAAATGGTCATGCATTCATGTCAGAAATGTCCTCTTGTGGATGGTCTGAAACTACGTTGTGGGGCGCACGATTGGATGCTGTTGAGATTATGATGACTGTAGATGACCTTTTTTTTGTAAAATTTGGGTGCAAATATTCCAAGTAGTCAGCACTGTGAACGAATTTTAAGAGCTTGAAAAGGATATGAGCAAACATGTATTATGCATTATAAGAAACTTTTTGGCTCAATGGTAGAAACGCAGATTTAAGAAGGATTTCGAACAGCAATTTGTAAGCAAAGGGAATCAAAGTTTAATTTTGGAATATTTTCGAACATATGTACATATGTAAATAAATTTTAGAAAAGCCCGGCAGTGGGAAAGTGTAAAAAGTTTCCTTTGAAATTGATTAAGAACGTATTGGTCTCTCTAATTTTACAACGCATCATTAACTTTATTAAAACCAAATCTAACCAGCGACATCTCTCAGAGAATAAATGGAATGCTACTTAACTGGTTTAGATATTTGATACGATGCGCGGCATTCAATATGATAAATGTAAAGCATTTGCTGCAACTGAGCTTGAAGTGCAATACAGGGCGCGGGAGCAAGAAAATGGATAAATACGAAAATGTTCATAAGTTATGCAAAAAAAGCGTCTATTAGAATCTAATCTGGTAAATATATACACGCTTGCAGAATACGAGTATATGCATGATCGTGATCGGAAGCATGAGTATGCCTGAATTAAATGGTCGTTGTTAATGTTGGCCATCACTTAGACAAGGGTATACTTTAAAACGTTCAAATACGTCCCACACATAGTAGTCCAACGGATTAAGGTCTGGTGAGTTAGGTGATCATATCTTTGGTGTTATGTGGTCATGCAGATTGATCCTTATCCATTCTTTAGTCGAATCTATAACAAAGAGTCCTGCTGGTACACATATGGTTTTTCTCAAATAGGGGGAGGACCTCACAGTTTATTTAGGGCTTAACAACTGCTTCTAGTACCTCGTTGTTTGTTTCAGCATTCACTTGAACATCTTGTGGGGAAGAGGTAGGGAGGACCCTGTCTTTATTGCTCATTATTCCAAGGACCATCACACTGGCAGGAAACATGGTGTACAACTAACAATAGATATCTAAATGCTTTGCACACAGCTTTCTGTAATTCCTTAACGTCCTAGTTGACATTTTTTTCATCGAAGGAATTAAAAAAATTAAAGAAGGTCTTGATCTTTCGAATCCTTTAACTTATTAAGCAGCTATTTCCTTGGAGCACAAGCTGCTTATTGAATTCCTCCAATGTAAACTGGGCACTTTTCATGGTTTTCATAAACCACACCAAGGAGAGAGGTGTTATAGGGTTCTAGTAGCTTATCTAAGTACTGCGACGTGTAGAAGATCTTTTGTGCTGTCCTGTATAAAGATAATTAAGCGTAAAAAGTATCCTAGCTTAGATCTAGTTCTCGTAAGAAACTAAGGATTTTTTGGGCTGAGGAGGAGATTATATCAGAAGGGCAGGTGAAACCCTTAATAAAGTGTTTTAGTCGGCGGTTTATTCGCACATAATGTGCTCGTTAGTTTCGGTGTCCTCAAGACACAATCTGCAAGTATCATCTTGGCTAATGCCCATTTTTTGATGTAGTATTTAAGGGAAGAGAGACCAATGAAGAAGTCTGTCAAAAACTTTACATTAGGTTTGTTCAATAGAAGTATTTCCTTAGATCTCTTGCTAGAGAAATCTATAAGTTTTTATGCGTGTCTCATTCCTGGTTGAGAGTCCCAGTGTAGGAGCTTTTCATGTTGTTCCCAACGATCTAGCTCTACCTTTATATGGCTGGTAGGAACGCCTCAGAAGGATTTGGGGCCTATGAGTTTGGTTTGAGAGCCAGTTCTGGCGAGTTCATCAGCAATCTCATTGCCGCAGCTGATAAGCAATATCTCAGGAGGTATAAGGCGCAGCCTACGGGCAGCTACATTTTATTGCGATACCCCTGTAATCAGGGACTGGGGGGTATTGCTGAATTAGTCAGATACTTGAAGATTTCTTTCAATTGATCACATTAGCATACCAGTGGCCTGGTGAATACGATGTTGTGCTTGGGGAACAAGGTCTGAGCTCTTGTTACTGTCTCACTGAATTTTACGATTGGAAACAGGTGAAACATCACCGTCAGAAGCGTCGGACTCGGCGATAAATTTGTGAAGGAATGATTGGGCGACTTTTAAAAAGCGCAATATTTTGAGGTCACTGCGATTTTGTTCAACATGTATCTATATGACATTGTGCTCTGGAAAAATGTAAATGTTTGCTATCAGCACGGTAGACTTTACGATGCATGTTTGCATCCTGTACAACATGCCTCCGCATCCTGTAGAGCAAAAAAAGTTGTTGCTTGGGCATATAGGAGAAATATATGTAGAAAATAAGTAACTCTTATTTTTAAACAAATTTATTAAATTTTTAGTTCTCAACTTAAACGTTAACTTTTAATTAGTCGAAATTTGATTTGAAAACCCATGATGACAAAACTTTTCTCCACTCCACCATGACAGTATAAGTGATACCTTTTCAACGAGGATTTGCCTCATCTTAGTTATGGAGGGTCAGTCAGTATTAACTGAAGTTTTTTTTCGCACACATTTCACTTGACTCAAATAGCACTTTGCTTCAAGTAACTTCGTCTACTGATTGACATCCTTTTGGGTTATATACATATATTCGTCCTGCAGTCCACTGCAAACTAAAGTGTCCTTTACATCTGCTACTATTCTCTACCAATGAATACAGCTGCCACATGAAATTGTATTATCATCGATGAAATTAAAATAAAAATTTGCTCATAAATGGACTTTTTGCAGTTTTGAAATGAACTCTGAAAGATTAACTCGCTTTTTATATACCGTTGTTTTGTGCAGAGTGCGAGTGCGTTTAACTTAATCCGCATTCCGAAACATGTTTAGATAATAGAATTGGATGTCAGTGCAAGTGATAATTGGAATCGAATTATCTATGCAAGTGTGCATATTACTGTTTTTTATTACCTGGATAAAATTATTTTTGAAAATGAACTGCCATTAAAATGCAATTTAACCTAACAACCTATTTAATTCATCTGACGTGTTTGTATTTTGATCTGAATAATTACAAATATTTTGTGGATCTGAAAATTATTTAAAATATTCAGCTAACTGTCGAAGGATAATGAACCGCTGGTATGAATTTTGACTGTAGGAAAAGTTGTGTTTCAAAGGCTATTTGTGAGGATAGATGAATAAAAGGATTTGAGACTAACTATGCCACCACTCCGCAGATAAACTGTAACATTTTCGATCTTTAGTTGCCTCCAGATACTGAAGAGCAACCTTAAGTAAGTACATAGAGATATGAACATTAAAATAGAGACACTTATTAAAAAAAATCAAAATTCAAATTTTATGAGTTCTGATTTTAAAAGAAAGATTAATATTTTGTTGCTTGCCCTTGCTCTTAATTACTGCTTGTCACCTGTTTGGCATTGAGTCAGCTAAGCGACGGTATTTGTCGACTGAGATTTGGGACCACTCATACTGAACAATCCTCCACAATTCGGCTTTGTTCTCCTTCGTATAATGCTTCCCAACCGCCTTCTTTAAATCTCCCAATAAATGCTCTATTGGATTTAAATGAGGTGATTGTGATGGCCACTCCATTACATTGATCTGTTGGTCCCTGAAGTAGGTTTTCGCAAATTTTGAAGAATGCTTCGGGTCGTTATCCTGTTGTGCAACCCATCTGAGAGGCATATTCTCTTCGGCATAAGCCAGCATCGTGTTCTTTATGATATTAACGTACATTTCCTTATCCATTTTGCCTTCTATCAGATGAATTGGCCCTACGCCATACCAAGAAAAACAACCCACAATAGAACACTTCCGCCCCCATGCTTAACCGTCTTCTGGGTGTATTGTGGGCTGACTGGCCTTCGAACAGTTTGTCTGCCATCACTTCCGAATAAGTTGATCTTCGTTTCGTAAGTCCACAAAAGATTCCTCCATTTTTTTTTATTCATTCTTGTCCAGTCCAATCAAGATAATCCTTAGCGAATTTTACGCAAAGATGCAATGTTTTGGTTCCCTAGAAAGGCACCCTTCTTGCGATCCTTTCGTGCAAATTACCTTCGTACATACGTAAGAGCCGTGGTGAAAAAGGTTTGCATAAAAATCATTCAAAGCCTCCAAGAAAGTGTAATTTATGGGGGTAAAATTTTATATCTCAAGATTAGATATTGTAACAAATTGTTATATCTGTTTTAAAGCCTAATAGTGCGTTGATAAGTGGGCGGCGCGGCGTGGCTCAGTGCACTGGCCCACTGAGGGGGAAGTTCGAATCCCAGAAAACACCGAAAAGATTTTTTAAGGTTCAACCTCTCGCGAATGTCTGATAAATGCCCGAGAGTAATAATAGTCAAGAGAAAGCTTCCCAATTTGCCTTTCGGATATGGCTCTAAGCTGTGTGGAAATTATAATACGCACAACATGAATGGTCGCGAGAAGCTATGCCCTGGACCGATGCCGTGACATAAGGCCAAATCTGAAAGGAGGGTGAGTTTGCTACGCTTGCTAAAAAAAGCTGTGGATATTTCCTCGACTTATACACCGGACGGCCTTCGCCCTTGCATGCAGGTGCTCAGGGCGGCGCTACGCGGCATTTATGTAGTTATGTCTTTTTTCATTTGACATTTTACATTCTGAAAAATTGCAGACTTATGTCCCATTTTAGACTTAACAAATTGTGGCTTATATTTCGATGGGATGGGACATAAAAGTACAATTAAATTATGGCCTTAGGTTAGGTTAGGTTGAAGTGGCTGCCAGTTAGAAGTGGCCAGCACACTTAAACCAATGGTAGGTCCATTGTGATACCTCGTGAATCTTGGGAGATAGTTTCTCTCTATTTACTCATTAAACAATTTTGATCTTCTTATAAAGCCTAAGAGGATCTTAATGTCAATATTCATCAAGTCGCCTGTATCGTTGTAATAGGGAACTCCTAAGTGAAGCTTCCTTCTACCGAAGAGAGCTGGGCAGAAACAAAGAAGGTGAGGAATAGTTTGCTCCTCTTCTTCATCAATGCAGCTCAGAGAAAACGCCTGCACCAACTCCGTCTTTTGTTTTTGACCCGTCAGTGTAGAAGTGAATTGATTCATCTTCAAAAAATGTATCATCCTCCCAGAGTGGTCTGGAAGGCATAGTGACTATCAAGTTCTCCTCAAAATTTAGACGTGGGATGGTATAGTCCGTGTTTTCGGAAAAGATTTTGAATTTATTCAGAATGGAAGCAAGGCCGAATTCTTTTCTTGACCACTGTTTCAAGGCGAACAGCTGCAATCGCTGCCATTTGCCTAAAAATATCGAGGTGTATCAGTTGGAACATAACGCCCAGTGCCGCTGAGGGAGTTGTACGAAGTGCTCCGCTTATGTACAACCATGCTGTATGTTGGACCTTGCTTAGGTAATCGCGATTTATAGCTTTTTCTAACGCTGTCCACCAGACCATGTAAGTGAGTATCGGTCTAATGACCGAGATGTTGACCAGTATGTAATTCGATTTTGTAACCCCCATTTATTTTCAATGGCTTTCTTGCAAGAGAAAAGTGTTACTGTAGCTTTCTTTACACTTTCTTGAATATTTCCAACTCTCCTTCCAACTTAGCTTCCTATCCAGGATAAGACCGATATATTTTGCTTTGTCAGAGAAAGTTAAGCTGGTACCATTAAGAGAGGCAGAGTCTACTAGCGGGATTTCAGTTTTGTTCTAGTACTTGTTTAAAGCGTTTTGTAGAAGTACCTTTTGTAGAAGTATTTAGGTGTTTTCCCGACACGGCCAAAGCAAGATCATCTGCATAAGCGATCGCCGTGCATCCCTCGCCTTCCATGACTATCAATAGTTCATTGACCACCAAATTCCACAGAAGCGGGGATAGAACACCTCCTTGCGGAGTACCTCTACTAACAGATCTTCTAGTAGACGTCCCATCCAGCTTGGAGTTGATAATCCGACCATTGAGCAGTAAATTAATCAATTCGCAAAGTGAGCTGTCAACTTTCAGGTCTGATAGTGCATCTGGCTTGTGGCCTTGTGTACATCATAAATAGATCAGTAAAACCGGTTGTGTTATTGAAAAAATAAAAAACCACATTTGGTGTTATGTCTCAAAAAATGTTGGCCTTATGTCGCTTTTTGAAAGCGTCACTTGGCCTTATGTCGCGGCACCGCCTGGACCCCATACAGTCTGTTGCGCCAAGTATTTGTATTTATTAACTCAGCGGTTAACAATCACTGTGTTTCTGCAATTTGCTAAAAGATTGGTGAAATAAAATAATATTTGCAGAGTAGAAAGCGCAGGCTACATAGATTCATGAAAAAGTCGATATATATTCGAGCATGATTGTCAGTCCTTCTATACAATCAATACTTCCACTGTACGCCTGATGAATGCGTATCCAAATAATCAAATCCAACGAGAAAATGTATCTTCTTTGGTTGACAGAAAACTTTTGAAAACGCAGCACATTCAGCTTCAAAATTTCACATCAGTGCAGCTTCTACTGCTATTCAAACCGGAAGTTATTCCGTGGGTACAGTATTATTCTCTCTCTTAGGGTTCGGACCCAAAATATTATTTGAATCTATTCTGAGCGGGAGCAGCATCCAGGTATGAGCCTCAGATAAATAAAAGATCCGATACTCACGCCAAATCTCCTAACATCGAACCATCGAAAGCGTGTAGTTCATCTATGCCTACACCTACAGGTACTACCAGGGCAGATGTTAGAAGAAATCTGTTGAAATGTCCAGAAATATGATATTTGGATGATATATCAGGTGAAGTGCAAGAGTCCACTTGGCAACCGAAGGACCAATTCTATAACAAAACTATTTTTTTTTACAGAGCAAGCACAGATCTAAGGACGTTTTAGAGGATTATAAAGTGGTACAATTCGTTCCTAGCTGGTGTAAGATCGGGGCATTTCACATGTGAAACCGAGCTTTGTGATTTGATGATTTTCGTAACTGATACGGATTAGGTACACATTTATAAATCCATTTGACAATCTCGTCCCAGCTCATTTCATCACTCATGTATGTAGATGAGTCTAAACTTTTATCTAAACTCGAGTCCAAAGTTGGGTTATATTCGTGCAATTTAATTTAAAAAGGCCCCTGAGAGTTTCAAGTGCGGTCCTGAACAAATACAAGAATAGTTTCTATCTGCCATTTCTATTTTTTTTTACATTTAAATTGTCAATGCTAGCAGTTAGCAAACAAAACTCAACGCCAAACTTCCACCAGAGTTAATTTAATTTTTTTCTTTTTTTTAGCAAAAACATTCGCATCACAGGACACTAACAGACGGCAAATAATAGCGTATGCATACGAATTTATAAAATAAGATAAAAAAAAACGCAGCAAAACAAAGCAAAAGGACATTCTAGTGTGAGATTGTTTGTGCAGACATTCGCTTTTTACTCCAAATAACAGACAACAGATGGTGCAATGTGTGTGCGGTCAGGATATTTTCATTTATGCATGGTGGTTTGAATTTTAGAGAATATTCAGTGAAAGGAACTCACTTCGGCCAGAATGTTTCCATTTTCTATTACCCAATTTACAAGGACTAGCCTATAGGAGTGGAATAGTTAATTTAACTTCGCTATATATAAGCCGAGGTAGTATTTTTCAATTTTACACCAAATTAAGTGGTTTCTGCCAGAATTCAGATAGAAAAATAACGAAATAAATAACCTAGGCTCTCGGACAATGGTGAATGTGCAAGGTATACTCGTACAATACTCCACTTACAATAGGTCCATGCAATATGTACACGTATTCGTATCCTTTTGTTATTACAACAAAAAATATTCGTAACAGAAACTCCAAATGGAGTACAAGTGCGTCTACAATTTTTATTGGAACCACAAATTGAATTGAATTCATAAATATTCAGCTGAGCCTACCAGCTTTGAAAATGGAACTAAATTGTGAGCTTAGTTCATTTGGGAGTTGAACATTAGTTGAACATGTCCTTAACTGAGAAATGAAGACTTTTATAGTTAACGTCTGTAACCGGTGTAAGGGTAAAACAAGCGTCATGATGCTGGAACATCTTCAAAGATAAGGATGCTTTGGTAGTGGTATGCGCATCCGTTCCAAGGTGCAGAAATGAGGTTGCCCAGCTGATGGTTGCTTACTAGAAGCTCTTAAAGAATGTATTGATTGCAAATGGATATTGGCCTGGCTTGATTATCGATAATTATTACCCTTTACACCTACAGCGACTAACGAGCGAAATTATATGGGATGAAAAGCAACACAGGAAAACCATGCCACACAGATATTTTCAGGCAAAAAGTCCAAGAATTGGGAAGGGGATGAACACATTCAAGGAAGAACTATCCATGGTTACATTCGTACACAATATGTAGGGAGAATCAATCAACGATAGATTGTAGATTGGTTATAGGGGTATAGGTGCACTGCGACTTTTATAGATCTATTGACTTTGAGCTCTAGTCGATAAGATCCTCGATTTAGAGCACCTCCCTTAGTCCGATTTTCTTGATGAATCGGAGTATCTGGAGTGGATCTATCTGTGTTCGTTTCCTTTCCTCTCTTGCCTTGCTAGTGTTCTTGCAGAGTGGATGGTCGTGCCTCCGCTTTCCTTTCTTTGACTTTCTTTCTCGCTTCCTCGAGTTTGAGGCCTTGAGATAGAAAACGAAGATACCATTTTGCACCTTCTCCACTGAGGCCCCTCCTCAGTCGGTCGTCAAGTCCTCCCTGTTGACCGAGGGTCGCTAAGCTGGGAGGTTCGTGAGTTTTTTCCTCAACTTCAGGTGCTCCTCTTGGGAGGTTTGTTCATTCCTGTTAGGGTGTTCTGTTTTCCATACAGCAGGTCTTTTCTTTGTGCCCTTTTCCGTCTTTAGATGAATATTTGCTTGTCGTGTAGGTATTCTCCTTCGGCTTTCGTCTAGTCTATTATGTCCTCCTCCTCTCCTCTGATTCACAGTCAGTCTTGGAGGAAACTCCTTCGACTGGTTTCTGGCTTTCCGTTCTTTCCGTGGTTTACGATATCTTGGTCCAGTTGACGTTCCCATGAGTGCCTTGGAAAATATCCTATCCCCCACATCAGAGCCCTGCATGACGTGGTAAGGCCATCGTTACTTTCTGATTTGGCCTGGGTTCAGAGAGGCTACGTTCGGATATAGTTAGTAGACTGCCTGACTGCAAACCATCCAACGAGTCACGATGTCGCATGACACCCCAGATATGAGCGTTGACTACCGATTGGTTTCCGGACTCTTCTACGGATATTTCCTAGAATCATTGCCCTTGCTCAGCCCCTACACCGCGACAAGGTTGGTAGTCGAGTATCGAAAGTCCATTAAACTATAAGTCACTTATTTTCTCCAATTTTTTGGGATTTTCGCCTTAACGTATCGCTGTAGTATTGTATCTGTGTCAACTGTGTCAACTTATCCACCAGATGCATGTAAAGTTAGGAGATCGGTATATTAGTGGAATGAACAGATTTTCCTGGGTGATCCTCCTTCACTATGTGAGCGCCTTGGCTTAGTGCGTTGGAGTACTGAAAGGGAGGCTTGAGAGTCGAGGCTCGAGTTCCAGAAAACATCAAAAGTCTTTTTACTGTCCCAACGGCTATGAGAAAGCTTCTAAGAAAAAGTCTTTCTGGTATGGTTCTAAATTGCAGATACTTGAAGCAGGTGGGCGTTACAGAGACATGTTCGAAGCAGTCATACATACATCAAACGTCTCCATAGCGGTTAGTCTCTCATTCTTGAGGAATGTTGAATTTCTCCGGGCTTACAAGATTACTACATATTTAAGTCTGTAATGAATAAAACATTTATGCACATCTTTTCAGACTTTTACTTTCAGCAACCGGTGCATCGTTTGACTACATATACCTCCAGCATGGTAGCAAAGTTAATTTTCCAAGCTTGCAACACAAGGATTAATGAACACATCCAACACTGAATCCATAGATGAGTTCATTGCATTCCATTATATCTTGCAAGGTTGGTGTTTTCATTTTCGCTCGTTGGGAAGTTTCTTTTTCTTGCGATAACTTTGTTGGAGCACGTCCCAGATTGGGTTGTTAAAAATTTCTATCGTACTTATTATCACGCCATAAACTGACGATGTAGAACGTACTTATTCTCTTCATCCCATTCTCAGAGGAAATTACAACTTTAATTGAACGGGATACCTCTTAAGTTCAGGGATTCTCTATGGTGGTACGACACTGAAATGTCCTGTAACCCGAACCACCAAAGTGTGGGGAAAACTATGTTTCAAGTTTCAGATGAAACTGTGTTCGATTATTGAACATCTTTCGTGTCAGTTGATTGGATGCAGTTGGTGTCATGAATAAGTCGATTGTAAATGCACAAAATATTAAGATGGAATTAACTGAACATATCTACATATCGCGTTTCTTATGGCGTATCTTAGAATTTCCAAGGAATATCATATCAATACTCTCCAGCTCTTTATCGGCTTCAAGGACGTCCGTAGTGGCGCAGTTAAACACAAGCTGTACACAGTCATGTCGAGTTTAGGTATTCCTGGAACCGTTGGTGGACAGAAATGGTTCAATGCTGCCAGTGAGGCCTTAAAAAATATTGAAACAGAAGCAACAAAGATGGGTTTCGCTTTGAATGAAGACAAAACGAGGTTTAGGCTATCAACAAGAAAGGACATAAAATATTGGCAAATCGGACAAAGGGACTACGTCTAGTGCTTGAACCAGGGTACATCAACCATGCTATATAGATACAGATAGTACAGGGCTAAATTGAGCATCATCGGTTGAATCACTTGTGAATGAATAAATCTCATAACAAAGAGTCAAGGTTTGATAAGATTCGCGAGGATTACTGAAGAGCTGCCTACCTCGTACTATTTCAGTAAACCCGTCCAGTTACTGGAATACGCAGACGACATGGACATCATCGATTGCTTCCAGCGAGAGACTTTCATGACAATTGAAGAGCAGACGACACGAGTTGAAGTAAACGAGGAAAAAGTTAAGTACATCTTGTCAACAAACAATTAGCATCTGTCCATCGTTTAGGACAGAACGTCACTGTTGACAACAGTAAGTTCGAATTGGTTAAGGATTTTACCTACCTCGGAGTGAACGGACAACTTAATGGAGATTTCACGAAGACTAACCCAGGGAAACCTCTGCTACTTCGATTTGGCGAAACAACTAAGTTCAAAACTTCTACCTCGGAAGACCAAATGCATGCTGTAGAAAACTTTCCAGTGCATGCACCAGTTTTGCTCTATGGTGCTGAGTGCTGGATGATAAGCCGGAGAAGAGTAGATTTTGAATACTTTCGGGAGAAAAATTCATCGAATATTCGGAGGAGAGCGAATGGAGAACAAGACACAATCGCGAACTCATTGAGCTGTATCCAGATGCGGATGTAGTCCGAAAAGCCAAAACACTATCTTGGCCACATTGAGCGAATGGACAATAATGCTCCAGATAAGAGGAATACCAGCCCCCAGGTTCGAGACGACAAGGAAGATCGAACTTCTGTTTTAAGGATCAATCTATTGCGGACGCCAAACCAAAAAAAACTGGAAGTAGTGTGTGAGGATGGAAGGGTGCCGTGTTCAGAGAAGAAGCTGACCCAGTACAAAGCATGAATTTTCCAATCAGTTTATAGTTCACAGTTTGGAATGCCGCTCCACTATATTTTTAGACAACACACACTTTTTAAAAGGCTTTCATAATCCCAGAAGCATAGAAGTTGTGTCATAAGAAAGATTCTTCAAGGGAGGTGTGGTTTAGTATGTATTGACGGGGTATTGGCTAGAAGGTTCAGTTATGAACTAGGCCGCGATATCCAACTGGTGGAAAAGTGTGAATCTAGGACATAAGGAGACTAGAACATGGAGCGTATGGATGCCAACAGATCGTTCAAAGAAATAGTACAGTCTACCGCAGTTAGGAGGTAGCTTGCTAAAGACCGAATCAGCTGAAGTATGTACTAATAGGTTAAGATTTATGTCAAAATTCTGCAAAATCAGTTGAGGCAGTAAGGCTTTGTGGTCTTTCGTGAAAATTATAAAAGGCTCTGGTGTATTGACTATCAGTTCACTTATCACAATATTTAAGAGTCCGAAGACAAAATTAATCTGTTTGGTGCAATTTTCCAACTTGCCAGATGGCTTTCCTCAGATCTAGATTCCACTTCTTTATGAGAGGTGTACTGCTTCCTTGGCAAAATCCTAAATTGTATTCAGACAACTTTCAAAAAAGACGATAAAGCATTTTCCTTTAGCTACTGATCTAAAACTTTAAGGCCAATGATACCAAAGGTCGTGGAGAGAATTTTCAATTACTTATGCCTTTGACGTGTCCTCAATGATCTCCTTAAAAGATTTGCATAAAGGAGTTATGGTATGCGCTAACAAAAAGAAAACCAGTGTATGCTGAATGCGGAGCAGTTGTTAATGAAGTTGGTAGCTAATTTGTAAATGTATCGCTAGGCTTTCAATATAATGGATGAGTACATGTTGCACCAGATGAATGTACCTCTGCCCGCTCTCGATTAGTATTCAATCATTTATTAATGACCTTTTCTGCTTTACTCACAATCCAAGCCATTGCTTGTGGACAGTGGGTGATTAATCCTTATCAATCCATGGCAAAGATTAGAGGATCTTTGTTTTGATTGACAGTGGATGTCACACAAGCCTTTTTCCTATACTGATGCAGTCAAAACGGAAGTGTAACAAAAAACAAGTTGTTATGTACTCATGATGGCGTCTCTAAGGAGAAAATTACATCAAATTACCTCTGCAAGCATGTGGCCTCAGATGTTCCAAAAGGTCGCTCTTAAAGCCTTAAATTATTATTATTATTATTCCACATACGTGTCGTTCGGCTTATGAACGAATCCCTGTATTTGACAGTACGTCCGAAGTTGGGCTTGAGGGTGAACTGATGTGCATTCGAAGCGTAACGCGTAACGAAATTTTGAAGGGGAGGAATGCAAGCGGCTATTTCGCTGGAGCATTTTTTATAAAAGAAGCGATAAAATAGGGAAAGACACGAGACATTTCTGTGATGTTCTAGTGAGTCTATGGAGCTCACAATGTCTCTATCACATATAAGTTTTAACGCGCGGTTCTGGACCCTATCTAGGATGTGCAAAACGGTCTTGGGTGCACCAGACCAGATATGGGCGTTGTATTCCAGCTTTAGGCGGATGAATGCCTTATAAATTGAGGCCAGATCAGGCGGGGTGAAAAATTTCTTGCATCGCTTAAGGAATCCTAGACATTTTGCAGCATGTCTGGCGACCTCGAATATGTGATCGTTCCACCGAAGATGGCTGTTAATACACACACCGAGAATGGCAAGTTTTTCGGTTTCTGCGATGCAAGTACCATTCATGGATAAAAGTTGAGGGTCAAGGTGTCGCTTGAGAGACAGAAGACAGCACTGCGTTTTGGATGCATTAGATTCTACTCTGTTAGTTGAGCCCCATTTGATTATGCTATCAAGGTCGGAATTTAATGAGTTTAACATACGTTGCCGTTCCTCTTCTACGGCCGAAGAGCAGGGACGTGACTGTACTGTCATCAGCAAAGGAATGGATTGGATTAGAGGTTGCAGACAAGAGATCATTTATGAAAATGAGAAAAAAGAGTCAGAGACAAAACTGAGCCCTGGGGGACACCAGCATTTATATGGTGAATATCAGACTTGAAGCCGTCCAAGACAACTTGTATTGAACTCCCCGAAAGGTAATTTCTAATCCATTGAAGAAATCACTCATCGATGCCATATGCCTGAGCCTGATGCCAAACTCTGTCAAATGCCTTTGAAATATCAAGCGCAACTATCTTTGTTTCACCGAAGTGATGGAGAGATTGGGATATGCCATCAAATCACCACTGGACCTGTTGCTACGAAAACCATACTGCCGGTCATTGAGGAGTTTTGGTGAATCAAGATATTTCATAAGCTGACAATTTACGCCTTTTAACATAATGACAGTGGATTGCTTCCATTCCTTAGTTATCGTCGTGTAAATATTTTCTAACTTTCGTTAGAACTTAAAAAACAAAGCAATAATGCCGTAGTAATGATTTTTGTTTTAAACGAATTAATTGTGTAGTCTTCTATCTACCAAACGACGTCTATTTGAAGTTTTAATGACGTTTCATATTACATTTTCAGGACTGAATCTATTACAATTGCCTTTCGAATGTTTCCAATTCCGTTCCGTGAGCAATCGTATGCCGCGATCCGACTTTTCTTATTCGAATGACGTATAACGTAATTTATTTTCGTACGAATAATCATCCGTTCACGGAAGAGCAGATTTGGTCGCTGACATCTCTCCAAAGCATATACATATGTATTTTCCCATGCGATCTTCAGTGTGGCCCAAAGTTTATTATTATTTCTGGTTTTAAAACTAATTTTTTTGGCATCCGCCCACAGGTTCTCCATTGGGTGAGATCAGACTAATAACTGAAATATTTTTGGCTCGAAACCATTCGTAAGCCTTTTGGTGTGTTTCGGGACGTTGTCTTCTTGAAAGACCCATCTGCTTGGCATTTTTTTCCGAAAGGCAGCATAGTTTGTTTGGGCTACACCATGGTATGAAAAGCAACCCCATACTATAATGCTAGAGCTCCATGTTTTAATTACTATCTTGCCCGTATATCTAGGCACGTATTCAGCCTATGTGTGTAGGATGATTTTCCTCTCATCTGTCCATAAAATGTTCCGCCATCAACATGGTTCTTGGAAAACTGAATTCTTTTTGAAATATGTAAGTTTTTTGGTAAAGGCGGAACTTTTCTTGGGCTCTCCGTGGCGAGCATACTCGGTAAGACTGCCAAGCCTTTTAATTGACGAATTTAAGTTGTCAAATTGAATTGTGCCAAATTTCTCATAAAAAAAAGAATTATGAACTTTTCTTCAAAAATCCTATCCAATGCGAATGCATCTTTTCTGCATTTTTTTTTGACCTTTTCATGGATTTGCTTTTTTCCTGCACAGGCTGTAGGTACAAATAATTCCACACAGATACACAATACCATTGTACTCGCATTTAATGCTGCCTGTGCTGTTGGTGAAGGTAACTCGAATTGCTAATTTATACCTTTGTTTGGTGTTTTTTTTTTTTTTGTTTTTTTGGGAGGAAGTAATTGGAGGTAAGCAAAGCCAAAATTGTCGAGTACCTACAGTTGAATGGAAAAAGTACACCAAATCGGTTAAAACATAAATTATCTGCATCCAGGGGAGGCAGTCGTACAGCAGTCGTCGTTGCGACAAGCAGACAACTACAGGCAACAGGACATTCCAATGTAGAATAATCGTTTGGTGAAGTGCAAATTATCATAGCAGTATCTACGATTGTATAGATCTGAAGCGAATAGCACCCATTCTAATGAGAAACTCAGATACTTGTATCTACGAGGTTATCCCGTCTATCGACATCCTTTAGCGGCATGCTACTTAAACTCTCTGTATACTTTGCCACCGTTCCAAAGATAATTATGTTGTTCTTTGCTGTTCATTCGTGTTTTTGTGAATTTCTCCAATCTTTATCGTTTTGTGTTATGAATGGCTTTGTTTACGTTCCACATAAATTCTCGTACAACGAACTTCACTGTCTGGAGAAACAATTATTCAGAAAAGGTTTTTCTTTTTTTCTTAACTTTCTTATTTTTCCTGGGGACCGACTGTATTCCAAGTCCTTGGAGAGAAAGGTGTGAATCTCGTTTGTTCCGGTAGATAAGATATGAGTGTAATAAAAAAAAAAACTTTGAAAATTAGAACACATCTGAGATACTGCCATGAACAAAGGCGAGGAAATCTTGAAGAATTGTTTGCTCGTACTTTCTCACGTCTATTCTGGTGATGTATTAATTTGGGGAGTCTATAAGTTTAGTCACAGACTCTATATATCTTTTTTGGTGGAAGGTTTTGATAGCAACGCATTATCAGAATTCGCAGTAATTTAGTCAATGAAGTGTGTATGTGCCGGAAAGTTAGAAAGAAGGGTATGATGCAATCAATGTGTATTTTGTTAAATACGTTGTATCGGAGCCTGAGGCGATAAAAATAAGGTTTGCATGAGCGAGTAAGGTTGTTTAAGAAATTAGTTGCCTGGGTAATGAGCGGTTGCAAAAATACTGACTGTTCAAAACTTGATCTGCATCAGTAGTGACGTTGGCATCCTCGTATTTCAGTGTAATCGGTAACCATTTACATCTTTTAGCACCTAACCTATTATTCTTCGCTGACGATGGAGCCATCATAAGTGAGGATCAAACGTCCCTGCAACGAGCACTTGATGTATGGGTGGATGTTTTGGAGGGAAATGGGTATCGAATTAGTCCAAAAAAGACACAGTACCTTTACTGCCTATTCTCTGATCCACTCCGACCTAGTCCAGACATTTATTTGAATGGAAAAGTGATTCCCAAGTGCGACAAGTTCAAGTATCTGGGATCTACGACCAATAGCGAAGCAACTATTGACGACGACATCAATCATCGCGTATGCGTAGGGTGGATAAAGTAGCAGGAAAACTCTGCTATCTTCTGTGACCGAAAAATGCCCCCTGAGCTGAAAGGAAGGCTCTACACCGCAGTTGTTTGTTCGGCGCTCACATACGGTTCGCAATGCTGGACAATGTACAAAAAGTATGAGAGTAAATTAACGGCAGCTGAGATGAAGATGCTTCGCATGACAGCAGGAGTAACAATGTTTGATCGAATTAAAAGTTCGAAGATCTGAGGAAGCCTTCACGTCAAAGAACCCATCTTGAAAAAAATTGGAGCACGACCGGCTCAGTTGGTATTGGAAGAAAGGCAGGCCAAAAAACTCCTGGATCACCCAAATGCAAAAACAGCAGCATTTAATCGGCCTCAGTGACGAAGTGATCCGAAACCGGTAGGCCTGCAGATATTTTCTGAGGTCGAATCGGCGAACCCCTGTAGGGGGGCGGACCAGTAGGGAAGGTTATGATCCCTATAATCCTGATCATAACCTCGCCGAACAAAAGGAAGAAGAAGAGCACCTAACCTATTAACACTTACAAAACAACATATCCTAAAATTATGCCCAAGGAATTGCTTTGAGGAGTAGCCTAAAACAACTTCGTCTAGAAACGAATGTTAGCAACTTATATCTCCCAAAAGTAATATGCTTTGGAAAACAATATTCATCTCTCAGGTATTGTATAAAAAATGTCCTTTGGGAGGCCCTGTAATTACTAAAAAATTAGCTCTATACAAACATGAAATCTTGTGGCTTAGCGATTTCGTAAACGTAACACTAACTTATCTGGTGTTGAAAACACATTATTGTAATTATCTGCTGACGTAATACTTTGGTCGTAACAACTGTCTGAGGAATTAAAAGGCGATTTAGCGACCCTTTGTGTTGTGCGTGTTATATTTTTTCACTTAACTAAAAGTGATCTAAAGTTTAGAGCCATATCCAAAAGCCAGTTATTACTATTGGACGTTTGTAAGTCATTCGCGAGATGTGAGGCTCTGAAAAAAACTTTTTGAGGTTTTCTGGGATTCGAACCTCTTGTCAGTAGTCCAAAGTAATAACCATTGAGCCACGTCGCCCACAATGCTAAGTTAGAAAGTAGTAAAATGCCACAGGAGTAGGCTGTGGGAAAAATTCGAATTTGGAAGCGGTATCGAAATGGTTGTAAAGCTAATATTTGTCTGGTGATAATTAGTTATATTGTTAGGAGGTTTCTACCGATGTTAAGTGGTCCAAAGTCAACCACTATGCTTATAATACTGTTCACAAATACAAGCTGGGGCAAAAGTAATGTAGTAATTTGAATTGGCTGCCATTTTGTTAGTAATGAAAAAAATTGGGCTCCGTTTTCACGGAAACTTTATTTGAAGGTGTAAAATTGATGGCATTAAGTTAAAAAAATGATATCGGTCAAATGACCACCTCTTAAGGAGATGCAAATTTGTGCTCGTTTTACGGCATTTTGAATTGTTGCTCGCAAAACTTGTGGCTCCAAATTGGTAATTTCTTCTTCAATGTTGCTCCATCCTGCTGGAACCAAAAATGCTCGAGACTCAATTCAGTAACTTGCCGAAATGCCACCCCAAACAGTCACTTTGCGGGGATGGAATGGCTCTTCGTGCATCTCATGTGGATTCTTCGTACATTATCACTTAAGTGGAAATGAGCTTCGTCAATAATTATGATTTTGGACACGAAATCATCCTCTTCTAGTTCCAGAATTAACAGAGCATGGGAGTAAGTTAGCAGCAATTGGCGAATGGTTTGCACTTCATAAGGGAACATCTTCAGGTCTGTCACCAAAATTCGACGCAACGAACGCCTGCTGATCCCAAATTGTGTGCATCGTTGTTTGTGGACTCTCTCGGACGTCCTCGGCCACAGCACTGACATTCTCCGCCAAACGAGCAATACCAGGCCGGCCACTTCTTGCGACATCTCTAGTGGACCCAGTTTCAATGAGTCGCTCAGCCAAACGCTTAATTCTTCGCGCACATGGTGCAGGACGACGAAATTCATGCTGCATCAAATATTCGCCGTTTAAATGAGAGAAACAAACTGAGTTTGGCTGAAGATAAACTCCTGCAAATACAAAATACTCAGCTTTACTGACCAGCTTATCCTGGAGATAAGATATGTAGTATGTCGAGGGAGTATAGAACTCCTGCTTCCCTCGAAATATTTTTCGATTGACCGTCATATTAAATCAGAAATAGTGAAGGCAAAGTTGCTGTCGTTATTTTGTCTAATATCTAGGTAGGTAGGCAGGTAGGGGGGGTGACTGCATCAGCTGGGGTGCAGTCTCACTCGGATCTCAACGGATATATTGTGTTCCCCGGTGTGGGATACTGGGACTTGGCCTTGTTGTAGAAGTCTGAAGAATTTTCGACATGAGGAGACTGATGGGCACAACTAGCACAGAGTTGTCTACTTGTAGGTCGTTTGATTCTGAGCCTTTTTTGGATTCTGAGTTCCTCTTTGCATCTTTTGGCCAATCTAGATTTGGTTGTGATGGATGATGCCAGCAATGATGCCTATTGCTGCTCAGAGTGGATAGGAATCGGCAGGCCTCGGTGTTTCCGTTGGGCAGTATCATGAACCGGGCAGTTGTCTAAAAATAAAATAATGCAATTGCAATTGGCGACTGTTGCAGATAGACGTGGGGTCGATGTAGCTATATGGGGGTAACACATGGAAATTAACAACCAATGCCAAAACATCTTGCGAGGTTTTTGGGACAAATCGTATCTTAAAAGAGCAGCTGATCAGAAACATATACGGGCATTTGCAAAACTATACAGAAGTGAAAGTGGCTGTTGATTGCTCAAATGCTGAAGGGGGTAACAACTGGACGTAAACAACGAGAAGATGAATGCATTTCACTTTCGGATCGAAATGGTTGTCCAGACAAAAAAGCAAAAAAAGTAAAAATACCGCAGTGGTTGTCCGAATTGTCCCCGTCTTCGCCATCTATGAATTAATCCAAAAGTTTGAAAATAAAAACTTATGACTGCGGTCTATACATCCTCATTTTTATTTTGCTGTACAAAATTTATAAAGTATATTTTTTAATTCACTTCACTATCTCTAGTTTCAAAAAGTACGCATAATCTTCCGCCGAGTGAAAGACATGGAGTCATGAGTTTCATGGTAAAAGGTAACCAACTTATGACGTATTAGACACAAGTAATTGTCGCGTTACAAAGTGATTACCCGCTAATGCCTTAAATAAAAACTCAAATTAATTCTTGGCTACATGTATCTATATATCTCCTTGAGCATTAGTCAAAAGAGAAAATTCGTTGCCCTAACTCATTAAAATTTAGGAACTTTTTTCGTGCTCTTATCTGCCTGAGGCTTATAACTTTATAAGTATGCAGTAGAGAGAGGTTAACTTCTATAGGCATCGTCTGGAAGCCTTTTTATCAAAGCGGTTCATACCCTCCCGTCGCATTAAAAAATTAAATGGGACCAGAATGCGTTGTCAGTCGTATATTAAGGGTAATAAGAATCAAATGTACGGGAGAACAGCGAGGCAAATAAACATAATCCTTTTGATGGCATTGCTTTGTATACTTTCAGGCAGGATCTGCGTGCTTTTATTTATGAAGTACTAGATGTCTGTGACGATGTAAAATATTTTCAGTTTTATTTTCGGAGTTTTTTTTTTTTCTTTTGAATGTTGTTTTGCCATTGGAATGAAGGCCGCTGAGGAAGTGGTATTAGTGAGAGGAGATGAATGTTTTTTTTACTATCCATGGAACTGGATTTCCGTGGCATTAATTTGTGGTCTAAATTACCATCGGCAAGAGAAAAGTAAAAAAATAAAATCAATTTCTTTTGATATATTCGGTCTGGCGGAATTTATTGCGATGATTAGGTCTTCAAGGACTCCAAGGTCATATTATTAAGGCCTATTTGAGATGTGGTTTATTTATTCTATTCATAGCATGACACCAAATTTTGCACTGGGTATAGGGCTTTTTTAAAGCATTGCCGGCTTACCTTTAAGAATTAAAACTTTTGCATACTAATTTAAAAGTTCTGTAAACCTATTTTAACGTCTTATAGCAAAGATTTTAGGTTCACAAGCCCAATCAACTTCGAGACTATGTATACTGCTGGGAATAGGGGAGGGGCCGTGAAATAGTGCCACGCTGAACTCCTGCAAATATTCCTTTAGAAGTACTAAGGGGTCATTCAGTTGCTATGATAGAAGTTTGACAGCCGACTGCGGCCATATTTGAAAATAGTTTGCTGTCATTGTGTGCTGTCATAGTCATAACTTCACCATGAAGCGCTAAACGATTCAACAAAGCAGCGAAATCGTAAATATTTATTTTCAAAATTCGAATTCTGCTCACGGAAGGGTCCGTGCGTTTCGTACATAGTAATAAGCGACTTTCCGAGCTCACCATTCAGCAAATTATGGAGAAATTCGAGGAAAGTGCGTCAACGCAACGCGCGGTCGACCGAAAATATTGCTGTGGAGGCACGCAGTCTCGATTTCACGTCATTCTCAAGAACTTGACCTTTCCTACGCTTCAACTTGGTGAATTTGGCGAAAAGATTTGGGCCTGTTTCCGTACAAAATTTTAATTTATTTAAGAACTGAAGCCTACTGGTCATTCCATGCGTTGGAGCAGTTGGAAACCGATCCCAATTTCGGGCGAAAAATTATCTTCAGCGACGAGGCGCATTTTTGGCTGAATGGTTACGTGAGGAGAGAGATTATGCCAACACCTTTGCATACTTAAAAACTCACTGCTTGATGTGGATTATGGGCCAACGTTATTATCGAATCTTGGGCGGGAGCTGTCTGTCATCGAGGAGTGGTACCGGCCCGGAAATTTATCGTTTGGGTATTGGCAACATGTGATTTCAATAAGACGATGCTACATGCAACATATGGAACGATACACTGGGGATATTGAAGACGTAGTTTCTGGGTCTCTTAATCTTACGAAAAGCCGACGACAAATAGCTGCCAAGATCGTGCGATTTGAAGCCCTTAGACTTTTTTCTTTGGAGATGCATTGAACCTCTGGTCTATGACAATAAGTTAGCAATGATTTCCGATATTGAGGATAACGTTGTTCGTGCCATTGGCGAGATTGAGGGTGACCTACATATGTGCCCGAGTCATCCGAAATTGGACCTCTCGGATGAACATCGTCAAGCAAACTCGTGCAAGTCATATGAACCATATTATTTTTAAGACATAATTGAAATAAAAAATTTTAATGAAAGGATCCTCTACGACTCAAATACAACTTGTTTCACTTAAATTTAGAGATGCGAATTGGTCTTGAATTTTTCTATGTTTCAGGCCAACATTGTTGGTTAGCCATTATTTTGCAAAACAGCATTGCAACGTCTACGAATGGAGCCGACAAGAATTGAAATTGACCACTTTTAATGAAGAACTTTGCAGGATTTGGCCAGATTTTTTTACCATATGTGTAGCTACTGTCTTTTTCGGGTCCTGCTGGATATTCTCTATTGGATTTAAGTTCGGGGATTAAGAAGCAAGAAGAACTTTCTTGGTTCTTTTCGTCGGCATATGGCAGTATAACGTTCTCAAGGATGTAAGCATACTCATGGTGGTCCATGATACCTTGAAAATCATGCCCGCAACTTAATGTTGCCGCCTCCATGTGCTACGGTTTTTTTCACCAAACTGTGGGGAGAGTTCAGTATTTTGTAGGTTTTTTAGGTCTAGGATTCCTTAAGCGGTGCAAGGAATACTTTACTCTATCTGATCTGGCCTTAATTTATAAGGCATTTATTCGCCCAAAGTTGGAATACAACGCCCACACTTGGCCTGGTGTACCGCGCGATAAAACTGATAGGTGATAGAGACATTGTGAGCTCCATAGACTCACTAGAACTTCGAAAAGTCTCTTGTCTTCCCCTATTTTATCGCTTTTTCCGAAATGGCCACTTGCAATCCTCCGCGTCATGCTTCGAATGCACATCATTTCACCCTCAAGCCCAACTTCGAACGTACTGTCAAATACGGGGATTCGTTTATAAGCCGAACGACACTTATGTGGAATGATGTTCCAGGCTCTATATTTCCTCATCGATACAACATTCAAACGTTCAAAGCCAACGTGCACCGGTACCTCCTCTGTTCCTCTTTTCCCTTTTTCCAAACGCCCGTGCCCTGAATAATCAGCATAAGGGCGTTCATATCCCTTCTGGTGCGCGCTAAAAAAAAATGTTCCAGTACTGGCCTGAAATATTCTTATGTCCTAGAATCCAGTACATGGATAGGTCACATCTGTCTGCGATCTCGATAAGAGATCCGCGGTAGTACTTAACCAACTTGGATCTTATTGTTAGCGATTTAAATTTTTTTTTTCTTACTGCCTGACTATCGATGTAGGAGAAGGTGGAGGTGTGACTCCTTAGTACGCATGGATTAGCCGGGGTCTACAACGTCTGAGTGAAAACTGCCAAATATGCCTTCGTCACCTCTGGAAATCAAATCCTATTGCAATATGTATTCAAGTCGAATGTCCTGAGAATTGCACAACGGGGGCTGTGATCAAGTTGCTCTGCGTAGCGCTGGTAGATATGTGGAGCTGAGCAGTTTGTAAATAATTTCTCCAACCTTGGGATGTACTTCAATGTCGTGGAACAGATAGAGTGTAGTATAATGCCGATGGGATTATCTCTAACAAGTCTTATAAATCTGTCCATCTCTTCGGTTACTACGTCAATATTGATATTGCCTGACGTTTCCACTTTGCCATCTTAATAACTTAAAAGGATTCGTGCACAAAGCCGTAGAACGAATACAGGTTTACGTCGTTCATTTTTGACGCCACAAATCTATCGCAAAAGTTTTACAATCAAAAAGCTCTAGGTTCCATCGTAACCCTTGCATGAGCCCCCTGTCGCAGCAAGGCCTACCCTCCAGGGGAGACGCAATTTAAAATGCCTCTATGTACAGAGATAGAATCTTGAATGTTGGGTTCTGAGTAGGATGTATAGATAAAGTCTAATTTCACAGGACATCAAAAACGCTTTTACTAATGACAAACCTTCATCAGGAAGATGCTTAGTGGATCTTCATACTTACTTTAAGGGCTTCCGACCCTTGGAGAGTCTCTGCCTGAGAAACGGTTGTCTTCCATCCTCTGCGGCCCCGGGCACGTTGCTTCCAGTTGTGAAGACCAAGTGAACTGGCATCAGCGACAGCTTGGTCTTTGTACCGGAGGTTCGTCTCGAATGTGGGGGGCTGTGATTCGAAGATCCTCTTGGCTGGAGCGTTGTTGTCCATTCGCTCGATATGGCCGAGCCAATGTAGTCAACGTATCTTAGCTTTTTGGACTGCATCCACATCCTGTTACAGCTCATAGAGTTCGCGGTTGTGTCTTCACCTCAATTCGTCCTCCTCGCATATAGGATCTAATATCCGTCGAAGCATTTTTCGCTCGAAGGTGCCCAATATTTGCTCTGCTTTCTTACTTATCGTCCAGCACTCGGCACCATATAGCAGAACTGGTAAGATGAGCGTACTATAGAGCATTAATTTGGTCCGTCGAGTTAGGAGTTTTGAACCCAGTAGTTTTGCAAACCAAAGGAGCAGCGGTTTGCTTGGGTTAGTCTTCATTGGATCTCCACTAAGGTCTCATTTGTGGGATTTATATTTGTTCCGAGGTAGATTTCCAAGTTGCACAGAGCATCGCGTGTTTCCAGCGTTTCGCAACACATCTGTATAAGTTTTGACGGTATCCTGAATTGGGCCATCGTTTGGTAGAGTTCGAGACGATGAATGGTGTCATATGCGGCCTTAAAGTCGATGAATAGGTGGTGAGTTTCGACTTGAAATTTATTGGTCCTTTCCAGGATTTGTCGGAGTGTGAAAATTTGGTCTATTGTCGATGTGTCGGGTCGGAAGCCACGCTGGTACGTGCCGATTAGTGTGTTGCAGGTTTTAGGCGTTCACGCAGTACGTTGGATAGATCTTGTATGCGACATAGAACAGGGATATGCCGCGGTAGTTCTTTCAAGACATAGGATCGCCTTTTTTGAAGATAGTGCTGATACTCCAGTCGTCGGGCATGCGTTCCTCCACCCATACTTGACGACTTAGTGCATGCATCTTACCAAGACATCACCTCCGTATTTAAAAAGTTCAGCTGGAAGCTCATCACAGCCAGCGGCTTTGTTGTTTTTTAGTTTTCTGATGGGTACTTTAACTTCTTCGATACTGGGTAGCGGTGTTGGTTCTTCATTGACTGGAGGTGGGTTCTCTTCTTGCCCTATCACTCTCTCTATTTGCTGCCCGTTAAACAACTGCTGGAAGTGTTGCTTAAACACATCAGCGCTTCCCTGTGCTTCGGTGACTAGATTGCCTTCGCTATTTCGAAGAGCCTGCGTTCCGAGTTTGTGGACAGCTGCCAGCTGCTTGGCTTTCCGATAAAAGTTCCGGATGTTGTTGCGCTGGCGAGACTCTTCGATATCCTTGAGTTGGGAAACTGCGTGGTGCCTTTTCTTTTTACGCAGGATTCCCTTCTCTTCCTTTCTTCTGGTCCCGTACTCCTCCCTGCTGCTTAGTAGTACAACGGTGGATTAAAATTTTCGCTGCCTAGAAAGTAAGAATATGCATACGTTTCCCCTAAAATCGATTACGATGATGCATTTTGAATCCCCAAGAACTGATGCTTTCCCTTGCCTCGGCTCTCCTTATGACTGAAAAACCAGAAATATCCGCTATTTGCTTTATCTCAAGCCTACGGTGACTTAAGATCAAATGCAGATTTTTTCGACACATGTAGAATCATTGACGTTGACGGCCCTCCATTCCGTTCCATAGAGTCAAGGTTGATTCTGAGTGATGTAAAGGAGGAAGAATGTCTTTTAAATTTGGTCGGTAATTAATTGGATCACTTACATATGTATCTACGAGTACACAGCACTTGCAAAACAAAATTTTCGCAAGAAATCATTTTACTCACACAATCTGGTTAGCCTCTGCAGTTTTCATTTAGAACTCGCCACAGGAACCACATTACCTTGATTCTGGTTTCTGCATTCTGATTGACCTCAAACGAGAATAATCCTCTACTCTGCCACACGAACTTGTTTACCAGGGACCTACCAACATTTAATTACCTGCACAGAAAACTAATTTGTACGTACCTGCAATACACCCAGGAATAGGAAATTAATTACCCCCCCGAGAAAGCATATCAACAACGTTCCTCAAAGCAGTGCATTTCGAATTGAGCTGATTCCTCAGAATCGGTCCCAAGTGAAATTACTACAATACAGCTTCTTCATCAATCGGTTACCCACACTGCATTACACACTTCGCCACCTTCACTCGATTGTGCGGAAAGTGATACACATCGGATATACCTGTACGGCATGGGAACCTCATGCCCATGCAATCACCATTGCCACACCGCATAATGTTATTGGATGGAATTTGAGGCAATATTCAATATCGTCTGCATCCACCAGTGCTCCAGAGTGCATTCCAAAACACAAACCTACCATCATCATCACCACAATAAATGAATCGAGCTGAATGGAATGGAAATACTCCAAGGATAATTCGTTTCCCATTATCGTGCAGTGAGTACCTCCATGATGGGGGAAATACGGATGCAGAAGTCATGCGCTGCCATTTTATTTTAATTTTTTTCTTTCTATGGAAAACCCTAGAACTTTAATGAGGTTAAAGGATGCTGGCGCATTGAGGGTAAAATTGAATACCCTCACCGTCTGTTGGGGGTCCTAGTTGCATACTTGTAATCTTCAACAAATGTGGTATCGATACTTTCAAATGAAGTGAATGATGGTTCGGGAATGAGTTGGGTAATTACCGGGATGGCTGGTTGGACCGCTCACTTCACTTTACTCATCGACAAGGCGTCGTCGTATTGGCGCCACACAACAATGTGGTTTTAGATAATATGCCGTTATAATTTACATTAAGTGTAATTATACTGAATGTGGAATGTAAAGATAATTGAAATATAGCTTTAGCATCCTTGCCCGACTAACTGGCCGTCGCGCCGGATGATCAATAGATGTGAAAATGGGAGCAGGACGAATGAATGTAAATTCGCAATTATGCTATGCACATTGGGTACAAGCGGATACGGCAGTAGTTGAATTATGACCCATTCAGCAAGGATTATGATTATGGGGTCAATGTATTTCAGAACACGAATTTAATTGCATTGTGTGTGCATCTCTATTTTATTCGAATAACTATATGAAATTACAATAATTTGATTGGTTGTGCCTCTGATATGAACTTAGACAGTTTAAGGACGACCATTCGTAGATTTACGAGTGTATACTCTACTCCATGGGAAGTGTAGAGAAGTGTCATTCATGCAAAGCGCACTGGGTTCGGAGACTGAGGATGAAGCCAGTAAGTGCGATAGCAGCTTCTTCTACAGCATAACGAAGAAACTTACAGCTCGTTGAAGTTCCAAGCAAAACCTGGTGAAGCAACCTGATGATTTCGGATGAGGGCCAATTCAGCGGATGGAGGGTACATTTCGCCACTGTGCTAAACACCCTGGGCGACAAGAATATGTACTCTAAGTCCAATGAGCGTGCCGAAGCAACAAATTTAAAGCAATGAAGGGATAGAAATAGATGGAATCCTTGTGGATCCCAATGGGGTAGAATTTAGACCTCTGCTCCATCTACTACAATTCCCTGACTTTGGAATGGCTTCTTGTCTTCACGGATGGTTTCAAAACTAGACAGGTATCCGGTGCTGGTGTCTTCTTGGAGAGCGAAAACATTGGTATCCATTCTCCATTAAGTCAATAAACGTTTGTTTTTCAAGCGAAGGCAATCCTAATGGTCATGTGGTATGTTGTGAAGAAATAATGGATAGGAAGGAGCATACACGTCTGCCAAGTTGCTCTCAAGGCAAAGCCTAAATTCGCAGCTTTCCTTCTGTAAATTAGGATAATTGATTGGAGACGACATACCCCAAATGTGTTCGCACCAGTTCGTGCATCATTCGGGCCGACATGGTGAGTTTGACCATATGAGGAGCTCTTCATCGCTGACCACTCTTCTGGCCTTTCGCCGAAAGTCAAGAAAAAAAATAATAAAGTAAGGAGACACTATGTTCAGTACAAAGAACCAGTAGATATGTCTGGGTGTATCAGTAGATAGCATGTAAAGAAAGTCAGTTTTATGGTGCGGCCAGTGGTAGGAGGTCCGACGATTTTGAAGTCCGAAATGGAGTATGTGCTGGTATACTTACTTTCTCCGTTGAAGCCATCAGTGACGTACTTCATGCAGCAGTGATTGGAGGAGACCAATAACTCAAGTGGACAACTCTGAACTCTGAAACTCTTTGAACATGTTGACGATGTTTGCTTGCCTTATCATTAATGTATGAATCTCCACCAAATGTTCCAAAATAAAGTTAAATTATTGTTCAAAAATCATAAAGTATTTCTGACTCGGACGCTTAACTCAATATTGCCGGAAATTAAGTTGAATGCGTTCTATGTATAGGTATATCTAGAAAGCGCCGAATTTGGTTGAACAATCAATATCTACCCGATTTGGGCGCAGATACATACATTCCAGGAAATTGCACAGCCGATGAACTCGTCAAGCAGGGTACAACTCTATCGATTTCGCCGGATACAGTGAATCTCAATGTACCTTTCGCTTTAGTTAAGATTTTACTCAAGTTCAACACTATTAACTTGACTAATCGTAGATGAGTAGATGGCACTACGTGTCTCATCACTGGACAGATATGGCCTAAGCTGGATCCGAAACGCTAAAACTGTCTTATTACACAGAAATGTTGTACATTTCAAACAAAGTACGCGTAGACACAGAGCACCACATTATCGGCAGGCACGCCACCATGCTGGGCCTTCTCGCAAACGACTTCTGCAAACATCTTCTTTGTATATGCGAAGCTCTCTTGGCACGTAAAAACCTGCATTTGGGAGCGCCTACTTTTTTAACAACCCTGACGAACTCGCTAATGCAAACATAAGTAGACTCCAGCGCTTTATTACTAGCGCCTCCTGATTAAGTGCGTAGCTCTTCGGAGATATCGATCCTGTCGTAACACAAGCGACCTTACTGGTCTAAGTGCGGTTGTATCTCGTGCAGCCTGCCACTATAACCTAACCTAAAGTAAACATTTTACGATTGTCTGATGAATCCGCCCCACAGTTTTGCTGCTCAGGATTTAAATTTGTCGATGACAAAAAAAAAGCAAATACTTGGCGGAACTGACCGTATGTACTCCAGAGCCTAGCTTCTCACGACCATTCGTGCTGCACGTGTTATATTTTTCGCAGGAATGAAGGGGACCTACAGTTAAGAGCCATACCCGAAAGGCTTCTTAGAAGCTTTATTATGACAGTCATTACTCTCGAATGTTTGTCAGACATTCGCGAGAGGTGGGGCTGTAAACATTTTTTTTTGGTGTTTGGTGGATTCGAACCTTGAACCTCCTGCTTAGTAATCCAATGCAGTAACCACTGAGTCACGGCGCCCACGCAGGCCTAGTCTGACTTTTATAAATACTACTTTAACTCTGAAGTGTAGCCCAAGAGTAGAAAGCCATTCGAGTAATTCACGGGCAGAGTACATCAAAGCCTTGTCTTAGCTCCACTGGAACTGTACCATGGAATCCAAACAATTTGGAGGAAAGAAAGCTGTTCGAAGCAATTCTTTTAGGAGTGAATGAATCGTTCATCTAATATCGGTTATATTCTAATCTAATCGTTGGATATAGAGGAATGGATGCTAGTATGGTTACAGAGGAAGTAATCTCTCTGGTTTACCTGAGAGAGTTTCTATAGTTTCCTTGCTAGGAGGCGTAAGTCAGAATCCACTTAGCGTCTGGTTTTGTAATATGACTTGTCATCGGTGGAGATTTGAATGGAATTTTGTTTACCCTGGAAAAGTCGCTGGACTTTTTTATATTTTCACAGAAAGGATGTGACTCCCTCTCCCTTATCTTAAGTTTGTCTAGTAACTTCCTAGTCTATCCTTGTTTAGAGCCCAGTTTTCTGTACCAAATTATCAATCACGTATATATGGGTAGATTCACCAACTGCAGCTATAAAGACGTACTATGTAACGCATGTAACACACTGATCGGGAAATACTAGTCTATCTTCCACTCTAGCAGATCGAAGAAAAACGAAATCTTTGCACTGAAGCAAGTCGTCTGGAGGTCTACAAGGTGATGGTTGAATTCGCAATCTCGCCAAAATAAATCGAACTGTGTCAGGTAACGCTGGTGTATGAAGCGACACATCTGCGATAATATTTTCTTCGCAACCATTTTTAAAGCCGTTACAATTTTTTATTTCCCTTTCCTCTACTTTTGAAAAATTTGTAGATACTCCTTTTGCTACGAAGAAGTCTATGCCTAAGGTCAGGAGCATTCGCTGCATAGAAGGGCAGATTTAATGACCTCAAAACTTTTTTTGCAGAATTTTAATTGCTAAGCGCGTAGTGCGACAAGTTGCACTGCCTGCTGGAACCATGTGTCTTTAAAATCAAAATATGATAGATCAAATCTGGCCAAAGGAAGTCCGCAACCGTCATACAGTAATGCAAACCATTCACTGCAACCGCGTTTTCAAAGAACTGCGGCCCAATTACTCCAGCAAAGACCGCACCATACTCTTAATCCTGCCTCCCCTCTGCTTCCGCCGACTGCCAAACTCACTAAACAGCTTACTGATTCTGGCGAAGATGGACCTTACGTTCTTTCACGCTTGCGTGATCGTAAAATTTACGATAATGTGCGCCTTTATTTAGCATACCTGCACAACAAAGATGACACCGTTTGTGTAGACGGTATCACTAAAACTAACGTCATGGTCTCGCTACACCAAGAAGGCCTTCCAACTGACCCCGATGAGCTGAAACAAATATTCGTCCGTTATCACAGTAGTTTCGATATTCCGCCCAGTAGCGTAGCAAATGATCTCTCTACATTTGCCTCCCACGTTGATTCCAAACGGATCTCCCATCTTCAAAGAACTCGTTCTAATTATAAAAACTTCTTTCGCTCCTAACCTTTATGCCAGCACACCCCCATGCCTTTCCACACCTAACATAAACACTGTTAAACATTTATCAATATATTACCAGAACGTACGCGGATTGCGTACCAAATCCTCCAGTGTTTTCCTTAACTCCCAAACGCTTCCCTACGATGTTTTCGCGCTGACTGAAACAAATCTTTCCGCTACCTACAAGTGTAATGAGTTCTTTACCTCTGATTTCAACGTTTTCCGCGATGATGGTCTTGAAAAAGACGACGGAACGTCTGGCCGCGGTGTTCTCCTAGCTATTCACAACCGTTACGAATCTGAACTTTATAAAACATCGCACACCGCTGATTTTGAGTTTATCTGCGCTAAAATTACCATCCTTAAGCGTAGTCTGTATCTATTCTGCTGCTACATCCGCCCCTCCCAACCTATTCAAGGCTACCAACTCGCCATAGATGCTATAGACTCTCTCCTTGATTTTACGGACCCCTGTGATGATGTCATAGGCTTAGGCGACTTTAATCTTCCCCATCTTCAATGGGTTCAGTCTGAGGATGAATCTCATTTCGTTCCTTCACATGCAACCTCTGACAAAGAAGTCCTTTTCACAGATTGTCTCTCCAACTCTGGCCTCCATCAAATCAGTGGCATAACTAATAACCTTGGCAGACAACTTGACCTTATTTTCTCTTCCGATGCTGACAATTGTATTGTGTCGGCAAGTAATCATCTTCTCTCTACTCTAGACCGCTACCATCCACCCCTCTTTCTTTCGTTTGCATACGGTGACTTAAATTCTAATTCTCATTCCCAGGCTTCATACAGCTTTAATTTCCGGAAAGCTAACTTCTGCAAACTCAACAACTTGCTCAGTAATGCCGTTTTTGACTACAGAGATATTTCAGTGGATACCGCTCTCGCATCTTTCTATTCCTTAATCTTTGATTGCTTTCTGCAATCTGTTCCTTACTCGCCCAAAAAAAATTGTTCTTCATCCCCACCGTGGTATAATAAGCAACTGCGTACGCTTCGTAATAAGAGGAACAAACTTTGGAGAGCATACCTGAAAACTCGCTCCGACTCTGACTACTCCCTTTATCAGCACACACATACACACTTTGCTGAACTAAGTGAAGCTCTTTACCAAGATTACCTCGTCCGTATGCAATCCAATCTAATTACTGACCCCAAGCGTTTTTATCATTTCATAAATGCGAAACGTAAATCTGATAACTATCCATCTACCCTCAAGCTTGCCAACACCTCCTCGTCGGACCCCAAAATTGTAGCAAACCTATTCGCCCACTTTTTTAGTCAATCGTTCACTGACCGCATCCTCGAACCTGACCTTGACTACTTCTCTTATATGGATGACTGCGCTCAAACGTCCTTAGTCTCGGTCAATATCACCCCGCAACTTGTCACTGATAAGATTAACAAACTTAAGGATGACTACTCCCCCGGTCCCGACGGATTGCCCGCTATTGTTTTAAAGAAATGCGTGACACACTTGGCCCTACCCTTGACTTCACTTTTTCTCATGTCCATTTCCCAAGAATCTTTCCCCCTCCTTTGGAAGAAATCATTTATCATACCCATTCACAAGAAAGGCCCAAAAACCGAAATATCCAACTATCGACCTATCGCTAAACTGTCATCCATACCCAAACTCTTTGAAAGCATTGTTTACGATACAATGTTTTTTCATTGTAAATCATTATTTTCCACTAAGCAACACGGGTTCCTCAAAGGTAGATCGACAACCACCAACTTAACAGAATTTGTCTCTCAGGCGCTTTGCGCGTTTGAAGACGGTTGCGAAATCGACGTAATAGCCACTGACTTAAGTAAAGCTTTTGATAAAATCTCTCACCCAATTATTACTCTCAAGTTGAAAGCCCTCGGTTTTCAACCCGGTTTTATCAAATGGATCCAATCCTATCTTGCAAATCGACAATACGAGGTTATATTTAGATCTTCTGTCTCTAACCCCTTTATGGCCACATCAGGCGTCCCTCAAGGCAGCCACTTGGGTCCTTTAATCTTCGTCCTTACTACCAACGATGTCGACCGCATTATCAAAGACTCCTGTCTCTCCGTCTATGCCGATGACATGAAAATTTTTAAAGTCATTTCTTCTACTACAGACTCTCGCTTTCTCCAAGACGACCTAAACAGATTTTTTATCTGGTGTCAGAAAAATCATCTTGAACTTAACACTAGCAAATGTCAATCCATCACATACTCCCGTAAACGCCTTCCACCACCCCATAGGGATTACTTTTTCTGTAACGAACCTATCCCTTCAGTCTCATCATTGCGCGATTTAGGTATCATCTGCGATAGGGAGCTTAACTTCCGTTCGCATATTGACAACATTATAAACAGAGCCAATTCTGCGCTTGGCTTTGTGAAACGTTGGTCTAAGGAATTTTCTGACCCCTACGTTACCAAATCACTCTATATCTCCTTCGTCAGACCCATCCTCGAATACGCTAGCCAAGCTTGGTCCCCTCACTATGCTGTTCACGTCCGACGTATTGAAGCCATCCAACGCAGGTTTATACGTTTTGCTCTCCGTGGTCTTCCTTGGGTTGATAGTTTCAATTTGCCTCCCTACTCTGAACGTCTGAAACTGATCAACCTTCAATCTCTCGAAAATCGTCGCGAAATTGCCGACCTCCTCTTCTTACATCATTTATTAACTGGTCACATTGACTGCCCAGCGCTTCTTGCATTGGTTTCATTTAATACCAATCCCCGCGGCCTTAGGTCCATTCCCCTCTTCCGTCTCAGTACTCACCGCACCAATTATGGTTTTAACGCACCCTTGTCCAGAATGCTTCGTTTGGCTAACAATATGGAAAATTCGTTTGATTTTCACTACAGCAGAGCCACTCTTCGCAACATCCTCCAGCATCGCTCCAACTCAGCCTAGCCATTGTCCCACATCTCTCCTCCTCTAACCCTAATCCCTCTCTCCCTTCTCTCGATAGTTCGTAAGTTTATCTCTAGTTTTTTAAGAATAGATTGTTTAAGTACGGCTTGTATTAAGCTTAATAAAGTGCCGGTAGAGCCGGCGTCAAATCAAATCAAATCAAAACAAATGACGCAGGGTTGATACATTGACTTCTCTTGATCAACTCTTGAGTTCTCCGCACCCCGAATATGACAGCGTAGCTATTGAGTCGAAAATGTGGCTCATCACTTAAGATGATTTTCTTAGGAAACTTGTCGATCACTAACCGATCATCCATCAATCTCCAGGTCTCCTGTTTTGAGTTCTTGGAACTGGTCTTGGATGTTGAACGCATGCCGAGGCCGATATTTCGTTGACATCCGCTGTAGGGTGGGTGTTTCACGAAACGGCTAATTCTTCTGAACCATGACGAATTGACATGCAGGGGTTTCATAACATTTTTTCCCACAACGCCCACGTTTTCGAGTTAACATCTGGTAGTTAACTATTTTGTAAACAAATTTATGACGCGCTGATTCTGGTCACTGAATTCTGACAAAAAATCGCAAAATAATTCAAAAAATTTGTAAAACCTAATAAATTTCTCCTTAAATATGGATGACAATATAGATTCCAAACTCATACACGCATCGCATATTTTACTGCGATAACGTTCATAACCAAATGACACTATAACTCGCTATTTAGCCAGAAGCCATAAATAGTTCAAGTTCATTTGTGGCATAGGCGACAATATCTCGAATTTACGACGGCTTTATTTCTTCCGAATATGGTAGTAATTTGCCTCACCATATCTGGGTTTATGGCCCCAAACACACTGCCGACACACAGGACACAGCCTTGCCACTAAAAACGTAAATATTAATATTTCCACAAATTGATATACGGCTGCGTTCACAGCGTTGAGCCAACTGAAGTTGATGCTCTAATAAAATGCGTCCCATTTATCAATACCACAGTCCACAATACTATTGGATGCTCAGCGATGTGTTGCATCCCATTGTGCATCATCGGCATACCAAACACAAGGAGAAAGGACACAATTAGCAAACCGCAAAGCCCATCCCCATCTCCCAACTGTGAATATATTAATTCGTGCACTGTGTATCCACATGTGTAGGTACATGTGTTCCAAACTAACTTTCGATTTATAATTAATCCTTGTGACTTTCAAGGAATGTGGTCTAGCTGGGAAGGCCTTACTCGTACCTATAGATGGCAGGATTCGGGGCGTGCAAAGCCGCAGCCAGTTCAAAGTTAATGAGCATTAATCAAAGTTTGTCAAAGTTACCGGCTGTGTCGGCCCCGTCGGTGACGGTGACGGTGACGGTGACGGTGACGACGGATAATCACAGCACATTATTATGCCATTGTGATGGATGTTATCACAATCACAAACATGTTATATTAATTATGTTGTGGAAATAGTTTAACGGGATTAAGTAACCGTAATAATTACAAGGCATTATCCTTCTGCCCATACTGAAAAGGGCTTAGCAGCAGGCTTCCGTAAACTTCGTCCTTAGACTTTGGTTGAACTTGATGTGCGACAGTGCGCAACTTTCATTATCATAAAATTTCTTTGGGAGAAGTTGTGAATAATGTTTAACTGTAGTTTTAGATTTCTTTTCGTCGTTTTTTTTCGCCATTGGTGATTGAAGTTAGAGATAATCGTACGAAAATGTCATTAGAAGTTGACACGTTCTAGATGCCGTCGGTCTCAGGAGGATATAGACGTGAGACTGTGGTTAATTAATGTTTTTAGGTATATGGCGGTAGAATGGGGCGTAATGGCAGGACTCGTAGCACAGAGCATTAATGCATTGCAATTTGTGTAGAGATATTGTGTGCATGACAAACTGTCTTGTTGTTTATACCCACTGCAACACACTGTTATCTTAATCGAAATTTAGATGGATGCATAGGTATACTAAATCTAAGTTAAACGTAAGGAGTTGAGAGCCCTGTTCATATACGCTTTGGAAACTAAACGAAAACCTATATTTTTGGACGAGATTTTATAAGTTCGCGGAACAGAATTTCTCCTGACAACTTTTACTCTCAGACGTTTATTAGACATTCCAGAGAAGTGGGACTTTTTTGTGCTTCCTAGGACTCGGCCGTCGAACATTTCACACAGTAGTCCAACACACTACCTACTGCGTCAGGGCGCCCACAGTAGTCAAAAGAATAAGCTAACACGTCAGTGGTAATTTTTAAAATTTCAAATTTTGAGTTCTGCACAGCATGTTATTAAATTCTTCACAAAACAAGAAAAAAGTACGGAACTTCTTGACCTGATAAAACCAAAATTTAAAAGTGGCGGGGCTTATTTAAAAAAGGTAAGAGCCAGTAAGAGATGATGATCGCCCTGGAAGACAAATGCATGAAATGGTTTTAAAAGTCTAACATGAACTCATGGAAAATATTCCGATAGTCGACTCGAAATAACAAAAATTGCAGAAAGATTCAAAATATCCGAAATAACGAATTCAAAAATTCCACCCGCAAGGCCGGTGCCCAGAGTGCTTATGAAATACAAGAAAAAATGAAAAAAATACCCTGCGTTATTTTGCAAACAGTTTTTGGATCTGTGCTCGACAATCCTACAGGAGTCATCAACAAAATTGTTGCTGTAGATGAAACTTAAGTTCATTATTATGATCCTGAGTGAAAACAGGGGTCCATAGAGGGGAGTAAAAGGGCTGATCCAACCCCAAGAAGCTTAAGGTTTTGCCCTAGGCTGGGAATATCATAGCAACAGTAATTTGGAACACACAAGGAATCCCTTTAAGAGATTAAAAATCAAAGAGCAGCAGCATCTTAGGAAAATACCACGTCTCTAAGATGCTTGAGAGAATCTGAAGGAAAAAAAGAAGGACATGATGATCTTTGCAGTAGTACGAGTATATGGCGAATGTTGTAAATACCTTCCATTCAAAGGCGGTTGTGATCAAGGGAAATAATGATTCATTGAAGTGTGCCCGCTTTTTTTCGACAAAGAAAAGAGGATCTCCCGTGAATCACTGATAAATACTAAGCTGAAAGAAATATAACAACGAGCCACAAAGGATCATCAGCACTTCTGTTCTTGTAAGGAAAATCGTCCCAACTCTGTTGTCGTCTCCGCCGGAGACCGTATTACTTAAGAAAACTAGAGTGTAGGCTGCACCGTTTGTCATCAGCTCCTTATTGCGTGTAGCACACTGGATAAAAATAAGTTACCAGGGCTGGACTTTAGGTATATGTATGTACCTGAATGAGAAATTTAACTATCTATCAATTAAGGCAAGATTTGGGCTACATGTTGGCATGAAAAAACTATCGTCCATCATATATTCTTGATACAGAATTTTAGAACACATCATAAACAATACACTAGATTCAGCTAGTAATGAGACAGAAGGTTTTTTGAACATCTGTATGGTTTTCGACAGAGACACAGCGACTGCAACATGCAATAGCAGGGATAATAAAAAAGGAGATACATTTTAGTGAATTTAAATGCAAGGATGCGTTCAACTCCGTAAACTGGTTATGCATTCTAGAATCTCTCAGAAAAATTTGAGTACTTTGAAGAACAGCGTTCTATTTTTCTATGACACGAACAACGGATAAGTCAGTAGCAGAATAATCAAAAAGATTACGAAACTCAATGTTGCAACCCTGAAAGTGATGATTTATTCGAGGCTCTCCTACAAGGAATATCTGGAAAACTTATGCAGTTAATTCGATTAGGCCATGATGATGCACAATGTTGGAGGACGAAGCTAGAGTACAACAATACTCCTTTGAAATATAGTCCAATCAATTCCAATCAATTACCAATTAAAGTCTCGATTTCAAGAAATCACGCGTCCAGGAAACTTGTCACGCGATAGAGCCATTGTTTCACCAGCTACATATGTGGCATCTGGCGCTGTCCTGCTGAAAATACACATCGTCCATGTCCAGCATCAATCAATTTCAGACGAAAAAAGTCAGTCAACCTCGTTCGGTAACGCAATCCTTTCACTGAAACGGTCGCACCAGCATCATTTTCAAAAAAAATGGTCAAATGACACCGCCAACCAAAAAACCGCGCCAAACTGTCACTCGTTCTGAAAGTTGTTCCACTATTTCTCTTCGGTTTTCGGAGCCCCAGATGCGATAGTTTTGTTTGTTTACGTACCCAGACAAATGGAAATGAGCCTCATCAGTCAGAATAATTTTGTGTAAAAAATCATGATCTTGTTCATTGATTTCCAGCAACCGATCAGCGAAAATACGGCGTTGTGCGTGGTCTTCTGGTATCAATTCGTGTCATCTGGACTTTATAAGCATGTTGGCCAAGACTTTTATGCAAAGTGCGGTGCAAAGTGGTTGCGGATATGCCCAATTCCTGTGTTCGTCTCGAAATGGACACATCTGGTTTTTCAGTCACACTCTCAGCTACGGCTACGACATTTTCACTTGGTCTTGCTGGACGAACACGAGTTGGAGTCATCACATTACTAACCTGTCCAAGACGTTCAAATTTCTCGATTAAATTCACTAAAGCGATGGTTGATGACCAAAAGCAGTACGAACTTTACGAAACTTTTCCGCGATATTTTCACCGTTTTTGTTGTGAGTTTTTACTATGTCAACACGTTGTGTGAGTATGTGTCGATCCATATTTAATAACCAGAAGCCATTACAATGATGGTTGAATTTTGACAGTTCAACAATGGCGCGAAATTTAAAATGATACCTAACCTAACTCAATTGACCTAGATTTTTATTTCAATCTTGTTTTTCTGTTCACTCATCTTGGCTTAATAGAAAGTAACTCTGCCTCAATCTAACCGCCCGAATGCCTCTCCTGATTTTTACAACCTTCGTCGTATGCCGACCATTGTCTAAAACTAGGTTAACATGAGGGTTTTCATTATTCAACCTTTCCATCATTAAACTACCCTTGTCTATTTTACTTCGCTCTTAAGAATCCATTCATAAAAAAACAGCGTTTTTTCCCCTACCAGTTGTTGCAAAAAAAAAAAACGTTTTTATTGTAATATGTAATCCAATTCATTCTGAAATAATTTAAATAGCCGCAGCCCCCCACATAACCATATCGCCGTAATGGTTTTATAATAAATTTAGATGGAAGCCGAACGGACTCTCGGAATAAATTTTCAGTTGAATGGCTCTGAATACGTTAGTTTTTTTTCTCGATTCACATTGTTTGTCCGCAAAACATCCCTCAGGTGCACCAATGGCAAATCGCAAGCCAGCATCTCACACAAATTTTACTAATTGACATTCGAATTTTTTTTTTTTTTTTTATGATGCTGGTTCAGCCCGATTTCGCGTGTAAAATACGAGCGCTTCGGTGCATTCATGTACAACGATTCAAAAATGTTTTTTCTCATGGGATTTGGGGGGAAAAAACCATCTCCATATCATCCCCCGGGGATCCAATCATCGTTGGAAATTCCTTTTATTAAATCACGCTGATGTTTGTGCGATGCTACTTTAATCAGGGAGTCAGAATACACGCACCGGAAACAATGGAAGTTAACACCGTTTTTTTGTTTTTTTTTTTTTTTGTGCGTGGCGAATCTCACTCAATTGTTATTTAGCATAAAGGCAGATGGGGCGGCTTGAATGCGTTCGATCATGGGTTGGTTGGGGTGCGGAATGATGAGCCTTGGAGATGTTCGAGGGGGGTTTATGGTGATGAGAAAGGAACATTACATTTGCATTTTCCTTTGCTCTTTGAAACGAGAGTTTTTTTTTTTTTGTTTAGCGAATTAGCGAAAAAAGTATTTCCTAATAAAATTCACTTCACAGTTAGAAGATTTTTATTCCGAGTTTTCTTTTTGTGATTAGGATAAGAGGAAGCATAAGATACTTTCGAGTACATGGGGTGCTGAGTTGGAGAAAAACGCGTTAGCAGCAATTTTTTTAACACATTGGGCATTCACCACATACATAGGTAAAGCATGTGAGATTCAAAAAGCCTGCAAACTACAATCCATTTTGATATAAGGAAGTGCTCGTTAGTATTAGTTGCTGTATTAATACCTACAACTGAATTCAGAACCAAAATAGGCTGATGATGTTAGTTAGTTAGCTTGGCTTGGCTGTCCGCACGGGAGTGCAGACACACTTAGACCAATAAAGGTCCTTTGTGATACCATGGATCAAAAACCAATTCGCTACTCAGGGACTAACAGAACCAACCGGAGCTTTTGATAAAGCGATAGATGCGCATGACGTCTAAGTACGCTATGTCACCAAGGACTTCAAGGAAGGGGGACCCTAAACGGACCATAATTTTATGCGACAGAGCTGGGCAGTTACATAGGAGGTGAGTGATACTTTCCTCCTCCTCTTCGTCTCTGCAGCTTCTGCAGAAGTTGGTCTTGCTAATAGTATTCAGCTTTAGTAGATGTTTACATGTAGCTAGGGGCATACCCAGGGACTGCCTATCAGACAGAATTCTTAGAGTAGTGCCTTGTCTGGCAAGTTCGTCTGCCCTGCAGTTTCCTGGAATGTCTCTATGGCCTGGCACCCAGCATAGGTGAATATTGAACTGCTCTGTCATCTCCATGAGAGATAAACGGCAGTTGAGAGCGGCCTTTGAAGTAAACGAGCACGATTCCAGAGACTTGATTGCCGTTTGGCTGTCAGTGAAAATGGTAATGTCTCTGACAGATAGTACATTACACTTCAGCCAGGACAGGGCTTCCTTAATTGCCATGATTTCCGCCTGAAAAACGCTACCATGATCAGGGAGGCGGAACGATAATTCAAGGTTGAGCTTTTCGGAGAAAATACCACATCCCACCCCGCCTTCGGTCTTAGAACCATCTGTGAAAATGTGTACCGAGCTACCATCGATAGGGGGAGAATTGTCCCATACATCCCGTTCCGGGATGCTCGTACCGAAGTTACGGTTAAAACTCATTTTCGGCGGGGTGTAGTCTGTATTTTCATGTTTGAAGTTAAGGAGATCAAGGATCGAGAGTGGCCAATGTGATAACTAGACCACTGAGAGGAGGCTTTCAGACGGATGGCCGTACAGGCAGCGATGTGTTTACCGAAAATATCTAGGGGCAGCAAGTTGAACATAATATCCAGTGCCGCTGAAGGAGTAGTCCTCAGTGCACCACTGATGATGCATAGAAGTAAATTGTGGTTGTGGATGAAAGTTATTTTAATCCAAACACCCAGACCCAATTGTACTTATAAGCGGTGGGCCATCTGTTGGTTTCTCTTTGAAGTTGCTATTTAAACAACTACTACTTCTTCTTCTTCTTCTTCTTCTTCCTTTTGTTCTGCGAGATTATGACCAGGATTATAGGGATCATAATCCTTCTACTTTACTGCATCCCTACTGGTCCGCCTGTGGGGTTCGCCGATTCGACTTCAGAAAATATCTGCAGGCCTCCCGATTTCGGAGCACTTCGTCACTGGTGGTCATTTGGGTGATCCAGGAGTTTTTTGCCCTGCCTCTATTCCGCGGTTGTGAAGGAACGTCGATTGACATTGCCCTTTTGACAGGGTTCGTAGGATCCCTCCTTTGAATATGAGAACACCAACTGAGCCGGTCGTGCTCCAATTTTTTTCTAGATGGGTTCTTTGACGTGAAGGTTTCCTCGGCTCTTCGAACTTCTAATTCGATCAAGCTTTGTTACTGTACATTGTCCAGCATTGTGAACCGTATGCGAACGCCGTACGAACAATTGCGGTGTAAAGCCTTCCTTTCAGCTTTAAACTACACCACTCAATATTTTTAATGATACTTGCTTTATTAAAGAGAATACACCTTCCCGACTATTTACCAAAAATAATTCAATTTCAATGGTTCCCACGGGTGGCTTGAAAGTACACTATCCTGGCAACTATCTCGATTGTTCATGGCTCTATTTTGCGATTGGGTACGTCAGATGTTTTTAGATCGTTGCAGTCTTTAACAGTTCCTCATAAAAATAAGACCAACGGCGTCAAATTGCAACTGTGCTATGTCCTAGGCACGTCTCTGAAATGCATAATAGCGCGGTTACCGAACTAAGTGCGCTAAATATCGACAGTTGCTGTGATCCGCCGTGTTATTCTGCGGGATGTAAAGTTAATCCAGGTCCAAAGCGTTGAATTGCAGGTAAGTCTACCGGCCTCAATGGAATATTTTCAAAATATGTGCTGCACAGTGGAGTACATTTCAGGAACTGGCTAACGCAGTTCTACACCAATATTCTGAAAACATGATATTTTCCTGCCGCTGAAAAACTTACGAATCATGATTGACCGAACCCTTTCTTTAAGGAAACACCTCACTAAAACAGCAGCGAAACCGAAATCCTGAAGTCAAATAGTCCAGCAGGTAGCCTCGAAAGCATAGGGAATTTTCCGCCAAACGTTGTTTACTCCGCTGAATTCTGTGTCCTTGCCTGGGTCAATAGTGCTCACACACACAAATTAAACTTCAACTCAATGCATCCATGCGCATAATATAAACATGCATACATAAAACATTCTGTCAAGCTTCAAATAAAAATGCCAAATTGCGTGAGTATAAAAATATTGGTTTTAACGTGCTAAAGAAGAAGGCAGCGCAAGACAAGAGCAACGAGAGAGGGGTACCGGACCAGAAGAAGGAAAGAGAAGAGAATCCTGCGTAAAAAGAAAAGGGACCACGCAGTTTCCCAGCTCAAGGATATCGAAGAGTCTCGCCGGATTGTTGATGTGTTTAAGCAACATTTCCAGCAGTTGCTTAACGGGCAGCAAATAGAGAGAGTGATAGGGCAAGAAGAGTTCCCACCTCCAGTCAATGAAGAGCCAACACCCCCACCCAGTATCGAAGAAGTTAAAGTAGCCATCAGAAAACTGGAAAACAACAAAGCCGCTGGCTCTGACGGGCCTCCAGCTTTTAAGTACGGAGGTAATATCTTGGTAGGATGCATGCACTAAGTCGTCAATCAAGTATGGGTGGAGGAACGCATGCCCGACTACTAACCCTAGCAAACCGCTGCTACTTTGGTTTGGCAAAACTACTGGGATCAAAACTCCTAACTCGACCAAATTAAGGCTTTACAGAACGCTCACCAGTTCTGCTATATGGTGCCGAGTGCTGGACGATAAGTAAGAAAGCGAAAAATACTTCGTCGGATATTAGGTCCCATATGCGAGGAGGACGAATGGAGGAGAAGATACAACCGCGAACTCCATGAGCTGTACCAGGATGTGGATGTAGTCCAAAAAGCTAAGATACGTCGCCTACATTGGCTCGGCCACATCGAGCGAATGGACGACAATGCTCCAGCCAAGAGGATCTTCGAATCACAGCCCCCAGGTTCGAGACGGCGAAGACGACCGAACCTCCTGTACAAAAACCAAGCTGTTGCTGATGCCAGAAAACTTGGTCTTCACAACTGGAAGCAACGTGCCTGGCACCCCAGAGGACGGAAGAAAGCCGTGTCTCAGGCAGAGACTCTCCAAGGGTCCGGAGTCCTTTAAGTAGGCAAGTACTGAATGCACAATCCGAAAATACGTAGGCGAACCGAAGGAGAACCAGGTGTTGTGGGCATTTTCCGAATCCCACAGTTATAGACTACGAACCGAGCCCCTATTTGATCAAATGAATCTTGAACTTATATAACCCTACATTCGATGAATTGAACGCACATGGAGTATATCTTCCTGCATACACACACCTTTCTAAAACACACTAACTAATGAGCACGTGTTCCTTGCTCCTTTATTAATTTTCCTCCCACACTGTTCGTTAGATTCTATAAGTTTCACGTGTTCAGTAAATTATGAAATAAAAACCGAATACCTTTCAGTAAAATACTCGTATTCGGTATTAATCTTTACCGACATTCAGCGCCAAGGCTTCTTCCTATAACATGCGAGTATGATGGGGAACCTCTTCCCCTGGCTGAAACAACCTAATTACGCGCTCTCTAAATTTATATTATTTCTGAATATTTAATTTAACATCGAGACAACATATAATCGCGATGTTCATACATTTAATATGCGTGCTATTACACTTGCCATCGCAACCTTCCAACTCTTTGCCTATGAATTTGTTGCCTAAATTATGACACAAAATTCACAAGAGGAGTATACTCGTACTTTCACGAGTGTATGAGCGAGCCATGCCCCACGGTATTCCTTCCACTCGTTGTTTTTCGAGTCATGTAGCACGTAGCACGTATGAAACGTATCCTCCATATTCCGTCTTAACGGAATTAATTAAACATTTATGTGGTTTATGAGATTCATGGCATTACTGAGTCGATGGTGCTGGCTGCTTACCACATAAATGTTATACTCACCGCGGTAAAGGTGCTCTCAGGTGCACAGGGTGCTACAAGATTTGTTTTTGAATGGTTTTCCTAGCTCACCATAATCCCGATATTATTGTATCTGTAGAAGGCTTAAATAAACGATATTGTGCAGCAGGCGAGGGTATTTGCATCCACAGAAAACAAACAGCGAGGCATCCACAGATGCGATAGTTATCTGGACATCTGCGCAAAGGTAAACCGATGAATAGTGCTTGCATCTTGTTGTTTCCTGGAATTAAATTACAAGGACAGTGTGATGGGCGTACCCTTGAATATTCTTACTTCTAGAGCAGATGGATGACGGGCCAAAATTTCTTCCTTAAGGTGTCATCTACTAAGTCTTAAGCCCTAAAAATTCAAGGCTCTTCACTGGACTGCTGTGTTATCTAGTTTATTAGGTTAGGTTTAAATGGCTATCTGGCCTTCATTATAGTGGTGCGTAAGTTAGAAATAGGTTCATTATAAATACCGTAAGCATCAGTAACAGATACACTTAGACCAGTAAAGGTCCTTTGTGATACCATGGATCAAACCATTTGGCCACTCAGGGACTAACAAAACCAACCGCAGCTTTTGATAAAGCGATGGATGCACATGACGCCTAAGGACGCCAGATCACCAAGGTCTTCAAGGAAGGGGGACCCTAAATGGACCATTCTTTTATGTGACAAGGCTGGGCAATCACATAGGAGGTGAAGGATGGCTTCTTCCTCCTTCTTGTTGATTGCCTCTATGAGAATTTTTGATTTTCACTAACTGATCAGCTTGCTCAGCTGAGTATCAGTCGCCTCTATACCTCATGTTCGTCGATTTTGAGAAAGCATTCGACAGGGTTAATCGCGAATGCTTCTGGCGATCATTTATCATGAGAGGTATCCCTGAGGAGATTGTCGCTATTATTAAGGAATCCCAGACAGTTTTTCGATTCATTCGAGGTGCGTCAAGGAGTAAGACAAGGAGATGCGTTGTCACCAATTCTGTTTTTATTGGCAACTGATGATGTACTGACGGCCACGGTTGGTACGAACGAGAGGAGTGGCATTCAATGGAATCGAAAAGTTTAGTCATTTGGACAATGTGCCAATTGCTGAAAGCGAATGGAGAACTGGTTGGCTTAAGGATCAACGCCAAAAAGACAAAAATGATGCAGACCAATCGCAACACACAACAGAAAATTATTCTGAGGCAGGAAACTATTGAGAAGGTCAATAGGCAGTTCAACTATCTAGGCAGTATCGTATCAACTGATGGTGGAACGGACTTTGTTGTCGCCAATATAATAGGGCAAACAAAGCTCGCAGTGCTTTGGAATGCTCTCTCACGCTACACACGAAGCTGAAACTCTTCGAGTCCAATGTAAAATCCGTGCTGCTGTACGCCTGTGGAACCAAGAAATGCTCTGCCGATAACTCGAGCAGACTACAGGCTTTTATCAACCGTTGTCTTCGATAATCGAGTTGTGGAATAGGACTCATCGGAGAAGAGTGTGGATCTTGATATCAGGCAACGAAAATGGCGCTGGATTGGCCACACTTCGAGGAAACCAAACGAGAACATAGCGAAGCAGTCCTTCGTATGGAGTCCGCAGGGTGTAAGGCGAGTTGGAAGACCAAGAAAAACATGAAGGTCAACTGAACTTAGCGCAGTTCAGTCCCTTAACATTCAAAAGTGGGCACAGCTAGAGCACCATGCCGTGAACCGGGATAGAGGGACGCAATCTGTTGCTGCCCTATGCTCCAGGAGGAGTTAAAGTGTTGCTGCGACAACTGCAGTGACCGGATCACATATATTGTTGCTACAAAAACAAGGTGTTGTTTTAATGAACTGTTAAGGGAGACCTCTATTGACGCCAGATGGCCCCAAATAACTGATTCTTCATTCCTTCTTCAATGCCTGATCTCCAATTCAGGATTTTATTGAGTGCTAGTTCCGGGTACGTGGGCGCCGTGGCTCAGTGGTTAGTGCGTTGGAGGTTCGAATACCAGAAACTGAATGTCTGATAAACGTCTGAGAGTCTGAGAGTAATAACTGTCGTGAGAAAGCTTCCTAGTCATTGCTGGTAAATAGCAACAGGACATCATCTGCATATGCAAAGTGGTTAATTCATTCTGTTGGAGTTTAGCCGGTGTTATTCAAAGCTCCAGAGTGTCCAATATGCATCTGCACTGCACTGCTGCCATATATTTGTGAAAGATGTCTAGGAGTAGCAGATGAAAAAAAGTATCGAAAGCAACTAAACCGTTGCTTCTGGGAGCCCCTTCAACGCAAAGGCAAGTTCATCTCTGTACGTCAAATGCCACTTACTTCAAAGGATTTTTTTTTTTTACAGGGAATTACCGTAGCTTTCTTATCCGTTTTCTTGGATGTTAAGTTTCCATCACGTATTTTGATTTATCTGTGAAATTGCGATACACTTTAGAATATTAAACATGAGGGCTTTTCACTTAAGTGAATCAACACATTTTCATCACCCTGTAGATGAGAAAAGTAGGTCACTAATATATTGCTAGTTCCTCCAGCAGTAAGTGGGGATGCGATGAGTATTTCCAGCAGGTGTTGGTTTAACTATTCTAAAGAGCGTCATTTTGTAATCCCTTAATCAAAATTGCCTGTGAGTAGAAGTTAATCACTACACTTTGCGTGCTCATCATGTTCAAGTCAGAAAGTTATAAATTATCTAGTTTTCTGTAGTACAGCCTTCGGAGTGGAGTATAATGCGAAGAACTGTGTCAATAGGCAACTTGGCTTTGGTAAGAAAATCCCCTGCAAATATTCCGCTGTTAATGTTATTAAGGACCTTTCAGCACAACAGTAGGCAAGTGTTGGGCTTTATTTGATTCTTTATGGCTGCGAGTATGTCTTATGTAAGTCTTAAATATTTTCATGTGAATGGCTGTTAATAAATATTCAATAAAAAGCAAGGAGAGTGAATCCTTTGGTATCTTTATAATGGGAGCAAACATTTTTCCAAATTAATATTGCGATTAGCATAGAGCAGGGAGGTATGCGAGGTCGTTTTGGGCCAACACTCTTTGGGACTTTAAAAATCTTTTGTATGTCACAGCTTAGCACAGCTACGTGCAGGAATGTCTAAGAATGTTAGGCATGCTTTTACATGCTTCCAGCTGCATATATGAAAATGACCTTTGTACACTATGGTAGGTAGGTCGGTAGAATTGGTTGCTGCTGTGAACTGCATTGTCACAGTTATAGGATGTCATAGGATGTCAATCCAATAGAAAATAAATGGGATCCAATGAAGCTTAAGACAGTCGATTACAAATTAGCAACGACTTCAAACTTCACCAACAAATTAGTGGGTCTGCAGCGTATGTGTCAGGAGGTATTTAATCGTATGGAGGATTGTATAAAACGCAGTCAGGCATAGGTAAACTATACAATGTTATCAAATACTAGTGGACCCGGCGAACTTCGTCCCGCCCAAAATTGATTTTTTGATTGAAATAATTTCGAGCATTCACGATTCCAACCGAAATTAATTTTTTGATCGAACATTTGCGATCGCTAACAAATGATGCCACTCGAATATCAATCATTGATTGAATGAAACACTTTTCGAATTCGATTGAATTGAATATCCTTTATTTACACGGAATGTAAAGAGGTTCATTGTCATGGCGAATGCAAGGATTATATGCCGAATGACGTCATTTGAAAGGAACCGTTGTATTTGTGGCCATTTGTCAAGAAATGCCTTGATTCTGGTAAGTCGCCGTAAAGCAAAGAGCGCAATGGTTCGGTGGTTGCGTTAACGGTGTTAATTTGACTTTATCACCTGCACAACACAATCCTGGTGTCTCCGAATGAAACTTTAGCGCATTGCAATATTGGCAAATCACATTTATGGGCCCAATCGTAACACCTGGCAGTTCGCTGTAGTGAATCGTGCAGTCATTCACGACACCTTTCTCTCACTCGACGATTGGTGTTTGACTCAACTTGACGAAAATTGCGCTGCTGTCTCAGTCGTTCAGCAGCTGCGTGTGCACGACTTCGCGATGCATGTGCTCGGCCATTGGCGCGTTGCTCAGGGGTTGGATTTGCACGGCGAATCGCTAATCTTCGTCCATTGCGACTGCGTGAGCCAAAGTTTCGATATTCTGAAAGAATATTGAAAATCTGATAATTAATGCTCAAAAAGTAATTTTAATGCAGCACCAACTGTAGCAACAACAGATCAATGTGAAATGCATAGACTACCTGTAATAGACGGCAAACTTGCATTTCCCCTGCCCGGGCGTTGTCAAAAATAGGCGGAGCCTAAATTTTCCTGCCTGTGAATGCATCTGAATGAGCACGTGGCCATCAACTGTCTAAGAGTGTAGCGTGTTATTTCTTTCTTTCCTTTTGAACACAACATTTTGGGCAGCCTGTAATCCCCTTAACAACAACAAAATGTACAATAATGATCTAAAGAAAATGGCTGCACCCATGGCTTCCACCTACTTGTAAGAGCGTGCGAGTGAAGCTCCCATTTGATTTTGCTGGAAGGTCAGAATACATTCAAGCTTCTAGATGGAAATGGACCAATTTTAGCTTGGTGGAGTGAATCTGTCAAATGCATCGAGGTTTGCCGTCTAGTACAGTTAGACTATGGTGAAATTACGAAGCAAAAAGGACACCTGCCAAATCGCATACGAATGTGTGGGAAAAGCGATTTTCCGATTAAAAATTTTCCAAATTTGGAGCTCTGGCAATTAATTTCACGTATTATTTAAAAAATACAAAATGTATGGGAGTTGACTGGAGATAACACAAGGCAAGTGAAATTTTGAAAGCGATGTTTGAATGAAATATCAGCAACCATTAAAGTGAGCACCCTGTTTTGTTATGTACCGGGGCATAAAGATGGAGCCGTATCCCTCCAAAGCTTTTTTCTTGTCGATCGATCAGTCGAGATCCAGCTGATCTTGTGGCAGTTCTTGTGGTCAATCAGTGTCCCCAAGGCCGTGTAGTCCCATCACATGTTTGAGAGTGGTGTTGTCATTTACCACCTTCGAGTTAAAATATTCCATCACGATCACGATATCTCCGTTAGGCGCTGAGTTTGTGGCTGACGGAGTTTGCTTTAGTTTGCTGTAGAAATCGTCCTTGTCATCCACTTTCGCATAGTTTGGCGGACCGTAGCACTGGATAATGGTTATGATCCTGACCCTACCCTTGAACTCTGCCGTCAATATCCTGTCACCATAAGGTGAATAAGACATAAGGCTGTCTCTAGCTTAAGGGGTAAGAAAGTCCCCTACTCCGTAGTCGCGAGTGGTGTTCGTTGGTTTCCCAGAGTAGACGAGGAAGCTATTGTCAGTTTCGGGGGGTTGAATGCCTTGTCCCCACCATCTAATTTCACTTACTCCTAGGATGTCCAGTTTATACCGCATGAATTCTCATTCTAATAGGAGGAGTCTAGAAGTTTGGGGGTCTTAACGTCCCAGAATACAATCGTTGTCCGTGGTCAATAGCCAACGGTCGCCAACCAAGTATCCGTCGGTATCCAAGGCGCATTTTAGCCGTTTAGCCGTAGCCGTTTCGGAACAATGAATGCTTTACGGCTGCGGCTTGCTAGGCCACAGACCAATCAATACTGGTTGGTTGGTTGATGTGGCCCTGGATGAGGTACACTTAGACCAAAGTAGGTCCATTGTTCTGCAACCAATACTTGTCCTGTTTATAATGGCGCAGGAGACTCGCCATTCGCCCCTTTTAAAACTTCGCAATTTCCCAAGGAACTCTCAGAAGGCCCCGCGAGGAGGCGTTGAAGTAGGACTTACTAGTAGTGTTGTAGGTGTTCGTCTCCGGAGACATCATCTCATCTTTTTTAGCAACCACAGCTACCCCCAAAAGACTTAGTTTTACTTAACATGTAGCTTCAGTGGTATGGGCTTCCTAAGAATTGTTAGTGCCCGCGTGCTATAGTCTATTTATCGTTCCACCTTTTAGGTCTCTTAGCTACCTGTGTCACTATTGTAGAATATTGAATTGCTGTCTGGCCTCCATCCCATGAAGTAATTTTCACTGATTCACTGCAACTGTTCATAATCCTAGTAAAAACCACAGGCATTATGGATACCAAATAGCTCTGAAGCCCTATTGAATTCAAAGAATGCAATACAATTAGCGGACGACTGTTTAATTAATGAAATTGTGCCCGAAATTCGCTGACAACTGGTCAGCTTTGCTGCTCACAAAGTGCCATGTTGTCACACCAATTTGTGGAATGTAATTTAAGTTTGAGGTAACGTGATTAAATTCCACACATGCACAGACAAACAGAAGTGCACTCACAAACGATAAATGGCTAATATGAATTCCTGAATTCCGCAAATAGTTTTAGATTGAGGCGGAAGTGGCAAAACGTGTCATTCCCCTGCTACATGCACTATTTAGTTCTAGTAACAGTGAAGTCCTTTCATATGTTACATTTACGATTTAGCACTAGAAGGGGGGTGTTACATACCCCGTCCAATATAAACCATTGCAATCTATTTGCGAAAACTTGCCAATAGCTCCACTCGATGTAACTATAAAACGCAGATGGTTTGTTTAGTTTCATATTGAAAATTGCTGTGCACATTGGAGGGCTCTTGGAGGCAACTAATGTAATTGCGGTGGTGAGGAACATGAGTAGAGAACGAAATTCTGGCAGTTTTTGCTATTCAACTTTTAATAATAGTTATTGCACAGATTTGAAACACTCTCGACAGCTTGCACGTGATTTGATTTTATGGGGCAACACTTTGGAACTAGAATCCAGGCCACGGAAGCATTAATTCCCACTATGATTCTGGTTAGGAAAGAAAAGATTTTACATTCCAAAACCTTCCACATACGCGTATGCATACGCGTTTTAGCAATTAATCACCCATGTGATCTTTAAGTCAAATCAAGAAATACGAACCGCAACCGCAGTGAAACCAGAATGACATTTGACATCCCCAAGTCATTACCACACATCATTTCGGACATCCTTTTGGAAAATCCTTTCAGTAGATGTCTCTACCGGAATGACATCCCTCAAAGCTGAGGAACACACAGAGACATTAACTCGAAAAGGATTAAAATCAAGGACATATTGATTTACCGTCTTCGAATGTCCATTATTCCTTGACATACATACATATACTTATCATATCAACGTAGTGACAGAACAACGGTAGAAGTGTGAGAGAATGAATTGCGAAGCTGATTGCATTGATTGAAGGATCGTACTCGTATCCATTTTGATTGGATTAATTAACAAAACAAATGTGATTTGATTTGTGTCGTTCGGATTGACATCGCTTCGACAAGCCATTCTGAATTGGATCAACTGGAAGTGAGGAGACACGTATGTAGTTCATTTTATGAGTGAATCTATTTTTGAAATATACATATGTACGTGTATACTCAGGTTTTGAGAACATGAGGACTACTGAAATTATAATGACGCCACTCAGACAAACAAAGTTTATCCAAATACAAATACTGTCGAGCAATGCTCAGTTAAGCAAAGGGTTTTGAAAGGATTAATTTATCACGAGCGTTGGCTTTGGCTTCCAAAAAATGTGGAGCATTTGGGTTGAGTTGGGGAACTTGATGTTACTGGGGTATTATTTTCTAAAAGTATCTGTCTATCTATTGCACGTTCGCATCTCTGTTTTAGCACTGTCTACGCTGGTTTCGGGGGATGGTCGTTGAGATTAAATTTAGTTCAAAGTGGATTTGACAAAGTGGATGAGGTGGACATCGAAATACTCATAGGAAATGAACTAATCGACAGGTAAAATAATTTATAAGTTGCAACGTTGTGCCTTTACTTCTAATTTTACAGCCTGTCCAATCCCACCATTCTTTGATCCTTTCTCGCATAGAAAATTTTGATCCTATTTGAATGTGCCATGAGAGAAGGTGAAAGGAGTTCGAGGCATTGGATAATTTCCAGCTGAGAAGGATCAGCTGATAAGAGCTTTATGAAAGACGGAGACATGGAGGGACTTCCCCTCGAGTGTGCAGAGTATAACAAAGGTGAACAGTTTTCGGAGAGTTACCCCCAGAGTTGGGTTTGTTGCATATGGAATGGGGTAGATAAATAGTAGAGACTGTGGAACACACGGAAAGACGCGGGCTTAACCAATTACTGTACGCTGGGTGGACAATATTTTGAGTTCACGTCTTCCTAACAGAGGTTGTCCTAGGGTAATAATGTATTGTAAGGCAACAATGGTTCCCTCTCAGAATAAAACGATACTTAAGTCGACAGAGCTGGGAATATCACTAAGGTTAGTACACTACACTGGGTATTCGCTGTAATAATAGACCCAATACCCCATAGTTGTGCGGTAGCAAAACAGCTTACAAAAAAAAATTAAAGGCCCATGGATAGGGTACAGCGGTTAGCATTCATAGGTGCGATAGACAACATGCCATGATGGTGACCCAGGGAATTCTTCCGATGGATTTATTAGTCAAGAATATTGCGGCATCCTTTCGCAACTTAGTAAGCTTCTCATGAAACACTTTATAAAGAAGCTGAGTGCGCACATGGAAGGGTTGAAGGAAATGAGAAAGTATCACATGATGGTTTCCGAATGAGAAGATGGGAGGAATCTTGGATTGAGAATGGAATTCTCGTCCTTTTAGATGCACATAATCGGTGCAAAAAAATTGAAAAATTTCATAATAGAAGTGGATAAATAAGCAGTGATCCAACTCGTGTGCTGGACGGGGATTAATTCATGAAATGTGTCCAGATCTCAACGTTTCTACAACTTAAATTGCGGCGGATGCTAGCTTATTTGGCAGACCCATACGTTCTAATAAAGCACAGATCAGCCATCGATATTTCTTGGTGCCAAATTATTCCCTGCCTTGGCCAAAAGCACGTGGAGAGACATGATGATAAGTTGTGTCGAAACTTGGTCAATCACGGACAAGCCAAATTTAAAATTGCGGTAGATTCTGTCAAGAGAGAAGTTCGGCAGAGAAGTAAGGCATCATGCTCCTTTAGCATTCGGTTGAGAGAAGAACCGTATCGTGTGAAGGGGCTGGATCAGCGTTGCCGCAGAACTTTGTTATAGAACGATTTTTACTATGGATTTCAATATCATTCAACCGCAACAAGCAACGTTTAGCTATGCACTACTGTGCGGTGGAATTAAGTGTTGGCATAAATAGATTTGCTACCGAATGCTACCGAAAATTTTGTTAAATTCTGAACAAACAAGGCGTGTTTTGCTGAGACTTCGCTACTCAGTAAAGTAAAATCTAACACGGAGTACAACAACAAAAAATTACTGGCAATTGCTTTAGCTTTTATCTTCAGTGAAAAGTGAGTTGAGATAAATAGCTTGTAATACTTTCAGTAACCAAGCTGGGTGGGACGTCTATCAGAAGATCTGTAAGTAGAGGCACTCCGCAAGGAGGTGTTCTATCTCCGCTTCTGTGGAATTTGGTGGTCAATGAACTATTGATAATCATGGAAGGCGAGGGATGCACGGCGATCGCTTGTGCAGATGATGTTGCTTTGGCCGTCTCGGGAAAGCACCTAAATACTCTGAAGGAACTCCTACAAAACGCTCTAAATAAGCTCACTAGATGGGCATTTCGGTGTGGTCTGGGTGTAAACCCCCACAAAACTGAACTAGTACTCTTTTCAAGGAAATATAAAATTCTGCTAGTCGACCCTTCCTCTCTTAATGGAACCAGCTTAACTTTCTTTCTGATAAAGCAAAATATTTGGGCCTTATCCTGGATAGGAAGCTAAGTTGGAAACCTAATATTCAAGAAAGAGTAAAGAAAGCTACAGTAGCACTTTTCTCTTGTAAGAAAGCCATTGGGAGTAAATGGGGCTTGCAACCTCGAATTACACACTGGCTCTACATCTCGGTCATTAGACGGATGCTCACATACGGGGTGATTGTCTGGTGGACAGCCTTAGATAAGGCTATAAATCGCGACTATCTAAGTACGGTCCAATGTACAGCTTGTCTGTGCATAAGCGGAGCACTTCGTACAACTCTCTCTGCGGCACTGGATATTATATTCCATCTGATACCCCTCGATATATTTAGCAAGCAAATGGCAACGATTGCAGCCGTTCGCCTTGAAGCTAGCCAACAGTGGTCAAGAAAAGATTTCGGCCACGCTTCCATTCTGAATAAATTCAAAATCTCTCCCGAAAACACGGACTTTACCATCCCACGTCTAAATTTTGAAAAGAACTTCCTTGTCACAATCCCTTCCAGATCACGCTGGGAGGACGATGCATTTTTAGAAGATGAATCAATTCACTTCCACACTGATGGATCAAAAACAAAGGACGGAGTTGGTGCAGGTGTTTTCTCTGATAGGCTTAACCGTAAGCTCTCTTTCCGTCTTCCAAGTCATTGTAGCGTGTTCCAGGCGGAATTAATGGCGATCAAAGAAGCCCTATCTTGGCCTAAGAAAAACGTGATATCTGTTAGAGATATCCGCCTCTTTTCAGACAACCAAGCAGCAATCAAATCCCTGGAATCGACTTCTATAAATTCTTTAGTAGCCCTAGACTGCCGTTCGTCTCTTGTGGAGATGACTGAGCAGTTCAATATTCACCTGTGTTGGGTGCCAGGGCATAGAGACATTCCAGGGAATTGTAAGGGCGATGAACTCGCCAGAATAGGAACAACTACACCCATCTTGCCGTATGAAGGCACCTTAGGTATTCCAATCGCTACGCGCAAACTTAAACTTAAGCTGGATGCTATCGAGAATGCAAATCTTAGGTGGACAAGTGGATCAACATGTCTAGCGACAAAACAGATTTGGCCGAGCTGGATCCAAAACGCTCTTAAAATTTTATTTCTGTCAATAGATTGCATATCCGCACCACAATAGGTGTCATCACTGGGAAGCATGTCTAATAGGGAAGCATGCTACAAGACTAGGCCTCTTTGCGAACGACTTTTATAGAAGCTGCATGAATGAAGAAGACGAGGAAACTATTCCTTCCCTTCTTTGGTTCTGCCCAGCTCTCTCTTCACTTAGGAGCTCCCTATTGTTACGATACAGGCGACCTGATGAATACGGACATTAAGAGCCTCTTAGGCTTCATAAGAAGCTCAAAATGGTTTTAAGGAGTGGGTAGAGAGATCTCTCATGATCCAGGTGGTATCACAACGGACGTAGGATCTGTCATTTTAAGAGCGTTTAATACGCCTTCATTCAAAGTCAGTTTTGTAACAACTTTTTTTGAAAGTTTTTTTTATCTTTTTCTTTTGCTTTCTTCGGCCGAGTTATGATTAGGATTATTCACTGCATCCGTGCTGGCCCGCCTGTGGGGTTCAGCGATTTGGCATCAAAAAATATCTGCAGGCCTCCCGGTTTCACTACCATGCGTAGCATCAGTAGTGCCTGTGTTGCTGTTTGATTTTTCTTTTATGTCACCGGTAATGTGTAGTCGTGTCAACCCACGGATTCGCGTGCACACTTGCGGGATAGTTTTAAAATGTTAAATGTGTCACTAGGCTCACCTGGATTTCTCTCATTAGTCGCCTTTTAAGAGAAGCGCTATTCATTGGGGGAATCTACAGAGATATTCTTAGCCCGCCCATGCGTGGTGGACGCCGTGGCTCAAGTGGTTAGTGCGTTGGATCGCTGAGCGTGAAGGTCGAGGTTCGAATCCCAGAGAACACCAAAAAAAATTTCACGGTCCCTCCTCGTGCGAATGTCTGACAAACGTCCGAGAGTAATAACTGTCAAGAGAAAGCTTCTCAATTTGCCTTTCGGATATGGCTTTAAACTGTAGGTCCCTTCCATTTGTGTGAAAAATATAACACACACAACACGATAACACGTTGGGCTGGATTCCAAGCCTGTTTTCAAATTTGAGTTGGATCATTACTGTGAAGTTATTCAGATCTTGGTTGTTTGGGCAATGTAGCCTTCAATAAGGTACACTTAGACGCAGATACACACATAGGTCCATTATGCAGCGACTAGGGAGGGGCAGGTGGGTCAGATTGTTCCCCCCTGGAACCAAGTCTCTTATCTCATGTTTTTTGAATTCAAAGTCTTTCTGCATTTTAAGAACAAAAGAAAATCTTTTTCATTTGAAATTATTTAAGTTAATTGAATTAATCATACGAAATGAATCAGGCGCATATGTCATGATTGGACTGGGTATTGTTATTGCATACGTAAGACCCACTCCCATATGAACTGCATGTGCTTTTTACAATTTGTGTCGTATTATTATCTATAAATGTATTTACTATCAAATGACGCCTATAAAACCATCTATTTTTTTCTATCTACACTTGCAGATACACTTTGAAGTTCACATGTTTGTATGCCGTATACCACTAGGGCATATTAATCTTAAGGCATAGTTCTTAACACAGAGACAAAAACGTAGCTACATGTTTACACATCAATAATATCAGTACTAATGGCGAAGTACATACTATTTAAGGAGCCTTGTATTGAAATTTCGATCCATTTTCGTAAGGATAAGATTTCATTAGTGACATCTGTCAATGAACGCTGCGTGAAAGAACTACGCGTTAAAACTTATTATAAAAACTGGGAACGTTTTACTGAAAGAGCTCCCAAACTGTGGATTAGCGGTCGAAAAAAAGGTCAAAGATTGGACAAATTTGAGGACAGTGGTTCAATTATGAACAATAACGTTCTTATGTGTCCTCGTAGCTGACGTACACATAAAAACAAAGCTTCGCTGATTGTGAGGCACAACGTGCTTTCTAACCACTTTCGTCACCATGTCTACTTGTAGGTGGCGGCGTAAATCGCTATTTCTTGTACAGTTAGGTTGTCAATGAGTATCGGAAGATTGTTTATCTTTTTATTTGTGAAGCTAATGTGAGTTGATTTTGTCTCATCGAGTTTGATACGCGATTGTTGCGTGCAATCACCTTCTCTATTGACTGCATTCTGCAGTTTCTCTGTTGCCTTCATAGTGCATTGCAATGTCATCTGCAAAAATAGCCCAAGACATCGTCGTCCACCGGAATATCCCTGGTACACATCAGATATAGACTTTTCCTTGTGGAACACCTGCTTCAATTTTCCTTAGCGCCGAGTATTCGAAAGAGTCGATCTGAAATAAAGGATTTCAGTGTTTCGTAATACTGTCTTGGTAAATCCCTATGCGGTTTATACTCAAGGCCCTTATGCCAAACCTTGTCAAAGGCTTGAGTAACATCTAAAAATACTGCCGAACACACTTGATTTTCTTCAAGTGCTTTTCCACTACATCCGTGATTCGATGCACTTGGTCTATCGTGGAGTGCTTATTTCTGAATTCGAATTGATGATTCTGGACCTTCTTAGACCTTTACCATAATTGGTATAAGGGATGTGGGATATATCGGATCATTAGACATGCGTTTATAATAAATTCGACTTTTTTTAAGGCTTTAATGGCATTCCTTTCAAAACCTGAGCAGTTGTTAGATCGTACCCTGGTGCTTTTTTATTTGACAACTGGTGTTGACACATGCTTCTTACTTCTTCAGCTTCATCCCTTTTATCAACAAACTCTAGATTTTCAGTGGCTGTACTTGACCAGAATGGTTTAAAAACGTTCGACAGATGTTCTGCGAACAGGTCAGCTTTTTGTTTCAGGTTTCCGATCCATTTATTGCCTGGTGCTTTCAAGGGTGGGTTTGTAACTAAGCTCTTTTTAGACGCTTAGCTGCTTTCCACAGGGAGTAGTCAGTGGGCGCATCCGTCGGTAAGCTTCGTAGAAATCTGCTAAGTGAATCATTTTTGAATTCATAGACTAGAAAGAGTGTCTAAGTAAATACGCTCCGCCTTCTTCACACGCTAAGAAGTGCCCTCCAAAAGGCGTCAGAATCCAAACTCAGATTGAAGTGTTCGGCAGCCTTCTTGAAAGTACATTTTTAATTCTTGAATACTCCTCTCGCAATCAGCAGCGATTCCTTTTTTTTTAAGGAAGTAATCAAAGTCGAGGTTTATGTTGAGTTCCTTAGAAATATTTACATGAAGTTGCATCGCGATAAACTGGTTCATTTTATATGAACTCAAGTGATATGGATATTCACGTGGCTCTAAGACTCTCGGACACATGCAGTGTATTCCAGGCAAAGCTGCTTTATATGGGATCAGTATCCAGAAAAAATATTGCCACCTACTAGCGCCTTTAGGCTGCGCTAAAGGCGCTAGAGTCCTCTATGACCAAATCTGAATTAGTCTGGCGCTGCCGCACAATGGTGCCTAGGGCATTATATTCGCAGAAGCGAGCTAGATTATGTTGGGTACCTGGATACTGTGATATAGAAGGCAACGAAAGTGACGACGTACTGGCCAAAAAAGGAGCAGAACCCCCGATCTTCTTCTTCTTCCTTTTGTTCGGCGAGGTTATGATCAGGATTATGGGGATCATAACCCTCTCACTTTACAGCATCCCTACTGGTCCGCCTGTGGAGTTTGCCGATTCGACCTCAGAAAATATCTGCAGACCTCCCGATTTCGGGATTTCGGATCACTTCGTCACTAAGGCCGATCAAATTTGGGTGATCCAGGAGTTCTTTGGCCTGCCTCTCTTCCGTGCTTCTGTAGGAACGTTGATTGACATTGCCCTTTTGACAGGGTTCGTAGGATCCCTCCTTTGAAGATGGCAATACCAACTGAGCCGATCGTGCTCCAATTTTTTCGAGATGGGTTCTTTGACGTGAAGGCTTCCTCGGCTCTTCGAACTTCTAATTCGATCAAACTTTGTTACTCCTGCTGTCATGCGAAGCATCTTCATCTCAGCTGCCGTTAATTTGCTCTCATACTTTTTGTACATTGTCCAGCATTGCGAACCGTATGTGAGCGCCGAACAAACAACTGCGGTGTAGAGCCTTCCTTTCAGCTCAGGGGGCATTTTGCGGTCACAGAAGATAGCAGAGTTTTCCTGCTACTTTATCCACCCTACGCATACGCGATGATTGATGTCGTCGTCAATAGTTGCTTCGCTATTGATCGTAGATCCCAGATACTTGAACTTGTCGCACTTGGGAATCACTTTTCCATTCAAATAAATGTCTGGACTAGGTCGGAGTGGATCAGAGAATGGGCAGTTAAGGTACTCTGTCTTTTTTGGACTAAAACATCCACCCATACATCAAGTGCTCGTTGCAGGGACGTTTGATCCTCACTTATGATGGCTCCATCGTCAGCAAAGAATAACTGATGCACTTTGGGGTCCGTCACTTTTCCTTCAAGCAGATAATCCAAGACTGCAATAAATAACAAAGGACTTAAAGGTGCACACCGACTTTAATTGTGAACTCTTCGGTGACTCCGGCGGGGCATCTTACTCGTGTCTTTGCTCCGTCATACATGTCCAAGATCATCTGTACGTTGGGTTCTGGAACTCCTCGGTGTCTTAGCGCCACCCATATCAGATCTCTTGGTTGTCTATCGAATGCTTTTTCAAAATAAACCAACACCAGATGCAAATCCTTTAAGGCATCACGATGTTTTTCCATTATGATCCTTATACTTTGGATTGCATCTGTGGTTGATTTACCCGCGACAAACCCGCACACTGGTCATCAGATAGCCGTATAATTTGACGCAATCGGCCGTCTAATACCCGCTCAACGATCTTCATGGTGTGTGACATCAGCCTAATCAGCAGAACTCCCGATAAATGACGCAATTGATGGTATTAGACCACCAATGGCCGTGGTTAAGAGAACTATTCTTGAAAAAAATTTCAATATGGCTGACCTAAGATGGTCGAACTTTGAAGGGCACAGGGTTTCTAAGGCCCTGCGGCCTGAGTTAGATCGGAAAAAATCTGGAGAAATAATAAACAGGGATACTCTCTGACAGTTGCCTCCTGAGGAAGCACGCTATGAAATTAGGTTTACCGAACACTGATACATGTAGGTATTGCGATGACATGTCGCAGAGCACATTACTCATTTACTCTGTCAATGTCAAGCCATTGCTCGGAGTAGAATAAAGTACCTCGGTAGATACTTTTCAGGGATCTGAAGGAGGTTCGCTCCTTGAACAAAAATGAGGCCATATTTAGGTTCTGCAGGTGCATGAGCGAATTGGATTAGGTTTCTGACCGTGAAGGCTCTCTAGGGATCGCGATGGGCCCACTATGGTGCCTAGTGTCTTATGCTGAACTCATAACCCTATACAACCTAAACTAACCTAACCTATATCAGGTTCAAATCGGTAACAAAAGGAAGGATAGGAATAATTCATTCCACACTTTGCCACGAATGAACTGCATTTTCTCTTATGTTCATAGTGAGAAAAAAACGTCCTCAAAGGACATTTGAAAACGAACAAATGCAGTATCTAGCTACTTAATTACATTCTGCAATTTATATAAATATTGAGTCCAATGATTGCACTGAAAATTAAATCAGCTATTATTATGGTCACGTTCTGCTTGAATTAATCGCTCTGTAAATGATATCATCGAACATTTGAATTATAACTACCACTGCTGCATTATTCAATATAATTTGAATGGAAATGTTAAATTGAATTTTCTCTGAAATTGAATGTTTTGAAAACAATCGAAAATACCCGAACGCGGGTCAACGTAATTGCATTCGTCTACATACCATTGATATGCGGAACTATCGGGCATATCAGCATAAATGTATTATGGACCTGAATTCATTGGCATTAAATTCTAAAATAATCTCGGTTTACTTATGGCATTGATAGTATATTTATGTGGTTGAGTCTATAATTTGATTTGGGCCGGTTTTTTAAGTACGCTACTCCCATGAGGGGGGAGTAATTTTCAATCTGTTGACACATCTCCGGGTGGCGAATAGTTGGAAATTTAGTAACTGAATTAAATATGGATCATGCATACGTATGTATGTGCATGTAGGGTCCGATTGCAGGTGAGTGCTCAGTCTTTGAATAGGGGACTGCGTCGGGTGACCCATTGTAGGTGGACTATGCGATAGGTACTGCTCTATGGGATGCTTATTAGGAAAGGGCACTGTATACACTCAAAGGATATCGCTAAAACCTAGAGGTTGATATAGGCTCCTCGTATAAGAGCCCCATGTTTCGTTTAGTTGCCACTTGCAGAGTTTCAAGAACGTGCTGTTATAATTATCGGCTCAATTTTGTATTCCGCTATTGTCAATTCCACAGAGTGAAGCTAAAGTGTAATGGACGTGCCTTCTTATGGATAAAAAACGGAAAACTAATCACGACACAACTGCCGTGGAATGACTTTGGCCAAACACTGAGCCGGGGAAAGAATGCTGTCGTTGCTTCACAGGTGGCTCCAAAACTGCACAGACATCAGAACAGACATAGACATTAGAATCCAGGCAAACGAGACCTCTGATTAACTTGCAAGATAAGACTCAGAGGAAGTTTTCCCAGGACTAGAACTAGTATTGGGTTCACCTACATCTGCGATTAGTGGTTCCATCGACATCTTGGTTTCTCGGGAGCATAATAGTCGGTGACATGTGTATACTAAATGTGGACAGACCAAGTGTATGCAGACGGATAACTGCAAAAAATCTGCGGCTTTTCTTCTGTCCCTTTAGGAAAATTTACTGTTTAAGACTTGCAGGCATCCTTTTAGGCCACTTCACTTTTGGCAAGTACCTCCACTTATTGAGTTTAAGCGACCTAGCCATCTTTTCTGCATGTAAGGCAGATGAGGATGCAGCGGAATATTTCCCCTGTTATTGTCCGGCCTTGTTCACATCAGATGGCAGATCCTTGCTACCGACGGGGTGAAAATTGATCATCTAAGCTGTTCACCGATGAAGACCAGAATTTGGAAAATTTTTTATTAAAGTAAGATGTCGATACAATGGATCACTAGTTAAGTCTCAGTGCACCAATAGAGAGCAGGAGCCTCAAAAAAAAAGCAGAAAGAAATTAGACGATGTACTAACAGACTCGAAGCTTTTTGATTTAAACAACAATGTCATGTCTTACACAACGATAAGGTGTCAGATAAATTTGACAACATTCTTCGCCACTGTTATTCCTTGTAGTAATCAGTGCTGTTATCCAGGCAACTCTGTCTGGAGGAATCGTTGGACTTAGATGGACTATGACATCATATCTAAAACATCTTGACTACGCTGATGACGTTTACCTGCTCTCGCATAGGATAATGGACCTGCATCAGATGGCCCATAATATGGAGTCAGAGGCGAACAAAGTAGGGCTTAATATGAATGCTCCCTAAGCACTTCAATTTCTCAAGGAAACACCAGCGTCGCTCAACACCCAACATTGCCGGACAACAAGCCAAGCAAGTTAGCAGCTTTCTATATTTAGGAATAATGGTCTCGGAAGATGGAGGATACCGAGCTGGATGTGGACAGCGGAATTCGCATGGCAAAGCCTGTGTACGGTATGCTGTCTAAAATTTGGGAAAGCAATGTTTTCGGCACAAAAATCAAGCTGACACTGTTCTGATCAAACGTGGAAACAGTGATGTTTTATGGGTGCAGTTGGTGCCTGGAAAGTGAACAACGCCGTCACAGGGAAGCTGCAAACCTACATAAATAAAAGCTTTCGCAACATCCTAAGGATTTTCTGGTTGAATCATATATCGAACGACGAACTACGCGCAATAAAGGGCCAGAAGCCAATAGACGTTAAAATACGGAGGAAAAAGTGGCAGTGGATTGGCCATGACACTTCCATTGCGAAGCATGCCATGCAATGGAATCCACATACCCAATCAGGCAGACGAGTGTGCCGCCCTAGGCAGACATGGAGAAGGACAGTCAAGAAGGAATTTAGATCGTTGGGGATGGGAGGGAGCTCAAGTGCATTATTAAGAGTACCTGTCTGATTTTTAGTCAGAAATGGATTGTTCGTAGAGCGCCATGATCTCACTTGGCTCTGTTGAAAAAGGTTCTCAGAACGCCACATCCTTTTAACGTGAGAGAGGTATTTGTGCTGCACATTTTGAAATGAAGTCGAGTTTTTAAGGGTCGACTGCTTATCCATCGGTCCAACTAGAGTCCAACTAGGTCCAACTTTCCCTATTGAAATTGATAGTCCTTGGAAAACTGCCCTGTTGATTATTAGTGGAACGTATATCGAATTCGAACTACCGACCGAAGACCCATTACCTCAGTAGTCGAAAAATTATGAATCATGCTAGCCCCCCAGTATGGAAAGGATGTTTTCCTACATATTCTCTATATTTGTGGCCTACACCGTCAGTTGGACGCAGTGTCATAAATAATGAAACGCCATCACAATGCTTCCTTGGGAAATGTTCACCAAAAATTAATCATCGCGCATCCTAACATCCTAACCCTACTGGCCATAGGTCACATTCATATCCGTATAACACCATTGCTATTGTTATACGCGTTAAATGCGCCCCCTTCGTGACCTTCAACTCACATGGCCTTTACAAGGACATTTATTCAGTCGGTCTGTTTGGTTCGTAATAAACTGCATTTGGGGTGTGACATAAATTTTACAATTTAGTCCGCAGCACGCCAGAACGATTTACAATTTATACACCAATGTCACAAGGATATTTCTCTTTTTTTCTATTTTGTATAAAAATTTAACCTTTCGTCCCTAAAGAGAGGCGAAATTGGTTCTTACACGAGTACACTACGCGTCGAAAACCAGGACCCAATGGAATGCAATTTATGATGTTGATTAAATGTGGGCGGAGACAATGTCCACCGGGATCTCGCAGGGTGACGCTACTGACGAGGCAACGATTTATAATGTTTAATATAAAATAAAGTGGGGTACGTTGCTATAGACAAGCCGTCGCTTTCCTTTCGCGTCTGACGCAACTGGCAAATTTGAATTAATTTTCAAATATAATTTATTTTCCTATTTTAAAATTAATGCAATGCACTCTGGCTGTTGAAATTTATTTCACAGTTTTCAATGGAATTCAGATGAAATTTGCGGCTGTAATTGAAATGCTGAATTGATGGTGACATGATTTATATACTAAGAGCGGACCTTGTTCGTAATGCGTTTTCGCCGGAGTGTCCAAAAGGGGCGGCTTCACAGAATTTTACCGGGTCATACTGTCAGCTGTTGATATAAATCAAATTTCCATTGAGATTTATAACTCCCATTTTGAATGTAAATAAATTCAATTTATTTGCGTAGATATTTGTCATTAAGTACTTAAAGGGTTTTTTACGTCCAAGCAATCTGTAGCGTTTATGTTCAAACATATGTATGCACATACGTGAGAGTTGTGTTGCAATTTTTAATTGTTATTTATTGTTTTCTATAGTCAATTTATTTCTTTACAGTTAGTTACAGTTAATTGCTTTTTTTTATATAAATTTAAAGATTCTATTACATTTTGTGAACTATAAGCTTTACTCATCTGCCGCCCAGCTCTACGAAGAGGTGGTGGTGGTGGTGGTGGTGGTAGCTTGTGGGTCATCGTCCGCCTTGGGAATGTCAAAGATTTCAGAGAAAAATGGCGGAAGCCGAAGCTTTGTCCAATTAATTCGAAGCCAGTCTAAGTGAGAGAAGTGTCGAGCGTTGAGTGCTCTCAATTCGGGGATTTTAGCCTCAAGGGCGGGCATTAGTTGCATCGCTTGTGTAGAACCGGCTCTAGATCGAAGGATTTGCACACGTAGTGCTTCAGTAATGAATTCACGGGTTTGGGCAACAAGTTTGTGTTCAGTTATGTCTGTTCGGTCGGGAGCCAAGAACACCATGACAGAGAAGACACCAACTTCGGCGTCGCTAAGATTGTAGGCATTGTAGGCAGTATTGATACGATGAAGTCGGGGTCATAGAGAGTTTCCAATTGTTGACGCGTCATATAGACTCCATCGTCGAACGTGAATGCCGTTTCGTTTATTATGTGGGCTGCTTGATGGACAGATGCAACTTGTCCATTGTACTACCAGGAAGCAAGACCTAGTATTACCCATTTTATTGGAATATCTCGACTTTCGGAGAAAGCATCGACAATCTGCTACCTAATCCGAGCAAAGGGCGGGACAATAATAAAGAAAGCGGTTGGTAGAATCACCGCCCTCTTCAAAAGGGTCGCAGACAGTGTTGACCCTTAAGCCTAGCAAACTAAGATGCTAAGCAAAAGGAAAACCAAAGCCATTGTAGTTCCAGGCAATCAAATAAGTCTTATCCTGGATAAAGAAAAGTGTGGTATCCGCTTTAATATCCGTATCTTTTGGGATAGCCAAGCAACAAGCAAGCAACTAGTATGTATGTCCTTTTAATTGTTTTCACAAAAATCAGTAGTAGCTCTAGATTGCCGATCGTCTCTTATAGAGATGCCAGAGCAATTTGTATACCTTTGCTGGGTGACGAGGTATAAGGGTATCCAAAGGAGTAGTGAAGTTGTTGAACTCGTAAACTTAGAACAATAATGCCCACTCTCCCAGTAAAAGGTGTCTTGGGCATTCTGATCACTACATCTAAAGTCAAATTGAAGCTGGATACTATCGACAGAACAGATCTTGGATAACAGATTTGACTTGGAGCTGGATATAAAACATTATCAGAACATGATTTCTCACAACAGATTTTATATCAGCGGCATAATAGGTGTCTTAAAGGCAAGTACACATCAAGGCTTAGCATATATTCAAATAAATTCTGCAGAAGTTGTTTGGACGGAAAAAAAGGGGAAACTGTTCCTCAACTTTTTTGCATCTGCCAAGCTCTCTCCAAAAAGAAAAAAACTTCACTTATGTAGGCGTTTCCTTCCTAAACGACTTAAGCAATCCATAAATACAGATACTAGAGGCCTCGCACGTTTCATCAGAAGCTCCAATTGGTTAAACTAGTGGAAAGGGAAAATTTTGTCCCAAGATCCTTTAATGGACATATAAGTGGTCTAAGCTGTCTACCGTTTGAGTTGGCGGCCATTTCAACTTAACCTTGCATATGCCCTGTTCAAATTTAACCTCAATGAAAAATTTGTCACTTCCGACGAGAAACCCATCATGGCCGATCTCAACCTCGATGGATTCATCAAAAAGTAGAAAACTCACTTTTAAGGATTTGAGAATCCACACTTGATACACGTGGAGGCTTTACATTCCTCAAAAGGAGCTATGTGGTGCGAAATTAGTGGAAAAACTATGACATTTTCCTAAGGCCACTGAATTCGACCTTGAATGTGTTTTTCACCAACAAGTAGTTTCTCTATGGTACTCATAAAAGTGACTTTTTTCTAGTCACTGCCTAAAAATATTTGGATATACATTCATACTATACGTCGAAATTTATCTGGGGCACCTCAGATTTTGTGTGGGATTTTGCTTGAGCATCTTCTTTCGTTGTGACTTTGGCCATTGCACGTTTTTACTCTCAACCTGGTTTATTGTCGACGCTAGGTAATGCCATTCGTATTGAAGTTGTTTGTAGTTCCTAGGTACTCAGTTACCTTTATTGTACTACATTTCGGTCTCTTGGCCCTCCAATCGTTTTTTGTACATCTCACTCATTGCCACAATAAAATGAATGAAACTGAAATGGAGGATACCTCTTAGCTTCCGAAATGAACCCAGTAAGCAGATCTGGTAGTAATCTGCTACCGTTTTTGTTAAACAGACTGTATCATGCATATGCACCACGAAACATACAACAAAAGGGATGAAAGGACCTCTCAATGTCGTCTTTTCAGTCCTCTTGTGGTGGCCACGGAGTAGAGGGTATTGTGTCTGCTTGTTACCTGGTCGGTGTAAGTTCAAACCCCGCTAGGGGAACAGCAATCACAGCCACCAACAAAACAAAGAAACGGAAAAAATCTGCACTCCTCCAACTACACCACAAAAGGAGTTACTGTCTGGTAGTACAATGGATCGTATAACATCCAAGCGCTTCTGAGATTCGGTTTCTCTTTGTAAAAAAAATTCAGTCCCCTAAATCAAAAATCTGTCAGCGTAGTTCGATAAATTTCTTTTGCATATTCCGTGTGTCGTGCGGGTATTTCATTTGAAAAGCGCCAAATTTCAAAAATATTCGAAACTCTCAAATGTCTTGCTTGAGGCCCGCTTAACCGATTTAAATGATTTTTGGGAATCGATTTAAGTCCGACGTGAAGATGTATGTTTCTGAGAATAACTAAGATCTGGAAGAGATGGGGTGAGATATGGGGGCGTGACTAATTACCTCGCAACCATTGTGTTTAAATCTGCCTGCACCAGAAGCTTACATACATATAATTGCGCCTTAATAATACATATGTTCTCCATTAAATTTTTTAGATTTCTTGTGTCAAAACTTTTGGTGATAATAGGAGCCTAAACTGATGTTTTGTGTCATATAGAGAGGGTGCACATATGCGATTTCGAAAGATGGTACTTTCGACAGATTGCTACGTTTTATTGGTACAACATCATGAATCTGCGTTTCGTTAAATATTTTAGAAATCATTCCCCTTTCCTACCAATGAATTCAAAGCAAAACGAACTGAAAATTATAATTACATCCTGTACTTATCAGCGGACATTTAAAATGTTCAATAGCCCTCCAAATCGATCTGTTAAATTTCACAGCCTGATAGTTGAATTAAGCACACAGTGCTCCTCTGATTCTGCCTCTTTCAAATATTAGTCTAATTAACACCAAGGGAACAAAATCGTAACCGAAAATACGCACCACTGACCGAAATGTAATTAACTTTTCGACCCCAAATGATTTTCAAATTTCCATTTGAATTTCGTGGAATTTGAGTGAACTTCACAAAATGCTTGCCGAGTGCATGGAAACAATTTAATTGAAGCAGGATATTGGTTGGGCACGCATTTCAGTAACTATTTCTGTAGTCTCTAGGTTAATGATATTTTATGCACAGTGGCACGGAATGAGCTTCACAGTTGCTTAATGTGCAAGGGCCTTTCCATTTCATTGTAATGAGATGGATTAAAAGCTTTTCGGGGCACATTCAGAACTCGGGGGTAAAATGGACCTTAGCGAAATTATTGTCCATGTAAAATGTATGTATGTATGTATGGTCGTTTGTACAATGTTCAAAATCACAATTATTTTCAGGTCACTGGAATAAATTGGGTGAAAATTCTACAAAATAATCGATAGATGGAAATATGCACACATTCGTAAATTATTTTCGTTGTGTACACTTAGATTCGTGTCCTTGCTACGTGCACGGCCTTCATAAAAGGTGGTTGTCATCATTTGAAATTCGAATCCAATATGATCCACATACTCGTAAATATCCACTAGTGATGAATCATTGAATGTAAATGTGAATTTGGGATCCTCCAAAAAGGAGGTTTCTTAACATCGGCTAAAAGATCTTATTTGCTTTCACATGATCGTTAATTACTTGATTGGTCTATGTACATATATCAGCGTGAGTTTAGGCCAAAAAAGTGTACCATTGTCCAAATATTCACACTGCGGCAGATCGTGGAAAAAACCCAGAGGTCTTAAATCGATAGCCACCACCTTTTTAAGGCCGCGTTTGATAGTTTTTAGAGACGAGGTATAGAGCAATGTCTAGTTTTGGGTTCTCTGCCAAACTCATCTGCTTGTGCGGGATAACGATAAAGAATGTACGCCTGGTCAGCAAAGACCTTACCAGGCGACGTACCATCGTATGACTTCTTTACAATGTTCTTGAAAGAATAGTGCAAAACTCAAGGGTCAAGGTACTGAGGTACAAGCTCTCAAAAATCCGTCTGATGACTCGCATATGCCGATGATATTGATATAACCAAAAGAATGCGGCGTGATGTCAGTAGTGCTTCATTAGTATTGAGACGGAAGTGGCGAAAATCGGGTTAACGGTCAATGAGGGTTAGACCACGTAAGACTAAGATGTGAACAATAAAACACAACCAACATCGACGTCTTGGACAGAACGTCTCTGAAGGCAGATATAACCTTGAGGTAGTTAGGGATTTCGTCGACCTAGGCTCAGCTATTATTTCACACAACGACAGGGCTGAGATCAAATAAAGAATAACTTCTGTTGCTAAGAAAGCAATTGAATAACAGAGCCCAGTCTCGAACCACAAGAACAGAGACCCCCTCAACTGCGCCAATTATCAGTCTCCTCAACATCGCGTATAAGATCTTATCTGCCATATTGTGTGAACGCCTGAAACCCTTCGTCAACAATCTGATCGGCCCCTATCAGTGTGGTTTTAGGCCAGGAAAGCCCACAGTCGATCAAATTTTCACACTCCGGCAGATCCTGGAAAGGAACCCAAGAAGTCCAAATCGAAACTCATCATCTTTTTATCGATTTTAAGGCCGCATATGACAGCATTTGTAGAGACGAGCTATACAGAGCCTAGTTTTGGTATCCCTGCAAAACTCGTCCGTCTGTGCAGGATGACGATAGAGAACAAAGTCAGTAATGACCTCACCGAGACCTTCGATATCAAAAAAGGATTTAGAGAAGCTGATGCGCTGTCATGTGACTTCTCTAAAGAATTGTGCGAAACTCACAAGCCAACAACGGAGGCACAATCTTCCAAAAGTCCGTGCAACTACTAGCTTACGCCGATGACATCGACATAATTGGCAGAACACAGCGGGATGTCACCGGTGCGTTCGCTGGTATCGAAACAGAAGCCGCCAAAATGGGTTTAACTGTAAATGAGGATAAAACCAAGTATATGCTGTCAACAAGAAGGGACACAGAACGTCACAGTCGACAGCTATAACTTCGAGGTAGTAAGGAACTTTGTCTACCTTGGATCTGCTATAAATTCGGACAACAACATCTCATCAGAAATCCATCGAAGAATAACTCTTGTCAATTGCTGTTTCTTTGGGCTGAGAAGGCAATTGAGTAGTAAAGCCCTATCTCGAAAGACTAAGGAGACCCTTTTGAAGGCCTTAATCATCCCAGTCCTGCTTTATGGCGCCGAAGCATGGACTCTTTCGAAAGCGGATAAAGATATCCCTGGCCGCTTCGAGAGAAAAATTCTTCGTAAGATATACGGTCCCGTTTGCGTTGACGGGCTTTGGAGAAGAAGATTCAACGACGAAATTTACGAGCTGTACAGCGACAACTGCGCATCAGTCGCCTAAGATGGCTAGGACATGTAGATCGAATGGGCACCGATGCTCCGGCCCACAGAGTCTTCGAATCTAACCCGGAGGGACAACGCAGTAGAGGACAACCTCGCCTAAGGTGGCGCGCACAAGTAGAAGGGGACCTCAACCAACTGGGAGTGCGCAACTGGATGCAGTCCTGTTCTATGGCGCAGAGGCATGAACTTGTCAAAAATTAATGAGGTTGCTTTTGGTTGCTTTGAGAGGAAAAATCTTCTGGTGATTTTCGGTCCCGTCTGTATAGATCAACCGAAAGCCCTGTGCAGCCATATCGACCAGAAGAGTGAAGGTCCAACGTCTGAGTTGGCTGGATCATGTAGAGCGCATGGACACGATTGCTTCGATGCAGTAGAGGAAGACTGCGACTCGGATGGCGTACACAAGAGGAAGAAGACCTCAACCAACTGAGCGTGCGACACTGGAGGCAGGTAAGAACCGTGTTGTCTGGAACGGCTTGCTGGTTAGGGCCCACGTCCACCTCTGACTGTAGCACCACCTTAAGTAAGTCAGAATATGTGACAATGCTTACACGTCGTATTCTGAAAACAAACAATTTCTTTACCCTGTCGAAAATGTTTAGAACTACGCGATGTCTGTTAAGTTATCTGCAATTCATTCGAGTACTGTGTGTATGTGTTTGTCCATAAATGCTATCAGTTTGAAAAATCGAAACAAAGACGGAAACAAACACTTATCTTAGCAACACAAGTCATTAAGACCTATAGAATCCAATTTCTAATCAACTGTTTAAGTACGGTAATCTACATCAAATAAAATTTATTATAGCAGAGTCATAGATACTATTCTTCGCGATATACGCAAATCAATTGGCAAATTTTTTTTTTCTGTGTGCATTATTTTAGTTTCATCAGAAGACCGGTGTAGTTAGCATTACCAATAAAAATTAAAAAGATCATAGCCTATGGCTGCGGAAGGTGAAATCCCAAATAGAGAAGACGTTGTCTTTATACCCACGACTGCTGAGGATGAATGCGATGGTCCAAAAACATATATTCACTACGCTGCACCATGGTATTCGGATATGAATACAATACTGATGTTCGGATACCTGCTTTTGATCCTTCTGGGTGGATGCATTACATTGACAGCATTGGTTTTCACCCAAAATCCGTGGGAGATTTTTGTCATAACTTTTGGATTTGTGGCGCTGACTCTCGTAGGAATATTCATCAAAACCCGCTTGCAAAGGTTCATTTAAATTGTTTAGTAATCTATTCTATTGATAGAAATGTTATCGTAGAATTTGTATGTTTATAAATAGATTCGTAGTGAATAGTGATAAGAAAAGTTCAAAATTAGGAAATAATAAAATTGTACATATGTAAGAAATTTGAAAAAAGATATTTCTTTTCTTTTTCCTGAGGCGGTAAGAATTGCTTTCATATCAGTTGTGTGTCTTTGTGTGTGTTTTTATTTGAAAAATCGGTTGAAAACATTCCACATCCTTTCATATGTCAAACAGTGCTCAGAAATCGAAATGAGGTCGGCTGCGCCATAACCGTGAGAGTTTACTGTCAGAAACAGGTTGCCAGAGTGACAGTCGACTTTCAGTTTTTCAGTTTTCCTCTCGGGATATGCAAATACGGACGACAAGTTTGGTAAGCGGGTGCCCTAGTTGACAGAAGGCTGTCATCGACGCAGACTAATTATGAGTCCATTGCGCCCATAAGTAGACCCTTGGGAACTTATATTTCGTTATTGACAGCTGAATTGAACCACCCAGATATATGCATGAATCTTAGAAGTCTGCTCAGTTCAATGATTTTAGATCATTCGGCTCCGGAGGGAAATAGCTCTCAAGAGTGTCTTTCCTTTTGGTTGCTAGTGCGGGATAATCGCATAGCAAGTGGGGAATGGATTCTATTTCCTCTTGGTCCCTGCATTTCCTACAGAAGTCGTTGTGGAGTAGTTCTAGCCGTGCTCCATGATTGCCTATCCAACAGTGTCACGATTGAGTTTTATTAAATCTGCGGATCTCTTTTTGTCACAGACTGGCTATAACGATTTGGCTATGGCACATGTACATGTCTAATCGATACCTACGCCTGTTAGCTTCGTCGTTGGACTCAATGTCTATCTTTTTGTTCAAAGTGCTAAGTGCTAGCCTCGGGAAGGGCCTGCGAGGTGCTTAGATGTGACCCTGCTCAAGCTAGTTCATCCGCCTTAACGTTGCCAGGTATGTATATTCATGTGGCCCTGTACCCAACAGATGTGCACCATGTTAGCCACTGAGCTTGGACCTCATTGATATAGACTGTAACACTGTAATGGCTGTTTTATTTTCAGTATAGATGCTGATTGTTTTTCCAGAGATGCAACTCTCGGTAATCATGTCCGCAGTAACTTCGGCTTGAAAAACACTGCAATCGTCTTCAAGTCTGAAGGACTGGTTTATGTCTTGGTCATGTGTGCTCCGTCCAGAAAATCTTCGAACCAAGGAATGGCGCAGTCGAGAAAGACCGCGACTCAAGTGGCGCACGCAAATTGAACCAATTTGTCGTCCTAAACTGGAGACAGCTAGCTAAAGATCGAACAGGCTAGAAACGCTTGTTGGTTGAGGCCCAGAACTATAGCGCCACCTTAAGTAAGTATGTACGTATCTGTGCAAAATTTACATGTCGTGTTTTAAGATCAATTGTGAGTAAGCACGAAGCTACGTTTGCATGTGCATACGAGAAATATAGAATTTTCTGCTACAATGTGAAGAATCTTTATTCGAGTTTTTAACAACAAGCTTGGTACACACTTTGTTGCTATTGCCCATACCACCGTAGATACAGAAGTTTTATCGATAACTAGCCCATAGTAAAGATGGGTTAATTTTGATATAAGAATGAAAATTGCTGCTTGGCTGTCTGAAAAGAGGCGGATATCTCTAATAGATATCAAGTTTTTCTTAGGCCAAGATAGAGCTTCTCTGATCGCCATTATTTCCGCTTGGAACACGCTACAATGATTTGGAAGACGGAAACAGAGCTAAAGGTTAAGCTTATCAGAGAAAACACCTGCACCAACTCTGTCTTTTGTCTTTGACCCATCGGTGTAGAAGTGAATTGATTTATCTTCCAAAAATGCATCGTTCTCCCAGATTGATCTGGAAGGGATGGTGACTAGGAAGTTCTTCTCAAAATTTAGACGTTTAGACATTTGTAACTTGGCACCATTTTACAGGAGGTCTATTACAACAATTTAAGCGAAGAAAAACCAATTTGTTGGTGCACTATTAATCCGGATTATTATAATTTTTTATTTAAACTTCCGAAAGGATGATCAGCCGGATACCCACTCTGAATTAGTTTAAGAGTCTACAATTAATCTAATTTTTAATTAAAACTTCGGATTTTGAAATCTACTTATGAACTTTGTTATTCCGACGATCCACAAACAATTGACGTGCTCAAGGAAATCATCCACCACGACCGAGAGTGTTCTGCAATATTTGGTTGACGGAATGCATTTTTTTTCGTAAATATCCAGAATTGATTAAAAGCATTAATTGAATAAACAAATGGAAAAAAATCATCGTCTAGAAAAGATGTTTACTAGAGAAAGCTCTGTGGTTACTTTTTGTTTTGTTTACCTTTTTAGAATCTGGATGAAACCTTGCGCAGACGAAACGTTCCAGGTTCAACTTTTCTAGTAGCAAATTTAAAAGGCGAATATTATAGTCGTAGAATGGAAGCAATCTTTTTAAACATCCCTTGGGTGGTGTGAATAAAAACTAAGGGAACACTCCGAGTGAACACTCATGAGTGAAGTGTTTTCGTTGGAGGGAACACTCAATTTGGTGTGAGTAAAAAATCTCCTCTAACTTGGTTCATCCCCTCAAGTTGAAGTTTGAAAACTAGAGTGGAGAGCTGTCAAATCCAGCAGCAACTTGTCATGGGCTTTAAAAATCATGGAAAGATTGCCCGTCTTTGTTTCTATCCCCTTTTGATCTGACACGCGCGTTCATATTTTCAATTTTTGTCCTGATTTGCGAGGTGTTCAAATCAACGCCAGGGAAATTTTTCTTCCAACGCAATTTGCTTTTAATTTTCATGTCTGGAGTTTGGCTTTTTCCAGCAAGCAAGGATAAAATTGTAGAAATTTTATGAAATATTCTTCGTCCACTCCAGATCTCTTTTTTTAGGGTTTTTCACTTATTCCGTCAAGGTATTCATTTTCCGAAACAGTATTCTCCACTTTTTATCTCTTGAAGTTACCTCCAATGCACACTCAACATCTTCAAGTGTTCGCTCGATGTATTCCATCTTTATTCACACCAAAATGGAGGGAACACTCAAAATATGTGAGTGGAGGGTTTTCGTTAAACTTAACGAACCCTGCTTTTACTCACACCAAATGGAGTGTTCTCTCGAAAATGCTGAGAGAACACTCACGCTCAATTTTTATTCACACCACCCATTACCACTGATGATGATCACCATATATTTTTACAAGAATTAATTTATTTTAATAAATTTTCAATAATTGTTGGAAATTACTGATTACTGGATTACTGAGCGGGAGGTTCGATATTCGAATTCCAGAAAACACCAGAGCGCTGGTGTATTTGTAATTGACAGATCAACTTTAATACCTTGGGTTTTGGCTAGACCAGTATCTATATTTTAACAAACATATAGATGCTGCTCTGGCCAGAGCCAAAGGGGCTTTCGCCCTCACAAAGAGACTGTTTTATAGCAGCCAACTCGATGCGAGGGTGAAGGTAATCTGCTACATGGTCCTCATTCGGCCCATGCTCGTATATGGTTGTCCCGTGTGGTTCAACGTGGGAGCAAGCTCGTTGGAAAGGATTCGGGTGTTTGAGAGGGCTTGCCTTAGGGCCTGCCTTCGCTTATATAGAACACCAGAGTCTCAGTACATAAAATTCTACTCCAATGAGATCCTTTATAACAAGGCGGACATAAGCAGGGTGGATAATTTCTTGATCAAGATGATTCGAAGGCACATTGCACGGGCAATGAACTCGATGAATTGCCTGATCTCTGGGGCCTACTACCCCAATGATATGTATCATGAGAGCGTGCGCCTTAACGGCTTCATTCCCCCAGAGGCGTTCCTCTATTTAAATAGAGAAGGTCTGATACAGGACAAAGTAGCGGTGCCGCTAATCTTCCATGTTGCCCGGACAGCTGTGGATAGGCGACTCAACTACGACCGAGACGTCGCGCTCAGCATGACGGAGCGTGTTCGGTTCAGTAGAGCGATAGCAAGTCGCGATTTGCGAGACGTTGTTAGGCAGCATCAGAGTTTCTGGTGGTTAGGGGACGGAGAGGGAACTCCCTCGTCGTTTCCTTTTGATTCTGGGTAGCTCCTCCTAAGGCGCAAAGTTGGCCTGGCCGGCTTATATAGGTTTAAGATTTAGGTGTAGATTATATTTAGGTATATATATAAAAAAAAAAGCAAACAAAAAAAAAAAAATTATATGTATATGTACATGCATATGTATGTGCATATACGTTGTGTATATATATGTGTATATATTATGTATATATACATGTATATATATAGTTTAGAATAAGGTAGTTTTAAAGTTTATTTTTAAGGTAGTTTTGAGGTTTATTGTTAAGGTAGTTTTAAGGTATTTTTAAGGTAGTTTTTAAGTTCTTATTTTATATTAGTTTTTTATAAAAAACAAGTTCGTTTTTCTAAGTTTTTATATTTTTCTTAGAAGTCTAGTTGTTAAGCCATTTAAATAAATAATTAATTTTAAGTTAGGTTACGTCGAAAGACATAGTTTTAAGCATTAGGTTTAGCTTAGAGCACCCGCATAGGGTCAGCAAGTTAGAATAAGATTAAGTTAAGTTAGTTAAGCTAGTTTTAAGCGTTTTTGTCTATCTCATAAGTAATAATGAATTCTTAAAATAAAATGCATTGAAAATGAAAAATTAAAAATGATCAACTTTAATATTCCCCTTTTTTATTAACTCCCACTGTAACTCGTCTGCACTACAAGTATTATAGATTTTGGCACTTTAGGGTTGCGCTTGGATTATAGCCCGTGACATAAGTACAAACCCCGAAGATCCAATAAGTCTGTAAGTCACTGTGTTCTCACGATATTCGAAATTATCAACAAAGAATTTTAGATAAACTCCTCACCTTGACCCTTTTTTTGTTTCTGTACCGAATTCTTAGAAAACGAGGAAGTACGAAAAAGATACAAAACGAAAACACTGAAAATATGTCCAATCGCTGAGGAAGCACACCCAATATGGCTCAAATTATGCCAGGAAACGGACCAAGTGATTTAAAATTTAAGTGAATAAGAGTGTTTTATTAAGCGCATGTATTTATGTATGTAAATCTTTTATTTATATTTTTACATTTCACATTTACACCATAGAAATTTCACTGATTTTCACTTATGCTTAAAAGCGCTTATAATTAAGATGATACCTATGCAGAAATTAAATAAAATACAAAAAAGAACTGCATAGTTTACGGAACGGTCTGTACATTCGCATGGATGCACTAGATCACATCGAATATCGTCCCTTGGGTTTTCGATCTCCTCGTCAACCAATACCACGTGTGTTTCTGAGAAATAATTTATTTAATTTAAGTAGCTTAAATGTAATTAAATTCGTAACACTTGTCATATACCGTTCATGATGCACAGATTTCTAGTTTTTATTCATCACTCGAGATCAGAAGTTTAGTTCCAACTGAAGCTAAAAATTCCATGCTGCATACTTTGGCTTCTATCGCGGCATCTTGGACTTCGAGTGAAAATGCCACTTGATCCTCTCTATCTGTGTCGCTATAGCATTTTTTATGCTGAACTGACAAAAAAATATTTTCAGTTGTATTTTGGAGTGCGACGTGATTTCGCCCCTCATGAAAGTGGTGAACCCATTAAGGAAAAATAATAAACATAACGAGCAGCAAACGTGGGTGGATGTATGTACATTGTATACGGCAGATACTGGTGAATCGTTGTAGTTTTATATGTGCAATCTACTCCATGGTTAGTATGTACTGAATAGCAATGTGGCGTTGTTAATGCGTAGAGTGTATCTCCTTCTCTGCCAATCGGTTCCTATAGGATTGTTCATACAAATTGAAAAGAAAAACAAACTGCGACTGCCAAGTCATTCATTACCATATCGATTGATTGTAAGGGAAGGAGACCACTTGGTGGTGCGAAAATGACCTTTGAAAATTAAAGCAAATAAAACAATGTAATGCTTAGAGAAATTCAGCGTCGAATGGAATGCCGCCATGGCACACTGGCTCATAGGGAAGTCTTAAAGTGCTTGTAAGCGCTTCGTGCGGAAATTCCTAGTTCTATGGCTACCTATGTATGTACATAAGATTGCGTCAGAGCTGTGATCATTTTTCTTAATGTACATATTTTTAGGTTTATCTCGTGCTTTATTTAACAAACTTACATACTATGTATGTGGACAATCACAGTCAATTTGATCCAACAAGGACGGTTGTTGTCCTACTTAAGGGGTTCGATGGGATTAAAGATTTGCCTTAGTGCAGGGGTAGATTAAGAGTTGATCTTACCCCAAATTTTTTTTTTCAGAGCAACCAAATTCCAGTAGCATTTAGACCTCATACGATCCCCAGATTTTATTCGTTTCTTTGTTATGCTTGGTGGCTGAGATTGCTGTTCCCCTGGCGAGATTTGAACTTACACCGGCCAGGTCACAAGCAAATTCCCTTTTTTTTTAATGCGTATTTTTACTTCTGAATTCATAATATTTTACATGGTTGACAACGCTTAAGCCTAAATTAACTACAATACAGGGTGGCTTAGTTAAGAGGTATAATCCTTTAACGGGTGATTCCTAAAGTTCCGGCGAACAAAAAATCGTACGGCAGGGGGGTTCTATTTTCACCACAGTTCGAGTTATAAGCCGTCAAAGTGGGCTCCGATTTGGAGATATAACCACTTTAAATGGTTAAACTTTTGAACTACAGAAAAGATTGGAAGAGACAATGGTGCGCACTAATTTACTGGCCCTCTTAGGGCGCTCTAAGGTCAACTGAATGTATATTCTCTTTTTTTATTGGTACCTGAACCGAATGTGCTCTGGGCTCATAGGTTTTATTGTGTATCAACAGCTTTGTAAGCTTCTTATTTTATTCTGTTGAATATGTTGAGTACTAATTAAAGAATAGGAGGGGGAAATCTCTAAAAGATACAGATCATCCGAGTAATCAGTATGCTAGATTTTTACCGACTAAAACCGTCTCCCACATAATTGCAATCTAGTCGCTCTAATGAGCAATATTTTTCTCATATAATCTGTAGGGTTTTGTCGTTTCGATAGTTCCGCCCATCGACGTCTCTCGACAGATGATAGTAATAATGAAGTAAGTACTTATTTTTAGTGTTAGGTAGATGTCCAGATACATGCATTCGTGTATATATATTTGTTTCTGAATGGGTGGTCTGATTGACCTAAACCAGTTCAAATGGCTTTGTCCTTTTGAGCCTTCGTGCTATGTTTGTGTTGTCCAAAAGTTCTACTACTTCAGTGTTTGTTTGTAGTAGAAGCCTTGATTCGTGCCTTCGTGCATTTTTCTTAATTTCATCTGTGACGAATTCCACTCCTAGGTCCATGTGGAGGTCATTGTTCCTTACGTACCATGGTGCATTGACTATATTTGGTAGCACTTTGTTTTGAAATCTTTGAATGATGTCTGCGTTGCTCTTTTGGGTACAACCCCATAGTTTACTACCATATGTCCATATTGGCTTTAAAGATAAAAGTTACTGTTCGTGGTTAATGTTGAGTATTGCCATTTTTAGGAAATAATAGATTTGATTGATTGAGGAATAGAGATCATACATTTTTTTATTAGGACCAAATAATGGGGTTTGACTCGAAATGTGTCTAACTTGACAGTTGAATAATGACACACCGTTTAATGTCACACCGTTTAATGTCACAATAGTGTGAAGCCAGTTGTGTTTTTTTCTAAAGTCTGTTCTGTCAGAAGCCCTTTTATAAGCACATCGTTTAATATCGAAACCCGCTAAAAATCACACAAAAATTATAAGAGTTCATGAAATGTTGCTCGCTTAGAGTCACATCTTACAGATCCATAATTCATGTCATCGTCACATGGAGAAGTGTGGTACCTACATATTTTCTGAAATTGCCTTAATTGTGTGTGACTTCCCATAGCGAGATACATAGATACATACCTATCGTGGAAGTTTTTTTTTAAATATAAAACCATTGTATTGTAGATTGCAGATTGTTAAAGAGGTGGGAATATGTCACCTTATCACTGTTTCCTCTAAACTTAAAGCTCACTCAATATGCCCGATTTTGCAATGAATTTTACTATGCTTTTGAGTGAGCTTGCAGATAGGTCTTCAGCTTCCAGATAGAATTTACCTAAATAACGATGACGTGTTCTGATTACGACAGTTGCAGAGACATAAGATGTGTTCTGCTGATTCTTCGTCCTTTCCATCCAGTAATGGTTCGCTCTTTCTTTTAGCCAGTATTTGATACAGCTTTTAGCCGTACTCACTGGTAACCCACAGAATGATCTTGGCATTATAAAGTTTGACGCAGCTCCTGTTCTGGCTAGCAGGTCGGCTTTTTCATTTCCTTCATATCCACTGTGTCCTGGTACCCAAATGAGATGAACTCTGTTTGTGCTGGCTAGCGATATGAGTAATTGAAGGCAGTCCCATACTAGTTTGGATGTTATTTCATAAGCTTTAATTGCCAGTAGAGCAGCCTCTATTCATCAGACTGAGCACTTGGTGGTTTGCCGATGCTTATTCAAAAAAAAGGAAAAAGAAAAAAACATGAGCGGATTGGTGTAATGTCAGAATTGTCAGGTCTGACACAAATGTCGAAAGTATACGACTTTTATTTCTTTCATGTCACTTTGAATAAAATTCACCGTTCTTGGTACACAGTATAGAAAAATAATTATCTCAAAACATTGAGCCATTTTGACTGAGAATTTTAGTTTAGAATTTAATTTTTTGACTAATGGAAATTTGGAGCAATATACGATTAGAGGTAAACACTATCGGTGTAATGCAAATTATTCACTTAACTCTGAAGGAACAGTGAAGCGAGATTGGGTAAAGGTTAGGTTAGGTTAGGGAGATGGGTGCCTTGTGACACTGCTTACTTGGACCAAGTCGGTCCATCGTGCCCAATCATTTAACCCTGGAAACATTGTGAAATCCGCTGTTAGAACCACCCAGATATTGATATGAATCTCAGAAGGTCCGTCAGCTCTTCATTACCTTAGTCTTCCAATTGCGAAAAGAAGTAACTTCCGAGAGTTCTCATTCCCATAACGGATAGGGCAGGACAATCACACAGCAGATGATAAAAGATTCAATTTCTTCTTCGTCCCTTCAACTTCTGTTATGTAGCACACCGAGTCACAATGTCCAGTGACTATGCCGGAAACAACCCGGCTAACGACTAACGACTAAGTTTTACCAGAGAGGTTGATCTCTTCTTGCTGAAGGCCGGCCATAGCGCCCGCCCTGGCCATTGCGCATGTTTCCAGATGAACCCAGCGTCTTGTTGCTCGACGATGGCTTCATCTTCTATCTTTTTCCGTAAGGAACTGATTGGGGTTACCACAAAAGGGAGGGCCCCCGATAAGTGCAGCGCCGACCCTTTCCCAGCAAGCTCGTCAGCCCTTTCATTTCCATCGATATCCATATGTCCTGGTAACCAGCAGCGGGTCACCGCATTGGCTCTAGATATCTCCTTTAAGAGTGACTTGTAGGTCCTCACAAGCCTCGACCTGATTACAGCAGAGTCCAGAGCCTTAACGGCTGCCTGGCTGTCTATATAGACAGTGATCGTTTTGCCAACGATATTACTCTCGTCAATGACTTGCAGCAGCCTGTATGATGGCTGCGACTTCGGGCTGAAAGACGCTGCAGTCGTCGTTTATTCTAAAGGAATGGTTTAATCCTAGCCTTCGCAATAAACTCCGGCTCCCGTGCCAATGTCCATTTAAAAAACATTGATGTAGAACGCCAGCTCCGTTTTCATGGTGCTACGGTTCTTCCAGTACACTCCGTCAGGAGTTTTTGTAGCGAATCTCCTTTCAAATCTCTAATGGGATTGGGTAAAAGAATGACAGGATCTGTGAATTGTGTAATGAAGCCGATGAGACGATCTTTAGTAGATGGACAGTATAGGTACTTGACGAGTTTAACCTACGTTGAATAAGTGTAGATAAATAAATTAGAATTGAAGAAGGAACCATGGTGATATATTGGAAACCCCTTCCTTTATTCAAGCTCTGAATATGTCAAAGCAGACAGTAGTGAATGGGAAATCCGACATTTTAAAAAATGGCTAATCACTTTGCATTTGCGGCCCTGCTGGAGCTAAAGATTTTTCTTGAGTATAACTAGTCATCAGTCATATAAAACACTGGAGGAGTGTCTCATATCGATTAAATTTCAATTAACCTGATATGTCAAGTCCTTGTGTATTCAAACTATTTACACACACCCCTAAACTAAGCAGTTGATTAACATTGCCTGCAGGTATTGTCTAAATGTCACTACCAAGAATGGTGGTGTAATTATTTTTGAGGGCGGGAATGGTTTACTTAGTCGCATTTATTCAAGACGAAAAGGATCTGTGTGAAAGACAAATTCCTTTCCCATGCGAAATCAGAAAGTAACCACTCAATGACATAAACATAAAACATTACCAACCCCCTTACGGTGTTTCTTATACAAAATCTTTTTGTTCTTTCCACCATTTGCAGCAGAAATTCCCTCACTTAGAAGCCATACAAACGAATAACGACGCACCAGTCAACTTATTCAATTAGAGCCAGGTATAAAGAGTATGTTCCGTTTGTAGACAAACGCAAAGTATTTCGCGACACGAACCTCGACCGAACGACCACTCACTAAAAAATAAAAAAAAAATAAAACTTCAACATTCAAAACAGTGCTATAAAAAATCTGAAATTTTTTAAAAAGTTAACCATAACCTCAACCACTTTAAACCACATCAATCCCCAAGTGAAGAGTGATACCCATAAAAGAAAATACATAAATAAATTTAATTACAAAACAGGAGTCTTAGTAAAACAAACAAAAAGAAAAAAAAACCAATCATGGTGGTGAATTTCAAAGTTTTCAAAAAATGCTCACCAAACTCAAAGGTCACCCTGTATATGGGACGACGTGAATTTGTCGACTCCGTGACCGTTGTGGAACCTGTTGGTATGTATTTTACTTAGGCTAACAGCACATATTCATTTTCTTAGTGCAAAAGTATAACGATCGATTGATGTATCTGCAATCTAATTGAATTACTTCCACACGAGCTATTTTATTCTACCTGTGTTGACCTTCGAAATAAATTGGAAAGGATATCAAATTAAATTAGCTTTGGAATTTGAGGACGAAAATCGATTGAACCTTACACAATTATTGGATTTTTTTCAACTAACTAGTGCATTTTAAAATCCTATTAAAAACTCCTAAATGTAGGATAACGAAATTATCTATATGAAAGGATACTGCTTAGAAAAGTATTTTTTTTTTCTTTTAGTAAATTGTGGTTTCTTAAGTTTTTTGTGCTCATTAATTTATTTTTTCGAGAGTGAAAGATGCAATACACTGTGCAAGGAATTTTATATCTGTGTATTAGACGGTAAATGCGATTTAAAGATCCAACAAAGGGAAGAAAACTATCACTCGCCTCATGGGTATCCAATTTCTCGCGTCACTTTAGCTTTAGATACATATTTCCTTGAGATTGAAACAATATTTTAAAGCTACGTACCATGTAACTAGCAGGTGTTGATACCTTCCATTTAGGTTAGGTTAGGTTGAAGTGGCTGACAGCTAGGATTCGCCAAAACACTAAGACCAGTGAAAGGTCCATTGTGATACCACGTGGATCATGGGAGAAAGTTTCTCTCTAAACCATTCTCTCTTGATGTCAGTATTCATCAGGACATACCTTCCATTTATTCTTATAAAAATATTTGCGCACGTCCACTCCAATTTTTTTTTTAGTGAAATTTACAGCCAAGTCGCCTGTCCACTAAAACGCATTTTTTTTTTAAAAAAAAGTTTTTTTATTGAAGCCTGTCAAACGTTTCTGCAAAAATTAAGGTTTCTCTTTTGTGAAGCTACAGTGACCGAAATATCTATAACCGCACTTATAACTTGACATTGATGCGGTTTCAAATTAAAAATATATTCGTATATGTATCTGTTGCAACAAGGAAAAACCGCTAAAGTCGAGTTTGATAATTTTTCAGGAGAGCATATTCAAGTTTTGCTAAAAAGTTTAAAATTACAAATGGTTCCAGACTATCTATTAAAGTCGGATCTTTCTGAAAATAATACGAAAACAAAGGTTATTTTTTTCTCTTTTGTTTTAAAATAAAAACAGAAAATTAAGCAAAAATAACAAGAATTATCAAATATGTAATTGCGTTTACAGTTTAAAAAAAAAAAACAAATTCTGTGTTAAATACGCAATAATTCCAAGTGCGGTTAAATGAATTTCGCTTTTAAGATAGTCAAAATCACGATCTTGTCGCACCCTTACCACTTAACTGAATGAATATGCAGCTGCTTGTTCTTATTTTCAGTGTTGACTACACTGATTTGGAACAGTTGCTTAAAAATAGTAGGACGGAATTACAACACTTAGTACTCTTATGAGACGCTGCTTTGATTAAATATTATCCTGCGGCTATAGAAATTTCGCTCACTGTACTTATGGGGACAATTCAGTTTTATTTTAAAAATTGTATCAATATCTATCGAAAGGGGCTATAAATGGTGTCAGTCATGCTCTCTTTTCTTGATCGAAAATATAAAAATTCATATACATATATGGCTTCGAAGAAACAATACATACAGTACTAGCTTAAACCCCGCCCCTTCGCCAGGTATTAAAAAAAAACTTTTTTTTAACAATTTGGGTAAAATTAGAAAATCGATTGCAATGCTTTTTGGTAAACAACATTCTTGGTTTTTTTCATTATCGCTCGTGTAAACAAATAGTGCAGATGGTTTTCCGACTCGTGAGCATGCAACGTAGAGCTGGCCATGTGAGAAACTGGATTTTCCAAATTTATACCGCACATTTCTAAAGATTGTCCTTGCGACTTACTGATGTTAACGGCTAATGCAAGGCGAACAGGCAACTGAAGACGCTTAAATTCAAATGGCATGTCAGATGGAATCCGACTGTAGGTTCGACTATATGTTTAGTCGTTGTATTTTCCAACTAGCACAAATATTCATCTTTACCCAGCCTGCCTCGATCCTTGGTGGTGGGATTTCTTGCACTCACTATACCTTATATGCAGAAGTAATTTATGTCACAAGAATCCCTCATGACCTTGACCTTGATGCATTAAGAACAATGTAGGTAAATCTAGAGAAATGCAAAGGTGATCATGGCATACCCTCTGGTATACAACAGTCTTCACAAACTTTGATTGAATTAGGAAATCATTTGTCTGACTGTATCCGTTATAGTACAGTTCCCTCTCTTGCGTCAACATATCGAAATACTTGACGAGGATTTCCTTTCTTTAGGTCCGGCTAAGGCTAGGGCCACGCACTGAGCGACTGAGCGTTTGAGCGATGAGCGATGAGCGACGAGCGATAGAGCGACAAGTCTGAGCGACGAGTGGCCTTTTACTGAGCGACGTCGCTCGAGCGATTAGTAGTGAAAATGTCGTTGTCGAATCCTGTACGTCGTAGTCTTTACTGGAAAGTCGTGCCCATATTTATCGATTGTTTATACGGTCCAAAAAAAGAAGATTTAGTGTACATCCTATAAATCGAGAAAGATCGGATTACAAATTTTTCCCACTTCATTCCACTGCTGAAATCAAAATTTCCACGTTTATTTGCTGCATTTTCACTTTATCGCTGAGCGATGAACTACAAAATTAGAACAAAATTGAATTCAGAGCGACGTCGCTCTGTCGCTCAGAAAAATCGCTCATCGCTTAGCAACTACGTGGCCACAGCCCTACGATTACATATGTTTTAATTTTTTTGCGTCGCTCAGGTGCTCGTCGCTCAATCGCTTATCGCTAAGTCGCTCATTGCGTGGCCCTAGCCTAAGGTTCCATTCATCGGAACTTTTATCCGACCAAATATTAATCTGATTGGTACGTACAAAGCCAAGTCCCTTACTGTTGAACTACAGTTAGACCGTCGCTTTAAGTAACATTTTTACACAGATTTAGGCTTAAATACGCTATCTCCACTTAATTTTGGTTATGAGTATGGAAATATTGGCCATTTTCGTGGGAGTTCTTAATATGTATCTTCTGCCTCCAGAAATAGTCCTTTTAATCAGAATCGAATGTGTCTCTACTATTTGCTACATTTACTTCAGTCGGGGCCTTGGCATGATTTTCTTTATGGTTTTATACCATTTGATAGGACTTTAGTTTACTTCTCTGTTTCCTTGACTGGGCGCTTATTATGTTTCCTTTTCGTAAAATTCGGTGTGGGTTTGTATATAGCTACATAATGCATATATCAACCATTCAATGATTCAATACGCATTGTAGACTAACGTTGATAGACCCTGAAAAGCACTTCCGTCTATACTTATACATCACCAGCCATTAGTTAAAATATTGAACAGAGAATGGGACTTTTCACATGTGAACCGTTTGGAAACGAATGCGGTGCAGTTGTCACATCTTTGAAACTCAACGCTTATATACAATTTTCTTCTCTTTTCCATGTTTATACCAAACATTTAGAAAATTAGTAAAAAGGACCCCATAATCTATAAGATTGTGTTTTTGCAAACACAAAACTGCTGCAATTTGCACTCCAGATTTTGGGCTCATCTGCCGAATTGAGTTGACTGGTTACACCCATAGCCACCGCGATAGAGTAACATTCTATCCCTACCAGAAAAATGTAGCGTTTCTGTATACTTTCAATTCATTTTCTCAATGTTTGTAAAATCTGTATTCACTCTATTACTTTCTTGCAGATGGCATAGTCGTCCTTGACGATGAGTATATCAAGCAAAACCGCAAGGTTTTCGTCCAACTTTTGTGTAATTTCCGCTATGGACGTGAAGAGGACGAAATGATGGGCCTTAATTTCCAAAAGGAACTTACGCTGGCCTCAACACAAGTCTATCCCCAACAGAAGGTGGATATGAATCTAACCAAGTTGCAGGATCGTCTCTTGCCTAAGTTAGGCTCGAATGCTTTTCCGTTTGTATTGACAATGCCACCGAGCTCACCGGCATCGGTAGTATTGCAGCAAAAGGCCAGCGAAGAGGGTCAACCTTGTGGAGTGCAGTACTTTGTCAAGGTGTTCACCGGTGATTCGGAAGTTGATCGTTCACATCGTCGTAGTACAGTGAACTTGGGCATTCGCAAGGTACAGTATGCCCCAACTAAACCGGGCATTCAACCTTGCACCGTCGTTCGAAAGGACTTCCTTCTATCACCAGGTGAACTGGAGTTGGAGGTGACACTCGATAAGCAGTTGTATCACCATGGGGAAAAGATGTCTATCAATGTTTGTGTTAGAAATAACTCGAACAAGGTAAATATTAGGGGGTAGTTACAAAAAGCCATCTTTTGACAAATTTCCCTTTTAGGTGGTCAAGAAAATCAAGGCTATGGTGCAGCAAGGCGTTGATGTCGTACTCTTCCAGAATGGGCAATTTAGGAACACCATTGCGTTCGTTGAGACTAGTGAAGGTTGTCCAATTCAACCCGGTTCTAGCCTTCAAAAAGTGATGTTCATGGTTCCTAATTTGGCTGCAAACATTGACCGATCCGGAATAGCTGTGGAGGGTGATGTCAAACGCAAGGAAACCGTCTTGGCTTCAACTACTTTGTACGAATTCCAAACATTTTCCGTGATTCACATTGATAGATGAATCTATTTGTAGGTTGGCTTCTCAAGATAGCCGTGATGCATTTGGAATAATTGTCTCATATGCAGTCAAGGTTAAGCTATTCCTTGGTGCTTTGGGCGGTGAACTTTGCGCTGAATTGCCATTCATTCTCATGCATCCAAAGGTAATTTGATTCTCCAGCAAATACTGCGGTTGTAATAAAATCTCCATTGCAGCCAAGTCGCAAACAGGATGTCATCACTGATGCACCACCTGAGAAGACCATGGTTGATTAAATTAATACAAATGGAGGACTAAAACTGGAGAACTGACCGAAGCGAATTACCCAATGACAATGCATGCCAAAGAAAACGGATACAAATTTTTGAGTTTTGAATTTTAAACATTTTATTTTTTTAGTTTGAAGTCTTGAGTTTCATTATAGCAAGTTAAGTATTGATGTCAATGCAAATCGATCACATCGGTTATAATATAATTATTTACAGAGTAAGAATGATGACGTTACATAACAACCAATTATATCTTAAATGTTGCAAGTACCTATATTAGCTTATACCTATATAAATGGAAGAATTATGCCATGTTAAGAATGCAATAAATCCAGTCTATATTAAGGACATAAAGGGAGATTATTTTTCGAATTAGTTCCTTCTGTGAGAATGTGTTTGTGATAAATCAAAGAGATGAAATAAAATCTAAATGATTAGTTAGTTCTCATTTTTAATAAGAAAATATTAATTAATTTTATATACAGAAGCCCTAGTGCGGACAGCAACTTAACCTTTAACGAGTTTGATGCGCTGTCCGATTCCATCACTCGAATCGTATCCCTGTACCCTCGATGGGAGACTACCAACGGGTCGACGGAAACTGACCACATGAACCCGATATTAGCTTTTGAAAGGAGATTCACTACAAGAATTCCTGACAGAATGTACTGGAAGAACCGTAGGAGCATGAAAAAGGAGCTGGCATTCTACACCGATGGTTCTAAGATGGACATTGGCACGGGAGCCGGAGTTTATTATAAAGCCCTAGGAATAAACCACTCCATTAGAAATCACGTCGAATGCAGCGTCTTTCAGGCCGAAGTCACAGCCATCATACAGGCTGCTGAAATTATTCGCGAGAGTAATATCGTTGGCAAAACGATCACGGTCTATACAGACAGCCAGGCGGCCATTAAGGCTCTGGACTCCGCGGTAATCGGGTCGAGGCTTGTGAGAATCTGCAAGTCACTCCTAAACGAGATATCTAGAGTCAATGCGGTGACCCTCTGCTGGGTACCAGGGCACATGGATATCAAGGGAAATGAAAAGGCTGATGAGCTTGCTAGGAAAGTATCGGCGCTGCACTTATCGCGGGCCCTCCCTTTTGTAGTAACCTCAATCAGTTCCTTATGGAAACAGATAGAAGATGAAGCCATCGGTCGAGCGAACAGACGCTGGGAAACATGCGCAACGGCCAGGGCGCTATGGCCGGCCTACAGCAAGAGGAGATCAACCTCTCTGGTAAAACATAGTCGTTATAACGCACGGGTTGTTTCTGGCATAATCACTGGACACTGTGCTATCGGCGTTCCTGTAGAACGACTCGGTGCGCTACATAACGACTTTTGCAGAAGTTGCTGGGACGAAGAAGAAATTGAATCTGTTCGTCATCTGCTGTGTGATTGTCCTGCTCTATCCGTCATAAGAATAAGGACTCTTGGGAGTTACTTCTTTTCGGAACTGGAGGACTTAGGAAATGTAGAGCTGGCGGACCTCCTGAGATTCATGTCATTATCTGGGTGGATCTAACAGCGGGTTTGTCATGTTTCCAGGGTTAAAAAAAGATTGGGCGCAATGGACCGACCTGGTCTAAGTGAGCAGTGACTATGTCACAAGGCACCCATCTACCTAACCTAACCTATCCCTGAACCCTCATACTGAAATCATCATTGTGGGCGATTTCAATGTATACAATTCGGATTAGCTTCGACACTCTGGCCAGACGAAGGAAGGTATGTTGAACTTTTCGGTGAGGTAAACAACTTGACTCAGCTTGTAAATGAGCCGACACGTATACCAGACATTGCAAGTCATTCCGCCAACACCCTTGATCTGTTTCCTACGTCTCACCCTATTTATCAGGGTTTTAGCGATGTTTTAGCGCCCCTAGGCCGGTCTGACCATAACACAATATCAGCTAAATTCTCGTACTCCGACCAGACAGTTAAAGAACAAACTCCCAAAAGGAAAGTATGGCGTTACGAGAAAGCCAACTGGGACGGCCTTAATAGCTTCTTTAGGAGTTTTAACTGGTCACTATGCCGCGGATGGATGCCGCCGCTGATATGATCACCAACACGATTCCCTTAGGTAAGTATGAATGACTTTACTCCTAACAGAATTGAGAGCATCAAACCTTAGTTAAACTCATGGTTCGACCAGAGCTGTAAAGAGGCTATCAGGTTGAAAGAAGTAAGCTTTCGGTCTTATGAAGCCAACAAATCGGAGGAAAACCGAAAGAAGTTTAAACAAGCAAGAAACGACTGCAATGCCCATGTCCGACGTGTCAAATTCCTACACAACCAAAAACTATGGCAAAAATTACTACAGTGTTCCAAAGGTAGTAAACACTTTTGGTCATTCGTCGAAAAACATTAGAAACTCTGCCTCACCTGCCATTCCAACGCTCATTTACAACGACATTCCAGCTGTCAGCTCCTTAGACAAGGCTAATCTGCTCGCTGTACAATTTGCAGCCAACCCCACACTGCTAGATAGTGCTTTGTCTGTCCCTGTGGTTGAGAGCGTCGAATTTTCTATGGGACAAGTCCACTTTCCCTTTTCCGAAAAGGGGAACATCGTTGATAATTTATGTTCGAAGACGGATAGTAGGAAAGGCGATACGCTAATCTGATCGGATTTTTTTAACGTTTTGGAAGTTTTTCCGAACGGATACCTCGATAAGGCTGAATATGTAGTATTATAGAGACTCAATACATGTTTTTTCTTTGTTAAAAAAAGGGGAATATTGAGGGGGAAAATGTCAAAATGCGACACAAAAAGGGGAAATTCACTTAGAAAATCTGGGAACACTGGTATAAGCCGCACCATACAATTTTGAGATTTTAGTGTCGTCTGAAGAGTCACTTGCAGATTGTTCTTATTCCTGTCGTCATGTATATTCCTTCTATATATATACCTTAGTCAAGTCGTCTCTGGTATAATTGAGTCTATCTCTCTATAGAAAGGTCGGATGGTTCTTTTAGCTTAGATGAGCCCTTGGATGTTTTCCAAAAGGATAGACTCATGTTGCTACTTATCTGTTCGGGTGCAATGCACAACTCAAAGGAGCCTTTCCTGTCGAGCTGATCTGCAGATCTCTAATGTTTACTTACTTAGGGCACAGGGTTTCTAAGGCCCGGTGGCCTGAGTTAGATCGGAAAAAACCTGAGAAATTAATAAAGCTCAGCAGATCAAAGTTAAGAAGTGCGATAGGGATACTCTCTGGCCATTGCCTCCTGAGAAAGCACGCTATGACATTATTTTTAACACACACGAACACATGCAGGTATTGCGATGACCTACATGTCACAGAGGACATTGCTTTTCGACTCTGTGAATGTCAAGCTATTGCTCGGAGTAGAATAAAGTAAATAATTTTTCAGGGATCTGGAGGAGGTTGGAGGCTTGAACAAAAATGAGGCCATGTTTAGGTTCTGTAGGGGAATTAAGTGCATAGGCGAATTGGATTAGGTCTCTGACCGTGAAGGTTCCCTAGTGATCGCGGTCGGCCCATAATGGTGCCTATATAACCTAGCCTAACCTAGATGGCGCCTAAGTTGGGATGAATCTCTGTCTCACTCAGTCTTCAACTAACTGCCTCCATATCAAGCTTCCAAATTACAAATACAAATACTTGGCGCAACAGACCGTATGTGGTCCAGGGCCTAGCTTCTCGCCACCATTCGTGTAGTGCGTGTTATATTTTTTCACACAAATGGAAGGGATCACAGTTAAGAGCCATATCCGAAAGGCAAATTGAGAAGCTTTCTCTTGACAGTTATTACTCTCGGACGTTTGTCAGACATTCGCGAGAGGTGGGACCGTGAAAAAAGTTTTAGGTGTTTTCCGGGATTCGAACCTCGAACCTCCCGCTCAGTGATCCAACGCACTAACCACTGAGCCACGGCGCCCACAACATTCCAAATTAGTTTATGTATATTTATCTTTGTGCGCTCCACTTAACACCCGGTCATTCTCTGCTGCACTATCTCTCCGGGTTAGGTCAAAAAATCGTCCATTCTCTCTATAAAAAAATATAACTCTCCATCGAAAACATGACAATACATAGAGTGGTACTTTATTGTACATTTATCAGACATAAAACAATACATAAAAAATATATTCATATATTTTTAATTGGATTTTACTAACAGAATATGTACCTAATCTTGTAACAGCTTATTGCTTACATTAAACATTTTTAAATACTGAGGGTTAACAACTACATAGATTGACTGGGACTCAGATAAACGGGTTATAAATTGCCTCTTCTGCTGGCAAGCATAGTATAATTGAAACAAGCATGCAATCAGCAATAGGTATTATTTTTGGTCACTCTAACATGATTCCATTGATTGTTCATACCTTTAAGCCGTTAATTTGTTTCCAATACATCACTGAAACAAACACATTTCCCAGAGGACAATATACGTATATTTGATGAATCGTTTTATGGAAATCTGCCATTGATGCTACAAAAATTTTTTTTAAAAAAACATCGAAACCATTTGCCGTCGACAAAGAGAATTGACAAAAACAAAAACTAATTTGTTTTCAATTAAGAAATCACAGAAAAGAACAATACAACGGTGATTGCTATTTTATTTTGGATAAATTTTTTTAATATCAGTCTTAAAATATGCGCATGTATTTTTTTAATTAATTTTCGTATAGGCGTAGTATCCCACTAGGGTTAGGGTGTAATTAATTTATCCTTTGTAAAATATTTGAAATAAAATATGCCTAAGCGGAAGCAAACAGTGGCTTCACAACTGCACAAATAATTTAATTTTACATTTGGCAAGTCACCTCGCAGATCATAAGGATGTCAACGAAATCTGACATTTAACTGTTTTCAGACACGATTCCAATGTTCTCGGTACTTTTTTCATCAATTGTTCTATGCCAACCTTTGCTTAAAGCGACATTCTTTCCGTCCGAATAGGATAAATATGTTTAATTGGTGAAAATCTATTTATGCCCTCAGTTATTGATATCCTCTCACCCGCGGTAAGGTAACAAATCCTGAGTGTGTCAACACCAGATGACAAATTTGCAACAGATGTAGCCATTGCCGAAATTGAATAGACTCCGTTAATTTTATTTTTAATTTAGTTGGGAGGCACGTTGCACAGGAAGAACCTGAACCTAAAATACAACCGCCTTCCCTAGCCTTCGGTCCCCTGAACATTTTTTCCATTCTTTACAGGGCTAAGCTGCATAGTATCTGCGATCACTTGGTTTCTAATACTAAGATTTCGTCTTCATGGACGTTAGCTCAATTGTTGAAGTACATGTACTGACAAGTAACCCACCCAATATAATCATCTATACATCGGTTCTGGCTCCAAATGAACTTCTATCTTCTCCTCTATTCACCCACGTACATATGTGTATCACGCATACTATCCTTCCGGAAGAGACAGTGGAGGATCCTCCTTATTCATAAAAGACTGCATTAAGCACTCCACGAATACAAAGATTGAACTCGACACAATGCAAGCAACTTCAGTTCTCGTGTTAAGAACAAGAACACATATTTTAACATCGCGTCCATTGTCCCCCGCGATGCCCGTTAAAAAGTAATGACCTTGTAGATCTCTTCACCACGCTTGGGACGAATTTCGTTATTGGTAGTGATTTTAACGCAAAACACACCTTTGGGGGTCACAATATAAAATTCATCGAAAGGAAGACTTCGGTACGAAGTCGGTATGCAATTCGGGGTAGATTTATATTCGACAGGGAATCCGACATATTGACCCTCCGATGCACCAAAAACACTTGACCTAATAGATTCTTCGTAACCAAAGGAGTGTCCACTGATTTTGCGAAAGTAGAGGAGAGCTTTGATCTCTTCACACATCACTCACCGGTGACCGACTAAAGAGTAAAAGCTGTCCCTAGATTAATTAACAACAAAACTAACTGGGACGGCTTATTTCACATTCTGTACTTATTTGGGCTTTTGGTTTGGAAGTAGCCCTATGTGCCTTCCTTGACATTGAGGGCGCTTTCGATAACACTGGCTAGAGTAGGAGAAGCATCGAAGATTCGACCAGCAAATGGATAAGAGCCATGCTTGAAAGTCGAATAATGACTTCCTCCTCGGGAGGAGTTTCTGTGTTTGTGACCGCAGCTCCCAGAGTTCTCTCTCCCCTTCTTTGGTCACTAGTCATAGACAACCTTCTAGTCGATCTTCATAGATTAGGCTATTTCGCCATTGGTTATGCAGATACTTATTAGCGCGATCATCTCTAGCGTCACACAAGGTGCTTTACTACATGTTTTAGAATGGTGCAGCAGAGCAAGACTATCCATCAATCCCTGCAAAACTGTTGTAGTGCCTTTTACTAGGACCTATCCTTATCAAAGGTACTACTCTAGCTCATTCCAGTGAAGTGAAATACCTTGGGGTCATCCTCGACAATCGGCTCAGCTGGAATTCTCATATCAAGTTCGCCATCGAGCGTGCCACGAAGGCCATGTGGGCCTGTAGATGCCTTTATGGCCGAACTTGGGGTCTAAATCCAAAAATAATACATTGGATGTATACAATGATGGTGAGGCCTATTATCACGTACGCGGCTATCATCTGGTGGCCGAAAGTTCTTAAACGGACAACGGCAACTAAACTTCAGAAGTTACAGTGAATTTCCTATCTCGGCTTCACAGCTGCTATGTGTACCTGCCCCACGGTAGCTTTAGAAGCAGTCGTTGGTTTTCACTAGGTGTGCTATCAAGTTACAGATAGAATACAAGTATAAACCAGGTGACCATGTGGGACATCTGAAAATTCTTGACTCAATCCCCAAAAGAGACACCCCGACATCATGGTCAGGGAGTGCTGTTTCGGTAGTTTGAGGTAGAAATATCAGACCGTGCAGATTGGTCTAATGGTGTTCCGGCATTAGACCTCAGAGGTCTGGTTTGGTTTACGGATCGAAAATGAAATCTGGAGTTGGAGCTGGTGTTTTTGGACCCAACACCAAAGTCTCGGTACCTATGGGAATGTGTCCCACAATTTAGGATAAACCTTAGTAAGGGTATTAAGGGCGCTAGAATATATATATTTTCAGACAGTCAGGCAGCACTCAAAGCGCTGTCGTCCAATTTAGTGGACTCCATATCAGTTAAAAACTATCCTTCATTAGGGAGGTAGTACGTCTCTTAAACTAACCATACCCTTATGATACAATAGATCTTTTAGGTCGTAGTGTCTGTCACATAGGCAAGGGTTTAATTTAAAAAAAAAAAAGAACGGCTTTAGAAATGATTGCGAAGAGAATATAATCTTAAATGCGTCGCTAAAAACACTATACGAGATTACGAGATAGAAGTAGAACTCTGTAAATTTATTGAAGCTATTCAGAATGCCGCTTGGAAAATACTCCCTTTAGGAGAAAAATAGTCAAAAGCAGCGAAGCTAACTATCCGCCGGAAATAAAAGAACTTATTCGTGAAAAGAGGAGAACACGCAAAATATGCCAACAAACCCGCGCCCCCCAACATAAGACATACTCAATTTATTTGTGTAATAATCTTGAAAGCGATTTAAGATTTAAAAAACCACGAGACCTCTGCTTTTCTTGAAGGCTTATATATTTTTTTTTTCTGTTGTCGCGGCGGGCATACCCTACTGGAGCACTCAGATTCAAAAACTGGTCCATTGTACTACCAGGAAGAGAACCCCATTTTCTTTCTTTCGTAGAAATTCGAGAAGAAGCTTCAGTGATGAGGAGCTTGCATCATCAGCACTCACCACATCAGCACCGAAAATTCGCCACCTGATGCGAGCAAAGGCAGGACAATTACATAGGAAATAGGCGTCGCAGATTAGGGTACCACTTAAACCTAGCATACTAAGATGTTCGGCAAAAGGTTTGGTGGCCCGTAAGAACGCCAATAAGTTGTCTACAGTCCTTGCTGCTAAGGGATAGCAAGGAAACTGTCGATTTACTACAGACGTCAGGGACCATTCGTTTAGTCTGCCTACATCCTGGAGAGCTTTGCCACCTTCGATTGTGCTCATTAAAAACCCAGTCATTGATGGAAGCCCTGACCAAGGAAGCCTCTTCTGAACCTTGCCTAGCAAGATCATCGGAGATCTCATTCCCTGTTATCCCGTTGTGTCCTGGGACTTAAAGCTTAACAGCCAAAAAAACACAAATTATGTACTCGCTTTGGAAAGCCATGAAAAGTGTCAAAAAAACCCCAAATACACTCGCCACCAATAGGGTAAAACAATGACGAATCGGCAAAGTGTGACAAAGAAAAAGCGGATCGTTTTGCCGAACACCTAGATGAAACGTTTAAGCCATTTGATGGACAAACACTGACACTCTAGAGGTATGACGATGACATCTGACAACTTTGGAATAAAAAGTGTGTCGCTAACCGAATTCTGGCAGACAATAAATAATTTGAAAAATAACAAATCCGCTGGCTATGATTTAATAACGGAACAAATCCTTAAGAAATTGTCGAAAAGGCACTAGTTAAACTTTTGTACTTGATAAACGCTTCACTTAGACTGTTCTACATTCCAGACACAAGGAAAGTGGCAGAAGAGGTAATGGTTCCGAATCCGGGAATACCTCAAAACGACAAAAAATCGTACAAACCGATATCGCTCCTACCAATAGTATCAAAGGTATTTGAAAGACACCTATTGAAACCTGTCTTATACCCGACCACCAATTCGGGTTCAAAGTCAAGTATTCCACAATTGACCAGGTTTGTAGAGTAACCGATGAAATTAAAGAAGCCATAGAGGGAAAACAGATTTGCTCTGGCGCTTTTCTTGACGTATCTCAGGCCTTCGACAAGGTTTGACACGATGGCATGGATTGCAAGCTAAGACGGATTCTTCCGGAACACTTACACAAGATCTTAGAATCCTACCTTGAGAACAGATTATTTCGTGTTAAGCACGGAACTGTATATTCCGAGTTCAAGGAAATCGCCGCCGGAGTTCCGCAAAAAAAAAAATCGAATCTTAAACTTCTTGTTAATAAAAACTTAGTTTTAAGAAAAGGGAAGGATGAGTTTAGTCAGTAAAAATTTGACACTACTTTGAGTATACGGTGGTGTGAATAAAAATTGAGCGTGAGTGTTCTCTCAGCATTTTCGAGAGAACACTCCATTTGGTGTGAATAAAAGTAGGGTTCGTTAAGTTTAACGAAAACCCTCCACTCACATATTTTGACAGTTGAGTGTTCCCTCCATTTTGGTGTGAACACTTGAAAAAGTTGAGTGTGCATTGGAGGTAACTTCAAAAAATGGAGAATACTGTTTCGGAAAATGAATGCCTTGACGGAATAAGTGAAAAACCCTAAAAAAAGAGATCTGGAGTGGACGAAGAATATTTCATAAAATTTCTACAATTTTATCCTTGCTTGCTGGAAAAAGTCAAACTCCAGACATTAAAATTAAAAGCAAATTACGTTGGAAGAAAAATTTCCCTGGCGTTGATTTGAACACGTCGCAAATCAGGACAAAAATTGAAAATATGAACGCGCGTGTCAGATCAAAAGGGGATAGAAACAAAGACGGGCAATCTTTCCATGATTTTTAAAGCCCATGACAAGCAGCTGCTGGATTTGACAGCTCTCCACTCTAGTTTTCAAACTTCAACTTGAGGGGATGAACCAAGTAAGAGGAGATTTTTTACTCACACCAAATTGAGTGTTCCCTTCAACGAAAACACTTCACTCATGAGTGTTCACTCGGAGTGTTCCCTTAGTTTTTATTCACACCACCCATTGTGTCTAATGAAAATTCTCACCTACCCACATACAGAACTAAAACTTGATTACATTTTCAATAGGATGCAAAATTGGATCAGTTTAGTCCATGATCGAATCAATGTTCTATTGAGCATAAATTAGGATCTTTGACTTAAGAGTTTTGAGCTCATTATTTATGCCAGCCTAAGCAGCAATGACTACCGAAAGTCAATCGCCGTCGGATCCCCACAAGGGTGTTACCAATGGCTAAAATATTTAACTACTAAGGAGCTTTAGAGGTCCTCTTTCGTCTTTCATGTAGAACAGATTTGATTGAAATATCCTCCGTTCCATTTTCAGGAGACATTTCGATAAATTTTCTCACACCAATTGAAAAAGAATTTTTGCGGCTTCAAGTATTCACGATTGTTTTGGCTCCTGCCGCAAGGAATGGAAAATATGTTGCGCAATTCGCTTCAAATGAATACCTTGGAGCGCCGTCATGAGAATCCTTCAAGCTTGTTGGACCATTGCTCCCTTTTTGGTCGTACTGTAGGAAAACGATTAAAACTGAGGTAAATAAAATTTGGCTCCGCTCACCTTATTTCTATTTGAAATAAATACGTAATCCATACGACCCCCTCCTGTGTACAAATAAATCCAATTGCATTCAATTCCCAAAAAAATTTACCTGTTAACCGCGTGTTCCTTAGACTTTTCTTATTTTACGTTCCTCTTGACACCTTCTCGGCGCTCCATTCCAGTCTTTATATTGCTCGATCTCCTTTTCTCTACATCTTTGTTTGTTATTCAAAACTGGTCCTTGCTCACAAAACATCCCAATGTAGTTTGTAGCCTCATTCGAGTACAGAGGCATATGCCATTTGTGCAGATGTTAACCGCACACCAGAACATCTATTCCTGCAGCTTCCTAGTTGTTTCAATTTAAATGGAAACAAACCATTTAAACTTAACTCTTAACACAATGGTGAAAATTGCCATTGTGACCACCACAAGACAATTGCTTTCTTATGTCAACATCTCTGCACACAGCACTTAATCCAAAGGATCCTTTTACATTTGCCATGCTTTCGATGTCAATAAAAACTCTAAAATTGCTGTTCTCAAAAAAAATCCACATGTATCCCGTTCCACGGTTCAGACTTTGCAGTAAGTTAACTTAACCAAAACCCATGCCCCCAAATGAACACAAAAGTTCCTTCAACAAAGCCCGATCACGTCTCCGAGTAGCATTTCACTAAAACTACTGTTCTGCTGTGGCGGCACTCGCCAAGTGTGACCGAGTGGTCAGAGGACATAAATTAAACACTCCCATAGGGGCTAGAACACAAAAATTGACCACAGCAAAACGGCAAAATAGAATAGCTACTGACCCGCTTCTTGGTCAACAATGCAACTCGAGAACAAAAGGGTATAGCGACGCTGAGTTGATGGGGATTTTGGTGAATTTGGAACATGACCTAGTGTTGTCGTTTGCGGAATTTAGAGAATAACTCAAAGGAGTAAGGAGAGTAGTATTATTGGCCGAGATAAGCCCCCTAAATTTGGGTAAACGATCTCAAAAGTTAGTTGGCTAAAACCCCAAGCTGACTGTGTATTAGAGTATAGCTAACATATTTTTAGAAGCAAGCCATTGTGCGTCTTAAACTTTGAAGAAGTTCAGCGTAGATGCCAGCATAACCCTGTTGAGATGCGAACAATTTGCTTAAAGATTGATAAATTTTAGCCCAAGTAGGTTGCTTCAAGGGAGAGGCGATAGAAAGCAAAGTATCTCAATTGGCCACCAGGAATCCAAAGAAAGGTAGTACAAAACTGTCAAGAATAGTATAAATGGCAATACTACACCCAACACCGGCACAAGGATACTTTCAAGAGAGAGAACAATGGAAAGTACATACTCGTAGATGGGAAAAGCAAACAATGTAAGTATTTTTAACATGAAAGTACCATTTGTGCCCTGAGTTGACTGCAGTTACAGAAATCCATTTTTTTTACACATGACCATCGAAATGACATTCGATTTTAATGGTATGGGCGAAAGGAAATATTAATATTATATTCTCCAAAAACAATAATGAAACGAAAATCAATCCGAAAAACGAATAAGGTTTGAACGACATACGGGTACTTATGTACAAACTTTTGATAGTTTTACAACGGTGTTTGCTCAATAGTATCGGGGGTTCATTTAACCACTGCACAAATATGTATACATATGGAGACACAAGGTTGGTAAGGATAAAAATCTTAGGATATACTTATGTACATATGGTTGATTTGTTGGTTGAAGTGGTGTTTCAGGGAGAACCCAATTAGCCCGGAAGTGCGCCGTTTTGTTGCCACAAAACCTGCGCCAACACCGCAGACCAACTTCGAACCGTCCGTGTATATACTTGCATATCATAGGTTAGGTTAGGTTAGGTTCTAGCTGCCAGCTAGAAGTAGACCAATGATAGGTTCGCTGTGATATCACGTGGATCATGGGAGAAAGTTTCCCTCTACCTACTCGATAAAGCCAATTTGAGCTTCTTATGAAGCGTAGTAGGCTCTTAATGTCAATATTCTTCAGGTCGCCCGTATCGTTGTAATAGGGAACTCCTAAGTGAAGCTTTCTTCAACGGGAGAGAGCTGGGCAGAAACAAAGAAGGTGAGGAATAGTTTCGTCCTCTTTTTCATCCATGCAGCTTCTACAAAAGTCGTTCACGAAGAGGCCCAGCCTTGTAGCATACTTGCCTATTAGACAGTGTCCAGTGATGACACCTTTTGTGGTACCGATATGCAGTCTATTGAGAGAAATTAAATTCTTAGAGCGTTTTAGATCCAGCTTCGGCCAAATCTGTTTTGTCGCTAAACATGTGGATGCACTTGTCCACCTAAGATTTGTACTCTCTGCAGCATCCAGCTTAAGTTTAAGTTTGCGAGTAGCGATTGGCATGCCTAAGGTGCGGCAAGATGGGTACAGTTGTTAATATTCTGGCGAGTTAATCGGCCTTACAATTCCCTGGAATTTCCCTATGCCTTGGCACCCAACACAGGTGAATATTTAACTGCTCAGCCATCTCCACAAGAGACGAACGGCAGTCTAGGGCTACTAAAGAATTTATAGAAGTCGATTCCAGGGATTTGATTGCTGCTTGGTTGTCTGAAAAGAGGCGGATATCTCTAACAGATATCACGTTTTTCTTAGGGCAAGATAGGGCTTCTTTGATCGCCATTAATTCCGTCTGGAACACGCTACAATGATTCGGAAGACGGAAAGAGAGCTTAAGATTAAGCCTATCAGAGAAAACACCTGCACCAACCCCGTCTTTGGTTTTTGACCCGTCAGTGTAGAAGTGAATTGATTCATCTTCTAAAAATGCATCGTCCTCCCAGCGTGATCTGGAAGGGATGGTGACAAGGAAGTTCTTCTCAAAATTTAGACGTGGGATGGTGTAGTCCGTGTTTTCGGGAGAGATTTTGAATTTATTCAGAATAGGGGCGTGGCCGAATTCTTTTCTTGACCACTGTTGGCTAGCTTCAAGGCGAACGGCTGCAATCGCTGCCATTTGCTTGCTAAATATATCGAGGGGTATAAGATGGAACATAATGTCCAGTGCCGCAGAGAGAGTTGTACGTAGTGCTTCGCTTATGCACAGAGAAGCTGTACGTTGGACCGTACTTAGATAATCGCGATTTATAGCTTTATCTAAGGCTGTCCACCAGACAATCACCCCACCCCGTATGTGAGTATCGGTCTAATGACCGAGATGTAGAGCCAGTGAGTAATTCGAGGTTGTAAGCCCCATTTATTTCCAATGGCTTGGGAGGGTCTACTAGCGGAATTTTATATTTCCTTGAAAAGAGTACTAGTTCAGTTTTGTGGGGGTTTACACCCAGACCACACCGAACTGCCCATCTAGTGAGCTTATTTAGAGCGTTCTGTAAGAGTTCCTTCAGAGTATTTAGGTGCTTTCCCGAGACGGCCAAAGCAACATCATCTGCATAATCGATCGCCGTGCATCCCTCGCCTTCCATGATTATCAATAGCTCATTGACCACCAAATTCCACAGAAGCGGAGATAGAACACCTCCTCGCGGAGTGCCTCTACTAACAGATCTTCTAGTAGACGTCCCACCCAGCTTGGAGTTGATAATCCGACCATTGAGCAGTAGATTGATCAATTCGCAAAGTGAGCTGTCAACTTTCAAGTCTGATAGTGTATCTGCTATCGCTGATGTATTGACGTTGTTGAAAGCGCCTTTTATATCCAGGAAGGCAACCATTGTATGTATACTCCTTGTGGAACAGGGAATATTGTACGTAGTGCTTCGCTTATGCACAGAGAAGCTGTACGTTGGACCGTACTTAGATAATCGCGATTTATAGCTTTATCTAAGGCTGTCCACCAGACAATCACCCCACCCCGTATGTGAGTATCGGTCTAATGACCGAGATGTAGAGCCAGTGAGTAATTCGAGGTTGTAAGCCCCATTTATTTCCAATGGCTTGGGAGGGTCTACTAGCGGAATTTTATATTTCCTTGAAAAGAGTACTAGTTCAGTTTTGTGGGGGTTTACACCCAGACCACACCGAACTGCCCATCTAGTGAGCTTATTTAGAGCGTTCTGTAAGAGTTCCTTCAGAGTATTTAGGTGCTTTCCCGAGACGGCCAAAGCAACATCATCTGCATAATCGATCGCCGTGCATCCCTCGCCTTCCATGATTATCAATAGCTCATTGACCACCAAATTCCACAGAAGCGGAGATAGAACACCTCCTCGCGGAGTGCCTCTACTAACAGATCTTCTAGTAGACGTCCCACCCAGCTTGGAGTTGATAATCCGACCATTGAGCAGTAGATTGATCAATTCGCAAAGTGAGCTGTCAACTTTCAAGTCTGATAGTGTATCTGCTATCGCTGATGTATTGACGTTGTTGAAAGCGCCTTTTATATCCAGGAAGGCAACCATTGTATGTATACTCCTTGTGGAACAGGGAATATTCAATTTTACGTAAAAGTGAATGCGGTGCTGTCTCCACTGATTTGCCTTTGCAATACTCATGTTGGGCCGCTGACAGTAGCTTCTTATCAACACTGTTGCGTAAGTGGATATCAATCAGTCGTTCCAATGTTTTTAAGAGGAATGATGACAGACTGATAGGTCTGAAATCTTTGGATTTGTATGAGAGCATTTACCAGCTTTGGGCACGAATACAACATTACCTTCTCTCCATATCTTTGAAATGTAAACATATATCATAACCCTTGATAAAGCTTTCGTTCTTCCATTCTTCTCTTTAATTGAATCGGACTGAGAATGATTTACTGAAATTGATCGTGGGTGTCGAAGGCGCAACCAGTTCACATGGTATCGTCTCCAGAACCTTGCTGTGACCATATGGTTTAGCAGTCCAATACCCAGATGCCCTGAGTCGGACTGCGTTGCATGTGGCTATATCTTTAATGTGTAGGTCAAGGGGATCAGGTGGAGGATCACGCTAAGAGCATCCGTTGGACAAGACCTGAGAGCTCCTGTGATGCCTACGCCTTTGCTTTGCCGATCTTCGTAGCTTTTTTATCCCTTCGATATTATATTTCTTACTTAGAACGGGCCACTAAACGATGGCGCCATAAGCAAGAATAGTGCACACAATGGCTGTGTACATCCATCGGGTCAAATTTTGGCTTGAGCCCACAATTTTATTACAGGTGTTGAAGGCAATATTGGCTTTATTAACCGTCTGTTCTATGTTAAATTTCCAACTAAGTTTTGGGTCTAGGACCGTGGCTAAGTATTTTGTTCTAGAACATAGTGAAACTGCCTGGCCATTCAGTTTGGGAGGGGTGAAGTCCGGAATCTATGTTTTTGTGGTAAACAGCATCATTTCGGTCTTATCTGAATTTACTCCAAGTCCACTGCTTGTGGCCCATGAAGAGATCCAGAGCACTTTCCATAATTTGACTTATCGTGGAGAGGAACTTTCCTGACACTAGTATAACCACGTCATCCACATACGCGGCCAACTTTACCCCCTCCCTATCTAGTCGCACCAAGATCTTGTGCATTGTCAAAGTCCATTGCATATAGAAATTTACTCTCGACTAGACAGGGTTTCGCAAACGAACAGGCTTCTCTCAGCCCGGTTACGCGCTAACCCTAATCTACCACAAGCACTTGATATATCTACTATGAATTGAAATCCAACGAATCGAAGGAGTGCTCAAATCTCAGCCATCTAGGCTGCCCCCCAGTGTTACAGCTGAGCTTGCGCACAGTTTCGAGCTTCAAGGTTTTCTATAATAGAAACACCAAGGCTGATCAAACCTCGAGTTAGCGAATTTCTACGAAACTCATACAAGTAAAAATTAAAACAGAAAACAGTTCAAAAATGCACCTACCTACCGACCTTAATTGTTAAAGAAGAAGCAGACAAGCTGCCTTCGCTTTATATGCAAGAGATGCTGTCACCAAGCATAATAAAAACTCGTAAAATTTCTGCTAACTACAATTTCACCAAACAAACATCCTTTCGTCCACCGATCATCCTCCGGTAAAATGTCCCCTTTGAATTTCGTCACTTTGGTAAAAGGAAATGTTCTTGAAGTTCAATAAAAGTTTTAAAAAACACTCCTCACCAGCAGAAAACATCTCCAAAATAGTCTACAGAAATTCTCCCAAGACCAATGTGCTTTTACCTCCTTCTTCCCAGCCAATGCATGTTGTTTGAAACTTTTCCTTATTACCGGGTACACATTCAATGCAAGCTCAATGTAGGTTCTGCTGACATGAAACTTTCCAAATAAACTTTTGTAAGATTAAGTGCAAGAAAAAAATAAAACACATTTAACTAATAAAATAACAATAACCCCAGGTACACACATATGTATGTACGTACCTTCTCCTGAATGCCAAAGTCATGTGGCACGTAATCCTTAGATCTGTTTCCTGCCGGAGGTGAATTTTATTTGTTGAATACATAACAAAATAAAACACTTCTTCTTTGACATCCTGAATGCTTTGCACAAGCATTAATATGCCAAAATAGGAATCAGATATTCAAGAAGGAATCACTCATGCCAGGAGATGAGTAATGATTATTGGGAGCTCCTCAATTCATGGATGGATGGTGGGCCCAAAACACAATCCTAGAATGGCTTTAACCACTACCGCCAGTAGAATTACCATTGATGGTAGTGGTCTCATTGAAATGGGTAAAAGGAATAGCTATCAAATTACGGAGGTTGAAAGCTTCCATCTATTACGAAAGTCCTTCTTTGGCAAAGGATATGGATGCATGAGTTTTCAGGCTGCGATATACATAGAGAGAGAGAGAGTAGAAGTTTTTCCATTTAAAAAGTTGAATCCGTACTTAATCGATGTCTTTTGAGTTTGTGTGTGGGTTGTATCTTTTTAGGATGGATTTCGTTCCACAGGAGTGGCTGCAGTCTAAAGTATTTCTGAATCCATCAGTTTGGTGGAGGAAGATTTAGCACTGATGGTGCGGCAATTGGAGTATGGTTAAAATTGAAGGGTTTCAATAAATTGGTGGTAATTAATATTAGAACAGTGTGGCTCTATATTGATCTAGGGTTTAGACGAAAGATTAAAAGTGATTTAGACGACACTAATGGCCGCAGAGTATTTGTCATGTATATCTACCATGGTATCGAGTGATTTCAAATTGCAGAATTTCTTTGGTTTCTTTTTTATATTGCTATTGAAATAACACGGGTTAATAATTGTGTTGGTTGCAACGCACTAGGAAACACCTCCAACGTCCCAGCCTATCTATTGCGGATGATAAAGGACTACCTCTAGGACAGGGAGCTAGTATATGACACCCTGGAAGGCCCTCGAAGAAAGGTTGTCACATCCGGAGCAGCAGAGGGATCGATTCTGGGCCCCGACCTTTGGAACGTTTCCTACGATGGCATACTCCGAATGGAGATGCCTCAAGACACTTTCCTGGTAGGATACGCAGATGACATTGCAGCAGTGATTACGGCAACAGACACCGATAAAGCGCAAAGGAAGCTAAATCAGGTCATGTTACGGGTAAATTTTTGGATTGAGGCACCCTGCCTTAGCTTGGCCACCGAAAAGACTGAGATAGTTCTTTTGACAAAGAGGAGGATCCCGACCATCGTGGACTTTCAAATTGGATCGGAGGTCATCAGAAGCAAGGAAGCTGTGAGGTACTTGGGGCTGTCACGAAATACGAAGCTCTCTTTCTGGCAACAGATCAAGTCCGCATCGGAGCGAGCCTCGAAAGTTACAATGTCCTTGAGCAGATTGATGTAGGCGGGCCTACGGCGAGCAAACGAAGACTGCTAATGTCGAAAGCTCATGCCATCCTTCTCTATGACTCTGAGATCTGGGCAGAAGCACTACGGCAAGAAAAGTATAGAAAGCAGATGGCAGCAGTACAAAGACGTGGAGCTTTACGCATGACAAGCTCGTGTCGAATGGTGTCAGAGCCAATCGTCCTTGTAATCGAAGTAGTGACTCCCATCGATCTACTCGCAGCAGAACAGAAGTACGTCCACGAAAAAAAGGCGGAAATTTGAGTCGAGGTGGCAATTGAAGAGGCAAAGAAGCCGACAAGACTGCAGTGGCAAGAACGTTGGAGCTCGGAAAGCAGAGGGCGATGGACGGCGAGACTGATCAGAGATGTAGCTGAGTGGAATGAACGGGAACACGGTGAAGTCAACTACTACGTCACCCAGTTCTTTACCCCACATGGGTATTTTAATGCCTTCCTCCACAAGATTAGCATGGCCAACCACCAAACCTGCCAGTACAGGGACTCCCATTTAGACGATGCCCAGCACACCTTTTTCGTCTGCAGCAGGTGGGAGGCTCAACGCGGGGATCTCAAACGAGCAAAATTGGCCGATTCATAGAAAATATTCTCAGGAAAAAAAGGAAGAAGTAGAAAACAGAGCGTGAATCCAAGAGTATGTTAGACACCCCCTGGAGAAATGCGAAGAGCAGTCCCGGGGGAGTGGACCAGAGACCAAGAAGCGAGGAGTTTAGTCAATAGGAGTCTCACACCAGTTACGGTCAACGACCATGACCACCTGACGGGGCACCTCCCTACAGAAAAAACAAAAAAACTCGAATGATTGTTAATTTATTGAAAAGAGTGCCCCTTCCGATTATTCTTTTTTAAAATTGCTCCAGCAGCTGGCTCCAGGATAGCCCAAGCCAATGTACTATTTGTATTACGTTTTCTGTCGTGTGTAGCTCTATGTAAGTGCATCAATTACCTGCACATCTCTAGTGCGCTTCGTTCATCGTAATGCTGTTACTACCTTCATTTGCAAATGTGTAGGGAACAGTGGTGCTAGAATTCCAAAACCCACTCTACGACCACATGTAAAGTTTCGAAATCGCAAAACCTCATTTAAATCACTCACAGAGTAGCGCTTACGAAGTGGATGGTCATTTTCACCCAGCTCTTGAGTGAGTTGGATTTCGTAAGCAAATATCAGTCCTTTATGCAATGTTCTCCACGAAAAGTCCGGGTTGTGCTCAGTTATTGAGCTCTGGGATAAGTTGATATTTATGGGTTCCCGTGTTCCATTTGGGGAACTCCACACGACGAACACGTGGAAAGTTTTTGTTATCCAAAAACATGTCAATTACAGAGGCTGATGCTTCCAAAAAATTTTTTCAAGTTTTGCGCGGTTTCTGTAACCCAAAAATGTATCTTTTACTTTTTTTTTGACTAGGTGTGTGCCTAAGCTTTTAGTTTGATTTTTTGCTCATAGTTTAACCGCTTTTGCCGCCTGCTTTTTGGGTTTGTCATAATTAAATTATGTATGTATGTGAACAACCCGTGCAGTTTGAGATAATAGACCGCCTTATGTACATACATATGTGCATACCTAAGTCATAAATAGAACTTCTGAACTTGAAATTGGATCACTCTAGAACCTCACCACAGGGAGAATTAAACTGATATATGTATCTCATGTGCTACATGACTAGAAGGTAATTGATAAAGGTTTTATTCTTACGAAAAGGTCTAAACATGCAAACTACCTTTTTTTCTTGGCACCTTGCACAAGTGTGCGACTTAAAGTATCCCACCTGCAGATGAAGGTAAACTTTGGCAGACGACAGGCTAGATTAAAATAAGCCACAATAGAAATAGGCTTGCAACATGTTCACATGGAACCGAAAACAATATACACACATACGAGTACATTTACCATTTTTTGTTTAAAAAAAAATGCTTTTATCTACTTTAAGTATTAGCGATAATGTTATGCTATAAATAAATAATAAATCGAATATCAAATGGCAACATGCTCATACTAACGCGGTTTTGTAAATATGGACACATACTCGTATGAAAAAGCCACCGACAAAGTCTAATTTATTTCATAATTTTTTTGTACTGCCAGTATTCATGCATGAAAAGGCTAGATAGCATACCATTTTAGATTATATGAAATCTAGCAGCGCAGATAACATTTTTTTTCGGATTTTATCACCTTTCTCTTTGTTTTCCAAGCGATGTTTTGCGAAATTAAAACCGTAACCATGCAAAACATATTTTTCACAAATGGATATTAAAATGTCGAGTACTCTACATTATTGAAAAATTTGTATTTGTTGGAGAATTTGCTGAATTGGTGTTTTTAAAACATTCGAAAGCCAGTGACAATACTGCAGGCAAAGAAGGCCAGCCGATGACGAACTAAAAAGTTTTATGAACCAAGTCCCCGGGAGCGCATACAACTTATGTGGGAGACAGACTGCTGGTATTGATACCATGGTATAGCAATACTATGTTCTATACCACGTGTCTGTCACTGCAATACCACGTAAAAAGCTAGTATACCATGAATAATACCTAGTATTAAGATTCGCAAAGTTTTGGTGGTATACCAGCATCTTATTGCTTGCAGCGCCACTTTCTTTCTGTTGGTGATTCTTCATAGCTTCTTTGACAATTCAAAAGCAAGCAATCACAGCGAAAATGTATAACTACGTGTTTTGAAAATCGATTCAAGGAGGACAATTTTATCTGCTTTGGAAACAATGAAGTAATAGAAGTTTAGAGGAACTATATCGGCGAACTACGAGGAGCAAGACACAATATTGGAGTGTTGCAGGAAATATGCAAGGAGCTGGAGGACGGGCAACACAAATGACTAAGTATACAACATACCTTATAGTGGATGAGATCTTGGTAATATTGAAGGATTACGGCTTCAACGTGACGGCCTATGCCGATGATGTGGCCATCGTGGTTTCGGGAAAATTTCCTCCAGTCCTAAGTGAAAGACTCAATCTCGCACTACAACTAGTGGATAAGTGGGTCGGTGGCAGAGGACTGGGAGTGAACCCCTCAAAAACGGAGGTAGTCCTTCTCACTAAGAGAAGATCTGAAGGTAGGAGCTTCAGACCCCCAAATATCGGTGGTACTGAACAAAGTCTCTCAAGTTCAGCTCGGTACCTGGGCGTAACATTGGATTCCAAACTAATTTGAAAGGACAACATTACCGAACGCATCCAAAAATCAAGCGTAGCCTTCTATGCTTGCAAGAAGGCGTTCAGTAATGTTCGTGGGGTTTTAAACCAGCTGTGGTGAACTGGATATACACGGCGGTGGTAAGACCTATTCTCACATACGGTTCATTAGTATGGTGGACGGTACTTGAGAAGCAATACCAGTGTATCGGAGTCATGGGATCAATCAGAACAACACCGACAGTGGCAATGGAAACCATGCTGTAGCAGTCTGGCTGCCAAAACCGCGGTAAGACTAAAAGAAGGTCGACTATGGTCATCGGGCCTCTACGGTCATGCATCCATTTTGTCTCGATGGGAGACTACCAACAGATCGACGGAAACTGATCACATGAACCCGATATTAGCTTTTGAAATTAGATTCGCTGCAAGAATTCCTGACAGAGTGTACTGGAAGAACCGTAGGAGCATGAAAATGGAGCTGGCATTCTACACCGATGGTTCTTAGATGGACATTGGCACGGGAGCCGGAGTTTATTGTAAAGCCCTAGGAATAAACCACTCCTTTAGAATTCACGACGACTGCAGCGTCTTTCAGGCCGAAGTCCATCCATAAAGATAAAAACTCACTGAGGAGGATATTGCGCTTTTGTCTCCCGTTCTTGCCCAGTATTTCACATATGTTTCTAGCTCAGCTTTAAATCAACTTCAATGGCCTGGAGGTAAGTGGATTTCCAGACGACCCAGAGCAATAGGGGAGTTTGCCATGCTCCACAAATTATTCTCTTTATTGCATAGTGACTTATGACAAGTTGTATACCCCCTCTAAACCCTGGTAAAGTCAAAAAATACAACTCATTAACCTATCGAGTATCTTCAACTGGGACTTACTTTCCAAAATTTTTTTTTTTTATATAATTCGCTCGTGCCAACGGGCGTATGACTACCCTTATGCAGATTTCTCAGGGCACGGACGCTTGGAAGAAGGGGAAAGAGGAAAAGAGGAGATACCGGTACACGTTGGCTTTAAATGCTTGAAGGTTGTAATGATGAGGAAACACAGAGCCTGGAAGATCATTCCACATACATGTCGTTCGGCGTATGAACGAGTCCCTGTATTTGACAGTAAGTCCGAAGTAAGGCTTGAGGAGGATCTGATGTGTATTGCGTGTGAAATTTTGAAAGGGAGGAATGCAAGTGGCTAGTTCGTGGGAACATTTTTTGTGGAATAAGCTATAAAATAGGGAAAGACACGAGAAATTTCTGCGATGTTCAAGTAAGTCCATGGAGCTCACAATGTCTCTATCACCTATAAGTTTTGACGCGCGGTTCTGGACCCTATCTAGAATGTGCAAAATGGTCTAGGGTGCAACAGACCAGATGTGGGCGTTGTATTCCATCTTTGGGTGGATGAATGCCTTATAAATTGTGACCAGATCAGACGGGGTGAAGTATTTCCTGCACCGATTAAGGAATCGTAGATATTTTGCATCATTTTTGGCGACCTCGAATATGTGATCGTTCCAACGAAGGTGGCTGTTAATACACATACCGAGAATGGCAAGTATCATGCATGGATAATGGTTGAGGTTCATGGTTTCGCTTGAGAGACAGAAGTAAGCACTGCGTTTTGGATGCACTCTGCTAGTTGAGCCCCATTTGGTTATGCTGTCAAGGTCGGAGTTTAATGAGTTTAACATACGTTGCCATTCCTCTTCTATGACCGAGAGCAGTATACGAAAAGTGTACAACTTTTAGTTTCAGACCATAGCTTTCCTGCATGATTAAAGTGCGACTAGGATTTCATAGCAACTTGTGCAATGCTGTGTCTCCACGTCAGTTTCCTGAACAGAATGAGTCCTGAACTTCTTATTTCTTATTTGTTTATCACACAAATGGAAAGGATCTACAGTTTGGAGCCACATGCGAGCCAAATTGACTGTTATTACTGGTATTTTTTGGGACTCAAATCTTGATCCTCCCGGTCACCGATCCAACGCACTAACCACTTAAGCCACGGCGCCCATCCTCATTTGAATAAAACTTATTTAACCGTTATCGATAGGAATTGAAGAAGGTTTTAAGGCAAATGTTCAGAAGGAATGTAAATGCTTCTTTTTTCACCTATAATCATATTCGATGAGTGATACTGATGTGCGTTAATTAAGATGACTTTGTGTCCCAGCAATCAAGTTCCTCACCCATTTTGTAAGGCCAAAAAGAGTCCTCAATCTTAACAAGGTCGACGACAGACGGAGATATCTTATTTATTAAGATAGCTGTACTTATTCCAAAATATCTCAGTCGAATTTAACACTTTTCTTATCAGAGATAATCATTCACTACCATGTATTTTGACTAATCTACAATAATCCATATTTGTTTCCCGTTGTCAGCGATTATGGCTTATCTAATTGTGTTCACCTGCACCTGGCGTCGATATCCTTAAATAAATCGCAGATTACTTGCCCTAGCACGCAACCTCAAAACGAATAATTTTACACTACGAGTATTATCTTAGAAAAAAATGTCAGATAAGCTGGCTAACCTTTGTTGATTGTTTATTTTTTATTTTTTTTTACTTGCACCCAAGCCGTTCCTTATCTATATCCAAAAATGAATCGATTACTCTGCGTAAAAAATGGAAGTGAAGAGTAGACCTTCACACACCTCTATATTGTCCACAGTGTTGTCACGAAGCGCGGCCGTAATGTGTTGCCAATGTTGCAGTGTCCGTCAGCAGAAGATTTGGGTGATTACTATCGGAATACTCTGCGCGATAATTGGAATAGTTTGCATTGTCATATGGCCGGGGGTATGGGAAACCATCCGGAATAATGTAAGATACTTTTTCTTTTAATTGTGAAATACATTTAATTGAGGTTAATTCATCGATTTAAAAGAAACTCCAACTGGTCCCGAAATCATGGATGTTCAATCACTGGTACAGTCCGCCAGCCACTTTATACATGTTCGTTTACCTGTTTAACTGGACGAATATGTACGACGCGTCCAACCACAATGTTAAGCCAAACTTTGCCCAACTGGGGCCGTATGTTTTCCGAGAAGAAAGAAGTAAAGCGGATATCGCGTGGCACGATAATGACACCATGACATTCTATAGTCGCCGGACATGGTTCTTCGAAAAGGACATGTCGATTGGTTCGATGGACGATTTAATTACTCTACCTCATCCACCGAGTGCGGTAAGTGATACTATACAGGATTAAATTTAAAATTTGAAACGTCGTCGGCTTGCAATTAACAGGTTGTGGCAAATCAAGTTCGGAACTGGAATCGCTATATGAAGAAGATAATGAATTATGCTCTGAAGACTGAGGGTGGGTGTTTAGCCGTCAATAAAACCGTTGAGGAGTGGCTTTTTAAGGGTTTCTATGATCCTCTGGCTGAATTCGCAATGCTTTTGGAATCGAAATTGATTCCATGGCACTACAAAGAATTCGGATTTTTCATTGGACGGAACGCGTCCGAGAAGTACGAGGGAAAATACACCATTAACACCGGGCAAAAGGATTTATCGATGCTTGGCGAGGTTACTCATTGGCGTGGGAGCAATCAATCGTATGCCTTTGGGGGTGAATGTGGCCATATCAACGGAAGCACTGGGGATGTTTTTGCACCGGAACGTGGTCCTGAAGAAACTGTGTCAGTGTTCATGCCCGATGTTTGTCGTCCCATTAATTTGTTCCCTGTTGAGCAAAGGCGTGTTCGCGGCATGGATACGATTAAATATGCAACAAACAGCATGTCATATGATAGCGGCGATCTGTATCCGAATATGAAGTGTTTCTGTGCGGAGGGAAATAAAACATGTACTCCAACGGGTGCCTTGGATATAGGGCCTTGTTGGTATGGAGCTCCATTGTATTTTTCGCTGCCGCATTTTTTGAACGCTGATCCGAGCTATGCGGAAACTATAACAGGAATGAAACCCAATCAGGAGGAACATGAATTCAATCTTGTTATGGAACCGCAATATGGTATTCCAGTGGAAATAAATGTAAACTTCCAAGTTAGCATGCTCCTAAGAGATGATGATATTCTTGAGTAAGCTCGTGCAATGTTCTTAGTTAGAATTTAATTAACTGTGTTTTTTTCCAGAATGTTTAAGGACCTTAATGAATTCTATGCACCTATGTTCATAGTGTCAGAACATGGAGACTTGGAAGAGAACATGGCCAAGCTTTTAAGGGTAAGGGTAAACGTAGGAGATATCGATCCTTTTATCAGGTTTCAGTGATAGTCGCTGATGGAAATTGATTGAATCCGTGGGCTCTTTAGATTAACGAATTTAAATTTATCACATTTGAAAGTATTTATGACGCCAGTGACTAGAACGCCAATGCTTGCTGCTTTAAATGCATGTAAAGCAGATCAGTTTGCTAAGTTGACTGCGTTAGTTATATTGATAGTAGTGTCCGAAGTAATACGTCGAATTAAAAGCAAACTAGAAATCGCTGATTTGGTTAAGAGTGGTACACATACCCCGTGACTGTCAATGCAGATTGCAATATCAGCTTGCGATACTGTATTCATCGACAACCAGAACGTAATATGTGAAACAATTCCCACTTCGACGTTAAAAAAGAACACACAATGGCTCGACAGATTTCGCTTTCGAGCCATTCGTGAATATAGATGGTTTTAAATGGCATTTAAGTCTTCGTCTTGTAAAAGATACTTTAAACTCAACTTTAAGTTATGTATGGAGAATATGTATTTGTGTAGGGTCATTTTGCACTGCGACCTAATGGTCTATTGTGCCCCCTGCTATTGCCTTGGAGAGGTTCGTTCCCTCGTTAGAGTTCCCCTCGCATCTTGATTCCATCAGAATTGTGTTTGAGGGTCATATCCTCTAGCTTTGCCTTGGCGAGAATAATTCGCCTTAGAACTCTTTTTCCAGACCAGTTTCTTTTAAGAATCTGATTTTGAGAAGCGGGTCCATGGTTGGCATATCCTCAGCTGATAATTGGTACTTGCCCAAGTATTTCAGTCTTTTGTGGGTCAGTGCCCCACATGAGTCCAGAAGATGCTCCGGAGACTAGCTTGACTCGTTGCAGAAAGGTCTACATTTGTTATTCCTATTTTCCTTAAATGCTCCCCGAGTTTGCAATGCCCCGTTAGGAAGCCTGTTAGGATTCGTAGGTTGTTCCTGCTGAGACATATGTAATCTTCTAATCTTCTCCGGTTATAGTGTCCCAGTAGTTTTTTAGCTTGCCTCAGGCCAATAGTATTGTTCCAGGTTCTCGCCCTGTCTTCTTTCTCCATTTTCCTGAATTCTTCGCGGATGGTATGTTCCCCTATTCCGGAGAATGGTTCAGGGCCAATGAATGATTCTGCAGCTCCTTGTCTTGCCAGTGAGTCTGCTATTTCATTGCCTTTTATCCCGACATGACCGGGTACACAGAAGAGTGTAACTTCATTATTTCTGCCTAATTCATTAAGTTTGTTTAAGCATTCCCTAACAAATTTCGGCTTAATGACATAGGAATCGAGTGCTTTGATAGCTGCTTGACTGTCTGACAGTATTGCTATGTCACAGTTTCTATATCCTCTTTCGGGATTGAGTTGGATGCATCTGTCTATAGCGTGTATTTCAGCTTGGAAGATGCTGGTACTCTTACCCATGGGCTCTGAGTGTTTCGTTCTTGGCCCAAACACTCCTGCCACTGTCCCTTCCTTCCACTTTAAGTTATTCTTCAGTGTCCCGTAGAATGTCAGAGAGGTTACATTATTAAAAACGCGTAAGGCCGAATTTTTGACCAGTTTGAAATCAAATATGTTTATTGGGTGTAGGTGAAGCTTAATTTAAAGGGACTGTATTGGAAGGGATTTGCAGTGTACTTATGAGGACGATGCAAGTAAATTTTTGAATCATATTTAAATATTACGTTTAGAACACAAAGTATAGATAACAAACATTTTCCATGCTAGCTTTCTTTTTATTCCGATTCCCCGATAGCATGTGTTATTTAAGAAAGTTTAGTTAAGGGCCTTCCAAATTGTATCGCCGAGATTCTGTGAATAATTTTCGTACAACGATACTTTAAGGCCCTTTCACAGCTCAGCGAACTGCGAATGCGAACGAGCGAATATTCGCAAATTTTGACATTTCACTTACAGCCCCTTTTTTTAGTCGCAGCAATCAGCAATCTCTTGTCATGCGTTGCATGTAGAAAAGGTTGTGAGGTTAAACTCTCGCGAATATTTTGTTCGCGCGAATGTGGATTGCGTTCCATATCTATGGAATGTGAATAAAATTTGACAGTTCGCAAGAAGTATTCGCCTATTCGCGGAAAAATCCGCGAATTGTTAATTTCTTCGCAGAAACTAATTAAAATTTAACTTTTTTTATATTAATCGGTAGATAAATTAAGCCATGTTTCCTTTGGAATAATGAATTTGGCAATTGTGTGCCTTTAAATGTACTAAATGGTTAAAATTCGCAGATCGCTGAGCTGTGAATGGCCCTTTATGCAGGTTGCTGTTGGGCCTTTTGAATTAATGAGCTCAAGTGTACGGTTTCTGGCAATGTGGCTCAGCTCTCCCCAACTTTTCCCCAATTGCCGTGCTTCCTTCTCGAGTGTTCTGCGCCATGTTGTCCTTGGACAACCAGGTCTTCTGCCGTCCTGAGTGAAGGGGTTCCATTGCATAGCATGGAGCATGTGACCAATCCACTGCCACTTCCGTCGTTGGATGGTTGTGCCTATTGGTTACTGACCCGTTCTCTCGTAAAGGTGTTCGTTAGAGATACGATTGGGCCAGAAAATCCTTAAGATGTTGCGCAGGCACCTATTAACGAACGTTTGCAGCTTTCTGGTGATAGCAGTGGTCACTCTCCACGTGCTGCATCCATATAATAGTACGGATTCAACGTTGGAGCGGAACAGTCTTAGCTTGGTGTTCAAACTGATTGCATTGCTTCGCCATATTTTGGACAACATCCCGAACGCGGACTTTGCTTTGGCAGCCTTGTCCGACAGCCTTGGTAGTGATCTCATTCTTACTGGGAGTCGCGGTGCGTATTCGGGCTTTTCTTGCCTCGGGCACCTCAGTCTGATTTGGGAACATATCGCTATCGAATACACGGTTTAAAACCGTAGCAAAATGCTCCTTCCATCTCTTGAGCTGGTCCTCATCCGAAATAAGCAAGGAACCGTCTAGGCTTTTCACTGGGTGTTGGCTGGAGCTGCGACCACCTGTCAGCTCTTTAGTGATTCTATAGACGGTCCTGCTATCGCACCTTCGTGCAGCTTCTTCTGCTTCTGTAGCCAGCGTGTTGATGTAGTTGCGCCAATCACGTCGCACGCTACGCTGAACTTCTCTCATCTTCACGCGATATAGGCGAGGTCTTCCTCTACTGCGTTGTGCCTCCGGGTTAGATTCGAAGACTCTGCGGGCCATTTGCTCTACATGTCCTAGCTACAAATCTTGGCAACTGATCAGCAATGTTTTGACTAGGTCGATGTCGTATATTTCACCGTTGAATCTTCTCCTGCAAACCCCGTCAAATCAAACGGGAACCAATCTTAGGAATTACGAATTCATAAGGCATATTACTCTTAAAATATATACAATCAAGAGCATGTACTTAATATGTTAAGGATCAGCTGCAACAGTCGAGTCGAATGAACCGTACTCTATTATCCGTGGGTAAGTTACCAGCTGTCGGCCCAAAATTTTGAGCCAGCTATTGGGATCCAGAAGAACTTTAAATGTAAAATTGTTTTCTTTTAAGAAAACTATCTTTCAATTTTTGTACTAGAAAGAAAAAAATGACTTAACTCTACTAGGCCACGCCCAATTTTTCGAAGCAATTTATTTTCATGTTTCGAAACCACCTATTCGCTTAAACTTTTTATTCTTAAAAGTTCATGAGAATTCATAAATATGAATACGTCCAAGTGGCAGATTTTCTGATCAATAAGAATCGAGAAAACACAGACGTGAACAGTAGGGACTCATTTAAGACTAGTCTTAATATTTTTGTATCGGTTTTTTTTCCTATGAACTGTATTGTAAAGACGGACAAATATTGGTTCGCCAAAAAGAAATTCAAATGGTCGAAAGGTCTTAAACAACAAATTTAAAAAAATAAAAAACAATCACCCTCTTTGAATAATTTCCGTCCCTAGTTTTAAGTATTCTTTAAGGTTTAAGTATTCTCATGTTACGACCTTAATTGACAGTTTTTTTGACCACGACCTTAGAAAGTAAAAACAATTTGTTGTTTTCCAAATATTCGACAAGTCTGCAAATATTTTTCTTAAATTCGGGCCGCCATTGTGTTGGAGTTTCTTAATCGTTCCGTACAAAATATTAAATATTTCATGATACGTATGGATATAATTTTAATTAATAATTTTGATTTTATTGGAACAATTTCAGTTGGCCCTTAAAGCATCGACGATTGTAGTTGGATGTGCAATAGGGTTCGTCGTCATCGGAGCGCTTCTCTTGATAATTGCAATCTATTTAACGTGCACCAAAAAATGGAGAGGTCAAAAAGGCTACAAGTAACATTAAATAAATTGACTAATGTATGTAAGAAATTATTTTGTAATAGAATTTTGGGTTCTGAAGACGACTTGTGATATTTTTCAAAGAAAATGTACAAATTTGAATAAAAAATGTTTTTTATGAAACGATTCCATGTTTTCTTTCTTCTTCTGACTTGTGACTTTTAGACGCAGATTTTCACTGATTTACCTGAAAAGGTAATATTTCCTGAACTTTCTCTTGTTCGGCTTCTTTTATGTAATTTGTTATGGAATGATCCCCATGGACATCCTCGCGAATGAGACTAAGAACCAGAGGTATATTGTGCCAAGAGAATACAGGTTAAAGAAAAGTCTAGTCGCATACTTGTAAGAATGATCATTCAGATTTGTAAACCCGGCACATCAGCAGACCGGGCTTTAGGTATACATATGCAATCGAACGTCACTTGATAAGTTAAGAACCGTAAAATTTCATTTTCGAAAAACTTAGTATTTAGCCACCTTCCACCTTGGTGTAATACAACCCTCAGTGCTCTTAGGAAAAATAGTAGGCTCCTTTTTAATATTGCTAAAAACTCCCGCGAGACGGCCGATTGGGCCTCATATAAATTGTCTCTCAGAAAATACAAATTTTCTCTGAGGAAAGAGCAACGACGTTCTTGGAAACTCTTCTGTAAAAGCATTGAAGAATCCTCGGAAGCGTCTAGGTTACGGAAAATCCTTTCAAAAAGCCCCACAATACCCAGCTACCTTCTGCATCCGGATGGTTACTGGACCACCTCTGCGAAAGAGTCCATTGATATATTACTGGACACTCACTTTCCCGGTAGCTCCCCTGTTACTGACCAGCGATTAGCAAATACTTCGGCACAATCGTACAGTAACTCTTCGGGTTTAGTAACCACAGAAAAGATCCAATGGTCCGTGCGCAGCTTCAAGCCCTTCAAGTCCCCAGGACCGGATGGTATTATTCCTACAGAATTACAGCAATGCGAGGACATTGTGCTTCCATGGCTCAAAGTCATCATGTCAGGCTGTCTAAATCTGGTCTATATTCCCAAACTATGGACCGAGGTGGAGGTCATCTTCTTACCTAAAGCAGGAAGGAGCTCGCATGTGGAACCAAAAGATCTCCGATCCATCAGTCTATCGTCCTTTCTACTTAAAACTCTAGAAAGGCTAATCGATATCCACTTACGACAGAGCATTAACCCAGTTTTGCTCTCGCCGTCCCAGCATGCGTACTGCAAAGGCAAATTGGTTGAGGCAGCCTTACATTCGCTTGTGCGCATCATTGAAAAATCTGTGAGTATTAAAGAATACACTATGGTGGCATTCCTTGACATTGAGGGTGCGTTTAACAACGTCGAGCCAAAAGCGATCATCGACGCACTTACAGATCTGAAAGTGGATACTTCGCTCAGAGTGTTAATCAATCAAATGCTCACATGCAGGATTATTAACACACAGCTGGGCGGTGCATTGGTCAGAAGAACTGACTGCTGCGGCACACCCCAGGGTGGTGTCCTGTCACCTCTTCTGTGGAACCTGCTAGTAAATATGATACTGGTGGACCTAGACAAGACAGGATGCAAAGTGATCGCCTATGCTGATGACGTTGCCATCGCTGCCTCTGGTAAGCACCCAAATACTCTCAAGGAAATCCTCCAATATGCTCTCCTTCGGCTCACCAGATGGGCCTCCAATTGTGGACTGGGGGTTAACCCCCACAAAACGGAACTCGTCCTCTTCACGAGAAAATATAAAATTCCACTCATAGACCCTCCCAAGTTAAATGGCACCAGTCTGACCTTCACTGACAAAGCAAAATATCTGGGTCTTATTTTGGACAGAAAACTAAACTGGAAAGCAAATCTACTAGAACGCGTCAGGAAAGCCAATGAAGCTCTCTACTCCTGTAAAAAGGCTATAGGTAGGAGCTGGGGTATGAAACCTCAAATCACTCACTGGCTTTACGTGTCCGTTATCAGGCTTATTTTACTCCATGGCGTGATCTTAACAGGGCTGTCCACCTCACTCAAATAGCTAAGGTGCAAAGATCTGCATCAGTGGTGCACTCAGGACTACTCCTTCAGCGGCACTGGATATTATGTTCAACTTGCTGCCCCTAGACATTTTCAGTAAACAGATCGCTGTCTGTACGGCCATCCGTCTGAAAGCCTCCTCTCAGTGGTCTAGCTATCACACTGGCCACTCCTCGATCCTTGATCTCCATAACTTCAGACACGAAAATACAGACTACACCCTGCCGAAAATGAGTTTTCACCGAAACTTCCGTACGAGTATCCCCGAACAACTCTGGTAACTCGGTACACTTTTTCACAGATGGTTCCAAGACCGAAGGCAGGGTGGGATGTGGTGTTTTCTCCGAAGAGCTCAACCTCGAATTATCGTTCCGCCTCCCTGATCATTGTAGCGTTTTTCAGGCGGAAATCATGGCGATTAAAGAAGCCCTGTCCTGGCTGAAGTGTAATGTACTATCTGTCAGGGATATTACCATTCTATTGTTAGCCCGATAGCACTCCTTAGCCTTTTTGCTTTAGTGGTTGTCTTGCTGAAAAACTCATGTGATTGGTATATTAAACTCTGTATGATCAGGTAGCATGATTTCCTGAAGGACATTCACGTACACGTGTTGATCTATTATGCCTTTGATCCGGTATATGGGGCCAACACCATAATCGATAAGCATCCCCACATCACAATACTAGATCGTCCATGTTTCAACGTTTTCCCCGTGTATTCGGAGTTACATTCTGTGTTTGGTGTTCGTGTACCTTATTCACCTGTGCCACCTTACAGCACAATTTTGATTTTGGTAATTTTTTTTTAGATTTTGATTAGATTTTATTAATTCATTAATTATTTACAATTCTTCACAAAAATCAAAAATCAAGGAAGCATGGCAATAAGCTGTCTGCCGATTGACATTTTTGTTTTTTGAACCATTGCTCGTTATTTCTCTTTTTTATTATTTATTATAAATAATAAAATAAAAGCTTGTGTTGTTTATCCAAATGAAACACTTTCTGTTACAATTTGCTTGCTCAGGATTTTTTCATCGGAAATCTGATCTAATCCAAAAAGTGCGGTGTAGTTTACCGGAGCGTAGGACATCTTTCCACGAATTAAGGGAGGTTATATCTCCCTCTCCGCCATGGTTCATATATTACACAAGACCGGCAGATCTTCTCTACGCGGTTGGTAATTTAGTGGAAGTAGTTCAACTCTCAGTTTTAGTAGCTATTATCATCGTGGAAGTAGTTCCGGTCCCCCAAATCATGAACCAACTGACTATACATAAATAGATCGGTGCAGTGACTCTAACGCTTCTCTTTCAAATTGTTGTCTGAAGCTAAGATACACTGCTGCAATAACTTTGGCTTCCATATGATTTAAGGTTTGCTTCATCCAAATCCAAGCTTATTCCACACGTGCACGCTAGGTCGTTCCATTTGTTGTACCAACCATTTTCACATCGTAGTGCTTCCTGTGCAACTTTCAACTTGCAAATAAAGACGTTAATGAATGGACCGCCAGACAAGTCCTTAAAAAAATACCGGCATTATCTGACAAAAATATAAAATCACGGTTGAAGTTCTACTAAGACCACAAAAATTGGACGGTAGAAGACCGGAGGAGAGTCATATGGTCTGACGGGATGAAAATCAATCGCTACCAATCATATGCCAAAAAATACTTCTGGCACAGACCTATCGAAAGAGTCCTTAAACACTAAGTTAGAGAGACAGTGACGCACAGTCGAGGTAGCCTAATGGTTTGGGGGTGTTTTACTTGGTGCAATGTTGGACCTCTGGTAAAAATCGGTGGTATAATGATAAAAGAAGTTTGCCTTCATACACTCCAGACGAATTTATCGAATTTTGGTTGAGGAATGTGCGTTGAAGTGATTAACTTCCAACATGGCGGTGACCCCAAATACACGCCAAAATTGTCAAAAACTGGCTTGGTAACCAACTTTTTTTAAAGATGCAATAGCCCACATAAAGTCCGGATTTGAATCCGATGGAGAATTTATGGGCCATTGTTAAACGGCAACTTCTGGGAGACGAAAGTCTACCCACAAACCTCAACGAGGTTTGGGCTAGGGTTCAGACCGAATGGGAAAAGATTTCTGTCGAAATTATTCCAAAATAGGTAAAATCCATGCTGCGAAGGGTAAAATGTGTTATGGGCTATGGGCAAAGTACTTGGAGTTACTGTAAACCTACAAGTATTAAAACGTGAAAAAATAAATACTTTTGACTATGAACAGTTTTTTAATCAAATTATTTTTCAACTTAAAAACATAGTTACTACAGCGCCAGCGTGATAAACAAATAAAATTAATTGAAGTAAAATATGTACTGCATACTGACTTCTAATTTAGGTAATAACTTTGGTTTTAATATTTTTTTTTTTTTTATCTTGCTCGCCACTGTAGGTGGTGCTATAGTTCGGAGCTAACCTGGGGCTAAACCAACAAACCTCTGCAGTTAACTAGGTCGTAAGCTAACTGCTTCCATTTGCGCAGTCCAAGTGGATTGAGGTCACCTTCTGCTTGTACGCGTCACCTCGTCCTCTACTGCATTGTCCCTCTGGATTAGATTCGAGAACTGATGTCCATCCGCTCGACATGTTCTATCCATCTTAAGCGACTGATGCGCAGTTTTTTGCCTACATTTGTAGTTCGATATCGCTGTACAGCTGTACAGATATTTATTAAATTTTCATCAATTCTTTAAATACTATACTGCTTGCGTTACATGTACAAGGCATTCTTTCCTACAACCTAACCTTTAAGGGCTTTAACCTAAATTAACCGTTTTCAACAAAGACCTGGTACGACGAAGCCATTAAATCTGCCTGCCTGTTCACCCATTCGGGTGAAAGGGAATTACTTAGTGCATTTCAGACAATTTGTTCATTCTGTATGCGAAGTGAATTCGTGTGTATTAAATGCTTCTTTAGATATTCAAAGAATTTTCCGTACATTTACAGGTATTCGCGTGAGTTAACATTTATTCCCACGCATTCAATGTGTATTCAAATGAATTCAATGCATAATCAGCGTCTACTAATTAGGTCTGTCTCTTTTCTGTGAATCGGGATCACACATGTTCACAACGCATTACATTAATTTAAACAACTTTTTTTATTTATTTTTCTATTAAATGGTAATAAAACATTTACGCATGTTTCGGTACAGAGTGTTGCTTTAACTTCTGAGTTATACCTGCTTTATTTTCTATGATTAATTATGTAATTTATTTAAATATTGACTAAATTTAAAAAATGCAAATAATAACTACGGTAAACGGTTGGATCAACTAATTGCACAGATATATTATGAAAAAGGTAAAAATGAGTTCTGATAATAAAAAGCACATAATGAAGTAGAGCCAGTGCCATCTTAAAGCGAAAAGGAGCTTGTTCTTAAATATCTTACTATTTCATAATGCTGTCATCTAATTTTTGAATCACTGACATAGTTTGTCGTTGCAAGGACGGAAAAGAACCGTTAAATCAGCAAGCAATACTATTTCTGTGTTAAAGTGTCAATTTAAGCTGGTCAATGAAATAGAGCCACTGTCTATTGAATCGATTTGAACACATAAAAGACGTTTGAATTGATTTATTGTTTCAGATTAATATGACGGGTAATATTAGGATATACTTCGCTGAAAAAAGCTTGGTCATTGAATTTTACTTTAGCCTTAGATATGGGTCACGGAATCCAATGCACACCAATATGGCGTGCTCTCATTTGACAGCTACATAAGGATGGGACATCTCAAAGGCAGATTGTAAAAGCAGTTGAATGGTCCCGGAAAATGGTGGAAAACATATTCAACCCAAAAAAAGCCCTAGAAAATAGGGCATGAGGAGGAAATCAACCTTGCAGAAAGACCGGACGATTGTTTGTACTGCTAAATCCGATCCATTTTTGTCTTCTCGAGATTTATAGTTGGGAATAACTACAGGAAATCCTCGACGACGATTACAAGACTGTTATCTGAAAGTCAGGGTTGCTAGAAAGTTCCCATCCTTAGTAAACGACATATGTATACAGAACCGCTTGAATTTCGCTACAAGGCAGTAAGACTGGACAGGCGTGGAAAATGGAGAAAACTTGGACAAAATGGAGAAATATGCTTTGGAGTTATGAAAGAAAAAATAAATTTATTTGGTAATCACGGTGGGCTTTAGTGGTAAGTTCGTTGGATCGCTGAGCCGTAGGTTCGACGTTCGAATCCCAGAAACACCAAAAAGTTTTTTCATGGTCCCACCTCTCGCGAATTCCTAACAAACGTCCGAGAGTAATGACTTCTCAATTTACCTTTCGGATATGGCTCTAAACTGTAGGTCCCTTGTGTGAAAAATATAACACGAACAACACAAATGGTTGCGAGAGGCTAGGGCCAGGACCATATACGTCTGCTGTGCCAAGTATTTTTCGTATCATGGCAAAGATTGTTACGTCGACCACCAAATACTAAACTCTCCCCAAAACATGTAAAAAAAAAAATCCTAAAACACATGGACACGCAAACATGGCATGGAAATGGTCCGACATACTGGATAAAGTAAAATATGGTCCAACATGAGTAGGTTTACATCCTCGAGAACATTTTGCTGCCATATGCCGAAGAGAACATGCCCCTATGATGGCTTTTTCAACAGGACAATGATCATAAGCATACCGCCAAAATGGACAGAAGTTAGAAATTTAAGTGCTTTGCTGTGGTCCGCTCAATCTCCGGACTGAAATCTGATAGACAATTTTATGGGAAGATCTTAAGAAAGGATTGGCTACGCAAAAAGTAAAAAATTTGGCCTATCTTTGGAAAGTTTTTTAAGGAGAATAGTCATATGCAATACCGCGGCAACGTAACTTCTTGTCTACGTAGAAATATAGACATACAACATAGAAACATACAAAATTATAGCATTCTGAGACATAGAAAAATTCAAGAAATTTTCTTTAATTTCCTATATTTTTTCTCATAAAAACTAAACTGGCACAATTTTATTGACCACTCAAATCGTCCTCTTAACTGAGATTTTTTTTTTTATTTTCAGGTCCGTATTTAAACGAGACTTTGTTCTTTACAAATCAAAATACATGAAAATTATTTTGGTTTTGGTGTTTCTTCCATTTCAATAAATTTTTCTAAAGTAGTTGATAGTGGCTCCATTTCATTGGCCACAACTGTATGACATTTTAGTCACCTTAATGCTCGGTTACATTACATTAGGTTCGATTTACACATTAGGTATTAATTTGATACTATTCTGAAACTGTATCCTATTTAATGAAACTGACAACAGAGGACTTTACAAACTTTCTCCATTGAATTCTAAAAATAAAAAAAAGGGACTTATCTTATTTTTTCTCAAAAGTGTTTGACAAAAATTTAGTGACACATTGCTTGCACATCTGCAAATTAGAAACTCGCAGGAAGTGTCAGACTTACAATAATTTTTTGGAAGAAAAATATCATACATTTAGAGGTTCCATTTGGGGAAATTTCATGTGATAGGTATTGGCTGCCAACCGTCAAATTTGCTGTACCTATATCCATCCATTCGTTAAGTTCGAGACGGGTTGATGACAATCTGTCTGATGAATTAACTTCGTTGAAAAAGCAAAACTCTTTTAATACCAATCAATCTACATGAATGACGCTGGACACAATCTACGAAACTTAAACAAGATGCGGGAGCTCCCGCCCAAACATGTGAGTTGTATTCGAGCCTCGGACGAATATAAGCTTTATAGACAGTAGCCAAGTCTGCAGGACTGAAAAAACGTTTACGCCTCTTGAGGAATCCGAGGCACCTTGCGCCACTTTTCGCAGCTTCGGAAATCATATGATTTCAGCGAAGGTCTGGGGTAACTTGCATGCCAAGCATTGACACGCCATTAGATTCCTCAACATCAGTTCCATTCATTTTTAGTTTGGCTACATTAATGTCCCGCTTCAGAGACAGCACTGGATTTTTGACGAATTAAACTCAACACAGTTTTCGTACCCCAATTGATGCATCAATATCGGAGTTGAGCTCCGTCGACATTCGCTGCCGTTAAGAGTCCACAGCTAGGAGTGTCAGTCGTGAAGTCGAAAAAGAATAAGCGAAGTCAAGAGTGCTGTCATCCGCAAAGGAATGGATAGGATTGCAAGTGAGAGAGAGAAGGTCGTCAATGAATACTAAAAACAGGGTCGGCGAGAGGATTGAGCCCTAAGGTACACCAGCATTGGTAGAGAATGGGGTGGAAGTATATCCGTCTAATACAACTTGTATTGACCGATTACTTAAAAAGCTTGCAATCCATGATGAGAAGATACTACCGACACCGTAAGCTTGGATTTTGCTTAAGAGGGCACTGTGCCACACTCTATCGAAAGCTTTAGAGATATCTACGGCAACTACTCGGCATTCACCGTGGTGGTGAATACAATGGTTCCATTTTTCCATAAGGTACGCCATAAGGTCCCGTGTGGAACGTTGTTGACGGAAACCGTACTGACAGTCATTAAGAAGATGGTTTTTTTCAGGATATCTCATGAGATGGAAATTTACAATGCTTTCGATGACCTTAGAGAGCACTGATGTCAGAGCTATGGGTCGGTAGTTTGAAGTAGAGGTTTTATCGCCCTTTTTAGGGGCTGGCTGGACGTGCGCGAGTTTCCACCTATACGGGAAGATGCCCGTAGAGTATGACAGGTAGAGAGCTTACACAGAGGTTTAGCCAGGGTAGAAGAACAATCCGAAATCTAAAGTGTACATATTTGCTATAGATGTGTTGGCTTTAAGTGGGAATATGTCGGAAAAATAAATGAATGTGATAGGGATATGGATTTAGCTCTCTATGACTGTGTAGCGAGCGTATCAGACCACATAAAAGTAAGTGCATTGAAAAGACCCGATACGAGTTGTTGAACAGAATAATTTGGTCTCTAGACAACTATATGCATAGGTTAGGTTAGGTTGAAGTGGCTGCCAGCTAGGAGTCGCCACCTTTTGACGAATGGTTAACAATACTTAAGTCCACCAGTTGGGTAACTACCAAAAGTCCTCATCCTTGAAAATGCCGGGCAATCAAACAACAGATGACAAACAGATTCAATTTCTATCTCGTCCCTGCAGCTACTGTAATAATCTTTGTGCTGGACATCGAATTAGAAGTTCGATGATTCGAGGAAGCCTTCACGTCAAAGAACCCATCTCGAACAAATTGGAGCACGACCGGCTCAGTTGGTATTGCTATGTTCAAAGGAGGGATGCTACGAACCCTGTCAAAAGTGCAATGACAATCAAAGTATCTACACAAGCGCGGAAGAGAGGCAGGCCAAAAAACTCCTGGATCATACAAATGCAAAAACAGGAGCCTCAGTGATCCGAGACCGGGAGGCCTGCAGATACTTACTGAGGTTGAATCGGCGAACCCCACAGGCGGACCTGTTATGATCCCTATAATTCTGATCATAATCTCGCCAAAAAAAGGCAGAAGGAGATTATCCGAGTGTTATGGCAACAAAGTTTCATCACAGCGCCCTTGGTGTGTCTCAATGAACCGCTTGACTTCATCTTCTATTCCCTTTCTTATAGAGCAACTAAGGATTGCTACTTTGCTTACATTTTAAACCAACTTGTTGATTTCTAATATTTTTAATTTATTTTATTGAAATCCATTTAAAACGACCTGGTACTCAAAGGAAATTGAATTTTTATGTTAAGGTAGTTTAATTTGTCTCAGGGCATCAGTTTTGGGCATTTAACCGCTCCTGACGTGCCTGTTTACTGCAAGGAACTTGGTTCTTTCAATAAGTTTGTCTTTAATCGAAATTTTAGTGAAAAACCATAGCAAATATATTGACGTTATTGTACGTCGGACGATTTTATGAAACCCATACGTCTCCTTTCAGGTGCAATTAAAAGAACAAACAATAAAGTTGTGCGAGTAGCTATAAAGTCTCAAAATAGCTAGATAATCATAAAGAACCTAGAACTCAATCATGCCTATGACAAATGTCTTTTTATTTAAACAAAATGTTCTTTCAGTGTATGTATCTCCGTTTTTGAGATTGTATACGAAAAGGTTTTTCCCGTTTTGATAATCATATTCACAGCACTTATCGGCATAAATACTTGCAAGTCAGTATCTTTGGGTTTTTAAATCCCGTATCAAATGTTGTCAAATTCTATTATCAAATTTTATTAGCAAATGTTGCACTCTTAATGTTAATTTTTTTTAGCTGTAGTTCAAGTAGTTTAAGAAGCTGCATACTGATAGAAAAAAAAGTTTAAGTTCTTTAACTGGTGATATTTATTTATAGCACAAGGTTATACACTTGGTACGAGTATATTCGACCTGCTTTAGAGTAGGATCTTATTAAGGATTGCTCTATCTACAGCCTTGGCCACACGTATTAGGCACCCCTTTCTTTTTTTCTTTGCTTCCAAATCCTTTCTCGGAAGTAATTAATTTGAATTTTATAAATTATGGCATTATTATAGGATCAATGTGCGATCATTGCTCGAAATCGACAGACGCGTGACTAATTTGCTTTTTATTGTTGATAATAGTGAAATTTGTTAATTTTTCTTTTAAAACACCAAAAAGAAGTGAACTTGGTCCGGCAGAACGTATAAAAATACAGCTTTTATTTGAAGAAGGCAAAAATGAAACTCAATTAGCAAAAAACGTGAAGTGTTCATGTTATGAAATGCAAAATGCAAATGGGCGGTACAACCAGACTGGTTTGCACGTAAATCGTGAAAAATCCGGGAGAGAAAAGATTATCACGCCTCGGGAGGACCGATTTTTAATACGATCACTGAAGAAGATTGGTCCAAGGTTCAGTCCATTGGTGACTTTTGTGACACGAAGCTTTGGAGAATAGTACAACCCAGAATGCGTGGTACCGACGGGTAATGATCTGGTGATGCATGGCTTCCAGCGGCGTGGATAATGAAAGTACATAAATGTGTTGGAAAATGTACTTTAACTTTTTTCCTTTTCCACCATTTTCGGGGACACCAACATGGAAAATGTCAAATTCAAACAAGACATTGCACCCTGCCCCAACTACATATGAGCTGGTTTGAGGAGAATAATATAGACCTGCTTGAGTGGCCTGCGCAGTCCCTAGATCTCAACCCTATTGAACATATATGAAGTATTCTAAAGCCTAAGATCCAGGATTAATCGATTACATCAAAAGAAGCACGTAAATGTCTTACAGCAAGAGTAAAGTGATATTTCTTCGGAAGAGTGTCGCAAGCTAGTCAGCACTTTGCCCAAGAGAGTCGCTGTAGCCATAAAGGCCAAAGGTGGCCCACCCAAATACTAATAATCTTTAATAAAACAATTTATTTATCATATCTGCTTCCTTTTATTTCATTTAACTTTTTGTTTTTTTAAAGATATGAAGAGTTTTAAAGGGTGCCTAATACATTCGGCCAGGACTGTATGCAGGCTTGAAGATGTCTTTTATGAGAATTCTGAAAATCCAGCGAATAAACTTTAAGGATGAAGATATTGGTACCCACTGGTTGTGACTGACGAAAATACATATATTCTACTACAAACTCGTACATAAAGGATCCTTATTCCTGTATTTTTGTATAATTTTTTTTTATTATTCGTTTACTAACGGGGATATACGTAGTGCTGTGAATCGAATTAAACTTGTATCATCCCAAAAACCAATAAAAATTTCCGACATCTAATTGTAGTTTTAATTAACCGTGAAAACTGAGCTAATTTACACGAATTTAAGATCATCATGTGGCTATGCACCGCTTAGACCGATACTGACATATGGTAATTTAGTCTGGTGGCAAGCGTTATGTAAAGCTATCAACCTCAAAACCATGACAAAGATTCAAAGAATGGCCTGCATCGGCACCACCGGGGCAATGAGAACCACCCCCACAGCGGGGTTGGAAGCTATACTCAACCTTAAACCCCTTGATATCTTCGTACAGGAGTCTGCCGCAAACAGTGCCCTGCGACTTAGCCAAACTGGATGCTGGAAATCCAGTATAACGGGGCATGCGCAGATCCTACGTAAATTTACGGAAAATTCTGTATGTACAGACTACACAACCCCCTACCTTGACTTTGTAAGACCATTCGTTACATCCTTTCCCAGTAGAGAAGAATGGCACGAAAATCGACTATCGGGTTACGAATCATCGATACCCATCTTCACAGATGGCTCCAAGATGGACATTGGTGTTGGCGCGGGATTCTACTCCGAAGTTCTGGGACTATCCAGTTCTATCACACTTCCTGACTACAGTAGCGTTTTCCAAGCTGAGGTCCTGGCAGTGACAACAGCTGCTAATCAGGTTGCAATGAAGGCACTATCACACGCCGATATTACCATTTTCATTGACAGCCAAGCGGCAATAAAAGCGATTTCTGCCATTGAAATAAAATCGAAGCTTGTAAGTCGTTGTCGCGAAGAGCTACGGGTTCTTGGTGCACAGCACAACGTTAGACTCTGCGGGGTTCCCGGACACAAAGGGGTACCGGGTAACGAGAAAGCTGATGAGCTGGCAAGAAAAGGATCATCACCTGGACTAAATCAGGCAGACACTACTGTAAAAATCCCGCCCTGTCACATTAAACAAATGATAGGGATCAAAACATTAGTAGCTGCAAATGACAGATGAAGAGTGCTTGACTCTTGTGTTATAACCAAGAAAATGTGGCCACTCTACGACAAGCAAAAACCCGAGAGAATTTTACAAATGAACAAAAAATCTTTGTCATCTCCTGTAAGTATTATTACTGGACACAATATGCTGAGATATCATACATCGAAAATGAAACTTAGTACGAATGACCTGTGCAGAGGTTGTGGTGACGAAGATGTACATGAAGATTCCACACACTTTCTATGTCACTGCCCATCACTCTGTCATATTAGAACTAAAACACTTGGAAGACACTTCTTCTGTGACCTTGAGGAACTTTCTGGCAAGTCTATAAACGACTTGCACAAATTTATAAACGCTTCGGGATGGCTTCAAAATCCATCTACATCCATTCCAGCATCTAGATCTACATTGATCTAAGTGTGACGGATGCAGAATTCTTTTGCGCCCGTCAACCCACAAACCTAACCTACACGAATTTGATTTGGGGAATTTTATATTTAGAAAAAGTATTAATTTTTGATTCATGAACTTCGGCTGAATCATCTGGCAAAAATAAGAATTATCTTAGACTGCTCAGTGCTTACAGCATTGTCGGAAAAGCTGTCATGTAGTGCTAAGAATACATTTACATATATTGCGTCGATCGGTTGTTTTAAATTGTGGTTCTTAAATACATTTCAGGAGTATGCAGATGGATCGAGCAAATGCTTAGTACCCGCTTATTCAACTCCACACTTGGAGACACAAAAGGTAGAATGAGAGTTAAGCGGGGCACTCACTCTCCAGGGCGGAGTCCTATCGCCACTTTTGCGGCTCCTAGTTGTGGATGAGATGTTAAGCACACTAGAAAGGAATGGCTTCAACGAAGCGGCCTACGCCGATGATGTTGCCATCTTGGTATCCGGTAAATTCCTTCCCGCACTCAGCGAACGACTCAATTATGCACTACTACTAGTAAATAACTGGGTCAAAGGCAGGAGTCTGTGAAGTGAACCCGACGAAAACCGAGTTAGTACTTTTCACGAGGAGAAAATGGATACCAGAATACAAATACCCTCGTACGAACAGCATCGATCTGATACCTCAGAAAACTGCTTAATATCTCGGCGTGCTATTGGATTCCAAACTAAATTGGAAAGCCAACATTGACAATCGAATCAAGAAGGTCTTTGTGGCATTATATGCATGTAGAAGAGCCTTCGGGAAATCATGGGGATTCAAGCCTAAAGTGGTGTGCTGGCTATACACAGCGGTAGTAAGACCCATCTTATCCTACGGTTCGGCAGTCTGGTGGAAAACGCTCGAGTGGAAATACCCAATTGAAAGCGTTACAAAGATTCAACGGGCAGGCTGTCTGAGGATGACGGAATCGATGAGATCAACACCAACAGCAGCTCTGGAAACAAAACTGAATCTGCTTCCACTTGACATATGTATACTGTGGAAATTTGGCAGCTCAACTGCACTACGACTAAGGGAAGCCGGTCTATGGATAGCTAAACCTTTTGGTTACGCCTCAGTTCCAAATCGGTGGTATGCATCGAGAATCCGGACGGAAACGAACTACATCATCCCACTACCAAACTGTAAACGGAAATTCTCTATTAGAAGTCCTAGCAGAGAGGAAGGGAATGAAGGCAGCGTCCCTTTCGAGAATGAACTGGCCATCTTCACCGACGGATCTAAAATGATCGTTAATACGGGTGCCGGTGTATACTGTGAGTCTCGAAACACATTTCGCTTGTTTAGACTTTTCCAAGCTGAAGCAAGCTGCGGAAATGATTACTGAGGAAAACATTTCTGGAAAAATAATCAGCATCTATGTCGATAGTCAAGCAGCCATTAAGGCCTTGCAGTCCACATCGATAAGATCCAAGCTCGTAAAAATCTGTAAAAAGCGACTGGTCCCTAGATGACATCTCAGCGGCCGATGCGGTGACCCTATGCTGGGTACCTGACCACAAGGATATCTCCGGAAACGAAAAAGCGGACGAACTAGCCAGAGAAGGGTCACTTATGAACTCTTCATGGGCCCTCACTGAGGCCAGTATACCGCTCAGTACACTGCAAAGGGAAATAGACATCGAGGCCAATGAGGAGGCCGATAAACGCTGGTACCGATTAGATACATGCACAACAGCCAAATCATTATCGCCAATCTTCGACAAAATCTATCAATCTTATGGAACTAAGTCGAACTGACCTAGTGTCGTTGGCGCCGTGACAGGACACTGTGTGATAGGTAATCACGAAGCACGGCTAGGATTCCCGCATAGCGACTACTGTAGCAGCTACAGGGAAGAAGAGGAAATAGAATCCGTTCATCACCTCTTTGTGACTGTCCAGCGCTGGCCATTAAAAGAAGGCTCTTGGCTCTTGGCAGTTATTTCTTTTCAGAACTGGACGAGTTAGGTAACATTGAGCTAAGCAAACTTCTGAGATTCATACATTTATCGAAGACTGATATTTAGGTTCTCCGGGTTTTTAAATATTGAGCACAATTGACTCTTAGTGCGCCGTTGACAATCCTGTCAACAAGGGCACCCATTTACCTAACCTAACCTAAATACATTTCAAACAATTGCGAAAAACTAACTTGAAAATATTTTTTTTTTATTTATTCTTAGGGTTAATATAAACTGTCTAAGGGTGTACATTTTTTGCCGGAGATATATTATCTTCATTTTGAAATCTAACCTGGAGGTGCTACTTGTATAGAACGGATTTAATATTAATCTCAAGGTTAAACCTTTGTACAAGGTCTTCTTAAAAGCATTAAGCGATTAAAAAATATAAACTTAATCTACTACGTTTATTACTGCTATCGAAGCGCCGCGAGTATTGTTTAGTGAATGCTTTTTTTTTTTGTTTAAAAACATTTATTTGCTGATCATAAAAAACTTTGAGATTCACAAGTCGATTTCCTACTATACAGAGTGCAATCAATAAAAAATTAGAAATAGATTAGTGCAAGTACCCAAGCAATCGGTTTGATTGTGCGATCATGATTGCGAAAAAACATTTTTCTAGCAAGTGGCATTTCTGTGATATATTCATGAAAAATACGAGTCATGCTGCTAAAATTACATTCTGCAATTCTGTCTGGAAGGCTTTTCAGTAGTTTCGAGCTCAAACATTGTGAAATTATAGATCGCTGTAAGGCTCTCTTTTAAGTTGCAAAAAATCATAATGTTGTATTTTTTATTTCGAATTCTTGATTTCCTATATGCTAGCTTAAAACTAGCTTAACTAACTTAACTATGTTATATACTAACCTGATGACCCCATGCGGCTGCTCTTAACTAGACTTAATATTTAAACTATGTCTTTTGGCATAAGCCAAGTAAATTCATTTATTAACTCTACTTACTAACTGAATAACTGAAAAAAACTAAGAAAATTATAAGAAATTACGGCTTTGCTAAAATCAGTAGCTATGACGTCTACTTCATTACCGTCCTCCAAAGCTTTCAGTGTACTAGACACAAATTTGGTAAGGTTGGTTGTTGTCGACCTTCTTTTAGGAAATCCGTGTTGCTTTGTGGAGAAGACAGGTTTGCAATGAAAGGACATTACAGGAAAGATGCCTTGAGAGATTGAAAGCTTATAAAGGACAGTTAGGGGGTGTATAAGATGATTCGCGCACTTTTTTAATACTATGCGGGGGACACCGTCAGGACCAGGGGAGTAGTCTTCTTTCAGTTGTTTAATCTTATTAGCAACCATTGATGGGATTACGTCTACGGAGACAAGCGAGGTGTGTGGAGAGTTGTTCAAATAGCAGAAATAATCAAGATCAGGTTCACTAACGTGGTCAGCATACGACAGGCTGAAGAAGTGAGCAAAAAGATTGGCAAATACTTTAGGGTCTGCGGAAGAAGAGTCTGACTAGGTGAGAGTTGATGGATAGCCGTCAGATTTTCGTTTGATGTTTATAAATTGCAAAAAGCTCTTGGGATCGGCAATTAAGTTTGATCGCATTGTATCAAGGTACTTAACATAGAGCCTTTCACAAAGTTCAGATAATTGGGTATATGCACAGAGGTACTTATAGAAATCAGAGTCAGATTTGGATTTGAGATACGATTGCCATAGTTTATTCCTATTCCTACAAAAGATTACTTCCTACTAAAAGAAAATTAATTGTCATCTCACGCCTTCCTACTTTTGCCACGAATCCGTGAACCCCCTGTGTACGATGTCGGTAATTCCTTTCGGTAATTTAACCACTATTGCTGGTCCATTAATGATCTTCATAATATTTTTATATCTTATCCTGATTGTTGTGGTTAATAGCTTCGAAAAAGCAAAATTTGATTGATAGATAAATTGCCTTAAAGAGTTGGTAAAAAACGTATCAAAAATATTTTTTTAAATAATTTTCTTTTACTTCTAGTAAAAATATTAAGCGTATTCACTTAAACTGATAAATTTACGTATTTCGTTATTGATCCACTCGGAAACAAGGTGCAAAAATGACCGCTTCCAGCAAATCCTGTGTCTCGAAATCCGTCCACCTGTGGTTTGCATTTAAACGTCGACGTTTTTATATATATTTGATGCAATTGAAAAATTTTTGATGTCGATTATTTTCTGAGATATTGAATTTAAATTTGTATTCCCACCTCAGCCATAGTTCTAATCAAACTTAACTTAGCAGTACTATTATTCTGTATAATTTTCCGACGGTGATTTCCAAACCAAAAGCGTCGCAGAAATTTACGAATGTCCCGTTAAAAATGTTAACTTATGGGATGGTATGTAAATTTATACGGTTTACGGTGTTAACGAGAGGTTTACAAGTTTAAGTGAATTTCTTATCAAAAAAAGACTTTAAAAAAAAGCGTGAGTTTTGCTTGTAATAGTACTGTTTTCACTTCCAGAAAGCTTGTATTCAAAAATTTCATCTCAAAATTCAAAGCTCAAAAATACTGAGATCAATACTGATCATTTATTTGGGTGATTTACACTAGTAGCGTAAAAAAAGTAATCACTGGGTACAATGTATTCGTTACTACCATGTACTCATTCGTACTCGTTACCTGGAAAGTACTCAGATACATACGTATTCGAATACCCGTTCTCTTGCACTACCAACAAGTATGATTTTAAAAGATTACTTTTGTATTCGGTTCATAGAAAAGAGACAGAATTGTATTTGCATCGTTAGCAATGTGTTTTATAGGTGGTACTCGCGAGTATTAAGTACTCGTTACTTTTATCCGAGTACTTATGAAAAAATAACGAATGAGTACGAGTAGTCAAATGTATTCACATTTTACATCACTAATTTACACATTCTGTGTCACCCTCTGGGAAAGGGAATAAAAAGCTACCCCTGCTTAATTTAAGAGATTTCTTTTACTGCAACATGAATCGAAGGAAGTGAGACCTAATGGAATCAATCTTCCCTACTTTCTCAGTAAATGTCATCATCAGCCATTGGAAGGCATTGCAACCCATTCTTCTGTCAAGGTTTAAGTGACTCAAGCGGTGCATTATTTTCAATAAAAAGTTTAGAAAATCTTGCTGTTTTCTGGGACTCGAACCTCGAGCTTCCCCAAGCGCACTTTCTTTCTATTTCGAGCCACACCGGAAGAATTCGTACAGAGATAATCTAAAAGAATTGCATAACAAAATACTTAATGCTTATACCAACCCTTCAGATAACGGTCGCTAAGTCCTTACAGTAAAACGTGCTGTCACTATGCGGACAGTGTGCAAATTACTATGTTATTTACATTTGCAGCTATTTGAAGAGACTCTTATCCCGTAATGGTGATTTTCTACCACATGTCATATCAGCACTTTACCTCTATGTGCCCCCAAATCTATTATCGCTTGATAAGGCGCCCATTTCAAATGAACTTCTATTCATAATCAAGTTGCATATTATCCTAATCTGTATCTGGATTAATAGCTAGAAATTTAGAGTATGTAACTCAAATGCACAATCGAAAGTAGTCGCCTATTAAACGCACCCGATTGCAGTCTTGCACAGTGCTCCGGTTTTGAACATTGTCATAAAAATGTGTTGCAAGTGCTGTAGTCTTCGCCAACAAAAAATATGGGTTTTTGGTCTGGCTATTATGTTCCTGGTTTTTGGAATATTGACCATTTGTTTCTGGCCCGGACTGATCCGAAAGATTCTCTACAATGTAAGCGAGAAAGAAAAAAAAGTATTACTCTTCCCCTTTACTGCTATTTCTTAACTGAATAGGAACTACCGCTATCGAGACAATCGCGTACATACGACAAATGGTACATAACTCCGATACCGATATATATGCATATGTATCTATGGAATTGGACAAATCCGGAGCAAGTTAGAGACCTCACTGTGAAACCAAACTTTGTTCCCATGGGTCCTTATGTGTTTCGCGAACACAAAATCAAAGAGGACATCGACTGGCATGTGAATAAAACAGTCACATACTATGGCACACGCACCTGGTATTTTGAGCCCGATATGACAAACGGGACATTGGATGATCTAGTTACGTGCCCGCATCTGCCGACCTTGGTAAGTTACACAAATTGGGAATATTTACTCCATGTCACAGAACTGTGTATCTCTTGGAATAGGCTACAGCGAACATGGTCCGAGATTATCCGAAATTTCAGAAAGTAGGCATCAATACAATGCTCAATACACAGGGCGGAATGCTAACGGCAACCAAAACCGCAGACGAATGGCTATTTAAGGGTTTTTTCGATAAATATTTAGACTTTGCCATGAAGCTTAACAATCCAGACGTTCCGGTAGATACGCCTTATTTCGGATTGTTTTTAGACCGTAATGGATCGAAGGAGTACGATGGAACATATACAGTCCACACAGGGCAGGGGGATCTAACCCAAATGGGTGAGCTCACACATTGGAATGGCAGCACCCACACTGGTTACTATGAAGGTGAATGTGGCAAAGTGAATGGAAGTACTGGCGATCTATGGGTACCGAATCGAGGAGAACATGATGCCATAACAATGTTCATTCCTGACACTTGCAGATTTATTAATATGTTCCCTGGGGAGAGGACGCGTATGATGGGTATCGATGCCGTAAAATATGGGACGAACGAGATGACATTTGACAGTGGAGAGGTCTATCCGAATATGAAGTGTTTCTGTCCACCAGAAAGTGAAAAATGCGCAAAGACTGGTGTAATCGATATTGGACCGTGCGCTGATGGTGCTCCAATGTATTTGTCACACGCTCACTTTTATCTAGCTGATCCAAGCTATACGGAGAATATAACTGGTATGGCTCCAGATCCGGAGGAACATACGTTTTTCATTATTATGGAGCCGACTTTGGGTGTGCCACTAAAGGTGAACGCAGATGTGATGATTAGCATGCGGATTCGTAGGGATGACGACCTCTCGTAAGTTGTACAAACGAGCATTTATATATTTATTTAATTTTAAATCGAAACTTACAAAAAATCGTGTTGTAGTAGATAAGCCTTTCTAAACGTACTCCGTACCCAATAAATAGATGGTTGAAACCTTTGCTTTATGTTAGGTTAGGTATGGGAGTTCTCCACGCCACACTCAGATCAATGCTGACCTATTTATACTATAACCCTACGTCTATACATTTAGACACAACTTAATTACTAAATTACCTGTTTTGTGGTCCTTCACATACAAACCATGTCGTCGATTTGATGAATTTTATTAGAGCTTCCATTGGCGTTCTGGAGAGTTCCTCTAGGTTATTAAAAAAGTGTCTTCCCAGGAACTTATATCTAGAATATTGGAGGCCGGGGTAATGGCAAAGGAAGTGGGTTGTGTTCTCAATCGCTTCCTCATCGCCACAGCCTCTGCAGAGCTCCTCTTCTGTCAAACGTAGTTTTTCATATGATACCGTAGAGTGTTGTGCCCTGTGATGATACTCACAAGGGTGGAAATGGATTTCCGGTCTTTCCGAACAAGTCTCTCGATTCTAGCTTTGTCGAAAGTGGTCCATAGTTTCCTTGTGATAACGCAGGTTTCTATGGAGTTCCACCTGTAGTCTGCCTCTCTCGTGGTTTTTCCCCTGCTCCAAGTCTCACGGATGGGTCTGTCAATTCGGTGATCAATGCAGAGCCACTCCTTGCTAGCTCGTCAGCCTTCTCGTTGCCTGGTATTCCTTGGTGTCCAGGCATCCAGCAGAGTAAGGTATTGAAGTGCTGATCTATTTACATAGCAAGGAGTATCTAAATGCACATCGTCTTTTGATTTTGAAACTTAGTAGGAAATATTACGACGCAATGAAGGCTCAGTAAAGCGTCTTAAACAAAAATATTCCAGCATACATAAGTCGTACAGTGCTCATATAATTTTTGTGATTCTCAAGTGACGCCTTTCGTAGAAATAATATTATACATACAGGCAAATTTTTTAAATAGTGAAATGGAAGGAGATATGTAACTTAGGATAGTAGCGGGCTCTGTTGGTTGCTTCGAGATATGATTATCTTATCATTTTACGATAAGATGAGGATGACTACTAAGTCCAGAAGTGGCCACGGTTTTGAGTCAACTCAGCATGTAAAAACCTGATTCCGATGTAACATGGAATGGCTGAGCAGTTCAAAATTCACCTGTGTTGGGTGCCGGGGCATAGAGACATTCCAGGGAATTGTAAGGCCGATGAACTCGCCAGAATAGGAACAGCTATACCCATCATGCCGGACAAAGGAACCTTAGGTATACCAATAGCTACTCGCAAACTTAAACTTAAGCTGGATGCTATCGAGAGTGCAAATCTTAGGTGGACAAGTGGATCAAAATGTCTAGCGACAAAACAGATTTGGCCGAAGCTGGATCTAAAACGCTCTAAGAATTTGATTTTGACTGCATATCCGCGCCACATCAGGTGTCATCACTGGACACTGTCTAATAGGCAAACATGCTAGGCTTCTTTGCGAACGACTTTTGTAGAAGCTGCATGGAGCAGGAAACTATTCCTCCCCTTCTTTATTTCTGCCCAGCTCTCTGCCGTTAAAAAAAAGCTTCACTTAGGAGCCCCCTACTATAGCGATACAGGCGACCTGATGGATATTGACATTTAGAGCCTCTTACGCTTCATAAGAAGCTCAAAATGGTTTTACCGAGTAGGTAGAGAGAAACTTTCTCCCATGATCCACGTGGTATCACAATGGATCTACCATTGGTCTAAGTGTGTTGGCCATTCCTAGCTGGCAGCCATTTCAACCTAACCTGACCTAACCTAACATGAAATGGCCACATATCTATCTCCATTAAGTTAAACTATCTTTTTAGTGGAGAGAAATTTTTTCTCCATATGTTCTCATAAAATAAGTACAAAATAGACCAGAGCTTGATAGCTTCAGAGATGACCAATGCAGTTGCCCTTTGATTCTGCTCTTAACTAGCTGTAGATCGAAAGCTTCTAGAAAGGATATCTCTTGGGATTGAATAACAAGGTTTCCTTATTCTGTATTAAAAATAGTTTTGATAGAGAGATGCCCGTACGGTGGTACGTACGTAAGCCGATTGGAGCCTAGTGGCTTCTCTAATATCACATCTCTATTAAGCTAACTAGTCGTTTCTGAATGTTTTAATAGATTTGTCTGTTCTAAGACACAATGTAAGACACAAATTGAGCGGCGAATTCAATTGTCAATTGATATCAGGTTGATAAATGCTGTAGTAACAGTTTCAATTTTGACACTCTGATAGGTCTGAATGTGAGATTGAGTAGTCTCGCCAGACTTTTGTACAGGAGGCACATTCACTTAAACATCTTAACATCCACTGTAGGTCAAGTAGATCATTACTGATCTAAAGACAATGTCTACAAATGTAGGTGCGTAGGAACCAATTGTGGACATTACTAAACTAGTTGCAGCAAGGTACTGATACACGCATACTTGTATGTCCAATCAAAGCAGAATATACAATTTTAAACAATTCATAAAATCTGTCATCGAGAAAATCGTTTCTTTTTTAAATCGGGTGAACGTCTTTGGAGACTTTCTTTAAATTTTATGAATATCACACTAAAACAATTAAACCGTGTTTTTGGTGACTGGTACATAATTTTGAACAAATAGCTACTAATCTTAGTAAAAAAACGCTTTGATTTGCAACTTATAATATATTTTTAGCAATTTAGAAAATAAATCTTATAATTTCCTTCAACTCTGGGATGAATTTTGGATACGGTGTTTTTTTTTCCTTATCGACCGACCGTTTCTGACATAAGCGCGATAAAGCGAATCTCCCATTTGATTGTTATCTAGGGATCATTCCTCCAAGAATATTTTGGGCAATGTTTTGTTTTATTGGCGCAAAATTATAGTCGGATAAAGTACACTTTAAAATTATTTTAGCACGTAACAAAGTCAATACTAGTGTTTTGCTAATTATAGACGACATAAAATCCACTTCCACAGCTCGCTCTTGCTTCAAAATCACACAAAGTACATTTTATCTTTTAAAATGGGCTTTTAACCATCTGTTGTCTGTCATTTATAACAAGAAATTTCACAAAATGTTTTCCCAAGATGAAGATTCTAATATTTTTGAAAACTGCATATTTTTTGAAAACTTTGAGATCTTCAGAAAGCCTAAAATATATAAAAAAAACGTGCAAATCCTTTCGAAGAGCTAGATGACGACGCATTTTATTCCCAGCATAGATTTGATAAGGTGACAATTTAGTTCTTGATCGAAAATCTCGATATCCAATCGTGGGCTTCCTACCCCAGCATGTGTTCGATTTCTGTTCGATATGTCAAATTCATTTGAATTTGCTGAAACAATGTCGCTTAAACTGTGTTTGGGTTCTCAAACTGTCAATTTTTAGGTTTGTTTGACTAAAATCTGCTGTAAGTCAGCTCTAAACTCGTTGCTAGTTGTAGGTAGTTTAAAAATTGTTCATGATTCAACTCAAAGTTAAGTACTGGCTTTAAAGTACATTCTTTACAAATTCTTCTGATTTGATACTTAAAGTCAAAAATGTATTTTAGCATAACTTGAAATGCTATGTTTTGTAGTTCAAGTAACAAAATCCAAAAATCAAAAACCACAATTTTGATGAAGTAAAAAGAAAAAGGAATTTGTGACCGTAATTAGACATGAAGTTTGAAAAAATTTATTCGAGCCAATTAGGCTGCAGTTGGTCATACCCGCAAACAAACAGACCACAATTAATAAAAATATTCGAAGCAGTATGTCATTCATATGGTACCGGTTGTACATTTCACACGAATTGAGGAGACCTACAGTTAAGTGCCGTACTCGAAATAAGGGAAGAGAAGGTTTAATATGACAGCTATTCATCTCCGAGTTTATGACTTATGCACTAGAGGTGGGAACGTGAAAAAGGGTTTGATTCATCGAATCAAGTTTGTACTAGTTGCGAAAAACTATCTAAATACCTTTTTTTTTAAATATTCAAATAAGAACTTTATGTATATGTACATAATAGAAAATATGTATGTATGTATGTATTCATGATCCTGTGTAGTAACAACTTTGTGCGCTGGCGCAGCACCCTGCTGGAACACGTATGATTTCGCTTCACTTACCCTCTCTACTTATTCAGGAGTAAACCACTGCCTCTAGTACCTCTATGTATTCGGCAGCACTCATTTGACGACCTTGTGGGAAAAAGTAGGGACGCATAATATGAGCTTCACTGCTCATCAGTCCAAGAACCACACTCGCCGTACGAGACACATCTTTCGCTCCTTGTGTTGACCTTCTGGTCCTAGTGGATATTCTTTTCCACCAAAAAAAAGGCTTGGATCTTTCAATTGCTATAACTGTTGGAAAGTCCCCTAATATCCTACCTTTCCGTTTCTTCCGACATAAACTGACCACTTCCCATGGCATAGTACTTATATCGAAGGTTTTCATGAATCACGACACGAATTAATCGGTAAGACAGTTGAAGGTTATTTGCAATTGAGCTCATCGACATCCCATGGTCCCGGTGAATACAACGTTGCACTTTTTGAACAAGTTCTGGGTTTTCCTTACTGTCCGAAGGGGAACTCTTACGAGGGAACAAACCTCTCCATGGCATTGCATGGGACACAATAGAATATTAGATCCTAGTGTAACATAGCCTTTAACAATAACAATGATAATAATCCTGACCAAAAATGTAGAGTTTGCGACGTTTTGACGTTTTAAATGAAGCGAAACATCGACGCTTGTCCAACTCTATGAGAAGCTTGTGAACGAACGATCGGCCGATTAAGCTCAATATTTCAACTTCACTGTGGCCTGCACATATGTATGTACAACAATTACTTCGCGTAATTTTATTAACTACTTATTTGACATTGTACCCAGGAAAAACTTAAATTTTTGCTATCAATGCGGTCAACACTACGACTGAAGACGTGTCCTCGAAGAGCTCATATTTATAACCCAGCCGTGAATTTTGTTCTCTGTTTTTTCCTACGAAGTACATTAAATCCAAGGCTAATAAAAAATCAAAAGTTGGGCCCCATAACCAAGTGGTTAGTACGTTGAATGTCTGACAAACATCCGAGATAAATAACTATAATGAGGAAGCTACTCAAGCTACAAAAGCCTTTGGAATATGGCTCTAAACTCTAGATCCCTTCCATCTGTGCGAAAGAATGTAGCAGACACAACACGAAGAGTCGCGAGAAGCTAGGCCCTGGTCCACATACGGTCTTTTGCAAAAAAATACTTGCATTTTTAAATAACTCAAAAAACGCTGCTCTCTTTGTATCCCATTGTCAGCAACAATTCAATTCCTGCTAATATAGGCGATAAATACATTTTACACTAAGGACTAAGTTTTTTAATACTTTTTTAATACGCGACGCGACGCTCCCCTATATATGTACATACCTACCGACATATTCCACTTGTGTTAAATAAGACCATGTCTCCACCTCTCCCAAGTACTCATAAAAAAAATTGTTTTCCTCCTTTCAGGATTTTAAGAACCATACGTGATGACTTTTATGCTCCGTTTTTTACTATCTCACAGCGAGCACAAATAGACGATGCTCTAGCAAAAGAGGTTAGGGTAAGTATTGTCCTAGATTATGTACCTTTTGTATTCATTAAAATTATTTATTTATTTTCTTTTAGCTCGCTCTTAACTTGCCTTATATTGGAGTATATGTTGGAATAGGTTTCGCATCAATTGGTGGAATTATGTTAATAATTGCCACATACTTGACCATGACACGTAACTGGAGAGGTCAGAAGGACGAAAAGAGCTCAGAGAAAATGTGATTTTAGTTGGTTAAAAGAAAAAATAATAGAATAAGTTTTATATAGCTTTTTCGAGGAGCTAATTAATAAATTTTATTGATAAGGTTTATCATATCCGAAGACTTTAACTGCGTATGCCATGCACTCGTTTGAAGTTAATTATTTGCAGATCATATTCTCGTTGCCAATCCAACGTTTGTTTCTGATAGATACCAAAGGTGTCTCTTAGCAAATGAGAGCACACATCTGCATATGGGTAAACGCTCAGAAGCTGTAGCATATCCAAATCATTCTTTGGAGCCCATCGACTCCTAATAACAATTTCAAGTAAATTACCTTTGTCATCCACCTTGCTTGATGTAGAGCCACTGGGATTCTGAAACTGAAGTTTGTTTGAGACCAACCTCTTCGGTACAAAAGTGAGAGTTGCAATAACTCTTTGTTGACTTCTGTTGGATGGTTTGCTTCTTTAAGGACATGTTGGATGTAATCAACCATTTCGATTCTTTGTTTTTCTAGACAGCCATAGATGGGATTTTCTTCATCCAGAATTGTCATATATGTTCTTTTATCAAACGAAGCCCACGGGCTTTGGAACTTTCGAAAAATTTGGATGTCAGGACCGCTTGTTGTTACAACACTTTTCGAACACTCCTTGTAATATGAGTTCATAGGTGTGAGGGCGGCAATCCAACCGCAATAATGTTCTTCCGAATTCCCTTTCAATTCTGGTACATGCCCCTTGAATCTGCCCAGTATGAGATGCTGTAATATAAAAGGACATTCCAATTATTTTGTCACATAACCCCTTATCGGTCCACTTCCTTCAGCCATCTGCTCGCCAGTACCTTTAAGGGCAACAGGTACGCCAAGCAAGTGCCCAAAATGTTTGCCAGTCACTAGTACTGCAAGTCTATCTTCCAGAGTCTTTACGCTTCCACTTCCGCAACTGAAGGCAACAGTTTACTATCCCAGTGCAAGACCAAATGAAGAGGATTTTCTAAGAGTAAATCTCCACATTATGTAGATATATACATACATCTAATGAACGTCAGGTATAATTCTTAAGACAATTCAAAACACTGTACTCAACGTAAAACTGCAGGTAGACAAGATGAGCCAGCTATCTTTAAGAAATGATTATAACAACACGTTCGAGAACTTATTTCAAAAACCATAAAATGTAGTATAAAACGAATTACAAGTTGAGTACGAGTAGTAAAATTAGAATATTATGAGAGAGATGCGTTATATTGCCGTCACAAATTATGAGAATAAAACCCGAAATGTATTACGTTGGACATAAATGGATAAAAGGAATATGTCATAACCCTTCATGTAATGGTGAAAGCCATACACATAGCATGTTGTAAATCAGCTATAATGGCTTGAATGGCTTAATGCTCCATTATGATAAAGGGTACTCTCTAAGTCACTTATACTCTGTGCAATGTGTAACTTAGATACTTTGGATACTGGTAGATAATAGATATTTTCTTCTGATTCCCATTCGCATGGCTTGAATAGATACTCGTATATTTTTGGTTACATGTTCGTATGTTTAGTTTCAAATAAACGCACAAAGGAAATTTGACTTTAAAATATTTTCGATTAATTATTTCATGACGTACATGGTGTATATATGTACATATACTTCTAGGGGAAACATTAGTTCAGTATGAACTACTTACATACCTTCATATGAATAGATCCGTAATTGGGTGAGCAATAGCAAAATTGTGTAGACAAAATCATTGGGAGTGAGAGATGCACTTTTAACTGCTAGAGAAAATTTGATTAAAATCGGATTGATCTCCAATATTTCACTTTACTGTGAGATGTTGAAAATTTGTTTGAAGCACCAATTAGATGAATTAAAGACCGACCAGTATGGAGTGAATACTAGGGGGTATCATACTCGTTGGGCATTGTCTGCTATCTACGGCTATTACCTACGAACACCTGCGTTGAGAACCGGTTTCCATACATTTTCAAAATTCATAAGCATATACAGGGTGGGCCAAATAAGACCTACCAATGTTAAACACGTATAACTCTTGTAATAATCATTTGCTTTAATTAATTTTTTTATACATGAAATACATTTCATGGAAATTAAGTGAGAAATATGGCATCAGACAAATGTCGACCATTCTGCTCGATACAGACATTGGCTCTTTTTAGCGCGTTTTCCAATACACCACGTAACGTTTCTGGTTGCAGGCTCCGTATTTCGTCTAATAGTCTCTGGTTTATTAACATACACTTTGTCTAATAAATCTATATCTATATATATAAAAATGGATGTTTGTCTGTATGTCCTTTATAGAATCGTAAACTATGCATTTGATCATGTGATGATCTTTAGCAAAGTTGTTGTGCATGAGCCCGCGAAGGTTTCTGAGTTGGTACGACCAATTTTCGACAGATCGCGCCACTGTCATTCCAATGAATTTCATATACTGTCGTGACAGTTCATGCTGATTTGAATTGAAACGAAAACAGCGAACGAATGATGACGTTTCGAGTTGTGGGTGACATAAGAATTTATGTAAATTGTGACATTCATGTCCGGCTCACATGGAACAGACAACATTGTCGTTTTTCGAATAGTTTTGTGCATTTCATTGTGAGTTAAATAAATAATTCAATGGAATTGAATTTTCGCAGTTTCCGTGAGCTGATTTTATTCATTCTCTATAGTGAACCCACGAAGATCATCGAATGTGTATGTGAAGGATCTGACTGCTGATTGACGTTCCGAACGCATTTGCTGCGCAGTTTTTTTTCGGATATCATCGTGAGTGGAATTAAAATCGATTTCAACAATTCTCGAGTGCTGATTTTTTTCACTTCAAATTTTCCTCAGCGAATTGGTGATCACCGTCAATATTAACATTTTCATCCGTGTGTGAACAGCCGGTTCAATTGGATTGGATACATTGTGAGATTCGGATTGCTGATTGACATCTAATAAATTCAAACGCATTTTTCGCGTCGTTCCCGTACAGTTATGCCTCCAAAGCGACAAGCAATTGGCCGATCTACACCTCAAGCACGAAAGAAAAGAGCATTACGAGCCTCAGAATCAGACGAGCAACGAGCGTTAAGCCTGGAAAATCTTCGAGTACATGCCGCTGAGACCCGTTCGTCTGAATCATCTGAACAACGAGAAGTGAGGTTAGAAACTGATCGAATACGTACTACTCAGGCCCGTTCGTCTGAGACAACTGAACAACGGAAAAGTTGGTGGCGTTGCAACGCGCGCAAGGTACAGCTAGTATCTCCATAAAAAAAAAGTCGGGCGCAGTTAAATCTGGTGAACAAGGTGGCCAAGGGAAATCTGAATTTTTTGAAATCAAACGTTCGCCAAAAATTTCACGCCGCATGTCCATAGTTTGCCTAGCAGTATGCGCAGTCGCTCCATCTTGTTGGATCGACAAATTAGGATGCTGCTCCGCCATTGGCCGCAAAAAGTTGTCGATCATTGTACTGTAAGAAGCCCCGGAAATCGTTTCTGGCGTTTCATCCTCATTCTCAAAGAAATATGGGCCGATAACTTTTTCGGCCATAACACCGCACGAAACAGTGCATCTTAATGGGTGTAACTGATGCTGGTGTGTTACCCTTGGATTTTCGGAGCCCCACAATCTACAGTTCTGCTTGTTGATATAACCACTTAAATGGAAATGCGCCTCATCCGACATCAAAACATTATTAAAAAAATCAATTTGTGTGGCTAATTGTGTAAAACGAATAGCGTATGTTGGCGATATTTTCGCTGCGTCATAACAATTGATCGTTGACAAGAATAGAAAAAATCAATAATTTTATCGCGTTGTTGTGTACTGTATGTATCCATTATAAATTTCCAAGAACTGAATTATAACCTGCAAAAAGAAAAAAAAAAAATTATATTGGAATATATAAAAGTTATTAGTGTTTAACATTGGTTATTTGGCCCACCCTGTATTTTAAGTGCCCTTTTGTGCAACTGGCTGTATGTATGGATGCTTGTGATAAGCTCCGTGGTTTTTGTTTCTCAATTGTTGTTGATAATAATTTCTAAACCAATTCTTTGTGCATTGTTATAGCAGTAACAACAATCCTTAACGGTTTCCCATAAAAAGTCGAATGGCGTCAAGAAGAAAGTGTGCGGTGGTATGTCTTGAAAATGCCTAATAATACATTTAAATCCTACATAGGGAAGCGAAAACTTTGCTTCAACTATTGAGTGAGTTGGACCTTAAAAGTAAGCAATCTGAGATCCTTATGCAATATTCTCCTCAGAGAAGTGCGACTGATGTTCAGTTGTTGAGTCCAGATTTTTGGGTTTTTACGCAGACTTAAGTTGTGTTCAGACGATTGCCAGATCTGAGAATTTTGTCAGGTCTACCAATGGGCTGACAATTGCTGCCAATAACAAGCCAATAGCAACAAATCTCTCGTTTGTGTGCTATTGTTATCCATGAGCATGTCAGTTTCACGCACTTTCCACGACCAAAAATAATTTTTAAACTTTTCGCAATTTCTACAATACATACAGTCAATCATGAAAGTCTACTTATAGCTCTCAAAAGTGGTTGTTTTGGACCTGAATTCTTGGCCTTTTATTGTTTTCTTTGAATTATTCTGAGAGACAGGCCTGTTTTTGTTTTTGTTTTGAATCATATTTTTGAACAATAAAGTTTTACCTAGTAAGAAAATTAAATTTAAATTTTATTTATAAAAATTGATCTAGCACTTTTCAGGGCTATATGTAGCCTTTCGTGACAGACTGTAATTACTTTGGAAATAAATTTTCAGTATTTTCCAGCGCTGTTAAGCATTACATGATCAATTTCTTACTACGGAACTTTGATAATATTTTGTTACAGTATCCGCAATATGTATCTTAAAGGTGTTCTAAAAAGCATTCAACCAGAACCTTTTTTCTTAAGGAGCAGAGGGCTGATACATAGCAGTCTGCGGTAACACATTGAACATGACTTGCAAATTTTGACATTCTTCAATAAAGTTCCAATAAATCAGACTCAGGCAATTTGGTAAATTTCATTCATTTCGCTTTGAAAACGATTTCACAGGACGATTCATTTAACCACCACCATATGTACAGGCACAGCCTCAAACGTTTACGTTTAGTCCAACCTTTATTTGAAAGCTGTGTGACTAATGATATTATTTTGTGCTGCAATTTATTTTGGGTCTAATTGTTGCACCCAATTTATTATCCTCAATTGAATTAAATTTTCGCTACAACACATACATAAGTATTTTAGTGTTTATTGCATGCTTCACATCATTATAATCGTAGCATGCATGATCCAATTAACTGCATGAGTGGGCTGTATAATTTAATCGTCAGTATTTGGATTTTAATGTCAATAAAGTAACATTGAAAAATGTATTACGCACCAGCATACCATTACCACATAGTAAATAGCGAGTGTGCTTAAATCTTACAAAAAAGTTGTTAAAATTGCTGTAAGTTAGTGGATTTCACAACCAATTTATAGGACAGATGTTGATAAATTTGTTGATTAATCTTGAATTCTGTAAGTGATGTAAGCACATAAATATTTCAAGGACAGAGCCTGACAGGACCAGAGGAAAGTTTAACCAGTTTTCCCCTCTTTAGTAAAGTAGTGCTTATTAACGGTTTGCGTAAGTGTGAATGTCAGACCCTGCTAATTTTTGTAAGGTCGGGAAGTATATGGTCGTGCTTCGCTACATCAATTAAATCAAAGAGATAATCTGAAATGGATTCCAGATCCTGGTATGAGTCTTGTCTATCTAATTTATTAGACTCTATGTTGACTGGGAAGCTATTTATCCAGTGGTTGGTCCGGTGTAGTAGGTAATGAGCTTGCTTGTGACCTGCCCGGTGTGAATTCAAGCTCGGCTGGAAGAACAGCAATCACAGTCACCAAACGCAGGGTCTGAATGTGCTGATTTGAATGTCATCTGAGCGCTGTCTATTGGTAATGACCTTGGTCTAGGTTAGGTTAGTGTGGCTGTCCGCACGGGAGTTCAGACACACTTAGACCAGTAAATGTCCTTTGTGATACCATGGATCCATGCGATAAATGCACATGACGCCTAAGGACGCCAGATAACTAAGGTCTTCAAGGAAGGCTGACCCTAAATGGAGCATTCTTTTATGCGACAGAGGTGGGCAGTTAAATAGGGGGTGAAGCTAACTTTCCTCTTCCTTCTCGTCCATACAGAAGTCGTCAAAGAAGACGCCAAGTCTTTTGGCATGTTGGCCTATAAGACAGTGTCCAGTGAGAACACCGACAGCTCAGCTGATTTGCAATTGCTTTAGTTTGACCAACTTGGCACTACGTTTATGATCTACCCTAGGCCAGATTTGTCTCGAGATGAGACACGTTGCGCCGTTTTCCCATCTGAGATTGGTCTTGCTTATAGCGTTCAGCTTTAGTAGATGCTTACATGTAGCTAAGGGCATACCTAGTGGTTGCCTATCGGACACAATCCTTAGAGTAGTGCCTTGTCTGGCGAGTTCGTCTGCCCTGCAGTTTCCTGGAATGTCTCTATGGCCTGGCACCCAGCATAGGTGAATATTGAACTGCTCTGCCATCTCCATAAAGGATAAACGGCAGTTGAGAACGGCCTTTGAAGTAAACGACCACGATTCCAGAGGCTTGATTGCCGCTTGGCTGTCAGGGAGAATGGTAATATCCCTGACAGATAGTACATTACACTTCAGCCAGGACAGGGCTTGCTTAATCGCCATGATTTCCGCCTGAAAAACGCTACAATGATCAGGGAGGCGGAACGATAATTCGAGGTTGAGCTTTTCGGAGAAAACACCACATCCCGCCCCGCCTTCGGTCTCAGAACCATCTGTGAAAAAGTGTACCGAGCTACCATCGATACGGGGAGAATTGTCCCATACATCCCGTTCAGGGATGCTCGTACGGAAGTTACGGTCAAAACACATTTTCGGCGGGGTGTAGTCTGTATTTTCGTGTTTGAAGTTAAGGAGATCAAGGATCGAGGAGTGGCCAGTGTGATAGCGAGACCACAAACATATGTACAAACATAGTAAATTCAAATGCTAGCCATCACTATCTACCATGACAGCACGATCCACTTCAAAACAATTCACAAACTTTTTCCTTAAGAACGAGTCGTATAAGAATGTAGAGGAGTATGGTTACTGAGCTATCAACTAACTAGACCAGTATTGTCATATTCTGCCGCGACATCTAATGAGTGTCTTGTCCCATTCAAAATATGAACATGCATTCGAAAAGTACGTTGTTGCCTAAGTTTTGATGGTCTATTTTCTGCAAAGAATACTCTTTTAAAATGTTATCCTTGGAGTTTTTGACATTTCTTATGTTATAGCAGCTGTGAAAGATCACACGAATTAATGTCCTTCCATCGCTCAAGGAACGCGATTCCGTAAAAAAATTCCATTTAGTTTGTGAATAATTTCAGATCATAACTTTTTACGATTTTAAAGATAGATTGACACGGCAACAGTGCTCGGGAAAGCAAAAATCCAAAACGATTGTTTTGCAGCGAAATATCACCATTTGCATACTTCGCTTAAGGGCGAGCAAGGACGTCGAGCCATTGTCGTCGTCGCAAAAATGATCAACGATGTTTGAACCATGCCGGTAGAGGACAAGCGAAGTATTGTACTTGTAGGAATATCGGATCATCGTTGGGCATACCCATGACGCATATTTAAACAATTCTCCATTATCATCTAGCCGACAGGAAGGTTTCTACTCGATTCATACCGCGAAATCTGATCGTAGCCCAAAAGAAGCCGCGAGTTGACTGGAGCAAAACGGCTTCAAAAATTCAATCAGGTTAAGTTAAGCGAGAGTCATAGAAATCGATCATCAATGGCAACAACAAACCAACAAAAATGAAACATGTACGGAGCTCTGACAGGAAAATGGTTACCATTGGGTGGTCATCCTACGGCCCATGCCGAATGGGAGACCAACATTTCTTTGGAGAATGTTTTCAGAAGGTATGCCCTACCGCTACGTAACGTTTTTTTTCTTCCTTTTTATGAACGATAAATACAGTGTTGGGGATGTAGCAAACTTCATTCGGAATAGAAGCCTACAAAAGTCTCGTACGCAGCCTTGAAACAACAGCTTTGTGCTTTCAAAACTGTTTCGAGCGCATGCCAAAGTGTGTACAACGTCAAGGCGAATATTTCGATTTAATTAAAAATTTTAGGTTTGCTTTCTCCATAATCCGTGAAGATTAAGTAGCAACCTTAATATCATCTTTTTCAGGCTAAAGTGATTGGCATTTGATATGTAAGTAATAAATAGATGCTTGATATTCCGTGTCCCTATTTTCTCATATGATATGTCATATCCCCTCAATGTACGTAGGGCAAGATGGTACTTCTACTACTGTCAATTGGATTAACACAATTGCTTCTGTTCATCGCCTTAATTTACTTGAGTAGGGGTGAATGCTTCTGAAGGTCTGCTTGTATAAAATTAATACTCTTCTCTGCAAGAGGGTAACCAATGTTCAATTTCTTCCATGTCAATTGACCGCACAGGTGCTTCCTCCATGCCGATTCCAACCCCAAAGCTGTATCATAGATTATTAATTTGACATCCGGAAACTATGACATAAGGGTCGTATCAGTACTTGGCTGTCCAAACGAAACGTAAGTAAACGTAACAATTTACCTTAAGGGTGGTGTTTTAGTTTATGTAATAGTTCCGCTGAGATACTACCTTCTTATATTATAAGAGGATAACTAGCTGCCATTCTATGCGAAATATAATAATCTTAACGTTGCCAAATAGATAGAAATAATAATTTGCTTCCTTCTTATTTCAACTATCAATGTTGAACCAAAGCAATTCAGCCAGTAGTAGATTTGCAGCATTTTTAAATAAAAACATGAAAGTTTGTGAGAATGCGGCTTAAATAGTAGGGAAACGGTAGGAAACTATATTAACATTCATGAAAGCTAATCGATTTCGAGATTTAAAAAAAGAGGCTTCATCTGTCCGTGACGGAAACACGTCTGTTGTTCCGTATTTTCATGCACCTTCAAATGGGTTTTGGTAACATTTTGTTTCTATATTTGCTCTTGAGGTTCTTTTATATCTCTCCAAAGGGAGTAAGTCTCTCAAGCTTTTGACAAAATATAGTACAAATGGGTACAATAAAAGCGCAGGCAGTTCCTCCGGAAATACGCATAACATTTTAGAATTTTCGCGGATGGAATCCTTCGTAGTAATAAAAGGGACGAATATTCCACAAGAAGTGGTTCCATTATACGTTCGCGTTAACAGACTACACAGCTACATATGTTGTTGAAAAATAAATTCGGTAAATTCGGTTCGGTAAAATTCGAGTCTCCAAAACTATGGAAATGATGATAAAACGGCTTCAACAATACTTGACGCTGTGGAACCTCAAACTCAACACCAACAAAACGAAAATGATGATAATCTGCAAAAGGGACTACATTCAAATCCAAATCTGACATTGGAAACAGTATCCAATCGAAAACAGTAAAAGCTTGAATAAAATTTCAACGATTATCTAAACCAAAAGTGAGCTACCACAACTAAATTGCATGCCACATTGAGCCGCGAAGAATGCACAGTTCCTGAAAATCTTTTTTACCAACCTATAGGTATATACTTAAAGGGTTTTTTTTAAGAGTCGCCGATAGAGATAACTGTCAAACTTGCTGTCATTCTTTAAGTGTCAATGTTTCATATTTTCAGTGAAGTCATAGCAACAACGTTACCATATCGTGGATAATTATTTTCGAATTTAGTGTTCACTTACACAAACTCTTCGAGCACTTCCTCAATTTTATGAACCGAATAATCGCCCATCTGAACATGGATATATTTACGATAGATTTCGTACTATTTCAACGCTGCATGATATTAAAAACATCGTTCCAAAGAAAATAGCTATCGAGCGCAGTGATGTTGAAGATCAGAATGTGTTAGTTTGCAGCCGTGCACAGGAAGGAGCTTGAGCTTTGTCTGTCCACAACTTGGGACAATTTTGGATCATGCATCGGACATTTGCTGAAAGGGCTGAAAATAATTTCAAGATGAGAGCTCACTTATGGTTCAACGAATACTATGTATAAATATAAAACAGAGTGGCATACGTAAGACCGCGCATAACTCGGGAACGGATGGTCCGATTTGAGGTGTCTTTTTTTTTACGGCAAGAGAATTTTAAAACTTGAAGAAAAATTGCAATATTCGGAAAAATCGATTTTCCATGCATTTTGTATCGGAATTTTTTATTTTTTCATTTTGTCTTAATATTACAATTCACGTGGTTGCAAAAGTTCAAAATTGGGAAATAATACAGTGAAATGAGTTGACAGAGCTCCAAATTTGGAAAATTTTTAATCGGAAAAACCCTTTTGCCACACATTCACATGCAACAACATTCGTATGCAATTTGACAGGTGTCCTTTTTGCTTCTTCCTTTCACCATAGTCTAACTATACTAACTAACTATTCGTTCCACCAAGCTAAAATTGGTCCATTTCCAACTAAAGCTTGAATGTATTCTGACGTTCCAACAAAATCAAATGGGAGCCTCACTCACTCACTCTTACAAGTAGGTGGAAGCCATGGGTACAGCCATTTTCTTTAGATCATTACTGTACATTTTGTTGTTGTTAAGGGGATGACAGGCTGCCCAAAATGATGTGTTCAAAAGGAAAGAAAGAAACAACACACTGCACTTTTAGACAGTTGATGGCCACGTGCTCATTCACACACATTCACAGGCAGGAAAATTTAGGCTCCGCCTATTTTTGACAATGCCCGGGCAGGGGAAATGCAAGTTTGCCGTCTGTTATATGTAGGTAGTCTATTCATTTTAAATTGATCTGTTGTTGCTACAGTTGATGCTGCACTAAAATTACTTTTTGAGCATTAATTGTCAGATTTTCAATATGCAAATTGTGCCAAAATCATTCGCGAACGGTTACATCAACTTAATCAAGCGAAGTTCAGCCTGATTTTAATGATTGTTCAGTTGTCGGCTTATGTTTCGTGATTTTTCCGATGATTGAAGTGGAAAATGCAGTGATTCCGGTGAGTTTATCGAAAACATTCGTTTGTAATGTTTTCAGTGCATTTTCGAATCAGATAATATTGCTTCGAGGATGATGATTCGAACTCTTCGACATTATACTTTCAGTGTTCGGGAGACATTATGCCACCGATCAGAACATCAAACATTGGCTTACGCAGTCGCAATTGACGAAGATTCGAGCACATGCGTCGCGAATTCGTGCAGGACGAACTCAGGAGGAACGGTAACCACACGCAGCTGCTGAACGATTGAGACAGCAACGCAATCGCGATCTGCTTCGTCAAGTTGAATCAAACGCCAATCGTCGAGTGAGAAAAAGTGCTGTGAATGTCCAATTACATCGCGCCAATTTCCAATATGACTGGACGATTCCCTACAGCGAACTGACGTGTGCTACAATTGGGTACATGGATGTGATTTACCAAGTTTCATTCGGAGACACCAGGATTGTGTTGTGCAGGCGGTAAAGTGAAATTACCACCGTTGACGCAAGCACCAGAACCATTGCTCTCTTTGCTTTACGGCGACCAGAATCAAGACATTGCTTGACGAATGGCCACAAATACAACGGTTCCTTTCAAATGATGTCATTCGACATATAATCCTTGCATTCGCCATGACAATAAACCTCTTTACATTCCGTGTAAATAAAGGATATTCAATTCAATCGAATGCGAAAAGTGTTTCATTCAATCAATGATTGAAATTCGAGTGGCATCATTTGTTAGCGATCGCAAATGTTCGATCAAAAAATCAATTTTGGGCGGACGAAGGTCGCCGGGTCCGCTAGTTTCGCATAAATTTCATCTTTTAAAAATGGAAAGTTTGGATTGATTTCCAGGAATTTTTGAAGTTATTTGTTTTGCTGACCTCTCAAGTTTTGTGCCCAAATTTCAAATGTTAAATACAGCTTGTCCGCCGGGAAGGTATACTACTTTGTTTGTTTATAATTTTTGATTAAATGAAAGAGAATGGATCTTATATTGATAAATGTTTTATTTAATGTCGGCAATTATGTATGGAATACAATATCAGGTAAATGTCCGCCTCTGCTAGTCTCACAAATGCGAGCCCTTTTGAGCACATTTTTCATTACATTCTCACACATTTCACGCGGTATTTCAATAATTTCATCACGAATATTTAGTTTGAGTTGCTCAAGCGTTTCTGGTTTGTTTGCATAAACCTTGCTTTTTAGATATCCCCACAAAAAGAAGTCAGGAGCAGTCAAATCAGGCGACCGTGGAGGCCAATCAACATCACCATTTTTTGAAATAACTTGCTGTGGAAAGAGGTCTCGTAGTAATTCCATTGTAATCCTGGCTGCATGCGATGTGGCACCGTCTTGTTGATACCACATGTTAATCAACCCCAAAGCATGCAGTTGTGGCGTTAAAAAGTTTTCAATCATATCACGATATCGCTCCCCATTCACAGTTACCGTTACGCCGTTTTCATTTTGGATTGTTTTGAACACTTCCTTGAACAGCAGTAATGTTTTCAGCCGATCTTGCAGTACGTTGTGGCCCATGCTTGGGCCTATCACCTACAGACCCTCTTTCTTCGAAATCATTCACTACACGATAAATAGTGCGTTTTGTTGGCACGTTGTTTCTCCCAAAAATTTCACGTAACTTTCTCATCGTCACAGTAATCGATGATTGATTTTGATAAAATGTTTTAACGATTAAAACACGTTGGTTTATCGAATATTTTTCCATAATAAATTTGCCACGTGTCTACTTCACGACTGCCAAATATGAACTGTCAAGACTAATGTTTACCAAAATGGCGGCAAAACAAAGTAGTATACGTTCCGGGCGGACACCCTGTAGAAGCATCGAACACAAAGTTTGCATAGTTGACGCGCATCTATTACGTTAAGAATGCATTTAGAAAACCCGTCAAAATTTTGTCAACATTTTCTCGTTTGAATTTTTGGAATTTTTGTCTGATGTAAATATTTTGTTACCGTTTCTGACGCTCACCAGTGCCATAATGGTACATAAGTGACTTTTTCAATCCCCGTGCATAAGTGCCTGTAAGACTTGTGCAAAGTGACAAATCTGTTCATTAATTATAGCAGCATTTCCACATCTTGCAGTATCATGGGGATGATGGGTATGTTATACTTTGTATCGGTGCGCTTAAAGGCGGATTTATCTGTATCTGAAGTAAGACATTTATGAAAATTTAAGTCAATTCCATTGCGATTCAGGTTTTGAATTGCTGAACTGCCGATATACATAAACACAACTATTTCAAACTACATTCTTAGTGCTGTAATGTACAACCGTATACACTGTTGCAAATCCGTTTAATCTGAAGCTTTGCCTTGCATTTAAGCACTTCTCTACTTTGAATATATTTGTTTTCTTAATCTGCTATCCGCCATCCGCTTTGAAAATCATCTCTTTCTCCGCTTAAGATCAAAGATACTTTGATAAAAGCAAACAACGCTCTATGCATGACGAGGAAAAGGAAAAAAAAAACATTAAAACGAAAACGCTAAGTATTAGCCCGAAATCTCTACGGCAAAACCCATCATAGATATCTTTTGAATTATCCTTCTAAATCCTTCAGTAAACCACACGCCTAGATAAAATTCAATCACCGTAACGTTTTTATTTTACTTTTTCAATGTTCTTTGCTTCAGGTTTTGTTTTGCTCTTCCCCAGGATCTACTTAACTCGTCTGTGGATGTGGTGGATGATATGTACAGATATACGATTTTCTTTTCTGTGCAACGTTTTCTATTCACATGAAGTAGGCACTTATGTATTTGCCTGTATCTGTTTTCCATATTTACAGTGTGTTGCAAAAGAAAATTTTTAATAATGCCAATAAAGCAATGATGGCACGAGTAGATTTTTAGTTGAGTGGTCTGCAAAGTAAGTGCGACTAAGCTGCTCCGGGATCTCATCAAAAGCAAGTCCGCTACAGAAAGTGGGAAGTATGTTTTATAGAAGATCAACACCCATGTATGGGCAGCTCTATCCCCGTGGATGTTGAATTTTTTGACCTAGGGAAGCAAGACAATGTAAATCTTGATTACCATTACCGAAGCTGATATAAATGTACACCAAACCTGTGCATATTATGCTTGGAATGGCCCCGGGCGAAATCATATGGTCTAACTCCAAGATCTGAGCCTACGGAAAATCGAAGTAGTTCTGTTCATGAGAAAGAGATCAATCTAGACGTCAGGCTCGATGCTCTACTTGCCTAAGCGTGTGAAGTATATTGGACTGTGTCTTGTAAATATAGTTATCAAAAGCTCTACATCCGGTCGAAAAAAGGAAACGTTCAACAATTTTGATGCACTGTCAAAAAATTGAAGTGAACAAAATGCAGTTCGCCTTAAAGCTGTGAACTATTGGAAACCTACTGCATTTGTCATAATTATTTGTAGCAGGTATGTTCACGAAAGGAAAAGGGATATCCGCGTTCATACGAATTTAGGTCTTATGCAAGTAACTTACGAAACTGCCCAGGTGTGAATTTGAGTATAACTACACCACTAACTGTTATTGGCTCAATGATGTGTTAATCTCCAACCGCTCCATGCATCTGATGTTGGATTGAGTGTCCAGTGCTATCTCTCTCTCTTTCTCTGAAGTGATTCAGTCAATGCAGGAGAAGCACCATCCGGGCTTCATATACAAATGCATTGAGGATTTGATGCCACACTATTTCGTTATCTTTCTTAAGGAAGGGCAATGGCGCTAGCATAACGCTTTCATGTGCCTACAGATACTTAGGGTCTGGTCATTGAATGGAGCGGATTGAAATCTTCTGGAGGAATGTCTTCTAGGATTTCGTGCGGTTCCCATGGGCTCGTGAGTTGCTGTGTGGTATTTAGACGATACGGCGCTCAAGTTTTACCTTTTGAGAGATTAATCTTTATAACATCTGTAGGAAAGGCACAAGTTTACTACCAGCTTTCAATGGCTGAAGTTGGATATAAATGAGGAATCTACTAAGCCAAATAATCGTAGCTGTATGTTATTGAGTAGATTGAGACTAAGCTCCAATCGTGAAGGCAATAGTCAAGCGGTCTAGCTTTGTTTTGGAGCGGAGTGGAAGCTGCGTCGATGTGAAGTCCTTTAGAAAGGTAGATCAACTTTATCGATAATAATTTGGCAATGTAGCTGTGAACTGAGTTTTCTTTGAATGGTGCCTGATTCTCCCTACTTTCAGATTTTTCGACAATTACTCTTCGGAATCGGTTGAAACAGTTCCAAGATTGAAGGAATGGCTTTTTGGGCGTAAAAATGAAAAATAAATCTACCAAAATTGGCTCTAAGTTCGATTGGTCAGCTTTGCTAAAGATTATGAGGATGCAACCACTCACACTACTTAGTTCCTAATTTTACATATTGTGTCGATGATTATGCTTCAGGGATAGTTGGTAGCTGATGGAATTGACTGGAGATATGGACGTAAAAAAATAAGATTTGAGATCCAGCATCTCTCACCAAAGGTGGGGTGATTGAAGTTGCTGTTTATTCCTTTTGCCATTGACCAGAAATGACTCAAGCCATTGAGACAATGATGCACGTGTTTAGTTACTGTCTAGTCGCATTTTTTCTTCGCTCATTCAACGATTTGGTTGTGTGTATGCATAGGTATACTTCGGAGACTATATTTTTCTGCTCTTCACAGAAGTCGCTTGCTTACAGTCTTTGCATCATTAATGTGTGTTGGGGGATGAGTGTGTGTTGGAGTGCATATACTCCGAAAAAATTAACTTCAGGGATTGTTTAACCCCAATGTTGGCATCGATATCTTAAAAATACGTATTACATAGGGCAGCTCATTGCGGTTATAACAATTGTAGCTCCAAATGAGCCAATAGAAATTTTTTCATCCAATGATTGGTGTCAGTATCGGGTGAAGTGCTATGCTAGGCCAGTATATTCTAAAGAAGCAAGTACATACTTGGATGACGTAACTACTGACTCTGATTAGAGCACATGTATTCTCAAAATTATTTAGAATATTTAGTAACCCTGTGGAATCTTCAATAAGCAGTATGGAATTTCAAAGCAAAGCCACTCCCTTTTTATACATGTTTCACCTTTTTTTCCAAAAATAACAGACAAACGTGGGAATAATGAATCCAATACAAAGGCTCTGCCCTTTAGAAATGTAAAAACAAACATAAGGATTTGACTTTGCGGCGAAAATGTGGTCTGCCTTCTTTTTGCATAGTCTGTAGCACACGAGAATGTACATATACAAGTCTCCATTTTCTATACTCCCACGCACTTAAAGCAACGTTCTTGTCAGCTTTTAAAGGACAAGCATTGGTTTCGTAAAAATTGTCGGTCTTGAGATTTTGATTGATATTCGTACGAGTAAGGCTATGTGGAACCTAAAAATGTGTATCTCTTGGTTCTATTCTTATTGTGAGCTGCGACTTGAGCAAATTTTCAAACCTTCACATCTGTGGTCTATGGATTCACAATCTCAGGAAAATTTAAATTTATACTTAGAAATGAACACAATCTCTATAAGCGAATTCGTACGACCCGTCTGTGGACTTTATTTATATGCCAGCTAAAAAGAAAGATCAAAGTCTGAGGAGGGTTGGCATTTCTATGTACCATTCAATTCCTTCTGCTTAACACCTTTCCCTCTGCATAGAATGCTACCAAATTATTACACTCATACACGGCAGTCTAGTGTGTTGTAAGAGCCTAAATAAATCTCGCATTAAGGCTATTACAGTGATTCTGTTTATTTGCTGATATGTATTCCATTGGGTAAAGACGTCCTCATCCCCTCCAATAAAATAGAATCCTCGACAATATCATTGAGGATGTGACTGCGAAGATGATGTCTGAGAGAGTTTGTCTTTTTCTACGTTTGTATCTGTATCTTTCGGGAGGTTTAGTAGATTTTTGGTTTATGTGAGAATACAATTATTATCCTCTTATGTTCTATGATGACATCATGCATGCGAGTGTACGCTATGATGACGGATGATAACCATTATTTTCCTATTTTTATCGAATGTTTTATTGCCTTCGATTTTGAGTGGAAGCCAATTTCAGTCAGATCCAATTCGATTGAGTGCTTTAGTGTATGTAGGTACGTAAACTTTATTATAGGAGTTGATGTCACGATGAGTGTATGTTAGACTGTTAATTTTTTTTTTCTTACTTTAAATTCTTAAAAATTCATGGTTATAAGCTCAATAAACTCAATGAAAGAAAAAGAACTATAATCTGAAGCTGCTATAATTTAGTGACCAGTAATGCTATTTCCCTTTGAGTGTGCATTGATATTGCTTCAATGACCTGTGCAACGAGAGTTAATTTTATTACCTGGGAATATGAAAACAGTAATGAGTAACAGATAATATTGCAATAAACTGTCCGATAGTATTGGATTTATTGTTTTCAGAAATTGTTAAGATATCTTTTTGTAAAATCCTTAGAGGAACTATATTCAATTGGGCCATCTAAAATTATCGCTACAGAATATAGTTACACACATATGTATATCTGGCGCTGTAGGTTTTCTGCAATGCAGCAGCATACGTTATTCAGTATAGGCAGCTCTATGATGTTTGACATAGTCGAAAGCCTCAACTATAAATTGGTGGGATTTTCGTCCTTCTACAAGATGGCGCAAAATTAATCATCCTATCGGAAGATGTTATAATTTTTGCAAATGGCGTCGTACGTCAATCATATTTGACATTTTCGAACTAGACAGCTGCAGTATACAAACACATAAGCAATGGAGCGCTATACCCCGCAAGAGCGTGGAATAATTGTGTCGATTTTTTGACTAATAAATCGTTCGGTGACGTTAGCGCAGCGTGAATTTCGACGTCGATTTCCTTATCGTGTCGCGCCAACTGAGCAAACATTCCGGCACTTAGCTACTCGACTCGAACAGACTGGAACCACAGGAGACCATGCAGGGCGTGGCCGCCACCGGAATGGTCGTTCGGCCGAGAATATCGCGGCTGTGGCAGCCGATGTCGCTGAGAACGAAGAAGCATCAACCAGACGACGGGCCATGCAATTGGGCATCACCAGACGGACCCTACAGCATCAGTTAATGCCTCCTGACCGTCAGACGCGTGTGAATCACTGTCAAGCCATCCTCAATCTCAACAACGAAGAGGACGATTTTGTGTCGAAAATCATCATGAGCGACGAGGCGCATTTCCACTTAAGTGGTTACGTCAATAAACAAAATCCTAGTTTCTGGGGCACTGAAAATCCATAACATCCACTCAAAGCCACTGTGTGGAGCGGCGTTCACGCGGGAGGAGTGCGGGAGGAGTGAGTGGGCCGTAATTTTTTGAGGACGCCATCGGCAATACGGTCATTGTTACTGGCGAACGCTACAGGGCCATGATAAGCGAATTCTTACTGCCGGAATTGGATGAGCGGGGCTTGGTGAACACGTGGTTTCAACAAGACGGTGCAACAGCACACACAGCACGAGCCACAATGGATATTTTGAAGGAAGCGTTTCCTGGTAGCGTAATCTCCCGTGGCCAGCAAGATCGCCCGATTTAACCATCCCAGACTTCTTTCTTTGGGGCTACTTGAAGTCGCGGGTTTATGCCAATAAGCCTCAGACAATCGCAACCCTTAAGGAGAATATATTCGACAGGAATGCGAACAGTTATCACCGGAAATCGTGCGGAAAGTCATGGAAAATGCGATAAAACGGGCACAAAAGTGTATCAACACTGGCGGCAGCCACTATTTCTATACCTGTTCTGAGAGCCTTAGAAGGTTCTTGACGATTACCTTTGATTTCACTGTAGCTGAGCTAAAAACTTTCAAAGCAGTTTCGCTAAAAATAGTTTTGGTACATTATTGGATTCCCTCAAACTTCATCTAGACTGTGTGGCAAAAGTCATGACAATGAATCAAGAAACGTTACAATGAATAGTGCTTTTACATATGCCACAGTGTGGGCGTAAGTATAGAAAAAATTGGGCAAAGGGAAGTTTTATTGCCTCAGTTCCTTTCACTGCGGTCAACTCTCCAACTGTATTGACTTACAATAATAGTAGACTGGATGCCTTCGCAGTAAATAGAGTAGACGTTCATACTGTTGGAATGGCAATTTTATCCGCGAAATGTAAATCCCTTGGCCTGGATAATCTTCACCCAGATTTCATTAAAATACTTCTTCCGGTCATTTTACCTCATGTTACACACATATACAATACAATTCTTATGACATCCACTTATCCATCCATTTGGAAAAAAGCTAGCATTGTACATATTCCGAAAAAGGTATTATTCCGGAATACAGACCGATTAGCGATCCTCCCGTTTCTTTGCAAAGTATTCGAATCTATTTTAAGTCACCAAATTAAAGGACATTTAGAAAGCAATAAGCTATTAACAACTATGCAATCAGGTTTCCGATCAGGACACAGTTGCATAACAGCTTTAATAACAGTATCTGATGACATTCGGCAGGCTATAGATGAGGTTAAAACTACCCTACTGGCCTTGCTCGATTTCTCAAAAGCTTTTGACTGTGTAAACCCTTCAATTCTCTGTAACAAACTGTCCACATTATTTAACTTTTCTGTTCCTACTAACAAGCTAATATTCTCATATCTTACTAACCGTGTCCAAGCTGTTTCTTACAACTCCAAAATGTCATCCTTCCGTGCCGTTAATAGTGGTGTTCCGCAAGGGTCTATACTTGGCCCTTTGCTTTTTACAATATTTATTAATGACTTCCCAACCGTGTTGGCCCACTGTAAATTCCATATATACGCGGACGATGTCCAGCTTTACCTTAGCTTCCCCATTGGTATGGTGGAAAATTCTGTTGTAAAAATTAATGAGGATCTTTGCTCAATTAATGGTCGACAAAAAATGCTCTCATGCTTAACCCTAAAAAACCAAAATTATTCCAATCTCCAAACATAAACATTGTCTTTCTGGCTTTCCTCCTATTAAACTATATTCCACTCATGTTGAATATGTCACCCATGTAAGGAATCTCGGAATTATCTTTAACAGTGAACTAACATGGAACAATCATATTTGTTCTATTGTAGCAAAATATATGCATCGCTCAGAGGGCTATCTGTCAGCAAAGCAATACTTCCCGCTGAAGTCAAGCTCAAACTTGTAAATGCACTTATTATTTCCTATGGCTGTGAACTCTTCGCTGATTTTGATTATGTTTCCATTCTAAAGCTAAAGAGGGCACTTAATTCGACTGCTCGGTATGTCTTTAACCTGCACAGATATGATCACGTTTCAGCAGAATGTCGCAAACTTCTTGGTTGTGACTTTGATACTTTCCTAAAATATCGGTCTTGTATCTTACTCTTCAAGATTATTCACAGACAGCAACCAGAGTATCTTTATAATAAGTTTACCCTCTCCCGGTCTAACCGCTAAGACCATTTACACATACTTGCTTAACATCTCGCAGACAGTTTCTTATTCATGCTGTTGGTCTTTGGAATCACCTTCCTTACCAGGTGAGGTCTTTATTCGAATATAGACAACTTTCTTCAGCGTGTATTTCTCACTTTGTACGTAACTGAAATTGCTCACACTTTCACTTTTTTAATCGTAGTTTGCTTGGTGATTGTTAATTATTAAATATTAAATTGTTTATTTTTATCTTCTTCTTAGTTCATTCTTAATTTGTAATTCTTTTTCATTTGTATTTCTTAAAATCCTTGTTTTTAATTATTTATTAACTTGTAGCTGTACTACTTTTAAGTGTTTTTACTCTTACATGTACAGCGATTGCTTATTATAACTAATAAACATAAACATAAAGCGATTTGGAGGTATAACCATTTTAAATAGTATAAATTTTATAGCTACAAAAACGGTTTTATACATTTTAAAGATACAAAAATGGTATAAAAGGTTAAGTGCACTAAGATGAAAATAATAAATTAACGTATGAGCAATGTAGTTAACAGTTAATTGTCGAATAGCTTGAGAAAAAATCATGCGTAACAAAGCATTATTACAGCTTTGCAATCGACATTTTGCTCTGTAAGTGAAAAGCCGATTGATAAGTTGATCTCTACAAAATGTATTCAAGACGTGGATTCGCGGAAATGGTGTTCGTTTACGGTAGCCTGTTTAAGTTCAGTCTTTCTCATATTTAGATTAAGATGTATAAGGGATGAAGAAGCAGAAGGATATATCACGAAGCCTTACAACACGCCATACATGTTTCGTGTTTCACGTCAGATGTGAAACTCTTTACTCTAAGTCCACCGAAATTTCATCTGGTGTACCACTTTATGTTCAAGGACCAATTTTTCCGTGCATATGAATTTAGTTACCTTGGTTTAATAATAACCTAAACGTATTTTGCTGCTTGCGAAAATTGGAAAATTTAGCTTCCTTCTCGTGGTGAAATGCATTTCATTTGACTTTAAGGGTTTGCAGGGAGTTGCAGCACCATCTTTGTAGAATATGACAATATTGTGATACTTCTGATAAGTTGACATTGACGCAGATGGCGGAGTCATTTCAAAAATTTATGATCTCCATTCCTTTGTTTTTTTTTTTTTTGCCAAATATACATCGGTTCCACCATAAAAGAAGGATCAAAAATCTCTCTTGATAGCATTTTCGATTATTAATCACCGACAAATCATTCTAAAATTATATATTTTCTTAAAATAAAGAGCGAATGCCAACTGCTGTATACACACGTCCTTTAGATCTAGACACGAGCTGCATCTGTGATAAAATGCTATAGATAAATGGAAAAATATCACAAAGCTATCGGATAAGAATGCAGACCAGCGGCCAGTACCAGGAACCAACAAGCATTGTACGCTTTCTCTTGACAGTTATTACTCTCGGAAGTTTGTCAGATATTCGCGAGAGGTGCGACCGTGAAAAACTTTTAGTTATCCTCTGGGATTCGAACCTCGAATCTCCCACTCAGCGATCCAACGCACTAACCACATGAGCCACGGCGCCCACAATTGTGTACATGTTTTAGAAAATAATTGTTAAATTGTTATAACGAATGAATTCGAAATTTTTAAACGACATAATATTGCTTTTTAATGAGGTCTGAATAAAAATTGTTATTATACTGTATTATCTCGGAGTGGAACTTCATAAATAATTATATAAATTTCTAGGAACAGACCTCCAATATTTGCTGAAGGACTCTTTAAAATTAAACTACGGTTTAAAATTTGAATATTTCCATATTTCCGGCAATTTTGCCAAAGAACGTCTCCCATGTTTGTCCAGATTTATTATCCGGTATGGGGAAGTGTATTCTCCAATAAGTGCAACATAAAAATCTCCTTCAGCCTCCCAAATCACAACAGGGACCTTCCAGGAAATGGCTTACGAGCTCGCCAGGCAGGGTAAAACCCTATCGATTTCGCCGGATAAGGTAAGTCTCGGTATGCCTATAGTCTGGAATTCGGTATGCACTCTATATCTTCTTTGTGCATGTGATGCTCTCTCCGCTCGAAGAAAACTGCATTTAGGGGCCTTGGCGAACTAGTTAAGGCAAGCATTAGCAGCCTCCAGTGCCTCATCACTAGCTCCTTCTGGTTCAATAGGTAGCTCTTTTTGGAGATCCTGATCCTGTGGTAACACAATAGACCTAATTGGTCAAATTGAGTTTGAACACTTGCAGCCTGCCACATTAACCTAACCTAGCCTACTACTCTGCATACATTTAAACTCTGCGCGGCTTTTAATACTCGTCCAAGTTTCAATTTTGTTTTCTTTTGTTAGATTACTGGCAACAATTACTAGGGAAATTTTCATTTTAACAAATACAACGCATTTTTCTGTGGTACAGAAATAAACTTAACTTGTTAAATCTTCATTCTTAACAAACGTCGATGTTTATGTTAAACTAGCTGTACCCTGCGCGCGTTACAATGCCACCAACTAAAATAAACTTGAAGGAAAGACATTACACAAATATTCAATTCATTTTGAGTCATTTTATTGATTTTGTTCATTTCGAAAAAATTGTGACATTGCAGCGTTTCGTTTCAATTCGATATTTATTGAAGTGCTGTGGGATACACAATATTTCTTATTTTTCCATCTGGTGCGTAAACGAATAAATTAGAAGGTTTTCCGACGCGTGAGCAGGCCACATAGAGCTGCCCATGTGAGAAGCATGGATTCTCCAAATTTAATTCACACACTTGCAACGATTGTCCTTGTGCTTTGTTGATAGTCATTGCGAAAGCGAGTCGCACCGGAAACTGCAAACGTTTGAATTCGAATGGCATATCTGTCGGGATCATTGGAATACGCGGCAACAGTACGTCTTCACCTTTGAATTTTCCAGTCAAAATTGTTGCCTCGATAACATTATTCATCATTTTCTTGACTGAGAGTCTGGTTCCGTTGCAAAGTCGTGGTGGATTTATGTTTCGAAGAAGAATGATGGGTACGCCAATTTTCAATGTAAGAACGTGCGGTGGCATGCCTGGCAAATCAAGGGAATTCAAGAATTCAGTTGGATAGTTGACGACTTCGTCTTGATGGATACCACAGTATCGATGGACTTATATGTTGTCGTTTCGCCGGGTATTCCATTCTGAATGGTGAAGTTGATGGTATTGACATCGATGTTTTTGGCCGCTAATATAGTACGCGTACTGAGCCACTGATGATTTTTGTAGTTCTGTGCAATGTTTGGGAAAACTTTTGCACCAATTCGTCTATGCTTTCTGTGATCCTACAGAAGTTTGCTGGCAAGGTGATACATTGCGTAGATTCATCAATTTGCATTCGTCCATTTCCAATATCCATTAATTGTTTTGCAAAATTTCCAGCCGATGCATCCCGTTGTAGTTGTACACGCATGTTGGTTTTCAAAGTCAATTTCTGTAAATGACGCCATAAAACTGATGATTTGAGACATGCATTAAGTTCATCAGCGACAATATTGTCTGTTCCATGTGAGTCGGACATGAATTTCACAATTTACATAAATTCTTATGTCATCCACAACTCGAAACGTCATCAGCATGAACTGTCACGGCAATATATGAAATTCATTGGAATGACAGTGGCGCCATCTGTCGAAAATTGGTCGTACCAACTCAGAAACCTTCGCGGGCTCATGCACAACAACTTTGCTGAAGATCATCACATGATCAAATGCATAGTTTACGATTCTATAAAGGACATACAGACAAACATTCATTTTTATGTATATAGATAGCTGACCCTTCTCGCCTTGCTTCGCTCCCTTCCAGTTTTAAGACCGAAATGTATTCAGCTTCTGAATATCCCATGAAATAGATTTGTAGGAAATTGGGATTAGCAGGCATTAATGTTCCGAAAAGATGGTAAATTTGACCCTGAATCTTAAAAGTGGGCAAAAAGTTGCCTTCTGTTATGCGTTTACCACCAAAGGAGATCATTTGAAAGGCTGAGTTAAACTTTCTAGGACTCTCTAAAAAAGTTTTTGAGGAAGGATATGATCACCCAGCAGAATGCTCTTTGGCGGTTCCGGCGGTGCACCGATTTCTCTGAGCATAACTTTTCCGTTTGAACAACACAATCCAGCAGATTCTTTTGCCCGCTCAGACATTGTACCTAAGTATGTACATGCGACTCCTTTTCGTATGAAATGAAACTTTCATACTGAAAACATTGAATTTTTCTTTAGGCTCCACGGTCGGACAACATTTTCACCGATAAGAATAACAGAACCAAGTCTATTAACAGTGGTTTCTCAGCCGAGACATCCGCCTAATTTTTGTATCTTGACTCCTTAGCCCAATATCAGGCTTAGAATATCTCTCTCATTTTAGTTGACGCCACACATTCGGTGGAATACATAGCAACTGATTCGGTTAAACTACAATACTGAAAATGTGCAAACTCAATTATAACACCCCCAGTGGGAATCGCTACCACAGCACACACAGACACAACATTACGCATAACTTATCCATGTATGCATGTATGTATAACAGAAAAATAAGGAAAAGGAAACACACACCCTTCTATCGCCAGCCACTCGCCTCTGCTCATAAATTTAGCGAAGAGGCAGCGAAAGGCGAATAAGGAAAAAAAAAAGATTATCACCACTGAGACATGGCTGGGAGACATGATCAACGAAAAATTAATCAAATTCTAAATTTTACAAATGATATTTTTGATATTGCTCAGCTTCTAGATGACGTAGAATCATGATTTTGGACTTGAATTTTGCGTCTTTATAAACTCTAAACGGCAAAACTAATTTGATTGAAATCGACAAAGGCAAAGTTGATGTTATTTGTGTTTCTAAGTTATTTCGTGGTGACAGTGGCGCCATCTGTCGAAAATTGGTCGTACCAACTCAGAAACCTTCGCGGGCTCATGCACAACAACTTTGCTAAAGATCATCACATGATCAAATGCATAGTTTACGATTCTATAAAGGACATACAGACAAACATTCATTTTTATATATATAGAAGATAGAAGATAGATATAGATAATTTGTGCAAACATACAAAATGAGAAAAATCATTCATTTTTGAATGATGATTTTTTTCCTGTTTTTGCAATAACATTAAAACAGGAAACAAATATCGTTGTCGTGAAAATTTCAAAAAGACAGCTGTTGCGGTGAAATGTTGATATTTTTCACATTGCAATTATAAAAGTCCCGCCGGAAACAGAAATGGTAAGTCCTGCCAAACGCAATTGGGGCAATACGTCAAAGAATGACACAGCAAGAGAGTGTGTCATTGGAATGAACGCCTCATTTAATGCAGAATACAAATGAAAACATTCAAATAATTGGTCATTCAATGTTTCAATATATATTTATTTTTTTTTTTATTTATTTTATCGTTAACCCGTATGGTGCCTACGAAAATTTCAATTTAAAAAAAGTGACATTTTTCAGGTTGAAATGAATTGTTTTCGATGTTATTGATGCAGAAAATGCGACTTTATTAACTAGGATTTGCTGACGCCATTTGGTGGTACAACAGTGTTAACGGGTTCCCAAAGCTGGTGTTGTTTTAAAATTAATCTGTTCAATGGCAGAAATAATAAATAAGAAGATTGGATAAATAAATTTCTGTCACAAGTTCCTGGTCAATAGTCTGGAATTCGGTATGGGGTCCGTCTGACACTGCCAGTGAATAAGAATGGTGCGTGATTTTATGCACATGAATTCCTTCAAGGATTGCAACATTACTACATGTTCTACAACTTTCTCGAAAAGGACATCGCTTTTTGCAACTCTATTGAGAGTGCATTGTAGCATTCTTAAGTAGTTTCGATTACCCACTTTTGCTTATCGCGTTTGACCTGTCGAGGGTTATAGAGCATCAACAACGCCTGCGCCCCATCTTGACCGGAGTTATGGCATTCGAATGAGCTGCCTCCGGTTCTGTGACACGGTTGCCTACGGCGGTCTGCCGTTTTGTCTGACTGAACTGTCTTCGCGTTGTAAGGTGAGGTCGATTCACTGTCACCGTCTCATTCTTATATTAATGCTTCTAAACTCTTGTCCCGATCTCCAATAATTCTGTGCGTTTGAAATGTGACTGGGCCAAAAAATCCTTAAGATGATTCGTAGACATCTGCTTACTTAGGCTTGCAGTTCACGAGTAATAATACTTAAACCTTAGAGGGACCATTGCTTTTCAATACTTGTGATACCATTTCGAACACAGCTTCAGGTTTCCCGATCCTGCTGCATGCAGCTCAGTATAATTGTACTTGGCCGAGTCCATGCTTCCATGTTCTGGACTTTCTCGATGTCAAATCACTAAGTTTTCACTTAAAGAAGTCGAAATAAAATTTTATAGCCTACATTGTTGGGTCCTAGATTGACAGCAATTTTATGTCCTTCAATGATTTCATGGTGTGTACACACTAGAGTTTAGCTGTGTTGCGGTAATGGTTGAACACCAGGCACGATTAGATCTCTAACCTAAAAACAGCACATTACCAACATTGCAGTAGCGTTCCACCCTCAGGAAAGTACACAGCCTTGATCACCCCACGTACTCTACTTCCCTCCGAAATCGAAGCAGTCATACACATAGCAAAACCATCGAAAGCCACGGGACCGGACGGAATCGCTACGATTATGCTCAAACATCTAGGCTCAACAGGTATCAGCTATCTCACACAAGTTTTTAACCTTTCGCTTCAGACATTGGACATCCTAGACCCTTGGAAAGCAGCCAGAATTATTCCACTTCTCAAGCCAAGGAAACCGGCAGATCAAGGATCCTCGTATCGTGCAATTTCTCTCTTGTCTCTAATTGCGAAAATACTTGAAGCTTTACTACTTCCTCATCTTCACTCCAAACTCCAGTTAGCCGAGCATTAACACGGCTTCCGCAAGTAGCGCAGCACCACCACAGCCCTTTCTGAGATCACAACTTACATCTCGCAAGGCCTTAACCAGCAGCGTCCTTGCGATCGCACTGTCCTTGTTGCACTGCATCTATCAAAGGCGCTTGACACCGTCGACCTAGGCATACCTAGACTCACACCTCTCCAACTCCACGAAGCGATGGCTTGTCAACTACCTTAATGGCAGGAAGTCATACGTGGAATTCCGGAACAACAAGTCACAATACAGGAAAGTTAAGCAAGGTGTACCTCAACGAAGGGTCCTACCACCGACCTTCTTCAATTTCTACATGGCGAAACTCCCCATACCACCTTCCGGAGTCAAAATAGAATAGAAAAATCGTCCGCTACTCTCTTCGCCAACTGGACCAAAGAAGTCAATCTACAACTCGACATCATGCTACACGGAAGGACAATCCCAACAGTCAACCATCCGAAAATCTTGGGAGTTACATTCGTCAATCTGTGACACTTTCCTCGCACTCCAGAAACATTAGCAAACTTGTCATGTCTAGAAATAATGTTCTGAAATCCTTGGCTGGCACTACATGGGGTAGAGACAAAGAAACTCTTCGCATCACATACCAAGCGATTAGCGGTCCTTAACTATGCGGCTCCCATCTGGACTCCCCGCTTTGCCGCACACAATGGCAGAAGCTCCAAACTTGTCAGAACGCTGCCATACGTATCATCACTAGCTGCCATTGCATGTCACATGAGGACCACCTTCATCAAGAAACCTTCATGCTAAAAGGGAAAGAGCTCAAGCAATTCTAACTGGTCTGCCACCAGCCCGATCACCTAAACCGTGTCCTGCTCACCCTCAACACACCCACTAGGCAAATACGATCAGATATCAGAATGTACAGCGTAGAGGTAAATCGGCATGTCACTCACACATCCCTAGATCCTGAGGACTGTAAAGTGGCCCTAACTGCGATCCACGAAGGGTCTGTCAGAACCGCTCTAGATTGCCGTTAACACAACATAGTTCTAAGTGGCCGCCCGCCTCCTATCCATCGAAGCGAAGAAAACCTCCCCAGGCGTACAAGAACAACATTATCTCAACTAAGATCAGGTTGGAGCTCCTTTCTGAACAGCTACATACACCGTCTTCGTGAAAGTATCACCGATCAATGCCCTGACTGTGGCACACCCCGTCGAAGCAGAGACATTTCTGGGCCTGGACAGTTCCTAGAGCAATCTATACACCACATCCCAACGTTTGGACCAACAAGGAAAAAATTCCAATATTCTGCAATCTTAACGTCCACTGTAACACCCGCACTTCTCGACTCCGACTCAACCTCCTTTCCGTTGAGGCATCCTGAACTCACCCCCTTGCGAATGTAGGGCGGGTAATGCAACGATATGCAATGTCAATAAAACTGCACTTATCTAAGGATGATACCTTTTGAACTTCATTCTAAATTTAAAAAAAAAAAACATAAGCAACTTAATTTTAATAAATGCTACCAAGTCACCTCAAGATTCAAACACACATCCATATGTATCAAAAAGCCTCTTATGTAGGTGTGAGTAAAGTTTTCAGAAGTGACACCTATCCATCCTGTTATCACTCAAGGATGAAATTCCCATGAAAAGAAAAGTCACCAAGTCTCCAAGTCCCAAAATCCCCAAAACGAGTTGTCCTAAAATTATTATTCACCTCACATTCATGATGGATACGTAAACTGGTCATCATGTGACCCAGTCAGGCATTAGCATTGCACAGCACATCATCAAATTGTCATTTGCCATTCCTTTCTCTCTCACTTTTATCACATTTTTTACGGATCATGACTAGTATACACTACTTAGTGTTAGGTGTTTTGGTCGCATAGAACTTCTCGTATCATGGTCATCACCATTCTGTGGGTCAACAAATGGATTTGCTCAAATACTGGTTCGTGCCATTTACACGGTCAACAAGTCCGGCCAACGAAAGGATAAGCGAAACGTTTTAATATTCAAAACAAACGAATTCATCCGGGATAAAGGATGTAATCCAACGTAAAGTAGCTCTCTGCCAACCTTACACGACCTTAGACTTAACCAGAGGAATTCTGTGGAAGGCTGTGCTCCCTAGTTGTGTCGCCGGGGTTCCCATTTCTTTTATCCTTTCGTTGTATTTAGTTCCATTCGATTGCGTTGTGTTGGTATATTAATGTGTTTGTTCATTTAAGTATCACTTTCTTCTTCATTTCTCTGTTATTTCTCTGGTAGTTTTTTTTTTATTTTTGCCTGTTGTTGGACGGAATTCAGGAGCAATCTCCTTTTTCCATTTTTTTCCTTTGCCAAGGATTAAGTTATTTACTGTTTTCATGTATTTGAGTGCAGACGTGATGGGACCAACGAATGGTAACCTTTACGTTGGTTTTACATAAATTCCCTTCTGTTGGCACTTTAAGGATGCTTTAAATGAAATTCAATTTCAAGAATAAATTACGCAAACCGATGGTAATCTGAAACGGAAATAAGGGGCCTGTGACTTTTGCACCTTCACTGTGCATAGACATTGTAAGGCTCATTAGTAAGGCAGTGTCAACACCGTCGAGATTATTTTTTCAATTAGTTAATTCAATGCTGCATAATTGGGACTTTTTTCGTGGCGTTCTGATTGGAAGTGGTGGCTTCAAGGATTTCATTATTTCACGAGTAAATATCGATGATTTATTTAAAATGTGATGAGTCGTATATAGTGTCTATGTGTCGCATGTTAATTGAACTGGTGGCTGTGTTGCATGCATGGTTTTGAGAGCAATTCCATCAAAATTCGACATATGCTTCATAATGTTTGGTCAAAATTTTAGGTCTTGCTTCAGTGGACTACCAAATGGGATGAGCTGTTTTTGTTGAATGAAATGAATAAAATATGTTCGCAATGGTGAGTTATGATTTCGCCATAGTGTTGCTAAAGTTTTAGATGCCAATGAACTTGCTTGGGTGCCCTGTGACATTGCTTTGTTAATATTTCATTTGTTATGAACCACATTCAAAATGGAAACCTTATGCAAAACGTTTAAGTATCTATTCGTCCTCAGAGGGTAAATTTTGGTGTTTTAGAAACCACCATCTATAGAAGTTGTTCTCCTCCGACCTGATTCTTCACCTGAAATTTTTAAACTCCTTGATCTTGTGGGCTTTTCACTTACTTAAGGTGGCGCTACAGTCCGGGGTGGACTTGGGCCTCAACCAACAAGCGTCTCCAGCCAGCTCGATCTTTAGCCAGCTGCCTCCAGTTTCGCACTTTAAGTTGGTTGAGGTCCCCTTCCACCTGCGTGCGCCACCTGAGTCGCGGTCTTCCTTTACTGCGCCGTCCCTCGGGAATGGATTCGAAGATTTTCCGGGCCGGAGCATTTGTGTGACCTAGCCACCTCAGTCGTTAGACCTTCACTCTTCTGGCCAAGTCGATGTAGCTGAATAGCCCATACAGTTCGCTGTTGTATCTCCTCCTCCATTAACCGTCTATGCAGACGGGACCAAAAATCACACGAAGAATTTTCCTCTCGAAGCAGCCAAGAGCGACCTCATCCGCTTTTGACAGGGTCCATGCCTCTGCGCCATAGAGCAGGACTGGGATGATTAGAGTCTTGTATAGGGTCACTTTAGTTGCTCGAGGAAGAGCTTTGCTATTCAATTGCTGCATGTGCTTGCCGGCACTCGTCGTCAAACCAGGGGTTTCGTTGTGGTGGTCGAATGAAACCCAGTACTCCAGAGGCGGCAACTCTGATGGCTTTTTGGCAATGTTGCTACTGGTCCTCAATACTTGATGCTGGCGTCATAGGATCTCTTGAGAGATTGAGGGAGACTCGATCGGAAAAGGATTTGGCGATCTCTTGCGATTGTAGCAGTCCGACGGTGTTCGGGATATCCACAACCGTACCTTGGCTACAACAAGGTAGTGGTCCGGGTCAATGTTTGCTCCTCGGAAAGTTCGGACATCCATAATACTGGAGGAGTGTCTTGCGTCGATCGTAATGTGGTCAACCTGGTTGACGGTAGATTGATTAGGAGATTTCCAAGTTCCCTTGTGAATATCGAGATGCGGGAACCGCGTACTAGCTACGACAACATTTCGCCCCGCAGTAAAGTCGATCAGCCTGAATCCGTTATCGGAGGTGGTGTAGTGTAGGCTGTACTTTCCGATAGTGCTACCAAAGATGCCCTCTCTTCCCAGCTTTGCCTTAAAATCGCCTAGGACAATTTTAGTGTCATAGCTTGGGGATTGCTGGTACTTGTCGTCGTCCTTCTCCTCTGTGGCGGCATGCGCGCAAATTAGGCTTATGTTAGCGAATTTTGCCTTGATGCGGATTGTCGTGAGGAGTTCATCTACGCATTTGAAACTTAAGACTTCTTGCCAAAGTCTGCCTCCAACGACAAATCCACATCCAAATAGGCGCTGTATACATCTCAGTTCTCTTTTTGCCCGGCCCATCCCTCCCCTCTCCCCTGTCATTTGTTCTATCTGTTGCTCATTTAATAAGCTGTTTAAATGCATCTACAATTGCTTGTGTATTGGCGAATAAATTTTCTGCTGCATTCAAAGCTTAAAGGTGTTTGCCACTTACAGTACAGTATATACATATGTACATATCTCCTTTGCAATCTATAAATATAATCAGCAGACTCCCTGACTTGATATTTTTAGATAGCTTTGCTAAATCTTTTTCAAGCCTAAAAGAAGGTTTCCTTTACTAAGAAACATGATGAAAAAAACCTAGCTTACCCTTAATAAGGATATCGGGTAGGTTAGGTTAAGTTAGGTAAAGGCGGTTCCCAGCTAGGAGTCGCCAACACATTTAGACCAATGGTAGGTCCATTGTGATACCACGTGGATCATTGGAGAAAGTTTCTCTCTACCTACTCGTTAAAACCAATTTCAGCTTCTTATGAAGCGTAGGAGGCTCTTAATGTCAATATTCATCAGGTCGCCTATATCGTTGTAATAGGGGGCTCCTAAGTGAGATTCCTTCTACGGGACAGAGCTGGGCAGAAACAAAGAAGGTGAGGGATAGTTTCCTCCTCTTCTTCGTCCATGCAGCTTCGGGATATCGGGTAAGGCGGAGTTTTCTTATTATTTTGCCGCCAAAGAAACTAGAATCTCCAATACGAGTAGCACCTTCGTCTATCCCCATTGCGGCAAACTCTTGATCCTTGAACGTCTTCATCTGTCAATTGAGGTATTTCTATATTTCTCATGAATTGTCAAAGTAAGGTTTTCGTACACGCTGTGTACTGAATTATTAAAATAAAGTTATATGCACTTTCGCTTGGTAGAAATGTTTTTTTTTTAATGTTTTCTGCGTCCAAAACTGGTGTTGATAGCATCTAATCGACGAAACCAACATTGTGGCATCTTGTCAGGACTTAGAGAATCCCAATTAATTAATCAATCCTTGAGAAACTACTTAAGTATAATAACGTCTTCATAACGTGGATTAAGATTATTATTTAATTCTGTGAAAGTTGCCGTCTGACCCACCAACCAACCATCCGCGTATTGGTGAGGAAATTTGAGGAAATCGGGACAGCAGCAGATTCAAGACTATCCAGGACACCAAGTGCTTCGAAGATTAATGACTCCATTGAGGCTGCGATGTACTGTATAGGAGAACTCAACAAGTTCAACTTGGAAACATTGCACTGAGTTGGGCATCTGTCGATCATTTATTATGGAATTTTGAAGGAGAGTTTGAAAAAGTATCCTTAAATAATTTAATGGGTTAAGCATTTAAATCCATATAACCACCATCTGCCTTTCCAATACATCAATTTAATGACATCTTACAAAGCTCACTTCCACTTGAAGTGCTTCATCAATAAACTAAAGGGACATGCAAATCAGGAACTTCCAATCTCTTAAGCACGTAAGTAGAAACTCAGTTGGATTTAACAAAAAGAATCGGACTGGTGTGGTACAATAAATTTGAATACGATTCAATATCAAGGAATTACTATAGATTCCTGCTAACAAAGTCTTGCAGAAGAGCTCTAGGTAGGTAAGGTAGAAGTGGTGGTTTCAGGGGTCCACCCGAGACCCAATTAGCACCATGGCGTGCTGTTTTGTTACCACGACTCTTGGGACCTTTTGGAAATACTGTATGTAACTGATGTTTAGCGAGAGGCAGCCCCTACTAGGGCCTATATCCAGCCTGTGGTGTTAAGAGGTTAGCGATTCTTTCTTCGGCGAATTCACCAAGGTTGTTGAGAAAAGGTTTGTCTAAAGCGCGGCGCATAGCTCTAGCTAAGGCAGGGCATCCGCAAGGGAAGAGATCAAGGCTTTCTTTCTTATTCACGTCTTTGCAGCTGCGACAGTGGATATTGAAAGAGATACCGAGTCCAGCCGCATGATGGCCTACTGGCCAATGACCCGTGCAAACCGCCCCAGTTCTGGCGATGTCCGCGCGACTCCTACTAAGGAGCTCGCTTGTTCTCCCGATGTTGTAAGTGGGCCACATCTTTCTCGATATGGTACAACTGTTTAGTTCAACAGCATGCTTCAACAGAACTGCACTATCAGAGGTGCAATAAATTCTCACGACTTTCATTCAACAATAGCAGAATATCTCTGCTCAAAAGATCGGGAGAATGGAAAGGTCCTAACTTTATCCCTGGCTGCCTAAAATATAACGTTCACTTGTACGAGTATAAGACACAAACTTTGGAATATTTAGAGGCAAAATCAGCAGCACTATTGACATTGGTAATGAAAAGTGCGTTAAAAGAACTCAAAGTATCCCAATATTCCGCTGGCCAACATCTGAAAGAAATCATACCAAAGCGCCTCTTCCTACAGATACATTTCGAATTTCAAGATGAAAGTGAGTACTGTAAAAGGTGCATGAATATATCAAGTACCGCAAGAATGCATTTAGGTGTCGTATGCGCATTCCGGTATCTTCCCCGCAAAGGTTGAGCTGAACATAATATGGGATTCTGGAAAGACCCAGAGCTTATATAAGCTAACATAAAAGTGCATTGCAAATGTTAAAAAGTTTTCTTACAGATCCCAAAACTTCAAAAGAAAAGCATCAAACCCTCAGGGATCCACTACCTGTTACCTAGAAAGTACGAAACAAAGAAAAATTTCTCACTTAATTTTTATAAATACCAGCATCCTTAAGCAAAAACTTATCCGATATCCTTCCAAGTTAATGAAACGAAAAATACTCTTTGCGTATCCTGGATTTTCTTTGTCTTCATTTATTCTCTCATAAAATATCAATTTGCTGCTCATCACACAGGTGCAAAAGATGCCGTTAATTAAAACCAAGAACTGGAAAAAGTCAAACTGAAATAAAAAAAAAAAAAAATGCACTCAACTCACATGCACGATTTCGACTTCGAAGACAAAATACACTAGTACATCCCAGGGTGTTAATATCCTTTAATCTCACATGGCTGTCATGAAATGTCGTATTCAGCAGAACCCATTTTTTCCACGTTCAAATCAGTGGTAATACGGCACGTACGATTGTCTGCACTTGCTTGGCTTTCACACGAAGGAAAACTCTCACACCACAGCCAAGCCACCACCTTCCTATCAAAATCGATTCGCACATCCTTGAGAGGTAGACAATTATCATCATTATTATTATCCCCATCATCACTTTATGCTCGCTGCTACTAGCCCTACTCAAACCTATCAGCTTCCCTAAGAGTAAGTATCTGCGGGTGTTTTTCCTTTTTTTTTTGGTCCTTTTATGACTTGCTGCCCTTCGAAGTGTATAGTGAATGGAGTCATTCTCGTAAACGTATCTCAAAGAACATTTTTATCTTTAATTTTTCTGCTGAAGAGGTATTGCGTGACTGTGCGATGGAAATTGGTGTCCTGTATGCTTTTCCAATAAATTTCTTCCTTTAAAAGTACTGCATAGTTACGAGTGGTTGTTCAGAAACCGAAAGTCAAGGAATTCTTGGTACTTTCATTAAATATCCTTGACTTCAGCATTAAAGTAATCATAGAGCGGAGAAAAAAGTTTACACGACGGTCTTCCGTCGTTTTCTTCTCCCGCTATAGCGTTGGCAATTAATATGAATTATTGTCGCTCTAGGATTTATATCCCGCAGATTATTCACAAGTTGAACGAAAATTATCAGAGTCATTATTCGTTTTTCGACTGCGGACAATTTAACTGTGCGAAGTTTGATTTATCGTCATCGTTGGAGGAGGGGTTGGTTCAGCGTTTTTGCTGAATTTATTCCTTCTCGTTAATTAGGTAAAGTTTTGTTCTGATAGCATTACTTTTGTGGTTAACTTCGATGGGTGATTTAATTAAGAGATCTATGATTCAGCGGGTATGTATGTATTCGTGTTACTATTCACAAATGCATGTATGTATTCACAAATTATTGACTTGGGATCAAACAGTTCGATCAATAATGATAAAAAAGGAATTTCTGCCTAAGCAAATACGGTGTCGTATGAGTAATTTGTTTCGAGTTTATGAGTTCGTGCTTTGGAGAAACTTAGCGGAGACATCCGACCATTCTCTGTGTTTTATAGCAAAAAATAGCGCGGACATTTTGAAAAGTGTTGACAGTTGCTGCTTTTTTTTATGGGTGCGCCAATGGATACACCACTGAATAGCCGTTAGATATGACTTTGTAGGGCTGATCAGCCACTTATGCTATGTTCTCTGTATCTGCCGTTTAGGCTCTTCTTCGAGGCGCACTATGAGGGAACAGATCTCCAACTTATCGTCCCCTGACCTTGTCACATGGCTTACTAGAAACTCCGGGATTGGTAGGTTCAATATTCTCACTTTACGTGCTCTGCCTCCTGTTCTTCATCTGGACATTATGGGCTATCGTAACCAAATCAATGGAAATATTTCCCATAGTCGCCGTGACTGGAGCAGGAATAGCATACGAGTGATAGTCGTAGTCCCCGTGAGCTCTTCGCGTTTGTGGGTCCATCTGCCTTTTGCTGGTTTATCCCACCCGGCTTATCATAGATTTTGGCTTTTCTTCTGCTTTTACCCTCCAGATAACGTTGGTCTCTGGTCAATTCCCAGTTCAGGTAAGGTAAACCATTTGCTTCTCGTTAGCAAGAATGTCGATTGAGACCATACCCTCTATAACACAGGTTGCTTTGGCCGAAATTGTTCGGAAACTGCATATTGTTCTTATTGCACAGATTCCGTATGAAGATGAGAGTTTTCTTTTGTCTCCTACGTTGTAAGTGCCCTCGCCCGGAACGGGGAAGCGTATAGATAGATTAAGCTTACCATTCCACAGTCTTGTTGCTGGCTATTAAGACAGCGTCGGTCTTGTACTTAGCTAGTTCTAACGGAAGACTCCAGCCAATTTCTAATCCTGGCAACCGCTTCATCTGTTGTGAACTCTACCTCATGGATGTGTTTGGCCAAGGTAATCACAGCGATATCATCGCCAAAGCCTTTCACCTACACTTGAACTCCGTCAAAGATTATGTTCTACAGGAGAGGTCTATGAACTGACCTCTGGGGGACCCCTGCGGGCACATTGTAGTATTTAACGCCAACGTCCGTCTGGTATCTCAACTTTCTGTTAGTGAAGTAGAATACCTCCAGGAGTAATACGGTGTATCCATTCTGGTTACAGATATCCTAATTTCAGACCAATTTGCAGAATTATAGGCATTTTTACCCTTTTGGGCGGCTTCTGTTTCAATATTAGTGAACTCACCGGTGACAGCCCGCTGTGTTCTGCCAATTATGTCGATATCATCGGGGTAAGCTAGTAGTTGCACGGACTTTTGAAAGATTGTGCCTGTGGTGTTGGCTTGTGAGTTTCGCACAATTCTTTCAAGGATGATATTAAAGAAGTCACATGACAGCGCGTCGCCTTGTCTAAATCCTTTTTTGACATCGAAGGTCTCGGTGAGGTCATTTAAGACCTTAGTGAAACAGCGAGCGTTCTCCATCGTCATCCTGCACAGATGGATGACTTTGGCAGGGATACCAAAACTATACATGGCTCTGTATAGCTCGTCTCTATAAATGCTGTCATACGCGGCCTTAAAATCGATAAAAAGATGGTGAGTATCGATGTGGACTTCTTGGGTTTTTCCCAGGATCTGCCGGAGTGTGAAGATTTGATCGATTGTGGGCTTTCCTAAATTGAGACCGCACTGGTAGGGGCCAATGAGGTTGTTGACGGAGGGTTTCAGGCGTTCACACAATATGGCAGATAAGATCTTGTACGCGATGTTGAGGAGACTGATTGATGCCTCTGTAATTGGCGCAGTTGAGGGTGTCTCCTTTCTTGTGGAACGGGCAAACGATGCTGACATTCCATTCATCAGGCATACACTCGTCTGACCAAATCTTGGAAATGAGTTGGTGTATGCTCTCTACCAAGTCATTTCTGGCTGCCTTGAACAACTCGGCCGGTGGGCCATCAGGACTAGCAGCTTTGTTGGTTTTAAGCTTGGATATTGCTATCATCACTTCGTTTTGGTCAGGTGGACGGAAGTTTTGGCTATCATCGTCTATATTGAATGGAGTATTCTGCCTGACAGCGGTATGTTGGTCTTCATCGCCGTTATATAGTCTGCAGAAAAAGTTTTTGCATGTTCTCAGCACCGACTGTGGCTCTCCGCAGGTTTCCGTATGGGTCTTGTTGGCCTGGGGCTGGTCTACTAACTTACACTTTCGGCAGTACCCAGTTAAGCATTATCTAAAACGCTATGAATTGCAAATGAACTGTCTCGCTTTCTCATTATGACTGAATTTTCCATAAATAAACAGATAGAAACTTTGCCTGAATTCATTTCACCTAATTATGTAGTTAAGTTATAATTTTCAACGTCAGTAGGAGCTATAATCTAAACAGCAACAGCCTTGCTTCGTCTCCTCTGCATCGCACATGTTTCGCATAAATTGTATCCTGAAACTAACCCAGAAAAAAACTTACAAACGGATAAAGGAGCGAACAAAAAAAGAAGAGACTCCCTTTGGCAAAATATCCACTTTAACAATTTTCAAAAAGACATTAAAACTTAATCCGTTTAGTGTGGTTCCGCTCCTCTAAAGAATGCCATCAACTCTGCAGACCACGTCTGGGTAGCTGCAGACTGCAAAAGAACATGTGCTCCCTGCTGAGTTCATGCACGACTTGAATTTTAAGAACTTATCCACGCTAAGAGCTCTTTATGCAAAGTTAATTGTAATTTAAATGAAAACTATTTATTTATCGCAACACGAAATCAGTGTACGTTGTTACCAATGGTTGGGTCCTATTATTTCCCTAGACTGGTTCCCGAAATATCTGTCTGAATAGGAACTAATGGAGGGGAACGTACCTGCCTTCGAAGACAGTCTGCTTGCTAATCGGTGGCCATAAAATTTGTCCCATTAATAGAACATTGCGGTAGGGAGTCGTGGTATTGGCAAACATGTGCTCGGTGGCAAGAAATATTCCCAGTTAATAAGTGAAGACTACTGACATTAATTGAATGCGAGGAAAATCGATTTGCATCGAAAGCGAGCTATAAAATACGCACAGTCGCTCAGACGCACGAAGGTTCCTTGGAATTGAACTTATTGACGTTCCTGGATCCTGGTGCCTGTGTTATTGAGTTTGTTGAAAAGTTTCAGGTTTTCCTTGCTGTTCGACAAAATATCACCACCAGGAGCCTCCAACTCAACGTGAAGTTTGTTAATGAACGATAGGGCCACTCTCAAGAAGTGAGATATTTCGAAACCGGTGGGCTTATGGCAACAATCATGATATGTCCTTTCATTTCTTATGTTTGTTGTTTATCTGACATTGCATCCGGGAAAAATTTGAACGTTTGCTATCAATGCAATGAATCCTACGTCTGAGCATAGACACATCTTCAAATAGCCTCCGCGCCTTATACAACGCTTTTCGCACAGAGTTTTGCAAATAGGGAGTATTTTCAAGAGGCGATGCGTCAAATCAACACCATCACCAGTCTTTCCCTTTCTCCATTCGATGAAAATGAATCCTAAATAAGGCCAAAGCGAATTTAGAAACCAGGATTTTGACTGGACTTAGAAACAATTTTCATCGACTTGGAATTTTCTTTTCAATTTCAAGTCAAAAAAGTGGGTGTGACGTTTTTTGAAAATTTTCAAAAATGGATTTTTCATATACATAGTCTTTGTTGGGTATGACAAGCTTTTTATCTAAAAGTGTTCAGATCCGACCCATAGCCCTGACATCAGTGCTCTCTAAGGTCATGGAAAGCATTGTAAATTTCCATCTCATGAGATATCTTGAAAGAAACCGACTTCTAAATGACCGTCGGTACGGTTTCCGTCAACAACGTCCAACAGGGGCGTACCTTACGGAAAAATGGAACCATTGTATTCACCACCACGGTGAGTGCTGAGTAGTTGCCTTAGATATCGCTAAAGCTTTCGATAGAGTGTGGCACAGTGCCCTCTTAAGAAAAATCCAAGCCTACGGTGTCGGTAGTATCTTCTCATAATGGATTGCAAGCTTTTTAAGTAATCGGTCAATACAAGTTGTATTAGACGGATATACTTCTACCCCATTCTCTACCAATGCTGGTGTACCTCAGGGCTCAGTCCTCTCTCCGACTCTGTTCTTAATATTCATTGACGACCTTCTCTCTCTCACTTGCAATTCTATCCATTCCTTTGCGACTCCACGACTGACACCCCTAGCTGTGGGGTCTCAACGGCAGCGAATGTCAACCGAGCTCAACTCCGATCTTGATACATCAATTGGGGTACCAAAACCGAGTTGAGTTCAATTTGTCAAAAACCCAGTACTGTCTCCTGTCTCTGAAGCGAGATACTAATGCAGCCAAACTAAAAATGAATGGAACTGATATTGAGGAATTGAATGGCTTGTCAATGCTTAGCATGCAAGTTACCTCAGACCTTCGCTGAAATCATATGATTTCCGAAGCTGCGAAAAGTGGCGCAAGGTGCCTCGGATTCCTCAAGAGGTGTAAACGTTTCTTCAGTCCTGCAGACTTGGCTACTATCTATGAAGCTTATATTCGTCCGAAACTCGAATACAACTCATATGTTTGGGCGGGAGCTCCAGCAACTTGTTTGAGTTTACTGGATTGTGTCCAGCATCAGGCATGTAGATTGATTGGTGACCCGTCAATTTGCAAACAAATCACTTCGCTGGAGCACCGTCGGAATGTTGGATGCTTATCGGTCCGGTACGGATATTTCCACCACAGCTCGGATGAAATCTATAGTTGTGTCCCGCCTGTCCGTCAGTTTAATCGTACTACACGTGCGGGTTCTTCCGCGCACCCTTATCAACACGTATGTATGTGGAATAACTTACCTTCCTCGGTGTTTCCATCAAATTATAATTTCTAACTTCCCTATATCCTTTTCTTTCACTCCACCACTGGGCTTATAACTTTAAAGGACTTAACTAAAAAAAAATCCACACTAGATGGAGAGTGAAATTAGAAGTTACTTTAATCAAAAGGCATTCAATGTTAATGAGAGCTTGTGCACAGCTCCTGCGAACCACGTCTGAAAATATTGTCGTCCTAATTCATGAACATGCTCACATGGAATTATTACTGAGCTTCCACTCAACTGATTAAATACAAACCATGCAATACAATATTATCATAGCTACATATGTACATATGTAGATGTAGGTTCCACTAGGTCCATTGTATCTAAGAGTTAATCAGAAAGTTCATGTTGCGCGTAACGATCGAGGCACGAAGAAAAGGCGTGTTCGCCCAATGAATTCCTAGAATGGATTGTTTCCTTTCTTCTTTAGATTGTGAAGAATCCATGGCATTCACAGAACTATGAGACTTTTGATGACTGTTTTCCTTTTGTTCGACGTTTTGCGTGGAAACCATAGATTTCGATTTGTGATGAAGATGAATAATGAACACCATGCGATACCTAACAGTTTGACATTCCTTGAACGGAGAAATGTAAATGAAGAAGGATATTACATTCACTTTAGTGATTTGGAATTCGTTTGAGGGAATACGTTGTATCCTACTTATAACTGAAAGAATTTCCACCTGGCGACAGATAGATTAATTTTCTAATGGAAATTATTTCAGAGTACCTACGTTATCTCATGGAATATGTACGTACGGCGACGATGCATTATTTTAATTAAATCTGTCATGAGAATCTCAATATTCTTGTGCTCATGTATGTACATATCTGTTTATGTACGTATATCAGAACCAAGCACGAATACACACCACCTCTTGAATGGAACATCTTCCGATGGAAAAAAAATCGAAGGAAATGCAGCACCTGTTACGCTAGGATAACCAAAGATAAAGGACGTGAAGCAGCCCGAAAAGAAGCTAAGCAAACATTCACATCCTACTACAGTTGCCCCAATCAGCCTCAAATGTGTCGGGATTGTTTTAATGCAAAACACTGTTGATCTATGTGTAATCCGCTCATGAATATTAGAGTTTGGGTAATGGGTAGTGACTGCTAAGTTGATACCGAAGTTACTGCCATAAAACAAGCTGCCGACATGATTTACGAGGGTGACATCTCTGAAAAAACAATCATCAGGTAGCCATTAAGGCGTCTCAGTCAACGTCGATGAGGTCCAAGCTCGTAAAATTGTGCATTATTAGACGATATCTCAGTGGTCAATAAAGTGAACCTCTGTTGGGTACTGGGCCACATGGATATACCAGGTAAAGGCGGATGAAGTACCCAGAGCAGGATCACATCTAAGTGCCTCGCAGGCCCTTCCCGAGGTTAGCACACCGCTTAGCACCTTGAACAGAAAGATAGACATTGAGTCCAACGGGAAAGCTAGCAGGTGTTGGTATCGATTAGTTGCATGTGGTATAGCCAAACTGTCATGGCCAGTTTATGACAAAAAGAGATCCGCAGATCTCATGAAACTCAGTCGCAGGGATGTTCGAAAAGCTGCCGTCATTGTAACGGAAACTGTGTGCAGCACGGCTAGGACTACCCCACTATCTAGCGCCAGTTGCTATGCGATTGTCCAGCAATAGCCACCAAAAAGGAAAAACACTATTGGGAGCTATTTCTCTGCGGAGCTGGATGATCTAGGAAACTTTGAGCTGAACAAACTCCTGAGATCCATGCACATGTCTGAGTGGTTCAATTCAATTCTGCCGTCGACAAATAGATCTCATGGATCTACTAAAGGGCACGATGGACTCAATCTTAGTCTAAGTGAGCTTTTGACAGCCCTCGGTCAACTAACCATGACGTTGTTTTGCTCCGCCGCAAAGCATAATTCGTTTTTTGATGTATTGTTGTGTAGGCTGTACGTTTCGGTTACATGGCGTTAAAATCACCAAGGATGGCTTCGGATATTACTTTTATAGTTTTTCTAGTTTATTCAAGCAGGCTCTGTTTAGCTTAGATTTGAATTTTAATCACTTACACACTCAAGCCTGGCTTTCCTGTCTAAATTTTCTTTGCCGCACGAATCCGCAAACGAATAATTCGTTGTATTCAGCGTGGTAAATGAAGCGATTTTTTTTATCATCCATGGCTCTTAGAACTTCCTAAAAGACGTTCTGTAAGTACATAAGTAAGTAAGTAAGGCTTTCAATAAGTTTTCTCCAGGCCTTGGGGACGAAGACATGCGCAGCACTTTTGAGACATCTCGGTGTTTCTGCAATTATTACTTTGGACTGCGCTGAATGATGATTTGTCATCCATATTTCAGTCTATTTTTTCGATGTTTGGATAAGAGGCTGATTTTATTCAAATACACATATGTAACACCAGTGGTTTCAGAGCCGCAAAGCATCTACCCCGCATATTTTTAGAATCGTATCGATAGGCTTACAAACCCTGTTAGATCCTAGTTTTCATAGCGCATTGATTTGACGTCATGAAATACATTCGTTGTTTATGCCTAATCGAATATGTATGACAGCAAAACCAGATTTCGCTTTTTTTTTTCTAAATTAAATCAATAAGCACTTGGACTACAGCACTGCTGTTCACATGTACTTTATGGCTAACCCATTCAACCAATTTCTACAAGTCAACTAAGTGTTTCGACATGCTAGCTGCACATATAAACGAGTTATTTATATTGTATATCCCGCAAAACTAACGTACAACTCCACAAAGCTCTCGCTTACAGTTCGTACATCAGTAAAACCAGTCCATTAATATGCATTCCGCATCCGCATCCATATCCACATCCCCATTTACCATATAAACTACATTGTGGTTGCTGTGGTCGAAGCTTTACTCGAATACATTCCATGCATATCACATTGCCGACAATATACAAAGTGTTTGCTAAAGTCTTGATAAACTTAGAGCTATTCACTCGGAATAAAACATCAGATTTCAACCCTTTTGACACCCATTTTTCCCTATATATCCACTGCTAGCCTTTTTGTCGGGCTCTGTGCAGGAGAGGAAACCATAAAGTTGTCTCCTACAATTGAGTTATTTTTTGTGCCATAAAGCAGCAAGAAAAACTCCCTCCTTTGCAACAAACGCAAGAATAATATAGATTGGGGGAAACTGATTTGTACAACATCCTTCAACAACTCAAAACTATGACATAACCACAAATCTTAACTTTTCTTAATGAACATGCAACACGAACTTGATGCATAGTCAGATAGAACCGCTACCGCTAGCTTCTCAGGAGGACCAAGAAAAAGTGTCTTTTATTCATATCCAGCAGCCTTCTCTTGGTGGTATAGTTTTAGTTGTGCGTAGGTTTCAGTGTGGTAGTTAAGCTAATGGCATCGGGCACACTTGCAAGACGTTTACACAACTTACCTTCCAGCCATTTTCGATTTATTTAGAATTTGCCTGTACAACACATACAAAAGCAGTTACATAGATATTCTTAAAATGAGACAAAAGACTTCCAAGGATATCACACCGCTACCCTAGATGGCGAAATAAAGAGAAGGACAAAGTTAAGCGGAAAGCAGGTGGGGTAACGACTGGAACTGGGCTGACGTAAAGTGCAAATAATTTTCTATTTGCCTTCATCCTGTCCGGAAGCTGCCACAACAATTAATTTAATCAAGACACAAAGATAATCTCTGAATCTGTGCTAAGCAATTCGCAATTTCGAGAACAATGACACCGAAAGATTGTATTTTAAAGTGGTGTGTGCACGTTGTCGAGCGAGTTGTGTACTGAGGCTTTAAGTCGGATGAAATTTATATGGCTTCCTTAAATATTAAAAAGGACGATTTTCAGAGTTTCATCAATTACCGAGAGAACGTAGGAAAGTCATACAGAATTTAAGGAGAGCGCCTACATTGGATGTGGGTGTATTCTAAGGTATAGTGAAAGCGTTGAAGGTCGTACGATAATTAGCAGACCCTTGTCAAATATGGCTGTTTTGTGTTATCCTAGGCTCACGTGCAATGGGCAGTGAACCATTCTATTACCACTGACCAAAATATTTGAATTAATGACGTAAACTTAGGTGACTTTTAGGTTTACAAGCCGTTAATTATCTGCTCAAGAGTCAAATGGATAATGACTTGGGGCTTGTCACGTCCAAGCATATTTTTTTTCTTGCTCAACTATGTACGAGTATAGGTTCAAAGGAAATAATTCTTAGGTTTAATTAAAAAAGGATTGCCTTCATGTTTGTTGGAAGGAACAATTTATTATCCGTTGGAGTTTTGTGTAAGTTTCAAATATTCCTTGAAAGGTGTTGGTATGTAGGTATCGATAAAAAATGGACGTGACGAAGGCCTTAACTATTGCATTGCTTATTAATATGTATCTTGTTAGAAAGGCTTTTATGAAATGGATGAATCGGAGGGGATAAATATATGCAATGGGATATAGATAACATGGACATCAGAAAGAAAGATTTTTGCGCAATCAACAAGTAGGTTAGGTTAGGTTGAAGGAGACATGGATCATGGGAGAAAGTTTCTCTCTACCTAGTCGTTAAAATCAATTTGAGGTTCTTATGAAGCGTAGGATGCTCAATATTCACCAGGTCGCCTTCCGCTTGATCTATACTGTAGCAGTTTGGCTGCCAAAACCGCGGTAAGACTAAAAGAAGGTCGACTATGGTCATCGAGCCTCTACAGTCATGCATCCATTTTGTCTCGATGGGAGACTACCAACAGGTCGACGGAAACTGATCACATGAACCCGATATTAGCTTTTGAAAGGAGATTCGCTACAAGAACTCCCGACAGAGTGTACTGGAAGAACCGTAGGAGCATGAAAAAGGAGCTGATGTTCTATACCGATGGTTCTAAGATGGACACTGGCACGGGAGCCGGAGTTTATTGCGAAGCCCTAGGAATAAACCACTCCTTTAGAACAAACGACGACTGCAGCGTCTTTCAGGCCGAAGTCACAGCCATCATACAGGCTGCTGAAATTATTTGCGAGAGTAATATCGTTGGCAAAATGGTCACTGTCTATATAGACAGCCAGGCAGCCGTTAAGGCTCTGGACACCGCGGTAATCAGGTCGAGGCTTGTGAGAATCTGCAAGTAACTCCTAAACGAGATATCTAGACCCAATGCGGTGACCCTCTGCTGGGTACCAGGGCACATGGATATCAAAGGAAATGAAAAGGCTGATGAGCCTGCTAGGAAAGGATCGGCGCTGCACTTATCGCGGGCCCTCCCTTTTGTAGTAACCCCAATCAGTTCCTTATGGAAAAAGATAGAAGATGAAGCCATCGGTCGAGCAAACAGACGCTGGGTTCATCTGGAAACATGCGCAACGGCCAGGGCGGGCGCTATGGCCGGCCTTCAGCAAGAAGAGATCAACCTCTCTGGTAAGACTTAGTCGTTATAACGCACGGGTTGTTTCTGGCATAATTACTGGACACTGTGCTATTGGTGTGCTACATAACGACTTTTATAGAAGTTGCAGGGACGAATAAGAAATTGGATCTGTTCGTCATCTGCTGTGTGATTGTCCTGCCCTATTCCTCCTACGGGAGAGCTGGGCAGAAACAAAGAAGGTGAGTAATAGTTTCCTCGTCTTCTTCATCCATTCAACTTCTACAAAAGTCATTCGCAAAGAGGCCTAGCCTTGTAGCATGCTTGCCTATTAGACAGTGCCCAGTGATGACACCTATTGTGGTGGCGATATGCAATCTATTGAGAGAAATCAAAGTCTTAGAGCGTTTTAGATCCAGCTTCGGCCAAATCTGTTTTGTCGCTAGACATGTTGTTGCACTTGTCCACTTAAGATTTCTACTCTCGACAACTTCCAGCTTAAGCTTAAGTTTGCGAGTAGCGATTGGAATACCTAAGGTGCCTTTGTCTGGCAAGATGGGTATAGTTGTCCTTATTCAGCCGAATTCATCGGCCTTACAATTCCCTGAAATGTCTCTATGCCCCGGCACCCAACGCAGGGGAATACTGAACTGCTCAACCATCTCCACAAGATACGAACGGCAGTCTAGAGCTACTAAAGAATTTATAGGTCGATTCGAGCGATTTGATTGCTGCCTGGCTATCAGAAAAGATGCGGATATCTCTAGCAGATATCACGTTTTTCTTAGGCCAAGATAGGGCTTCTTTGATCGCCATTATTTCCGCCTGGAACGCGCTACAATGATTTGGAAGACGGAAAGAGAGCTTAAGATTAAACCTATCAGAGAAAACACCTGCACCAACTCCGTCTTTGGTCTTTGAGCCGTCTGTGTAGAAGTGAATTGAATCTTTTCTAAAAATGCGTCGTCCTCCCAGAGTGATCCGGAAGGGGTGGTCACTAGGAAGTTCTTCTCAAAATTTAAACGTGGGATGGTGTAGTCCGTTTTTCGGGAGGGATTTTGAGTTTATTCATAATGGAGGCGTGGCCGAATTCTTTTCTTGACCACTGTTGGCTAGCTTCAAGGCGAACGGCTGCAATCACTGCCATTTGCTTGCTAAATATATCGACGGGTATCAGATGGAACAGAATGTCCAGTGCCGCAGAGGGAGTTGTAGGTAGTGCTCCGCTTATGCACAGACAAGCTGTACGTTGGGCCTTACTTAGATAATCGCGATTTATACCTTTTTCCAAGGCTGTCCACCAGACAATCACCCCGTATGTGAGTATCGGTCTAATGACCGAGATGTAGAGCCAGTGAGTAATTCGAGGTTGTAAACCCCATTTACTCCCAACGGCTTTTTTGCATGAAAAAGTACTACTGTAGCCTGCTTGACTCCTTCTTGAATATTAGGTTTCCAACTTTGCTTCCTATCCAGGATAAGACCCAAATATTTTGCTTTTTCAGAGAAAGTTAAGCTGATACCATTGAGAGAGGGAGGGTCGGAATTTTATATTTTCTGGTGAAGAGTACCAGTTCAGTGCGGGTTTACACCCAAACCACACCGAACTGCCCATCTAGCTAGTGAGCTTATTTAGAGCGTTTTGTTTCTTCAGAGTATTTAGGTGCTTTCCCGAGTTAGCCAAAGCAACATCATCTGCATAAGCGATCGCCGTGCATCATCCATCTCCTTCCATGATTATCAATAGTTCATTGACCACCTCATTGCGGAGTGCCTCTACTAACAGATCTTCTAGTAGACGTCCCACCCAGCTTATAGTTGATAATCCGACCATTGAGTCGTAGATTAATCATTTCGCATTAGGTGTGAGGTGTCGACCTTCAGGTCTAAAAGTGCATCTTCTATGGCTGATGTATTGACATTGTTAAAAGCGCCTTCTATATCCAGAAAGGCAACCAGTTTTGCCTACCAGTGAGTGTAATGCCGTCTCTACTGATTTGCCCTTGCAATATGAATTTTGGGCCGCTGACAGTAGCTTCTTATCAATACTGTTGCGTAAATTAATATCAATCAATCGTTCTAATGTTTTGAAGAGGAATGATGATAGACTGATAGGTCTGAAATCTTCTGGATCTGTATGAGAGCATTTACCCGCTTTGGGTATGAAGACAACTTAAACTTCTCTCCACATCTTCGGGATAAAAACCAGGTCTAGACAACTTATTCAAATTGTCTCAGTAAAAATACGTAAAAAATCTACTACTTTTGAAGTCAAATGAAACATGGCAAAATAGATCAGGACGAAGCTGCTACCGGATACATACTATTCTTCATATATTCACACATGAAATTCAACTTCCTTTTAAACTTAACCGGAAAAGGGACAGAGTCCAAACTGGAAGTATGTATGACATACCACATGGACCTCTCAGTATATTCAATCCAAAGACTCTGTCGTAACCACTCATCACATCCCAATGGAATTCGCATCACAGATACCTTCCTTGCTATCCATTCAGAGAGTATCTTTGACGGCCTATCTATGATATTTACATGAATGTGTCGCCTCTTGCGAGGGAGAGATTGTCCTCATAACCTGATGGGCCAAAACAAGCACAAAGGTTTATCGATACCCTTATATGCAGTTTTGGGAGGATGAAATGTGCATATGTTGCTATGAAAGGGAAATACCGAATGAGGTAAAGCATTCCAAATACGTATTCCTTTAATTCATAGGCTGTCCGAAGATAGGCTTATGGACAAACCGATGAGCATTCGTTGTGTAACGATTATTTGAGAGTGAAGGGGTGGAATGTACAATAACTAGCCTATTTCACTGGAGCACGAGAAAAGGGATAAAACAAATAGAGACAAGAAACTGTGCACTCACGCAAGTGTAACGACTCAGCTATTCATACACATTTGTCGCCTAGGACCTTTCGATCCTATCTAGTAGATGCAGTGGAGGTTTTGACTTGTGAAGAATATGCAGCCAGAATGAAAGGATTGGAATGCTACACCGTTTATCGGAACCCAAACATTTTGCAACCAAAAGCTTCGGATATGGGTGATCCACCTCTTAACAACCCTGGCAAACGCTCTTTAGCCCTTAACAGGCCGCGTGTAAGCGAACAATTGGCAGAGGCCCAAGCTTCTTTTCTGGGATGGGCCGAGAAAAGAAGGGCGAAAAGAAGAAGTTTTGAGCTTTCGACACACATCAAAGGTAAATTCGCCAATATTATTCTAATATGCGACCATGGCCCACAGAGAATAAGGACGACGCCACGAAAGAGTGTTTCTAGGAGCACCTCGACAAGACCTATGATCAATGTCCTAAATATAACGCCAATATATGAAAGGAGGACATATATGATAGGAGAGATGGTAAGCTTAACCTACACGACACAAATTTAGACAACGAGCTTAGGTTGACTGACTTTGCTACAAAGCGAAATGTCACTGTATGCAGCAAGCACACAGTTTCCTCATCTCAATATCCACTAGGGGACATGGCAGTCTCCTGAACATGCAACGATCAACCATGTTGATGACTAGTGGCAACGCTGCGAAAGTGCCATCAGAGACGCCGTAACTGATGTGCTGGGTGTCTCCTGACCACCACCCAGAAACTTCTGTTTTAAAGGAAAATGCCGGCAAGCACATGCAGCTAAACAAGACAAGTACAAAGCGTGTCTCTGCAAAGAAGGACGATGAGCTCTACGAGTAAAAGTGACCGGAGCAGTGGCTTCTCCAAAAGAAGGAAAAAGAAACGGAAGATGCCAAAACGCGTTTAGCTATAAATGAGGGTAAAGCAAAGTATATGTTCTAAAAAAGAAGTGTCACACAACATCGGCGAATCGGACAGAACGTCATAGTCGACTGCTGTTACTTTGCCTACCTTTGCTCTGCTATAAATTCCACAACATCTCGGCAGATATTAATCAAAGAATAACTCTTGCCAATCGCTGTTTCTTTGGGCTGAGAAGGCAATTGAGTAGTTAGGCCTTATCTCGAACAACTAAGGAGACTCTGTACAAGACCTTGATCATCCCAGTCCCTCTTTATGGCGCTAAAGCATGGACTCTTTCGAAAGCGAATGAAGATATCCTTGGCCGCTTCGAGAGAAAAATTCTTCGAGAAATATTCGGTCCCGTTTGCGTTGACGGGCTTTGGAGGAGAAGATACAACGACGAAATTTACGAGCTGTACGGCGACATCGACCTAGTCAAAAACCGGGCATCAGTTGCCTAAGATGGCTAGGACATGTAGAGCGAATGAAGATCAATACTCCACCCTGCAGAGTTTTCGAACCTATTACAGAGGCCAACGCAGTAGAGGACGACCTCGCTCAATATGGACACGCAAGTAGAGGTGACCTTAGCCAATTGGCGTGTGCAACTGGAGGCAGTTAGCTAAGGACCGGGGAAATAGGAACGGTGTGTTGGTTGAGGCCAAGCTCCATCCTGAACTGTAACGTCACCTAAGTAAGCAAGTGAGTAAACATTTTGCAACATTCCTTGGGCCTTCGAGAATGTAAAATTTCCGGCCAAGGTTGGCATTAACACTTATTCCGTGGTTGGAAAGTCTTAGGGGTTAGGTGATGCAAGTACCATTCATGGATAATATAAACAAGTTTTGGTTTCATGTTAACGCAACATGTGGGCGCCGTGGCTCAGTGGAGTTTCGAATTCCAGAAAACACGAAAAAGTCTTTTCAGGGTTCCACCTTTCGCAAATGTCTGACAAATGTCCGAGAGTAATAACAGCACTGGACTACATTCGGTCGGTTGCATCAAATATATTTCGACTCTATCGTCTGCGAAAGAATCTATTGATGTACATACGTAGTAACTAAGAGTTTATTTTGAAGACGAAAACGAGAGTCATCAGAACAGAGACTAGCGCCGCATCGAATTCATTTCGACAATTTTAGGCTTGATATTAAATTGATCAACACGAGCACGCATTTTCGATAGACGGGTTTTCGACTCTGTTAGTTCATTTTAAAGTAGATATCAAATGCAATAATAAAACCTTCATTAAAGTGATTGACAGATTGGTTCCACGTTTCGGTAAGGTATGCCATTAATTCCCCAATGGACATTTTGCTGCGACAGCTTGACTGTCGGTTGCTGTCATGGATTATTTCAAAAGCTGACGGCTTATCGGCATGCCGTCTCCTTGAACTTGTAAAGAAAGGGTGTAGGGTAACTGAGTTGGTCACTGGAGCGACAGGAGGTTTCGTCTTTTTTTTATAGCTGGACAAATTCTGTTTTTCATCAACTCAGGAAAAGTCCAGAAAAATAACACGAATAAAAAAGCGTTTTTAATGGATTTACCAGCTTAGAAAATACTTCTTCAGAACTATGAGTGGCATACCATCTGGTCCAGTGAATTTGTGAACTTTGATATTCTTAAGTACCTACTCCTGCCACTATGCTATTCCATGGAGTATTAAACGCTCAAGAACAAGTGAAGACGAAGTGCCATTTGAGAGGATAGAACTGGATGCGAATTTCACTAGAACCAGGTTCGCTGTGAAGCTGACAGCTAGAATGTCATTCATCGAATTGAGAGGATGCGGAATTCTTATATTTTCACCAAGAACCAGAAACTTTTACTTTTTTTTAGAATAACACTTGATAAGTACTTTGCGAAGTATCTATGATAAAAATAACAAAACTTGGTCTGCACCTCAAGTTGGTTGATTGGTGTGTTCTCTAGAAGATGCGAATATTATGGTCACTTCAGAAAGAAGAAAAAAAAAATAAACAATTGCCATAGCTAGAGCAAGCAAGCATTAAATGGATCACGCATTTACCCGAACCGAGGACCTAAAATTTGGCAATGCATCTTAAATCAGTAACACTACAGTTTAATCTACTATTGCTCGGACAATCAAGCTTCGTGTTGGATACTTCAGCTGAGTACTTGCTATATTAAAATATACCAGCAAGGATTAGACACCGTGAGTTACCATCATGCAACGACGAAAGTGACAGACGACTGTATTTTCTAACTTATGGTGGCAGAAGACCTGACCTGAACCATGGCGTGGAACAATTAAAGTGCAATCAACTGCCTAACTAGGAAAGAGTTAGGCAGATTTCAAACAAATTGCCAGAAATCGCACTGGATAGCTAGGCTTCAGGAAGGTCCTAAGGCTAACGACTTAAGTAAGCATTTCCATTTATCCACTTTCTACTTTCTAAAAGATACGTTTTTTATTTAAAGCAAGAGAAGGAGTGCCATTGATTTCAAAGAGCAAACACAAAATATGCCATTGCAGCTGCTTAACATAAAAAATTTAAATCGAATTATCTCAAGGGCCAAATTCACCTCCAATTGTCCGGAATACTTAACCCTTTCGGTTGAGTACACATACAGATTAGCATCGAAACAATTTCTATAGACAATCCTCTCAAGTGCGAGAAAACCCTCGGATAAGTCTTCCCTGGCTATCATAAATTTACCAAAACAAAAGACCAAATTCTCCTGGCCCATCCTCCAGCGAAGACCTTCCATTGAAAATTGTGAAGGCGATATCCCAACAATAACGCCTCACGGGATGTTGGTTTTTATACCATCATCCCGATTGTTCGGCCCATTTAATACAATTTGTACGTTCCCTTTGGCAATTAAATTTCCTATTGACCCGAGTGTGCCGCCGAATTTTGGCTGATGATTGCCTATAATTGGTGCCTCAAACCTCAGTATAGATACACTCTATCCCGCTATATTTTCGAGTAGCTGCCCATCCAGTAGAAGTGTCGTGTGGAACTTATACCAAGAAAATTAAATTTTGCGGTCTTCAAGCATACAACTCGTACGAAGTTTCTGAATGAGCCTAAGTGTCTCCCTGGATGCCGTTGGCACTCGATCAAGGAAGTTGCCACCGCTATCCTCTTGTAATTGGTGTGATGGTGTGCACACGCGACCCTCACTCAGAGCATAGGGCCATCGATAAATTAACGTCTTCGTTGTATCTGGAAAACGACGGCGAAAGCATTTATAGTGGGAACTATGAGCACATGGAGCGCTGCCAGCACCAAGTGAATTGTGTTTGTAATTCTATTATATGCACATTTAGAAGGTTCTCGTCTAGGTTGTTGAGTTTCTCGCCTATGCGGCATTTAATTCAATTTTCGAATACACTTTGGGAAAAGTGTGCTGCTGCAATGCGATGTCGATTTGGGCCAAAAGTAACGCTAAAGATAGGAATTTATTTTAAAGTGCTTCTGTGAACAAGATACGTGTAGATATCCCTTCGACTGAGTTGAAGTGTTTTTCTTTCATTTTTTCCTCAGTACGTTTTGATGGAAACCATTTTGAGTGTGCCATAGAAAAATACTTCCCAACGATGAGCGGTTCGTTAAGAAAATGAACTTAAAGATGAGATATCTGTCGTCACTGATAACATTACATATGTTTGGAACAAACGAAGAGAAAATAGTTATGGACGTGAAGTTTTTCCAAGGAAAAGTGAAAATATTTGCTAATGCCTCACTGTTCGGGGATATGTTTGAGCTCACGAAGAGGATGACTGATGGTTTCCATTAAATAAATTAATTTCGAGTTTGTCATTCGTTAGCTAGCGAAGTAGTTTTTAAGTAGGTACACATTTAAAAGCTTTCTATTTTTTGATGGAGAACAGTCTACGTATGCATTGATATCTACATATGACACTACGACACATACGTCATTGAGAAACGTCCTTTGCCTGCAGCTCAAACTAGATACATATGTATATCCGTATTGTCATTTTTCCACAACTGTGTTGTACAACCAGTATGACGCTGTCAAATTCCCGTGTTTTTGGGAGTGGGTATGATTTTTAACCAAAAAGCCTCTCCAGCCAGTTGAATGTCATAATAGGAACTACCCAATACAGGAACTGCTGAAAGTACCACAGAAACGATAGAAAACAGCAGATCACGACTAAATAGTGCGTTGAATAATGGAGCAGAAATTTAATCGTTAATTGAAAGAAAGGTGGAAAGTTATAGAGAAGAGAGTCATTTTGATTATTATGGTCATCGGTTCAAACAAATTTTAAATAAGGAAATTTTATGGGATCACAATGCATCCAACATCGCAGACAGTTGAGCTACCTGTTTGGGGCAAAGATATACTTTATTTTGGCAAGTCTCCTACTCCTGTATAAGCACAAGTTAGACCGGGGTTTTAGATATACGGACGACTAAGTACACCTCGTCTCTAATATATGTTTGTTTCAGCATATGCGACTTTCGAATCGATAAAGAGATGATGAGCACGGATTTATGTTTGTCGCAACAGCCGTTCGCCTTGAAGCTACCCAACAGTGGTCAAGAAAAGAATTCGGTCACGCCTCTATTCTGAATAAACTCAAAATCTCTTCCGAAACACGGACTACACCATCGCACGTCTTAATTTTGAGAAGAACTTCCTAGTCACCATCCCTTCCGGATCATTCTGGGAGAACGATGCAGTTTTAGGAGAAGAATCAATCCACTTCTACACTGATGGGTCAAAAGCCAAAGACGGTGCAGATGTTTCTCTGATAGGCTTGATCTTAAGCTCTCTTTCCGTCTTCCAAATCACTGTAGCAGGAGACTGCTGAGCAGTTCAGTATTCACCTGTGTTGGGTGCCGGGCCATAGAGACATTCCAGGGAATTGTAAGGCCGATGAACTCGCCAGAATAGGAACAGCTATACCCATCATGCCGGACAAAGGCACCTTAGGTATACCAATAGCAACTCGCAAACTGAAACTTAAGCTGGATGCTGTCGAGAGTACAAATCTTAGGTGGGCAAGTGGATCAACATGTCTAGCGACAAAACAGATTTGGCTGAAGCTGGGTCTAAAACGCTCTAAGAATTTGATTTCTCTCAATAGATTCTATATCGGCACCACAATAGGTGTCATCACTGGGGACTGTCTAAAAGGCAAGCATACTACAAGACTAGGCCTCTTTGCGAACGACTTTTGTAGAAGCTGCATGGATGAAGAAGAGGACGAAACTATTCCTCACCTTCTTTGTTTCTGCCCAGCTCTCTCCCGTTGAAGGAACCCCCTATTACAACGATACGGGCGACCTGATGAATATGGACATTAAGAGCCTACTACGCTTCATAAGAAGCTCAAATTGGCTTTATCGAGTAGGTAGAGGGAAACTTTCTCCCATGATCCACGTGGTCACACAATGGGCTTACCATTGGTCTAACTGTGCTGGCAACTCCTATCTGGCAGCCACTTCAATCTTATCTAACCTAACAGACCGATTTTCCGATTTTCGCACCAATGAAAGGGACATACAGTTTGCTTTACGCGGCCTGTCTTGGGCTGATAACCTGAACCTGCCACCCTATGTGGATCGACTTGGACTGATAGGTCTTCAGTCATTGGGAAAACGTCGTGATGTTCCCGACATACTTTTCATTCATCAGTTGTTATGCGGTAACATTGCTTGCCCCGCCCTCCTTCAAGCTATTTCTCTTAATACCAATCCCCGCAGTATTAGGTCTGTTCCTCTATTCCGTATATCTCCTCACCGTACTAACTATGGCCACAACGAACCATTGTCAAGAATGTTGCGCAAATCAAATAATGCCACGAACATCTTTGATTTCTATGGCAGCAAATGCGTACTCCTTAACGCCCTTCTCCACTGTCACCATACCAAATTCCTTTCCTCCTTATTAGATACTAAGTTTTAGTTTTTAAGGTTTAGATTGTTTAAGTTAGTTTTAAGGTAGTGCTTGTACTAAGCAATAAAGACCAATTATATTGTCGTAGAAAAGTCTTAGACACTCACATAGAACAGCAGATTAGATCTTACTAGCAACTAGCGCAGTTGAGAGTTTCTTCTTTCTTGTAGATCGACCACATGATTCTCATCCAAGTCATTTCAGGTAATTTAAATACCTCGGTTGAGAGACCATTAGTTCCACAAAATATGGTGAAGCCTATATAACTTCCTTTCCGATGTGGACAGTGTGTATGTTTGTATGCGGTCTTTTGGGGATACATTACCATAAGGAACAATCAAAATAATCAGCTTATTTTTTCATTCGAAAACTAATTTATCATTCAAATGTTGAGTGTATTTTCTAATGGTTCGAAACAAATGCACAATTTTCTTGTGGAATACGTTTACAAAAATTTAAGTTGTTGAATATTCGATTGAAAGTTAAGTGAAATAATTAAATTAATGTTAGCACAGGTCACATTCTTATTGGACAAATAGACAACAGAGAGAAGTGTTGATAAGGCTTATGGATAAAAATCCTTAAATCGCTACAGGGTTCTTGTCCAACCAATTGGATACCGAGCACACCTGGAAGCATGCTGCGGAGAAGCTAGATAGTCACGGACAGAGATATTTGGAAAAACATTTAAAATTAGTTCGGGCTGATTACAAAATAGCTGATGAAGAACGAGATAAAGAGGAAGCAGTCAGGCCACAATGATAAAAACCTGTCGCTCTTACCCAACTCGAGGAAGCTGTGGTATTAATAATATCGCTATGAACGGAAGAGCGTATTGGGCAATATGCAAGCCAGCTTAGAAGAGAGAGCACGCACGCTTGCGACATGGCAACGATTGTGGGAGAGAGAGACCAGAAGAGAGTGGAGCAGACGACTTCTCGGAGATCTAAGAATGTGGACTGAGCGGAAGCATGGAGAAGTCAATTACTACCTGACTCAGTTTCTCACCGGTCACGGATATTTTCGAGCCTATCTGTACAAGATGCGAAACGTCGACAGCGCAGCATGCCCCTACGGAGATGCGAGTAACGACGATGCGGAACACACGTTCTTCTACTGCTGGAGATGGTGTGTGCAAAGCCGCAAAAAGACAGGTCGCTAAACGAATTGAAGGGGATTGAAAACGACACCATTCTGAAGGAATGCGAAAGCGGTTCCAGAGTGGATGGTGTTAAGAAGAAAAGGTCCTTGTGGGTTTGGTGGTCCTTCCCAGGTGAGCATTAGCGTCCCACAGAATACCTATGCAAAAAAAAAAAAATGCCAGTCCGTCACGTGAGCAAATTCCAAGGTATTTGGCATTAGATCGATAGATAGATTGGTTATAGAGGTATAGGTGCACCGCGATCCTTATAGATCTATTGTGATCCCAAGACTTGGAGATTTAGTCGATGAGATACTGGACTTAAAAAACCTCCTCCAGTATAATTTTCTTAATGAATCAGAATACGTGGAGTGGATAATGGTAGATCTCCCTCTGATAGTTGGTAGACATCCAGTTGTTTCCTTATTTTGAGGATCAGTGCTTCATATTTCTTCAGAAAGTGCCCTTAACATCTCCGCAGTCTACTCGTTACTCAATACCAACGTTCCTGAGGTGCTCCTTAAATTTACAATGACCCGGTGCCAGAGATTTTTTACAGTCCCACACCCGTGAATGCCTGGCAAATATCCGAGAGTACTGACTGTCATGAGAAAGCTGAGAGTTGGACACATACGAGTAGTGAGGAATCGATGTAGATACTTACGGTAGCCTGACGTACTTTGGTTCCTATTCGTGTGCAGTAGAATCTGGAAAAGATGAACATTTCGGAAAGATGCACGAATTTTTACCATTTCAGTGTTCCAAGAAATGAACGCGTTGAAATTTGGGTACTCGAAAAGATAAACGCTTTATTTACAACTCAAATTTTTTCTGCTTCTATGTCTTTGGTCATCGTATTATATTCAAGTAAGGTCTGCTTATCCCTTGATGGTGAAGAGGAGCTTGTATCCTCAGAAGAAAGTCTAGTGGAGGGTGTCGATTTAATCAAACCAGCACAGGCCGTTCCAGCCATCAACACCAGCTTGAAATATTCAGAGCAATGCGAGGCCGATTATTCCACACTTTTCAGTTTCAGAAGTTTGACAGAGAAGGCAATTGTAAAACACCTTTCTCCCGGGTGACAGTCTACCATAGAACGTCTTTGATATATCTAATGTTTTATTTATGGCGATACTTTCTTCCTCTGCCCACGATAGAAATGAACCTAGAACTATTGAGATTGGGCGAACATGGCTGTGACAAAAGTTGGAAACTGTTTACTGTTTAAAACTCTCAAAGTACACAAAAGCAATCCTAGAAGCAAGGTATCACTGCAGAACCATTCTAGTTGCAACGAGTTGCGATTACTACCCTTGCACAGCACTGTAAGGAGATATCTACCATTATGCAATGGACTTAAATCGTATCAAAACGACAACTACAACTACGACGAGCCAAATACTACTTAAAGAGAAGCATATTCAAATCCTTTTTAGCGCTGTTTCACGAGCATTCAACGACCTGCTTCAGTAGTCAACATAACATTTAACAAGATATTTAAAATTTTATTCTTCAAATTGATAGATGCTTTCATTCAAGTTCTCACGTTATCCCGCAAATATCTCCTTGTGGCATAAGTGCCAGCCATTAAGAGTTATTTCCCACACAATGACATCAAATTCATTGACACGTATCGCTAATTTATCTTAAAGCGAGGTGCTCATAAAACAAACACGTAATTAAACGCCCCCATAAAAATCGACACAATTAACGGAAATTTACACTTTCAACCCCGCATGCAGCCCCCCCATTAACAGCTATCTACCCTCCTACATCGACTTTTGACAAGAAAACCAATTTCAAGTGTAATTCTATCGCGATTACCCAAAAATTAACTAAATTTCAAGTCTAATCATGATGCTGCTGTAATTTCCACCCATTCCTGTTCCTCAATCTATTTTCATTGCCACACTTAACCCTTCCATTTGCGTCGTTAAATGAGTTCAAGTACATCAAGAGGATGTGTATTCGAATCCCTACATTAACTCCTTTGATGAGTACTCGACAGGGAGATAGAGAGTATCTTACAATTGTCGCGCGTACTAATCTTCAACACCAAATAGGGGTGAGTGCCATTCAGGGAGTAAATTATCCTTAAGTTCGTTTTCGTGTTGACTTCGGGACGACACAAGAAGAAGAAGAACCGCTCCTATTCAATTAGATGCCCGGACACTTTACTGACTATTTATGCTAATGATCATTGTTCTGATTATTTGCCAAAGTGGCCGAGATGGTGGTGGGCCTAGCGGCGTTCTAATGAGGAACGATAGCGGTGGAAGGATCCAATCATCGTTCATGTTATGCTGACTGGATTGAGTATACGCGGGGAATCTAACAAACAGCTCTGGACCGAGTTCTACATTCGACAGTTCAGCGTGTGTCCTTCTTTGAATCAATTCAACTGATTTCCATTCATTCAGAGCAGCCTCTGTGTGCTCATTCAAATATCTACCACATGAAGCACCACCACCATCAGTTGGATCAAATCAAAGCCAGGCAAACAGACAGACAGGCAGATAGACAATCTGCCAGGACATCGCATCAACGCCGTCCTTGCGATACACGCATAGCCGATGGTATGTATAAAGCCTTGTGCCGGGGTGAGTGAAGTTTTGTGTTATCTTAAAGCCATGGGATTTTATGAGGCGCTCGTCGCCACCCTCAATAGGGGTGGTGCAAATAGAAGATATACAGAATACTCGGGGTAGGGGTAGTGGTTTAGTTGGTTGTTGCTGGAGAACGCGGCGAGAACAATCGTTTGAATGCAAATTATATTAACTTAGGATAAGTGGGGGATTATTAGCGCTGTAACCGTCGTCGCATTGTTGAATAAAATTTCCAGATCATGACTGGAAGATTTTTTTTTTTTTTCATTTTTTTTTTGTTCGTCCTGTCATGTTTATGTAGAACAGGCAGCGACACACAAGTGTGCACAAAGTATTAAAGTGGATTTAGCCAAAACAAAAAAGTTGTTGATTTGTTTAAGTAAGCGTGCTTATTGGATGATACTGCCGGTGATGTGGGTGGCGTGGGTGGCGTGGGTTCGGATAAGTTTGCGTAGCACCTGGATAAAATGTTATATTTCTAAATTTGATCCTGCAAAGTAAACCAAATTATAGGCTCGTGTCAATATCGTTATGGGCCGTAGTTCGATATTGAGACATTAGGGAGGAATAATTTGTTCCTGTTGCTGGCTACGCTGATTAAATTTCATTTCAGTTAACGTAAATTTGATAATTTAAGCTTTTTGGTGATAAATTCGGTTGAGATAAGTTTCATCATTTTGAAGCGTATTTATGAAGTTGTTCTAAAAACGTTATGGCCAATGCGGATCACATCGAGATATTAGATCTCAGTAAGCGTGTTAAATTGATGATATAATTTGGTCTGCTTCAGAGAAAAGCTGGTGATATTTATGTAAACGGATGTACTATTGTAGATACTGGATATTGGGTATTGGATAGTATAATATATTATTTCGGTGACACTAGGATCTATTCTGAAATACGGGAGATAAGTCTGGTGGCCAGCATAAGAGTATGTATAGCTGTAGCGGCTGCATTTGAAATAGTGATTCATATCTTTTATTTTAATGTACAGATGAACATAAAATGGCCGGAAGCACTGCGACCTAAAAGATCTTTTGTGCCATCCCTAGGTTCTCCTAGTAATGGAGAGAATATTTATCCCGATCAAAGATCAAGGTCGTGAAGGAACCTTAGGATCGTTTTTCCGGGTGACTGGTTAACTGTGTTCGGGGAACTTAATTCCCTTCCAAAGTGTCTTTGCCTGCTTCGAGCCATGGCGGGACAATAGCACAGAATATGCTCGGCAGTCTGTATATATATATAAATCCTTTAACCCCTCGTGGGGCATAGGGAGTCAACAACCCCTGCGCGGAATCTTGTTCGGAGTTCTGCGACGCGTTTCAACTCTCTCTAACTCATTCCTAAAGAGCTCGATTGCTCTTAGACTGTTCTGCGCCACGTATGTCTAGGGCGTCCCGCTGTTCTGTCAGTCTGGGTGAGCGATCCCACTGCAGGGTGTGTCCAATCCACTGCCACTTTCTCCTCCGTATAGTAAAGTTTATTGGTTCTTGGCCCGTTCTCTGATAAAGCTGATCGTTGGAGATACGGTTCGACCAAAAAATCCTCAGGATGATTCTTAAACATTTATTTACGAAGACTTGCAGCTTGCGGGTGTTAGTGGTGTCCACCTTCCAGGTACTGCACCCATAAAGCAGCACCGATTCTAGGTTGGAGCGGAACAGTCGCAGCTTGGTTCTTAAGCTGATAACATTGCTTTTCCAGATTTTGGATAGCATTCCGAACGCAGCTTTAGCCTTCCCGATTCTGCTGCACACATCCAGTTCGGTGCCACCGCGGTTAGCCGAGACCACACTTCCTAGATAAAGAAAGTTGTCAACTTTCTCGACTTCCTGTCCGGCAATGTTGAGTTGAGCGCGGGTGACAGAAGTACTTAGGGCTTTTGTTTTGGCTGTGTTTATTTTGAGCCCCACATTGTTTGCCTCAGCTTCTAGATTGTGGGCCATCATATGAAGGTCCATTATCCGATGTGAAAGTAGGCAAACATCGTCAGCGTAGTCTAGGTGTTTAAGGTAAGATGTTTTTGTCCAACGTTGCATTCCGTCAATGCTGCATGGTGTACATCGCTGATAACCACCAAGAACAATAGTGGTGACAGTATGTACCCCTGACGTAATCCACTTTGGACTTCAAAATCCTCCGACACCTTACGATTGTGTAAAACGTGACATTTACCACCCTCGTATGTAGCCTTGATAATAGCTATGAGTAGCCTGTTTGACGTCGAGAGTTGAATTTGGATGTTCTTTGATTCGTTCCAGAATTATTCTAGCTCGACAGTCTGCCAGACAAAATCGGCACATGTTCGTAGGACCTATGCTCATCTTGTGGAAATTGTAGTTGAGTGAACAGTGTCCGGTGAAGAAGTCCGTGAGGAGCTTAGCATCACGCTTGTTCAATGTGAGAATTTCCTCACTTTTCTTGATGGTCCCATGAGTTGAGCTCCATTTTTCTGTGGCCGCGAAACGGAGACGGACCAATGAATGAAAATTGCGATCCTAGTCTGGCTAGCTCATCAGCAATTTCATTGTCCTCTATTCCCTCATGTCCTGGAACTCAATGAAATCTGATTTTATTGTGAGCAGCGAGCTGCTTTAGATTGTCCAAGCAGTTCCAGACGAGCTTGGACTCAAAAAAAAGGAGTTCAGAGCCTTTATCGTCGACTGACTCTCGGAAAAGATGACAATTTGGTCTCTTCGGAGGTTGTGTCTGATGCACTCTAAATTGTACTTGGAAGGAGTTAACTACAATTCAGCTACTTCAGTTCACCTTATATTAAAATTGTTCATTAAACTGTGGCTTTGGATAGCATATTATAGGGGAAACAAGGACAGATATGAAAAAACATCGTTCAGCTGATGCGCTACCATGTGGTGAGCATAGATTTGCAAATATTCAAAAACATTGGTTCCTCAGTAATATGTGTAGTTTTTCCTAATTCTTTCCAAAATTTTGTTGAATCCGAGCAAGCATTGAGGTGTTACAGGGACTTTATCTACCTAGGCTCCGCTATGAGCTCAGAAAACGAAATCAGCGCTGAGACCAAACGAAGAATAACTCTTGCCAATCGCTGCTTCTTTGGGCTAAGAAGGCAATTGAACAGCAAAGCCCTCTCTCGAGCAACTAAAGTGACCCTATACAAGACTTTAATCATCCCAGTCCTGCTCTATGGCGCAGAGGCATGGACCCTATCAAAAGCGGATGAGGTCGCTCTTGGCTGCTTCGAGAGAAATATTCTTCGGGTGATTTTTGGTCCCGTCTGCATAGACGGTGAATGGAGGAGGAGATACAACAGCGAACTGTATGGGCTGTTCAGCGACATCGACTTGGCCAGAAGAGTAAAGGTTCAACGACTGAGGTGGCTGGGTCATCTAGAGCGCATGGACACAAATGCTCCGGCCCGGAAAATCTTCGAATTTATTCCGGAGGGACGGCGCAGTAAAGGAAGACCGCGACTCAGGTGCCGCACGCGGGTGGAAGGGGACCTCAACCAACTTAGCGTGCGAAACTGGAGGCAGCTGGCTAAAGATCGAGCTGGCTGGAGACACTTGTTGGTTGAGGCCCAGGTCCACCCCGGTCTGTAGCGCCACCCTAAGTAAGTAAGTATTGAGTTGTGACGTTCAATATTAAAAATTTTCCTCATTTTAGCGAATAATATTTTCTTTTCGCTTTAAGAATTAATTTAAGAGACCAAAGTGTAAAAATGTGTTAAAAAAAATTTTAAAAACGTAGGATCTGTTATTTTAAAAGCGTTTAATACGCCGTCATTCAAATTCAGCTTTTTAATAATTTCTTTTGAAAGGTTTTTCTTCTTCTTCTTTGCTTTGTTCGGCGGGGCGATCATTAGGATTATAGGGATTATAACCCTCCCACCTTACAGCATCCCTAATGGCCCGGCTGTGGGGTTCGCCGATTTGACTTCAAAAAGTATCTGCAGGCCTCCCGGATTCGTTACCATGCGTAAGATTAGTAGTGCCTGTGTTGTTGTTTGATTTTTCTTTCATGACATCGGTAATCTCTACCGGATTCGCATACACACCTGCGGGGTAGTTTTAATGTTAAATGTGTCTCTAGGCTCAAATGGATGCTTTAAATGCTTAGAAGTGATTTCTCCCTTTAGTCGCATTTTAAGACAAGCGCTACTCATCGGGGGAATCTACAGAGATATTCTTAGCCCGTCCCTGCACGTGTTTTCTTTTGAAATCTCAATCTTACAAGGACATTGGTCGCATTGTGAAATGGTGTCATATGAAATCATAAAGTGCCACCGTGTCATTTTAATTAGATGCCATAATGGAACGATCATGCCACACCGGCAACGTTAAAACTCATCTCATTTGTCACTTGACCCAGAGTAGGTCAAGACGGAGTTTATGCAGACTTACTTAAATCAGTCCCAACATACACACATATCTATGTATCTTGTATCGTATGCACTGCCGGTTAAATTGAAAGTCTAATTTTACGAGTGAAGGGGGTCTTAGACATTTCAGATAATCTTCCAACCGTCCATCGCCATAAGTCGTCAATAAATTACAGATTTTTGTTTACCCATTGGTGCGAGTTAATTATTATGATGCCTGCTTGCTGAAATTATCCTGTTTTAGCGCAGGGATCTCACGAATCTCCCTCTCTTCGTCATTTTTTATTCGTCATTTCCGAAGAAACCAGCAGGCTGCACGGCGAAGAAGTTTGAAGTAGTGTTCTCACTAAGAGAAGCTAAAAAGATATTCGACTGAAGAATGTCTTCCTTGTTATTTATTATTTTAGGCTAGGTAAGCGGGCTGGCAGAGAGAGAAAAGCCTCCTGCCGCACTCAGGCCAGGGTTGACCCATTGTGTTACCCATAGGGGGGAAGGTGCTCCTCCGCCCATTGGAACCCTGTAAATGTCTAATCAACTCCACTCTAGTTACTTACTTGTTTTCGAGTACGAACCGCTTTGATGACTTGGCAAAGTTCAGCATCTTGTCTGTAGGAACGCCCGAGGCTATAGAAGAAGTGTTTACTGAGGAATTTCTTTCCGGAATGTTGGAGTCCAGGACAATGGCATAGGAAGTGGGTGGTGTCTTCAAGAACTCCCTCGTCGCCACAACCTCTGCAAAATTATTCTTCTGTCCGGCGCGGTTCCTCATGTGGTACCGCAGACTATTATGCCCCGTGATGATACCCACGAGGACAGAAAGGGATCATCTGTTCTTTCGTATAAGTCTCTCGGTCGTTGTTCTATTGAAGGACGGATATAGTTTTCTCGTGATGTTGCACATTTCCATGGACTTCCATCTAGGTTCGCCTCTCTTATGGCTGAATTCCCTGCTTTAAGCTTGAGCATACAAGGCGGGATGCTTACAGAGAGATCAGTTGGTTCTATTAAATCTGTTGAACCTTTTCTAGCTAATTCATCAGCTTTTTCATTGCCTGGGATACCCTCATGTCCAGGATCCCAGCAGAGCGATACCTTGTGCTGTGTTCCAAGGACCTTAAGCACTTCGCGACAGCATCTCACAAGCTTCGATTTAATTTCGGTATTCGCATATGGCTTTAAGTTATAGGCCCCTTCAACTTATGCGAACATATAAGACATGCACGACGTGAATAGTTGAGAAAAGGGTCCTGAAACAAGTACAGCCTGTTGCTTCAAATATTTATGTACTCGATCACCGGAATTTTATGAATGCAATTTAAGTGAATCCTCATCGCAAAAAGGCTCTGATAGTTTATTTCATAGAGTATACCATTGGGCAGAATGTGTTAGGGTTACTGATACCAACAAGCTTATTGTGGCTTAAATTTGAATTCAGATCGGAGTTGCAATTCAAATCATGTGCGCTGCCAACAGAATACATAAACCTTGCGTCAATAGCTTATTTCAATTCTCAAATCAAGCCTTCAAAATTAATGGAAACTGGACAAGTCCTTTCACAGGTACCTGGATAATTTCATACATAACCCGTTTCGAAACTAAACTAATTTAAATTTCTGATTGCATTTTCATCAAAAAAAAAAACTGTTTAACCTATAAAAGAACTGCCCCTATTTGGCAATGTAATTCTGGCATACTACATCCTATACCCAATACACCTACCCTTCGGTTGAAATTCATAGACAGCATTTACATAGCCCCCGAAAATTAATTAAATTCCAACTCGAGGAAAAAGGATCACCATCACGTACTACATGGGATACTTTCAGCGGAATTCAAAAAGTAATTAGTCCTTTCCTCCCGCACATCTATAAAACGACATTAACTGTAAGGACACCAGATGTCCTTCACTTAAGCCTTCCTATTGAGTTTGTTGAAAATATTGCAACTACACTGCCTCTAAAATCCCATCGTCGCTTTGATCACGAGTGCAAACAACAAAATTGTTTGTCATTGATACAAAAATTCAACACTGACATTGAAAAAAAATAAAGATGTTACTGGTTAAGCCGGACCAGAAAAAGTTGTAGAAAATTGAACGTCTTCTTGTTGTTCCACTGGGTATTTTATAGGTTTCACTGAACACAGACCCACCACCAAGGGAAAACGTGCAGAAAGGACATCACCAGGGACAATAAATGGGCAAAACATAAAAAAAAAAAACACATCATCGCTACAACTCAATATACACAGTTTGTTTACTCCAACGTAAGCAATATCCTAGACATATACTGATACTGAACGATAATATTGTTAGTCGTTGTCTTGTCCTTGTTTTGCTCTATTCCTAGGAGTCATCTCAAACTGGACTCGAAATGCGAAATGGACTCTGCATTTTAACCCGTATGTCGAATGGGTGGTTATGTAGTTTCTTTTTGTTTGGATATTTTCCTTGGTAACATTTTCAATTTTCTTGGTACTTTGTAAGGGTATAACGAAATGTGAATACAGAAGGAGAGAACTGCACAAAAAAAAAAGGAAGAAACCTAATGCGAAACTTATCGGATTGTGTTTTATGTATGTTTGCGTGAAGGAGAAAAATATCACATCTGGACGTGTGACAAAAAAAATATTGGAAATTTTTTGAAGAGACTTTCAATCACTTAAGAGCGTTCTTTAAAATTACATGAGGATGCTCAGCACGTTGAAGCGAGAACAGATGGGAAAAGGTTTCAAACGTAGGGATTTAATTTGTTAATAGATCTCCATTGGAAAGAATTTTGAAATACAAATGCGATTCCTAGCTTTGTCTACAAAGTGGTTTTGCTATCCTGTCCGAGCTCTTATCAAGTTCTTTCTCCCATGGAGGAGGCTTAGTAAAATGGCTTCTGGACTGAGTCGTAACATTGAAAAATAGGAAAATAGAATCTGTAATACCCGAAAGCAGAACTCGAAAGCCTTTCAATGAGTACACAATGCGGTAGTGGATTATGAAGAAAATGAGATCTCCAATGAGAGTGGTAAGCAAGACTCAGGACCTGAACCTTCGTTGGGTTTTCCCGCATCTTCGGTTAGGGACTCCATTGACGATTGAGTTTCTCATGAGCACAATTGTGTGTGGCACGACTTTCCAGGATGCAGGTGGACTAAACGAACGCTCCCGAACGTAGTTAAGAAATCAGCGGCATTCTTGCTGTCTCTCCGCAGAGAAGACTGTAGACAACTTATTGGGGTTCTTACAAGGCATTTTCCTTTTGCTAAGCATCTTAGTGTGCTGGGCTTAAGAGACATCACTGTCTGCGTTGCTTAAGGGAAAGCGGCGATACTTCCTTTTACGGATGCCTACACCACCTCCGATAACGGATTCAGGCTGATCGACTTTGCTGCGGGGCGAAATGTTGTCGTAGCTAGTACGCGGTTCCCGCATCTCGATATTCACAAGGGAACTTGGAAATCTCCTGATCAATCTACCGTCAACCGAATTGACCACATTGCGATCGACGCAAGACACTCCTCCAGTACTATGGATGTCCGAACTTTCCGAGGCGCAAACATTGACTCGGACCACTACCTTGTTGTAGCCAAGGTACGGTTGCGGATATGCCCAACACCGCCAAGACAAGGAAATACTGCGAGGAAGTTTGACGTTGGGCTGCTACAATCGCAAGAGATCGCCAAATCCTTTTCCGATCGAGTCTCCCTCAATCTCCCAATTGAAGGATCTAGCTAATTCATCAGCTTTTTCATTGCCTGAGATAGCCTCATGTCCAGGAACCCAGCATAGAGATACCTTGTGCTGTATTCCAAGAACCTTAAGCTCTTCGCGACAGCATCTCACAAGCTTCGATTTAAGCGATTCAGAGAAGATGCCGGAACCTACACCGGTGTCCATTTTCGATCCGTCAGTATATATTGTTATGGATCTGGTATTAGCTATATTTCCACATTTCCATTCTTCTCTGCTAGGGTAGGCTGCCGTAAAAGGCATGCTAAAATCCAAATATGGCGTAGTGTTGATGGTCGGATGGTTGAATGCCCTGTTACATTTGACTTCCAGTTCGCTGACTGACTGATTCTCAGGGTACTAATGGCTGCTGATGTTTTTGTAAAGATGTCTAGCGGAAGCAGGTTGAGAATAGCCTCAAAGCTATTTAATTCTTTGCCTCAATGTCAAGTTACTGCTGAGCGGGAGGTTCGACGTTCTTATCCGAGCAAACACCAAACAACAAACGTCCGAGAGTAATAACTGCCATGAGAAAGCTTTTCAATTTGCCTTTCAGATATGACTCTAAACTGTAGGTCCCTTCCATGTGAGTAACAAAATTTAACACGCACAACGCGAATGGTCCAGAGAAGCTAGACCCTGGACCACATACGGTCTGTTGCGTCAAGTATTTGTTTTTTTTTTTTGTATTAAGTGCTTGAGAAATTTTTCAATATTTTACACACTTTTACATAGAATGCTCTTCAGTGATTGTGTAGTGCCGAATGTCTCAATATAATCTTGCATGGTAATCCTATTGTACCTGTACCTAACCCAACTTAACGTATGCTACACATCGACTTAATTACGATTGGAATTCAAATGTAACAATGATCGAAATTGTTCATACTGCTTTTGAATTATATCGCAGCCTATTGCGCTATTAATCAGAGGAAAATTCGATGAAACAATCTCGGATCTCCCCCACAGGGCCTTTAATCTTGTTGCTGACTGGTGCCAAAAAATCGGCCTTAACGTCAACCCAAAAAAGAGCACCATTGTTGTATTGACCAAAAGAAGAAAGCGAGATAGACTAATAGCACCTACACTCTTTAGTGAAACAATAGAATTCTCTAAGGAGGTCAAATACCTTGGCCTTACACTTGATGAAAAACTTACCATAAACAAAGCCAGGATTTCATTATGGACCAGCAAAAGACTCATTGGTAGAAATTGGGGCCTAAATTCCAAAATGATGTTATATACAGCAATAGCAAGACCGTTTATAGCATATGCAGCACCAGTATGGTGGCAGAAAACAAAGGAAAGGTCTGCACAGGACAGGCTCAATAAACTACAAAGACTAGCTTGTGCATGCACAACAGGTGCAATGAAAACTGCTCCTACTGCAGCGCTGGAGGTTATTCTTAACTTACCACCTCTACATCTTCATATAAAGAAAGAAGGTATGGTTAATGCCTTCATGCTCATCGCAGAAGATGACTCAAACTCCAACCTAGTTCACTCGGATATTGCACTTAAGCTCAACAGTAATGAACTACTAGGAATAACAATCACGGTCAAATGTCTGCCAAGATTTAACTTCAACCTCAACTTCAAGGTTACATTCCCAGATCGCAATAACTGGGAACAGAACAAACCTACATTTGCCAATAACTCTCATTCATGGTTCACAGACGGATCCAAGACAGATGAAGGAGTTGGGGCTGGAGTATACGGCGCTACTACAAAAACCTTCATTCATTCATGCATGGAAAACAGTACCTCCGTATTCCAAGCTGAGGTATTTGCTTCAGAACTATGCATCAGAGAAAATATAAACAGATCCATCATAACCAATAAGAACATTAATATTTTATCAGATAGCAAGGCTGCTCTACTGGCAATTAAAGCTTATGAATTGACATCCAAACTAGTATGGGACTGCCTTCAATTACTCATATCGCTAGCCAGCACAAACAGAGTTCATTTCATTTGCATGCCAGGACACAGTGGATATGAGGGAAACTTTATAATGCCAAAACCATTCTGTGGGTTACCAATGAGTACGGCTAAAAGCTGTATCAACGACTGGCAAAAAGAAAGGGCGAACCATTACTGGATGGAAACTGAAGGTCTGTTACCTAGCCAAAACTTTTTGCCAAACACTTCCCTCAAAAGAACGAAACAACTATTACAACTGATTAGGAGTCAGATTCGTATAGCCACGGGTTTCCTTACAGGCCACTGTCAAGTGAAAAAACATCTAATAGCTATGGGAATAGCACAAGACAGCATCTGCAGAATGTGCAACGAAGACGAAGAATCAGCAGAACACATCTTATGTCTCTGCAACTGTCTAATCAGAACACGTCATCGTTATTTAGGTAAATTCTATCTGGAAGCTGAAGACCTATCTGCAAGCTCACTCAAAATCATAGTAAAATTCATTACAAAATCGGGCATATTGAGTGAGCTTTAAGATAAGAGGAAATCACAATAGGCCCAATGTGGCCGCAGTTATAAGGTGACATATTCCCACTTCTTTAGCAATCTACAATCTACAATATCGCAGCCTACCAAAAGTGTAAGTTGGAGATGTCAACTAAATAATGCATATCTACTATTTTTATGCAAGTCATAGCCTCTTCTAGATACTCCGCATTTGTGCACTATGTCCCTTTCGAATTTATTTCAAATTTATTCCAGCTTCCAAATTTTGTTTTAAATTCACGTGTGTCTTTCATTTATACCGCCAGGTAGAGAAGCCTTATCCAATGACACATAGGTTGGATAAATTTTAATCGTATTTCGAATGCAGAAAAATTGTCACACTGTACAATTTTTTCCATCCCTCGACGATGCATCCATGGACGGTAATCTGTGTGAGCCGCTGCATCTATGATATGATTTAGAATGTCATGTATGTATATGAGTGTATTGCCCCAAAGGTGAACACATACCCAAGTGTACGTTCACTTGGGCAACCGGCCCGTCCAAATGACAACAAATGATGACTTATGCCTGGGATTAATGGTTTCTACACGACTGCACCTTTCCGATACAAGGATTAGAGGGCCATTTGTCATGGTTTTATCATACGGTGACACATTGTTAGCGTAGATTCACTCGGTTGTCCCGGGATTCGATACATTTACCTTTTTCTAACAAATTACCTACCAACGAGCTGTTATACGCTATCTATTATTGGATTTATAATTTTTTTTTTTTTGCATTTTTTAGAAGATTTATGGACGTCAGAAATAATCTCGCTTCGAAGGACATATGATAATTAGTATTAATTATTAATTTATGATGGATGCACTCGGGGCAATTTGCCCATTTCCGGTTACCGGTTCCATGGGGATATTAGACAATTAACGGTATTCATGCTTAAAATCGCACATATGTCACTCTTTGTACATGAATGAGGATATATACGGGATATATCCTGAGCATCCTGAATTATGGAAATAATTTACATTCCGTTCGAAACGAATGACCTACATTTGCTTAATGCAAATATAAATGACAAGAACATATGTGTTCTCATCGGATGTAGGGCGATCATACACTGAGATGGTGTTGCGGGTGAGAGACAAGCAGGAGGAGGTGGTGCTGACAAACATGGAAATATGCAATATATTCCTTTTCGAGGATAATTCATATATTTCTCGCCCAAGGAAGAGGAACATCGAAAGATTTATTACATGAGTAAAATTATGGAACGGTGTCTAACGAAGCATAGCGATATGTCCTTCCAGCGTCGAATGATGCTGTCGTTGCCTCACCACATTCTTGAGTGCTGGTACGGCCACTTATTCTGCTAGCTGAGATTTAACATTTTAGAGTGGCAATTTCCAACAGACACACAGACAGTTTGGAATTTGATGCAGATGAGTAAGTTGCAGTTAGATGGCAACAAAAAACAAGGGAAGAAATTTTAAGCATATCCATGGTGAAGGATTGGTTAGGAAGTGCATAGGTTCTAACTACATCTTGGTTGTCTTGGGTAAGTTTTGAGTATGTACATATGTATGTACGGTATCTCACCAAATTGTATCGTTGAGTTTTTGATTGACCTGTACATCCATACATACTTTGGCTGCTGCCAATAAACTGAGTACACTCTGTGAGCAAAAATAAATTGATCGACAGATTACGGATCGTGTGTTGCCCACAAGTTGCAACTGTCTGAGCCAATAAAGTTGAATTCACTTAAGGTGAAATCCTTTCATTCACGGGTTGTTTGAAGAGTTTTTAACCTAACAAATGCATCTTTCAAAAAACCAACTACTATTATAAAATGAAGATGATATTTCTTTGTCCGGTATTTGTGAGAAAACGGCTGAACCGATTTTAATGATTTTTTTTTTGATTTCGAAATCGCATGGACTTTAGATAAAGCTACTTATACAGTTTTGTGCTTGGGAGACCACGAAAAGAGACAAAATAATTTAGAAACACAAATAACATCAACTTTGTCGATTTTAATCAAATTAGTTTTGTCGTTTGAGTTGGTAAAGACGCAAATTTCAAGACCAAAATCATGATTCTACATCATCTAGAAGCTGAGCATAATCAAAAATATCATTTGTAAAATTTAGAATTTGATTACTTTTCGTTGATCATGTCTGCAACCATATCTCAGTGGTGATAGTCATTTTTTTTTCTTTATTCTCCTTTCGCTGTCTCTTCGCTAAATTTAGGAGCAGAGGCGAAAATGAGTCGCATGTAGGTACAATGTCTGAGCTTTTGTGGTGTACAAAAGCGGGCAAAAGAATGCTGGATTTTGTTATTCAAGCGGAAAAGTTATGCTCAGAGAAATAGGTGCACCGCCGGAACCACCGAAGAATATTCTGCTGGGTGATCATCCTCCGTCAAACACTTTTTTTTAGAGAGTCCTAGAAAGCTTAACTTAGCCTTTCAAATGAGCTCCATTCATGGTAAACGCATAACAGAAGGCAAATTTATTCGCACTTTTAAGATTCAGGGTCAAGTTTACCACCTTATCGGAACATTAATGCCTGACAGTAACGCTATTCTCAGTTTCCTACAAATCTATTTCATGGGAATCCAGAAGCTGAATACATTTCTGTCTTAAAACTGGCAGGGGGCGAAGCAAGGCGAGCACGGGTCAGCTAGTTCAATATAAAGCCAGTAAGTTGTTCATTTCTTAAGATTTTTCTAATAGAAACCCATTTTTCAAAAAAAATATCCTTTTTCATGGTTTGACCTTGTCCTACAAAAAGTTTAATGAAAGTTTATACTTTTACAAAGTACAGCAATAGAGGAATAAAAGATATTGCTATACTTTGGTAAGTTCTATTTTAAAATCTCAAGTTACCGGAATTTTCATGCCTGAAAACTGGACTATTTTTGATTAATCAATATTAAGACTAATTTCACTAAAAAATAATTTGAAAATCACTCATACCAGCTCTAGAGGCAGCCATAATTATTATTCATAAGAAAAAAAAAATTGATAATAGCAGTAACTTTTTAACACGAGTTCATTTGGATTGCGATTGCTGATTGGAACAACCAAAGGCGATGAATGCGGTAACTTCGCGTTTGTAGGAAGGCAAGGGACATCAGTCATTGACTACTGTCTTATAGGAGGAGACTGGAGCTCCTACATCACGGATTTGGAAATAAAACAAGTTCCATACTCTGATCACCTTCCAATTGTTGTCACATTTGAGCACATGGTATCTGCTGATTCTGAAACCAGGAAAATGACTGCCCTCTCTTAGCTTGTATGGAGCAATTCTAAAGCTGTCTTCTTTAGAAGGCAATTAGATGAGCGACTACAAGCCCAGCAGGCAGTTGACTTCAGTATAATTGAAGGAATAATAAAAGATTTGAACTCAACCAACAACCGCAGGAGGACTGTAGGGAAAGATTTTAGAGATTCGTGGTTTGATATGGAGTGTAAAAAGGCGAGACAGCAATCCTTCGCTTGGTTGAAACTATTCCGACTCTTCAACGATGGGGCTATAAAAAGTATAAGTTTAAGGCCCTTTGCCGGGATAAAAGGAAAACCATCTTGAACTAGAGGCTCGAAGATTGGCACAATGTAGTAATTCTTCAGAATTTTGGAAACTAGCCCGGAAACTAAATGGTGGAAGGTGCATTATGCACAGGGCGTTGCATCCGAACATTCTCCAAGCGGATTTTTATATGTTGTGGAATCCATCGCCTAATAGGCTTAGCTTCCAAGACGCTGCACCTGGCTTTCAAAACGATATGTTGGACAGACCCATAACTCTCCAGGATGTTGTGGAGGCACTTAATGGACTGAAAGATGGCAAAGCAGCAGGATCGGATGGGATCCTCTCCGAATTTTACAAGTATGGCACCAACGAGCTTAACAACAAAATTACCTACCTGTTCAACAACATTATTGATAATGGAATAGTTCCACAGAGATTTAAGGAAGCACTGATCTTTCCAATTTACAAAATGGTTGTAGGACGGACCCAGCAAACTATCCGAGGTATTTCGTTCCTAAACGCATCGTACAAAATCTTCACGGCAGTATTACGCAGTCGACTTACAGCAAATAAGCTGCTGAAAAAATACCAAACGAGTTTCAGGTCGGGTTATTCCACTATTGACCATGTGTACTAAAGAGTGTTATGGTTGTGGAGTCATTTCTTCTGAGGAAAAAGAAACTATATGCGTTCTTTGTGAATTTCAAGGCCGCTTTTGACACAGTGGACCGGAATGCGTTGTTCTGTATGGATATGTCACGTAAGTTTGGTCGGACTATCCAAAACCTATACGAGGATACAAAAGCTGCTGTATGGAATGGTGAGGTCTTATCGGAATGGTTTCAGTCGTGGTCTGGAGTAAGGCAAGGATGTGCTTTGAGCCCGAGTTTATTTGCTCTCTTCATTGAAGATATAATAGATTTTCTGTCTGGAGGTGTAGAGTAAAGCCCTCATGTTTGCAGACGACATTGTGTTGTTGGCTTACTCGTCGGAATCAATCGGCTACATGACTACTGCAAAATGTGGAATCTGGTAGTACATCTGGTGGTAAGTCGCAAATAATGATATTCAAAGGCAGGGGAGGCAGAAATTCTTCAAACGAGAGATGGCACTTTAATGGAGAATCAATTGCATTCGTAAAGGAGTATATTTTACGAGAAACCTAAATATGGAAAGGCATTTTAAGGAAAAACTAGCTACGTGAAAAATGGCCATCAATACAGCCTGGAGAAAAAATTATATGAACAAAAAAATTGCGCATAGTAGCAAGTATAAAGTATTTGAAGCCGTATCGGAATCTATTCTATTATACGCAGTACAAGTTTGGGGAGACAGGCAGTATGAGACACTGGAAAAGTTACTTCGGTACTATCTCAAGAGAGCATTTCATCTCTCGCCTAACACACCAAATTATATGCTCATGCTGGAAACAGGCCTATCGCCACTTTTTGTCAAAATGTTAAAACTCCAGGTTGACTACGTGCTCAAAGTTTTAAACATGCCAGATTGTCGACTACCAAAAAAAGCAGCTCTATACACAATGCGCCATAAAACTGGATGGTACAAGGATTGGATAGAGCTAGCTACTGGATGTGGGATAGAGCTAAATCTCGAAACTACAATGGACCGGAAATCTAAACTCTACCAGCTAATCGTAGGTGTGGATGAACAGGCCAGAGGAAGCTTTGCAGAAGAAGCGAATGGAAATGGAAATGGAAATGGAATTTAAACTTCTAATACTTATAAAAATTCTTTAACCTTTATTATTTGAGTTCGATTTAATTTATTTCGCTATTGATTTTAATAGATACAATTAGCTACATTAATTTAAAGTTTATATTCTTAATAACAAATAACAATTATTAAACATATGTACATATGTATGTATATTAGTTGAGCTCCATAGCATTGCAGCCTAAAATCACTTATTCGTTTTTTTTATTTTTGTCCACTGGTCAACGGACAATTCTTTTCTGTATTAATTTATCAATATTTTATGGAACATAAAAATGAAGAATAAGAAAAGTTTTTATGAAAAGAATATCTCCTGCATATCATACAACTGTGCTCAGCGAAACTTTTCTGGCGTAGTTACTATGTGGGTGCAACAAACAGTTTTCTTTGCGACGGAAGATCCAACGCCACGTTATAAAATGGTTAAAGATGTTTTAAGTGCTACTTGGTGTGCATACGCTGGTGGTCTCATTAAAAAAAAAATCTTTGTCCTTAAGGCACATACATTTGTACGTACATATATACGCACATCTGCTTACAAATAAACAAGAAAAACTTGCTTTAAAAGCAGCTATACTCCTGGTTCGTGAATAATGCCCGATATCATCAATCCTCGAGAAAGTATCCTCGTTTTTTTTATTTACTGCAACCACAATTGCAAGTTTTATGGAAGACTTAAATGTCTTTTTATAGCACAGCTCGCAGGATGGAGTGTAGTTTTTTTTTTTTTTTTTTTAAAAGTGGGTCAATAAGGATGAGTTAAGGTATGATATCCTTCGTTATTTGAAACATATGCCCAATTTATTCGAGCATTGAAGTTGCAGCATCTTTGTAATCCATGGGAATTTAATTTATACCTTTATCTAAGCTAGCAGTAACTATTCCACTCAATAATCAGCAACTGGTTTCTAGGTTATGTAGCTATTCCTTTCCGATAAGGTGGCCAAAATTTTTCAGCTTTAAAACCGATTTCAGTCGGTGCACCATGCTGCATGCCTGGTGGATATCGAAAAGCATTTGACAAGGTTTGGATCCCTGCTTACAATAAAACTTTACTATAAAAAGTATCATTTTGTGAACATTTTTATGTCTATGGTGTATTAGAAGACATTTATTGTAACGGTTCAACATTTTTAATGTGACCAGCTGCCTTCCATAGTAGCACCGTGTCTTTTTAAAGTCTATATTTCTGAAATATTGGCACTAATAGGCGTGGGTAATTCACTTTCATTTGCTGACGATGTTATTTTGTATGCAAGCTGCCGCACAAGATATTTAAACCGAGCTTCAGATAAATTTCTATACAGATTGGATGGTAAATATTAATCTGACAATATGCTACTCCTCAGAGTAGTTAGACGACGTAATTCAGATCTAAGCGGACCTTGAAAAACCTGTGCATAATGAGTTCTAACGGCCTTCGCACCAAACCTCTAAAAATTAATGTTGTTCTCTTTACGAGAAGGGGGAATGCGACCGGTCTAGACGCTCTGCTTGATTTGTCTTCCCTTAATACATTTATCACGTTATCAAGGCTATCAAGGTAAGACGGTAGGTCTCAGACGAGGTGGCTTTAGGTATCACTCGCTCTCGAGTTTCGATGGCCTTGCGCGACGGATATGTCGTCTGATGCAATGACATCGGAACTTCGGCTGCTGTGCAAATCTAGAGTCGACTTTCCTTGCGTTCAGGACTGGCTTCGGCTTGAGTCTGAGCCTAGTCTGGGTTGTAGTCGGATCTACGTGGATGGCTCCAAAACTTGCCAAGGGCCTGAAGAGGGTATCGTCGTGGAGACCGACAATAGTCGACTGCACTACTTTTTAAGCAAACATGCCATTGCGGAGATCTATGCTATCCTAATGGCTACCGACTGTGGTGAAAAGAATAGCTGGAGGTGTCGGAGTATTTACGTCTGTAGTGACAGTCAGACTGCGTTCAAAGCCTCGCTTAACCCTTTATCCGTTCCAAAATAGTTAGAGAGTGCAAGAACTCTTTGAATTTGTGTGCAAAACTGAACTCTCTGATTTTTTTTTCCGGGAACGAGACATCCGATGAGATTGATAAGCAAGGGTCAAAGGAGTTGTGACTTCTCACGTGCTCGATTAGAGCCTCCATTTTCAACTGCGTTTCTTATGAACACAATTTTGTGTGGCACGGGTCTCCAGGACTCAGGTGAACTAAACGATTACTCCCCAACGTTTGTAAGAAATCAGCGGCATTCTTGCTGGTTCTCAGAGGGGTTCTATCAAACATGATCACACAACCAACAGCACAATAACAAATGCAATACCATTCTGACAGCTGCACGATTGCATTCAAATTTGCGCAATAAAAAAAGCTCTACTAAAGGGTGTCCCATAATTCACGCAAAATGTAATTTTGATAGAAAATACAGATTTTTAATTAGAAAGCTTAAATTTTTTTATTGATTCATAGAGTATACAGATTGGGGTTATGTATGGAATAGCACATCGGATAAATGGCCGCCAAGGCTTTGCTGGCAAGTACGTACTCTTTTATTGAAATTTTCTATGACCGTTTCGCTTAAATGTGGCTGAATTTCATTAATGCACCTCCCAATTTCCTCTTTCAAGGCGTTGGTGGTCGTGGGCTTGTTTGCATAAACCTTTGACTTCAAAAAACCACCCCAAAGAAAAAAGTCCAATGGCGTTAAATCGCAAGATCTGAATGGCCAATTCTGATCGCAAAAACGGCCGATTACACGATTAGAAAATGACTCGTGCAGTAATTGAATTGTTTCTCTGGCTGTATGGCATGTGGCACTGTCTTGTTGAAACCACATGTTGGTCACATCCATATCTAGTAATTTAGGCACTAAAAACTGGGTTATCATGTCACGATAACGAACGCCATTAATTGTTACTGCCTGACCAGCCGCATTTTCGAAGAAGAACGATCCGATAATGCCTCCAGCCCGTCACGCGTTGTGGATGCATTTGTTTCTCAACAATTACTCGTGGGTTTTCTGAACCCCAAATACGACAATTTTGACGATTAACGAAGCCATCAAGATGAAAATGAGCTTCATCACTGAAAATGATTTTGTTCGAAAATTGCGGACTGTAGCCGACAATTTTTTATTATTTTTAAAATATTGCTCAAATATGAAAATGCGTTGTTCTTTCCTATAGTGCTCCATTTATACTAGCCTCGAAATGTCAGCTGTCATATTGTTTTTTTTTCTGTTGGCATCACTGAGTACTATTAAATGGCGCAAAATTAAAATTTTGCGTGAATTATGCCCAAAACACAATACCGCTTTAGTGCTGGCGTTCGTCTCGTTATGTCGAATCAGCTTTGAGAAGGCTTTGAATGACATATTCAATCAGCTGTTTGCAAACGTAATTTTCAAGATTCTATATTAGCCAAAGTTTGCAATTTGTGTTTTATGTAGAAACATTAAATAAAAGTATGCATAAAAAATTATCCAACGTTGCTTTCGTTGCAAAAGTAGCATATGCTGCTTATTGTGGATATGTAGAATGGCTGGACCAAGATCAAGTCCAAGTGGAAAGGCGTTGGTGGGTGCGTGAGCTCAATCTGCGAAGGGATGAAGAAGGTTTCTTCGCAATGAATTTTGAGCGAATGAAGGAGAGAGATCCAGAACATTTTTATAAAATAACTCGAATGTCACCACAAGCTTTTGAAGTACTGCGGGCGCTGATAGAACCCCATTTGCAAAAGACGTCTTGGAGAAGACCTATCGATCCCACTGCACGATTGTTTTTGGTTCTGCTGTAGGTTTTAGTCTCGTTATTTCGTATTACTCAATATAAATTGTCTTTCAGTTATCTGTCGCAGGGTGTACCCAAACAAGTTCTAGCTTGGATGTTTCGCATGGGGTATTCCACAGTTGCGAGCATAATATACGAAACGTGTGACCTTCTGTGGACATTATTAATGCCACTTTATCTATCGCAGCCTACTGAAAGCGATTGGAAAAGAATAGCAACGGACTTTGAAGTTATGTGGAATCTACCTAACTGTGTAGCTGCGATTGACGGAAAGCATATTACCATTCAGTGCCCTCCGGGAGCTGGGTCGGAGTACTACAACTACAAGGGCCATCATTCCATTGTACTTCTAGCTGCTTGCGATGCAAACTACACATTTACTGCAGTTGACATCGGAGCGTACGGAAGTCAGTCCGATGGCGGAATCTTTGCGGGGTCATCGTTTGGAAAAAAAGTTATAGTTGGTGATTTAGATTTTCCTCCTCCCATGCATTTCCATTGAAACCCTATTTGATGAGAAATACAATTTCAACAAAAGATTATCTCGAGCTCGTCGCGTTATAGAGAATGCTTTTGGCATTTTAGTTGCCAAATGGCGTATACTTGGAACAACTCCGAACATGCTGCCTAGTAATGCTGACAAAGTAGTTCAGGCCACAGTAGTTTTACATAATTTTGTCAAACTCAACGATACTGCTTACTACTCTTACGAATACGTCGATCGGTACGATGAAATTGCCGAAGGTCTCTGGCGAAATGAGGTAGCGCCACTCTCTAACTGTAGGTCCATAGGGTCTCACAATTCTTCTCAAATTGCTTTTGCCATGAGAGATAAACTGAAAGAATATTTGTATGCAAATAAGTTATGAATATCGTGTTTGCATTTTTAGGCTGAAAATGAATTCATTTTGCAGAAATAAAAACAAAAAATGTTTCAAAAACTCTTTCTTTAATTTAAATTCATTGTTTCTATTATATAACATAAAAAAAATATGGTTAAAATATTTTTGGATTACTTCAAATTCATTATCACTATCACTTCAGTCTACTTCAAATTCATTGCTATATTACATTAAGAAAAAAAATGGTTATAAATACTATTTAAGGAACAAGATATGTTTTAAAAATTGACTCTACTGAAAAAGAAAAAAAACTCATAAAATTTTTAACAGTTCTTCATTTATATCATGTAGTATTTTTGCATGAAGCCGAATCTTAGCTGCCTCTGATAGCGGGCTTCATGCGTTTCGCCATATTTAACATGAACTCTTCGTCCACATCCAATGTGGGAACAGAAGCAGCCAACTGTGTATTCACAGCATCATTGAGTTCCCCAACAAAAGTGTGGAAAGCCATATCGGTCTTCCTCTTGACTGAATGCCTTTTCTTGGGAGACACAACGATGTCATCATGTTGAAAATCGAAAACTTCAGGAGGAGTTCTTGGAGACGATAAGTCCTGCGTGCTGCCACTCGCGCCTACACTCGTGTCTCCAAAATTTCCATATTGCCTATCAATTAAAAGAGTACGAATTTAATTTTATATTTTTATAAATTTAAATTGTGAATAGCAGATATATGTACATACCTTCGTGTGGCTAATGATGGAATTTGGAACTCCAAGGCACTATAATATTCCCATTCGTTTTCAAACACAGCTGCACTACCTGATGGTAGTTCACGGCTTTTCTTTTCACGGACGAAACGGTCGCGCAGACTCTTCCACCGTTGCTTGCAGTCTGCAACTGCAATGAAATAGGTTATTTATTCGATATTTTTATTTTTAGAATATTTCACATTAGTTGTTATTTTACCTGGTTTATTGAGATCCTTCCCAATCTGTTCCCATACAAGATTTCTCTTCATTACATTCTTGTACGTTTTAGATTTTGTATTATACAAAAAATCGTTCTCCTTCACAAGGGTAATAAGACGCTCTTCAAACGACATCTATAAAAAAATGAAAACAATATAATCGTAGATCATAAGTAGCACAATTTCACAATTTACTTACCTGTATAATTTGTATTAATGATGTATTGAATTAAAACAAACTAAAACTAAACAAAACAAACAATTCAAATTCAAATTCAAATTCAAACGAGCAAATTTGTAATTTCTGTGCAATTTTTTCATCAAACAAAAACAGCTGTGATAACTGTCAAAAAGCAAGCAAAAGTTCAATTCATTCCAACATTCTTCTCGAGTTGTAGTCACGTTACGATATATTACGTTGTTTGTTACGAATGCCAAAAACGAGGTTACAAAGCAAAGCGACATTGTGATATCTCTCATTGGATTCCTGTGTTTTAACTTTAAACATCACTCAACGCCAGCACTAAAGCGGTATTGTATTTTGGGCATTATGGGACACCCTTTACATTTATGAATTCTCTGCTTAGCAGTGATGCCAATTCATGCATTTGTGAATTCTCTGCTTTCAACATCTTGCGCAATATTACATTTATGAATGGGCCCTTATTTTCCAGACCAAAACAAAACTCTTCTCTCACTTCTAGGCCCAAAGTGAAAGATATTTTATTGTCAGCAGATTTTTGATGAAAAAAAATTCCTCGAACACTGCTGCAACGCGTATGAAATTACTTGGTATCACTACTCTGTGTTATAGACAATGGTTCAGAACTAATGCACTGTATGAGGCTACAATAAGCATGAGTGTTATCTACCTTAGTCACAATTTAATAATCGATACTTAATTAATGAAAGTATCTACTCACCATCACAATTACTGGGAAAACGATTTCCATATGTAGGATTTGAAGGGTTCGTTCATGAATTTATTTTTTTCCAATTTATTTGCAGTCTCACCGCGGCTCTTTTACCCTGCGCACAGCTGTGCTAAAAGATCAAAATGAGAAAACGTCGAAAGGCAAGGTATCTCAAAACTAAAATCTTCCGCGAGCAAGAAAAAGTTATCAAATACATCCAAGATACATTCCTTCTGGCCAGCCTGTTGGGTTTCTTTAACTTTCGCTACAATAAAGACAAAAATAAATTTACCAAGAGTTGGCTCCTTACCGTGTATAATTTTTGCATTCTATGTATCTGTAGTGCAACTATCGTGATCGTTTTTGCTGCTTATATTTTTATCACGCCTAATATTGCTTTTTGGGAAGATACAGCTCAGATTCAGCATCGCTGTTTGTGGTTTTTAAATTTTCTACAGCTGTATTTCGGAATTACAATCACGTATTTCAATCACATGACAAATCAACGTTTGCTTATCTACATATTGAATAACATTCTCAAGTGTAACCTCGATGTGATGAGGCTAATTAGCAAGGATGTACTTCCGGTTCAAAAGTACAGTTCCTCTCTAAAGATTAGATTACTTACCGTAATGACAGATGTTTATTTCTCAATAAGGAGGCCCGTGGTATTTTACTTCATAACCTTTGAGTTGAAAACCATGGTCATTATAAATAAACTCGTTGTGGTAGCTTCATTTTTAGGTTGGCATCTTATTCAGACCATACTAACCACTGCCTATGAGAAACTCAATGACTTCGTAAAGAACAAGCAGGATGATCTTAGGACTGAGGACTATTTAGAGATATCGAAAATCTGTACCCAAATATATAAAGTAAAGCGGGCTTGCAATAAATACTACCGACAGTTAGCTATGATAACGTGTATGAGTCTATTGAGATCGATAGGATTCTACTACGAATGCTTTTCAGCCTTATTTGTTAGTGGCATAGCACGGTCCGGCTTATTGACTCTGATAGTGAACTTTTTCGTTTGGATGCTAGCTTCTGGTATAATACCGATGATTGATATTGTATGTCTGGGTGTTACTGCTGAGCGTCTCATTACTGAAGCAAATAATTTACGTAGAAGTATACTGATGAATACGTGCAGATACTTAATGATACCAGAGACTCTGCAGATCGTACGAGTATAACATGGATTTTTCACTTTAGAATATAATTTTAAGGATACTTTTTACAGATTGGCATAATCATGCGACAGGCACATTTTGAGGATCTAAGGACGGCAATGAACTCCAGTTTGCAGATGGATCGAAGCAGTGCATTTGAAAGGATAATTGAAGTAGTTTCTTGGATAATAGTGTTCCTTATGTACAATGGAGGTAGACTGAATCCTGCTGTTCTAGCTCTTACCGAAGTAAACTACAGAAGCAAAAATGTCCTTTTATTTGGTTCTTGTTTTTTGTGCATATTGTATATAGTAATACGTAATGGACTTAACTGTTTGAAACGGCTATAGAGTTATAGTACGAGTGTGTCTAAAACGGTCATTTACTTTATGTTTTGGTGGTCAGGTTTGTCAACCTAGAAAAACATTGCTCTAATTAAATAAAAGTAATGTTTAATGTTTAATGTTTCTTTGATTATATAGTCTACTTGGTGGAAGAAGTTCTACGTAATGAAATGAGCAATTCACACTGAAAGAACTAAACGAACTGCTCCTGTTCACTAGAAGGAGAAAAAATTGAAGAAACGGAGTCTCCCTGAATCTCTCCTAAGAAGCCAAGTATCTAGGAACGATCCTTGATTCGAAGCTCACTTGCAAAAGAAACATAGAGGAAAGGATAAAAAAGGCACAATTGAATGGTGGAATGCAGTGGACAAAATTAGCTTACCTCAACAATCTTACAATCTTAGTTTCGTAATGTCCGAAAACACAAAGAAATACGAAAAACTTTTTAATGGGTACAAACTGCTTTGGATTCCGGCGAAAAAAATTCAAAATTTTGGAAGGGCAAGTGGAGGTTGTCTCATTGAGTATCGAATCAATTTATCATATCCACTGCATCCATTTCGACAGGACAATCGCTCTACGAGCCAACTGTTCGGGTTCTGTTGTCAACTTCGTATCAACCTACCTGAACTGCAATCACTGGAGAAGAGATTTCAGCAAGCTCAGAGATCTTTTCAACGAAGTCGACATGGAAAATTTCATTCTGATCGGAGACCTTAACACAAGGACAGGGACAGAAGGATCTATTGATGTTCACCTGCAATCTAACCAATGGTATCAGAGACCGTAACTACAATATATTCCTTGAATTTCTTGAGGATATTGGTGCCCTCGTTTTAAATGGCAGAGGCTTCGGAGACAAAAATGGAGAATATACTTTCGTAGGTGGAAGCGGTACCTCCGGCATTGATTACTGCTGTCCTTCGTATAACGTGGTTGATATGCTTGTAGATTTCTTCGTAGGCTGTGAAACATTTACCGACCACATGCCTCGTATCCTGAGTGTCAAAGCCGTGGACGTCCGAGCCAGGAACCCACCCACGTCCCTACTATCAAGACTAAAATGGTCCGAAATGAAACGTCTTACTTATACACAAAACCTTGAATCCGTAGCTCCACAAAAAGTTATAGCAACTGATCCAATTGATATACGATGTGCAGCGCTAAAAGAATGCGTGTATTTGGCATATAGCGTTTCCAAGCACCCAAAAATGCAGTTCGAGCGGAAACAACCGTGGTTTGATTTCGCTTGTCACATCGCAAGAAAGCTGTTCCCAACAACATTCTCACTGAGTTTCAGGCTGCATACCGGAGAGACTACTCCACCGTGGATCAGGTGTATAATCTTACATGTCTTGTACAGCTACAACTAAACCGGAAGAGAAAGCTCTACGCATTCTTCGTTGATCTTAAGGCGGCCTTTGACATTATCAACAGGGAAGCCTTATTTACAAACTCACAGCGATTGGAATCTCATCGAAGCTGATCTCCATCATTAAGTCACTCTACCGAGATACCACTGCAACTGTTTGGGATGGAAAGACTTCGACTGAGGTCTTCCATGTCAACAAGGGTGTGAAACAAGTCTGTGTCCTGAGTGCCTTGTTGTTCGTACTATTTTTGAACGATCTGCACTCCTACCTTCCTGGTGGTGCTTCTGTCTGATAGTCCTAACACCCTCCAGCTGATGATCAACCGGTTCTACAACTATTGCTGTGAATGGGACCTCATATCTTGGAGTTATCTTAAATTACAAAATGTCGTGGAACGAGCATCTAACCAACAGACTTGCAACATCCAAGAACGCAATAAACTCTACAGGGCGCAACTTCATGAGAAATGGACTAAGTCCTCACTCGGCAAAATTTAAAATTTATGAAGCTGCTTCAAGGCCGGTCATGTTCTATGGAGCTCAAGTGTGGGGGTATCGGGAGTATGTGCAGTCTGAAAAACTACAACGTTTCTTCCTAAAAAGATTATTTCTCTTTCCGGACACCACACCTAACTACGTTCTACATATAGAGACTGGACTTCCTAACCACTCTTAAACTGCACTTTGCATACATTCGCAGAGTAGTCGCACTTCCGCCTAATAGGCTTCCCCGCATCCTGTCAGAGGCCATCATTCAAAGGAACATTTATTGGGTCAAAGAGTGGGTAGACCTTTTTCGTGATGTTGCAATAGAATTCAGCTTCAATTCAGCATTCGGTTCTGAATAGCATGACTCTCACAGAGCACTAATAATTAAGTTGAAAGAAAACACTAGACTGAATTTACAACAGTTCGGTTTCGTGAGTGGTAAGTCAACGATTGACGCGATTCATACACTTCGCATCCTCACCGAGATACAACGGCAGAATAGGGAAAAGCTTTACAGCGTATTCATCAACTTGGAGAAAGCGTTCGACCGCGTGCCCCCGGAACTAATGTGGCATGCTTTTCGGTCCAAAAACGTTCCAGAGAACCTTATAAATCTTATCAAAGACACTTACCACGAAGTTACTTCGCAGGTAAAAAGCATTTGTGGTATAATGATTGCTGCATCGCTTTGGGCCTAGCGCTAGCGTTGAAGACGAAAAGAAAGGTTCGGAAGAAACGGGTGTGGATGAAAGAATGGCTGAAAAAACGGAACAAGTTTTCACACGAAAATCTTCTGAACGAGCTGAAACTCAGTGCGCCGAATGATTTCAGAAATTTCCTCCGCATGAACGAGGCGCATATGAAATGATTACACCCAAAATGATTATAAAAAAAGATACTCAAATGCGAGATGCTATACCTACCTCTCAGTCAACGTCTATCAATAACTCTTCGTTTTCTGGCTACAGGCCATACGTTTGTATGTTTCATCAGTCCTATATCTGAACATTCTATTGGTCGTATTGTCAACGAAACGTGTGAAGCAATTGTCGAGGTCCTAAATGATCAAATATCAATCAAATGCGCTGATGATGACTGCCGTGATAAATCAGTAGTATTTTGTGGAGATACTGTTGGTGTTGGTATTGTAAAATTTTATGATCTTGAACCAACTAAAGACGAAATTTGGAAAAATGCTTGCACTTAATATACATAGGAGTGCTTGTCCTACTCGCCACATTTAGATACATTGCATTTCTGTGCAATGTACCCATTTGAGCTTCAAAAAATATTTCGATTATAAACTTTTCTGCAAACATGCATTGGGTTTCATCCAATTTTTTCAGTTTCAATGCCCATGTTTCTGGAATTCCCCGAAATTCATCCTTCGGTTGTGTCAGGCGCTTGGCTGCTAGAGCTATTAATTCTTCACTCGAATCTGGCTTTTTCGTTTTGTTCACGTTTCGACTTCCTAATAAAAAGATAAAAATTAAAGTTTTTTTAATTTAAAGTTTAATTTTGAAGTAATTAAAATTTGGGTTTTTTTTTTTTTTAAATTTTTACAGATGCCTACAACAAAAGAAGAGTGGAAACAAATTGCGGACAAATTTTATTCTCGTTGGAATTTCCCGAACTGCCTGGGAGCATTAGACGGAAAACATATTGCATTCAGAAAGCCTCCCGAGTCAGGCTCATTTTATTTTAGTTATAACAAATTTTCTAGCATCGTGATTATGGCAGTCGTCAACACGAATTAATTATGGCAGATATAGGCGCCAACGGCAGAACATCCGATGGAGGTGTTTTAAGCCGCACAAACTTTGGAAAAGCGTTATCTGAAACCGCGTTAAATTTGCCAGACCCTTGTCTGCTGTCCATAAGTGACAAGAAACTACCATATGTTTTCGTTGGGGACGATGCTTTTCAACTCACGGACCGTCTAATGAAACCAAATTCACCGGCAGGGCTTACAAAGCAGCAGCGAATTTTTAACTAGGTACCGATTAAGCTGCCCCCGTCGAATAGTAGAAAATGCCTTCGGTTTCACAATTCGGAGTGCTTCAAGAACAATTGCACTTTCACCAGAAAAAGTTCAAACTATCGTCTTTGCGTGTTGCTTACACAACTTCTTGCGAGCCAAAGCTTCAAACCAGTATTTTCCATCGGGTTCTGTTGATCAGGAGCTGTTGCTTAATGGAACTATTGTTCAAGGAGCGTGGAGAAGTGAATGCGAAAGAACTTCTTCAGAAAAAACATTAAGTCGAAATTCCACAAGTAGCTCAAAAATGTTCAGAGACACCTTCTGCGACTACTTTAGGTCAAGTGTCTTGGCAAAATAAATTTTTAAATGGTTAAAACTGTATTATGTATTTATGAATTAAATAATAATAATAATTTAAAAAAAATTAAAAAAAAGGTACTCACCTCTGCTTCGTTTTCAATAAACATACTGCTCCATACTGCAGGGTTTCTCGTTATCACGCAAAAAATCCATTGCATCGAAATAAAAAGTGTCGAGTCATTTTCCTCGCCGAAATCAGTTTCAATTCCGTTCTGTAGTTCGCAGGATATTAGTTTTCTGACTAACTTCTTTTTTTATTGCTTCCGGATATTTTTCTTTATATTTTTTAAGCAACGTTTCGTACTGCTCATTTGTTAAAATGCGGTTGCTGTATTCTTTGGCTTTTACGTTCCACAACGCTGGTGGAGAACGATAAACTTCTATGAACTCCAAAATACAATTTTTATCCTCCATCTTGCAACGTTGAAAAAAATTTCCGCTGTGTCCTTCCTATGTTGCCTCGTCGCTGACCACGCGAAAATGAGCATATGCATGATCAAGCAAGGCAATCACCAATATACACTATGTCAATGCTGCTGTCAATCTAAACATTTTGATTTTGCTTCAAACAGACACGCGACGTATACGTGTCTCATTTTCACTAATACACTCTCACATGCTGGATGAGTTTTTGACCAGTGTATATGTCGCATAAGAATTAAAGAAGGGTATGGTATTTGAAGTTGATGACTGTTTCCCCACGAATCAGCTCACAGACAGCCCCAGCTTCTATGACCGCAATCGGCTTAATTCTACATATTGACGAATATTAAAATTTACGACCGAGCTTCAAATGTAAGAGATGGGTGTTGTGGGATAGGGTAGACACTGATTGGTTGTAACTGTTGCCACGCTTCAATCGTGCTTATTTTACCTCCAAGTGGTAGCCATCGGATACTGGCCGTTGTCCACCCGGATCCAGCTTGCCAAACTTATAAGCGCGAGTGCTGATCAACAGAAAATAGCAGCACTATAAACACGACAGCGAACGAATTCCTTCGATGGAATCAGCGGTGGCGTCTCATTTTCCACAACGGAAACAACACTTTATCTGGGCTAATTCGACATATTCGAAGCCCAGGTCGATAAGGATTCTTTAGGTACTAGTCAGGGTCCTGGAAAAGAGATGGTGGCGGATGAGCCCTTAATGGGCCAACGGCAGCACTCACATCCCCGAAGTGGGTTACTGTCATCGGTTTAACCGGCCCCTCGTCCTAGGGGTCTCAACAACTGACCTGGCCCTCCAGGTTGGAGGTTGTGCCGTAGGGGTAACTTCCCTTCCACGTAAAAAAATTCTAGTTATGAGGGAGACGCATCATGCCTCGGGTAATGGACCTCAAATGGCAACACGACCCGGAACGTCAAAGGACTATGAATTGAGAGTTTGCACCTGGAACGTACGTACACTGTACACCCCCGGCGCTACTCAAAAACTTGAATCTGTCCTCGAGCGGTATAAGGCAGATATTACCGCGATCCAGGAGATACGATGGATAGGATCAGGTATACAAAAACGACAAGACTGCGACATCTATTACAGCTGTCACAAAAGATTGCACATGTTAGGATGCGGATTCGTCGTGGGAAATCGGCTTCGGTCAAAGATCATTGACTTCAAGCCGATAAGCGTCGCCTAGCTGTGATCCGCATCAGAGGCGTATTTTACAACATCAGCCTAATATGTGCACACGCCCCTACTGATGAGGCTGAGGATCCCATCAAGGAGGAATTTTACGACCTCCTGGACGGAGCCTACGGAGCCTGTGCGGAGTATGATACGAAAATCGTACTCGGAGATTTCAACGCCAAAGTCGGTAAGGAAAACATCTTCGGCGGGTTAGTTGGCAAGCACAGCCTCCATGTCACGACAACAGATAACGGCTTCCGACTAATCGACTTTGCAGCAGCACGTAATACGGTGAATCCACACAGCAACCTGGCGCTCCCCAGATGGTCGAACCGCCAATCAAATAGACCACGTGCTAATTGATGTGAGACACGCATCAAATATCCTGGATGTACGCGCATTCAGAGGGATTAAGGCAAATCCTGGAAAGGACCAACGAATTTCAACTCGAGACTCACCATCTTTTCATCGACTTCAAAGCCGCATATGATAGCATTCATTGCCGTGATCTTTACATGGCGATGGCCGAATTCGGGATCCCGCGCAAACTAATCCAGCTTTTTCGCCTCACGCTGGAAAACACGCGATGCAATGTGCAGTTTGGAAACAGTTCTTCTGAACTATTCCAAACGTGTACCGGATTTCGGCAAGCAAATGCGCTATCATGTCATTTCTTCAATCTAGTGCTGGAACAGATAGTGCGCAGGGCAGGCGTCAACACGGAAGGCACTATCTTCAACAAATCCGTCCAGCTGCTGGGGTACGCAGACGATATTGATATCATCGGTCGCTCCCAGCGTGCTGTCATAGAGGCTTTTACGGCAATTGAAGAACAGGCGAAACGAGTCGGTCTTGAGGTAAACGAGGACAAAACAAAGTACATGTTGTCAACAAACAAAGCAGCATCTGTCCACCGCCTAGGACAAAATGTCACTGTTGACAGCAGTAACTTCGAAGTAGTTGAGGAGTTTACCTACCTCGGAGTAAACATCAACTCCACGAACGACACCTTAGTGGAGATCCGACGAAGACGAACCCAAGCAAACCGCTGCTACTTCGGTTTAGCGAAACAACTGGGTTCAAAACTCCTAACTCGGAAGACAAAATGCGTGCTCTACAAAACACTTATCCTGCCAGTTCTGCTCTACGACTGTTGGACGATAAGCAGGAAAGCAGAGCAGAAAGAGAAAAATTCTTCATCGAATATTCGGTCCCATATAAGAGGATGGCGAATGGAGAAGAAGATATAACCGCGAAGTCTATGAGCTGTATCAAGATGTGGATGGACACTGGCTCGGCTACATCGAGCGAATGGACAATAATGCTCCAGCTAAGTGGATCTTCGAATCCCAGCCCCCAGGTTCGAAACGACAAGGAAGACCGAACCTCCGTTTTAAGGCCCAAGCTATCGCGGATCCCAGAGCGCTTGGTCTGGAAAACTGGAAGCAGCGTGCCCAGGATCGTAGAGGATGGAAGGCTGCTGTGTCTCAGGCAGGGACCCTCCACGGGTTGGAAGCCCGTTAAATAAAAAAAAAAAAAATTCAAGTGTAAGAATTGTGCTTAAGCTCCATCTTGACATGTGCTTTGTACATGCATGTGAACAACTTCATTGGCGATGATTTTGCGATGTTAGATATGCGGTAAGACCAAGAAGGAGCTAACTGCCACAACAAGAACATGCGTGGTCTTATCGAACTTGATTATTTGGCTATTCGAGACTAGGCTAAAATGGGAAGGTCGTGGTTTGCCTTTCTTGCTTGGAAGCAACTTCCTTTACAGACACAGCTGTTTACATTTTATTTCAGTATGCACATATCTACAATCACATAAACATATACTCAATGAGTGAGAAAATCTAAAAACCAAAGTTCACCACCACCAGCCTCACCCTCCACACATTCCACACAACTTTTAAGCCCAACTAGATACTCACTCTTCTGCTGAAAAAAGTTAACTCGACCAAGAAATTGTGGTCGATTATGTGTGTTCACATTAAGATCCATTTTCGACCATAAAACAGTTTATCCCAAAAACTTTTATGCACACATACAGAAGTTTCAAGAGTGCCATCCACTGACATTCTAGCAATAAAGTTACGATAAGGCCACCGTCTCGACTTCATAACGCCGTCAAAACCAATTTGCAATAACTCATGTTATTATCACTCATGCCCACTTAACACCGAGTTCCGCTTAAATAGCTGCGCCCCCCCACAAGCCACATTCAAGTTCCGCTTTTCACCGCCCACCTTTTACTACCCGTCTTCGGATAATATACTATACTTTCTTTTATTTCGTAACTTTTATACCGTAATTTATTGCAATTTATTTTATTGTACACTCAAGTGAACATTAAGCGTACAAAGTTTTCCCATGAAGAAAAGAGAACAACAAAACGTCATAAAGGAGCTGGCTTATCGACTTTTAAAAATGTATTAACAACCATCTGGGGAGTGATACGAAGGCCATTGCAACCGAAACACGGAATACTGTGACAGTGCCGGGGCAGAAACAAAAACCTCGAAAATGCTTAACTTGTTCTACACTCAGTTCCCCGATGACCGCCAGGATAATAGAAACTTTACACCGCTACTTGTCATCTCGTTTATTGTCGTTTGTCGTTTGTCCAAAGGACTAAATTATGACAGCGGGAAAAGTAATGACGAAAACGGGGTCATTTATCTGAAAACTAATGGCCCAAGTGTGGGCAAAATAGGCTCGATATGTTTGCCTTTTGCGTGAAAATCAAATATTTGAATTGGGTATTCAACGAAACATGTTGTAATTAACAGTTTAATGGTTGTTGCTAATTAATCGGCGTTTGTTTGTGGAAGTTAAGAGCCCTTCGTCATGTTTGTTGCTTCCTCGAATGCAAAATTATTCACATCATTATTAGCACAAATCAAAACCTACATAAATACTTAATTTAATTGAGAGAGTGTTGTTTATGTCGGCAAAGCGCTGGGGGCTTGTCCTTGTACTCCACTCCAACGGATAAGTAGACACGCGTATGTACTTTTTCACGTACAGAAGGTTATTGTTGAAAGCGGAGCGATAATTGCTTTTTTCTGAAATTTTAGAGATCTTGATCCAAATTTCTCGGTCTCACCTAACTAGGGAGGTTATCAACTCTAAGCTGGGTGAGGTGTCCACTAGAAGATCTGTCAGCAGAGGCACTTCGCAAGGAGGTGTTCTATCCCCCCTTCTTTGGAATTTGGTGGTCAACGGACTATAGTTAATCCTGGAGGGCGAGGGATGCACGGCGATTGCTTATGCAGATGATGTTGCTTTGGCCGCCTGGGGAATGCACCCGAATTCTCCTAGGGAACTTCTACAAAACGATGGGCGAGTCGCTGTGGTTTGGGTGTAAACCCCCACAAAACTGAACTGGTGCTCTTTACTAGGAAACATTAAATTCCGACTAATTCCGAGAATCAATTCACTTCTACACGGACGGCTCAAAGACCAAAGACGGAGTTGGTGCAGGCGTTTTCTCTGATAGGCTTAACCTTAAGCTCTCCTTCCGTCTTCCAAATCATTGTAGCTTGTTCCAGGCGGAAATAATGGCGATCAAAGAAGAGGCTTAAGAAAAACGCGATATCCGCAGCTTTTCATACAGCCAAGCAGCAATCAGATCCCTGGAATCGACTGCAATGAATTATTTAGTAGCTCTAGACTGCTGTTCGTCTCTTGTGGAGATGGCTGAGCTGTTCAATAGTCACCTGTGTTGGGTGCCGGGGCATAGAGACATTCCAGGGAACTGTAAGGCCGATGAACTCGCCAGAATAGGAACAACTATACCCATCTCGCCGGACAATGGCACCTTAGGTATTCCAATCGCTACTCGCAGACTGAAACTTAAGCTGGATGCTGTCGAGAGTACAAATCTTAGGTGGACAAGTGGATCAACATTTCTATCGACAAAACAAATTTGGCCGAAGCTGGATCTAAAACGCTCTAAGACTTTGATTTCTCTCAATATATTGCATATCGCCACCACAATAGGTGTCATCAATGGACACTGTCTAATAGGCAAGCATGCTACAAGACTAGGCCTCTTTGCGAACGACTTTTGTAGAAGCTACATGGATGAAGAAGATGACGAAACTATTCATCACCTTCTTTGTTTCTGCCCATCTCTCTCCCGTAGAAGGAAGCTTCACTTAGGAGCTCCCTATTACAACGATACAGGCGACCTGTTGAATATTGACATTAAGAGCCTCCTACGCTTCTTAAGAAGCTCAAAATGGTTTAACGAGTAGGTAGAGAGAAACTTTCTCCCATGATCCACGTGGTAACACAATGGACCCCACCATTGGTCTAAGTGTGTTGGCGACTCCTAGCTATCAGCCACTTCAACCTAACCTAACCTAACCTAACCAATATTTGCGCGACTTTCAAAACCCCATAGGGGTTGGGACCCTGCATTGTATTTGCAGTCACTAGTGTTGTCCTCCATATTCGTATATTTCACACGATTGGGAGGCACCTACAATTTAATAATTTCTTATGACAATTATAACTCTAGGATGCCTTTCAATTATTCGCTCGAGTTGGGTTCATGTATGCACACAATGCCAAACGGGAGTACAAAATAACTGCAGAAACTATTTTAGTACTATACCCCCGAGGAAGCAATGCCCCTGGCGATCCATTAGTGTTATGCACACGTTGTATGTGTTCTTTTTTCCTCTTGTACAACCCTTCCCCGGATGGCATCGACACTGCGACCTGAAAGGTCTATTGTATCGTGGGGTTGGAGTAAGTAAGTACGTCCTTGGTAGTGGATCTCTCAGTTCCACTGAAGTAAGTATCTCCTTGTGGAGAGTACGTTTCCTTAGCCAGTCCAGTACGGGGAATTCGCGGAGAATATGTTCGGATGTTTCATCTTCCTCGAGGTAGAATCGACAATCCGTAACCTGGCACAGATTCATCTTGTTAAGGTGATATCTCAGGCTGCTGTGACCAGTTAGGAAGCTTGCCAATTTCCTAATGCTATCTTTATCTAGGTCAAGGATTTCCTTATAGGAGTAAGGCTTAAATAGACGCTTGGATTTTCCTAGACCAGGGACATTTTCCCAGCGGTCAAGACGAAGTTGGTGTTCCCAGTCGTTAATTTGACCTAAGGCAGCAGCCTAATTGACTCTGCAATACGGTTCTGGTCCTGAACGCGGATTCTATTCCAGCCATAGCTACTTCATCCGCCCATTCATTGCCTTTAATACCTTGGTGACCGAGTACCCGTCCAAGTTTAGCCTTATTTTGTCAGACCCTGATCAGACAGCATTTAACTGTCAGGGAGTCTATCGTATTAGAAGACAGGCAGTGCTGCTTGACTATCCAAAAGGATAAGAATTTTGACGCCCTCTATACCCTTCTTGGATATTAGGTCGGCGCAGATCTCAATGAAATGGACTTCTGCCTCAAATACCATGAGACGGTATCGACAGTTTGGTGTTGGGTCCAAAGACGCCAGCTCCAACTCCAGAATCCATTTCCGATCCGTCAGTGTGACAGGTCAAGTTTTTTGGGTCTCGTTCAAGAGCACAATTGACCCATTTGCCGCGGTTTGATATTTCTACCTCAAAAAGTTGCTCAAAACTGTATTCCCTAACCATAGTGTCTGGGATGGACAGAAACATGTCCCTATTTGGGATTAAGTTAAGTATTTTCAGGTGACCCACATGGTCCTCTGGTTTAAACTCTATATGTTAGCTACAGATGGAAAAATCTTGAAACGTATTATCACTAACAGGTTGGAGACACTCTCATTGAAAAGCTGAAGAATCGGCAGAACATCAATACTGTTACGGTCAACGATAAACGCAAGTTGTCCTGTCCTTGATTAACCCAAAAAAGGCAGAAACTAGAGGCTGGTACTAAACAGGAAAGTGATGACAGTGTAATACGCATTCAACACCAGGAACTTAAGAAATGTCTTGGAAGCCCTTCGAAATAAGAAGGTACGAATGGACGTCATAAGAAGAGTGACGGATTATTTTAGCCAAAGATCTCGATTAACGACAGGGAATATGACTCCAAGAAGTACACCACATGGGGTAATGATGAGGAAACACAGAGCCTGGGAGATCATTCCACATACCTACGTGTCGATCGGCTTGTGAACGAATCCCTGTGTTTGACAGTGCGTCCGAAGTTGCGCATAAGGGTGAACTGATGTGCATTCGTAGCGTGACGTGTATTGCAGGTGAAATTTTGAAGGGGAGGAATGCAAGTGGCTATTTCGCTGAAGCATTTTATGTAAAACAAACGATAAAATAGGGAAAGACACGAGACATTTCTGCGATGCTCTAGTGAGTCTATAGAGCTCACAGTGTTTCTATCACCTACAAGTTTTGACGCGCGGTTCTGGTCCTAATGTGCAAAACGGTCTTGGGTGCACCAGACCAGATATGAGCGTTGCATTCCAGATTTGGGCGGATGAATGCACTAGAAATTATGGCCAGATCAGACGGGGTAAAGTATTTCTTGCAGCCCTTAAGGAATCCTAGACATTTTACAGCATTTCTGGCGACCTCGAATATGTGATCGTTCCAACGAAGATGGTTGTTAATACACATACCGAGAATGGCAAGTCTTTCGGTTTCTGCGATGCAAGTACCATTCATGGATAATGGTTGAGGGTAAAGGTTTCGCTTGAGAGACAGAAGACAGCTCTGCGTTTTGGATGCATTAAACTCCACTCCGTTAGTTGAGCCCCATTTGATTATGCTGTACAAGTTTGGAATTTAATGAGTTTAACATACGTTGCCGTTCCTTTTTTACGGCCGAAGAGCAGGGACGTGAGTTAGGGAACGAATATGAAAAACTGAGGGTACTGTCATCAGCGAAGGAATGGATTGAATTAGAGGTTGCAGACAAGAGATCATTTATGAAAATGAGAAAGAGAGTCGGAGACAAAACTGAGCCCTGGGGGACACCAGCATTTATGTGGTGAATATCAGACTTGAAGTCGTCCAAGGCAACTTGTATTGAACGCCTCGAAAGGTAATTTCTAATCCATTGAATAAGAGACTCATCGACGCCATATGAACGCATTTTCGACAAAGAGCCTGATGCCAAACTCTGTCAAATGCCTTTGAAATATCAAGCGCAACTATCTTTGTTTCACCGGAGTGATGGAGAGATTGTTTCCACTTCTAGGTGAGATATGCCATCAAATCACCAGTGGACCTGTTGCTACGAAAACCATACTGCCAAGCTGACGATTTATCAGCGTTTCCATGACCTTGGAAAGAAGGCACATATCTAAGTGCAATGGGTCCGTAATTGTTCGGAGAAGAAGGTTCAACTCTTGCAGGGACAGGCTGGACAAATGCTGTTTTCCATCTTCTCGGAAAGAGTCCTGAAGAGTAGGACAGACAGAGAAGCTTACGCATAGGTTTTGCCAGCGAAGAAGAACACCTTTTCAGAATTATTGGGGAAAACCTTCTGAACCAGCGGATTTGTGTATGTTGAGACTTTTGAAAACTCATGCAACTGTGCAAGTGCGAAAGAGGTCTGGGACAGACAAAGCACTATCTTGCAGTGTGGACTTGGCTGCAAATTGTGCAGCGAGCAGATCAGCCTTGTCTAAGGAGCTGACAGCTGGAATGTTGTTGTAAATGAGCGTTGGATTGGCAGGTGAGGCCGAGTTTCCAATGTTTTTGACTACCTTTGGGACACTGTAGTATTTTTTGCCTCACTTTTTGGTCGTATAGGAATTTGACGTGTTGACGTTTTATGGGCATTGCAGTCATTTCTGGCTTGTTTAAACTTCTTTCGGTTTTCCTCAGATTTGTTGGCTTAATAAGGCCGAAAACTTACTTCTTTCAACCTGATAGCCTCTTCTACTACCTGTGTTTCGCTAAGTGCTAGATCAGCCGGTTAGTGGAAATGGGTGTGGGCATACGAAGTCCACGTATGTTGAAATAATCAACCCCAAATTCTCCCATCATCACAGCATAAAAACACAAAAAGGACACAACTCTGACGAAACTAAGCATACTTTTTTTATATGGAACGACAACAGTAAAATAATTTTTTATCAGAACCTACAATATACTGCCACCCAAAAAAATTCCATACCTCCCGACTCTTAAAAGTAGCACGTATGTATTAAGTTAAACGACTACGTACAGTTTAGCCGTCGGCGAACGACCCCTGACTAATTTGACTAAGGGCAACATCCACAGTTGAAATAAAAAAAAAAAAAAAAACTTATTATCACGTACACGGATGAAAATACCCATATTGGCATAGCACATCACAAGAAGGAAACGATTCAAATGACATACATAACTGTTAGGTAGGTACTACCGCTTGGCGCTGCCACTTCCAGGACGTAATGAAATTTTGTCCCATACTCATAAAAATGCCATTGACTCTGTCGTAAAAATTTATCCACATACAATGTTAGCCGGGTTCACTTCTACCGGTATCGTGGACAAACAGCTCATCTAGGGATGAATATTACCCCAAGACATTAATAAAATTGTGAATCAATTTTCGTACTTTTATTAGATCCTGTACGGGCCATTATCCACGATGTAGCCATCCGGACTTCAAGGAATTCACTTTTGCACTCACACTCGCAGAAGGAATTCCAATGTTGCCGGGCAACAAAACGAACGTCTTGTCATGTTTGTGTACATATGTGTGTGTGAACGTGTGTAGGGAAAACGCTATTGGACAGGTGGACGGGATGGCGACCACGATTTCATCCTTTCTTTTTTTTCAAAACGTTCTTTCGCAAAAAGGATTAAGGCTAAGCAAATACGAATGCAATCGATGTTATTTTCATCTACCACGGTATGCGGGTCCTTCTTCTGGAATTGGATCATCAATTTGCTACGACATTCGCACAGAGGTATACGGTCGTACACATACATATACATACACACCGCATTGGTTGGTTGGTAGTTCTGCGATTGATAAAATATTGAATTGCAGTCAAGAGGTGCAGGGATTCTGTGTCAGGACCACGCCATTGAGAATTCCGCTGAGCACATTCCATTGGTACATAAACCAGCGAAAGACAGTGCTCAAGGTAGCAAAGAAGCATCGGGTAAACCTGAAAAAAGCTTGTCAAATCGTATCCTTAACCAGAAATGACAGTGCATGCATGTAGAGTGAGCAAGCCTGAGACACATTCCAATGTAATCCGCATCTCGAATGCCTTACCCATGAATAGTACCTGGTTTTTCGGCTTGGGGATTATGTTGACCGAATTCGTGATGTAGACGTGATTTTTGGGAAATTTTCCTTTTTTTTTTGCGCTGCGCTCGAAACTCCGGTGTCCTCCTACAGAGGATATCGAGAGGAGAGGTGCACTTGCTTGGCAGAGTTCGAGAAAGTACGCACATGTATAGTCGACATCCCCGTGTGGGACCAGAGCAAGATACACACACCTATGTAGTTTTCCCCTTTGCAATAGTTTTGTCAAAGGACTGCACTGTTCCGTGCAGTATTTTGCACGTGCTCAGCAGCACGGATGTATGAGGCATGCGGAGCCTCTTTTACGGAGGAATAAGAGTCAGCCGATATCTTTTTATTTTGTTTCTCGTTCGCCTGCAAATTCAGCAGTCATCGGTTTCCATTTTTCCTTTCGTATGTCCTATGGGAAGGTGACAAAGCCGAATGCAATTGGAAATACGTTTGGGTGAAGGATTGCTCGGATTAAACCGTCGAGAATTGGAGTAAGCAGAATACATGCGAATGGTTTTCCTGAAAATTGGGATAGTTCGCTACTAGCTAGTTGTGGGAATGTCAAATTACAACCCAATTCGATAGATTGACATCTAATCGAAGTGTAATCCTGATGTCCAAACAGTGAGGAGGTGCACGTTCCGGGTATTTGTTTGGTCATTTATTTGAGTGGCAGCGATTTTTGTTGGCATTTCTTGGTAGAGATTTGGAATGCATCTTTATTGATTTCGATTTAGTAGAGGTGATCCGTAATAATGTTCTTTCCAGGAAGATAGCTTGAAGTGAACACGTTATCTCAAATGGACGGATTTATTGCAGAGACGTGGTCCCCTAAGTGCAAATGGATTATTTTCTAATCGATGATGAAACTGAAATAGAAGCTAGAGAAGTGACAGAGGATTAAGGGGACATTCCTGGAATGCAAGAGTTCGTAATTCAGTTGAGAGTTGCTTTCTAATTTCGTTGATTTTCTGTGGAGTCAGTGGATAGGTGGGATTTGTAATTTTTCCTGAAAGGATGATATCCAATTTCTGTCACTTCCTTATGCTGGCTCGTACAACATACATGGAAACACAGGCTACATACATAAATATATGAATGCCACAATGCTCGGGTCAGAGCTATGTATTCGGTTTCCGGGGGATGGCAAATTAATGCAATGGCTTAAGCGAAACCTAAGTGTAGCGAGTTGGAACGTTGGAAACATGAGTGGTCGCAGCTACGAGCTGGAGGAGATGATGGGTAGAAGTGGACATCTTCTGCGTTCAAGATACGAAATGGCGAAACAGGGGTACTCGGGCTCACAAGATGTTTTACTACGGAACCGAACAGGATAAAAGCGGAATCGGTATCGTCCGTTCGGCAGAGCTACTTGGCATCGTATTGACCATTTCGAAGTCCAGTGACCGTTCGATGTCGCTAAAACTGGTGACACAAGGTGAAGTGTGGAATATTGTCAGTGCACACCCTCCCCAAGTCGGGTGCGAGCTACGGAAGAAAAGATGCATTCTAGCTAGATTCTCACAACCTCATCAAGACTATCCCGAAGGAAGAGCTATTGTTTGTTGGCGGAGATTTGAACGGACGTGTCGAGAAGTCAAACGAATACTATGATGATTCCTATGGAGGACTGGGATACGGCACCAGGAACCCTTCTGGTAAAGACATCCTGAGCATGTGCAAATACCATGTTCGTCAAACAAAGCCGACACCTGATCACTTGCAGCAGTGGCGAAAATGAAACCCAGATAGACTACCCCGGCTATGCTTTTCAAGAGTCGTTCCTAACTATAAAGAAGTGTCTGACTTAACGGTCGATAAAGTTGGGAAAGCGGTCAAATATTCCAAAAAGCAAAAAGCAGTTGGACCAGACGAGTTAACCTCTGAGTTTTGGAAAAAGATGGGAGACATTGGATCCAGATGGGTCATGATTCTCATCTCCAAACTAATGACAGGGTAGCCAACGCCTACTCAGTGGAGGGAAAGTTATCTTCTTCCATTGCACAAAGGAAAGGGAGTTACGATGATAAACTGTGATAATTACCGTTCTACTAGGCTGATGTCACATACCATGAAGGTCGTTGAGCGGGTATTAGACGACCGATTGCGGCGACCAGTGTGGGTTTGTCGCGGGTAAATTAACCACAGATGCAATCCAAAGTATAGGGATCCGAATGGAAAAACATCGTGATTCCTTAGAGGATTTGCATCTGGTGTTAGTTGATTTTGAAAAAGCATTCGATAGACAAACAAGAGATCTGATATCGCTTAGAGATCGAGGAGTCCCAGAACCCTTCATATGATGAACCCATGGACACGTATGACGGAGCAAAGACAAGAGTAAGATGCCCCAGCGGAGTGACCGAAGAATTCTTAATTAAAGTCGGTGTGCACTAGGAAAGCGTCTTAAGTCCTTTGCTACTAATTGCACATGTTAATCATCTGCTTGAAGGAAAGTGCGGACTCCAAAGTACATCAGTCATTCTTTGGTGACGATGACTTTGGTGGATGTTTTGGTGGATTTGTACTGCCATTCTCTGATCCACTCCGACCTATTTCAGACATTTATTTGAATGGAAAAGTGATTTCCAAGTGCGTAAAGTTCAAGAATCTGGGATCTGCGATCAATAGCTAAGCAACAATTGATGACGACGTTAATTATCGTGGAGGGCGAATGAAGACAGGAAAACTCTTCTACCTTCCGCGACCGAAAAATTCCCCCTAAGCTGACATAAGGTTCGCGATGCTGTACAATGAACAAAAAGTATGAGGGAAAATTACCAGCAGCTGAGATGAAAATGATTCGCATGACAGTAGGAGTAACAAGGCTTGATCGAATTAGAAGGAAGTCTTCACGTGAAGGAACCAATCTCGAAAAAATTGGAACACGACCGACGATAACGTTACTATAGAAACGCTGAGGAGAGGCAGGCCAAAAAACTCCTGTCTACCACAAGTGTTCGTGAAAGTGGCTAGTGAACTCCGCATTTCGCTACTGAGATCCTTGCAGAAACCACCCGAGACATGTACTTATGTCCTTTTTTGCCTTTCAAGTGGATTAGTTGAAATAATAGATTCGCCAGCATCTAAAGGACAGGTGATAGTTCTGTCGGCAGTATTGCTGAAAGCGCAATCTTGCTATATGATTAATGGAAGGCATAGCGCTAACTCTTTCAGTAAACTGCTTTTATTTGTGTGGCCAAATGCTCAAAGGCACCTTCCGCAGACCGCCCTTTTAAATTGTCTAGAGTGCAGAGGTATACATTTTTCAAGAATACTTTTCCCTGTTGTGTGTAGCTATACTCCATAGCTTTCTAGAGAAACGATTTTAAGCAGATCGAATGGTAAACATGATCAAGAGGAAAAGATAGTTATCGAAATCTGTGCTTCGTGGTGGTATCATAATGGATCAAGGTCGGTTTGAATGCACCTTGCCGAGGACCACTTCTTTAACATATCCACTACCGCGAACATATTTCCGCAATATTTCCTCAAAATACAAATTTACACTAAATCATTCCAATGTATGTGTATTGGGCAGGAATTGAACACCTTGAGATACTAGATTCAATTCAATCCATGTAAGATCTGAGTACATTAGCCATGGTTCAAAAATTTCATCATATCACTTCAGAGACAATGCCTTGGCAAGAAGCTGGTCAGAAATGAACATCAGTGTAGCTGACACATCTATACTGCCACCGATTAGTAGATTGTACAACATTATTGACGCCATAATAGAGAAAGAAGCTAGCACACCCTGGTCTTCCAAGGAGGACTGTGCCATCTCTCGTACCTATGGCCAAAATTAAATAAAACTAAAATAAAGAGCCTTTTGGCACTAGACCGATCCTCTATCCGCATGCTGACGGGAGTAATCACAGGACAAAGCTATGCTCAGTAAATGGAACGCAGAGTCCAACGTTTTATACAGAAGCTGCGGTGACGAGGAGGAAGTGGAATGGATCCAATATCTGCTATGCCACTGCCCCGCCCTGCAAGAACGACGCCTACGTACTCTAGGATCCAGGTTCTTCGCAAGCACCGCAAAGGTGGCAGCAATCCAGATACCGGATCTTCTACGCTTCTTGAAAAGCAGAAACTGGTTTAGATAGGTCATCACGAGATACCGCTCACCAATTTATAAAAGGGGATTAACAATGGGCGGGTAGGTCTCCGAGTGAACGTGATGAGTTCTATCCATCACACACCCTTCATAACCCAACCTAACCTTACTACTCGTTGTTCACACTTGAGCACTTGATAGTTCTGAACTTTGGAACTAAAAGGCAAATAAATCGTTCATGGATCGACCAGAGTTCATTTCTTATTCCTTTTGACACGTTACTATAACAAATTAAGCTCAAAACACTTACGTTCACTACCTATATCCGGCACATTCAAATCAGTCACGAAACCAACATCAAAATATCTGACATTTAATCCATTAGGTACCTCTTAGCGGCTTAACATTGTGCGCGTGTCATCCTTGACCGCAATTCCTTTTAAATTCCCTAATGACCACACGATCGTCGCACCTAGAATGTGCATTCTGCATTCAACACAATCACCATCAAATCTAAACCACTTTCATCACCATCGGCATCATAATCATCATCATCGCATTGCTCGCAGTTGTGTTCGCCAGCAGTTTGCCTTATGAATTATGGTCACTTGGATAAAATTTCTATGTGCTGTCAATGATTTATTTGTCATGTCCATTGCAGGACATTCGCCACTCATGCATCTTACACCGTATCTCCATCCCAACTCCCAACCATCTACATTTAAGGACATACGTAAGCTCACACTCTCTGACATGTTCCGGTACGCGGACGATGTTTGTATGTGCTCGTCATGTCGCCATGCATAATGAATGGACACGTGTGTGCGCCTGAATCATGCACACTTTGCATGAGTACCCTCAAACACTGACGCGAGTATGTTATTCAGTTCGTGCAAGAAATGAGTTTCTTTTAAAAATACATAAGAAATTACTATTGAAGGAAGGCTCCTCATATGTTGAAAACATGTTGCAGGATCAAATTATTCTTACGATATATGTACATATGTAGAAATAGATGACTTCAAATTCTAGTAGCTATGCACCGTATGAAGCTAGAAGCTTTAAGCTGAGCCTGATTATCCGACATTCGAACTTCGAACCTCCCCCTCAGTAATCCAACCCACTAACCACTGAGCCACGGACGGCGCCCACACTAAATTTAATTGCCCCAAAAAGTTGAAGGCTTAGCACAATTTTCGTCCACCAAAACTATACACTGCCAGCTTATTTATGAAAATATCAGATATGCTGTCGCCTACCTACCACAACCACTAAAATATCCTGAAATAAAATTACCGGTCCATGTCACGTATAAATTCTTGCGAACGTGAAGCTGTTGGTACCTTCTTTTATTGCAGCACATACTCGCACGGGTATGGAGGAATGTTGAATATATTTTAGCGACCCCTTTTAACCAAATATTTTCTTTAAATTAAGTTAACCCATAGTTCGAGGAGATCTACTACGATGTGCATTACAAAGTGAATTCAATTTGCTAACAAAGCAGAGCCTTTGTGGTGGAAAAACGCATTAGAAATTTGTATGTACGTACGCTGTACTTCATGACGGCGTAATTCACTATCCCGCCCCGGCATCATAATCAAGTTCAGTCTTTTATTTAATTACACTTTAGATGGTGGACTTTTTTAGAGGACAAAATACTATCCAAAGGATGTTTTAGGAGCGGGGAATTTAAGTGCAAATTGTAAATATCCCGAAATGAGGATTTTAATGCATATGTATGTGTGTAAAATGCATTCATTAGATACACGCGCTGCACTTAAAAGTAAAACAGTAGATAAAGATTTAGTGATTTTTTTTCGAAATAGGAGAAAACTACGCCAACTACTACTACTACGTTTCTAAAACACTTAGGAGAATCTATAGGTATTAAACTTGAAAGGAGGCGGAGAATAACAACGGTTCACAAGGCTCAAATTGCAATGGCTTCTCAGACTCAGGCCATCAGCCTTACATTAGCACCTAGTGATTACGGCCTGTTACTAAATCTGAAAAAAAAAAACTTACTTACGTGGAAAAAATTTGGATGATGATGACTCCCTTCAGTTAGTCCACTATGAGCATTTTGACAACAGCAGGAGGACCATTTTGCCTAGGAAATAGATACAATCAATAATTCCATGATGTGCATCCACGAGTTGCGAAAAAACAACTTTTGAACGAGGGTACAACCATCTTCGAGATAGCCGCCCAGAGAAGAAGAAACGCTCAGGAGATTCGTTCGCCGAACTTCATTAACAATACTCAAGACGAACTCATTGTGGACGACGAAAAAATTCTACACAAGTGGTAGCAGTATTGTGAGGAACTTTTAAACGAACAGTTTCCCCGGCTATACTTTCCAAGAGCCGTTCCTCACTATGGAGAAGTACCCGACTTAAGTTGGGCCGGAGGAGTCATCGGGTCTAGATGGCTGATGATTCTCATCTCCGAACTAATGATAGGGAAGCCAATTCCTAATCAGTGGAGGGAAAGTTATCTTCTTCCTTTGCCCAAAGGAAAGGGAGTTAGAAGAAACTCTGATAATTACCGTTCTACTAGACTGATGTCACACACCATGAAGGTCGCTGAGCGGGTATTAGACGACCGATTGCGGCAACCCGTGCGGGTTTGTCGCGGTTAAATTAACCACAGATGCAATCCAAAGTATAAGGATCAGCATGGAAAAACATCGTGATGCCTTAAAGGATTTGCATCTGGTGTTAGTTGATTTTGAAAAAGCATTCGATAGACAAACAAGAGATCTGATATCGCTTAGACATCGAGGAGTCCCAGAACCCTACGTACAGATGATCATGGACACGTATGACGGAGCAAAGACAAGGGTAAGATGACCCGCCGGAGTCACCGAAGAGTTCCCAATTAAAGTCGATGTGCACCAGGGAAGCGTCTTAAGTCCTTTGCTACTTATTTGTTGTAGTCTCGATCATCTGCTTGAAGAAAAAGTGACGGACTCCAAAGTGCATCAGTTATTCTTTGGTGACGACGACTTTGGTGGATGTTTTGGTGGATGTTTTGGTGGATGGAAAAGTGATTCCCAAGTGCGTTAAGTTCAAGAATCTGGGATCTACGATCGATAGCTAAGCAACTATTGATGACGACATTAATCATCGTGTAGGACAGATGAAGGCAGGAAAACTCTTCTACCTTCTGCGACCGAAAAATTTCCCTAAGCTGAAAAGAAGGCTTAACACCGCAGTTGTTCGTCCAGTCCTCACATAAGGTTCGCAATGCTGTACAATGTAGAAAAAGTATGAGGCTTCGCATGACAGTAGGAGTAACAAGCCTTGATCGAATTAGAAGGAAGTCTTCACGTGAAGGAACCCATCTCGAAAAAATTGGAGCACGACCGACTCAGTTGGTATTGTCATCGTTGAAGAAAGATCTTACAAATCCTGTCAAAAAGGCTATGTCGATCAACGTTCCTACACAAGCGCGGAAGAGAGGCAAGGCAAGTCAAAAACTCCTGGGTCACGGGAATTTAAAAACAGCAGCATTTGATTGGCCTCGGTGACGAAGTGATCCGAAACCGGGAGGTCTGCAGATGGTTTTTGAGGTTAAATTGACGAACCCCTTAAGCGGACCAGTAGGAATGCCATGAAGTGGGAGCGTTATGAACTCTATAATCGGGATCATAACCTCGCCGAACAAAAGGAAAAGAAGGTTGTAGATGATGTTATACCTAAACTTTGGCATATTTGTATACTGTCGAAAAATTGTAGCGATATCCCCAAGGCGGTAACTATTGCTGAAAAAGGTGTTGACGATTATTTACTTTTTTTTTTGGGCACTTTCCAGTGCAAAGTGCTTGAATCCAATGGAGTCGTACAACCAATCTCAAACGTAGATAACCACGGCCAAGTTGAACTCAATTCAGACCAAAATTCTTTGCATTACTAACGATCCGTCTATTTCACAAATAAGCATACTGACCAGTGTATCAAAGGAGTCGAGTATTCCTTGGAACAAGCAATGCAATAAGTTTTAACACAAATCGGCCATTGTTTCGGTCAAATGTGGAAAAACTGAACGTTTAAGACTGCAAAATCATCTCAAACACGTATTGCGAGTGTTATTATCAAACCGTGTCTTACGAAGAGCTTAATGAGAGGGCGGCTAAGGAGCTTATAGATGCGATTGTGTGGAAGCAAAAATGAGACTGTTCAGAAATTATATGCCCGGGATTGGGAGGAGAAAGAGCATTACATACATATTTTCTTCCAGCTTTTAAATCAAGGAATTCACATGAAAACAAATGAAATTAGCAGTGAATGAGCAGCGTTGCTTGATGAAAATTGTATTGCATTGCATTTGCAAATTAAAAATAAAATAGCAGAAAAAAAATCGAAATAAAAAATTAGCAAATCCACAGCCATCAACTAACGTCAAACGCCAGGCAAATAAGGATGAACAAAATCAACCGACTGCAATATGCGAATATAATACATATCCTTTCTCTGCTTACAAGCAGATAGCTCCCGCTACACAATATAAACTCAACGCCGCAGGCAAATGGAATATAAATCATTTTGTAAAACGTCAGAGCACTCCAAACCAGTCGTTCACATTGCATTCACGTAAGGACACGTCCGATATGTAAATACTTACCGCCTTCATACACTCACATCCGCCTGGCAAATTTCAATTATGAAATAAAATTTACGACCTCTATAAATTTTTTTTCAATATTTCCTCCCCTTTTATCATGGCACATGACCGCTTTTGTTTATTTACACCATATCCTTGCAGGATTTTCACCAAACGTGCGAACAAAATATGAACCAACAGAAAACGCAAAATTGTCAATCATTTGTGGGAGCAAGCACCGCACGAAATCTTCTGTTACTCCAGGGATGACACGATGTGACTCTGAAGCAGAAGTTGGTGGCGAAATAATTCCCACTGGGGCCAACACACTGGACAGGATACAGAAACAGTCGCAGTCCGCGGTTGCGTTTTTTTTTTTTTTTTTTTTTTCTGTTTATCCTGGTGCAACGCGAAACTGTTGAATATTTAAATTGGTTGTCAAAATATAAGTTGTAGTTCATGGTGACGTTGGAGCACTGCGCTATACCCACTTCGGGTGCATTTGAAACGGTTCGGGGACAACGAAGTTGGCGACAAATCCTCTTTTTTTATGGGGTTTTTTTATTTGAATTTCTGAAAAATTAAGAACTCTGGCGTTGGTTTTACCGAAAAAGTCCATTTGTTATTTTTCATTTGAAAGTTGAATGAGATGCGAAAACACCAAGTTTTTATGTTTCATCCTTCAGTGCATTTGTGGATTAAGGAATACGAACGAACGGGAGATTCCTTCATGTTTTGTTTTGTTTCATATATTTTTCAAAACAACGACCCTTGTTATGCAACAGAGATGAGCATTTTTAAAGGCAAATATGTATCTCGAGATGCCGATTGGATGGGTGTCAATTTCTTTTAGTTCTTAAAAATTCTACGAAATCTTCCAAAATATCCTTCAATGATAAAGGTAACTGAAATTGAAGTGGAATGTTTATATGTAAGAAGGTACTGTTTATTGGTATGCATTTCCATGTTTCTTTTTTTTTCTTTTTTTCCATCACAGAGTACACAGAACACTAGGGTCTCTCAGTGTTTACGCTCAGTATCGCTTTACACAATCGTTTTTAGTTGCGCGACTCAGGAATCATCTACCGATCTTCAATCTTATAGACTACCACAAACAATAAATTTAATCGAAAACAATTGAGTAAACGCAGATTATAAATTCTACCCGAGTTAAGCTAAAATCAATTTTGTTGCAGAGCCGATTAAACGTGCATATGCATCTTGAAATTGGCTCATTGCTACCATAATTGGTATTATGGGGACCTTTGGGGAGCATATACATTAATAAGAGAAACCAATTCCGGTGAATCAATATGATAATTAATTATATCGCGAATAAAGCCGATAATTTTGCACCTCCCGTCATAATTAGGGAGTTCTTTGAACATACTCAGTTTACGAATAGCATATCTCGTGAAGTTTTTTTTGAACACTTTCTTATCTCAGCTCTTGAACATCAAATGGTGAATCCCAAACTTTGGATGCGTATTCTAAATGAGGTCTCACTAACGAACAGTAAATAGCCTTAAGGCTACAAACATCTCGAAAGTCTTTGCAATTTCGTTTAGGAAAGCCTAACATAGAGTTGGACTTGGAAATGACGTAGTCATAGTGCAATGAAAAATTCAATTTATTGTCAAATATAACTCCGAGATCTCTCACTTCATTGTGACGGTGAAGTTTAAGATCGTTTATAAAATAATCATTAAAAAGTGGCAGTGAAATACGATATGCCGAGAAAATCTTACACTTTGAAATATTTAGTTCCAAAGCGTTATGACCACACCACTCCGAGAGTGATATCTGACTGAAATCGAATGCAGTCAAATGTATTATTTATTCTGGAATATAATTTTAAATCGTCGGCGAAAATTAAAACATTACAGAATTGGAAAATCCCCGTGGACATCATTGGCAAATAAAGTAAATAGCAACGGACCCAAATGGCTGCCTTGTGGAACACCCGAAGTTACTTCTATTACGCGTGATGTAAGACTATCGACCTTTACTAATTGCTTTCTATTAGTTAAACAATAATTGAGGAGTGAAAACCCAAAGATTTTAGCTTTGCTAAAAGCAAGGTGTGATGCACTCTATCAAAGGCCTTTTTAAAATCTGTGTAGAGTACATCAACTTGCGAACGATTCTCAAAACTATCAAAAATATAAAAAATATAATACCACCAAAATTAGGAATTGCAGAAAGCTTTAATATAGGTCGATAGTTTTCGAAAGAAAGTTTCCAGTTGCAAGTGACTGGTTAAAAATAATTTTAAGTGGATAAGAGATCGAAGATAAACAATTTTTTAATATAACCGCCGGAATTCCATCTGGCCATGGATTGCTATTGAAATCAAGTCCTTCTAACGCGCGTGCGTAGTCTATATGTTAGTTTGCGTATGTATAGCTATGGGTCTTTGGTTGTGTTTGAGTGGTGTACGGCTGCATGTAGTGTGTGCCAGGATTCGCAGATTTCTCATTTGTAGCGGCTCATTCTTTGAGAAGCAATTGCTGCATTGTGCTTGTGTTAATTCAGGCAGGCTTCGTTCGTCTTCAGAATGAATATTATCAGGCTGCCAAGTTGGCCGCCAATTGCCCTTTCTGAGACGTTCCTAGTTATTGCATTCATCTAACATTTGCCCTTACAGGCAGTGCGTGTTACACAGGTGCTTGTAGAGGTACTCTAGGAAGCATCCATACTCCGATAGAAGTTCTGACAAATTGCAGTTTATCTCTCCATATTTTGTGATAATCCACCGCCCTACATTGTGGGGCTACGCATCGAAAGACCTGCACATCATCTTTAACGATCTGTAGAAAGCTTTCGACAGAGTTGCGAGTGATCCCATACTAACGGCGCTGAGATCTCAAAAAATACCAGAAACGTACGTTAGATACAAGGTATGTACGATGACGTTAAACCAATAGTGAAGTACACAGCGGGAATAACTGCTGAATTCTAGGTTAAAGTGTGCACCAATGTCGTGCCAGATTTTTTGGTGAAGGGGTGCATAGATGAAACGCGATAGCACTGTCATAAGTAGCACGTGACAGCCCTTAAGAACACATCAAACAATTAGATTAAAGCTCTAGAGATAATGGTTTAAGAATCAGCTGAACGAAGACAGAATATTTGTCGTTTTTCTCAAGTCGCAAACCCGACTCCGGATATTCTGTTGGACGGAGTAATCGTTCCGAAATGCGAAAAATTCAGAAACTTGGACTCAGTCGTGAATTTATCAGGGAAATAGTGGTGATGATGTTACACACCGAATGAGCTTGGGGTGGTTATAATTACACGGAATCTCCGCCGTCTTTCGTGACCGCAAAATGCCACTTAAAGGTTTTACTCTTTCAGGGGTGTGGTTCGTTAGGGAACCAGCAACTGTCAGACCAAAGGCAAAAGAAATGAATTTTCGCTGTACACCTTGAATTCTAACAGAATGGGTATCGTGATAGGGTGACCAAACTTACCTAGCGTATTCAAGGAGAGACCTCTCGAAAATGATGTAAAGGAATTTATAGACATAAGGATATGAAAATTCTCCGGAACAGCGTTTAATGAAGCCTGCGATAGGGTTGGCCCTATTAACTATGTATATACAGTGTACACTCTTATAAGCGGACACCGACGTTTCCGAAAAATTTGTCCGCTTATGAGAGGTGTCCGGTAATGTGGGCTGTCCGTAATGAGAGAGTACACTGTAATGAGCTTGCAAATCGTATATTATGCCTTGATCGAAGATACTACTGATTGAGGGGATGGATCCTAAGGGGTAGAGACAAGCTCAGTACATAGTGAATAGCTTAAGAAAAGAAGCGAAGCCATCACAAACACTTAGGGTTAGCCGCGTTTGGTCAGAATACTCATTACAAACAGATTCACAGAGTTTGGAAAAACAACGAAGCTTACTGGGTTATGCCTATGGTCCAGCAAAACTACCATGTAATTGATGTATGAGCTTGACTTTTGACTTGACTTGCTTTAAAATATGCTACAGCAGGATAACACTCTCTTAGTTTCTTCCATGCCAGGCTTAAGTACCTACGTACATGCCCAAATAGGTTGCCATTTGTTATTAGTTAAGTAACTACTTATTTCAATTCTCATCGTTCACACGTGCGTGCCATGAGTATTAGCTTTAAGTGCTCACTCAGTTGAATAATATGAGCACATTTGACCACTTTTGCGTCGAGGTCATACTGTCATAGTTGACTTGCCCAAAGACAATTGTCCATAACAAAAGGCACACTCATTGAATTGATCTCCAAATCCACTCCCAATCATTACGCAGGACTATTAGCATGTCCCATTATCATTACGGAATATGTACACACACGCTTGGACTACTTCCTATTCGTATCTTATTTCATGTAAATTCAATTTTCTTCTTAAAGCTGAATTTCATTCAATTTAAATTGAAAACAATACCCCTGTTTAGTAAGCCGATAGCTACTTTTGTTAGATGAAGTTTCATCGACCACATGAAGACCCCCAAATCCCAAAAGATACGAGTATTGTGGTTACAGAAACGCCCTTGGCATTTATAATTGTCGTCATACGCACCAAGCACATGAGTAGAATGAAAAACAAAAAAAAAAAAAATAACGAAGCTGCAGGATAATAAGGATTTCCATTAGGAAACTTAATTGTGGGCCATAAGCATAAAGCAGGCAGCCTAATAGCCTACAAATGATGAAGCCTTCTAATGATGCGATTCGTCGCTGCCTGATGAGTTCCACCTGCCTTTGACTTTATCCTTAGTCCTTTGTTGTTTTATATAAATGTCACAGTCATTTGTGGTTTTCGTGATGGAAAAGGATTAGTAGATACTCTCCCAGTGATTGTGGTGTGGAGGCAATAACATTTTAGATCTCTTGTGTGCAGGTGTTAATGGGCGCGCAGGACTTCAAAGGAATACTAATTAGTTGCAATGCTTTTATCATGCGGTGTAGATTGCATCTTGCTGAAAAGTACGGGAGACCAGCAAATGCTTGCACACCTCTTCACAAAATGCAAAGCGAAATGATGAAGGATTTAATGGGTTTCCATATGGCTAAAAATACATAGGCCAGTGAAGTCTTGCATGAGCCATTTAAAGTCTGTGGGCGACGACATGGAAATCGACAAAGCAATAGGGACTACAAGTGAAACTAAAAGAGCCCAGACAGTAGCAGTAGATTGCGAACGTAAAATTTATGTATTAAGCAAAATTATTGTGCAAACAATTTTATAAAAACAAAATCGTGTGCCGCATGACGCGGAAAAAAACGCTTTTTGCAGGGTGCCTTATGGCCCAAAATCTCTTGCCATTGGTAAATCATTTTAAGGTTACGTAGAGAAAGTTCGGTGGGCGCCGTGGCTCAGTGATTAGTGCGTTGGATTACTGAGCAGGAGGTACGAAGTTCGAATCCCAGAAAACACCTTAAAGTTTTTTTTCACGGCCCCACCTCTCGCGAATGTCTGACAAACGTCCGAGAGTAATAACTGTCAAGAGAAAGCTTCTCAATTTTCCTTTCGGATATGGCTCTAAACTGTTGGTCCCTTTCATTTGTGTGAAAAATTTAACACGCACGGTCGCGAAAAGCTAGGCCCTGGACCACATGCCAACTTGTCTGGTTGGCCCGAATCTGCAATACTATCCTCATACCCCCGGAATGGCAATATACATAGCTTTCTAAAAATTCTCGATATTTGTAGGGACGCCTCCATTACTTCCGCCAAATCATTGCGAAAGACTCAAGCGAAACCGTGGTTTCTGAAATTAGACGTCGGCTTGCTATTGCTACTTGCTTACCTATTTATGTCGCCACAGGTTCTCTGTTGCCTTAGCCATGGACCGGGCCTTTTCCAAAAACGTGTACCAACATTTCTGTAAAATGAAAATTCGGCCGACGTTCTTGTCTATTACAACAGCTTCTACTCCTGGTTCACAGAAATAAAACCCACCAGAATGTCCCAGAATTTTTCTGTAACAGCCAGGCTCCCAAAATATGATCCGTATAGCTATACGGATACGGATACGGATACGGTTAAGTTTCCTTAACAAGAGATTTGATAAGAGTGCTAGATCACTTCAGACAGCTTTGTTTTCCCAAAATATTCATGTACCCTAGTTAAAAATCAAAAATGTTGGCCTAGCACGCATTCGCACGATACTATGTAGAGGAGCTCAACGACGCCATTTGCTTTTACGTTATACAGGCAGAACCATCGATTTACATAGCTTAGATCTAGTATAGGAACTTAGTCCCGTGATGAAAGCCTGCTTGAAGGTATTGCGATGCTTTTTACCGAGCTTCTCTGAGCTCATCTTTGAATTACTTGAGCGAATGCTCAGCCTATGAATGAAAATTTTTTTTTTTTCGTTGCGCCTGGAAGTGCAGGAATCTTCAAAAGATACTATTGGTCCGCACCATTGGTTATGCCCGATTCATATATCTGACTTGATGTTGTCATAAGTGTCGGCCAGTATATGCCTACGGGATAAACCTCACCCCTCAGAGAGGCACTATGAGAACTGGCCGCGCGTGCTCGCAGTAGTAGGAAATTCGTTCCTCTAATTTATTCATTATGTGATGAGTGATGACTACGACTAAGTTACCTTAACAAGTAGTTTACGTTGCTGTAGTGGTTATCGCGTTAGGTAGGTAGCTTTCTAGCGAAGGCACCTACTAATACCGTTTCCTTACGGCGCCAGATCGTACGGTCTTGTTCTTTCTAGTCGGCGCTCGAGGTTTGTCCCGTCCAGAGTACGGATTATTTCATTATTGCAGTGATCATGAAGGCGAGTACGAAGTTTGTGAGCAAAGTTTGTTACTTCGTCCTTCACGGTAGCAATTCACAATCACACAATCACAATCACACAGCAGATGACGAACAAATTCAATTTCTTCTTCGTCCCTGGAACTTCTGCAAAAGTCGTTAATTAGCACACCGAGTCGTTCTGCGTGAACGCCGATAGCACAGTGTCCAGTAATTATGCCAGAAACAACCCGTTTTACCAGAGAGGTTGATCTCTTCTTGCTGAAGGCCGGCCATAGCGCCCTGGCTGTTGCGCATGTTTCCAGATGAACCCAACGTCTTGTTGCTCGACCGATGGCTTCATCTTCTATCCCATGACTCCGATATACGCTGCCCTCTGGATTTTGGTGAGGTTTGAGAGCTGGTATTGCTGCTCAAGTATCATCCACCATTCTTATGAACCATACGTGAGAATACCACTGCCGTGTATATCCAGTACACCACAGCTGGTTTAAAACCCCACGTATTACTGAACGCCTTCTTGCAAGCATAGAAGGCCACGCTTGCTTTTTTGATGCGTTCGGTAATGTTGTCCTTCCAATTTAGTTTGGAATCCAGTATTAGGCCCAGGTATCGAGCTGAACCTGAGAGACTTAGTTCAGTACCACCGATATTTGGGGGTCTGAAGCTCCTACCTTCAGATCTTCTCTTAGTGAGAAGGACTACCTCCGTTTTTGAGGGGTTCACTCCCAGTCCTCTGCCACCGACCCACTTATCCACTAGTTGTAGTGCGAGATTGGGTCTTTCACTTAGGACTGGAGGAAATTTTCCCGAAACCAGGATGGCCACATCATCGGCATAGGCCGTCACAATGAAGCCGTTATCCTTCAGCATTACCAAGATCTCATCCACTACAAGGAGCCATATAAGGGGAGATAGAACTCCGCCTTGGGGGGTTCCTCTGCAGACTCTTCTCTGGACGGTTATGTCTCCTTGCGTCGAATATATATTTCTTGATTTAAGCATCTGTACAATCCAGCTGCAGAGGCTAGACTGCTCAGGATCGCGTCAGTGCTTACGTTATTGAACGCCCCTTCAATATCCAAGAACGCTCCAAGAGTGAACTCCTTGAGGTGGAGGGATCTTTCTATGCTTGATTCAACCCTGTGGAGGGCTGTATCTACCGACCTGCCGCAGATATATGCATGTTGTGACTTAGATAGGTAATCATCGCCGATCACGTTTCGTATGTAAACATCTATTAATCGTTCCAATGTTTTCAGCAGAAAAGACGACAGACTAATAGGTCTCAGGTCTTTTGCGTTTGTGTGGCTCGCTTTCCCTGTTTTGGGGATAAATCCCGCCATGCTTAAGGAACATATCCTAGCTTAAGGCATCCTGTGAAGATACGCTTAAGCCATGGAGTAGCAATATCCACTGACTTTTGCATCATCACAGGTCGAATGTTATCCATTCCTGGTGCCTTGTACGGAGCAAAAGATTTAATTGCCCAAGCTATTTTTTCCTTGTCTATTATGTTTCCTACTTCTTCCGCGCCTTATCCCGACGTCGCCTCTGGAATGGATATGTCATCTCCGGAGATTGACGTACATCCGGGGAAGTAAGTGCTCAAAAGTATATCCAGCGTTCTCTCATGTGATTCCGCCCAAGTACCATCACTTTTCCTAATATTGGATGCCGGGATTGGTGTCTTGGCCAGAACCTTCCTTAGGCGAGACGCTTCATTAGTAGATTCTATAGATGCACAAAAGGTCTTCCAGGAATTCCTCTTTGCGAATCTAATCTCTTTCTTGAGGAGCTTTACGCTCTCTTTATAGGTGGACCACTCGACGACCCACTCTTTAGCGAGGTTCCACCCTACTCTTGAAATGCGAATGAGTTCCGCTATTTTATCACTCCATCATTGTGGACATTTGGAAATAGGTAAGTTGTTTATCTTTTTGTACGTAAAATTGACATGCGTTAACTTTGTCTCGTTGAGGACGATTCTCGAGGTCTTTGTCCACTCGCATACTTTGTTTAAAGCTCGTTGGAGTTTTCCTGTTGATGATTCGACTGACTCATCCGTTGCGAGGATAGCCGTGTTGTCTGCGAACCTTGCTACGACAGTCCCTTCATCTTGTGGTATATCTCTTGTGTAGAGCAGGAACAGAATTGGACCGAGAACGCTTCCTTGCGGAACATCGGCATGGATTTCTGTGAATTCCGAATATTCAGCCCCATGTTTAACACGAAAGAGTCTATTATCAAGGTAAGATTCCAATATTCTATACAATTTATCCGGTAAGATTACCCTTAGCTTATAACTCAGGCCTTCGTGCCATACCTTGTCGAACGCTTGCGATACGTCGAGAAAAGCGGTAGAGCATACCGCTTCCCTTCTAGAGCTTATTCAATTTTATTTGTTATTCGATACACCTGATCGATTGTGGAATGTTTAACCCGAAAGCCGAACTGATGATCCGGGATCAAGCGTCCTTCTTTAATTGCTGGTTGCAATCTTGTTAGCAGAAGTTTCTCAAAGACCTTAGCTATTATCGGCAGAAGCGAAATGGGTCTATATGATTTCTTGTCGTTTGCACATTTCCCCGGTTTCGGAACCATAATTACTTGGGCGACTTTCCATTGCCTTGGAACGTATAGAAAGTTTCAAAGAAGCATTTATACTGTATAGTAACTTAACTTAACTCCTTCAAAATTTCGCCAGTGATTAATTCATATCCTGGAGCCTTGTTAATTTTCAGTTTTCTCATTGTCATTCGAAGTTCCGACAGGGATGCGGTTTTTAATTTGAAGTTGTCGGGTGCCGTATTAGCATTCGGATCTTCGATCAATGGTTGTCCATCGAATGGCTTGAACGTTTCCTCTAAGCATTCGGGAAATAATTCCGCTTTTGCCCAAAGTTAGCTTTCCTTATTGGTGGCGAGTGCATTACGGGTTTCCTTATGGACTTCAAGGCTTTCCATAGAGAGTAGTTTGAACACTTATCACTTATAGGTGGTTAAGATAGGTTTTATGCAGGGTCGCGCGGGATTGTTGCCATCTCTTGCGCGCTCTCCTCTTTTCTCGTATGAGGTCTTCGACATCAGGCTGGTATTTGGCTTTATGTTTATGAATGAATGAGAATGAATTTATTGCGACTCTTTTTCGTGCCATCATTGTGCATACTATGTGGGGTGAACAATCCCTATCTTAAAATGTTTTGTGGCCGCTGTCTTAGCATATGTCCAATTTTATGAGGCTGTGTCTGCGATCAAACGACAAAGTCGTTTAAACAGTAAATTTTTAAAGGATTAAAAGCAAGGACTGGAATTTTTCAAATGCTGCTCCAGGTATTCAAAGTCCCAATTCAGGCAACTAGGAAATATTATGCATAAAATGCAAGCATATCTCAATCTTTTTTAACATTTTAACTGCTAAAGCTAAAATCTTATTCTGCAGATTTAATCTTCGACTTCTTTCCAATCTTCAATATTCGTCAGGTACTATTCCCCAGTGTCCATCACAAGTTCAATTTATCCGTTTAGAAATCATGAGCTCCAAAGTCAAGATAAGAAATCCCAACATCAATCCTATGAGATTCAATCGCATACTTAACTGCTGAGGAACTAACAAACCATCGGAAATTCATAAATAAAGGTTAGAAATACAATCCTTCGTACCGTCATCAAGCGAAAACTTATACCTTAATCCCCAGGTCTGGGAACGAATCCAAAATATTGACAATAAATTTCCCACCTTGACAGGTCACCGTTTATAGGCTCACAAAAGTAAAACAGAGGACAACATGTGCGCCTTTTTCCAATATCCTTCAGTGCAGCATGTATTTTTTCTCCCGCATGAGTCCATAAACATTATCTCGGCCCGTGTGTACGAGTGTGTAGTGGGTACATGATGCAAGGAGCATTGTTAACACAGTCATTGGGAATTGTCGAATCCGACCAATATTCGCCTTAAAAACACTTGTCGGCAGATGGTTTTTTCGCCGTCATCTGTTAGGCTGATGAATACAAGAGCCCTATACGTGTTTAACGTTGTTGTGGACGTTGAAAATGGCCAGATCAGGTGGAGGGTGTGACAGAATCTCTAGTTGTAGAATGCTAATTTCCCACGAGATTTTCACTTGATGCACGATTGTTGGTGTTTCAGTCTACTATTCCTGACGAAGGTATACTTGTACGTATGAGAAATGGAAATTTTCTTCGGTCGACAATAAATCATCATTTGGATGTGGGTCTTTGGTCCTAGTATGCAGGATAAGCAGGAACGTGTTGGAAGTATTTTTTCTAGCGAACGAATAAGGGCCTTTACAGCAATCACTCATTTAGCCGTTTGTGCATTTAATTTTCAAATTTTGGAGCCAAATTAGGTTTTTCAAGAAATCGAGGGAATGTAACCCCCTCTTTGATAGATTTGAGTCCTTTACAATAAATTCCACATCGTTCCAAGGCTTCTCGATTGCATTTGGATCGGGATTTTGGGCTGCCCAATCAAGTAGATACTGATAATTGCTGCTCCGAAAGCCGGCTCTTCCAAATGCTTCGGATCGTTCTCATGTATAAATGTCCATGATACAGGCATAGATTCATCGGGATTTGGCTCCATATGGCTCTATAGAAAGCTTTTGTATTGATATTGATCCAAAATGCCACCAATTCTTACGATGGGTCCAACACCATGCCATGACATCGCTGGCCACATCATTATACTCTCGCACCATGTTTGACGTTTTAATGGTGCGCTATCCGATTGAACATGTTTTCATGGCTTAAGAAAATGTTTTCTCCAAGAAAACAGCAACTTGTCCTTGTGAGCATATGCAAGAGCAAGTCTGCTCTTTCGGCTCTTCTGTGAATTGAGAGGTTTCTTCCTCGCAATTCTTCCGTTTATCTAGAATTCTATCAGACGATGACGCACAGTTACCGCTGATATGTGAACATCCTGCTGGTCACGCAATTGTTCAGTCTTTTCCGGGGTTTTCCTCTCCTTATTCTTCCTAATGGAATTCGCTGAGAATTGAATGTCCCGTATGACGTTCATGGCATTCTGTATCTGCTTTTTGGACCACTTTAACGTCCTCGCCACCACCGAAATACTCTCTTCGTCCTTATCATTGAAGCAGTTATTTTGCTCCATTCCTCGGTGTAGTATTTTTGTTTTCCCATCTTAAATCTTGAATTCTACAAGAACACCACGATCTTCTTTGTCGTATGTTTTGACATTCATAATGGTTAAATTATCCTTTTACAGGATTCCACTTAGTGCATTAGCATGTGCTATTTATATGGACACCACTGTATGTAAGTATGTACGTTTGAGACCTTGATGGTGATGGCGAAGCCTGTCCTCGAACTCTTATTTGTTGTTTATGGAAAATACATACTCGTATACTATATGTATAAGACATGTGTAAGGCTTGATGGAAAAATTGCGGCAGAGACCACCAAAAAATGTGAACTTGCATAGAATATCATCCGCACACGCACAGTATCCACACACACAACCGAACGGCTTGCTCACCGTAAAGCCCGATGTGTCATATAAGCCAATGTCACATGTTGTTTGAATCTAGCGCCTGGTCACAAATGTCCAACTACTACATCTGTCTAAAAACAAAGGTTTTTCCCGAACCACTCGGCATAACATAATCAGTTCGCCTTTCGAACCACATCAGTGTTTTTCAAGCGGAGGTCCACTTAAGAAGCTATCACCCCTTTCATCGACAGCCAGGCAGCAATAAAAGCGATTAATGCTACTGAAATCAAATCCAGGCTTGTGAAGTGCTGCGGACAAGAACTAACGAATCCTGAAGCACAGCACAAGGTTACCCTCTGTTGAGTCTCTGGACATGAGGGCACATTAGCTAACGAGATGGCGGACGAATTGGCTACAAGAAGCTCGGAATCTCGACCTGATCAAATCAGTCAACATCCCACCTTGCACACTTCAGCTTGAGGCAGGCGTCAAGGCCTTAAGAGAGGCAAACAAGAAGTGGTCTCCCCTGGACAATTGTGCAACCACAAGAAGTATTTGGCTTTACTATGACAAAACCGACGAAAAAGGATAGGAGACCACTTTCTGCCCTGGTAGAAGTCATCACGGGACATAATACCCTGCAGTACCATATGAAAAATCTGCGACGGACGGAAGAGAACTATGTCGAGGATGTGGAGATGAAGATGTTAGTAAGGACACAACCCACTTTCTCTATCACTGTCATTCACCTCTCTCATTCACCTAAGTTATAAATTTCTTGGACGACACTTCTTCCAGGACCTTGAAGTAATTGCCAGCAGATCAGTTTTCAACATTACGAACTATGTACGCAAATCAACTGGAGGCAGACATATGTAAAGGGTGTCCCATAATTCACGCAAAATGTAATTTTGATAGAAAATACAGATTTTTAATTAGAAAGCTTAAATTTTTTTATTGATTCATAGAGTATACAGATTGGGGTTATGTATGGTATAGCACATCGGATAAATGACCGCCACGGCTTTGCTGGCAAGTATGTACTATTTTATTGAAATTTTCTATGGCCGTTTCGCATAAATGTGGCTGAATTTCATTAATACACCTCCCAATTTCCTCTTTCAAGGCGTTGGTGGTCGTGGGCTTGTTTGCATAGACCTTTGACTTCAAAAAACCACCCCAAAGAAAAAAGTCCAATGGCGTTAAATCGCAAGATCTGAATGGCCAATTCTGATCGCAAAAACGGCCGATTACACGATTAGAAAATGACTCGTGCAGTAATTGAATTGTTTCTCTGGCTGTATGGCATGTGGCACCGTCTTGTTGAAACCACATGGTCACATCCATATCTTGTAATTTAGGCACTAAAAACTGGGTTATGACGTCACGATAACGAACACCATTAATTCTTACTGTCTAACCAGCCGCATTTTCGAAGAAGAACGATCCGATAATGCCTCCAGCCCGTCACGCGTTGTGGATGCATTTGTTTCTCAACAATTACTCGTGGGTTTTCTGAACCCCAAATGCGGCAATTTTGACGATTAACGAAGCCATCAAGATGAAAATGAGCTCCATCACTGAAAATGATTTTGTTCGAAAATTGCGGACTGTAGCTGACAAACCTTCGTTATTTTTAAAATATTGCTGAACAATGAAAATGCGTTGTTCTTTCGTATAGCGCTCCATTTTTACTAATCCCGAAATGTCAGCGGTCACATTGTTATCTTTTTTTCCGTTGACATCACTGTACTATTAAAAGGCGCAAAATTCAAATTTTGCGTGAATTATGGGACACCCTTTATCTCCCCTAAGTGTATCACAATGGGTCTGTATTGACCTGAGTGTGGCATGGTGAATTACTTCAACCTCGCCTGCCCACATACCTAACCTAAACTAACCTATCTGCAATGACTTGAAAAAATCAGTTTCAGAAAACTGTATTTTTATTTATAAACATTCTTAGGGGCAAAAATTACATATCTGGTTTCTTTCACTCATAAATATAAATATTTACGTATATAAGTCATGTCTTCTCTGATAGCTACAAAAAATTTTACATAAGACCCTGACGACTTGACCACATACCTGGTCTACAAAAAGCAGTGCATTCGATGGAGTCGGATATTGCCTAATATCTGAGGAGTATACCACTCCAGATGATTTCTTCTCTGCACGCTGTGCTTCTCGAATGAGCAAGTTTTAATGTCTCTCCATGAGCGCCATATTATTTGACATACGTACATATATAATTTTGTGAAGCTAATTTTTTGTATCATGGATTTTGCCTTAATCTAAAATTTAAATAAAATTAACAATAACGAACAACTTTGACGAGCAACCAAATGCATGTCCTACATTGATACCTTACTCCTTTCGAACAAAGTTCACCCTAATTCATGAGCACCGAGGCAACAATTTATGGACTCACCTCTAACAGTCCCACGCCATGGCCTCCACCTTCACCAGTATATCACTTCAATTTTATGTGAAGAAAACAACGAAATGCGCCTGGAAGCACAAATCACAGACCGAGAACTTCCACGACAACCTGTGTATGCACACTGTACCCATTTTGGGTGAAACATAACCCTTTGCCTTGTAGGAGCACACATCAAGCAGAGAACATAAATAAGATTGTGTGCAAGGATGAAATAAAATTACCGTTGTCATAAAAAAAATGTGTCCACACACACACGCCCATACAAGAAAAAAATCCCCAAAACATTAAATTTAGAATGGGAAAAGTTTCGGGAGTGGTTGTGTTAGGTCTGGGGTGGTATGGCGGCTGTATAACTCTGAGGTAAATGCTATCATCACGTTCAGCTCCACAGGTAGTTAAAAGTTATTACTATGTGATCACAAAACTTTACTTTTCCAAAGAAGAACGTTAACATACATACATGTGTACATGCGTAGACGGGTGCAAGTTCCAAGAGAAACGACAGATCATCCCTGTATTCCCTACAGCGCCGAAAGCAATTCCCATAGCTCTTGGTTTCGTTAGACCTCGGGAGCTCATGAATCCTTCTGAAACGCCACGAAATATACTAGCAAACAAGACACACATACTCATAGTTTAATGCTGCCTCACATCCGGGCTGGGGGCTATGTTGCTATGGTGTTACATTAGTGACAGTGGCAGTGTTACTTCCTTCGTCAATGTCATCGTTGTAGCTACCACGAGAATTTTGTGAACAATGTTGGCAAATAATACATAACTGCAGCAAGCAGACGAAATTTGGGAACGACTCTCAAGTCATAAATAATAATGGCTGCCTTTTGTGGGAGAATAAAGTGAGAGCGTTTGTTCTACGAGATACTAGAATCATACAAGGTTACATATGTACATACATACATACATATAAGGAATGAAAGTTTGTTTAGAATGGGAAGCTGCAAATGAAGATTCTTCTTTTTATTTCCCACAAATTTCCATTGAATTTGATAAAATGGAAGACACAGACTAGGTTAATTAACTCAATACCGCTTCAAGGTGATACAGTCTTCGATAAAAAATTAAGTATTTGGCACAAACAGCCAATGTAGGGTCCAGTTTCTCGAAAACATTCGCGATGTGCGTATTCTACTTTTCACATGAATGGAAGGTATCTATGAACCTCTCCCACAGCACTAAACACTAACTATGAATCCTCATCTATAACGGCTTATTGGAAGACATGTCAATGGTGTGGTTAACATACCAAGTAAATCTCCTAATAGCGAGTTAAGAGATACAAGTAGGCTCTTTAATGGTATCACAATTGTTCTAATCTTCAGCCTAGGTTAGGTTAGGTTGATAGGGTGTGTGATGGACATAACTCATCACGTCCACTCGGAGACCTAAAGATCCATATGAATACCCCATGTGAATACCCCTTTTGAATGTTGGTGGGAGGTAACCCGTGGGAAAATCTATCTAGATTGTGGCATTTGGAACCAGTTGCTGCCTTTTAAGAAGTGTAGGAGATCCTGTATCTGAACTACTGCTACCTCTGCGATGCTTGCGAAGAACCTCAATCCTAGAGTTCGTAGGTGTTGTTCTTGCAGGGCGGGACAGTGGCATAGCAGATGTTGAATCGATTCCACTTCCTTCTCGTCACCGCAGCTTCTGCATAAATCGTTGGACTCTGCGTTCCATTTACTGAGCATAGCTCCGAAGGAGGAATATCCTGTGATTATTCCCGTCAGCATGCGGATAGAGGATCGTTCTAGTGCCAAAAGGCTCTTTGTTTTTGTTTTATTTATTTTCGGCCATGACGTACAAGAGGTGGCACAGTGCTCCCTGGATAATCAGGAGGGGTTAGCCTTTTTCTCTATTATGGCGTCAACGATATTATACAATCTACCAATCGGTGGCAGTATGGATGTGTCAGCTACACTGATGTTCTCTTCTAGCCCCCTTCTAACCAACGCGTCGGCTTATTCGTTCCCTTCTATATTACTATGTCCAGAAACCCAGCAGAGCTTGGCCGAATGTCTTGCAAACGTCCGAGAGCAATAACTGTCATGAGAAAGCTTCTCAATATGCCTTTCGGATATGACTCTAAACTGTAGGTCCCTTCCATTTGTGTAAAAAAATATAACACGCACAACACGAAACGTCTGTTGCGCCAAGTATTTGCTTGTTTGTTTAGTACTTCTTTTTAGCGAGCGTAGCTAGCCCTCTCACCCCAACTTTGTATGCACATCAGCAGAGCACATACATATATCGCTCAACGCATATCCACCAACCAACCCTTTAAGAATAAATACTTTTCAGGTATCTATCTATCAATCACATATTATCAATCGATCACATGATCACTATCCCTTCTTCTACAACCTCACTCATTCGCCAAAGCTCCATGCTGTAACCCAAAGCATATTTTTCTCTCTTTTGGGATGAGCTGTCCGGGATGAGTTGTCCCTTGGTATGAGCTGTTGGGGGATGGGTTGTCCTGGGGTGAGCGGTCCCTTGGGATGAGGTGTCCTGGTATGCGGTGTCCGGGGATGGGTTGTCTTCGTATGAGTTGTACCCGACCCGCGTATAACACCTTAATTTTTTGCTAAATATTAACCTAGAGGCGATAGAAAAGGGTGGCAATGGTGTAGTGGTAGCGTCATCGTTTGTCGAGCTGATGGTTCACAGTTCAATCCCTGATGTCAGTAATTATATGATAAGAGGCAGTCCGATCAATTGTGAAAGTTTGTGACAACACTACTGCGAAGGCATAACACTGGCAGTAGGTTTGTCATATGGCTGGAGAAATTGATCGCTCTGTTGATAATTGATATGCTCATGACATGGAAAATACTGTGAATCAGAAACGAAGGCAAAACAAATAAATGACAACAAACAATCTCCTCAGTTATCTGGACACCACCCCTGGAGCTAATGTGTGAAACCTAACACACCTGAGTTTCAAACCACTACACCAATCTCTTTCTCTCTATCGTCCTTTCAACGCCCGCACTGTGTATAAACATTAAAAGGGTATTCATAACCCCTTGAGTGCGGGTAAATTATAAAAAAAAAAAAAAAAAGAAGACCAGATAAGACAGAAATTTTAGTTTTCATATAGGACCTTCATCTGTAAGAAAAAAGGCAAAATTTAAAATAATGTCGCCTAGGCCGTTCATCTTCTAGGCGCTTCAATTACTTAATCAAATTTAAGGGCTCTCTGCCCCTTCTTATCAACCCTGCTCTGGAAGTTAAGTTACTTACTCGCCTGCGCGGATACTAAAAAAAGCGGATATCAGACAAGCCGCGGTTAAACTTAAGACGTTCCTACTTCTTTTTAGGCAAATTCAATTTTATTAGTTCAACTCGAAATAGGGGATTAAGAACGCTATTCCCACCATCGAGAGACTAACTCTCCAATCTCATCAGCCCAATCAAGACGCCTCGCAAGTGCCCGATCCACATGCTGACATAGCTTTCTCACCTGTTCCATATCCAGCGAATAGTGTCAGCTTAGGCTTCCATACATTATCTGATGCAATCCACAGTCGAGGCCAAGTGGATCATCAACTCCTTAGGTCAACGCTGTTTGAAACGTGATAACTTCGATGGCATGGTATGTTGATTTATGAAATTAATTACATTTAGGTAACACAATTAATTTCAGCTAACTGCAAGCATTTTGACACAGAAGATGAGGACTTCTCTGCCAGATACTTAAATAAATAAATATCTATGCACGAGTATGTACCTATTCTGTATTTTTGATTAACTCTGATGGAATGTGGAAACTACAGTCAATATTCCCAATTTTCAAGCACTTACCGGTTGAAGGAAATTAGGGGCATGGTATGTGCATATTTTGATTTCATTTGATGTCCTTGTGCACACTTAATTGAGACACGTAAATGGAATCATATATTGCAGCTGCCGTTGGAGGCTCTGCGCACACATTTGCAAGTGCATATGCTTGTAGCAAACGCAGCTGGTGAAATTTAATTACGTAGTCACTTCCGAGTTTCTTTGATTTCATACGGAATATCTCCATTAAGGATTCATTCTCTCTCTCTCTCTCTCTGTCCATATACTGGGAGAATATGACCGGAGACTAGTAGGAGAATTTAAATCGACATGAATTGCAGCAACGATGAATAAGAATTCAATTACTTGCTAGGTACTTCGCTGTAACCAATTAAATTAAATGCATTCAGATGAATCAAATTTCTAGACGTATCCGGGCTAAGTACATATGTATATATTCTTACTTCTTATACAGTTTAGGCAGTTTGTTCTCAGGACTGAGCTGGGAATGTTTTCAGGGTAACCAGTTCATTTCTCTGTATTCGAATTGGGTTCCTTACGTTATTTGGCCTCATTTGCAAAAGGTATACCTACGGGCCAAGTTAAGAAAATTGGCAAGTGATTAGTTTTCTTATAAGCGAAATTCACGTGAACAGATTTAGATGCGTTGAGAACGATCCGCCAGTCCCTCTTCCATTTATTTACTTTATTCAGCGCAATTTGCAGTTTTGCAGTCGTTTCTGCGATTGTTTCAATCCATCATGCCACACCTTATCAAAGGCTTGCGAGACGTCAAGAAATACACCTGAGCATATTTTTTTTTCTTCAAGGGCTTTCTCGATTACGTCAGTAATTCTATGTACCCGGTCAGTCGTCGAATGCTTACTTCTGAATCCAAACTGGTGATCTCACTTACTTACTTAGGTGGCGCTACAGTTCGGGGTGAACCTGGGCGTCAACCAACAAGCCTCTCCAGTTAGCTCGGTCCTTAGCTAACTGCCTCCAGTTGCGCGCTCCAAGTTGGTTGAGGTCCCTTTCTGCTTGTGCGCGCCACCTTAGGCGAGGTCGTCCTCTACTGCGTTGTCCCTCCGGGTTAGATTCGAAGACTCTGCGGGTCGGAGCATTGATGTCCATTCGTTCTACATGTCCTAGCCAACTTAGGCGACTGATGCGCAGTTTTTTGACTAGGTCGATGTCGCTGTACAGCTCGTAAATTTTGTCGTTGAATCTTCGCATCTAAAGCCCGTCAACGCAAACGGGACCGTATATCTTACGAAGAATTTTTCTCTCGAAGCAGCCAAGGATATCTTCATCCGCTTTCGACAGAGTCCATGCTTCAGCGCCATAAAGCAGGACTGGGATGATTAAGGTCTTTTAAAGAGTCTCCTTAGTCCTTCGAGATAGGGCCTTACTACACAATTGCCTTCTCAGCCCAAAGAAACAGCGATTGGCAAGAGTTATTCTTCGATTAATTTCCGCCGATATGTTGTTGTCAGAATTAATAGCAGAGCCAAAGTAGACAAAGTCCCTTACTACCTCGAAGTTTTAGCTGTCGACTGTGACGTTCTGTCCAAATCGTCGATGTTGTGTCCCTTCTTGTCGACAGCATATACTTGGTTTTGCCCTCATTTACAGTTAAACCCATTTTGGCAGCTTCTGTCTCAATACTAGGGAACGCTCCGGTGACAGCCCGCTGTGTTCTACCACTTATGTCGATGTCATCCGCGCAAGCTAATAGTTGCAAGTATGATATTAAAGAAGTCACATGACAGCGCATCACCTTGTCTAAATCCTTTTTTGACATCGAAGGTCTCGGTGAGGTCATTACCGACCTTGATGGAGCAGCGAGCGTTCTCCATCGTCATTCTGCACAGACGGACGAGTTTGGCAGGGGTGCCAAAACTAGACATGGCTCTGTATAGCTCGTCTCTATAAATGCTGTCATATGCGGCCTTAAAATCGATAAAAAGATGGTGAGTATCGATTTGGACTTCTTGGGTTTTGTCCAGGATCTGCCGGAGTGTGAAGATTTGATCGATTGTGGGCTTTCCTGGATTGAAACCACACTGATAGGGGCCGACCAGGTTATAAACGAAGGGTTTCAGGCGTTGACGAGACTGATGCCTCTGTAATTGGCGCAGTTGAGAGGGTCTCCTTTCTTGTGGATTGGGCAAACGATGCTGAGATTCGATTCATCAGGCATACACTCGTCTGACCAAATCTTGGAATTGTGTTGGCGTATGCTCTCTACCAAGTCATTTCCGACTGCCTTGAACAACTCGGCCAGTAGGCCATCAGGACCAGCAACTTTGTTGGATTTAAGCTTGGATATTGCTATCCGCACTTCGTTTTGGTCAGGTGGACGGAAGTTTTGGCTATCATCGTCTATGTTGAATGGCGCATTCTGCTTGACAGCGGTATGTTGGTCTTCATCGCCGTTATACAGTCTGCAGAAAAAGTTTTTCCATATTCTCAGCACCGACTGTGATTCTACTACCAGGTTTCCTTCCTCATCTCTACAGGTTTCCGTACGGGCCTTGTTGGCCTGACACGTTCGTTTTACCTTTTGGTAAAACTTCCGTACGTTATTCCTGGAGTATAATCTCTCAATATCTTCGATTGCGCGCTTCTCGTGCTCTTTTTTCTTCTTCTGGAGAAGCCGATGTTCTTCCCGTCTCTAACGCTCGTAGAGCTCACGAGCAGCTCTCGTCCTTCTTTGCAGCGCCGCTTTGTACGCGTCCTGTTTAGCTGCATGTGCTTGCCGGCATTCTTCGTCAAACCAGGGGTTTCTTGGTGGTGGTCGACTGAAACCCAGTACATCAGTTGCGGCGTCTCTGATGGCATATTGGCAGCGTTGCCACTGGAGGCATAGGAGTCGTAGAGACATTTCGGGATACGCGATCGGCGAAGATTCTGGCGGTCTCTTGCGATTTGCAGCTTTTCGACGTTAAATCTTCTGACAGTAATTCTTCTTTGTGGCGTTTGGGATATCCGCATTCGTACCTCGTTGGCTGCAACAAGGTAGTGGTCCGAGTCGATGTTGGCTGCTTGAAAGGTTCGGACATCCAGAATGCTGGAGGCATGCCTTGCGTCGATCGCAATATGATCAATTTGATTGACCGTTTCATGATCAGGAGACCGCCAGGTCCCCTTGTGGATATTGCATACGGTTTCCTCATCTCAAACTGGTGGTCAGGGATAAGATTATTTTCCTCTATAATCGGTTGGAGACGCCTTAGTAATATCTTCTCGAACATTTTGTATATAACTGGAAGAAACGAAGCGTATCAAGCTAACCCTACCCGTCTTTCAGTCTTTCGCCTGGGCTCGCTACGCTCCTTAAAAATAAAGCTGTGGATATTTCTAGTAACTTCTTGAATTCGCGTAGATATCAATTCAACATTCGCTCTTTTATGAACATTCAAAGTTGAATGGTCCCATGAAAGGTTAAGCATCATTTTAAGGATTTTATTTTGTGACACTTGCAGCTTTTTAATGTGACTCTGTGCACAGGATCCCCAAACTGGACATCCGTACAATAATAGCGCTTGGAAGATTACTTTGTATATGATGATTTTATTTTCAATGGGTATAGTAACTTTATTGCTCTATTGACTTTCTGTTAGGTTCTCGATATGTGATCGTTAAAGGTCAGCTTGGTGTCCAGGTGTATGCCTAGGTATATACTTAACACAATTGCTCCAGTTTATTGCCGATCCATAAATTTGCAATAGGCTGTTCGGAAGATAGCAAGGTTTTCTTTTTCGAGTAATAAAAGATAGCTTGCATTTTGTCACCGTTCAGCTTAATTTCCCACCTATTGTAGTAACGTTCTAATACATCCATCGCATTTCGAAGATTTGTCTTGACGTTGAGAGCAAATTCGTGAGATGAAAATATTGCAGTATCATCTGCAAAAATGGCTGCTTCACAGTTTAACAGACATGGAAAATCGGACGTAAATTTATCGTACAAAATGGGACTAAGGGCAGAACCTTGCGGTACACCTGACTGGAAATAAATATTACTAGACACGGAACGATTGACAACGACCTTAAAAGAACGACCTGACAAAAAAACTTTGCACTAACTTGCATAGAAATGGAGGAAAGTTGTAATTAATCATTTTGAATAAGAGTCCATCATGCCACACAGAATCGAATGCTTTTTCGATGTCTAAAAGGACCGTCCCTGTAGATTTTCCTAGTTGGCGATTTTGTTTTACGAAATGGCAAATACGAAGTACTTGTTGGGCGGTGCTGCGCTGAGGTGTGAAACCGAACTGTACGTCCGGATATATGTTACAATCGGTAATTATTTTTGTAATTTTTTTCCTTGAGAATTTGTTTACTTACACTGCTTAGCAAACTTATAGGTCTATAGCTCTCGGGGCTATCAGGGAGCTTCCCAGCTTTGAGGATAGGTACCACTTTAGCTATCTTCCAAGCGTCGGGAAAGCACTGATTTTTCAAACGTACATTCAAAGCGGATGTCAAAAACTCCACTCCAGATCTAGATCAAAGCCGCTCGATTTTCTAGCCTTCAGATTATTTATGTGAAATCTTAGATCATGTCCTACGAGAAATTAGTTCAATGGGGTGTTCGTGCTCCGGGTGAATAGTATCACTAACCTTCGCATTTGTGATTGGGTCACCTAGGCCTGCCGACACACAGGGATTTCTTGAAAAAGTAATCGCAAGTGAATTGGCTTTTTCATCATCTGTATAACAAAAGTTTGACCCAGTTCGTACACAGAGTAATTGCTTGTTTTTATTTTTAACGATTCTCACTATATTCCAGAATGGTTTTGCGTTTTTATCTAAAGAATTCAGTTTTTTGTATAACTTGTTACTCATAAGCTATTAAAATTATTTTACAAAAAGAAATTCGATTTCAAATCGAAACTCAAATTAGTTCACGAGCATGCATGGTTTTAATTCTTGTGAGGCTTATCCACTGCAATCCATTACGAAGAAATAAAGAAAAATCGTCAAATTGATTAATAGGCGGTAATTAATACATTAACTTGCTGGCACAGGTATAACATTATTATAGCCGATCACCTTGTTTCAAAATGAGTACAATTATGCAATTTTTTGTTTCACTATTTTCTTGTCACCAACTGAGATGTTCACGCACATCTCGTGTCCAAAGTAACTTCATCAAAATTAGCATAATTTTTAGTATTCATAGCGGCAAATACATCATAAAAATTACCTTTTCCATGCTAGCCTCCGTTCACTCTCTAACTCATACAAACGCGTTCGTTGCGTGAAATCTTCCACTTAGCTGAACAAGGAACCTTGCATTTCGTCACTGGTACACTTGAAATTAATAAGTTATTCAAACAAACTTTGCGTGGTATCATGTTCTTTAAGAAAATGTTAAAAAATTAAAAAAAAAAAAAGAAACTGAAAGAAACAATGGACGAAATTCTACTCTACCCTATTAACATTGGAAAAGACAAAAGGATCATCGAATAGATTAATTTGACTGCTTATGGGCTGGGCCCAGTAACGTCACGTTTCACGAGTACCTATGGATAGTCATCCTTTTACTGGAAAGCCAGAGAATAGCTATCTCAGCGGTACATATCTATGTATCTGCACCAACAATGAATGTCACAACTGCGAACGAGTATAAGATCCAGAGCATTATTCTAGGTACAGAAACTATAAAGTACCAATTATCGCCAGAAACAATATTTGGAAACTTGTAAGGACTGCACGGAGGACAATATCCGCAAGTAAATACCAAGAGTACCCAAACAGGAGTGATGAGTTCAAGACTGCAAGAGCTCTCTGAATTCGGTCGAAACGCTATACTTTTTGAGAAAATTAGTTCACGAGGAAATCCCCGTAAATTTGACAAAAGGGTTTGGTTCCAATGGACCAGTATCTCCCGATACTCACGTAGGATTATAGTTGTATGCGTGTTTGGTGAAGTGCAATACATTGAATAATCAGCTAGCCCTGGTTGAGCGAATGCGTCCTTGATAACCAGAAACACCAGTCCTATATGACCCATCTACAGAAGAGCAAAATTGATACTTGCTGCAATTTTTTTTTTTTTTTTCTAAAAGGCTGTACTTTTATGATTTTTTTTTTTTTTGAATTTATATCTTAAACTACCTAAAACTATGTAAGCCGGCCATAAATTAAAAGGCCAACTTTGCCTCTTGAGAGGCTACATCGTATCTATTGGAAACGACGAGGGAGTTCCTCCCTAGCCACCAGAATTTTTGACGCTGCCTAATGACGTCTTGAAGACGCCCGATACCGCGCTTCTGAACCGGAGACGCTCCGCAGTGCTGTGTGCGACGTGTCGGTCGTAGTTGAGACGCCTATCCACAGCTGTCCGGGCAACATGGAAGATTAGTGGTACCACTATTTTGTCCAGTATCAGACCTTCTCTATCTAGATAGAGGAACGCCTCCCGTGTTCATTGCTCTTGCAATGTTACGTCGAATCAACTTCATCAGGAAACTATCCACTCTATTTCTGTTCGCTCTGTTATGCAGGACCTCATTGGAATAGATTTTTTTGTACTCAGACTCTGGCGTCCTGTATAAACGAAGACAAGCCCTTTCAAGCACCCGAATCCTAGGTCTGCCGCGTAATAGTGGAAAATGTGTAACGTGGATATAATTCACCCGAGTTGTCCCAAATGTTAAAACGATTTCCAAAAGCAGATACATTGCCAACATATGATAGGCTTTCGTCAACAAATCAGCTTTCAGGGATACTATTCCTTCTGTATGCCGTCATCCGGTATTCCCAGTGTTAACCGTGTTTCATCGTAGTAGATGAGGATGTGAACTGAACTGGCCTTTAAGTCAGCGAGAATAAGACATACGTATGTACAATCTAACTTCCACAAGGAAGCAAACATTATTCCGCCTCCCAGGACGAAACCCTACTGCAGCCTACCGTACCTGATCTTTGATAAAATTACATCTGTCGCTCATATAAAGTGTTCTTACCACATAAAGCCACATATCCTGCAACTGTAAGTCGTTCCGTTCAAATCTATGAAATTGAAACGATGCACCCTATATGCTAGAGCTATAAAAACTTTATTTATCATAAACATGTTTCGTTTTAGGACTGGATGCATGTTATACCATTGTTGTCACAGCAAAATACTTTTATGTTGGTAGGTCATAAATTGTTCAAAAATCGTCACGGAAGGATGATATACGTATTCCTTTAGCACAGCACTCAGGCATGTTGAATGAACAATGTCGCCTCTTTGTGTAGAATAGTGGCAAAGGACTTTTTGTTGGCGAATAGTTACAAGCACGCATTCAACGTCGGAAAACCTGCGTGACGTCTATTTTCAAAAAAAATATGTATGCAAGCATATACATATGTACAAATGCTGGAATACGATGTGGAAACATTTTAATTATCCTTCTTCCTCGTGCACTTCATTCCTTTGGTAAAAAAAAAATGTGTGTGGCAGTGCACTTAAGAAGGAGCTTCAAAGTTAAAGAAAATTTGGTGGAAGGATTTAATTAATTGAAGAGCTCTGTTATAGCAGCACGCTATTGATTAAATCTCTGTAGAACTGCTGATGTGTGGAATTATTGCAATTACCTCCGACCGAGTTAATTTTTAATTGAAGTTGAATTTTAACTAATTCCGTTTTTTTTTTTTTTTGCCACCTTCAGTCAATTTTGTTGAAGGAGTTAACTTCATTGCACGCTACATGTAATATGAGAGCATTTTAAACGTGCGTAGTTTAATTATTTGGGGTTGTTTGCTATAATTTTTCGAAATGAATGGCTTCAAGTAGGAGGTGTTGAACAATAACTTTTTAAGTTCTCCCATTTTTAGAAACAGCCGCACACACATAATTAAAATAACTGCTTTCGAGCAAAAGCGTATAACGATACTCTAATAATTAAGGACACTTTGCTGAGAGTTGTGTGCTGCGAGGAAGTGGGGCAATGTTGTGAAAAATGGGCCCTAATTTCGGACTCGTGTGTATTTTCAACCAAGTGATGTTAAACAGGAATTTTCACCTTTTTCCCAAGGACATGTTCCAGAAGCATAAGTGTTACTAAACGAAATAAAATGGTTTGACAAAAGGAAATGAGATCAGTCTGCATGACCGTAGGCTCATCTTTCGGAGAGCGTTGCACTATTCTCTCCAATCTTAACACTTGAGTTGCTAATTAGTACATGTATAGTACACAGTAATTGCGGAATACCTGTGCTTCAAAAATTAAATGGAAATTTCATCAAAATTTTCTGAAGCCAAGCAATGACTGTGCACCAAACTAAACCCGGGTTTGAGAACAACTCCCTCTGAAGCGCTGAAAGTTTAACTTAATCTCCCACCCCTCCATCTTTGGACGCAGAGAACAATCCATGTTTAACGTTTTTAAGCTCATAACTAAAGAGCTAACTCAAAGATAGGCCATATAGATATTGCCCTGATAAATTACTTATCTCACGAATGTCGAGAGTAATAAATGTCACGAGAAATAGTTGCAAGCTAGGTCCTTTTTCGTGGACAGTCAGGCAGCTACAAAGGCACTGGATAGTGAGACAATAAGATCTAGGACAGTTTGTAAATTTCGTAAAATCTTGAATATACTTAGCAACATCCACATGGTCAATCTCTGCTGTTGGTCCTGGACATAGCGATATAGATGGGAACGAGACAGCAGATGAACTAGCTAGGAAAGGATCAGCATTAGGTACAGAACATAACCACACACAGCTGTACATTCCTATTGGTGTAGTGAAAGAAAGAATAAATATCAGAACCACGGTACAAGCCAACACCGCTTTTGATAGGGGTCGGGTACAACTCATACCCGGACACCTCATACCAGGACACCTCATCCCAAGGGACAGCTCATCCCAGGACAACCCATCCCCGGACAGCCCATCCCAAAAGAGAGAAAAATATGCTTTGGGTTACAGCATGGAGCTTTGGCGAATGAGTGAGGTTGTAGAAGAAGGGATAGTGATCACGTGGTCGATTGATAATATGTGATTGATAGATAGATACCTGAAAAGTATTTATGCCTAAAGGGTTGGTTGGTGGATATGCGTTGAGCGTTACACGTGCATATTATTGTTATGGATGGGAAATTGGAAAATGAGAGTATGGGCGTTTGTTTATGATTGCGTTTCGTATGCGAAAATTTGTGTTCTCTTGTGTTGCGTGGCGTGAATGATCGAATCAGTATGATTCTAGACTTTAGAGGTTGGTTATATTTTTTTTTGTTTGGCTATTCGATTAGAGGTTCGGTTCGGCGTATTCATGAAACGAATATGATATGTTCAAGTGTATGTGCATGCATATTACGTTTTGTCTCCCCTGATTGGATGGCATATTTTCTTGTTCGTATCTGTTTCCATGATGGGAAGCAGAGAGGATGGCCAAGGAGCTTAAATAATAATGGATGATTTCATATTAAATAGAATGGTGCGTAGGAATTTAAATTCGCCATCACTAGAGTTGATTATTGCATTAAAATTTTTCAAGAACTCGAGGTTTTTTAAATCTTCACAATATGTACATACTTTCTACTGTCCATACTCGTAGGATAGGAAGGGATAAAGAAACCTGCAGAAAAACAAGCTCTTTTGGAGTAGACAATGATGTTAGCTTCGGAACGAATGTAATCTGGACCTAAGAAGTAGTCGTGATTGGTTATAGAGGTAGACAAATCGTTGATGAACCGTTGAGTTGAAGTGATTCCTGTTAATGAATCACGTCTTTCACGGTTCTTATAACTTTAAAGTTCAGTCATGAGTACGTTCCTAGAATGAAGTGATTCATGTAGTTCAGCCGTTCAATAGCTCAATAGCTCAGTGGATCAGTGCGTACGGTGGTTTAACATTTCACTCCTACAACAGCAGTTCAGTGGTTTAGGGAACGAGAAATATCATACTTCGAGCACTAGCCCCCTCCATCCCCAGCGATTTAGTGGTTCCATGGTTCATTCTTTCTCTCGTTCAGTACTTCAATGGTTCATCAGTTCAGTGATTCAGTGTTTAGAGTGGTTTTGCGGTTTAGCAATAACGCTTCTTCGGTTTCTGCAATTCAAATCAGTATACGTCACTATTGCGAAGAATGGAGAGTTTTCGTTTTAAGTCTTTTTTTTTCAATGCAAACAATTCAAATGAAATTGTGGAAAAATTCCACTTAGGTAAGACATTTATTCCTCTGCGCTTCACTATAAAACCAATAGCACGAGTAAGATAAGTCCTGGAATCCTGAGATCATGAAGGACGAAGAATATATATGAAAATAATCACATCCTTATATACATATGTACATATATAAAACAGAGTGGCATACGTAAGACCGCTCATAACTCGGGAACGGATGGTCCGATTTGAGATGTCTTCGTCTCCTCCCAAGGAACATTTTTGCGGCGAAAAAATTGGAAAATTTTGAAGGAAAATTGGAAAATTCGGAAAAATCTATTTTCCATACATTTTGTGTGGGGAATTTTCTTTTTTTTCATTTTGATCTCAATATTACAATTCAAATGGTTGCAAAAGTTCAAAATTGGGAAAAGTTTCCCAGAAAATACTTTTTTTTATTTTAAAGAAATAATACAGTGATAGCTATGAATTAATTGCCAGAGCTCCAAATTTGGAAAATGTTTCATCGGAAAAACCCTTTTCCCACACATTCACATGCAACAGCATTCGTATACAATTTGACAGGTGTCATTTTTGCTTCGTCATTTCACCATAGTCTGACTATTATAGACGGCAAACTTTGGATCTATTTACACCTAGAAACTTGAATGCATTCTGACGTTCCAACAAAATCAAATGGTGGTCAGGTTCGGGCTCTCAGGGTAAAGTCCCTGGACGATCCCTGGCGAGTAACCGTGACAAGAAGACTCACTGCCTCCACGGGGCGGCCACCGGGCAACGAATACCACAGCGAAATAATCTGGCCTAGTATTGCGGACGTGCACAACTGAACGTATGGTCTATTGCGCACGCCCGCGATGCACGGCTGGTGTTCACGTCTGTGACTATTCGGCTAAAGTGAGCGGCGTGAGGAGTAAACCTCTAGAATAAATCTCTAATCCAAGGTGGAACAGCATACGCCAGGGATGCGTGGCTAAGAGAGTGCTTAGTCGCTAGTATGCGGACTCCGAATACCAGGCTACCTTCGGTTTTAACCAATGCCTTCCCGTGCCGTACCGGGCTCCGACATGGGTGACTCTTCTTTCCCGGATACTCGTGGGAATCATTATATCTCAAAAAAATTTAAATTTACAGACTGATGCCTCTATAAGCGCATCAACCTCTGGCGTTGCCGTTGGGCAACCAGAGGCACTCCCCAATCGGGTAGCCACTGGGCTCTCGACGGTCGACATTAATAGTGCTTCAGAGCACATAACGGCCTCTACTTCTCGGTCCGCCATCGGGCAACCGAACCCTACATCCGATTCAGAAGGTCTGGCCAAGTGGGCCCCTTCCGATCGTACGGATTGCTGTGACGATAAAGCAGCAGCGGAATCGTACACCTCTGATTCCGACGCGTCCACACTTGTTGACACCTGCAGCGTGATTACCGAGAAATCGGGTTGCTCCTCCATCGAGAAGAGTCTTAGCGGGCTGCAAATACAACAGAGTGGTTTTGTGAAGCTGAATAGCTTCCAAAACAGACGCTTAAAAAGCGTCCTGCGGAGAGGAATGGACAGAGAAAGTGCTCTCATCCTGGCCAAATCCGCTGACAAAGACAGGCCAGACATGAAGCGAGTCAGATCCGAAGATCAAACTCCCCCTCCATCGGCCGCCAAGAAGATCAAGAGTGGTCCCCTACCTGATGTTCCCACCTTTAGCCAGGTGGCTAGCCTTGTCAGGTTAGGGATCGTTCCGACCGACTTGACCAACCATCCCCTCTCAACAGAGCAAATGGCTCTCGTACAAGAGGCAGTTATAGACACCTCGATCGAATTGAGTAACTGTGGCGTGTGGCCTAAGTTCTCAGGGTCACACCTAAGATCGGGGTGGCTAATTTTTGTCTGTGGAGACAATGCTACAGCAGGGTGGATGCGCTCCAACTTTGAGAGGATCAGCACTAAATGTGGTCTGGACCTGATGTTGGTGGAAGAGGGTTCATTCCCAAAAACACACATCGTCCGTGGATTCTTTCCACAAAGCCTGGATCTCTCAAACGAGAAAGTGCTTGCCACCCTCGTATCTCAAAATGCCAACCTTAAGGCCAATACGTGGAAAGTCATCCAGAGAGGGAAGGAAGGTGCACTCCTTCACCTTGTGCTAGGCATAGACGACAATTCCATGGCTAAGCTCCTCGAACTCAAGGGGAAGGTCAACTACCGCTGGGGTCAGATAAAAATTATCCTTAAGAGCACCGATAAGGTTCCCACATCTGACAGCGGTACCCCTTTAGAGGAAAAGGCAGCCAGCACTCAACCTTGCACCGGAAATGTGTCCGATTGTAAGGATTCAAGTCAGCCCACCTCAACTAGCTGTGCCTCTGGGCCATCTAGCTCTGGTGGCGGTAAGACGACAGCGGTGTCTGTTCCTGTGGATCGCACCCACTCAGCCTCTATAGGCAGTAGTAATGCCGTTGGGCATGCTACTGCAGGGGGTTCTGGGAGCGGCACTAAGGCTACGGCCACCGCTTCGTCGGTCCGCCCTAAGCTGCATAAGAAGGGTACACAAACCCGGACAACTGGCAACGTGGCCGGAAATCCTCTTAATACGGCTGAAGTCAGGCACAGAACAACAGGTCGTCCTGGACAAGCCGCCTGCCGCAGTAAGAAAGGCCCTAAAAAAGCCCAACTACTACGGCAAGCAAAATCTAACCAGCCATGATTAGCACCTTCAAGGTGTTACAGGCGAACCTGCATCATGCTAAGGGTAGCGGCGCGACGTTCGCCGATGAAAAGATAGCCCTAGGACTGTTACAAGAACCTTGGGTTATTCGCGGACACATCAAGGGTCTCGGGAATGGGGTAGGTAAGCTAATTTATAAACACGATGAGCAAGTGCCAAGGGCGGCCTGCTTAATCGACCATAATATAAACTTTTTTCCCATTCCAGAATTTATAACAAAAGACCTAGTAGCCCTACTAACAGAAGTCCCGACCGAGAGAGGCACTCAGAACATCGTGTGTGCCTCGGAAGAAGGCTAGGAAACTCTTTAATCGAGCCAAACGCACAAAAATGTGGGACGAATACAGGTTCGCTCTCACAGAATTCAATTTAGAATTGAGAAGATCAAAACGAGCTGCATGGAGAAGATGCTGCGAAGACATTACTGACATGCCTGTAGCGGCGCGTATCCACAAAGCTCTTGATAAAGATCATACAAACTGTGTGGGTTTGCTAAAGAAAACTGATGGTACCTACACGTTGGACCGAACGGACACGATTAACACCCTACTTCAGGTGCACTTCCCCGGTTCGACTATCCATGAAAATCATGATAACTCTAACGACACTGACCTTAGGGTCTCCATAGCCAGCAGAGTTAACAGTCTATCTGGTAAAATCTTCAGTCCAGATAAGGTAAGATGGGCAATCGGCTCTTTCAAACCTTTCAAAGCCCCCGGTGGTGACGGCATATTCCCAGCCCTTATTCAAAGGGTTATCGACGTCATACTGCCGGCAGTTATCGCTTTATTTAGAGCTAGTTACAACTGGGGTTACATCCCATTCACCTGGAGACAGGTGAATGTGATCTTCATCCCCAAGAGTGGCAATAGGCCTAGTGAACTGCCTAAATCATATAGACCTATCAGTCTAACATCATTTGTTCTTAAAACTATGGAAAGACTTATCGATGTTCATATTAGAGGCCAGATAGAAATATCTAATCCTCTACACTCAAGTCAATACGCGTACAGAAAAGGCAAATCCACTGAGAGTGCTCTTCACCATCTCGTCAAAAAGGTCGAAGAAGCATTTCAAACCAAGGAAATTGCCCTATGTGCCTTTTTAGACATTGAGGGTGCTTTCGATAATACCGGATACGACTCGATAGCTAGGGCAATCAGTCGTAAAGGTATCGAAGATTCGACCAACCAATGGGTCAGAGCAATGCTAGAAAGTCGAATCATAACCGCCTCCTCTGGTGGCGTGTCGGTGTCCGTGACGGCAGTCAAAGGCTGCCCCCAAGGTGGGGTACTTTCTCCCTTATTATGGACACTGGTCATTGACGATCTTTTAGTCAGTCTCCACAGACTTGGCTTTAGCGCCATTGGTTATGCAGATGACCTGGCGATCATTTGTAGTGGCAAGCTTAACGCAACCATTACTAGAGGCATGCAGAACGCATTGCTTCACATCTTAGAATGGTGCACTTCTGAAGGATTATCTATTAATCCCAGCAAAACTATTCTAGTGCCTTTTACTAGAAGGAGACTGGTTAATTTTGAACCTATCACCCTAAAAGACACCACTTTGCCTTATTCCAATGAAGTCAAATACCTCGGTATTATCCTAGATAGGAAACTCAATTGGAACTCTCTCATCAAGTCAGCCACAGAGCGTGCCACTAGAGCCATATGGGCCAGTAGGCGCCTCTATGGCAGAACTTGGGGGCTTAACCCCAAAATGATATACTGGCTTTATATCATGATGGTTAGACCTATCATTACGTACGCTGCTGTTGTCTGGTGGCCTAAAACCCTCGAACAATCAACGGCTAATAAGCTCCAGAAACTACAGCGTATTGCCTGCCTAGGTATTACAGGTGCAATGCGCACCTGCCCAACTTTAGCACTTGAGGCTTTAATTGGACTTACACCCCTACACATCTTCATTAGGAAGACGGCTGCTAGATGCGCTATCAAACTGCAGCTCGAACTTAAGTATAAAACAGATGGCCATGTGGGACACCTGAAAATACTTAACTCAATCCCAAATATAGACATGTTTATGTCCATCCCAGACATTTGGTTAGGGAATACAGTTTTGGGAAACTATATGAGGTAGAAATACCAGACCGTGCTAAATGGGCCAATGGGGCTCTGGCACGGGACCCTAGAAGTCTGATCTGGTACACTGATGGATCGAAAATGGAATGTGGAGTTGGAGCTGGTGTCTTTGGACCCAACACCAAACTGTCGATACCCATGGGAAGATGTCCCTCGGTATTCCAGGCAGAAGTACATGCCATTGAGATCTGCGCCGACTTAATATCCAGAAAAGGTATTAAAGGCGCCAGAATTATTATCCTTTCGGATAGCCAAGCAGCATTACAAGCACTGTCTTCCAACATGATGGACTCTATGACAGTTAAATGCTGCCACGATGCCCTAGAGGCCCTCGCCAGATACAACAAGGTCAAACTTGGATGGGTACCTGGTCACCAGGGTATTGCAGGCAACGAATCGGCGGATGAACTAGCAAGGGCTGGATCAGAATCCGTGTTCTTAGGACCAGAACCGTTTTGCAGAGTCAATTGGGCTTCTGCCTTAGGACAATTAAACGAATGGGAAAATCAACTTCGTCTAAACCACTGGGAAAATGTCCCTGGTCTGAGACAATCCAAACGTTTAATTAAACCTTACTCCTATAAGGAAATCCTTAACCTAGATAAGGAAAGCATTAGGAAGCTGACGGGCTTCCTAACTGGCCACTACGGCCTGAGATACCACCTTAACAAAATGGATATTTGCCAGGACAAGGATTGTCGATTCTGCCTCGAGGAAGATGAGACATCCGAACACATTCTTTGCGAATGCCCGGCACTACATTGGTTAAGGATACGTACTCTCCACAGGGAGATACTTACTTCAGTGGAACTCAAGGGATCCGCTACCAAGGATGTACTTGCCTTCATAAGGGAGGTAGTACGTCTCTTGGATTAACTCCAACCCCTCGATACAAGAGATCTTTTAGGTCGCAGTGTCGATGCCATGCGGGCAAGGGTTGTACAAGAGGAAAAAAAAAAAAAAAAAAAACCAAATCAAATGGGAGCCTCACTCACACACTCTTACAAGTAGGTGGAAGCAATGGGTGCAGCCATTTTCTTTAGATCATTATTGTACATTTTGTTGTTGTTAAGGGGATGACAGGCTGCCCAAAATGTTGTGTTTAAAGGGAAAGAAAGAAACAACACACTGCACTTTTAGACAGTTGATGGCCACGTGCTCATTCACACACATTCACAGGCAGGAAAATTTAGGCTCCGCCTATTTTTGACAATGCCCGGGCAGGGGAAATGCAAGTTTGCCGTCTGTTATATGTAGGTAGTCTATTCATTTCAAATTGATCTGTTGTTGCTACAGTTGATGCTGCACTAAAATTACTTTTTGAGCATTAATTATCAGGGGCCAAATCGTCTCATCCGTGAACGTATAATACGTCACGTAAAAGGGTGTATTTAGTATTATGACATAACTTAAAACAAAATTTAAGTTATTTGATCAAAATTAGTATTTAAATAGCAATAATGAATATAATTATATTGAAAAATTCTTTTATAGGACAAACTGCAATAAAATAAATTTGACTCAAAAAATGATTGGTAAAAGTTAAAACGTTGGTGCTAGTTGTAGGACGGGTGGAATTGCAGTAGACAAATGGTAGTGGAAGCTTAAAATCGACAGGATGCTATTCATACATCCATACATATTTATTTGAAATCTTTTTTTAAATCTGCAAATAAACAATTAATACTTCACATTTCAGGGGTTTGTCTGTTTCATTCTTACGCCTTTTTAAACAATGACGGAGGATTTTTTTCCATCCCTTAGGTATCGCCGCGTAAATTTTTCGTCATTATCACTCTCGTTAGAACTTGGAAAAGGAAATAATAATGCCGTAGCTATGATTTTTGTTTTAAACAAATTAATTGTAGTCTTTTATATACCAAATGACGTCTATTTGAAGTTTTAATGACATTTCATATTACATTTTTAGGACTAAATCTATTACAATTTCGTTTCGAATGTTTCCAATTCCGTTCCGTGAGCAATCGTATGCCGCGATCCTAACTTTCTTATTCGAATGACGTATAACGTAATTTATTTTCGTACGAATGATCACCCGTTCACGGAAGAGACGATTTGGCCCCAGATTTTCAATATGCAAATTGTGCCAAAGTCATTCGTGAACGGTTACTTCATCTTAATCAAGTATAGCCTGATTTTGATGATGGGCTCACGCAGTCGCAGTGCAGTAAGATTGGCGATTCGCCGTACAAATCAAATCCCTGAGCAACGCTCCGAGCACATGCATCGCGAAGTCGTGCAGGACGAACTTAGGAGGAACGAGAAGCGCACGCAACTGCTGCGTCAAGTTGAATTAAAAGCCAATCGTCGAGTGAGAAAAGGTGCCGTGAATGTCCAATTACATCGCACCGATTTCCAATATGGCTGCACAATTCACTACAGCGAACTGCCAGGTGTTACGATTGGGCCCTTAAATGTGATTTGCCAATATTGCAATGCGCAAAAGTCTTATTCGGAAATACCAGGATTGGGTTGTGCAGGTGGTAAAGTCAAATTACCACCGTTGACGCAAGCGCCAGAAGCATTGCGCTCTCTGCTTTACGACGACTTACCAGAATCAAGACATTTTTTAACGAATGCCCGCAAATACAACGGTTCCTTTTAAATGACGTCTTTCGGTGCGAATATTATTGAAGATCGTGGATTTAATCCTTGCATTCGCCATGACAATCAATAAATCACAAGGCCAATCTTTGGAAGTGTGTGGGATTAATCCCGAATTCCCGTGTTTCTCGCATGTGGCATGTTCACGTGTTGGAAAGCCTTCATCTTTGTTTATTACGCGCCGGACAACAAAACAAACAACGTAGTCTACCACAAAGCATTCAGTTGACCTGAGATGTGATTCCCTGAACCTCTTTACATTCCGTGTAAATAAAGGATATTGAATTCGATCGAATTCGAAAAGCGTTTCATTCAATCAATGATTGAAATTCGAGTGGCATCATTTGTTATCGATCGCAAATGTTCGATCAAAAAATCAATTTTGGGCGGGACGAAGTTCGCCGGGTCCGCTAGTAGGTATGTATATATAAATGAGAAATAGTAACGTACATGCCTATGCACATACCAAATGTGCCAGAAATCTTCTCGAAAACAAAGCTGGAAGCCTTTTAGGAAAATAATAAATTTATAAATTAAATAAAAAACAAACAACTGAAAGCACCATTAAATAGCACTTGGCATAATCATAAACCCAACTCATCCTCTCCCTTTGTTCACCCGCACTAAGCCCACTTGAATTAAACTAAATTTTGAAGTTCACATAAATCTTTCCGACTAACTTCCTTCCAGACTTAATTTTTACTCCGCTATAATTTCGCAAGAAACGTTATTCATTGCTGACTTCACGAGTCGACTTCCCTGCGAATTATCTTAAAAAATTCATTCATCCAAAATGAAAGCAAAACTCCCCCTCTTTAGCATTTTTTAAATGTTAATTTATGTTCCGTTTTCCGGGGAAAAACTTTTCAGTTATGAAGCGAATTTACCCAAATTTTAGGCACGACCCCTCCTAATTACTTTAACATGACTATTTACGCAGCAGGAGGCAAAGTTGAAAGTGACAATGCCCCAGAGTGCGAAAAGTTCTCAAAGAATTGTCACAGGATGATAGCAAAAAAGAATCTGAAAATTGCTCATAGATCCAAGTACATACTCGACAATATTTCTGCATGAAAAAAATAATACCCCACACCCCAGCAAGCGGAGGCACAAAGTGCTAAAAGCCTATTTGGATGCATATTCCTCCGTGCCTAGCTATGTCACGAGGTTGAGGACGGAGCACGTGATATGCTTTGTTGAATGAGGTTTTGAAAGCACTGATGGAGGTGTAATATTTAGGCTGTAAGTATTCACTACAAAGCGGATTTGCAATTTTGACAGCTAACAAAACCACACCGAGAGGCAGAGACGAGCATAGAAATGCACATATGTATGTACATGCATTGGTGTTGGATGAGTTTAGGTTGGGGGGTGACACAAAGAGATGGAATAGTCTAGCTTTGAATAAGTATAACGCCGCCGTAGAAAGAAGGAAGTGAGCCGGAAATATGAGGGTATGACATGAAGAGTTGCCAACGGATGTCAGGACGACTGAGAGTTAAAACTTTTTATTGGTTTTCAACTGAAAAAGACTTTTGGTAGACAGTTTGAAAAGGTATTTATTTGATATTGAGTTGTTTGTACAGCAAAGAGGATTTCTACGAGGTGCTAGGTATATTGTAGCGTTGTACAGAAACCATGTGGAAGGCCTAAGTCGAACACCAATGAATGGCTGCATTATTCATGTCTTTTTAAGTTAATTCTCGATATTTTCAGAATAAAACCATAAAATGTTGCGAAAACAAATGCTAGACACAACATCAGGACATGTTATGCCATCCTTTAACCGTCTTCAAGAAAGGCTGACAATAAAATGGCGAAACCACTTAAAGATTTAAAAGGAACTGAACTGGCGTAATACTAGCAACATGAGGGTTCAAAAAACTCCTCGAAACATTTTTAAAATAGTTAAAGGTTGAAAAAGTCATGTCTGGACCAAGGAGGGCATCGGGAAAGGAAAATGCATCACTCACAAAAAGCGAGAACTACTTTCCAAATCAGTCCCGCTTCTGGACTGGCCTAGAACGCCATAAAGTGGTACACAGATGGATCCAAAACATCCATAGATACTGGGGCAGGTGTATATGGGTCCAGAACCAAGTACTCGGAAACCGTGGGAACATACCCCAGTATCTTCCAAGCAGAGGTCTACGCCATTGAAAGATGCGCCCAATTCAACCTCGATAAGAAGTATCGGGGGCAAGACATCACGATTCTGTCGGATAGTTAGGCCGCCATCAAGGCCTTAAGCTCTCATGAAATCAGGTCTACACTGGTGTGACCAAGGTAAACCGACTGAGTTACTTCTACTGTGTAACAGGTCACGTGGGAGTAGAGGGAAATGAAGCAGCCGATGAACTAGCTAGAAAAGGCTCGAAGACTACCTTTACCAGTCCGGAGCCATTCCAGGCTTGGACCGCACACGATACGGAGGGAGCTAAAGAAAGAAGAGGATTGCAAAAGAATCAAGCTTTGGGAAGAAACCGGAAAAGAAGTAGGATCTGCATGAACATCAATAAAAATCGATTGCGCATCCTCACAGGTTTCCTAACGGGTCACTGTAGACTTAAGGAATACCTCGGGAAACTAGGCATAGAGAAACGCGGAGAATGTAGATTCTGCGGGGATGTCGAAGAAACCCCAGGGCACCTTCTCAAAGAATGTGCAGCATTGATCCACGAAAGAAGGAAACACCTGGATGAGTATCAACTATCCGAAGAAGATCTACCATCGCCAGATCCACTCAAGATACTCCGGTTCATCAAGGAAATTGGACTGAAAGAGGTACTCTTAGTCGAGTATCTCATCGACAGGAGCTAAAGTAGGGGAGCACAATAGATCCATGAGGTAGCAGTGCGCTTACACCCATAATTTTTACACAATATCTGTTGCTTGAAATATTTTAGCTGTTGCTGACTACTGAAATATGCGAATTAAATATGTATAAGTATTTTTTTTTATCAGGTCTAGTTTTCGAGTTACAGGTGATTTATATTTAGAAAAGAAAAATACCTGTATGTGGTAGGTAAAAATGTAGGTATTGAAAAATACGATCGATTATTAAGTTCCAAAAAACTCCGTTTTAAAGCTTTTCTCTTATGTGTAGACTTAGAAAAATGACACATTAGGGACCAACAATAGTCAGACATCGTATACGTATCCCAGAAACCCTGATAACGCTCCTCTATGACGCGCAAATCCTGATGCACACGTTCTCCCTGCTCTTCGCTCAGATCTCCTAGATTTTCGGGAAACCTGTCGAGGTGACTGTCTAGAAAGTGTAGTTTAATACTCAAGAATATCTTCTACTAGCTCAATATAAATGTCTGATTTTCGAATTCCAAGAAAGTTGCGCATCACTGAGACAAAAGCATTTGATTCAAGCTCAGTCATGGAATCTGTAAGTTTTGTATCTTGCGTAAGATGTCTGATTTGGGGACCATCAAAAGCCCCGGCTTTAATCTTTTCCATTGTTAGCTGAGGAAATGTTCGGCAAATGTAAGAAAAGCTTTTTCTAATTTATCAAGAGATTTAACAAACTGTTTCAATTTGCCCAGTTTTATATGTCATGGCGGCAGGATAATTTTGCCCCGAGGTATCAATGGATTGCGGAGTACATTTTGCTTACCAGGCGTCATATTTTCTCTTAAGAGCCAATTTTTTCTTACCCAACGTTCTTGTTTAGCTCTGCTGTCCCAGAGACATATAAAACAGGGAAACTTTTTAATTTGACGACCCCAGGGGGGAACTTTATTAAGCTTAATACAAGCTAGAAACTTAAACAAACTAAACTTACAAACTAGAGCCTTATAAACTATAAAAATTAATTGAGGGGAGAATGGATGAGATTGTGGAGATAATAGACTTGAATGCTAAATGGTTATACTAAGCTGGACTAAACCTAGTAACTAAGAGGGATGATTGGAGATTAAGGAGGATGATTGGGGGTTAGGTATGGTTAGGGCATTACGGAGTACGCATTTACTCCTGTTAAAATCAAATAACGTGACGCATAGCGTTATTTGACTTGCGCAGCATTCTTGATAATGGTTCGTTGTACCCATAGTTAGTGCGATGATGAAGTAAGGCGGGACAGTCAATGTTGCCAGATAACAACAGATGAATAAAAAGAATGTCGGCAACATCACGACGTTTCTCCAATGACTGAAGATTAATCAGTCTAAGACGATCAACATAGGGTGGAAGGTTGAGGTTATCAGCCCAAGACAGACCGCGTAAGGCGAAGCGAATGAATCTACGCTGGACAGCCTCAATTCTCATGATATGGGTAGCATAATGTGGCGACCACACTGGGCTGGCATACTCGAGGAGGGGTCTGACGAAAGTGAGATAAAGGGATTTTGTTACGTAGGGGTCAGAGAACTCTTTTGACCAGCGTTTCACAAATCCAAGTGCTGAATTGGCTCTACTTATGACATTGTCGATATGTGATCGAAAGTTAAGTTCACTATCGCAGATAACGTCCAAATCACGTGCAGACGTGACATAGGGTACAGGCTCATCACGAGTGAAGTAGATCCTAGCTGGTGTTGGGAGACGCTTGCGGGAGTAGGTGATGGAGTGACAATTATTGACATTAAGTTCTAAGCCATTTTTATTACACCAGATGGAGAAGCTATCTAGATCACCCTGTAGTAGGCGAGAATCAGTGGCAGATGATATATGTACGTTTAAAGATTTTCATATCATCAGCGTAGACCAGGAGATCAGAGTTCTGGATGACACGTTCAGCATCATTTGTTGTAAGGATGAAGATTAATGGTCCAAGATGGCTGCCTTGAGGGACGCCCGATGTTGCTGTAATAGGGTCTGATACTGATGATCTGAATCGAACTTTGTATTGACGGTCCACTAAGTACGATTTGATCCATGAGATGAACCGCGGTTGAAATCCAAGGGCTTTCAGCTTAAAGAGAATAATTTGGTGGGAAATTTTGTCAAAAGCCTTACTAAAATCTGTGGCTACAACATCTACTTGATTGCCATTTTCCAAAGCGTTCAGTGTACTAGACACGAATACGGTTAAGTTAGTGGTTGTTGACCTCCCTTTGAGGAATCCGTGTTGTTTTGGGGAGAGAATTGGTTTGCAGTGGAAAGGCATTACATCGTACACGATGCTCTCGAAGAGCTTAGGTATGCATGAGAGCTTGGCAATTGGCCGATAATTAGAAATTTCGCTCTTGCATCCTTTTTTATGCATAGGGGTAATGTAAGCGTCCTTCCATAGTTGGGGAAAATGTGTCAGATGATTCGCGCATTTTTTTTAGTACTATGGCGGGGACACCGTCAGGACCAGGGGAGTAGTCATCCTTCAATTGGTTAATCTTATCAGCAACCATTGATGGGAAAATGTCGACAGAGACAAGGGAGGTTTGTGTAGAGTTGTTCAAATAGCAGAAATAATCATGATCGGGTTCATGTAGGTGGGCAGCAAACGACTGGCCAAAAAATTTAGCGAATAGGTTAACAATTATTTTAGGGTCTGTCGAGGAGGTGTCCGAGAAGGTGAGAGTAGATGGATAGCCATCAGATTTTCTTTTAACGTTTATGAATTGTAAAAATCTCTTGGGGTCGGCTATTAGGTTTAGTTGCATTCGATTGAGGTATTCTAGGTAGAGCTTTCCGCAGAGCTCAGAGAATTGGGTATATACACAAGTTAAATACACTTGTCAGAGAATTCAGAGTAAGAAAGAAACTTAGTGTGACCGCTTTATATGTAAGAGGACACATGTGGTCGCTGCACTACCATGCGTTGCTGCAAGACGTCTCTATTTCTAATTTTGATTTGATGCAAACCTCCAGCAAATTAGTACAATTTAGTACACTTTTTGGGATATGACGTTTCACGTAAGTGACATTTTACCATTTGAGGTCCCCTGCCAAAAGGACGGTGGAAGAAATGACAGAAAACTAATACGTGCAATTTACTGCACGTCTGTCTGGAGTGCGTTGCTGCACGTCTGTTTCAGGCTTAACTCTTTATCTCTTTCCCGATAAAAAGTAATTTTTGCGCCTGGAGCAAGTACATTTTTTTCTTTCAGTCGCGAGGCTTGTTTGGAAGGATTTAAATCTCTTACAAGATCATCCAGCTCATTCTGCAAAAAGCGTTGGGGTTTATCGTCTGGCAAACTTTCAAAGTCAGTCTGACGGTCTTGATTCTAAATCATATGGTACTATGGGTTCAGATATATTGTCATTAATCGAAACCGACGGAACTGGGAGGTCAACTGAATGCTGTACAGGACTCTGCACAGGAGTAGTACTTGGGTATTCCCATTTAGCTCCAGTTTTTCTAGTAATACCCTTTATGTCAACACTACAAAAATAACAATCATTTAGATGATTTTTTGGTTCTCGCCAAATAGTTGGGATTCCAAATTTAAATGCACTTCTTTTGCCGCTTTTCCACAATCGTAAGTATTCAACACAAAATTTACAAACAAAGTAGTGAATCTATCTATCTAACCTTCATTCTTAATAATGCAGGCTGCTCATCGGAGGTAAACGATAGTTGTTAGCCGCTAGTCGTTCCCACTCTTGAACAAGTTTTCCTCTTGACGATAGATCATGCAAAAGTACAAGCTTCGGCAGTCTCTCCACTTCCCATGTCATAACTTTCACTACATAGTTAAAGTGTAGCTAAGAATAGGGGTGGGCAACCAGTCTCTAGATGCAGCAAATAAAACAAATAAACACATGTGTGAGGTTGTGCTATCTTAGACCCATCAAGCCAACCTTATGATTTATCTGTTTAATTTAAATTAACCACCCACAAACTCCACCTTAAGTGACACAATTCTTCGTAAATTTTAAATCACAAAGCCCAGCGCACTCCTGAGATTGTACTCGTATCATCCCTCTACGAGCAGTCCGCTTTTCCAGCTCTTTAAATCTGAATCACGAGTGAAAACCTCATGCATTATTCATAAGTGCCACATAAATTTGCTGTGCGCCTCTGTCACACAAGATAACATTTTTACATTTTAATGTGAACTTAATAAATAATAAATCAAAATCTAAAAATATTCGTATCCCCGGGAACAAAAAAAAAATGGAGCTCACTTCGAACCCCTAACCCAAACGGCAAACGCTCTATAGTCCGCCATTGTTTGTACCACTTTCGATTTTCGCCAAAACGAATGGAAAACCCGAAACGAGAAAAACTCGCATTTTGCCTTCGAAATTCGAATGCGTCACGTACGAGTATTTGTGTTCCGGAAAAAGTTCTGCATTGGGGCGTGGGAAATTTTTAATGACAAACTTTCTTCCTCCCCGATGTCTTCGTTGGTTCGTCTCTTATTTATTGCTTTCCAGGTTTGTCTACTACCAACAACCAACAACCAAAAACCGACAACCGACATCCTTTGGGTACCTTGAATGTTCCATTCGGAAGTGAAATTTGCACAAGAACACCGACTAATGATCGCTTTGCATGTCATCATTAGCAGAGAATTTTTCTATTTTCTGGTTGAACATTTTCTATGCAAAGCATCTAGCTTGGGCGGTGCTGGTAACACGTTGGGCGGTGGGAATGCCCATTTTTTTTATGTATTTTTAGCCGAACTTCGATTAAACCACTATGGTTTGCATTTGGTTATGTTCCAGGAGGAGCAGCATAAATTCACACGGCTCCTGTTGGCGAGCGGCAGAGGAGGAAAAACTTTTCCCATCAAAAGTTTCGATTCCTCTATTCTGGAGGAGTTGGAGAGGCGTAATATTCGATCAACTTTTAATTTTTTTTTTTTTATCCTGGCGTGGTTTAGTTTCTGCGTAGATTGGACAGAGAGGAAATTACTATCGCCCAAGTATAAATTGGAGAAGTTCATCGATTTGCGAACGCACTATGTTAGTTGCAGAAGACCAGTGATTTCAGCTGGCTAACTTCATTGGTGTCATAAGCAGTTGGATGGATTTAATTGACCGAAATAGTTTGAAGCGAAAGTGCTGAAAAGTGAAAATGTTGGAGGGAGGCATACATAGACCATAACAAGTTACAAGTTGGTATGGAAATGGTGCTGCTTGGGCCTTTTCTTTAAATCTACGAGACTTCTTAGGATTTCTTTGGTAATTCGAAGGACGAAGTGAGAATAGCAATATCGAAGTTTAAATCCAACAAAGCTGCTGGTCCTGATGGCCTACCGGCCGAGTTGTTCAAGGCAGCCGGAAATGACTTGGTAGAGAGCATACACCAACTCATTTCCAAGATTTGGTCAGACGAGTGTATTCCTGATGGAATCTCAGCATCGTTTGCTCAATCCACAAGAAAGGAGACCCTCTCAACTGCGCCAATTACAGAGGCATCAATCAGTCTCCTCAACATCGCGTACAAGATCTTATCTGCCATATTGCGTGGATGCCTGAAACCCTTCGTCAACAACCTCATTGGCTCCTGTCAGTGTGGTTTCAATCCAGGAAAGTCCACAATCGATCAAATCTTCACACTCCGGCAGAGCCTGGAAAAAACCCAAGAAGTCCAATACTCACCATCTTTTTATCGATTTGAAGGCCGCATATGACAGCATTTATAGAGACGAGCTATACAGAGCCATGTCTAGTTTTGGCATCCCTGCCAAACTCGTCCGTCTATGCAGGATGACGATGGAGAACGCTCGCTGATCCATCAAGGTCGGTAATGACCTCACCGAGACCTTCGATGTCAAAAAAGGATTTAGACAAGGTGATGCGCTGTCTATATAAGCTATATAAGCTTACACTGATGACATCGACATAATTGGCAGAACACAGCGGGCTGTCCCTGGTGCGTTCGCTAGTTTCGAAACAGAAGCCGCCAAAATGGGTTTAGCTGTAAATGAGGGCAAAACCAAGTATATGCTGTCAACAAGAAGGAACGCACAACATCGACGAATTGGACAGAACGTCACAGTCGACAACTATAACTTCGGGGTAGTAAGGGACTTTGTCTACCTTGGCTCTGCTATTAATTCTGACAACAACATCTCGGCGGAAATTAATCGAAGAATAACTCTTGCCAATCGCTGTTTCTTTGGGCTGAGAAGGCAATTGAGTAGTAAGGCCCTATCTCGAAGGACTAAGGAGACTCTTTAAAAGACCTTAGTCATCCCAGTTCTGCTTTATGGTGCTGAAGCATGGACTCTGTCGAAAGCGGTTGAAGACACCCTCGGTCGTTTCGAGAGAAAAATTCTTCGAAAAATGTTCGCTCCCGTTTGCTTTGACGGGCTTTGGAGGAGAAGATTCAACGACGAAATTTACGAACTGTACAGCGACGTCGACCTAGTCAAAAAACAGCGCATCAGTCGCCTAAGATGGCTAGGACATGTAGAACGAATGGACACCAATGCTCCGGCAGAGTCTTCGAATCTAACCCGGAGGGACAACGCAGTAGAGGACGACCTCGCCTAAGTAGAAGGTGACCTCAATCAACTTGGAGTGCGCAAGTGGAGGCAGTTAGCTAAGGACCGGGCTAACTGGAGAGGCTTGTTGGTTGAGGCCCAGATTCACCCCGAACTGTAGCGCCACCTAAGTAAGTAAGTAGGAAGTCAGAGTGGAACGAGTAGTGCACTTAAATAGTGATTGGTCCTCGAAGAAGTACACAAGAATAAGATAGGGCAAGTGTCACTGGTCGCAGAACTTCCAGCAAAAGCATGTAATTTTCTTGCTGAAACGATTCATTTTGGTAGGAGAGGTGTTTTTAAGATCGTTTAGATGTGGACAGGGGGGATGTAAGCTATATTCTGCTGTATATTCTCCTCCTTTCTATTACTTTACAGAGATTATTGCTTGCAACCTCTAGACACTGAGTGTATCTCCCAGAGACGCTTTAAAGTTGGAAGAATTATCTGAACGGTAGTTAAGTTACCTTCGTTTAGATAAAGTTATTGAATGGGTATAGTATTCTAATATTAATGCAGTAGGATATATTTGTTGCATCAGTATGAGTCAGACGCCGTAGCTCAGTGGTTTGTGCTTTGAATTACTGAGCGGGGGGTTCGAAGTTCGAATCCCAGAAAACACCAAAAAGTTTTTTCTCGGTCCGACCTCTCACGAATGTCTGACAAACGTCCGTGATTAATAACTGTCATAAGAAAGCTTTTCAGCTTTTCGGATATGGCTCCTAAACTGTAGGTCACTTCTATTTGTGTGACAAAATATAACTCGAACGACATGAATGGTCACGAAAAGCTAGGCCCAGGACCATACATATATGTACGTCTGTTGCGCTAAGTATTTGTATTTGTATGAGTCCGACATTGACAGTGTCCTTAGGCCAACTATTTGTGCTGAGTTTACATATACTGCGTAGCTAACTCGGCGCAGGATTACCATAGGCAACCGTTGCTACTTCAGTCTGTCAAAACGTCCTAACCCGAAGGACGAAAATTATGCTCTACAAAACATCGATCTTGACGATCGTGCTTTATGGAGCCGAAAGCTGGACGATGGGCAGGACAGCAGAGCAGATAATTCGAAAGAAATTCGGTCCTATGTATCTGCGAGGAGGGCGAATGGAGGAGAAGACATGACCGCGAACTCTGTGAGCTGTACAAAGATGTAGATGAAGTCCGGAATGCAAAAATTCGTCGACTGCACTAGCTCGGTCACATCGAGCGAATGGACGACAACGCTCCAGCTAAGAGAGTCTTTGAATCCCAGTCCACGGCAAGGGTGACCGAATCTCCGGTTTAAGTAGGTACCAAGTGATCGCGGACGCAAGAAGTCTTGGTTTTGCAAACTGGAAGCAGCGAGCCCGAGACCGTGAATGATGGGACGCAGCAGTTCAGGCTCTGACCCTTCAAGAGTCGCAGGCCTACTAAGTAAGTAAGTAAGCTAACTCATAAGTCACGAGATTTTCAGTGACAAATACTTAGTAGAAACTGGTCTTTGACTTTTTTGTTAAGATATTCAAGGCAATGTTTTACTGCACTGGGTCTCACTGAGTTGGCTGCCGGAATCCGATTTGATTAGAGCTTAATTATCGATGTAGGTTAGAGTATGAGTTGAGTTCCGAGTTCCTTGACAATCAGATGACATTTTAATGACTATCACCGACTTGCACTTCAAAAATTCTCAGTCTTTGTGGGTTAAACGATAAGTTTATTTTAAGATCCTTAGTAGTATACACTAAAATATGTGCTGAAGCTAATTGTAGGAAAAATTTTTAAGGAGTTTCTTTTTTTTCGGGGCGGGCACACCCTACTGGAGCAAAAAAAAAAATGGTCCATTGTACTACCAGGGGTAGAGAACCCAATTTTGCTCCAAAATTTTTTCGTCTTTCGTAGAAGGTCGAGAAGGAGCTCAGCACTCACCACATCAGCACCGAAATCCGCCACCTGATCACAATCACATAGGAAATGTTCCGCCATGTCGTCGCCTTCTCCACAGGCGTCGCAGATAGGGGTGTCACTTAAACCTAGCACACTAAGGTGTTTAGCAAAGGTGTAGTGGCCCGTAAGAACTCCAGTAAGTAGCCTACAGTCCTTTCTGCTAAGGGATAGCAAGAACACCGCCGATTTCCTACCATTCACTTAGTCTGCCTACATCCTGGACAGCTATGCCACCTTCGATTGTGCTCATCAAAAACCCAGTCGTCGATGGAAGCCCTGACCAAGGACGCTGGCAGACCCAAGGTGGGTTCAGATCCTGAGAAAGCCTCTTCTGGACCTTGACTAGCAAGCTCATTGGGGATCTCATTCCCCATTATCCCGTTGTGTCCTGGGACGCAGACGAGATTCAATGAGTTCAGCCTTCTGGCCGAATTCAAGGAGGTTTTGCACTCACGAACTATTTTGGAGAAGGTTAAAGGGTTGAGTAGTGCATTAAGCGCAGCCTGGCTATCACTACATATACAGATATATCGCCCCTTCCACCTGTTTCTCACAATATAGTCCGCAGCCATTAGGATGGCATACACCTCTGCTTGAAAGACAATGAGTAATGCCTTCCCAATGAGAAATGAAGTCTAATGTTGTCGAATTCCACGAAAACACCAGCACCGGACCCCTATCCAGTTTTGGAGCCGTCCGTAAAAATCCGACTACATTCCTTTCCTGGTTCAGATTCTGGCCAAAGCCAGTTCTGAACATGAGGGAAGTCGACTTCAAATTTGCATCGGAGCCGTAATTCTGGTGTCATTTCATCAGATGGCATGTCCATTGGACAGGGGTCATAGGAGAGCCGTCGCGCAAGGTCATCAAAACTCCAGTGCGAGTTGTGCCAGAGATCACTTCTCTTTAAACGAAAAATTGCACTGAGTGTACACTCCATGATATAAATATCAAGGGGAGGAATGTTAATCAGAGCGTTTAGAGCAGAGCCGGGCTTACTGGGGAAAGCTCCCAAGCAGCCGAGACAGACCGTTCTTTGGCGTTTGGCGAAAGCAGCAGTGACGTATTAACGTGGATGCTTATTCCACCACACAACCGACGCATATGACAGGAGGGGTCTTATCATTGCCATATAAATCCATAGGACTTTCCTTGGCGATAAGCCCCATGTCTTACCAAAGGCACCATCGCGTTGAAAGAAGGCTGACAGTGCTTTAGAGGTTTTTAGTTCGACATGTTTCCTCCAGAGAAGTTTACTATCCAGGATTACTCCTAAATACTTAGCGTCCTTGGAGAGTTGAATGGTGATGCCTTTTAGCACAGGCTAAGTCAGACTAGCCTTCTCGTAAAGAGAACCACCTCAGTTTTGAGAGGATTAACTGATAGCCCATTCCTGGTTCACCAGTAGTCGATCACGTCCAGCGCCATCTGTGCCTTAGAACAGACAGTCGCTAGGCACGATCGGACAGACAGAACGGCAGCATCATCTGCTTAGGCCTGAGTGTAGTCGTTAGAGCTATTGAGTGTGTTCAACAGAAAGTCAAAAAAAGAGAGGAGCCTAAAATCAAAGTACTCTTGGGAGTCGTCATTATTTATGTAAATAGTTTCGGCAACAAATATGTTCAGAGCTGGAAGTAAATTTGGTTTAATTCCAAAAAAAAAATTGATTTGGGCTAACATCCAGACCGCTTTAATTTTATCGCAGATGCATGCACAGTCAAATACGGTCAGATAGACACATACACAGCCGACATTCAAAAAACGTGTACTTCTGCCGTAAGAACTTGTATATGTACCTCTACTTGAAAAATTTAAATCCCTGACTGCGGGTGAAAATCCGAAATTCATCGATTCAAATTGAATGAGCTTTAAAATTTAATCACTACACATGACTGCACCGTGTTCTTATCATCGCAAGTTATGCCTTATAGGCCTTAATAAGGAAGCATTATCTAGAATATACAATTTCAAAGAATTTATAAATTCAGTCAGGACGCACGTTTTGCTTTTTTTTCACAAATAACGCAATTTTCCACGTTGGCTGCACATTAAATTCGTTGTTTCTCGATCCGTTAAATTAGAATTAAGCCAAGGCAGCACAATTTTTATCATGGAACCGTGGCTCCAAAGGAATGGGGAATATAATTGGAAAGCATCCTTCTCAAGTGAACTAGAATTTACATGATATGTTAAGTTTGCGCTCAGTTCCAAAATGGCACATACGAGTATCCCTTCAAGACAAACTGAATCAAATGAGAGAAGTCCTTGACAACAGTTAAAGGGGAAAGTCAAAAAGCACAATGTCTCAATTGTCCACTCAATTTGATGTCCTGCAGCGTTACTTTTTATGTCAGATGTCAGCATATTTTTGGATGACATCATTTCACAGTGATGGTAAAAAGGACAAGCAAAAAAGGGGTGAACAAGAGGTAGGAACATTTTAATCTACGCGAATTAGGTTGTCTATGTTTGGGTCTGTAAGTTTCAGTTGACAGTCGGGTGTACAATGGGAATGGTTATACTTATGCACTAAAAAGATTACATTTACTGTATTGTAGTAGAAATACCAGTGACAACGGAATGAATGCTCCTTGTTTTGGCGGAACAATTAAGAGTCCTCTTCAGAATGCTTTTCTTGTCCGTTTTAAAGTTTTTACTCTGTTCCGTTTGAGGACAATGTCCTGTTTTTATACGTGTTTCAGGTGTGGCTCGTGTCAGCCAATTAAAACTTATTCAGATGAGTATGTTGTACCCCATCCCTTAGGGTAAGTATTTTACTTTCTAGGAAAATTAATTTTCGTGTGAGTATTAATGGGGCAACTTGAGAAGGTATGGCAACAATCAATTCCAAAAAAAGGACTTCTTGAGCAATAAAGAGTTCAACTACAAAATACACAAATTTTATGTCCTCTTCTCTTCGATTCGACTTCGAGTGCTTTTATACCGAATGTCGGCCGCTATGGACATAAGGCGGCAAAAGATGTCGTCAGAGATGGTTTCCACGATTGCTTTCAGGAATCCTTCACCTCGCAAGGCACAGGGAATATCTAAAGAAGAGTTAAATGACAAAGGCTCCAGGAATCGACGAAATTGCACCAGAGTACATTAAATACATCGGAGATGAAGGAGAAAATGAACTGAGGAAGATAGTGAACATGATGTGGATAAACCAGAAAATCCCAGAAGAATGGAAATGTGGAGTGATTCTGGCTATTTATCCGCAATGAAGATGCAAAAGATGATGATAGGTACTCGAAAAAAGACTAAGAAGGACTGTAGAAGGACAACTCTCGGATGTACAAAGCGGATTCCGACCAGCTCAACGACGAGGAATCTCAAGTGATGATAGTAAGTAACAAAACAGAACAGATAAGAGTGCGTGTGGAAAGAGTGACTTTTGAAAAAGTAGAAAATTATAAGTATCTAGGAAGCGTCATTAACAGCAAGGGCAACATAGAGGAGGAATTGAAGATAAGGATACAATCTTCAAATAGACTATTCGCGATGTTGCAGAACATATTTTTGAACCACAAAGACATAACACGTACCACAAAAATATCGATCGTCAAGTCTATGTACCTACCAGTACTGCTGCATGGAGGAGAAAACTGGATCCTTACTGAAAGACAAGAAAGGCAAATATAGGCCTTGGAGATAAAATACCTTCGAAGAGTGACAGGAGTAAGGAGAATAGACAGAAAAAGAAATGAACATATCCAAAAAGAGCTAAATGTGGTATCAGCGAAAAAAGCCATAGAAGAAACGAGAAACTTAGATGGTTTGGACATCTATTGACGATCGAAGACAACAGGTAAGTAAAGAAAATTTGGGAAGCTAGAACTGAAGGGAAGAACAGAAGGGGAAGGCCTAGAGCAACATGGAACAGCGCGATAGGGAAATCCAGGAGAAAGCTGGAACTCGGCAAAGGAATCAGCTAGAGGCAGGAAAAAATAGAGAAAATTTATTAAAGAAAGGAAGACTTAAACGAGAGACACAACCTCGACACCGTAGGGTATAAGAGGACCGGATTATGTATGTATGTACAGCTGTGTTCAAAATAATTGTAGTGGACCTTAACAAATTATGTAAGGTAGCTTAACGTCGTAGCCAGAATTAATTTTGATTTGAAAATAAGAAAACAACAATATTATATCGTTATTAATTTCTTGGAGACATAATATATACAAGTTTGTTTATATACATAAAAAAAAAAAAATAATTTAATATAATGCTAAGACAAAAATTCACAGTTCCAAAAAATAGTAATATTTGCTTAAATCTAAAAAAATAACAAATTTTAAATGGAACTTGTTAACAAAAATTATCAAAAACCTTAAGTTAAACTCAGTACTTTGTGATAAACCCCTTATTATCCAGAACCGCCTTTCATCGGCGTTGCATGGAGTCAACCAAGCTCCGTACACAATATTTTCCGCCATTTCTCTCCAGGCCATTGAATATGTTTTTCTACAAATTTACTCCAAGCTCCTGCATGTTGGTTAGTTAGAAGCGGCATCTTGCGGGGGCTCCGTGCAAACAAGTTATGCTCCACATGCCATCTATGAATTGTCACTACACTAACAGACAGTTTAAGGTCTTTTTGAATGATTTTGGAAGACGTAGAAGGGTCAATTTTGCTGCATCCTACGCGCAGCGCCTGTCGTCTATTGCCGATGTGTTTTCCTCTTTCTTCCTCTAGTTCCGATCAATATTTATGTATACATTTGTGAATTTGTATAGAATTAAATTCATAAATGTTTGCCCATGTTTACTATTCAATTTTATAATTCTATTCAGTTCAGTTAATTTTTTTTTTAACGTCACATCGTCGCGCTACTGTTTTTTTTAACACAACTGTATGTATTATTTAGGCAACATTGTGATACATATTGGTGTTAATTAATCTCTACTTTATCGATGGTCATAATCAGGACGAAACTGAAAAGCTGGACGCTTTCTAAGAGCAATGGGGTGGAGCAGCGTGTGGGATTTTCACCTATTCGCAAATTTCAGCGTTCAGCGGATGACTAAAGGGAAACTCTAATTCGTGGTGTATGCTATTTATCCACTTCTTACGTATTTTCCATCAACTATATTAGTTGTAGAAGACCAGTGATCTCAGCTAGCTAACTTTATCGGTTTCATACGCAGTTTGATGGACTTAATTGACCGAAATAGTTTCAAGCGAAAGTGCTGAAAAGTGAAGGGATGTTGGGGGGATGCTTACATGGACCATAACAAGTTACAAGTTGGTATGAAAATGGTGCTGCTTGGGCCTTTTCTTTAAATCTACGAGACTTCTTAGGATTCATTTGGTAATTCGAAGGACCGGAAGTCAGAGTGGAACGAGTAGTGCACTTAAATAGTGATTGGTCCTCGAAGAAGTACACTTAGAATAAGATAGGGCAAGTGTTTAGGTTAGGTTAGGTTGATGGGTTGATGAGGATGGATTGCTCCGTTCCGCATAACACTTAGGTCTGCGTAGACCCATTGTGATGTCCGGTTTAGGGGTCCGTCCTTGTTGTTGTTGGAATGGTCCATTTTCTCCTTAATCGTTAACCAACGACGATCTGGCAAACCTTAAAAGATTCGTTAGCAGAATTATGGATACTTCAGAAATTTCTCGAAAGAAGTAGCTTCCTAAAGTTCTGTTCTTCAACTGACTGAGGGTAGGACAGTGGCACAGAAAGTGGGGTGTGTCTTTACATATGTCGTCAGTGCTGAGATTTAATTTCATAGTGTGGTATCTTAGCAGATTATGACCCTTGAGTACTCCCACCAGTAGAGATATGGTTCTTCTGTCATTTTCCATAAGTTTTTTGGTGCAGGAGTCATCACAGTTTGGCCATGTTTTCCTGGAAATTTCGCAGGTGGGTAGTGAGTTCCATCTGTTATTGGCCTTCATACGGATCTTTCATTCTACTCGCTTCCTAAGATCACAGAGTGGGGGTTTGATCCATCGGAGGGCTTTGTTACGATCCATTGCAGATCCCAGACGTGCAAGCTCATCAGCTTTGTCATTACCTTGTACATGTTCCTGTGACCAGGAACCCAGCAGAGTCTTACATTGCGCTGTGAGCCAAGAATCTTAAGCTCTACACGTTGGCTGCCTCCGTTACTGCCAGAACCTCCGCTTGGAAGACACTGCTGTAATCAGGTAGTCTAAGCGAGCTTACTATTCGATTCCAAACTAAATTGGAAAGCCAACATCGACAATCGACTCAAGAAGGCCTTTGTGGCATTATATGCATGCAGAAGAGCCTTCGAGAAATCATGGGGATTCAAGCCTAAGGTGGTGTACTGGCTATATAAAGCGGTAGTAAGACCCATCTTATCCTACGGTTCGGTAGTCTGGTGGAGAACGGTCGAGAAGAAATACCCAATTGAAAGCGTTACAAACATTCAACGGGCCGGCTGTCTGGGGGTGTCGGGATCAATGAGATCAACACCAACAGCAGCTCTGGAAACGAAACTGAATCTGCTTCCACTTGACATATACTGTGCGAACTCGGCAGCTACCACTGCACTAAGACTAAGGGAAGCCGGTCTATGGATAGCTAAACCTTTTGGTCACGCCTCAGTTCTAAATCGATGGTATGCATCGAGGATCCAGACGGAAACGGACTCCATCATCCCACTACCAAACTGCAACCGGAGATTCTCCATTAGAATTCCTAGCAGAGAGGAATGGAATGAAGGCAGAGTCCCTTTCGTGAATGAACTGGCCATCTTCACCGGCGGATCTAAAATGATCGCTGGTACGGGTGCCGGTGTATACTGTGAGTCTCGAAACACATTTCGCTTGTCTAGACTTGAGGACAGGTGCAGTGTTGCTGAAGTTGCTGCAATAAAACAAGCTGCGGACATGATTATTTAGGAAAATATTTCAGGAAAAATAATCAGCATCTATGTATGTCGACAGTCAAGCAGCCATTAAGGCTTTGCAGTCCACATGGATTAAATCCAAGCTCGTAAAAATCTGAAAGAAGGGACTGAGTGACATCTCAGCGACCAATGCGGTGACCGTGTGTCTGTTGGGAGATAGAAATCGAGGCCAATGAGGAGGCCAATAAACGTTGGTCTAACCAACGGCCAATCTGCGACGAAAAGAGATCTATCAATCTTATGGAACTAGGTCGCAGGGACTTAGCGTCGTTGGCGTCATGACAGGACAATAGGTAAACACACAGCACGGATAGGATTACCGCAGAACCACTACTGTAACGAAGAGGAAATAGACTCCGTTCGTCACCTCCTTTGTGACTGTCCAGCGCTAGCCACTAAAAGAAGACGTGCTCTTGGCAGTTACTTCTTCTCAGAACTGGATGAGTTAGGTAACATTGAGCCAAGCAAACTCCTGAGATTCATACATTTATCTGGGTGGTTCAACTTAGCGGTCGAAGATTGATATTAAGGTTCCCAGGGTTTTTTTAAATACTGGGCACAATGGACTCTTAGTGGTCTAAGTGAGCCGTCAACAAGGGCACCCACTTACGTAACCTAATAAGAGAATGGAGCACTACCACGTATTTGGGGTACGCCAGCTTTTTACCCCTCACTAACGTGACGAAAGAATTATTTGCTTGTAACACTCACACCTACCATTGGAAAGGATGGATTTGTTTACGTATTGCAATGGCTACCATAACACTGCGATCTTGAAAAACTATTTGCGAACCCAGTCCACGGGAACACCCAACACACCAGTATTAGAAAAACCATTTTTCATCGGAACATGATACATCTCATTCAGAAATAACTTACAGTTACATTACCGATTTCATGCAACTCTTTCATTATACATACATACGTATTGTATCCATCACCTGTACACCTGTTTTTCATCACTCAAAATCGTTGATAAATTGAATTATAAACCCCACAAGCAGTGTGACAAAATGTGACAAATTGTAATCTGTATCTGATTCTGTATTAACAAAACGCATTTCTATAAGAGCATTGACACATTCCCTTGGCAATTCCATTCTCAATAAACACCGCTACATTCACATCAATAAATACCTTTTTCTGTTCAGGACATATAGCAAACTTCATTCATCAGCCGGCGTCGCTATTCATAGATTTTTCTCTAAAAGAAATCCCTTCATCAATCATAATATGTTTTCGAGTATTACCATCATTTGTTCAGCTCTTGATGTTATAACAAAAACGTGCTAGTATCCTCCCTCTGGCGCACATCCCTTTTCCGGAAAAATGGTTTTATTATTATCAACCCAATATTTTGGCTCTGTTCAGTGAAGAGACATGTGAGTCTATGGATTTCATTTCACAAAGTGCCTGATAGTGCTTCAGGAATACCTCACTTTTTCGACGGTTTTTTGTAGCTAGTATCTCTCGTATAGTGTTGGAAAAATATTGATGGTGCGTGAATTTGAAAATAAAGTATGGTTTCAAAGTATGGCAATTTTTACAGATGAAGATCTCGACGAGAATATGCAAAATGGTGACAGGGTGAAGCGTGGTCGATATGGAAACTGAGAACTAGACTACTGGTCCAGTAATCATTAGCGGCATTGAAAATGTGTGACTTAAGCAGATTACGACTTTTTATAACTAATCATTGACAGTCATCCAGCTTTTCTTCCACGGTTTTTAAATTTCTGGCTTTTGGTATCTAAATCTTCGTCTTCCTTTTGTACGGCGAGGTTATGATCAGGATTATAGGGATCATAATCCTTCTACTTTACTGCATCCCTACTGGTCCACCTGTGGGGTTTGCCGATTCGACCTCAGAAAATATCCGCAGGCCTCCCGGTTTCGGATCACTTCGTCACTGAGGCCGATCAAATGCTGCTGTTTTGGCATTTGGGTGATCCAGGGGTTTTTTTGGCCTGCCTCTCTTCCGCGCTTCTGTAGGAACGTTGATTGGCATTGCCCTTTTGACAGGGTTCGTAGGATCCCTCCTTTGAACATGGCAATACCGACTGAGCCGGTCGTGCTCCACTTTTTTCGAGATGGGTTCTTTGACGTGAAGGCTTCCTCGGATCTTCGAACTTCTAATTCGATCAAGCTTTGTAACTCCAGCTGTCATGCGAAGCATCTTCATTTCAGCTGCCGTTAATTTGCCCTCATACTTTTTGTACATTGTCAAGCATTGTGAACCGTATGCGAGCGCCGGACGAACATGTAGAGCCTTCCTTTCAACTAAAGGGGCATTTTTCGGTCACAGAAGATAGAAGAGTTTTCCTGCCACTTCATCCACCATACGCTTACGCGATGATTGATGTCATCAATAGTTGCTCCGCTATTGATCATAGAACCCAGATACTTGAACTTTTCTCACTTGGGAATCAGTTTTCCATTCAAATAAATGTCTGCACTAGGTCGGAGTGGATCAGAGAATGGGCAGTACAGGTAGTCTGTCTTTTTTGGACTAATTCGATACCCATTTCCCTCTAAAACATCCACCCATACATCAAGTGCTCGTTGCAGGGATGTTCTTTCTCTTTTTGGAGGATTTGACCGCTTTCCTAACTTCATCGACTGTTGTGTCGGGTACTTCTCCATAGTTAGGAACGGTTCTTGGAAAGTATAACCGGGGAAACTGTTTGTTTAAAAGTTCCTCACAATATTGTCGCCACCTCTGTAGAATTTTTTCGTCGTCCACAAGGAGTTGGCGTTGTGCATTGTCAACGAACTTCGGCGAACGAATCTTCTGAGCATTTCTTCTTCTCTGGGCGGCTGTCTTGAAGATGGTTGTACCCTTGTTCAAGTTGTTTTGTCGCAGCTCGTGGATAGCCTGGTTCGTATCGGCAGGAGAAAAAGATATTCCCTCCAACTCCCGATACAGGCCCTCCACACTCTTTGCTTGAATTTGGGCACACTTCTTCTTCGCAATACTTTTGCCACGTTTATATTCCAATTCAAGGCGAGCTTTATCATCTCTATTATTAGAGGGGCACTTTGACTAAGCTTTGAATGCTACTTTTTTCTCATTTATCACTACTTTAGCTTCCTCAGTCCACCACCATGTTTCTTTGCCGTGTTGGTAGTGTCCTTTGGAAACTCCGAGCAGTGATTTAGCTCTCTCTCAGCAAGACCGCTGTAAGGGATTCTACATATCTTGTGCTCTGCACTCTTCAACCTCAACTTCGTCGATGTTGTTACGAAGGTAATTTTTCATGTTAACAATAAATGCTTCGCCTTTTTCTTTATCCAGATTGTTCCATTTGATTTCTCAGAAACCATTATCTGTTTCTTTTTCTTTTTCGACGTCTCCATAAATATATCTGTCTGGACGAAACGGTGTTGCCAGGCGATCGCCTTTCCTAAGATCACTTTGCAACCTTGGCTTCATGAAACTTGCTACCGAATGGTAGTTAATCTGGGTTTCATTTCCGCCACTGCTGCAACTGATCAGGTGTCGGCTTTGTTCGACGAACATGGTATTTAGCACGATTAGACCGTATGACTTGCACATGCTTAGGATCGCAACCATGCGTAGCATGCCTTTCTTTTAGCGTTCTTTGCCATAATGCTAGTTTAAGCGAGTTTCTGTTTGACACGTACATGCTCCTGTTTGTTGTTTGATTCGTCCCTTTTATAACACCGGTAATCTCCAGTCGTGTCAACCCACGGATTCGCATGCACACTTGCGGGACAGTTTTTTAGATGTTAAATGTGTCGCTATGCTCACCAGAATGTTTAAATAGCCTAGATGTGATTTATCCCCTTAGTCGCCTTTTACGGCAAGCGCTATTGATTGGGGGCGCTGAAGAGATATTCTTGGCCCGTCCCTGCACACCTTATATTTGAACAGAACCTTATATATTGTCATTAAAGCTCAAAAATCTCATACACAGGAGCAAACGACCTGAGATGTGCATATTAGCTTGCCATCATTTCATCTAATAAATAACGTTACGAGTAAGACATGAGTGCCTCCCTTCGTGGTAGGTACAATTGTGCGAACATTTGAAGATTTTCTTTGGCACTTTGATAAGCCCATAGCTCTGGAGCAAGATTATTAATACAAATCTAGGTGGCTCCTTGGCTTGAAGGTTTAATAGTAGAAACGATGTTTCTAAAGACAAAATAAAAAAAACTTATGATGAACGGCTGAACGGACTCCACGATAGTACACAGGCCTTATTCTATCTGAAATGCTTCTAGTATCCTCAATTTTGTATGACAATTAAGTTAAACAAAATCTTAGCGTAAACATCGATACACAGTTCGTACAGAATTTTTGAACAATTTTAATGCATTGACCGGTGACTAAAAGATCCATTTCGTAAATGTCTTGTTGCAGACTAGCATTTGGTACTTTGAAAACTGTTGCTTACTGATAGCTGCTTGATTTTCAGTGCTGCGAACGTAAGAATATCTAATTGGATCACCTCTTATTATTAACAAGTTCTCCGGTTCTCCTGCAAGATACATGTCCTGTTGTCACCACTCCTTACTGCTTCTAAGATCTGTAAAGCAAGGGCGTTGATCCATTTTCCCTCTATTCAGCCCATTCCAATTCTAGATTTAATCCATTAACTAATATCACACCTCTGCGATGGTTATAGGTACGTAATTGAAAATTCTCTTGGCTCTTTCAGCGGAATCGGCTTAATATTGTTCGCATTTATGTTGGTCCTATCTCGTATCTTGCCATAAATTAATGCGGAATCATTTACATGACGGGGGACGCATTACCGCTGGGCTGCATTGGATATCTCTATATTCTCTATACCTCTGTAGCCTGCAAAATGGCCTAACTTTATCCAGTTACCCTATACCTTGTTCCATGCAAGTTGAATGAACACCAGGGTGTGTGGGCAATAACGAACAAAACACCCTGTTGTGCCTTTTGTTCCTGATTTAGATCATAAAACCACCGTTCCCCGTTTTCAAAAATCCATTGTGAAATGGAACGTTCCGTTCTCCTACTGACTCTAACGACTTTGATTAGCTTCCAACGTGCTGACAGTCGATAAAGGATATGGACGAATAGTTGTTGGAATAGATGTACTCGTAGCTCGCCGCAATATTAACAAACAATGAAGTTTTTGATTATGATTTCATGAGTACCCCTTTCCCCTTACTTATTCAGTTTCTATATTCCCAACGAAATGTGCCTGTACCGGATCCATTATTGTTTATCCTGCATTCAAGCATCTGCGGGGAGTTTATGTACCACACAATCCATCCGTTCGATGTTCCACATGCAGATGTAAAGCGTTGCTCCCAGAGTGAGAGTTACAAACATAACCCTGTCGGGGTCCTCCTGGTTGAGCGTAAAACAATGGAAGCGTAGCAACGATACACAGTATGCTGTGGTGAGCTATAAATTTTCAGATAAAAGTAAAACAAAAAGAAAAATGCAAAAAATAAAAATCGCATTGAAATAATCTTAACATTCGCCCTTTGGTAAGATACTATGTAGCTGGGTGCCTTATTCTTGTCAGTGTTGCTGGTGTAATTCCTTTTATTTCGTTTGGCGGTTTTACAGCTAAAAAATGCGGGAAACGGAAAACGTTATGACAGCTGAATGCGGAGGACGGGAATCCACCAAAAGTTGCCATTTTAAAAATGCTTTTATTTATATTTGAATACACAAGTGTGCGAAATTGAAGCGATGGTGGTTCCTCTCTTTATTGTAGTGTTGACGGATTGTTCGAAATTGCTTTCCCTTTCAGTACATGCAGTAGATTTGAGGGGATAGATTTATGGAGACAACAAAACTGATAAGTCATCATGTATAATAACTTTTATTTTTTATTAAGATAGGTATGACTACCTCACGTGGATGGTAGATCTGGCTTTTTAAAGGATGCATAGGTAGTCTTAACAACTTTGTACCCACTCAATCATATCTAGCTTTTCGTAATAATGGATCTTAAAGCTTCTGCATAAGAGTTTTAGTATCTAGGGCAGACCAATCCTGCCTTCAGTGTACAGCTTACAACATTTGGCATACCGCAAGGGTAGCAAGTTGGACCGATGTCATTAATAATGTTTATTAAACAAAATTTCTGAAATTTTCATAACAAAACACGGTTTTAGTAAAATCGACGCAGTCATGACACGGACTTTAACACAGACTCTTAAATAGTCCGAACTTTTTAAAAGTTCAACAAGAAGATGGCCTTGGAACTATACCCGAAAGAGATATGCTTTAATCTGATCTAATCATATTCACAAGAAAGAAGAGAGATCTGGAATTTGAGCCCTCGACACTTTTTGGATCGGAACTAAAGGTGACCAAGAAGGTTAAGTATCTGGGAGTATACCTAGGTGCCGAACTAACTTGGAACCTTCATGTAGAAGAAAAGATCCGGAAGGCGAAGAGGGTGCTTCATCAGTGCAAACGGGTATGTGGACAAAGGTGGGTCATCTTGCCGAGTTCAGCATACTGGATGTACACGATGATAGTTAGACCAATTATCACATATGCGTCATTTGTATGGTGGCAAAAATCCTCCCAGAAAACTGTTAAGAAGCATTTGGATAGGGTCCAACGTCTGGCATGTTTAGGGACAGTCGGTGCAATACGAACGACACCAACATGCAAAGTGGAAGTGATCCTAACCACTCTGCCGCTGGACTTATTTATTAAGAAAACGCAGCATGGACGGCACTTCGTCTGCACCGGGATGGCAACTGGAACTGGCGCGGTACCATCTAAGGGCATAGAAAAATCCTGGACCTCGCGAAAAATAAGATCAGGGAGCTGAATATGCCCATGGACGGAATAAAGAAACTGCGTGTTACCGAAAGGTGATATAACCATATTTACGGACGGGTCCATGATGGATGGCAGAGCGAGGGCAGGTATCTTTTCAGAAGAACTAGAACTAGCCTGTCATGTCAGTCTGGAGAAATTTATCTCAGTCTATCAAGCCGAGATGATTACTCTGTTACATGCGTTGGAACACCTGATAGGAGGTCAAGTTGAGGCCACGTATGGACTTAGGGCAATGAAAAGGCGGACTTTCTAGCAAAGCAAGTGTCAACCCCGGAGTTTTCTGGTCCGGAATCGTGAAGCACCTGATTAACAACTGGATCGCGGTGGAACACCAGAGAAGATGGTTAACCGTAGAAGGTTGTAGGCAGGCTAAAATGACTATGAAAGGGCCGACTGGTTACACTCATATGGAAGTTCTAAGCTTGGAGTGAAGAGCAGTGAAATGTGTGCTAGCGTTATCTGCAGGTCATGGAAATTTCGGGTATCACCTAAAGAAGATGGATCTTCTGGGGGATGGTACCCGTGAACATATGTATATTGTGTCAATGTCCGGCATTAGCTAGCAGATGAAGAGAAGTCTTGGGACCCCGCGAGAGGTGGGACCGTGAAAAACTTTTTGGTGTTCTCTGGGATTCAAACCTCGAACCTCACGCTCAGCGATCTAACGCACTAACCACTTGAGCCACGGCGCCCACCCAACGAAGATACATGTTAACATAATGGAGTAGGTTACTGAGTTTACTTGAATTTCTGTTGAGACCAGCATACTTGGTTTCTTTCCTTTTAAACGCTGATAATGGATGACATTATCCTAGTACTGCCATATTTTGTAACTAGCTTTCACAATAGATGAGCTTGTGTTTATTTACGAGATAGATTTTAGCTGTATTTTGTACACTCTGAGATATCCTTCCAAATATCCGAATGGGAAGTGAGTTGAGTTGCGAAGTTTTTCATCTCAAAAAGTGACAGCATGACTTCTGTTCTCACCAAAGGTGTATCGGCTCACCTACTGTCAGATGTGTTGGTATTTATCAGGGGGATAAGGAGCGGCTATCGATCTTCACTCCTTAATTTGTAATTGAATATTGTTCAGCAAGAATGAGGAAGAACACTTTATCGGATGCCCTTCACTTGCTATCCTCAACATAATTATTTACAGAGGAACTAATTGCCAGAGTTAGGTTAGGTTAGGTTGAAGTGGCTGCCAGCTAGGAGTCGCCAACACACTTAGACCAATAGTAGGTCCATTGTGATACCACGTGGATCATGGGAGTAAGTTTCTCTCTACCTACTCGTTAAAACCAATTTGAGCTTCTTATGAAGCGTAGGAGGCTCTTAATGTCAACATCCATCAGGTCGCCTATATCGTTGTAATAGGAAGCTCCTAAGTGGAGTTTCCTTCTACGGGAGAGAGCTGGGCAGAAACAAAGAAGGTGAGGGATAGTTTCCTCCTCTTCTTCATCCATGCAGCTTCTACAAAAGTCGTTCGCAAATAGGCTAGCCTTGTAGCACGCTTGCCTATTAGACAGTCTCTAGTGATGACACCTGTTGTGGTAGCGATATGCAGTCTATTGAGAGAAATCAAACTCTTAGAGCGTTTTAGATCCAGCTTCGGCCAAATCTGTTTTGTTGATCCACTTGTCCACCTAAGATTTGTACTCACGACAGCATCCAGTTTAAGTTAAAGTTTGCGGGTAGCGAGTAGCCGGATAGTAGCTTCTATCCGGCAAGATGGGTATAGTTGTTCCTATTTTGGCGAGATCATCGGCCTTACAATTCCCTGGAATGTATCTATGCCCCGGCACCCAACACAGGTGAGTATTGAACTGCTAAGCCATCTCCACAAGAGACGAACGGCAGTCTAGAGCTACTAATGAAATTATAGCGGTCGATTCCAGGGATTTGATTGCTGCTTGGTGGATATACTCTTTTCCTTAAGCCAAGATAGGGCTTCTTGATCGCCATTATTTCCGCCTAGAACCCGCCACAATGATTTGGAAGACGAAAGGAGAGCTTAAGGTTAAGCCTATCAGAGAAAACACCTGCTCCAACTCTGTCTTTGGTTTTTGACCCGTCCGTGTAGAAGTGAATTGAATCATCTTCTGAAAATGCATCGTCCTCCCAGAGCGATCTGGAAGGGATGGTGACTAGGAATGGTGACGTGGCATGGTGCAGTCCGTGTTTTCGGGAGAACAAATTGCCGGAGTTACATTAACAAAAAATTCGGGTCGCGATAATGAGGAAATTGATTTGAATAAAGGTTCTTTTTTTAAATGAATTAGTGTGCTATGGGTTATGTGCGATAAAGAACTCCCTCAGCCTCATTTTACCCCTAAAGGCATAGTATTCGGGTTGTTCATCGTAGAGTCGCCAGAGAAGCCTAACCTTACAGGGCTTCCTTAATTGGTTCCTTTAAGGTAACTCACATGGTTTTGACAGCTGCCAAAAATGATAAATTAAAAACCAATCGGTATACAAAATATCCATCATCGCAATCCACCAACATTCACTTAAATAATGCAAGCAATGATTTTCCAATTAAGAGTCTTCCAGGAAAACACGCCACAAACTGCATACTCAAAACATCACTTTGACACGTCACAGAAACGACATGGTATCGACGCTACGTCCTAGTTAACAAGCTGTTGCCACACGTGCCATAGCGGATTTCATTACTCGATTCCTGAGAATTGATTGCATTTTATGTTCTCATAAAAACTAAATTTAACTTCATTCCCTATTCAGGGGAACCCCATAACCAGGTTTTTACACTCACAATTGGAGTCATTGGAACTTAACACAATACGGGGCCGGTTGGCCGGCTGGGGCCGACTGCAGGATTGTTAGGACATGCCACACACTGTGCGGTTAATAATTTGCATACTGGAAAATGGCGAAAGCGTGTTCGTTACTTTCAAAGTAAAAACAGGGAAAGTGTTTTTCTATTCCTATCCACGGCATTGCGACGGATGAAAATTTGAGTTTTCCTCTATACACCGACATGGGAAGAGGGGTGTATTTTCGTCCAAGCTATCATCATAAATAACAGAGAAAGCCGCTATAAATAACGAAATTTATTCCATTTGATTGGATACTGGCAGCAGCACGAGATCCGAAATATGTGTATTTTATAACATTATGAAAGTGCAATAAAGGGTTTGGCTTTGTTCGGTAAACTTCTGTCCACAATTGGGGCTAGTAAAGCTACTTATAAGGGCTACTGTGTTGGTGGGCTTTCGCATGCCAGTAATGTGAGTTTTCAAAGTATATTCGGTTGGGAAGCGGTTTTGATTCCCAGAATTTCATGAAAAGTTATTAAATTAGGGTGAGTCCTTGTAAGAAGTTCGCTTAGTGTTCTCGGAATCTGTTAGAGATAGGACATCAAAGTTATGCATGTCGCCATGAAACACATTTCTATTAAGTTTATACCTACCTATGTATCTGTACGTAACATAAGAGGATAAATTTAAGTGGACAGCTTATACGAGGAAGATTTAAATTAATCAGAAAACGGAAATAACATTCTTAGTTAAATTGAATGAAAGTCGTTGCTATTCAAGTTTTGATCTACAGTCGACTCCCGGGAGAAATTCGAGTTAGAGGAGGTTCGACTTAGAGGGATTCGACTGTATTTCATTTGATCTAAGTCGCTGTGCTTATAAATAGCGCGAAGTCGACCGGAGTTATTACATTTTTATCCTGATTTGAAAAGTTCCTATTGGACGGTGGATAGAGCGAGTTCGAGGAGAGTGCTCTTGTCAGTACTCTGGAGAAGCGTGTTCAGCGCGTCCTACTGTAATTGTAGGGATACGTTTGGACAAACACTTCCTACTCCGCAATTTCGTTGGGAATGGTAATCTCAACACTGAGTCCGCAATGGTCACTGTCATACACGAATGTATGTAGGCATTTTCTCGTTTGTAGGTCCGTGTCGGTCAATTGTAATCGTACGTCGAACAGCAGAGGATTCAGATAGGAGCCGCTTCAAGGATACGACGGACTATCGGTTGCTTTGAAATCGAGTATATACTCGACATTATGCAAACAACGTGCAAAGGGGTGAACCGAAGAGGTCAAGAGCTGTGCTTCAACTGCGGGGATCAGGGAAGGCGACGACACCGAAACTGCACTAGCGGAATTCAGAAGCGCAAAGTCAAAACTCAAAAGGACATTAAAACGAGCAAGAAACGAAAGTGGGAGGAACTCCGCCAAGACGTAAACAGCGACCCCTGGGGGTGGTTATGAGGTGGTGATGCGTAAACTTGGGGCATTTTCCAACAGTCCCAAAATTAATTCTTCAAGGTAGTGGACACACTCTTCCCGGCTTACCCGGTGAGACCATCTCCATACAGCCTGAGGAGGTTGCTTTGTTCACCGAAGAAGAACTGATCTTGGCAGCGTCGAGTGTAAAAAATAAGAAGGCTCCCGGACCCGATGGCATACCAGGGGAGGCGCTGAAAATCATCACAAGAACGTGCCCGCAGCTACTGCTAAATATGTTCAACAGCTGCCTCATAGACGAGATCTTCTACAAGAACTGGAAGAAACAACGTTTGGTCCTAATCAGCAACGGAAAGGGAGACCCCGAATCGCCATCAGCCTACTGGCCGTTGTGTATGCTGGATTCTATGGGGAAACTCCTGGAGAAGATGCTAAAGTGCCGACTTACTACGGCTAACTAGAGTGCAGGGGACCTCTCTGAAAGACAACATGGTTTTCGAAGAGGGCACTTAACAGTAAGGGCATCGAGCCTCTACGATCATGCATCCATTTTGTCTCGATGGCAGACTACCAACAGATCGACGGAAACTGATCACATGAACCCGATATTAGCTTTTGAAAGGAGATTCGCTACAAGAATTCCTGACAGAGTGTACCATGAAAAAGGAGCTGGCATTCTATGCCGATGGTTCTAAGATGGACATTGGCACGGGAGCCGGAGTTTATTGTAAAGCCTTAGGAATAAACCACTCCTTTAGAATTCACGACGACTGTAGCGTCCTTCAGGCCGAAATCACAGCCATCATACAGGCGGGAAATGAAAAGGCTGATGAGCTTGCTAGGAAAGGATCGGCGCTGCACTTGTCGCGGGCCCTCCCTTTTGTAGTAACCCCAATCAGTTCCTTACGGAAAAAGATAGAAGATGAAGCCATCGGTCGAGCAAACAGACGCTGGGTTCGTCTGGAAACATGCGCAACGACCAGGACGCTATTGCCGGCCTTCAGCAAGAAGAGTCAACCTCTCTGGTAAAACTTAGTCGATATAACGCACGGGTTGTTTCTGGCATAATTACTGGACACTGTGCTATCGGCGTTCATGCAGAACGACTCGTGTGCTACATAACGACTTTTGCAGGGACGAAGAAGAAATTGAATCTGTTCGTCATCTGCTGTGTGATTGTCCTGCCCTATCCGTTATAGGACTGAGGACTCTTGGGAATTACTTCTTTTCGGAACTGGAGGACTTAGGAAATGTAGAGCTGACGGACTTCCTGAGATTCATATCATTATCTGGGTGGTTCTACAAGCGGTATCACATGTTTCCAGGGTTAAAAAGATTGGGCACAATGGACCGACCTGGTCTAAGTGAGCAGTGACTCTATGTCACAAGGCACCTACCTACCTTCTCATATTAGCTAACGCTGGGCATGTTCCCAGGAGGTGGAGGTTATTTCCCTCTTCTCCCCCATCTCTGTAACTTCTGCGGAATTCGTTTGACAGGACTCCTAATCTGATGGCGTGCCTACCTATCAGGCAGTGTCCTGTAATTATTTCTACTGTGAGGCTTATATTCCTTCTATTTAAGGATAGGAGCTTTTTAGATTTCTTTACGTCTAGTATGGGCCAGATCTTCCTGGTCGATATGCACGTGCTTAAGTTATTTCACCCGTTCTTTACGATTTCCTGTGCCTCATCAGACATTCGAAGTTTTATCGTTTGTATTGGGGGTGCCGGTAGGTCACTGGGAGTGGACCTGCGATGCATATACATGCTGATCGTTGTACTCTTTCAGTAGAGTTGGTATTGCGCTTGATTTCAAGTGCAGGCCACCAGACGAGAACGCCATAAAGTAGAATTGGTCGTACTACCGCCGGGAACAGCCAGTGTGTGCTTGTACTAAGCAATAAATAAATAAATAACACAATTAAGATCTTTTGACGGACGGGGACACATCTCCATTTTTTACTTAGATTAAATTATAAATTTCATTAAGGTCGTGGTGACTGGTCTTAACAACTGGTCTTATTCCAACTCGAGGTTAAAGAAGTCCATGAGGCCACTGAACTGAACCAATAAAAAGAATTTCTTTTGGGAACAGTGCGCGCTTTTTGGAACCGAACATGTACACAATATGCTTACGAGCAATCATTATAAATTAAACCGCAACCGAAACAAAACGCACGACAAGTACTCCCCAGACAGATACCTTACCAAAATCTACAAATTTCTGCATTCTAACTAACAAAACTCAATTCAAGGCCGATCAGCAGTCCCGCATAATATTCAAATGAAGTCGCCATAACATCATGGCCACGTTTTCGAACAACCCCTACCCATTTTCCCCAGCCCATACTCTCTACTTAAGTCCGCCAAATGTAATTAATCGGAAATTTCATTAACGTGAATTATGATTATTATTAAATGCACAGTGCAAATTGAATTCCATTCCAACACATAGATATGAGTGTGTGCAGCGTGCACACACAGTGGATAGACTACGGCACTAAGTATATAGTATCATCCATGGCTGCGTTTGCCTATCATACATAACCGGAGAATGAATTTCGCCATTTCCCAAAAAGGAGGAAATAATCCCCGAGACTACTGTTACCTCAGAGAGCGGTGTGGGTAATGACAAAAGCAAGTAATTCGCGTTCAGTTGCTTTCAAGGAAACGCACCACATTATGAGCACCATCCTTCGGGAGATGTTTTCTTACACAATCCACTGAATGGAAATTACATACTGCAGTATTCAGCACCACTAGTGCATTATCTGGTTAAGGTTTTTTTTTTTTAACTATTGGGAGTACACTGGTATCAAGCCCAAGGATATTTCCGGGGATAGAAATGCAAAATGGCTTAAAAAAGGAATGCAAACGGGGCCAACATATACGGGGAAGGTGTATGATTAGTGTAAGTTAAGAAGATTTGTGAGTTGCCGCTTGACTTAATATGATTTAGGAAAATCAATTTGCATGCATCATCGAAAAGAAAATTGTTATCATATATGCGACAGTGAAACTGCAAGGTCACCAAAGAGGTGATAAATTGGAGATTTCTGTTCTCCAAAGAAAGGATGGGCTTTAAGATACCTCCACTTTTTTTTTATCTTTTTGATAAATTGAAGACATTGGTGCAGTATAAGTCCCTTCATAACAAAATCTTCGGATGCTAGGACCTTTGCAACAAAGGGATTTCCTTCCAAGGTATTCTTGAGCTTAACACACAACTAGGTACCTCACAAATTACACCCAACAGTGGAATGTAGAGTAGATATCTACATAGAACAAGACACAGAGGCTTGCAAATTTCTTAACACCCATCTCGCTGCCTAGAAGGTCTAATAGAGAATAGGTTTTAGTCCTTTCGAAAGATCGTTGGTGCCAGAAATGCTGAGATAAGAAAGGATGCTTTTCTCGGTGTAACTGTTTAAGAACATAGCATATCCAGTCATCAGACCAACAAGCCATAGCCCATCGCTCACATTGCTCTCAAACTTAATTAGGCATTCCTGCAGTATTTTGGAAATCCAACCTTTTCGAACTTTTAACCTTCTTCTCAGTAGTCCAACGCACTAACCACTCAGCCTCGGCGCGTATACTCATGGGTGTCGTTGGCGTGAATGTTTTTCTCAACACTTGACGACCCTATTTTTATTTCATCTCGCGGCCAATGCAAAAGACTGATGTAGTAACGGAGTTAGTTGTTCGTTGTTAGTTGTAAGAAGGCAAGTATCATTTAATTTGACTCCTAAAAAATCGATGCCATTACCTCATCCACATTTCATTTTCATTTTTAACGCATTTTTTTATTCAAAATTCATAATTACATAAAGCTACACAAAAACGCTTAAAACTAGCTTAACTAACTTAACTTAATCTAATTCTAACTTACTGACCCAATGCGGGTGTCCTAAGCTAAGCCTGATGCTTGAAACTATGTCTTTCGACGAAACCTTACTTAATATTAATTAATTATTCAAATAGTTTAACAAATTAGAATAACTAATGAAAATATTACAAAAAACTTAGTGAACGAACGTGTTTTTTAAACACGATGATAAAAGTCTTACATCTAAGACTTAAAAACTACCTTAAAAATAAACCTTAAAACTATCTTATTCTAAACTATGTATATACATGTATATATACATAATATATATACACACATATACATAACGTACATACATATATATACACAACATACATGCACATACATATGTACATATACTTACTTACTTAAATCCTTTAACCCCTCGTGGGGCATAGGGCGTCAACAACGCCTGCGCGCTATCTTGTTCGGAGTTCTGCAACTCGTTTCAACTCTCTCCAACTCATTCGTAAAGAGCTCGATTCCTCTTAGACTGTTCTGCACCACGTATGCCTAGGGCGTCCCGCTGTTCTGCCAGCCTGGGTGAGCGGATTCCACTGCATGGCGTACTTCGCAATGGAATTGTCTTCGCGCCGTAGGGTGTGTCCAATCCACTGCCACTTTCTCCTCCGTATAGTAAAGTTTATAGGTTCTTGGCCCGTTCTCTGATAAAGCTGTTCGTTGGAGATACGGTTCGGCCAAAAAATCCTCAGGATGATTCTTAAACATTTATTTACGAAGACTTGCAGCTTGCGGGTGTTAGTGGTGTCCACCTTCCAGGTACTGCACCCATAAAGCAGCACCGATTCTAGGTTGGAGCGGAACAGTCGCAGCTTGGTTCTTAAGCTGATAACATTGCTTTTCCAGATTTTGGATAGCATTCCGAACGCAGCTTTAGCCTTCCCGATTCTGCTGCACACATCCAGTTCGGTGCCACCGCGGTTAGCCGAGACCACACTTCCTAGATAAAGAAAGTTGTCAACTTTCTCGACCTCCTGTCCGGCAATGTTGAGTTGAGCGCGGGTGACAGAAGTACTTAGGGCTTTTGTTTTGGCTGTGTTTATTTTGAGCCCCAATTTGTTTGCCTCAGCTTCTAGATTGTGGGCCAACATATGAAGGTCCATTATCCGATGTGAAAGTAGGCAAACATCGTCAGCGTAGTCTAGGTGTTTAAGGTAAGATGTCATTGTCCAACGAATTCCATAGTTGCCTTCCGTCAATGCTGCATGGAGCACATCGCTGATAACCACCATGAACAATAGTGGTGACAGTATGCACCCCTGACGTAATCCACTTTGGACTTCAAAATCTTCCGACACCTTACCATTGTGTAAAACGTGACACTTACCACCCTCATATGTAGCCTTGTTAATAGCTATGTACATATGTATATATTTTTTATTTTTTTATTTATTTATATATATCTAAATATAACCTACACCTAAATCTTAAACCCATGTAAGCCGGCCAGGCCAACTTTGCGCCTTATTAGGAGCTACCCTGAATCAAAAGGAAACGACGAGGGAGTTCCCTCTTCGTCCCCTAACCACCAGAATTTCTGATGCTGCCTAACAACGTCTCGCAAATCGCGACCTGCTATCGCTCTACTGAACCGAAGACGCTCCGTCATGCTGAGCGCGACGTCTCGGTCGTAGTTGAGTCGCCTATCCACAGCTGTCCGGGCAACATGGAAGATTAGCGGCACCGCTCCTTTGTCCTGTATCAGACCTTCCCTATCTAAATAGAGGAACGCCTCTGGGGGAATGAAGCCGTTAAGGCGCACGCTCTCATGATACATATCATTGGGGTAGCAGGCCCCAGAGATCAGGTTATTCATCGAGTTCATTGCCCGTGCAATGTGCCTTCGAATCATCTTGATCAAGAAATTATCCACCCTGCTTATGTCCGCCTTGTTATAGAGGATCTCATTGGAGTAGAATTTTATGTACTGGGACTCTGGTGTATGTATAAGCGAAGGCAGGCCCTAAGGCAAGCCCTCTCAAACACCCGAATCTATTCCATCGAGCTTGCTCCCACGTTGAACCACACGGGACAACCGTATACGAGCATGGGCCGAATGAGGGCCATGTAGCAGATTACCTTCACCCTCGCATCGAGTTCGCTCCTATAAAACAGTCTCTTTGTGAGGGCAAAAGCCGTTTTGGCTCTGGCCAGAGCAGCATCTATATGTTTGTTAAAATATAGATACTGGTCTAGCCAGAACCCAAGGTATCTGACTACATTTCGAGACGCTAATGGTTGTCCGTGCTGTCCCACTATTGAGAACCTTCGCCAATTCTTTCTGGTATCCGCAGAGGCCCCAGATAACGACGTCCTAAACAGGATGGTTTCCGACTTCTGGAAGTTGATTTTCAACTTCCAGTCGTCGCAATATCGCTTGATCTTATCGAAGTCACGCTGCAAGAGTATTGCAATGACCTCGATCTTTGGTCCTGATCTGTACGCTATCAAGTCGTCCGCGTACGCTATAGCATGGTGAAGAGATTCTACAGGATCGCTGGAGTAAATGTTAAAGAGAATCAGCGAATTAACCGCACCCTTTTGCAGATCATTTTGAATGTCAAACGTACCAGCAGAAGTCACATTGCCATTTTCCACAATTAACTGTCTACCGGTGAGCATATTACAAAGCATGTACAGCTGTGGTTTACTTATGCCCAGCCTACTCAACTTGTAGAAGAGTCCTTCTAGCCATACGGTATCGAAGGCCTTCTCCAAGTCAACCAGACAGGCACCCGTGCATTGTTTCTTGCTTTTGTTCCATTGGATATCCGACACCAGTTTAGACGCGGCATGTATTGTATCATGCCCCGCCTTAAAACCGAATTGGTTATCCGGAACAATATTCATGTCCTCAACCCACTTAGACAGGGCTCTATTGACAACCTTCTCGAATACCTAGCTGATGTTCGGAAGGAGACTTGTCGACCGGAGATTTGCCGGATTGGACGTATCTTTACCCCTTTTGGGAATAGGATGAACCACCGCTGTTTTCCAGTGCGCCGGATAATGTGCATTATTCAGCGCATTGTTAAACAGGATGGTGTAAATGTTCACCGCTTCTGGAGGGAGGTGTCTTAGCACAATGTTAGACACTCCGTCGATACCCACGGATTTCTTCCTTCTCAATGAGTCGAAGATCGCTTGGAGTTCCACCTTCGATATGAAGGGGGGATGTACCTCCACATTGGCGATGACATTGTTTGCCATATTATCGTCATTGAACTCGGTGAAACCCGTGTTTCCTGATCGTCAGTGCTGCATATAATTTCGGAGGTAAAAATTGTGCACAAGGACTGGACTTTCCAGGTCGTAGCTCGGGATTACCTCATCCACTGATAATTGAATTTACACTTGCGTTAGGGCTTGTGATCAGATCTTCTCCAATCTTTTGATTGCTGTTTGGTCTAGAAGAGCTGAACACTAACCTCATCCGTCGTTACATATCTGATTAAAACATCGTCTATATCGGCTTAAAAAATCTTCAAAAACTTCAAAAACTTCCCAGACATCGTCAGTCGACGGCGTTTTTGCTCAACTGAAAGCAGTTTTACAAAATACATATCTTGTACAAAACTTGAAAAACCTGGGATCGCTTTGAATGATGTTTTGGGTTCATTCACACGAGGTGCCGACGAACGCAGATACATACCTTCGTTGTTCTCAATCTGCTGTTTTCCACGATTTTAATTTTTTTCGATGTTTTATTCTGATGTTGATATTGATAGTCTTCCATAGGGTGTGTGGTCTTCTACAGTTACTCGCCCACTTTTGAATTCGGCTACCCACTTGAGCACACCATTTTTTAAGCACCTCCTCTATAACACCACTATATTCTTCATAGAGTCTCTCTTAGAATGTTGGAAAATAAAAAGGGAGAAGTTCCAATTTAGTAGTAAAACTAACTATCTATGGTTGCTAGCGAACTTTTCAATACACACTCACAATACCTATATGCATCACCCTCTTTTTTTATGAAAAAGCATGGACTTAATCAAACGCTTCATGATTGACGAATCGCATAAAGTGGAGTACGCCATTCTAAAAAGGACTCCAACTAATCTTGATCTTATTATACAAATCAGAAGTGGGCCACTTGGCTATCACTGAAGTACGCGTATATTATGCCTAAATAACATGTTTGATGCAAAAGAAAAGAGATCGATACTTACTCCTGTTTGCGTAGTGGTGGTTAGAGATGCTACTTTTCCCCAGCTTTTCCCTATTATTTCGGAAGACTAGAAAAATTATCTAGTGTTTTCAACTCAACGCTGATATTGCAATCTTTCGTTTGAATTTCTTTTCAGTAGAACTGTATCCCTGCTGAAAGTATCTGACAAAATCTAACCTTGTGTTCATTGAATTTATTAATTTTATTACCCAGTTCGTGTTTTCCTTCTTAGGGGGCAAAAAAAAAAACGAAAAACGCAAAATCACTAAATCAATTAAGCACTGTAATTAAATTACATCCTTGACTGGATTCAATAAAAACATTTTTTATGTATTTCGCTTTTACCAAACTTTCGTTACAATTTTCAAGGATGAGTGCGCACAGGGCTACGTCCCACTTGAATTTTGTTACACAACCGATACGATCTAATTTTAAATATCGCCTTGGGACAAATAATGAAATCAAAATACTCCATGGAAATAAAAATGCCTCTCGCATTTGACAGAAACGAAAATAACATTCGCATCAAGGATGTCGTCGAAATAAGAATCCTTGGAATCAACTTGGAAATTCAATATCAAGGTCTTGGAATTCGTAATGATGACTGTGGATTGCTGTGAGTTGGCAAAGCATATACAAGAGTAAACTCGAATGTGGTTTCTATTTAAATTGTTTGCTCTTTATTTAGAAATACCTTTGTGGCATATTTGAAAGGATATTGCGAAAGGGATGAATACTTAAGAAGGAAAACTCACCTTTGTGTAGTGTGCTCTGTCAATTGGTCGCTGTTAAGGATCAAAGAAATTGCTTCAGTTAGCAATGTTGATTGGACAATTCCTGCTCAATTCCCAAAAGAGATGTCCTACATACATATGTGTGCATATTGTACATAGGTTATAAGATGGTATCATGGTTTTTACAACACTCAATTTGGAGATATTTGAAAGAAAAGGTTTGCAAATTTGTAATCTCCTCAGCGTGTGTCAAATTAGTACTAATTTTTAGTCCCATCTGAACTATTGAAGCCAGTAAAGAACATGTTTAAAGCGACATCAATTGACGATGAAACCTGACTGAAGGCTGTTGTAAAAATGGGACGGTCATGTATCATTACATTATTTTTGACTCGTATCTAGTGCCCATGGAGACATTAACATCAATTGAAAGCTCAGAAACTGTATCGCAAAAGTGACCTAAAAAATAACTCAAATCACAGGAAACTACATTATTCAAGCTTTCAAAAGCAGGGTATTCGAAAATGAACTTCCATTAAAAAATCGGACAAGAAACTCTACTTGTACATAGAAATATACTCAGTAGTGCTTATAAGACTGAGAAGCTAATGTCTATGGACTTGATTGATGGATGTGCATGCAGCCCCCACACTTACAAGTCCCTCAAACCGACTGTATTTTTGCTTTTCAGCTTTCAAATAGTTTGCACGCATTCTTTATGAATTTGATCCCGAGTAAATTTATTTTTAAATTAGCGGGTACCCGGCGTGCGTTGCTGCGCAGTTGTTAAAGTACAGTTGTGGGAAACTACTGGACCAATTGTGACCAAACTTTACAGAAGCACTCGGGCCACGGGCCAATATCGGAGATAGCCTAAAAATTTGAGCTCAATCGGTTCGTCGGTTTCAGAGTCGATAGCTCTGAAGATAAGATAAGAAGATAAGCGGCTTTTGTCTTATGGGGCCCATACACGATACGATTTGTCTATCCGACCTAGTCTGTCTGACAGTGCTTTACTTTGCCAAACACTATACGACGGTTGGACAGATTTTACCACATACGATACAATCAGTCGGACGACAACTTGGCACCGCCTAAAAATATCAAACATTAATTGATATCCCTTTGACCGTCTGACAGACCGTCTGAGAGACCATCCAACAACGCCACACACGATGGGATCGGTGGGACGGACTTCAATGTCTGTCAGACTTATAGTACCGTCCGTGTATGGTATAAATAAACGTTTTCGACTTTTGAGTGACAAAATGCAGTTGTGGGCAAACTGCAGAACCGATTTTGACCAACCTTGCAAAAACACTTTCGGTATATTACCGACGATTGTCTGAAAATTTGAGCTTAATCGGTTCAGTAGTTTCGGAGGCCATAGGGAACATACAAACATAGGTACATAGGTACATACATAGATACATAGGTACATAGGTATATTGATTTTTATATACCTATATAGATGTAGATGGTACTTTGTTGGAGCTAATTTCTTTATTCTTTATGTACTCTGTTTTTCATAGAGTCACACTTAGAGTCCTGGAAAATAAGAGTGGAAATACCATTTTAGAATTATGAAGACTGCAGCTGCTAGTGCAATAAGGCCTCAACTTCTATGCAATAGTACTAACACCAATCTAGTAGGACATATGAAAATCCTGGAGGAAATCCCGCTACTACCATCCCCAGCGATCTGCTCCTCGGATTTCATGCCAAAAAGAATCCATCTCAATCCCCTCTCAAAGTCATTATACCGGACCGCAGGTTTTAGGACTTCCCTTTCATCCCTCAAACCTCATCTTCACTTGATTGGTACACTGACGGTTCGAAAATGTCAAATGGGTCTGGAGCTGGTATTTTTGGTCCTAACTACAAACTCTCCACTTCTCTTGGACAATTTACTACTATCTTTCAAGCAGAGCTCTATGCAATCGAGCTATGTGCCAGAGAATGCATCAGGCGAAACCTCCGTAGATCGCAAATAAATATAATGTCAGACAGCCAAGCAGCTCTTAAAGCTGCTTAGACTTCCTTTGAGTCTAAGCTGGTTTGGAATTGTCTACAAGTACTCCTGCAGCTTGCTGCACACAATAAAATTACTCTTGTGTGGGTCCCTGGACATACGGGCATCGCTGGCAACGAATCTGCTGATAAACTTGCCAGATTAGGTGCTCAATCTCCGTTTACGGGACCTGAACCCTTTTGTGGTTTACTAACTAACCTGCCCAACTGCGCACCTGCCCAACTTTAGCACTTGAGGCTTTAATTGGACTTACACCCCTACACATCTTCATTAGGAAGACGGCTGCTAGATGCGCTATCAAACTGCAGCTCGAACTTAAGTATAAAACAGATGGCCATGTGGGACACCTGAAAATACTTAACTCAATCCCAAATATAGACATGTTTATGTCCATCCCAGACATTTGGTTAGGGAATACAGTTTTGGGAAACTATATGAGGTAGAAATACCAGACCGTGCTAAATGGGCCAATGGGGCTCTGGCACGGGACCCTAGAAGTCTGATCTGGTACACTGATGGATCGAAAATGGAATGTGGAGTTGGAGCTGGTGTCTTTGGACCCAACACCAAACTGTCGATACCCATGGGAAGATGTCCCTCGGTATTCCAGGCAGAAGTACATGCCATTGAGATCTGCGCCGACTTAATATCCAGAAAAGGTATTAAAGGCGCCAGAATTATTATCCTTTCGGATAGCCAAGCAGCATTACAAGCACTGTCTTCCAACATGATGGACTCTATGACAGTTAAATGCTGCCACGATGCCCTACAGGCCCTCGCCAGATACAACAAGGTCAAACTTGGATGGGTACCTGGTCACCAGGGTATTGCAGGCAACGAATCGGCGGATGAACTAGCAAGGGCTGGATCAGAATCCGTGTTCTTAGGACCAGAACCGTTTTGCAGAGTCAACTGGGCTTCTGCCTTAGGACAATTAAACGAATGGGAAAATCAACTTCGTCTAAACCACTGGGAAAATGTCCCTGGTCTGAGACAATCCAAACGTTTAATTAAACCTTACTCCTATAAGGAAATCCTTAACCTAGATAAGGAAAGCATTAGGAAGCTGACGGGCTTCCTAACTGGCCACTACGGCCTGAGATACCACCTTAACAAAATGGATATTTGCCAGGACAAGGATTGTCGATTCTGCCTCGAGGAAGATGAGACATCCGAACACATTCTTTGCGAATGCCCGGCACTACATTGGTTAAGGATACGTACTCTCCACAGGGAGATACTTACTTCAGTGGAACTCAAGGGATCCGCTACCAAGGATGTACTTGCCTTCATAAGGGAGGTAGTACGTCTCTTGGATTAACTCCAACCCCTCGATACAAGAGATCTTTTAGGTCGCAGTGTCGATGCCATGCGGGCAAGGGTTGTACAAGAGGAAAAAAAAAAAAAAAACTAACCAGATAAAGCCAGCCCTTAATCTATGGGAACGAATAGAAATGCTCTCATTCTGGAACTCGCAAAATGGCTTACGACACGCCAAGAAATTTATAAATTTCTCAAAAAAAAAAGAACCAGAGACATTCTTTCAATGAGCAAGCACAAGGCTAAGATCATAACTGAAGGAAGTCACTGGAAATTGCTCTCTCAATTACCATCTCAAGAAAATGGGCCGTGTCCAATCGGACATGTGCCGTCTCTGCCTTGAAGACACCGAAATAGCCCATCTGTGTGAATGCATGGTCATAGCTCGGCTTAGGCTTAAGCACTTTAACAAAGGCTTCACATCACCATCTGATGTCACATCCTCTTCAGCTCAAACTATCTTTAGTTTCCTAGATCTCAGCTTAAAGACAAATATAACATAGCAACTTTCAGGGGATAGCACAAAAGATCTCTTCAGGTCGCCCGTGCTTATTAGGCTTTTACTCGAGCCTTATGTACCCCCACGACTCTAAAAGAAAAAAAAACCCAGCGGCTTTTAGCTTAAGAACAGTTGTGCCAACCTCTTCTATTCTCCGTTGTCTGGAAGTGGGCTTTCTACTTTCCCTATCACTCTCCCGGCATTGTGCCCACTTAACAGACACATCTACATATGATTCCCTACGCATCGGTGCAAAATTTCGAAAAGCAATAAAATTACAAAATTAGGTTTCCTTTGCATACGCAAACTTAGGGAGCAGCCTGCTACGGCATTTAATTCTAGGAATTCAACATTATATTGTTGAATGGCGTTCCGGAAGGACTTATGATGAGATTATTGTTCAAAACAAGTGTCCCACATCACCCCTGTATTAGATAAGACTGAGTTATTCAAATTTTAGAAAATTGTACTTGGTATTCGAGTATGGAGGTTTCCATAGATGACCATGTTAAACTTAGTTGTTTTCAATTACCAACATATTTTCCATTTAAATAATGAATGTCGTCATACCCTGGCATCAAGTTGTTTTTCAATACAAGCAAGCAACAACCAACAATTTGAAAATCAAACAAGCAAGTACAAGAAAAGTCGACCAACCATATTTTATGAGGGGCTTACCAGATGGGACCGAGCAATGAAGTAAGATGTACATACACTTCCGTCGAGACAGACAATGATGATGACAATGATGCCTCCTTCCTGGAGTAGATGACAATGACGGGAGGTATTTTGCCACAAGCAGATGAGCACTTTTTGGACAATGTACGTACACCTAAGTTCGCCTCCAGGATACCGAAATTTATTCGTGACTAGTGCTTTAATGCCAAGAAAAGGATTGAGCAGCAGCGTGCCCTTTAATCAAACACAAAATCAGTTTATATGACCAAATGCGGGTGACACACGTATGCATATGTAGATGTAATCGAATGAAGTGAATGCTTTGAAGTGCCCTCCACTTATAACTTAAAAGTCCTTGCTCACTGTGCAGTGCAAAATTAATTTGCAATTAATTTTCAGGCTCGCGATGAATAGCTTCCAAGTGAATAACCAAAAATACGCTAAGGAGGACACTTCACATGCACACATGCACCACTTGTGGGCCCAGAAATGCAGAGTTTATTACTGTGTGGTATTTCGTTTCGGGGAAAAGTATATTCAGTGTACGGAAGGAGTGGGTGGCTGTTCCTGAAATTGCGTTAAATAAGGTCTAAAGCTTGGTACAGAAGTTATGCATTTTAATTAAAATGCCATATGGCCATGCATCCTTAATACGAGTATCAGACGGCTTGGCATTAAGTTGCAAAATAAAAAGGATTTACGTGCGTTGGGTCAGATTTTCATAAATTGCAGAGATGACTACTCTCTCGCTGACTACTGAGTTTCAGACCAATCAGTCTGACATCCTTTTTGAAAAGACTGGTTGAACTGCATTGCGCAAAATTGCTTTGAGATCGCATCCTCTCTCGGAGATGCAACATGCCTATCAACGCGGAAAACCTTGCGAGACTGCGCTTCAAAATCTGGTTAGCAGAATTGAATGCGCGCTTGATAGGAAAGTGTACGCGATAGGTATTTTCATAACCATTGAGGGTGCTTTCGACAACGAAAGCCAGTACACGAATCGCTGGTGTTGTGGATCAACGCAATGGATAGTAAACTTCTCTGGACGAATCATGTCGAACTAAAGACCTCTAAAGCGCTGTCAGTCTTCTTTCAGTGCAAGGGTGCCTTTGGTAAGATATGGGGCTTAACGCCAAGGAAAGTCCTTTGGATCTACACGGCAATGATAAGACCCCTCCTGTCATATGCGTCGGTTCTGTGGTGGAATAAGCTTTCACGTTAATACGTCACTGCTGCTTTCGCCAAACTCCAAAGAACGGTCTGTCTCGGCTGCTTGGGATTTTTCCCCAGTACGCCTGGCTCTGCTCTAGACGCTCTGATAAACATCCCGCCCTTGATATTTATATCATGGGGTGTACACTCAGAGCCATTTTCCGTAAAAAAAAAGTGGTCTTTGGCACAATTCGCAATGGAGTTTTGATGACCTTGCGCGACGGCTGTCTTATGAGCCCTGTCTAATGGATATGCCATCTGATGCAATGACACCAGAATTACGGCTGCGATGCAAATTTGAAGTCGACTACCCTCATGTCCAGGACTGGCTTTGGCCAGAATCTGAACCAGGAAAGGAATGTAGTCGCATTTTTACGGACGGCTCCAACACTGGACAGGGGTCCGGCGCTGGTGTTATCGTGGATTGCGACAACATTAGGCTTCATTAGTCATTGGGAAGGCATCTGTCTTTCAGGCAGAGGTGTATGCCATCCTAATGGCTGCGGACTATATTGTGAGAAACAGGTGGAAGGGGCGAAATATCTGTATATGTAGTGATAGCCAGGCTGGGCTTAATGCAGTACTCAACCCTTTAACCTTCTCCAAAATAGTTCGTAAGTGCAAAAAGTTCGGAAGGCTGAACTCATTGTATCTCGTCTGGGTCCCAGGACACCACGGGATAACACGGAATGAGATCTCCGTCGGCTTGCTAGTCAAGGTTCAGAAGAGGTTTTCTCAAGACCTGAATCCACTTTGCGTTTGCCAGCTCTTCATCACTGAAGCTCCTTCTCGACTTTCTACGAAAGACGAAAAAACTATAAATTGAAATGGGGACCAGTTTTTAAGTCTGAGTGCTCCAGAAGAGTGTGCCCGTTCCGACGAAAAAAAAAAGCTACTCGAAAGGTTGAAGCCCCTTTAGATTTTTTATGATTATGGATACAGAATTTGTACGGTTTGTACTCAAATTACTTACTTTACGATCTTTCACATTAAGAGCCCTAATGAAGCGTTAGTTGCCCCAATACGTCTTTATTGTGAAAGTTACCTACATATGTCAAGCTCCAGAATATAAGCTAACGATGAATGATGCGGATAAATAAATTTAAAAAGCGGAATAGGAAGTATTGTCAGGAGCTTAGAGATAGGAAACAGCATAGTTTATAAAAGGCTAGCTTGAGTATCAGTACGGAATGGAGATGACCAACGTCCATCGATGGGTGCGTGTTTTCAAAAGAAATTTCAATAACGCAGCTGAAAGCGGGACAGTTTTTTGCCGATTTCTAAATCAAGTGTTTTTTTTGGGGGTCAAATACACTACATGGTGCGGCAATAAAAACACTGAAAATACTCGTAATCGGACGACTTGTCGATATTCTATAAAACTGCGGCAGCACCTTCAATTCAGTTTCCCGAAAAAATGCTTGGAACAACAATACAATTGTAGAATCAAAGGAAGAAGTGATTGTCAAGCTTCCAAAAGGCTTCTTAACACATTCACTGCAGGTCACATTATTTAAATATGTATGCCATACAAGCTTTCTACAATGGCCGTGTCATTTATATGTACATATGTATATGACGGGATATGGCCTTATACCGACACGTACCTGACATGGCCCCAACGGAAACATGAGTTTCATTCATATTTAAATTACGTGGCAGTGAATGTGTTAACAAAACTCCCGAAGTGCGATTGAAAACTAAAAAGTTATTTACCTGCTCTCCGCTATCGACAATTCTGAAACGTATCTATTCAGTGGAAGCTCTTTATAACAATCTCCTTTATAACGAATTTGTCTTTGTAACGAAGGATTCGATAGACCCTTGAAGTTGTTTTTCATAAAGATTCAATTCCTTATAACGAAATGCTCTTTATAAAGAAGCTTTATCGGCATTTATTGTTGCCTTGGTTTTTAATTAGAAAGCTAACATTTTTTATTGATTCATAGAGTATACAGATTGGGGTTATGTATGGTATAGCACATCGGATAAATGGCCGCCACGGCTTTGCTGGCAAGTATGTACTCTTTTATTGAAATTTTCAATGACCGTTTCGCATAAATGTGGCTGAATTTCATTACTGCACCTCCCAATTTCCTCTTTCAAGGCGTTGGTGGTCGTGGGATTGTTTGCATAGACCTTTGACTTCAAAAAACCACCCCAAAGAAAAAAGTCCAATGGCGTAAAACCGCAAGATCTCGATGGCCAATTCTGATCGCAAAAACGGCCGATTACACGATTAGGAAATGACTCATGCAGTAATTGAATTGTTTCTCTGGCTGTATGGCATGTGGCACCGTCTTGTTGAAATCACATGTTGGTCACATCCATATCTTGTAATTTAGGCACTAAAAACTGGGTTAGCATGCCACGATAACGAACACCATTAATTGTTACTGCCTGACCAGCCGCATTTTTGAAGAAGAATGGTCCGATAATGCCTCCAGCCCAAAATCCGCACCAAACAGTTACGCGTTGTGAATGCATTTGTTTCTCAACAATTACTCGTGCGTTTACTGAACCCCAAATGCGTCAATTTTGACGATTAACGAAGCCATCAAGATGAAAATGAGCTTCATTACTAATGAACGGTCATACAAAATTTCAGTAAAAGAGTACGTACTTACCAGCAAAGCCGTGGCGGCCATTTATCCTATGTGCTATTCCATACATAACCTCAATCTTTATACTCTATGAATCAATAAAAAATTTAAGCTTTCTAATTAAAACTCTATATTTTCTATCAAAATTACATTTTGCGTGAATTATGGGACACCCTTTACAAACGATTAGGGTTACTTCTAACACAATAAAGTTTACTTCTAGTGTTACTTATGTAAACGTAAGAGTGATTGCTTCAATACCCCTATTTTATATTACCAACATGTACGCCACATGACCTCCCCTTCTTTTGGAAAGCGAAAGTGTACCTTTCGTCCATAACGTCTCCGATATGCTGATGGTTCTTTCATTGATGATATTTGGACATCGGTGTCCTCCTGTGTAGGGTAAGCTGCATTCAAACGATCGATGCTGATGTTGGCTTTTCGTCCGCGGGTGTCTACTTTACAATATTTATCGGCACGCTCAATAACTGGATAAGGACCTTCGTAGGGTGCTTGCAGCAGGCGTCGGACTGCATCATTCCGTATGAAGACTGCTGGTATAGTGCGCAAGTCGTTCTCTATGAATGGTGTGTACTTTGAATGATTAGATGTTTCCGATGGTCTCAGATTTTGCATAAGGGTTCGCAAATTTCTTACGAAGTCAGTATCCGTCACGGACTGGTTAGGTTGTTTGTGCAAAAATTCGCCTGGCAAACGAAGCGCATCACCGTACACCATCTCAGCAGTTGTTGCCCTGAGATCTGCTCTATACGATAGTCGGTAGCCCAACAAGATTAACGGCAGTATCTCGACCCATTTCTCCATTTGTTAGCACTTAATCGAGGCTTTTAGTGACCTATGCCTTCGCTCAATGATACTTCTCAAGTGCTTTACGCCAAGAAGTCTGGATCGCGAAAAAAGAAAGATTCAAACTGTCGCCCTTGGTCGATAGTTAGTTTGAGCGGTACTCCGAACTTGGAGATCCAATTTGTGTAAAATTTTAATTCCACCGACTATTCATTAATATCTTCCATTGGGCAGTCTTCTCTCCAGCTAGGGTAACGATCCACGCAAGTGAGACAGTAATGATAGCCCTTGCAGGATGGGAGAGGTCCGACTATGTCCATATTAACGTGCTCGAATCTGCACTCAGGTAGTCTGTACGTTGATATCGGTGCTTTATTATGTCTTTGCACTTTGGATTTTTGACAAGCTAGGCAAAGTCGACAAACGGCAATTATTTCTTAAATTTGGCCAGCTCAGCAACCAAAAAAATGGATAAAATGGAAACACTCACCCTTATTCCGTGTGGCGTTTAAGTGGCGTTTCATATGCGTTTCGCCAGAAAAACGCCATATTCGAATTACGTGTGGCGTTTTTGTGTCGTGAACGCCATTCGACGTTCATTTGACGCCTTTTGGCGTTGAACGCCTTGTGGAACCCATTGTTTGACGCATTTGTCGTTTTTTCTCTTTCACTCTTATTCCGCGAGGCGTTAAACGCCAAAAAACGCCATTAAAAACGACGGTTTTTGTCGTTCAGAAAATAGTGATCGCCTAAGAGCAAAAATCAGTTCAAAATGAAAGTTTTATGAATTTTTAATTTATTTGACTAAAGAAATTAATTTATTTTGATTTATGGGGTAAGAGCAACGAATGAGAAGCAGTTTACGACTTTAGTCGGAAGTAAATATACATTTGGGTAAAGGATTAAGAAGAATGGCAGCAAGCTTCAATACCATCGGTACCGATGCCGAACTTGTAGTTTCATGGATATGATTTTTTGTTTCGTCCAGCAAATATCGAATTCGAAAAAACATCTTAAATCTGAAAAGTATCGATATATGTATTAATTTTTAAGTGAGATTTATCTTGCTATTTACTTCGCATCCGGCGAATCCAACGGATAAGATTTTGTTCTTATGTTTCTTCGTATGTGAATGAGATCTTTTTTTGCATATTTTCTCCTTCGTCGCTACTCTAAAACATTGCAATACTATTCATTTTGTTTTCCAACTTATATTTTCACGACTTTGTTTTGAATAATTTGAAATTTATCTACAACAGACGTAAATCAGCTGTTGCAATGGCAGTGGATCGCATGTGGAATGTAAATCTACTTGCCGACGGAGGCGTTTTTTGGCGATCAGTTTTTGGAATAACACTTGAAAAATGAAACGCCTCAAAAAACGACAAATGGTGTTTTAGAAAAACGCCACACGGAATAAGGGTGACTAAAATTATATATGTATCAATCCCAACAAGCAGATATAGAATAGTGATTGCCGTCGTTGACGCCCATTTAAAAGTCATCGAGATTGTATCCAAACTGTTTCGGTCATGAAAGTAATTATTCTCCCCGAGGTCGAATTTAAGTATTCGGTAGGTGTACCGAGATTGGCTTTGTCGGGCTCTCGTTCTAAAAGTCTCACGAGTGGTTAACTCGACCCTTATCAACAGTTCCTGTAGAGCTCCTTTCCATGTTGTTGTATTGTGCTCCACTAGAGGGATACCATGTTCGCTACATAACCTAATCCAGTCATCGAAAAATTTTAACTTAAAGCGTATTTGGTGCATCGCCACTAGATGCGGTAGGCGTTGACTAGGGAACGACATTACTTTCAAAATGTATAGAAAGTGCAATCTTAGTGTAAAAACGTACAACGGTGGCAGTCCGGTTTCCAAGTATAGCATGTAGTTTGGGGTATTTTCTGGCAGCCTGAAGATTTTTTTAATAAAATATCTAAGGAGCTTTTCCGTTTCTTCATATTGACATCATTGACTACCGCATCAAAGACCTTATATTTTACACTTGATGCTACCTTCTTTTTACACAGTATGCCTTTCCAGTTACAGTTTATTGCTTTCTTTGCCTCTCTTAGCTTTTCTTGTAGATGTTTTCAGAAATCCATTTGAGGTGTTATAATCACTCCGAGGTACTTATATTCAAGCCAAGTCCATTTTTCACATCTCGCACAGCGACCAAACCCATTCCGGAAGACCATAATTTTGGACTTGTTGGTGTTCACTTGCAGATTCCACAGATTGCAATAATGTTGCATATATCTTGCATCATCATTGGTGTTTCAGACAAAATTACAATTGTCATCAGCGTACATTGGAACCTTTATTTTAACTCCAGCGAATTCGATTCCTCCTGGCAAATAGGTTGGTAGGTCATCCAGGAATATCGAAAAGAGTAGGGGACTCATGGGACAACCCTGCTTGACACCCATCCGTGACTCAAACCATCTCGAAACGTCTTTTCCATCCCATACCGCTGTCCTGTTCTCCTCGTAAGGGCTTTGAATGATTTTAAGAACTTTTGTTGAAACCCCAAAGTTACTTAATTTATGGACTGTCAATGGAGTCAAACGCCGCCTTAAAGTCCACAAAAAACGCATAAAGTTTTTTACCCTTGTCCCGATAAGACCTGGCAATACTTGACAGTGTAAAAATATTGTCCACCGTAGAGTATGGAATTCGCTGAGTAGGTCGTTTGCCTGTAGCCAAGCTGTCAGCCGTTCTAAGATGACGCCCGTGAATATTTTCATCGCTGAGTTCATGAATGATATGCCTCTGTAGTCACTTGGGTCACTACAATCTCCTTTTTTAAATATGGGAAAAATTAGATTCCGTCTGAAACTGTCAGGTACTTTACCCGCATCGAAGATGAAGTTGTACACTACTCTTAGTTTTTCTAGGAACTCATGTTCGTTGCGTGTGTGTAAAATTCGTACGGAATGCGGTCGTCTCCCGGCGCTTTATTTAACTTGCATCCATGAATGACTCTTAAGAACTTGTATGTTGTTCAAGTTGTCCAAAAACTGCAATCGTATCCCTTGTGAATTAAAACGCACTTTATTTCACCTCAAATATATGCTCTTAAATGTTTATTTTTAATATATATAATTTCTTTTCTCTTAAATAAATATCAATTCGTTTTTGTTACTTTTTTTCGTTTTACTTAAGTTTAATCTATGATTATGCTTAATCTCTACGTGGATTCTCCTATATAAAGTCATTTTCATTTAAATATATATTTTACTTATTCTAACGAAATATAAAATTAATTTAAAGTAAAACACTTTTATGTTAACCAAGAAATAATAATTTAAGAGTTTCTTTTCATATTTTTTTTAACTTTGAATAAATTTTTCGAGGATTCGGTAACGAAAGGATAAAATTCATCATCAACAAGGAGATTTTTTTTTTGTTATTTATTTTTATTACTTTTGGGGATATTTTCTTACAATTTTCGTGTTTATTTACAAAATTTATTTATATCACAATTACCTACGACTTATCGACTACGTTAAATTTATATTTCTGTATTTTTCGAGTTAAATTTTAATTACATTTGCTTTGCAATATGTCCGTGTTTTGTTTTATATACAAAAATATTTTTCGTTTAAGATGAAAATCAAGATAAATTTTATTTTACAAATTTATTCAAAATTTTATTAAAAAAATAAGAAAAGGACATCGGAATCGATTTAATTGTCAGTTTTTTCATTTCCTTTAAAAGTTTTCAGTGCGTACTTGGAACCGTTAATAATAAAAGAAAAATAATAATTTTAATGTAGGTACCCTTTAAAAAATTAATATTAATTAAAAGTTTGGCCATAACATAAGCTCGGGGTGTTGAAAACCGCTAACAGTTTATTACAAGTTGTATGGTACTACACAGTGGTGTTGTTCACGAAAAAATCCTTGAGGCAAAGGACAAAGGAAAAAAAGAATAAAACAAAGGAAAACTTTAAGAAACCAATGAATATTGCTTCACTGGCCAAAGTGATTATACTCTAGCCCTCGACCAGAAGACATATGGATACTGTACGTGTGTGCTTGTAGGTGTGCTCTGGGCATGGCGGGATCTGGAAAGTAATTAATTTTGACCACCAGCACTCGTTGGAGGTCAGTTGGCACCAACGTCTAAGACGGAGTTAGCTGTTGTTGATGTTCTTGGGGTAGTAAGTTGCATTTGGTCGGCGGCATTTGCTGACCCGATTGTTCGGATTTCGGTTGCTGATGGTACTCCTGTGGGTTGCGAATGACGCTGAGAGAAACCAGGCGATGGGGTAGCTACTGCTGCAGTTGTGTGCACAGTTGGATTTTGTGATGTTATTGCTGTTGCATTCGCTGCCGATGGCATTTGTATGCTGGTGTGAGCTTGAGATGCTACTGTCTGTGGATTTTGAGTCTGTGCTGCTGGGGGCGCCTTTGTTGGTGGTGGTGGTGCGGGGGGTAATACCAACTCATCAATCGTACAAACTCGGTCATCAATTGGGAACTTGAAGTTGATTTCGTTGCCAGTAATTGCGGGTGATGTATCGGAATTCTTTTCCAAACATTTACTATCGCCTGAAAGGAGAAGGAACAAATAACATAAATTAGTTTGGTTGAGAGTTGAAAGTTTGTTTTTATTTAGCAGAGAGAACTGCTAAACTTTATTTCGCATGAAGTGGCTAAATTAGGAACAAGTGGTGTATAGCGTTAAATGAGGATAAGGGTGTTTCATGCATTATGCTGAATGAATTAATTAACAAGTTATTCACCTATGGCGAATGGAATAAGGGTGAATGAAATTACACTTTGGAAAAACACCGAAAATTAGAGACAATTATCAACTTTAACCAATGGGCTGTTATTGCTCTTTTTCTTAGATTGCCCGTTAAAGTACTTAAAACTCTTTGTCTTAAGCTAGATCATAATGCACTCTTAGTCTGCATACCTAAAAACCTCTACTTATTATTTATAGTGTAGCCGATTTTTATTAAGCCAGATGTGTAGGTTAGGTTAGGTAGATGGGTGCCTTGCGACATAGAGTCACTGCTCACTTAGACCAGGTCGGTCCATTGTGCCCAATCTTTTTAACCCTGGAAACATGTGAAACCGCTGTTAGAACCACCCAGATAATGATATGAATCTCAGGAGGTCCGTCAGCTCTACATTTCCTAAGTCCTCCAGTTCCGAAAAGAAGTAACTTCCGAGAGTCCTCATTCTTATGACGGTTAGGGCAGGACAATCACACAGCAGATGACGAACAGATTCAATTTCTTCTTCGTCCCTGCAAAAGTCGTTATGTAGCACACGAGTCGTTCTGCATGAACGCCGATAGCAAAGTGTCCAGTAATTATGCCAGAAACAACCCGTGCGTTATAACGACTAAGTTTTACCAGAGAGGTTGATCTCTTCTTGCTGAAGGCCGGCCATAGCGCCCTGGCCGTTGCGCATGTTTCCAGATGAACCAAACGTCTGTTTGCTCGACCGATGGCTTCATCTTCTCTCTTTTTCCGTAAGGAACTGATTGGGGTTCCTACAAAAGGGAGGGCCCGCGATAAATGCAGCGCCGATTCTTTCCTAGCAAGCTCATCAGCCTTTTCATTTCCCTTGATATCCAAGTGCCCTGGTACCCAGCAGAGGGTCAGCGCATTGGCTCTAGATATCTCGTTTAGGAGTGACTTGCAGATTCTCACAAGCCTCGACCTGATTACCGCGAGTCCAGAGCCTTAACGGCTGCCTGGCTGTCTACATAGACAGTGGTCGTTTTGCCAACGATATTACTCCCGCGAATAATTTCAGCAGCCAGACGCTACAGTCTTCGTGAATTCTAAAGGAGTGGTTTATTCCTAGGGCTTTGCAATAAACTCCGGCTTCCGTGCCAATGTCCATCTTAGAACCATCGGTGTACAATGCCAGCTCCATTTTCATGCTTCTACGGTTCTTCCGGTACATTCTGTCAGGAATTCTTGTAGCGAATCTCCTTTCAAAAGCTAATATCGGGTTCATGTGATCAGTTTCCGTCGACCTGTTGGTAGTCTCCCATCGACACAAAATGGATGCATGCCCGTAAAGGCTCGATGACCATAGTCGACCTTCTTTTAGTCTTACCGCGGTTTTGGCAGCCAGACTGCTACAGTATAGATCAAGCGGAATGAAACTAAGCATGGTTTCCATTGCCGCTGTCGTTGTTGTTCTCATTGATCCCATGACTCCGATACACGCTGCCGCCCTCTGGATTTTGGTGAGGTTTGAGGGCTGGTATTGCTTCTCAAGTACCATCCACGATACTAATATGTGAGAATAGGTCTTACCACCGCCGCGTATATCCAGTACACCACAGGTGGTCTAAAGATTGAGTCTTTCACTTAGGACTGAAGGAAATTTTCCCGAAATATAACAAGCACAACACTAACGGATGCGAGAAGTTAGGCCCTGGACCATAAACGGTCTGTTGCCCCAAGTTTTTGTATTTGTAAAGACTTTTTCCCTTGGTTCAGGCCTTAAAGACTTTATGAAAGGTTTATGCTAGGTAATGCAAAGCCACCAGCGGTAGTCTCGCTTTATTTAGTAGTTCGTAGGAACTGCTTTATTCTTTAGCAATTCAGTACATCCTCTTGGTAGACTTTTTATTACAGCCTCGAAAAGTCTCTTTGGGATGGCATACCAGGCGCTTTGGATTTCCTGCCATAGTTCTGAAAAATTTTTAGGCTTTTTTGTTCGACATAGTGGTCAACGTCATGATGAAGGTTTTCGATCGGGTGATTGCGCAGGTCACTTCAGCACGTTGATGTTATGATCTCCTAAGCAACTCTACACTAGTCTGGATGTGTTCTTAGGGTCATTATCGTGCATGAAGCGCCACATCTTATCATCTGTTTATGGTATTTTTAATGATACTTTTGTAAATGTGTTGATCCATTTTCCTATCTATGTTTAGGATTGGATCAAAACTATGCCAAGGAAAAGCACCTCAGACCATCACGCTTTCACCACCATGCTTAATCATTTTTAGGGTATTCTTTGGGTGGTGCTTCATATCTTTTTTCCATCTGATCCGAACCTAAAAAAAACATTGAATCATCGCTCCAAAGTAAATTTTTTAAAAAACTGTCGAGGTGGTGTTTGGCGAAGTCTAGCCTGGCTCTCAAGCGTTTTTTGATCCAAGTGGCTTTTGTTGTGCTATGCATCCACGTAAATTTGTTTCATTTAGTCGGCAACTTATGTGGCTTGATGACACAGTGATATCAATATTCAGGCGAAAGTTCATTTTTTATTGCGCTGGAGCTTTTAAAACGATCTTTATTTGACGTCCGACGAATTATCTGGTCTTCCTTTGACGTCGTTTTCCGTGCTCAAGGAACTTGTTTAAAATATTTACTGTGACCTCAAACACTCCAGTAGTTGGGAAATTTCTGCAACTGTCCGGCCTTTGGCTTTCATTTGCAAAATTTTAGCTCTTTTTTTCGTCTGAACAGGACCAGAAAAAGACCAAAAATTTGAAAATACAAAAATCGGCGTGATGTGTACTTAATTCGTGGCCACAACTGCATATGGTCCAGAGACTAGCTTCTAGCGACCATTCGTGTTGTGCGCCAAAGGGGGTATGAATACCCTTATACTGATTATTCAGGGCACGGGCGTTTGGAAAAAGTGGGAAGAGGAACAGAGGAGATACCGATGCACGTTGGCTTTGAATGTTTGAATGTTGTAACGATGAGGAAACACAGAGCCTACGTAAGTGTCGTTCGGCTAATGAACTAATCCCTGTATTTTACAGTACGTCCGAAGTTGGGCTTGGGAGTGAACTGATGTGCATTCGAAGCGGGACGCGTATTACGGGTGAAATTTTAAAGGGGGTAGGAATGCAAGTGGCTATTTCGCTGGAGCATTTTATGTAAAAGAAGCGATAAAATACGGAAAGACACGACACATTTTTGCGATGTTCTAGTAAGACTATGGAGCTTACAATGTTCCTATCACCTATAAGCTTTTACGTGCGGTTCTGGACCCTATCTAGAATGTGCAAAACGGTCTTGGGTGCAACAGACCAGATGTGGGAGTTGTATTCCAGCTTTGGGCGGATGAAAGCCTCGTAAATTGCAGCCAGATCAGACGGGGTAAAGTACTTCTTGCATCGCTTAAGGAATCCTAGACATTTTGCAGCATTTTGGGCGACCTCGAATATGTGATCGTACGAACGAAGATGGTTGTTAATACGCATTTACCGAGAATGGCAAGTCTTTCGGTTTCTGCGATGCAAGTACCATTCATGGATATTGGTTGAGGGTCAAGGTTTCGCTTGAGAGACAGAAGACAGCACTGAGTCTTAGATGCATTAAATTCCACTCTGTTAGTTGAGCTCCATTTGATTATGCTCCCAAGGTGGGAATTTAATGAGTTTAACAAACGTTGCCGTTCCTCTTCTACGGCCGAAGAACAGGGACGTGAGTTAGGGAACGAACTATCAACCAATTAAAGTATCTGGCACTCGAAAATTTGCTGAAATTTCAGTCAGTAACGATACGATATTTTTTTTTATATCCAAATGCTGACTTACTGGCGGCTATAATTCACTTCTTTTTTGAATTTCTAAGCAAGTTCGAGATCTATTAAAAACAAATTGCTCGTCACACTTTGTCTCCTTCTAAGGGGGCTATTTGAGGACACGTCTTTGTTTCGTGGTGAAGGTAGTGCTTATCGAGTTGATTGTTGCCGCAGTAATCTTGAAATGTCGTGATTTTTGTCGCCTGCTTCGCATCAAGTTGGAGGTTTCTGGCGGGGATGTTTCGCCTGTTTGGAAATGTAAAAGGCGTTCAACACATTTCTGGAAGAACAGCCCGTAACTTGATAAAAAAGAGCAACATTGTATTCACCAGTATCCTGTAATGTGTGATGCATACGAAATTTTCTGCCAGTGTGATGGTCCTTGGACCTACTATTTAGGTTAGGTTAGGTTAGGTTAGATAGGGTTATGAGGAAAACCTCATAAAACACTAGGCACCGGTATGGGCCCATCGCGATCCCTGGGGAACCTCCATTAAAAAGCAAATGGAAACCTAAACACTTTCCCTAAAACACTTAATTTCCCTACAGAATTTAAGTAGCCTGTTTTGGTTGATAAGACCTACCTCTTCTAGGTTGCTGAAAAAGTAGTTGCCCAGATATTTCCTACGATTTCGAGCTATTCCCTGGCATTCACATAATATATGCGTGATATCCTCTTCGACGCATATGTCGTTACAGTACGTGTATACATCCGTGTCTGTAAGGCCTAGTCTCTTGGCGTGCTTTCCTAGAAGACAGTGCCCGGGCAGGATTCCTACTGTTGTTCTTAGCTGAATTCTGTTTAGATTCAGAATTTCCCTAGTTCTTTTCCGGTCAAATTCTGGCAACAAGGCCTTGGATACCCTGTGACCTGCTATGTTTGACCATCTTTGGTTAGCTGTTTTGTATACTTTGCCTTTAATGGTAGCCTTAATTTCGCACGAAGGTGGTTTGATGTCTACGGCTTCGCCTGCAGGCAATTCTCCTCCATTTCTTGCCAATTCATCGGCAAATTCATTCCCTTTTATACCGCAATGTCCTGGCACCCAGCATAGTTTTACGCGGTTCTGCGTGCATAATACCTTAAGCATTGTGCGGCAGTTCCTAACTATCTCAGATTTTATGATGTTAGATTCTAGCGCTTTGAGTGCAGCCTGACTATCGATATAAATGACAATATCCTTATTGGATATTGATTTCATCTCTAGTAATTCTACAGCCCTGAGTACAGCTAGAACTTCTGATTGGAAGACACTGCATATAGTAGGCAGTCTCAGAGACACTTTCAGGTCCGGATTCTCAGAGTATATTCCAAAACCCGTTCCTTCGGATGTCTTTGATTCATCCGTATAAATTGCGATTTCTTTTTGTTTTATTATCGCATTCCCGCGCCAGTACTCCCTTCCTGGGTACGAGATCTTGTACGGTGTGTAGAAGTCGAACACGGGAGTAATGTCGTCTGTTTTTACTGAGTTGCCACTAATAAATTCATTTAAGATGGAGCAGTGTCCTATACTGCTTTTCTTAAAGAGACCTTAGTTAGTGAGCCTTAGCGCACTGTTTCCCGTAAGGTTTTTAGCTTGTAAATCAAGCGGCAAAAGGTGAAGAATGACGTCTAGTGCCGCTGAGGGGGTCGTACGGAGTGCCCCCGTAATTGCAACACTGGCCGTTCTTTGTACCGCCGCTAATTTTCCTAGTGTTGTTTTCCTGTTTGTTGCTTTCCACCACACAAGTGCCCCATACGTGAGAATGGGTCTGACTATCATTATATAGAGCCAGTGCATCATTGCGGGTTTTAGCCCCCAGGTTTTGCCAGCTGTTCTCTTGCATATAAATAGAGCATTATATGCCTTTTTGATTCGTTCCCGTATATTTAGATTCCAGTTTAGCCTTTTGTCTAGAATTACTCCAAGATATTTTGCGTTGTTCGAAAGGGACAAGTCCACATCGTCCAGTTTTGGTCGTTTGAAGTGTGGTATCTTGTGCTTTCTAGTAAAGAGAACTAGTTCCGTTTTGGATGGATTGACATTAAGTCCGCAATCTCTTGCCCAACGACTAAGAGTCGTCAAAGCGACTTCCATGAGTTCGCTCAGAATGTTTAGAAATTTACCCTGAATCATGATCACGACATCGTCTGCATATGCGGTGATCCCTACACCCATAGATTGGACCTACTATTTACTTTGGGTATACTGACGATTTCGGAGAAGTTGAGTTTATTGAATAAGTATCATCTACAGACGTACATATATGTACATATTTATGTGGCAAATTATATTCCAATAGACACTCTGTTCAAGTTACGAATATTTCCTTTTTTCAAATTTGTCCGCATCCTGTACTATCACCTCCACTGATGCTGATTATAAGTATGTCAAGACCTATAAGTCAAAATTAATAATCAAAGCGGGCTATCTAATCTACTACAAAGGTACGCTATTCCAAAACAAAAGAGATTTGAATATGTGCCAAGCTGAGCTTATTCCAACGCCTGTGGAAATGAAGTTTACTTCAGCGGCCTGATGGCGCTATTTGCTTAGAAAAATAGACTCCTTTTCATAGCACAAGTATTCCTTTTGTCCATATTCTCAGAAGTATTGCTACTTAAACTATAGAATACCGTTCTACCCTATTAAACACTCAGCAGTTTTTACTCCAATTCCTTAATTTTCTTCTCTATCCATGCAGATACAAGCACATGTATAAGCAAATTTGTTCGACACGATTTAAGTCTCAGAATAAATCAAAAGAAACGTACTTATTGCATTCTAGCAAGTGATCCCACATGTGTCAGTATTTTATGTCTAAATACCAACTAGAGCAGAAGCAAAATTAAAAAAAAAAAATTACGATGTTAACTACTCCTAGTCCGAGAGCAGGTGTTTCTTTAACTCTGCCTCGCATTAGCATAGAGCTGAACATAGTGTTTGCCCAAAGATAGCATGCATTCCCAGTTTCATTTAACGTCAGGATGAGGAAATTCCATCACAAAAGCTGCAGATAAACAGACGCAATATTTCCTCACAACCCGCATGGAACAGTCTAAAAGTAGCACCCACAAAGGTAGACTCATAAACACCCGCTGCATACCCCGTATAGCTTTTAATTAAATTCAAACAAAATGCGTCTTTAGGCAGAGTGTGTTGCATCAGGTCCCTCCGCAACGCTGCAGTCTCATGGAATTCACCGCATTGAAATGTCCTGATAATTTTCATTACTTGTTAGTAGCAACCTGCGGTGTATCTTTCGTTGACTGATTTTCTGTTGACGTTTCTCCGCATAGCTGTTGCCTGAAATGAAATGCACTGAAATTTCCTGATAACTGGAATAACCTCATCTCCGGAATAGCGATCACTGTAATCTTATTGCGGGAAGCAGCAACTTCGACATGTGCCACTACTTCAATCAATCAGCGTCATGGAGAATTGATGCAGAATCCCATTTCACAGGTTTTCACCGAATGCAGTGGAATAATGATGCATCAGCGAGGACGACGACGTACTAAACAATCGAAAATCGTGTCCGGAAATTGAGAGAGTAGGTTGCGAAGTTGAAGCCGCTGTAGCTACGCGACCTGCAGTTCTGACAGACAATTGGTAAAGTAGGGAGGCAACGAGGATTTCCAATGTGGACTGGGAATAGGGAGGTGCTAAGCTGCGTCGCTTTAAATGTGGTTGCCTGCACATGTGTATGCGAACACGATGAAATGAATGTTCGAGGAAAGTAAGGATAAAACCTCAGGTGTCGCAATTTGATGAAAAGTAAGGATATTAGCAAGCACGCTGCATGGATATGTAGTGAATCTTAAAGGAGCGAATTCGGGAGTCGACGTTCAGTGCACTTACATAACTCGGCAATCATGCTCTGTTGATGCATCCGATGTTGGTTGTGTGGGTGTGGTTGTGTCACTAGGTAACCTTTCTGATTGGCAAGTTATTAAGTTTGCTTCGAATATAGGTGTTTAGACATACTTTCGTCGAATCTTCTACTCTGCATAAAGTAGGATATGTCACTCAATTCGTAGGCCGTTTGAAGTTTTCTTAAGTCTCTCTATGCTTTCGTTCAGTTTTATTAAAGCATATACTCCTTCAAAATATAGAAGGACTTAGAGTTTAAGGATTTAAAACAGTGTCGTATGGTGATTCGAAATTTATTGACTGTTTCAATACATCGCAGTAATGCTCCTCGTTAGATACTTACACAAACGCTTTGTACCACAGTACATCTGCACACAACAGAAAATTATCAAGTGGGAGTTACACCTCGTTATTCGTCCTTTTCCTTACTGCAAAGCTTATGTCTGTCCGAAACTTGGATATGATTTGCATGTTTGAGGTGGCACTAGTTAACTTGGTATTTGTACTTGCAGTCAAACTCCATCAGTCGAATATTGTTCAAAATTGAATATCTAGCGCTTATTTATGATACTTTCACCAAAATTGCGACCTGTGCGCATCCTATCAGTCTCCTCAACATCGCGTACAAGATCTTTTCTGCCATATTATGTGAACGCCTGAAACCCTCCGTCAACAACCTAGTAGTTGACAGTGTGGTTTCAGGCCAGGAAAGTCCACAGTCGATCAAATTTTCACACTGGCAGATACTGGAAAGAAACCAAGAAGTCCAAATCGATAGTCACCATCTTTTTATCGATTTTAAGGCCGCATGTGACAGCATTTATAGAGACGAGCTATAGAGCGTAATCTCCAGTTTTGGCATCCCTGCCAAACTTGTCCGTTTGGTAAAGACTTTACCGAGACCTTCGATGTCAAAAAAGGATTTAGACAAGGTGATGCGCTGTCTTGTGACTTCTTCAATATCATTCTTGAAAGAATTGTACGAAACTCACAAGCCAACACCGGGGATACAATATATCAAAAGCCTGTGCCAATACTAGCTTAAGCCGATGACATCGACATAATTGACAGAACACAGCGGGCTGTCACCGCAGCGTTCGCTAGTTTCGAAACAGAAGCCTCCAAAATGGGTTTAGCTGTAAATGAGGGCAAAACCAAGTATATGCTGTCCACAAGAAGGGACACACAACATCGACGAATTCGACAGAACGTCACAGTCGACAGCTATAACTTCGAGGTAGTAAGGGACTTTGTCTACCTTGGCTCTGCTATTAATTCTGACAGCAACATCTCGGCGGAAATTTATCGAAGAATAACTCTTGCCAATCGCTGTTTCTTTGGGGTGAGAAGGCAATTGAGTAGTAAGGCCCTATCTCGAAGGACTAGGGAGACTCTTTATAAGACCTTAATCATCCCAGTCCTGCTTTATGGCGCTGAAGACTCTTTCAAAAGCGGATGAAGATATCCTTGGTCGCTTCGAGAGAAAAATTCTTCGAAAAATATTCGGTCCCATTGCGTTGACGGGTTTCGGAGGAGAAGATTAAACGATGAAATATAAGATCTGTACAGCTACATCAATCTAGTCAAAAACGGCCCAAGTTCACACCGAACTCTAGCGCAACCTAAGTAGGTCTTAGCGGATCCCTCGAATACCTTATGATCCCACATGTGTTGGTTTTTTATCCACTTAACTCAGTACTTTCTGAAACTCATAGTAATTTTTTAGAACCTAAAATTAAAACACAAATATTTTCCTGTCAGTCCAATTTTAGTACACTTTTAAGAGCAATTGGAGCCCTAATTCATCAATGGCAACACTAACACTTGGTTACTCCCAAAACTCCAATTAATTCTGTGTTCACAGCACATCCCAGGCTACCATTATGATAAAAATGAGGTCGGTGATTCGTCCAGGGTTTTCCTTGATATAATGGAATTTTTTGTATAGTGAATACTATAACCCCTGACAGACTGCACTTCGAAGTATACGTTGACTTTTGCGTTACGTGGTATACTTTGACATTTGTGTTGCGCCTCCTCCAGCTCCTTACACATTTTTTGCAACACTCCAATATTGCGTCTTGCTCCTCGTAGCTCGCCGATATAACTCCTCTAAACTTCTCTTACTTCATTGTTTCCAATGCAGATGAAATTGTCCTCCTTAATCCATTTTCAAAACATTTTTCGCTGTGATTGCTTGCTTTTGAATTGTCAAAGAAGCTATAAAGAACCACCAACAGAAAGAAAGTGGCGCTGCAAGCAATAAGATGGTGGTATCTATACCACCAAAAATTTGCGAATCTCAACATTAGGTTCTATTCATGGTATACTAGGTTTTAACGTGGTATTGCATGACAGACATGTGGTATAGAACGTAGTATTGCTATACCATGCTATCAATACCAGCAGTCTGTCTCCCACATAAGACCCAATCCCCGAGCATTCGACGCACAGCATGGCATTGTGACATCAATTTTAGGAACAGTTGCATCTTGTAAGGCTGAAAACACAAAACAAACGTCGAATAGATATATTTTCTTCGTCAGCAATCTTTTCACAGAAGATTCCGAGGGTTCTTCGAATAGAACGCTCCGAATGCCGATTTTGTTGGTCAGTGTAGTATGTTGTGAAGGACGAGGGTACTGCATTGGATGCGTGCAGTCGAAAAGGCTGTGCTATTGCGTTGTTACTTACATACATTATTTATTCAACGCGCTCCTCATCCATCAAGAGGTCGACGTATCTTGATCTTTTGGCCTGCATCCACGTCTTGGTATAGCTTCTAGAGTTCGCAGTTGTATCTTCCCATCTATTCACCTTCCAAATTCAGAAGTGCCACTTAGGAACCGTACCTTGCATCGCGCACCCTACGATGATAAAAGGTATCTTATGCACCTTCAAACTCGATCGAAAGATAGTGTGGAATTCATTGGTCTGCTCTAGAATTTACTTTGGTGTGAATATTTGGTCAATTGCCGATCTGCTGAGGCAGAAGCTATACCGATAACTCCCGATAAGTGCCTTACATAGAGGCTGTAGACGTTCACGCACTATAGGCACATTGGATGGAACCTCATATACGACATCAATCAGAGATATGCCTCGGTAGTCAATGCATGGCATAGGATTCGCGCTCTTGAAGATAGAGCATATGGAGCTGATATTCCAGCCATCGGTCATAATGTCGCTTATCTTACTTGAATGATGTACAATCCGATGATTATATTCCCTTCACTACTTCGAAAAACCTGCTTTCCGGCTTTGTGGCCAGCTGTCAGATCGTTGGTTCTGCTAAAAAACTGCCGGATGGTGTTCCTGTTACGCGATCTTTCCATTTCCTTAAGCTGGGAGACGGCGTATGTCCTGCCCTTCTTGCGCAGGATATTTTTCTCTTCCCTTTTTCTGGCTCGCTACCCTTGCTTTACATTGCAGTGCTTTAAATGTTCATTTTCAGTCACTTTTTTCGCTGTTTGCAAACATCATCACACCACGGACTCCTTTTTGGAGGTGGATGTTATTGTAAGCTTTCTCATTACAGTCATTACTCTCGGACGTTTGTCAAACATTCGCGAGAGGTGGGATCGTGAAAGAAATGTTTGTTTTTTTCTGGGATTCGATCTTCCCGAACAGTAGTCCAACGCAATAAATATCGAGCTACGGCACCCACTAAAAAGTTAAATTTACATGGTAAATAATTTTATGACAATATACATATATGTATATATTATTCCGAGAGATCTCGATTCAGACCACAGTTATGGGTCCCTTTTCGTCTCTCTTCCACGATCCATCTTAGCCTGAGAGACTCCCCGGATTTCTCCACAGTTCTTCTCTGGCTTTGATTGCTCGTGTCATCGCTAGCATCTATTTAACTGGTTTATCTTCTGGGTTTCTATCCAGTAGTGCCCCAAAACCTCCCTTCTTCTGCTAGCCTAATGCCGGATATTGACACAATATATGTACAAAGTGCCGCCGTCTCGAATTCCTCCAGGCATACTTCACAGGCATCACTCTCCAGAAAACCCATCTTCTTTAGCTGATACCCGAAATTTCCATGACCTGTAGATAACGCTACCACCCATTTCATTCAGTGCTCTTCGCTCCAAGTCTAGGATCTTTAATAGCCATTTCAGCCTGCCTACATCCTTCCACGGTTCGCTATCCTCTCTGCTGTTCTGCCGCGGCCCAGTTGTTAATGAAGTGTTCCACCATTCCTCTGCCAATTGCAGCAAATGGTTCCGGACCAGAGGAATCCGAGGTTGATACTTGCTTTGCTAGTGAGTCCTCCTTTTCATTGCCCTCAGTCCATACGTGGCCTCTGACGCAGAGCAGTGTCACCTCATTTCGAGATGAGCACTCATTGAGTTTCTGAACACATTCCATCGCCACGGATGTATTTATATCTGTTTGCTCCATGCGTCTAACCACGGATTAGTTGTCCAGTGCTATAGTAATATTTTTACCAACAACTTGACCTCCTATCAGGCGTTCCAACGCATTTAACAGAGCAATCACCTCAACTTGATAGACTGAGGTATATTTCCCCAGGCCACTATGACAGGCGGGATCTAGTCCTTTTGAAAATATACCTGCCCCCGTTCTACCATCCCATGGACCCATTCGCAAAGATGATTATATGTACCAGCAATTTTCTGACAAAGAAAAACTTTTGTTCCTAATTTCTGCCCAAAAGCAAAAGAACTTTAAGTTTGTGCTTTAATTCTTGACATCTATCCATCTGCTTAGTGTTATCCTGTTCTAAAGCTAATGTTTCATTAATTTTCTTAGTCCTTGATTATATCGTTCTTATCTTTGCTTCTATGTTGTCTTAGTGGATATAACAGTTGCTTTTTAAGCTTTTTATTCCTTTCCTCCCTGCTTCCCAAATTGTCATAAACGCATACAGACGCCATTTAATGGTATGGTTTGGTATGGTTTCAATTGCAATAAGCATAGATACTTTTTAGTTTCTTAGTACTTTTACATTAGGAATAAAATCCAGGTGCATGATGGTGTACATACAATCTTCCTTAAAAAAAAAATTAGAGTATAGGCTTATTTTACACGATACCATCTTTTCTGCTCATGCAAGAGAACCAACAAGTTGTACATGGAGGATTGTATTGGGGGCATGTTTTCAACATGACATTTTTCAGATGATTATTTAGAACTAATGTTGGGGAAAAATCTGCAATTGATATGAGGTGCAACCACGCCTGTTTCTGTGCACATAAATGTGTCTAACATAACATTAACGTCGAGTAGACTCATTACACTTATCATACCCAGCGCAATCTAATTTTCCGAATATCCCGTAAATTAAAAAAAAAAAATTAAATTAATTTACCACATACCTCCAGCACGCCGGTCTTCTCGCGTGTAATAACGTGCACGGTGCCTTGAGAAGCAAACAGCCATTGCTAGGATAATTATGGCAATTAGTACGAATATAATACCGCCCAGAATTGCAAGTGTATTAAGGCCACCTGAAAAAAAAAAAAAAAAAAAAATAAAGGAAGTTGAAAAAATACCACATACAATAGAAGTACTTAGCAAGTTTTAAGCAATTAATCAGCATTTTAAAGAAAATACAAAACAATTTGTAACAGTCCAATGCAATTACCAATCTTTAGATGAAAAAGACGACCCAAGCAGTTAGGACAATTAAAACGATTAATGGCCACAGCAATCGTCTGGACTGGTGGGTAAGAAAAATGAGTGTGGTTTTGTCAGCACTTAGATACTAGTAGGTCGACTTTATTACTACACACAGGATTTGAGTATTTGTTGGGATGCTGGGACTTGTGCATCATTAGTCAAGTTGAAGAGGAAGCAGCCCCCAGTTCATGCAGGTGTGGTGAAGTGGTATTTTAAGTTCATCGTTGGAGGAGTTTCTGCTTATTCGGGACTATAACTATATTGATCACTTCAGACAAGCATGGACAACGTTTACGTGAATAGTTTTTTGTTCCCTAGAGATTGGTTCAGAAGGAGGAACATACACTTTTTGACTTCCTCTGAATAGGAAGTCACTTATTAACATCTTCAACTTGAACAATGGGCCGTGTGCAAAAAGCTTTCGCTCAGACTCAAGTCTCACTTTTTATAGCTTAAGCTCGGGTTCGTATGCAAAAAGATAATGAGACACATCTCAGAGACTGAGCTTTGCTAAATGGATGAGATAGTTCTCATGCTTTGCAATGTCTCAGAACAATGAGATAAAGCTAATAAAAAGTCAAGACTAGAAATTTGATGTCTCATTAGGCCAAATGGCTGCGTATTTGAACGTTCTCGGTGCCACGGCGCAAAATCGGGACTCCAAAATTTGTATCGATCTAATTCGATGCAAGTATGTAGATTGGATAGATGATCACTTTCTCTAAGACAGGATAATGGTTTTCTAAAGACTTATTGGAGATCATGGACTTCAAATTGACAAAGTAGAAAAGATTTTGGAATCAGTCAAACCATCGTTACCCGAAGAGGTAGATTGCGAGAAATACCGGAACCAAATTAAGACTGGATGAAACTCCCTAAGAGTACGGTGGAATATGACCCTGAAATGCGCTTATGATAGCTGAAAAACAGATTTCGATCATGTATTGGAGCAAAAGACTGCCTGCATGTTCAGATCAGTAAGCCGTAGCAGCGTCGGGGAGAGTATGTAAACAGAAAAGGGAACCTTAGAGGCTCTTATTAAGTGTAAATGATTGTAGTTGCGATCTTCTTCTACTCGTAGGTTTTAATTCAATCAACGTGCAACCGACATGCAAACAAGCCGTTCAATAGCGTGGTTGTCTTGTGGCTCGGCTTGGTTCATGGCTCCGAGGCACTTCTTAATGATCCTATGTTTGTCCTGATCTAAGCACTAATTAGCAGTTATTTTCATTAAGTGCACTTTTTATTGCCATTTCTTCTTCACTACTGGCTTCAGTGAACTCATCTTTGCAATTGTTCAGCAATCAAAAGAATGAGACTAAGCCAAAGAACTGAGACAAAGGTTCTGCATACCAATTTGAGCTTTCGCTTACTGCAAACGCTTAATCTCGATACTTTTCGCTCCGTCTCACATCTCAGTCTACTGAGACTGAGCGAAAGCTTTTTGCATACGACCCAATGATTACCTTTTTTTAGAGATGTAACGAATAGTGATTTGACCAAATACCGGATACCGGATATTCGGTATATTCTTTGGCCGGATATCCAGCTATCCGGCCGAATACACTGTCAAGAGCAGAATATGGAGGAGTTCATTAACTACTACATTAAAGCATCGTAACGACCTTGATGAAAATCAAGCAACTCTTCTAGACCCGAGATTCAAGAAAAGTTTCTTAGGACCGGTTCAAATCGAGAGAGCCCGCCAGAAAATCCAGTTGCAAGTTTTAGAAATGAGCTACGAAGACGATTCCTCTAGCAATGGTTATATTACTGGCGATACGCATGCATCATTTTGGGAATGTTTTGATGAAGTGGCGAAAGATGGAAATGAGGTTACCGAAAAAAAATGATACTGCGACTGAGCTGGAACATTTTTTAAAAACAGTTCGGACTGACCGGAATAGCGACCCTTACGCTTGGTGGTCAGTTAATCATCATCAGTACCCAATTGTAGCAAAACTTGCGAACCAAGTAGCAGCATTACAGCGAAAGGATCCTTACAGGACCCTTTATAGTCCTGTTGTCAGAAAAATAATTAATTTAGCGTAAAGAATATTACAGTGAATGCTTTTGAAGGAGTTTTACACATTCCATCTGCAATATTTACTAACAACGACTGAATTATGGGTGGAAGCTAATTTATGGCGTGTGGAGCAGAGCGCATGTTCGTGTGCAACTCTTGCGTGTCCTGGCTCTATCCTTGATACAACAGTCTATGTTCTGAAACTAAGAAGACCAGTTTCGTTAATTTCTTTCTCCCAGCGTGCCGTAGAAGAGGCTTTCACGGCAATTGATGGATAGAAATAGGTCAAAACATCACTGTTGATGGCTTTAACTTTGCCATAGTAAAGGAGTTGATCTACATCGGAGACAACATGAACTCCACACATGGCACCTTAGTGGAGATTCAACTTATACTAATTCTTGGAAGCCGGTGCTCCTTCAGTTTGACGGAACAAATGCGGCCAAAACTCCTTACTCGGTAGACAAAAAATTATGCTCCATAGGACGCTAATCCTGTCAGTTTTGGTTTACTGCACCGAATGAAGGGCGATTGCAGGTTAGCAGAGAAGATATTGTGCGCTATTGAGTAAAAATTTTAGGTCCTGTTTGCAAGGAAGGCGAAGATAAAACAACGAACTGTACGAGCTCTACAAAGAAGTGGCTGTAATCGCCTCCATTGTCTCGGCCACATTAAGTGCATGGACAACAATGTTCCAGCCAAGAAAATCTTTGACCAAACCTCCGGCAAAGCTGTCCTAGATGTAAGTTCGTCCAGTTTTCAGCACTTAAAGCAAAGTGCCCGGGATCGGCGGGAATAGAAGCTTGCCCTGTCTCAATCAGAGACTCTTCACGAGTTGGTAGCCCGTTAAGTAAGTAGTAAGGTAAAGCTGTTATTATGTAGTAAAGAGATAATGCAACAAAAAAACTTTGGAAGGTCACAGCTGCTCCGAGGAATCCCTCGCATAATAACGAAGAACACAACGGAGTCGTTTTGTTAAAGGATGCGCAAACGGTTTCCTAAGCCATCAGCTTCCATTTGAAGTTTTACATCTATGCTCACAATTAATGCATTTTTCAATAAATTTAGCACTCTAGGCTTAACACCTAAAAACTTGCGATTATGTGCCTAATACAAGGCTACTAATACAAGGTGGCGCAAAATTAATCATCGAATTTTGTTTTCGAATTACTTTTTTACTAAATAAAAAAAAAGATTTTGAGTGATGGAAATCTTTATTTGGACCTCTAACATTTTTTCTGTTAAGGGGAAAAGATGATATCCGCCAAGTGGCTGCCGCCAGTGTTGGTACACATTTCTGCCCGTTTTATCGCATTCCTGTCGAATATTCCTATTAAGGGCTGCGATGTCTGAGGCTTGTTGGCATAAACCCACGACTTCAAGTAGCCCCAAAGAAAGAAGTCTGGGATGGTTAAATCGGGCGATCTTGCTGGCCATGCCAAGTCGCCAAAACGGGAGATTACGCGACCAGAAAACGCTTCCTTCACAATATCTATTGTGGCTCTTGCTGTGTGTGCGGTTGGACCGTCCCGTCTTGTTGAAACCACATGTTCACCAAGCCCCGCTCATCCAATTCCGCCAGTAAGAAATAGTTTATCATGGCCCTGTAGCGTTCGCCAGGCCCAATCACTCCTGCCGCGTGAACGCCGCACCACACAGTGGCTTTGAGTGGATGTTATGGCTCTTCGTGCATCACACGCGGATTATCAGTGCCCCAGAAACGAAGATTTTGCTTATTGACGTAACCGCTTAAGTGGAAATGCGCCACGCCGCTTATGCTTATTTTCGACACAAAATCGTCCTCTTCGAGATTGAGGATGGCTTGAAAGTAATTCACACGCGACTGACGGTCAGGATGGATTGTTTGCACTTGGTACGGCAACATGTGTAAGTCTTCCACTAAACTTCGCTGTAGGGTCCGTCTGGTGATGCCCAATTGAGTGGCCCGTCGTCTGGTTGATGTTTCTTCGTTCTCAGCGACATTGGCAGCCACAGTCGCGATATTCTCGGCCGAACGACAAGTTTGTGGCGGCCACGTACTGCATGGTCTCCTGTGGTTCCAGTCTGTTCGAGTCGAGTAGCTAAGCGCCGGAATGTTTGCCCATTTGGCGCGACACGATTAGGAAATCGACGTCGAAATTAACGCTGCGCTAACACCACCGACCTATTATTGGTCAAAAACATCGACACAATTATTCCACGCTCTTGCGGAGTATAGCGCTCCATTGCTTGTCTGTTTGTATTCTGCAGCTGTCTAGTTCACAAATGTCAAATATGATTGACGTACGACGCCATTTGCAAAAATTATAACATCTTCCGATAGGATGATTAATTTTGCGCCACCTTGTACAACTGCTCAGGTATCATGAAACTTAAAATCAAGAGACGTAGCAGATATTTCACTTACGTACTTCATTTTCTGGATTTTATTTTAAAATTCGCAATCCAAAAATAAAACCCCTCACATTCATCAATTCCAACTGAGATAACATTCAAAAGACAACCGAAATGACACTCCCACACAAAAGTACATATACATCTCAACATCCCTAAAACACTTACCCCTTTCGAGAAAATTATGCGATGTGCTTGCCGCATCCTTTTCCTCGTCAGTGATAAATTCCAGGCACGTATCCAATCCAGTGACATCAAGATCTGTAATTTCGGCACCACGCAAACTCTTTGGCAGAAAACAAATAGGATATGTGTCCCACTTCCATTGCAGCTGCAAAAAAGGACAAAAAAAAAAAAACAAACAAAAAAAAACTAGAACAGATTTCCTTAATAACTCTACAAATGCTTGGCAATTTATCTTATTTTCTTGAATCTTTCTCTCCATCAAATGGAACCCACACCACACACGCGTGCAGGGAAACAGATACGAGTAGTTTCAGTTTAGTTTTCTTTTTGCAAACAATTCATTCAGTCTAATTGGTTTCGCCATGCACATGCACATCACTCTCCTCTTGCAGCAAGGACTCGGTCTTCAGCCCGAAATAAATAAATAATAGCCTGACAATTGCCAGTTGTGCTGTTGTGCACATACATACATACATCCATATAGCATACATATGTGGTAAGAAACACTTACATGTCTAACGATATTAATTAATTTTCCCATGTGACATTCGTCACAAATTAGTGGATTGTTGTCCAGTCGCACATTGCGAATGCTTTGTATCCTCAGTGCCGTGTCCTCGTTTATGCCGTACAATTGATTTCGTGACAAATCCAAAAACTGTAATCCATTTGGTCCAGAAGGAGGTGTTGTTGTCGTTGTCGTAGTATGGATGCAACAGAGAGGGGGATACAATTAAAATTAAATTTATTTGCTGTGAAGAATGTTGCTCCTTCGTGTTGGACTCCTGGTTCTGCAATACTTTTTGGCACATGCTATGTATGTGAGTGCAAGCCAGATGGGCTACTACTTTTGCTACGGATATGTGCACAAAGCTTCTGAATTTCAAAATGTGAAAATGTCCAGAAACCAATTCGAATGTAGTTAGAATGCCTTAGCCATATTGCAAAAACAGGAGTCCTTTAGCAGGAGTGTTGCTGCTAAAATATTGGTAGAAAGGAAATTCGTGATGTACATACCTCAAGCTCCCGGCAAGGATCGATGACTTGTAGGGACATATTGTCCAAATGATTTCCAGATATGTTCAAATAGCGCAACTGTTTAAAAGGCACTAGCAGTCCCATTGGCAGTATTCCCATGTCAGCTATTGCTAACGACGTCAGTTGTGGAATCAACTGAAGGCAAATTGTTAAGAGGAGAAGAATTTTACATAAGTGATTTGTGTGGTTATAATTCATATTTGAATAGATTTTCGTACGGAGCTAAAATTTGTGACATACAATTGAAGGACTTTGGTTGGTTTTTCTTTTTGGATTTTGCTTGTGCTATGCTCGGAGCAGCCGTACATGGTAGGAGTCTGGTTGGTTCGTTAAGGAGGTACATTGTGTCGCTTTCCAGATTGAAAATGGAATCAAGAGTGGGTTTTCCAAAGCCACTCTATCATGCGGTACCACAATGTGTCTGACAAAATATGACGACTGGAGACGTAGGGATTCAGATTCTCGTTTGATTCAGTTTAGTAACCAAAATTTTGGTTTTAAAAGAGACACCGCGAGTTCAACGAAAACTTACAAAGCGCCAAAAAGTCCTGTGAGTACTACCAGATTGCAAACCTGTAAGATAGTAACTTTACCATAAAGTTCCAACTGCTGCAAGTAAGCATAAGTAAGTAAAACATCTGCAGCCATAAGCGCCATCAGAATCAGCCAGTCAGGAACATGGACGTCAAATGCAATAGGGCATACGACTATCCTTCAGAAGTATATTGGGAATGTACCCATTACGGACTACATCACGCCATACTTGGACTTTAATAAGCCTTTCTCAAGCGCCTATCCTAGCAGGGAGGAGTGGTTAAGAGGTCTGATACCAAATGCGCAGACGAATCTAAAATGTACACTGGCGTAGGGTCAGGCATCTTCTCCGAATCGCTAGGAATATCGAAATCAATACGCCTCCCAGACCACAGCAGCGTTTTCCAAGCGGAGGTCCTGGCAGTGACAACAGCCGCCCGTGAGTCTGCAGTAAGGGCAATACCACAAGAGGGTATCACCTTCTTTATTGACAGCCAGGAAGCTAGAAAAGCAATAACTGCCACAGAAATTGAATCAAAACTTGTGAAGTGCTGTAGAGAAGAGCTTAAGGTTCTTGGAACACAGCACAAGATATCGCTCTGCTGGGTCCCTGGACATGAGGGTATACCAGGTAACGAGAAAGCTGACGAATTAGCAAGAGAGAACCACTCGTGAACATCCCGCTTTGCGCACTTAAGCTTGAAGTAGGGAAAATAGCCATACAGGAGGCGAACACCAGATGGGCCTCCTTGGATTCCTGTGTAATCACAAGGAAACTATGGCCGTCCTTCGATAAAGGCAAAACCGAGAGACTTATACGGGAAGACAGGAAATCACTTTCCATCCTCGTTAGGGTTATCACGGGGCATAACTCTCTACGGTATCATTTGAAAAAACTACGTCTGACGGAAGAAGAACTCTGCAGAGGTTGCGGTGACGAGGGAGCTTTTGAGGACACGACCCACTTCCTATGTCAGTGCGCTGGCCTCCAACACAGCAGGAACAGGTTTCTAGGGAGCTACTTCTTCCAAGACCTAGATGAACTCCTCAGGATGGTTTGTATGCAAAGACTCACATCAATAACTATCGGAGCAAATTAGCATCGGTATCGGGTGTCAATGGGTAAGGGACATCCTTTCCCCCAAAGGGCATCACAATGGGTCAGCATTGACCTGAGTGTGGCGGGGATTCTCTCCTCGCCAACCCACATACCTAACCTAAACTAAGCATTTCTTGGAAAAAATAAAGTGCGTGCGTTGTAAGGTGCCAATTCGTCTTTTAATGGAAATAGGCCTTACCTTGCCTTGGAAGCGGGATGAATCAGTAAAGTAGCCTTCCACAAGTTATCATTTTATCGATGTAAACTCCTCCTTCTTGTCAGATCCTGTGATTGAAATTTTATCGATTTCCTATAATTTCAAACCGAACCTTGTTGCAAAGATTCTACGAAGCTGCTCTGTCTTCGGCTGAGAATAAACATAAAAGGTACTCGAGGGATTGATCTTCAAAGACTCCAAAAACGCATTTGCCCTTAAACCAGTATGCAAAAACAAAAATTCACATGTTGCCATCAACACATCGCTGAATGGCTTGTTCTCTCGAAGGACGAGAGCGGTTTTGGGTCCTTCAGCTACCGTTCGATTAGGTTAGTAAGTGAGGTACAAAGAGCTTGCGTGGTATTATAAGGGAGTTCATCCATAGTCGTCACAGACTCACCATTCTGCGGATTTAATGTACGAGTGAATTTAGAAGGTCTAAGCTATCTGAGCTTCATCATGCACTTGAACCCTTCTTTAGCAGTCGTGATCTTCCCTGGGTTGGACATGCGAGTATGTTCGTAGACAATTTTACCCGTGGTTGGTAAGTGATTGTCGACTTGTCCTTTAACAATTTAGTGAAGTTGAACATTAAAGTGTTTCTGAGTACTAAAGATTGACTTTGGCACAAGTAGCACATACAGCGCCTACGGCTTAGCTACTCACAGCCTTATTCGTATTGCGCGTGCTATATTACTCTCGTGAAAAGTAGGAACCCACAGCTGCATGTCGTCTCTGAAAGATGTAATTAAGGAGCTTAACTACTCTCGGACGCTTGTCAGATATTCGCCAGAGACTGTGGAAAAAACTATTTAGTGTCGCCTGGAATTCGAATCTAGTAGTCCAACGTCCTGACCACTGAGCCATGCATCACACCACAAGAATAAATTTGACGAGCCTTGGGATGAAAGTTTCATTGCTACGAGTATCAGGAGTTTTCTATGAGCGGAGACGGTCACGATTGACGTAAGCACAGATGTTGTAGACACAACCAAACAAACCCGGGAAAGATGGAAAAGGAGAAATCAAGCACGTAACGTTGGACATTAAATGCGCCTTTCATACGTTGAATAGGAGGTAGTAGAAGTTTTGAATCCAAAAGATGGTCAGGTACCTACTTTTAAACTACACTAACGGATAAAACAGTAACGGTTGCAAGCTAATTGTGAACTACACTAACGATGGATAAAACAATACCGGTTAATCCACAAGATTTTATGGTAAATCTCATCGGCTTGGAAGACATTTTCAAAGTTTTGCTAGCTGCTACGAGTTTTGAGGAGTTACAGAACAAAAAGCTGAGCCTTTACTATTCCAGTAGGCGAACATCAAAACAGACCTAAAGAAACATCAAATTACAAATGCGGCCAAAACACTCGTTGGTGGATCTATTAGTCGAAGTCATAAGTCAGGACTGATGGGAAGAAATTTGAAGCTGTATACCGGACGAATGTGCACAGATTTCCCAACGACCATTTTCACCTCATAGACATTCTTGCGGTTGAGGCATTAAAAGCGTCCCAAATACGTATGCAACACAGGCGGAAGACGATGAACGAACTTGGTCAAGTGGATGGTGCATAGCAGACTCTACTAAGCCATTTCACAAAAGACAAATAGAAGCTCAAATGTAACGTGGTCTGGTGGAAAAAACGGGCGCGTGTGGAACTCAACTTTAACTTAACAAAAATGTTAACGTGCTGTGGATATTTCGTGGTTATCTTCGAATACGATGGAGCATATGACTGTCTAAGGTGCACAGAATGAATCGATGATGCTGAACACGTAGTCTTCCGAACTGCAAACGAAATATGATATCAAACGTGGTGTTGGAAACACTTTAGAGCAACGAAGAAGTTGGGAAGCGATTAGAGTCATGAATGCAAGCACAGACATCAGCTCCACAATCGATAAAGAAAAGCACAGAAAAACTCCCGCTAGTGGAATATATGTAGGTATAAGGCCGAAATTCTGGTCGCGATAAAATGTTTGACGGCGCGTGGGTTCATGAGTAAGAATCTGGAAAAATATTAGATCGTGCAAATTGGTCTAATGGTGTTCCGGCATTAGACCCTAGAGGTCTGGTTTGGTTCACAGACGGATCGAAAATGGAATCTGGAGTGGGAGCTGGTGTCTTTGCACCCAACACCAAAGTCTCGATACCTATGGGAATGTGTCTCACGGTATTTCAGGCTGAACTCCATGCCATTGAAATCCGCGCTAGGTTAAACCTTAGTAAGGGTATTAAGGGCGCTAGAATATACACATATATTTTCCGATAGTCAGGCAGCACTCAAAGCATTGTCGTCCAATTTAATGGACTCCATATCAGTAAAATGCTGCTACGATGAACTGCAATCCCTGGCGAGACTAAACAAGGCAAAACTTGGATGGGTCCCCGGCCATCAAGGGATTGTAGGCAACGAGTTAGCAGATGAACTAGCTAGGGCTGGCTCAGAATCTGCGTTCATAGAACCTGAACCTTACTGTGGCATCAACTGGTCTTTCGCCAAAGCGCTGATTAGTAACTGGGAACACAAACTTCGCCGGGACCACTGGGAAAATGTCCCAGGGTTGAGGCAATCCAAATTACTAATCGAACCTTACTCCTATAAGGATATACTTAAGCTTGATAAGGAGAGTATCACAAAGCTGGTGGGCTTTCTCACGGGCCACTGTGGCTTGACATACCACCTTAACAGACTTAACCTGAGCTTAGACACGGAATGTAGGTTCTGCTCGGAGGAGGACGAATCATCCGAACACATTCTCTGCAATTGCCCAGTTTTACATTGGTTAAGGAGACGTATTTTCTATAAAGAAATATGTACGCCAGCGGAAATTAAAAACTCTGCTACTAAGGATATACTATCCTTCATTAGGGAGGTAGTACGTCTCTTAGACTAAACATACCATACCATACCATACCAAACCGTACCATTTTCAGTATTTGGGTTTGAAAGCCTCAAATTTACAAATACAGTTTCACGTGACCATTTGTGTTGTGCGTGGTATGTTTTGCCAGACAAATGAAAAGGACCTACATTTCAATGCCATATCTGAAATGCAAATTGAGAAGCTTTTAAATGAGATTTGACACTACTCTCGGACGTTTGTCAGACATTCCCGGGAGTGTGACAGAACTCTTTAGAGTTTTGAGTGATTTGAACTTCGAAACTCTTGCTCAGTACTCCAACGCACTAGCTATAGAGATACGGCGCCCATGAACCTCAATAGTTAAAATTGATACAAATTTATGATACGATTTACCATTATAGACGACGATTGAACCCAATTGTATGGGAATCTCGCCACCGTAAAGCAAACAAAATACCATCCCTACTCAAAGAAAAATATAAAAGCAACTCCATCCCCCAAGTCCATAGTCATGAAGATAAGCAAAACAGCATTCTACCAAACTCACCTCAAATGTTTCTCGAATTTCATGTAAATCCATCTGAATATTTCCACTTATGTTCAGTGTTTGTAAATTGCTCAACCGGCGTACCGATTGTGGTTCCAACCGCACCAACTTGTTGTACGATAGATCCAGATATGTGAGATTCGTTAAGCTCTGAAATGCATCATTGGGCACTTTAGCCAGTCGGTTGTACGAGAGATCTATAAAAAAAAGACATTGTTTCATATTAAACGAGTTTTGACATATGTACATATGCATTCACGAATAGTATACGGATCGATTCAATCAGAAGAATATGTTGCACTCCAGCACTTAGGTTTGCTTAAAGTGTCGATTAATTCTCACATGGACTATAGGGATATCCATAGGGCTATCCCTACTCTTCAGGATTCAGAGATATCCCTACTCTTTGTTGTTGCTGTTGTTACTTTAATTGAGGCAGAACGATGGTTTGAACTATTACTATCACGACCTGAGAAAGGACAGGCTGTTTTAGGGGCGTCATCATAGCCGCGAGGGTGGTGTTATGGTTCGGGGCGCTATATCGTATTATGGAACAATAGTGCAGGGGAATTTTTGAGAGGGCTTTTCCTAAATTTAATGAAGTCTTTGGACCCGTCAAATGGACTTTCCAGCAGGATAATGCCCCAATTCATACCGCTAGAGCAGTGAAACTGACTGGATTAACCAGCAAAACGTTGCATTGTTGGAGTGGCCTCCATAGTGTGGGGATGTTTGGTTCATGAAGTGTACAAGTTCAGCCAACAATTTGAAGATAAAAAGACCCTAACAACCGCAATTAAAAAAGCTTGAAAGAACATTTCCTTAAATTATTTAAAGAAATTGTATCAGTCTAGGCCTAATCGTATTTTTGAGGTTACAAAAAATAAAGGAGGTTCCACTCACTACTAAATAAACTAAAAAAAAGTTATTTAAAAAAAATTAAAACCAATTTTCTTAATTTTCCCAACTGCCCGACCCATAGAATCCGTCGACGTCGTTCCGTTGAAAGTAAGCGTTGACGTTCACGTATTGCCGGAAAGTACCGTCCCATAAAATCCGTCGAAAACCTACGTTGACAGATGACAGCCGATGACAGTTTCTAAATGCTCCCACCAATGAATGTGATTACTCTCAATTTGTGAATGCGTGAACTTTATTATGTGAATGTGTGAACTGTCAACGCATCAACGGACTAAAAAAGTAGAAAGTAAACCTACTTTGTCCATCGAAGTTTATACATCCGTTGGTTATGGGCCACCTTCCATAAGAATGCGTGTTTTCTATTTAAAACGACGCAACAATGGATCGACGGATTCTATGGGTCGGGCCTTAAAGCAGCTGAACCTATTCAAATGACGCAGTAAAAAAACTATTTTTTTCTAACGCATTTGATAAACGTTAACAAAAACCGTTATGAAGGTCTTCTGTTTATTTTATTCTTGCAAATAGGTAGCCAATAAGACACTCTTTACAAATGCAACAACAAAAAAACTTTTCCTTAAGCTTTTTCTTTGAGAAAAAAACATTTATAGCTCTGAGCTCTAGTGGGTGGGGGGGGGGGGGGTGTATGTAGATACTACAGTGGCAAGCAAAATTGAATACAAAAAATGTAAATCCAAAGTTATTACCTAAATTAGAAATCAATAATGCAGTTTAATTTGCAATTTAAATTCAATTAATTTTACTTGTTTAGCACGCTTTAGTAACCATGTTTTTAAGTTAAAAAATAACACGAATTGCATTAAAATAACAAATAAAAAATAAAAAATTGTTCATAGCCAAAAGTATTAATTTTTGCACGTTTAAATACTTGTAGCTTAGAAGTACCTCCTAGTACTTCGTCCACAGTCCTTTATTTTTTATATCACTTTTTTTTTTTTTTTTTATAATTTTTTTTTTTTTTTTTTTTTTTTTTTTATAATTTACCCGCACTCAAGGGGTTATGAATACCCTTTTACATGTTATTCACATGGTGCGGGCGTCGGAAATGTAGATAGAGAGAGAGAAAGAGATTGGTGCAGTGGTTTGAAACTCAGATGTGTTAGGTTTCACATTAGCTCCAGGGGTGGTGTCCAGAATAACTGGGGAGATTTGATGCTGTCATGTATTTTTTTGCCTTCGCTTCTGATTCACAGTATTTTTTTTCCCGATCCACCTGATGTCATAAGCATATCAATTATCAACAGAGCGATCAATTTCTCCAGCCATATGACAAACCTACTGCCAGTGTTATGCCTTCGCAGTAGTGTTGTCACAAACTTTCGCAATTGATCGGACTGCCTCTTATCATATAATGCTTACTGACATCAGGGATTGAACCGTGAACCATCAGCTCGACGAACGATGACGCTACCACTACACCATTGCCACCCTTACGCGCACTCAAGGGGTTGTGAATACCCTTTTACATGTTTTCACATGGTGCGGGCGTTGGAAAGATAGATAGAGAGAGAGAGAGAAAGCATAGCTTCTACCAATTTTTGAATAGTTTTGGCAGGAAGCCCCATTCGGTCTGAACCCTAGCCCAAAGCTCGTTTAGGCTTGTGGGTATGCTTTCGTCTCCCAGAAGTTGCCGTTTAACAATGGCCTGCAAATTCTCTATCGGATTTAAATCCGGACTTTGTGTGGGCTATAGCAACTTTGAAATAAGCTGGTTGGGGTCACCGCCATGTTGGAAGATAATCTCTTCAAAGGGGTACGCTCATTCCTCAACAAAATCCGGTAAATTTGTCTGTTGTATTTGAAGGCAATCTTACTTTCTCAATATACAATCGATTCTTACCAGGGGTCCAACATGCCACCAAGTAAAACATTCCCCAAACCATTAGGCTACCTCCACCGCGTTTCACTGTCTCTCTAACTTGGTATTTAAGGATTCTTTCGATAGGTCTGTGCCAGAAGTACATTTTCTTTGCGATCTGACTGGTAGCGATTGATTTTTGTCCCATTAGACCATATGACTCTCTTCCAGCCTTCTACCGTCCAGTTTTTGTGGTCTTTGCAGAACCTCAACAGTGATTTTACATTTTTGTCAGATAATGCCGGTTTTTTCTGCTTGACAGCAGATACAAGACCAATTTTTTTAAAGGCTCGTCTGGCAGCCCATTTACCAACGTCTTTATTTATAGCACTAGAGGCAGCTTTTGATATCTTTACCTTATTCGCACTAAGCATCCTTTCCACGAGACGAGCATCTCCATCTGTTAACAAGCGATGTCCTTCCACCACCATTTTAGAGGGGACGGCAGTTTTTTTCATTTCTCGACCATAAGGATGGTTCTCTGACTTTTGTTGCAGAGCTTGATAATTTTTTTTTGAACTGCAGCCATTTTTAGACAGCGGAACAATATTATTTTCAATGTTTATTGAAACATTTCCCATTGTTCTATCAAAGCTAGTATTAAAACAAATATTCATCCTATGTTCTTTCAAAAAATACCTTAAAATAGTAGGTAATCTGAGTTCTGAATAATTGAAAACTAATACTGTTATACCAACAGCTATGAGAAATTTGTCAGAATAAAGCTGAAAACCGGACAAGATCAGATTGTGCAAAATTGAGTGCATCAGAGTACTCAACATATTCGCATCGTAATTTCTATAGAAATCCCTTAACTTAGTATTTTTTTTATTTTCGGATGGAATACATCCTTCTTAAGACAATATTAAGAAAAAAAACACGATACCTCACATATTTTCTGTCCTAATGTGAAATACATGAATTTGTCCTCATTTCGTATTCAATTTTGCTCGCCACGTACATATATTTGTTGTGATTTGTTGAATCACTATTTTTTTTGTTATCAAACTAAAACTCAAATTTTTACAACGTTATACAGTGTGACCTTTGTTAGTTGGTCCTTGATTTCAGAGTGCTATTGTTACCTCGGTTCTGTTGTAACCTCGGTTGATTTGAGCTGAAGTGCATCAAATTCTTTCTGATCTGCTCGACTGATCCAACACATCCCAATAGAAGGACGGACAAATTAACATTCCCGACTATCCGTCAAATGTGCAAAGGGTTTACATTGTGTTATCTATGTTGGGGAACCAGCAAATGTTGATAAAGTTTTATGGTTACGACTTCTTGGAGTGTATTGAAATAGAGCTGTTCCAGTAAAATGTGCCTCACATCAGCCAGTGTAGGACAAGCGAACAGTAAGTATTTCAGGGATCCTAAAGCCTCTCGTTTAATTCAGTAGTCATACATGTCAAGGGCAATTTAAATCTGGTAGTATTCGATGAGCCAATGTCCGGTGACAATGCTAAGCTTTTATATTGGATTCCTCTCTGGATAGTGAGACTATATTTCTGTGGTAACAAGGAAAAACAGCACAAGTCGTTTTTTTACAAGTTTTCAGGAGAGTCCTTTAAAGGTTTGCCATGAGTTTACAAAACAAAATGACACAGATATGAAGATGATAAAAAATTAGTTTCTGTACAATTCTAGAATCGAGTATTGAGCCTCCGATTGTATGACAACTTGTTGACACAGATGTATAGTCAGCTTTATGACTTCTCTAGTTCGGCCACAATATTTTTCTTCTATTTTCCAGGAGTGAACCGAATCCACACATTACTCAGCTTGACTTGTGCACAGTCTACAGAAGTGAGTTTCTCTGTGTATTCAGTGGCGAGTGCTTTTGCACTATGATGTTTCCACCTTTATCCATACATACAGGAGGGCGGGCCAATCAATGTTACCGCATAACAACTGATGAATGAAAACTATGTCGGCAACATCACGACGTTTTTCCAATGACTGAAGACCTATCAGTCCAAGTCGATCCACATAGGGTGGCAGGTTCAGGTTATTAGCCCAAGACAGGCCGCGTAAAGCGAAGCGAATGAACCTACGTTTGAATTCTCGAGGTATGGGCAGCATAATGCGGGGACCATACTTGGCTGGCATACTCGAGGAGGGCTCTTACGAAGGTAAGATAGAGGGATTTTGTTACGTATCGATGTGTGATCGAAAGTTGAGTTCTCTATGGCAGATGAGGCTCAAATCGCGTGCTGACGTGACTGAGGGTACAGGCTCATTATGAATGAAGTAGACCCTGGGTGGTAGTGGGAGACGCTTACCGGAGTGGGTAATGGAATGATATTTGATGACATTTAGATCTAGGCAGTTATTAAGATCATCCTGCAGAAGGTGGGAATCAGTGGAAGATGAAACACGTCTGAAGATTTTCATATCATCGGCATAGACCAGAAGTTTGGAGTTCCGGATGATACGCTCGGCATCATTTATTGTAAGGATAAAGATCAGTGGGCCGAGATGACTGCCTTGTATTAGGGTCCGATACTGCGGATCTGAAACGGACTTTGTATTGACGGTCTACTAAGTATGATTTGATCCATGAGATGAATCCAAGAGCTTTAAGTTTGAAAAGGAAAAGAATTTTATCAAAGGCTTTGCTAGAATCAGTGGCTATGACGTCTACTTCATTACCGTCTTCCAAAGCTTTCAGTGTGCTAGACACAAATTGGGAAAGGCTGTTGTCGACCTGCCTTTAAGAAATCTGTGTTGCTTTGTGGAGAAGACAGGCTTGCAATGAAAGGACTGTTTGAGTAGCGGCTTCACTGATTCGTCACTTAACCTTTTTGTAATCAGGATTCTTTGAACTGGATCACCACTGCATTCCCTTGGTCACAATGTGCTCTTACTTTTCTTTCTGTCCTGTGAAAAAATATTTTTTGCAGGCGCTTTCTAGTTTACGTAGTAAAAATACTAATACTTGACGCAACAGACTGTATGTGGTCTAGGACCTAGCTTCTCGTGACCATTCGTGTTGTGTGTGTTATATTTTTTCACTCAAATGGAAGGGACCTTCAATACGAAACAATCAGAAACCTTTCAGTACTCTGGAAAGTATCTTGCAAAAACAGAACTAGATACACTGCGGAATTCAAAATATTTCTGTCCTCTGGAAGTGTAAACGACTCACACACGGTAAGTCATTCCATAAAATTCTCCGTGTTATAACCGAGCTATAATTTTGCAGAAATTTACAATCTACAGCTAGTTAAACAAACCAAACAAATCCTTGAAAATACAGAGTGCATGGCTGTCAATGGAATGGCAGCTGACGAAAATTCGAATGCTTCCTCCCTTCATTTTTTACCAAATAGGATCCGGAAATGGTACAAATCGTACACAGTGTTGAGCCGTCAATTACATGACAGCTGAAAAGATTTCATAACATTAAGACTCTCATCGATCTTACCTAAATGCTCCAAGCTTTTCTGCATTCGAAAAAGTTCATCTACAACCACTGACAACTGATTACCATCCAATAGAACTTTCGTCAATCGTTTTACATCTCTAAACTCGTCCTTGTCCAGGAATTTAAACTGACAAGTAAATGAAAATTAGTATTTCCAGGACAACAGTAATCCATTTCACGTCTTCATTACCTCATTTCGTCCAAAATCCAATTCACTCAGATGTGGTAGAAAATCGTACAGATGCGGATTAATCTTTTTCAACTGACAATTTCGACACTTGAGTACCTTGAGCTCCTGTCAAAAATACACAGAAAACGAACAAGAAAAACAAAATTTAAATGCAATTAAAAAATAGACGTATCCATGAACTGGCGAAATGAAAATACAGCAATACTTACGGGTACATCACGAAATACATCCGGTTGGAGATCCTGCAAAGGATTTCCACTCAAGTCGAGGTACTTGAGTTTGTTAAGCATAAAGAAATTCCTATGGACTAATTCTTCGATGGAATTGTCCGCCAAAGTGAGTCGTCTTAAATCCTGTAAAATAAATGGACATAAGGATAAATGAATTTCACCGAAGGACGATCAAAGGATAGCACACAATACTCGTATAAAAAAAAAAGACTCTTCTCAGCCGATAGTTCCGAAAGAAATGTAAAAAGTAAACAAACTAAAAAAAGGACAAAAACTCCCGAAAGGATTTGCGCTTCACAATTTTTTTCCCATGAAAATGTTCGACTTAAAGTGAACAAAAAATACAAGAAATCGAGAAGAGAAAAAAATAGTAACGAATGAATGTAATGAAATTTATTACGAAAGTGATGAATTGCAGAGAAATGAAAAATAAATACACAAACAGCAATGGAGACTATTCGTCCTTGTAAAATATGGATTCCATCGACGCGACGCTCATGCTCCTAACAAATGCGATTTAATGTCATACTCGTACCTTTGCCATCAGAAGGAAAGATAGAATATCTTATTTTATTTTTTTCTGTTTTAAATAGAAAACATGATTGAATCAAATTTGTTGTGATTACCCTTAGCTTTCATTCGTTTTACTTTCGCAATATCCTTCGCCTTCGCCTTCGCCTCGTAGTTAAAGGCGGTTGATGAGTTTTTCTCAGGGACCCTAATAATTTCCTCTCAGGCAAATGAAATATACATTATTAATGGCTAAGGAGGCTAGCTTTCAGTTTTACTGTGAGCACAAAATCGTTATTATTTTAAGAGGCTTCAAATGAATCTTAAGGTATCCAAAAAGCACTTCTGTCTTTCTGTCCAGATATTTTTTTTCTTTTTACATGTCAATGGGAATAAAATTGCTTACGACTCCTTTGCAAAACAAACGAAAACTTAACAATTTAATATCCTTTTTGAAATCGTAATTAATGTATCTTTTAAGCTTGTTAATAAATTATAATTAGCTCAACAGAAGTACATTTCCTTACTACTCCAACAATCTTTAGTTTTCAGCTCTTCTCTTCCGACGAGGAAACACTTAAAAATAATTTTTAAAAAAAATATTTATTTTGCCATTACTCACCGTTAAATGTCGAAACGTTAGCGTTGCCATACTGTAGATTTTATTTTTAGATAAATCCAACTCATGCAGGTTATCCTGTCCGCGGAAGTTATTCTCTGATACGTTGGTGATGTTATTCTTCGAAAGATCTTTTATGATGAAGGAGAGGAAATTCGTTTTTATGCATGTGCGGAATCAATTGTCGGATATTCGCAGAGACCGGATTTGAGGTTGACGAACACAGAAGAGATGATATAATGATGATAGGATTCCAATTGAGAATTTGTGAAACGAAAGGAAGAAAAAAATATATGTTGAGAAGAAATATGAGATTTATTGTACGTGTTCATAATAATACGGGTTTTGTTATATGTAAGTATATTGCAGGCTTCAAGTTTCGGACAACAAGGGTGGTCGTATACAAGTTGAAAATATGAAAAAAAAGTGAATTGCAAAGATACTCATGTTATAGATACTCATGTTCAAAATGGCTGACCGTCAATTCGCTGTTTTCATTTCGCAAGCTATTATCTCGCGACTTTGAAAATGCATTCCCCCTATTTCGCAAAAGTCAGGTGGGAAACTGTCATTCATCTCGCCGTAGGGTTAACTCGCATTTCTTATTTTGCATTTCTATGTTCAGCGCTTCTATTAAGCGGCTTTCGATTTTTTCCCACGGCTTATCTAGCAAACCGTTTATTCGCACTTTGTTACTTAGCCGGTTGGGTGCCGTGACATAAGAGCATATTTTAAAATATGTCCCTATGAAGCTTTCACAAGGCGACATAAGGCCATATTTCGAGGTATTGAAATGGATGACATAAGTTCACAATTTACTTACTTACTTACTTAGGTGGCGCTACAGTTCGGGATGAACCCGGGCCTCAACCAACAAACCTCTCCAGTTAGCCGGGTCCTTAGCTACTGTCTCCAGTTGCGCACTCCAGGTTGGTTGAGGTCACGTTCTACTTATGCGCCCCACCTTAGGTGAGGTCTTCCTCTACTGCGTTGTCCCTCCGGGTTAGATTGGAAGACTCTGAGCATTGGTGTCCATTCGCTATACATGTCCTAGCCATCTTAGGCGACTGATGCGCAGTTTTTTGACTAGGTCTACGTCGCTGTACAGTTCGTAAATTTCGTCGTTGAATCTTCTCCTCCAAAGCCCGTCAACGCAAACGCGAGCGAACATTTTTCGAAGAATTTTTGTCTCGAAACGACCGAGGATGGCTTCAACCGCTTTCGACAGAGACCATACTTCAGTGCTATAAAGCAGGACTGCGATGCTTAAGAACTTGTAGAGAGAATCCATAGTTGTAGGAATAGGGCCTTACTACTCAACTGTCTTCTCACCCCAAAGAAACAGCGATTGGCAAGAGTTATTCTTCGTTTGATTTCTGATGAGATGTTATTTTCAGAGTTAATAGCAGAGCCGAGGTCGACAAAGTCCGTTACTACCTTGAAGTAGCTGTTGACTTTGACGTTCTGTCCAATTCGTCGATGTTGTGTGTCCCTTCTTGTTGACCCATTGTGGCAGCTTCTGTTTCGATACCAGCGAACGCACCAGTGACAGCCCGCTGTGTTCTATCAATTATGTCGATGTCATCGGCGTAAGCTAGTAGTTGCACGGACTTTTGGAAGATTGTGCCTCCGGTGTTGGCTTGTAAGTTTCGCACAATTCTTTCAAGGATGCTATTAAAGAAGCCACATGACAGCGTATCACCTTGTCTAAACCCTTTTTTGGCATCGAAGGTCCCGTCGAGCTCATTACCGACCTTGTTGGAGCAGCGAGCGTTCTCCATCGTCATCCTGCACAGACGAACGAGTTGTGCAGGGATGCCAAAACTAGACATGGCTCTGTATAGATCGGCTCTATAAATGCCGTCCTATGCTGCCTTAAAATCTATAAAAAGATGGTGAGTATCGGTTTGGACTTCTTGGTTTTTTTTCCAGGATCTGCCAGTCCACAATTTGTTTGGTCTAAAATATGACATACATAAGTCCACAATTTTCCAAAATGTAAAATGTCAAATAAAAGGAGACATAACTACATATATGCCGTATAGCGCCGCCCTGAGCACGCGCATATGACGCCGAAGGCCATCCGGTGTATGAGTCGGGGAAATGTGCATAGTTTTTTTTAGGGAGCGTAGCGAGCTCCCCTACTTACCTTTTAGGCTTTCGCCCGCTAGTCACTTCAACATCAAGTTGGAGTGGGTGGGCTCGTTGTGCTCCCACTAAATTGCGATATGATCGCAGCGAAATAACAAAACGAGTAAAAAAGCAGCGAATTGTACCATACCCATTCAAAATAAGAACACTAAGCACCTCATAACAATACTTACTTACTTGCTTACTTAAGTGGGGCTATAGTTCGGAGGGAACCTGGTTCTCAACCAGCCCAGTCTTTAGCTTGTTGCGTAAGTTGCACACTCCGAGTTGGTTGAGATGCATTTCTATTTGTGCGGGCTATCCAAGGCGTGGGCATTTTCTAGTGCGTTGTTCGTTCGAGTTAGACTCGAAGACTCTGCGAGCCGGAGCGTTGATGTCCATTCGTCCTACATACATGCTTAAGCCACCTTAAACATCCAATGCGCAGTTTTTTTTTTTTTGATTAAATCGATGTCGCTGCACAGCTAGTACAGTTCGTCGATAAATCTTTTCCTCCAAAGCCCGTCGACGCAAATGGGATATGTCTCTTCATCCGCCTTCGATAAAGTCCATGTTTCTGCACCGTAAAGAAGGACTGCGATGATAAGTGTCATACATAAAACTGTTCGGAATAGGGCCTAAAAAAGCAGCGATTAGCAAGAGTTCCTCTTCGTTTAATTTCTACGCTGTTTTTTTCGTTCTACATATGTAATCACGCCGATAATGAAAGTCCGCTTTTACCTCGAAGTTATAGCTGTCAACAATGACGTCGCATCCGATTCGTCGATATTGCGTGTTGTTATTGACAGCATATACTTTGCTTCTCCCTTATATGTACATCACATTTTATCCATTTCTGTCTCTATAGTCGCAAACGCGTCGATAACAGCTCGATGAGTTCTGACAATTATGTCCATATCATCGGCTCGTGCAACTATTTGCGTAAAAAGATTGTGACTCCGGTGTTGGCTTCTGATTTTCGAATAATCTTTTCAAAAATTATGTTGAAGGAATCACATGATGGAGCGTTACAAGTGTTTGACATTAAAGATGAGATCGTCATCGACTTTGATGGAGAAGCGAGCGTTTTTCATCGTCATCCTGTACAGACGGACGAGTGTGGCAGGGATATCAAAGCTAAACAGAGTTAGGTGGCTTAGCCATCGATAGTGAAACAGAAGGTCCCAATTGGACCTCTTTTATTTTTTCAGGATCTGCCGGAGTGCAAAAGTTTGGGAAATTGTGGACTTTCATGGCCTAAAACCGCACTGACACGAGCCCATTAGATTGCTGACGAAGGGTTTTAGGCGTTATATATGGCAGATAAGATCTTCTACGCGATATCAGGCATACACCCGTCTAACCAGATTGATCAAATAAGTTGGGGGTATGCTCCCTAGCAGGTATTTTCAGCTTTTCTAAATAGCTCGCCAGACACACCTAAGACTTAAGTTTGAATATTGATATCGTCGATCTATTTTGGTCATGAAGGAAGTTGTAACTATCGTTGATGTGCCAGATAGTGGAGAGTCGGTCTTTTTCACGGTCATATAGTCTGTGAAGATAGTTTTTCCATATTCTCAACAACTACTGTGACCTTTCGACAATGTTTCCTTCTTCATATCTACAGGTTTCTGTTCGGGCTTTGCTGCCGTGATATGTTAGTTTTACCTTCTTTCCTCAAGGGGCAGGTCCATGTTCTCGATTGCGCGTTACTCACGCTCTATCTTTCGGCATCGCCATTCTCCCCGTATGGTTGTCCAACTCCCTGTTCATCTGCCCATGTGTCCATCTGTATCTCGAAATGCAGCCAAGCGGCTGAACTTGTATCTTTACATTCGAAGAGTCCTCCTACTGGCTTTACTATCATTATTCGTTGCTTTAAATAATATCATTCGTATCTGGTTTTCTTCTCGTCCTTTGTCTGTGGGCGCCGCGGCTCAGCGGTAAGTGCATTAGATTACTGAGCGGGAGGTTCGAGGTTCGAATCCAAGACAACACTAAAAAGTTTTTTTCACAGTCCCACCTCTGGGACTGACAAACGTCCAAGAGTAATAATTGTCATGAGAAAGCTTCTCAATTTGCCTTTCGGAAATGGCTCTAAGCTGTAGGTCCCTTCCATTTGTGTGAAGAAATATAATACGCGCAACATGAATGACCCTGAACCACATACGATCTTTTGAGCCAAGTACGTGTACTTTATAATTCTGTCCCCATTTCACACATCCTTTGTTCACTTCTGCTCATTCCGTGACACTTGAAGGATGTCATCACTATTTAGTTTTTGGTTGAAAATGGAACAATGAAATGGTCTAACTATGCTACCTTGGTGCAGGCCAATAATGGCCTGAAATTCTTTGGTTATGGCAGCAAGTACGTATGAGTGATGTTAGTTTTAAGGAAGAAATTTCCATCACGGACTATTAGAAGGGTTTCTGTGAATAGGTTGAGGAAAGTCTACAAAAAATAAAAGCTTGTTCTGATGCACAGATCTTAAGGACTAGGGTAGATCTGACTTACTGGCCATTTTTCAGCTCAGATATGGAAAGATTCCCTGGTGGTGGCTCAACTTGCGTAGAATCTAATACTGGTTCGCCTAAAAAATATCACTTCGCCGATATAGCTAAAGATCCATCCTCTTTCAGTGAAGCTGGAAAGAGCAGGGTCTGAAATTGTTGATCCTCAATTTTCCCATGGAGCACAAAGGACGTGCTGTGTTTAATTACCAAATACGTTTCCTTGATTAATTTTACAAAAAATTCTTCTATTAATTTTTATTTTGTCGCAGTGCTCTCAAGAGAAATTATTCCGCCAAAACAATCATTTATACTATGTATGCATGTATGCATGTACATTGTGTACAAGAATTTAGGAAAATAAATCAAAATATTACGTATACGCCGCAGTATCACGTGCATCTCTAGTGATTACTCGTCAGTAATTATTTGGAATATGATTCCCCTTATGTACGGTTTAGTGGGCTTTATCTGCTGGTGACTTGTTCCACTTCCATAGTTCATGACAGTGGTTGCCTTAATGTGCCTTAGATACATCGTTCTCATATGTAAGTATATGCGTGGCTGATTACTGGGGCGTTAATAATTACGTCCTTTTTTCCTCCTCTTTTCAACTTTATTCCATTTGCAGAATTATGTGCGATTACGAAATGACCTTAGGGAATCCTAAGTTGAAAAGGATTATGTGAAAGATTAATAAGCGTTCATCAGCATAATATGGGCTTGAATAAACTTTCATTTAATATCCTTGATAATCCTAAGTTTATCTCGTTTTTCCTGACTTTTTTCAATGGAATCGAGTTTCGTTTGATGTTAGGAAAATTTAACTGATTAATGTATAAATTTATTGGATTAACGTATGCCGGTGACATGTGAATGAACGTGATGTGACACTTTTATCACGTCGAAATCCTTATAGGATTATCTAAAAATATGATTTCTAGCAGGATATCACTTTGAGAAACTAACAAAGTCAGCTGAAAGGGACAATCATGATACGGAAGAGAAAGACTTCAAACATATTTTTTAATTAATTCGAATGCTAGCAAAAGTTTTTATGTTAAGTGAAACAATTCCAGTTTTGGTTCCTTTTGGTAAGAAATTATTTTAAAACTTTTCTGTTGAAACTTTATTAACTTTGAAAATATTTTATTATTAACATTCTTCTGCATCCACGCGTAGAGAGTGGTTTGAAAGTTTTCTGGAAACTAGACGAAGGAGGAATTTATAAGTAGTAGTGTGGTAGTTATAAAGCAATAAATAAAATCAGGAGTACATGAACTACTGAAAATACTCAGCAATGAAGGCTTTTATATTCAAGGTTACGCCGATGACATTGCGTTATTAATCAGAGGGGAATTCGAAGAAACAATCTCGGATCTCCTCCAGAGGGCCTTGAATCTACTTGCTGACTGGTACCAAAAAGTCGGCCTTAACGTCAACCCAAAAAAGGGCGCCATTGTTGTATTCACCAAAAGAAGAAAGCGAGATAGACTAAAAGCAGCTTCACTCTTTGGTGAAAGAATAGAATTCTCTAATTTATTGTTCAGTGGTTCAAAGAGATTAATAAATGCTGTCTTAATGTACTTACATACATATGATACCTTTCCCAAGGATTACAGGAAGTCCAAGTCATTTTCGATCAGATCAATCAATCAGACAATCCTAGGACAATATTTTTGGCTGCTATATTGAAAAATTGTGGAATACAAACGTACGCTTTGGAAGGCTATAAAGGGTATAAAAAAAACCCAAAATTCAAGATGCCCCAATTAAAAAGATCACTATGAATGGGCCTATCTTATAGACTATTCCCCGTCAAACATGGAAATGAACTTTAAGGAAATAATGGCTGGGGTACCGCAAGGTAGCGCCCTTGGTCCACTTTTGTATCTATTACATACTCATGATATGCCGTAAGTAGATGGCACTGTGCTAGCTACATTTGCGACGACACCGCTATCTTGGCAGAAGCAGAGATATGCACAGAGACCTCGGCATTAAAGCAATCGAAGACGAAATCAACAACTACGCGAGAAAGCATAAAAGTCGACTAGAGAGTCACGTCAATAATACAGTCCTTCATTATTCTTTAGACAGCAAGGAATATGCTCTGGTGGCATTTCTTAACATCGAGAACGCCTTTACCAACGTCGAGCCTAGGGAAATCAAAAGTGCACTCACGAACATTGGAGTTGCAGCGCTGATCAGCCGGCTACTGACCAAAAGTATGATCAACTCCAGGCTTGGCGCCGCCGTAGTTCGAATGTCCGAGAACAGGGATACTCCGCAAGGTGGGGTGCTCTCTCTCCTTTTCTGAAACCGAGTGGTGAATGAACTGCTTTTAATCTTGGAAGGACAAGGCTATAAGGTAATTGCCTATGCTGATAACGTTGCTATAGTTGTTTCAGGTAAACACCTTAACACGCTTAGAAACATTCTGCAGAATGCACTCTTTAAGCTCTCTAAATGGACTAGGGGCTACGGCTTAGGCGTTAACCCTTATAAGCAGACCTAGTCCTCTTCACAAGGAAATATAAAATTCCGCATTTCGATCTCCCAAAACTCCCCGACAAGAAACTAAGCTGGACATCCAACATCCTGGAACTCGTCAAGAAAGCCACTACAGTTTTGTATTGCTGTAAGAAAGCGTTGGGAACTAGATAGGCGCATTACATACTGACTATTTGTAGCAGTTATCAGGCCTATATGTGGCGTGATCGTCTATATGTGGCGTGGATATCCTTAGAGAAGGCCGTTCACCGCAACCATCTGCTGCCGACTGCAAAGGTCGGCTTGGATACGAGTATGTATGAGTGGATTAGAACTCCACAACAGCTGCTCTAGAAATGCTGTTCCACCTCCCACCCTGAGATCTCTATGGTAAACAGGTGGCAGCGTATGCAGTCACCCGCGTGAAGGTCATATCTCTGTGGTCTAGTCTACGCAGCAGGGTACAACCCTATCGTTTTCACGGTTTAAGATGAATCTCGGCACGCCTGTCGCTACAGTTAATATGCTACTCAAGATTAATGCCACAAAGAGTACCAATCGCCGATGGGCAAATGGTCCATCACAAGACAAATGTGACCTAAACTGGATCTCAGACGCCTCAACTGTCTTATAAGACAGAAAACGGAGCTTATCTCCGGCATAGTAGGTGTCGTTACAGGGCACTGCATTATCGGAAGGCAAGCCACCAGGCTGGGTCTCTTCGCTAACGACTTCTATAGAAGCTGCATGGACGAAGAGGAGGAAGAAAATATTCTACATCTTCTTTGTCTGCCTCGTAGGAAACTGCATTTAGGAACAACAACCTTGGCGAAGTGGCTAATGCTAGCATTAGCAGCCTCCAGCGCTTCAGATCTAGCTCCTTCTGGTTCAACGGGTAGCTCGGAGATACTGATCCTGTGTTCACACAACGGACCCTAATGGTCTAAGTGGGGTTGCAAACTTGCAGCCTGCCACGTCAACCTAACCTAACAATCCCAAGAGGGTACAGTGGTTCAGTAAGTTTACTCTCAATGCACGTGCACTTTAATACAAATTTTATTTAGCAATAAATTGTCCTCGTAGTAATTAAAGCTATCTAACGATTACTACACAAACATCGTAGTTTAAAGGTGAACGGAAATTCTAGTTTAATGCTGATGACTTCACGCTGATAAAGGATCTCCTCTTACTATTCGTGTGCTGTCCTTGAGCCACAAATCGACTTTCCTTCAAACGATGATTGAATAAAATATTTTCAAATAGTCAGCTCTGCCTTCCCTGGGCATATATTCAGATTGGGGTCCTTGTTCTTCTTGGGCACACTTGAAACAACTTCATTTCAACAGTATCTTTCAACCAAGCCCATTGAAGGATCACTTGTGTCATTGCCAGTGTAAATCAGGAAAACAAATGTCCAATACATCATTTCTAATACAACACCTAGTGAACTATTCCGATGAACAAATAAACCCCACTTTACAACAGACCGTAGGTCCTCGAAGTGCATCTGTATCAATACAGTATTGACCTGAAAGGGAATATGATAAAAAAAAAAACACTACTTATGCAATGGATCGTGAAAATATTTACACTTTGATGGACCTTCTCCTGATCTGAAGTTTTGGAAGTATTCATCAGCAAGTTCCATCGCAGATTGTCTGCTTCTGCGGTTAAGTACTCTGCTATAATACCGAGCATTAGTACATCTATTGTCAGCGAGAATCCAAAGAACAATGTCATAACGAACAGGTTTTTTAACGGACAGTTGCTCAGAGCAGACTGAATATTATTCTGAACGGCGGCCATGAAAGTGTTGTAATTTAAATACACGGACCTGATCAGATTCGTATAGGAAATCACAATGAACAGTTTAAAGTATTTGTTTGAAGCTCTTTTAATTTTGAATATCCGTGTACAAATCCAGGATATCACTTCAATATCTCGTGCGGTTAGCTCAGCACTCTTTTCTTTAACGAAATCATTCAGGCTGACATAGATGGCCGTCAGGTTACCTTGTATAAGTTCCCACTGAAGAAATGTAGCAGTGAGTACCAGCTTATTGACTATCACCAAAGGTTGGTACTCCAGAAGCATCTGTCCGAAATTCCATGGTCGTTGTGTTATAAGAAAAATATCTAAAACAGTTATACAAAGTTTGAGTTTCCAAAAATGATCCACATTTCGAATAGGAGATATTTCCTTCTTAATCAATTTCATAGATACGCCATTGCACTTGACTATCTCATTCAGGATATTTTCCAGATAGCTTTGCTTTGTCGAATGATTACTGTATGTAATTAGAATTCCAATCCAAAGTTGAAAAAAGTTCAAAAAGTGCAAGATGTCGTCCTGGATCTTATGTTTGTTGTCGTTCTCGATATCGAATTTCAGGCACGAAATTATTGCTAGTAATGCGGGTATAACACCAATAACTGTTAGTCGACAGAGTATTATTAACCAATAGGAGTACATCGAAAGACAGGTGCTTTTTTTGAACTTTCTGTCGGTTTTAATGTATCTGCAGTTGAATAAGCCCAGTAATTTTGACAGGAGGAAGGCGATTTCAATGTGTTTTATTATGTTTTTTCGCCGTGCAAATTTATTCATTTCACGTAGTTTTACAGATATAAACACTAAAACACTCGGTGTTGTAATACAAAAAGGACTAAAAATAAATTGTCTTACATTTGATATGACTAGACATTGTCACTATTATGTCATACTGTTGGAGTTATTTTTAATGGTTTACAATTACCAAAGTTCATTAGGTTTGATTGCGATACTCCGCCGCGCCGGGGGGAAGTGGTTGTATAATAATTTCAAGGCCAAATGTTGATGATATTTTGACGCGTACCCCGACGTAATAAAACATGTATCTCCATTATAATTTCAGGGAGATACTGTGCTCATTTACTTGATTGAATGGTCCCAATAGAGAGTGGCAGATAGAGAGATTGTCTGGTTTGCCGACTCTAGAACACGCATGAAATGGCGTATCCCTTGGAATCATAGGAATGCGAGGAATGAGAACATTTTCACCTTTGAAAGGTCCTGTCAAGATTGTTGCTTTTACGACTTTGCTCATTAATGTTTTTACTGCAAGCCGCGTGCTATTGCAAAGCTTTGGCTGGGTGATATTTCGCAACATGATAATTGACACGCCGTACTGCAACGTGAGGTGGCATCCCTGGCAGATCGAGGGAATTCAAAAATTCCTAACCGTTTCATCTGCCTCCACAATAGTGTCGATGGACTTGAAAGTGACTACCTCGCTTTGAATGTTAGACTGAAAGTTCGTAGCCGTGTTTGTATTTGGCGGCAAGAATAGGTTGTTCACTTAGCCAATCGTGATTCTCGTACTTGGTTTGAATATTGGGAAATATTCTTACAACCAATTCTTTTTTTTAACATCGCCAAATTACAGAAGATATGAGGCAATTAGATTAGGTTAGGTTAGGTAAGTAAGGTGTGTGATGGATAGAACACATCGCGGTTACTCGGAGACCTAATGGTCCATTGTGAATTCCCTTTTTAGAGTGTTGGCAACCCGTGGAAAAAGCCTATCTAAATTGTGGCGTTTGAAACCAGTTGCTGCTTTTTAAGAAGTGTAGGAGATCCTGTATCTGGACTAGTGCTACTTCTGCGATGCTTGCGAAGAACCTGGATCCTAGAGTACTTAGGCGTCGTTCTTGCAAGGCGTGGCAGTGGCATAGCAGATGTTGGATCGATTCCACTTCCTCCTCGTCACCGCAACTTCTGCATAAATCGTTGGACTCTGCGTTCCATTTGCTGAGCATAGCTCCGATGGCGCAGTTTCCTGTGATTACTCCCGTTAACACGCGGATGGAGGATCGGTCTTGTTTTAATTTTATTTAATTTCGAGAAGTGGCACAGTCCTCCCTGGATAACCAGGAGGAGTAAGCAAGAAAGAAAGTGATGCAAGCCTTTGTACTTTGTAGCAATTAAATTCGTCCTTAGTTCAGATCAACCGGCACTTCTCCGTCGCCAATTTCCAGCAATTGCTAAAGCCAAGAGGATCCTCGTCCCCAGGTTCGAGACTAAACTAAGCTATTGCGAATACCATAGCGTTTGGTTTTGACAACTGGAAACAGCACCGCGGGCACGCATCGGCGAGGATGGAAGACTACAGTCTCTGTAAAAATATAAATCTACATAAAAAAAATAACAACCTAAATGTGCTATTTTTCCAAACAAAGCAACTGAGCTTACACACTTAATTAATCAAACGGGATTTTCGACACCCACACATTCATGAATTTATTTTCTGTTTACGTACAAACTTATTTGTTTCATGCGCGGTCTTGGCATGATGAAATTCCAAACGTAAATGAAGAAAAATCGCTCATCTATATTTAGACTGCAATATGAACATAACCACCCCAAACGTATGAACAAACACAATCAAGATAAACATCTTACCCAATATCCTTAGATGTACATTTCCCCAAAATGTTTCATGTCCTATTGCTGGCACATTCGAATCCGTTATCCTTAGGATTTCCAACTTAACAAATGATTTGAAAATCGGTCCGATTGTTATTGAGTTTTTCGGTCCTTTGATGATTACCACTCTGACATCGGGATCCAATTGACTGGCAGGAAATGACGATAAGCCGCCTACAAATAAGAGAACATAACGAAATCGAAGTTAAACAAGTGAAAGGAAAAAGAAAAATCAAACGACAAGAGTATTCAAATATTGTTGAGAGATGTAAATGGAATAAAAACCATTCTAAGAGAATAGATAAGACAGTCAATATTCCTCCCCCGGCGGAATTCATTGATAAGAACATCCAGGAAGGACGACAGCAAAATACTAATAATGATCGATGTGCCTGTGCGGGTATTTAGCATTTTTTGAGATAAGTTTACGTAACTTGGCCAACTGATTTATCGTAAACCATTTCTGTAACACTGTTATTACGTCGTTGATGTAATTTCTCGACTTATTATGATGAATGGGGGGATTTTTATACGATAGCAATCAGAAGATCGGAGTGGTCGACTAGATGGGGGAATGGTTATAGGATTTTCGTTATTGGTATGAGAATTTATCTTTGTAACAAAGGATAGCTTCGAACTTATGTGATTATTGGAAGCGACCGGTTTTGTTGTATATGACACTCTATAGACAGGATGATAAAAAAAGATAGACTTGCGAGGACGAACTTCTTCTAGAAGGTGAGATATTAATTTATAAAAGGTGACGCAAAATTAATCATACTATCGGAAGATGTTATAATTTTTGCAAATGGCGTCGTACGTCTATCATATTTGACATTTGTGAACTAGACAGCTGCAGTATACAAATAGACAAGCAATGGAGCGCTATACTCCGCAAGAGCGTGGAATAATTGTGGTGATTTTTTTGACCAATAATCGGTCGGTGGTGTTAGCGCAGCGTTAATTTCGACGTCGATTTCCTAATCGTGTCGCGCCAACTGGGCAAACATTCCGGCGCTTAGCTACTCGACTCGAACGGACTGGAACCACTTGAGACTATGCAGGGAGTGGCCGCCACCGGACTGGTCGTTCGACCGAGAATATCGCGGCTGTGGCTGCCGATGTCGCTGATAATGATGAAACATCAACCAGACGACGGGCCACGCAATTGGGCATCACCAGACGGACCCTACAGCGAAGTTTAGTGGAAGACTTACACATGTTCCCGTACAAAGTGCAAGCAGTGCATCAGTTAATGCCTCCTGACCGTCAGTCGCGTGTGAATTACTGTCAAGCCATCCTCAATCTCAACAACGAAGAGGACGATTTTGTGTCGAAAATCAGCATGAGCGACGTGGCGCATTTCCACTTAAGCGGTTACGTCAATAGCAAAATCTTCGTTTCTGGGGCACTGAAAATCCGCGTGTGATGCACGAAGAGTCATAACATCCACTCAAAGCCACTGTGTGGTGCGGTGTTCGCGCGGGAGGAGTGATTGGGCCGTATTTCTTTGAGGACTCCATCGGCAATACGGTTACTGTTACTGGCGAACGCTACAGGGCTATGATAAACGACTTCTTAATTCGAAAACAAAATTCGATGATTAATTTTGCGCCACCTTGTATAACAGACGGCAAAATTGCATTTCCCCTGCCCGGGCATTGTCAAAAATAGGCGGAGCCTAAATTTTCCTGCCTGCGAATATATGTGAATCAGCACGTCCATCATCTATCTAAAAGTACAGGGTGTTGTTTCTTTCTTTCCCTTTGAACACCACATTTTGGGAAGCCTGTCATTCCCTTAACAACAACAAAATGTACAATAATGATCTAAAGAAAATGGCTGCACCCATTGCTTCCACCTACTTGTCAGAGTGTGTGAGTGAGGATCCCATTTGATTTTGTTGGAACGTCAGAATCCATTCAAGCTTCAATGGACGAATATTAGCTTGGTGGAGCGAATAGTTAGTAAGTATAGTCAGACTATGGTGAAATGACGAAGGAAAAAGGACACCTGTCGAATTGCATACGAATATTGTTGCATGTGAAAGTGTGGGAAAGGGTTTTTCGGTTTTTCCGATTAAAAATTTTCCAAATTTGGAGCTCTGGCAATTCATTTCACTGTATTATTTCTTCAAAATTAAAAAAATGATTTTCCGGGAAACTTTTCCCAATTTTGAACTTTTGCAACCATTTTTTGACGTAAAAAGTTTCCTTGGGCACAACAAAAAACAAAAGACAGCTCAAATCGGACGATCCGTTTTCCAGTTTTGCGCGGTCTTACGTATGCCACTCTGTTTTATATATGTGTGTATAAGATACATAAGGATAATGATGAATAGACTTGATTGGAAATAGACATAGAAGAAGAAGAACAACAACGACAGACATATACTTCCGAAAAGAAGTCACAATGAACAACTAATATAGAAACTTTTTTTCAAATATGTTTAGGGCATTGCTAAACTAAAGTTATATGACAACAATTGAGCCCGTCGATTTTTATAAGCAGCAAGGGTATATGTATGAGGCACTTATGTATCATACAACAAGTCTACTTCAGTAAACGGATAATATCACGAAGTGATACTAAGAAGCATAGTAAGGATAAGAAGTACTGTAACGATAGAGAAACCTTAACATGTATGTACGTAGGACAATTTATTTCCCCAGAATATTTTAAGAATTTAATGAAACCTACGTCCTTTAGATATAAGAATTGCTTTCTTCGCGGCTAAAGCCGAAGGCACCTATCCTGGATAACCAGAATTAGGCTCTGAGGGACTTTCTGCCTATCCCTGTGAAGGCCAGACAAGCACTGCGACCTAAAAGATCTTTTGTTCTATCCCCGCTTCTGTGGAATTTTGTGATCAATGAACTATTGATAATCATGGAAGGCGAGGGATGCACAGCGATAGCTTATGCAGATGACGTACAGCTTGTCTGTGCATAATCGGAGCACTTCGAACAACTCCCTCGATATATTTAGCAAGCAAATGGCAGCGATTGCAGCCGTTCGCCTTGAAGCTACCCAAGAGTTGTCAAGAAAAGAATTCGGCCACGCCTCTATTCTGAATAAATTCAAAATCTCTCCCGAAAACACGGACAGATCGCTCTGGGAAAACGATGCATTTCTAGAAAATTATTCAATTCACTTCTACACCGACCGACGGGTCGAAGACCAAAGACGGAGTTGGTGCTGGTGTTTTCTCTGATAGGCTTAACCTTAAGCTCTCCTTCCGTCTTCCTAATCGTTGTGGCGGATTCTAGGCGGAAATAATGGCGATCAAAGAACCCCTATCTTGGCTTAAGAAAAACATGAAAAACATCTGCTAGAGATATCCGCATCTTTTCAGACAGCCAAGCAGCAATCAAAACCCTGGAATCGACCTCTATAAATTCTTTAGTAGCTCTAGGGGCATAGAGACATTCCAGGGAATTGTAAGGCCGATGAATTCGCCTGAATAGAAACAACTATACTCATCTTGCCGGACAAAAGCACCTTAGGTATACCAAACTTGAACTTAAGCTTGGTGATGTCGAGAGGTGGACAAGTGGATCCACATGTCTAGCGACAAAGCAGATTTGGCTCAAGAGACTGCATATCGGCACCACAACAGGTGTCATCACAGGGCACTGTCTAATAGGCAAACATGCTACAATGCTAGGCCTCTTTCCGAACGACTTGTAGAAGCTGCATGGATGAAGAAGAGGAGGAAACTATCCCTCACCTTCTTTGTTTCTGCCCAGCTCTCTCCCGTAGAAGAAAGCTTCACTTAGGAGCTTCCTATTACAGCTATATAGGCGACCTGATGGATATTGACATTAGGAGCCTCTTACGCTTCATAACATATGTACAACTTGAAGATTGTTAGCAAACGATACAACGTCTCTAAAAAAACACGATATTTTGAGGCCACTGTGGTCTGCAAACATGACAGCAATCACGATGTATCATTTCAATTCTTGTAAGTATTAGGCATTCACCCGACATTGTACCTGGAAAAAAACTTTGACATCTGATGTCAGTGCGATCACAATTCCCACTAAACAAAGACATATCCTCAAATACCATCTGTTCTTTGAATTCTCATACATCTTCAGCTATTTTCCACAAGTGTTTGAAATGTCAAGTATATTTAATCCATCGCACAAGACGTGTGTAATTTTCACAAAGCACATAAAACCTTCACAATTTCAAATTCCGACAAGCGTGTAAAACAAACGCGTATTTGTCTGCCTTATAAGTATTTAAATATCCTGCTTGCTCCGGGACGGCACAACAAAGGAAAGTGCAATGATATAATAGCCCACAACAATTTTCTTTGCCATTGTGTTTACACACTGCACACTTTGTTCCGGATATGGAGGTGGCCACCATATCACCCTTTGCAACAGAAATCTTACTCATGTACCCGTAAGTACTCTTAAGTACAACTGCAGTTCAGATACTTTACTTTGTTTTATGGCATTCACCGTCGCCGTCACGCCGCAAACAACATTACACTGCAAACAACTGCACTTCACGCCTCCCTGGCCGCCCTCATATTCCATTGTATCACAGGACAACAATGGGTACCTTGTCCTCACTCGAAGAGCACAAACAATGAACACAATTAAAGGAGAGAATAAAAAAAAAGAATTTAGAGTGTCCTTTCACCGTCCCTTCCCCCCCCACCTTAATACCATAGGACATAGTAGATGCACACAGAATGTTTGCAAGTATGAGTTTTTAAGGACATACCTTTTAAACACAGCGTTTGATAGCGATCTTTCTCGTCCGTAGAGCATGAGCATTCCATGGGGCATTTCTTCGTCCCGGTTAACACTGGCATTGCCCACAGGCAAAGGACGAACCATTTAAGGAGCATCTGAAAATGTAAAGAATTTTTAATTAGTGTAATTTGCAACTGTTTTTTTTTTTGTTCCCCAGTTATGTGACTATATCCTGAGGGATTTAATTTACTCGTGTGGCTACCCTCTTGTGTACCACATTCTCGAAACACAATACCTTGACTATGAGTTTAATTCGCGACACACAATGATTCAAAAATGCATGATGATGTATCGCAGATCGGTATAAGGCAAATGACGGCCACTTGGTGAAGTACAAAAGGACGAAAACAAATAGCAGAAGGGAAATGAAGAAGAATTGTAACCTAAAGCCACATAATCCTTTAGCCAGGACCCGCGACTAAAGAGGATTATTAATATTTATATGCAGTGCAGTAGGGCATTCATTTTTATTCTTTGCTCCTTTTCCTCTCTCTTGATTTTTTCCATTCCAAAGCGAAAAGAGGAGAACAAAAAAATAAACTACTGTAGGAGGACAGACGTGGGATTGTAAGAAAAAAACGAAAGTAAGCTGTGAAACCAAAGTAAACCTTGGTGATGATAAAATGACCCCCGGCTTTCATTTGGCCAAGTGGTGGTCGTTTGTCCTTTTTTTTGTTTTCTTGGACCGATGAGTGATGGGGCGAATATTTTGAGCAGAGAATTTCGCTGTTTCGGACGAAATGAAATGTTGGATGCAATACACAATTTTTTTAAGGATTAAGTATTCGCTTGTTTGTTTTCATTTTTCTCCAGGACGAAAAAAATTACTTAATTAAAAATAACAAGAATTACTTTGGTATGATTGAGCTTGATACTCTTAAGGTCTGTGAAAACAATTTTCGCTGCACTTGATGGACGTGAATCCTGAATGTTTTACTTCAGCTGTCGAGAATGACGTCAAAACGTGTCGAGGTCATTTATGGGGCTTTGTAAAATGGCACTTTAAAGTGATGCGTAGGTTATTCCGGTAATCGCAAAATAAAGAAAAGTAACTCTTTACGGGTGAAAAATTGGTATTGTGACCTTCCAAACTGATAAGAAGAGAGTCACGAAGAAGGCACTTAAACACATCTCTTTGCAGGGTGATCGTATGGGGCCTATCGTATTAATGTCGATAATGAAAATGGGTACCGTGACGCACCGATTAGTGTGTTGGATTACTGCATGAAAGATTCGATGTTCTTCTTCTTCCTATTGCTCGGCGAGGTTATGATCAGGATTATGGGGATCATAACCCGCCCACTTTACTGCAGACCTACTGGTCCGCCTGTGGGGTTCGCCGGTTCGACATCAAAAAGCATCTGTAGGCCTCCCGGTTTCGAATCACTTCATCACTGAGGCCGATCAAATGCTGCTGTTTTTGCATTTGTGTGATCCAGGAGTTTTTTGACCTGTCTCCCTTCCGCGCTTGTGTAGGAACGTTGATTGACATTGCCTTTTTGACAGGGTTCGTAGAATCCCTCCTTTGAACATAGAAATACCAACTGAGCAAGTCGTACTTAATTTTTTCGAGATCTTTGACGTGAAGACTTACTTCTAATTCGATCAAGCCTTGTTACTGCTGCTGTCATGTAAAGCATCTTTATCTCAGATGCCGTTAATATGCCCTCATACTTTTTGTACATTGTCCAGCATTGTGTACCGTATGTGAGCGCCGGACGAACAACTGCGGTGTGGAGCCTTCCTTTCAGCTTAGGGGACATTTTTCGGTGACAGAGTTTTCCTGCCACTTCATCCACCATACGCTTACGCGATGATTGATGTCATCAATAGTTGCTTCGCTATTGATCATAGATCCCAGATACACTTGAACATTTCGCACTTGGGAATCACTTTTCCATTCAAATAAATGTCTGGACTAGGTCGGAGTTGATCAGAGAGTGGGCAGTATAGATACTCTGTCTTTTTTGGACTAATTCGACACCCATTTCCCTCCAACACATCCACCCATAGATCAAGTGCTCGTTGCAGGGACGATTGATCGTTACTATTGATGGCTCCATCGTCAGCAAAGATTAACTGAAGCACTTCGGGGTCCGTCACTTTCCCTTCAAGCAGATAATCCAGGACTGTAATAAGTATCAACGGACTTAAGACGCTTCCTTGGTGCACACCGACTTTAATTGGGAACTCTTCGGTTACTCCGGCCGGGCATCTTACTCTAGTCTTTGCTCCGTCATACATATGTCCATGATCATCTGTGATGGTTGCTTGCCTGCTCATAAAGATTCATTAAGGTTGCCAAATAGGATGTCTCGGCAATTACTAAACCTTTCGATTGGAAAACGCTTCTATGGTTTGGAAGCCTTATTGGTCAGACAATTGTATTCTCTGCCGGAAAAAATTTCGAGGTACACGTAAAGATGGATATGTTCCTGGGAGTTATGAGCACTCTTTCCATCCAACTGGATTCACCAATCGCATCACCGTCGCGTCCTGCAGTCAATTTTTTTGCAGATTCATGTAACATTGTTTCAAAGTCCTTAAATTAATAGTCTTTCACTGGCTTCAACATAAAATTGTATGGCTCAGCATTAAGTCACAGTACACCTGTAATCCATTATTTTTCACCGAAGCATTCCAAATAAACACCCATAAAGTACCAACGTCCGACAGCCCGTACTAAAGCAGAGAAAAATCCGACAAAAAATATCTCAGAAACGAGGAATGCAGTGGCATTTCAATTCACCTAAATATGGGCGAACTAAACTACATAAAAATGTAGCTATCTGAATAATGCTACGTACACAGTGTGAAATATGTACGTATTCCTTAATGCTGATCATGTATAAGGAAAGGATGCAGGAGGCTAATTTCAACCGAGAATGTGTACTGCTGTGGTGGAACCGAAAAATAAACTACAAAAAAGGATTTCCAACTGCACTTACCTTGGAGTTTTTCACCGGGTTCTTTTCACGCTACACCGTCGTCCTTTTACTTCTTTTTCCTTTCGGTGGTATATTGTTAGCGAGGAAAATAGATGTTACCGGTGAATCATAAGAACCGTTGGTTATGTACAGTCCTTGGGATTTCTTTCAATGCTGCTGTTGCAATTGCTGATACCACACTTGCATTTGACAGCTCTTGTTTGCGTTATCCTTTGACCAGAAATACTATTGGTGAACTTCGATCTGTGAATAGTAAAAGGAAAGAATGCGGTTGCACGTAAATAAGGGAAACAGAATTCAATATAAAAAATATTTTAAATTGGTATTGAAATTTTATTATTCTGTGGCAGGTGATATCGAAGTAAGTTCAGGTCCCGTGGGTGATTTGTACAGAATCTAGAGGTGGGTTTGTCACTAAATTCACATTGGAAACGCAGATGATTAAAAGATTTTTTATTTTTCTTTGTATTCGCACCCCTAAGAGTCTGAAAATCTAGTTTTGTAAGGTTTTAGAGCAATCCCCGAAAGTTGGGTATGTCTGGGTTGCTGTCTTAGCTTATGAATCTGATTTATCCAGGTCTTTATAAGCTTCCTCACTTATCCATGATCCATGTTCTCTACTCTTTGTTGGATGAAATCATGGAGGAAGTTGCCCGCCAATGGTTTTTATTTTTAGAAATAACCGATCAGGAAGTGTATCTAGTAGGTCCAGTTAAATGAACTCAACTTAAATAAAATATTTCAGGACTATCAAACCCAAAGCTGGAGAGCTATTGAAGATATTGTCAAAGAGATAATTATCATTGGCAAGGCAGGTTTCTTTCAACCCAAACAGGTGTAATCGATATCCTGGCACCAGTCGTTCGCTAAATATCCCATCCACGACAAAGCGCCAGATAATACGAACCATTGATGAAAATGTCTAGACCAACTCACGGCTAATGTGGCTCGTGCTCAGTCAGAAAAGGTCTGATGGACTTTTTATATACAAAAGAACAATCATTTCATAACTTACTATACAGTGAATAACCAAGCCTATCCTAGACGTTCACATAATGACTTCTGCAGACGCTAGACGCTACGGGTATACGGAACGAGAGGACATCGTAGCTCATTATAACAGAAAAGCTAGACTATGCGAATATATTTTTAGAGATCTAAGTAATTTCAATAGCACCTGCTAGGCTAGCACTAATACTGAAGAACAAATGGTCCCATAAATGCCTATTCCTCATGATCCTACTTAGTGGACAGAAAATGGAAGCATTTTTAGTCAGGAGGCAATACGAACCAACAAACAATCGCAAATGGTTTGGAACAATAAAGGTTCATGGATAGAATTTTGCCATAAAACCTCATCTCCTGCTTGACATTTCTTAAAGTGCGTTAAAGGTTACTGCAAAGCAACTCCGTCACTGTGTGCGGTCACAATGAAAGGCCCACTGTGCCTTCGCGTGGGGCTTAAAATTAAGTTTTTCAACCAAGAGACTTACAGGAAGTTCATTAATTTCTCAGTGTGTATTGAAAATGCCAAAAATCAGTGATACAAGGTCCACTGCCTCGAATCTGCATTCATGTGTAGTACGGCTAAGTTTTTCTTTCCCACTTTGAACAGCATTTTAACTCCCTTCAGAGCTATCCCCGATTTTATCATGATTGAGCCCAAAGTTTCAAGTTCGACTTCTCTATAGGAAAACATGACGATGATTTCATCATGAGTGATAGATTGCAAGTTCATGTGGACTCGTTCCCTGTTTTTATGATAATTTCTCATATTTCAGCCGCACATACGACTTAGGCTGACTGAGAGAGTAGCGCTTGAGAGCTAGTCGAGTATTCTGGGCTTGTATCTAGCGTTGATTTTAAAGTCCTGATTACACTACATATCTTACCACAAGTGGTCTTACCCATAACCCCACTACTTCTGCTATTCACCTAATGGGGCTATTCATGTGGGGTGGCAATGTTGTTGTGGTGGCGTCATCGTTTGTCGAGCTGATGGTTCACAGTTCAATCCCTGATGTCAGGTAAGCATTATATGATAAGAGGCAGTCCGATCAATTGCTAAAGCTTATGACAACACTACTGCGAAGGCATAACACTGGCAGTAGGTTTGTCATATGGTTGGTGAAATTGCTCGCTCTGTTGATCATTGATATGCTTATGACATCAGGTGGACTGCGAAAAAAAATTCTGTGAATCAGAAGCGAGGAAATCTCTCCAGTTATCTGGACACCACCCCTGGAGTTAATGTGAAACCTAATACACCTAAGTTTCAAACCACTACACCAATCTCTTTCGTAGGCACGCACCGTGTGAAAACATGTAAAAGGATATTCAACCCCTTGAGTGCGTGCAATTATACAAAAAAAAAAAAAAAAACGTAAAAAAAAGGCTTGCCATCGGAAGGATATAATACGTAGTATGTTTTTCGATGAATTTGGTTTGTAAGATGGGGTTAGGCAAACTGAGGTGATCTGTGAAGGCTTTTTTTTGTACTGGAAGTAAACAGTGTTAAGGGATGCAGAGGGGATGATAAGGGCAGTGCTTCGTGCAAATTTCGGTTTAACTTTGGACTGTAGTTCTAGCTTTCTTACTGTATTGTCCATCAGAGCATTTCTATGTGGCTTGGGGTGGGGTAGGCTGATACGTATGTCACATTAATGCGAGAAACCTAAGTCAGGGGATAGCTTTGCCTAAGATGAAGGGTTGAAGGAAGACCAGAAGAGACCCAGCAAAGAGGTTTAGGTCTGTATCTCCCTACATAATATGTTTAACGAAATGTATTCGTCCTTTCATTAAAGGTATACGTAACTGTTGTTAATTGTATAAGATAACAATTATAATTCTAGGTTGCTTTACTTAAATTTTACAGAAAATATCTAGTCTTGAAGAGGTCCAACAAAGAAGTGTCCATAGTCAAAAAATATCTGTCAGAAGGACAGACAGAGATAAATATACCTATATCCACTGGAACAATGGAAGTGGCATAGTTTACAGTAGTTTAAGGTGGAAACCCATTGCTACATTCCCTGCGACTTAATTTAACTTCTGATGCAGGGTGAAAATAACTCGCGGCTTTTTAGTCCTCTGCGAACGCCGCACAATTGTTGATGCCTGCCTTTGCTCGTTTGCGTCTTGCGTTGTAGTGATCGACTTCCTTCTGGGGTCGTTCTTAAAAGCGGTGCCATCTAAAGAAGGGTTAGTTGTAGATGTTGGTAAAACCCCTAACTCAATACCGAAGTCTTTACTGGCGGTTTCCCTGGAATTCTGTAAGACATTTCTTCTAGCTCTAAGCTGATTCCTAGAAATTCCACTACAAATTCCCACGACGTATGTTCCACTTCCCACTATTTTTTTAGTCGTGGGCACCGTGGCTCAAATGGTTAGTGCATTGGATCGCTGAGCGGGAGATTCGACGTTCGAATCCCAAAGAACATCAAAAAGTTTTTACACCGTCCCAGCTCTGGCGAATGTCTGACAAACGTTCGAAAGGAATAACTGCCATGAGGAAATTTCTCAATTTGCCTTTTGGATATGGCTGTAGACTGTAGGTCCCTTTCAATTGTGTTGAACAATGGAACACAATGTAAGCTAGATCCGTTGCGTCAAGTATTTTAATTTTTTATTTTGCGGCCGGGTATCTAACGTGTCTCTCCCGTTTAGGGCCTAGTGTAGACTTTTTGGCCAATACTCAACTTGCCTTAAGTCAAACATTGTTAACATAATTCAAGCATCAAAAAACCTGCACTGATTCATTAACATTGTGTACCTTACATACGAAAATTCCTAGCGCATTTGAAATGTATACGAAGAGTAATGCCTTACAACTTTATACGACATCATCTGACAGCTAAATAACTCGTTCTGGTGACAACTGAGATAAGAGCATTCCCGAATATAAAATTTTAATTACTCTTTCCTCACTAAAACCAAAAAAAAAAAATGGCAGTTATTTGTGAATAACACAAAATCAAAATCTGAAATCTGTTCGTCGGCTTTAATTTTTCTCCTTGGCAGGAATTTTCCCATTACGTTTAATGACGTTCCTTATAAAATATTCACATCAACCTGCTACCGCCGCACCGCCTCCACCATCATAAACAACATCATCAAGAAAGCATGGAAAGTAATTAAAGTTTCAGTAAAAAAAAAAAACTCCTTCTGAGCCAAGAAGAGATATTCTCTCCTTTGGGTTGGTTGGCTCCTTTGCTTTGGCTTGCTTCTTTTTTTTTATATGAATTTTGAATTTCCACCAAGAAATTCCAAGAATTTACATTCCATTTGCCATTAATCATTTCATTTGTGTAGCTGTGGGTGGGGGTGCGTTAGCTTAAGTGAACAGTACGCCATCGCCATCGCTGCGGCTGTCATTTTAATTCGCTGTCAATTTATTTAATGTCGAAAACTGAAACAGTCAATAATTTTTTTTTATTTTTTGTTTTTGCTTTTTCTGAAAGGAATCCTTTTTTGGGTGCTCAGAGAAAATTACAACTTTAGCAGGTGGTAAAATTAATTAATTAATGTTATTTGATGAAGGTTTCTTGGCTATTGGATGGGAACAATGGCAGTCGATCGAAGGCAGTTTTAGGAAGGAAGCTGAAAGACCATTTCTTTACAGCTACATATGTAGTGAACACATAATTTAGCAGAAACTATTGGAACAAAAGGATTTGATAATAGTTATGAGGATGTTTCAAATCTGCGTCGGGGTTGGGGAAGACAGTGACGAATGAATTTTTGATAGACCAAGCGCGCATATCCCCGAATTGGGTTAACCAAAGTACAAATGTGGATATTCAGGACCCTACACCAATATCACTCACTATACTGGGAGAAGATTTTACGTAAGCAGTCAAAACGAACAGAATCCTCGCCCGGCAAAATGCCTCCACATATTTCAAATGCAGGATACCAGTACGGACATTGCTAATAAATCACCTTTGATTTGCGGCAGTACAAGAGGCTGAAGACGAGGACAGCAAGCGAGATCCACTAGGTAGGTTAGGTAGGTTGAAGTGGCTGCCAGCTACGAGTCGCCAGCACACTTAGACCAATGAGGTCCGTTGTGATACCACGTGGATCATTGGAGAGGTCTTTCCTCCACCTACTCGTTTTAAAACCAATTAGAGTTTCTTATGAAGCGTAGGATGCTCTTGATGTCAACATTCATAAGCTCGCCTATATCGTTGTAATATGGGGCTCCTAAGTGAAGCTTCCTTCTACGGGAGAGAGTTGGGCAGAAACAAAGAAGGTGAGGAATAGTTTCCTCCTCTTCTTCATCCATGCAGCTGCTACAGAAATCGTTCGCGAAGAGGCCCAGCCTTGTAGCGTGCTTGCCTATTAGACAGTGCCCTGTGATGACACCTGTTGTGGTGCCGATATGTAGTCTATTGAACCAAATCCATGTCGCTTGACATGTTGATCTACTTTTCCACCTCTCGACAGCATCCAGCTTAAGTTCAAGTTTGCGAGTAGCGATTGGTATACCTAAGGTGCCTTTGTCCGGCAAGTTGGGTAAAGTTGTTCCTTCTTTGGCGAGTTCATCGGCCTTACAATTCTCTGGAATGTCTCTATGCCCAACCCAACACAGACGACTATTGAACTGCTCAGCCATCTCCACAAGAGACGAATGGCAGTCTAGGGCTACTAAAGAGTTTATAGAGGTCGATTCCAGGGATTTGATTGCTGCCTGGCTGTCTGAAAAGATGCGGATGTCTATAGCAGATATCACGTTTTTCTTCAGCCAAGATAGAGCTTCTTTGATCGCCATTATTTCCGCCTGGAACACGCTACAATGATTAGGAAGATGGAAGGAGAGCTTAAGGTTAAGCTTATCAGAGAAAACACCTGCACCGACTCCGTCTTTGGTGTTTGACCCGTCGGTATAGAAGTGAATTGAATCATCTTCTAAAAATGCATCGTCCTCCCAGCGTGATCTGGAAGGGATGGTGACTAGGAAGTTCTTCACAAAATTTAGACGTGGGATGGTGTAGTCCGTGTTTTCGGGTAAGATTTTGAATTTATTCAGAATGGAGGTGTGGCCGAATTCTTTTCTTGACCACTGTTAGCTTCAGGGCAAACGGCTGCAATCGGTGCCATTTGCTTGCTGTATATATCGAGGGGGATTAGATGGAATATAATGCCCAGTGCCGAAGTTGGGATATCCACTAACAAAGAAGAAAATACAGACCGATATGACAAGCACGCGATGCAGGAAGTAAGGACTGCAGAAGCCACATTTAAAAGCTTGGTCAAAAGGTAAAACGAGCATGTCAATGCTGAAAGAGACGAATTCAAATTAATAAAAAAAAACTGAATAAAAAGCAAAAACGTGCCTCTAAAACAGTTACCGTTCCTGGAATAAGGAACTGCGCTTTTATACTTTGGATGTCGCACCCGGATAGTAGAACAAGCTTAAAAAATAGGAATTCAATGCGACAGCAAAACTGTGTACGGCGATAGCTATGAGCTAATAGGTTCTCTCAGCTTTTTTAAACATCGGATTATGAATTTGGATGGGTCCCTACTATTTCCGGTTGAGAATCAATTCATAAGACAACGAGCTTTCCGATGAAAATAAATCCTGGATCCGTCCGATGTCTCTAGGCAAAGATGAAATTATCACCGTTTCTACAGGTAGAATTCTTGAAACAAAATAAAGCGGCGTAGTTTGCAAACACTCTCGTGGAGGTCTACGAAGCTTTGCTAAGAATATCGCCAGACCTTCCGCACATACTCAAGAAAACAGCTTGAAGGCCCAATATATTCCTTAAATAGTGCCGGAAATGAAAATGAATGATGAAGAAAGTCCGCACAGAGTGTGGGAGTTGGAGAGGTATCTACGTTCTTCTAGCGATCACCAAAGTAATAGCTTGAATAACACTCGAAAACACTTTCGATAACGAGGAAGCAGGTTTCCTTTACTATTCCCTCTACGTATACCACCTTACAGAGCATCATCGAACAATGTATCCAGCATAGATCCCTGCTTTTTGGAGTTTGTATAGTATGCACTGCAAAGGAGGGATATTCCAGAAAAACCGGTGAGTTTAATCAAGACAAGAAGACACTATATGTCACGTACTGCACAAAAGTAGGTGGATGGAGGTGTCTGATAGTTAAAACAATTTATCCACCAAAAACATGGTGAATCAAAAAGGTATCCTAACTATAAGGGAAAATCTGAAATTTACCACCAAGAACATTTCACATTGGTTGAAGCTCTAACAGCCTATGGGAACTGGAAAACTCATTTTAGATGTCCAAGCTAAAGGATCAACGATCACATTGGTAGGTCCTCAGTCATTGAGTGGATATATACTGCCACAACTGGCGTGGGCAGAGTCCATGTCAGCAGATCACGATGTTCGTTAACATATGGACTAAAAATAGAACTAGACTCCTAATAAATTTAAGAAAGAAAATACTTCATTTATAAAAAAAACACTACTTTCAAAGGATGTCTAAAGAAAGATGAAAAATAACGCGCCTATGCCAGGATAACGAATTTATTAAGCTCTGCTTTGCCGTTTTTCTTTAGTTCAGTCTCATCAAACATGCTAATATAAATATGGTGGTACCAAATCCAAGCTAAACAGTTTAGTAAGTTCACACCTGCGTTCAGGATTAGGACCGATACCATAAAATGGTACACAGATGAGAAAAGAATACCTGATGGCCCTTGAATACAATTTTATAAATCAAGAAACATTTACTTAAACCCAATGGTTGGGCTCTTTGGGCCACAACGATCAAAATTCCGCAGTCAGGCCGAACGAAACATTCAATTTGTACGATGGTAACCAACACTTCTGTCCCCCCAACCTAGATAAAGTTAAGATAGCGATATCTAAGCTGAAATCCAATAAAGCTGCTTGATCAGATGGTCTGACTGCCGAGACTGCCGATTCAAAGCAGCCGGGGATGACTTGGTAAGGAGCATGCACCATCTCATCTGTAAAATATAGTCGGATGAAAGTATGCCCGATGAATGGAACCTCAACATTGTTTGCCCGATCCTCAAAAAAGGAGACCCTCTGAACTACGGCAACTGCAGAGGCATCAGTCTTCTTAGCATCGCATATAAGATCTTATCTGCTGTACTGTGTGAAACCGTTCGTCAAAAACCTGATCGGTCCATATCAATGCGGTTTTAGGCCAGGAAATCCACCATCGACCAGATATTCACATTTCGGCAGATCTTGGAAAAGACCCAGGAACTTCAAATCGATACACACCACCTTTTCATCGATTTTAAGGCCGCGTATGACAGCATTTATAGAGGCGAGCTATATAGAGCAATCACTAGTTTTGGCATCCCTGCCAAACTTGTCCGTTTGGTAAAGACTTTACCGAGACCTTTGATGTCAAAAAAGGTTTTAGACAGGGCGATCTGTCATGCGACTTCCTTAACATCGTTCTTGAAAGAATTGTGCGAAATTTACAAGCCAACATCGAAGGCACAATCTTTCAAAAGTCCGTCCAATTACTCGCATACGCCGGCGATATTGACATAATCGGAAGAACGCAGCGTGATGTCAGTGGAGCGTTCGTTAGTATTAAGGCGAATATGGGTTTAGCGGTTAATGAGGGCAAGGCTAAATAAATGCTGTCAACAAGGAAGGACAACCAACATCGACGCCTCGGACAGAACGTCACCATAGACAGATGTAACTTCGAGATAGTCAGGGACTTTATCTACCTAAGCTCCGCTATGAGCTCAGAAAACGACATCAGCGCTAAGATCAAACGAAGAATAACTCCTGCCAATCGCTGCTTCTTTGGGCTAAGAAGGCAATTGAACAGCAAAGCCCTCTCTCGAGCAACTAAAGTGACGCTATACAAGGCTTTAATCAACCCAGTCCTGCTTTATGGCGCAGAGGCACAAACCCTGTCAAAAGCGGATTAGGTCGCTCTTCTTCGGGTGATTTTTGGTCCCGTCTGCATAGACGGTGTGTGGAGGAGGAGATACAACAGTGAACTGTACGAACTGCTTTCTACACCTTCGATATGGGGACCACAATCTAAGGTAACAATCTGCATCTGCGCGCTAATTCACGTGACTGAAACGGTCACCGTCAGAGACAAAACCAAAACCGAATAAAAGTACTGGAATTGGGTCTTCCGTGGTTACAGCACTCGACGCATATTCAAAGGAAGCGTTCCATTTGCCTATGCAGACGACACGGCAATTGTAGTATGCCGTCCATCTCTGGAAGAAGCACCAAGGGTGATGCAGACTGAATTCAATGCAGCAGGGAGATGGTGTCACGACAATGGGCTGGTGATCAACGAGTCGAAGACCAAATTAATGCACATTCGCAGCCCAATGTACCCAGAGTCACCTATCGTCTTAAGCTGCCTACGAAAACATTGAGGTCGTAAATACATACAGGTATTTAGGTGTCACAATAGACACAATAGGGAGCTGCATGTAAATGACCTACGGAACAAGCTGAGGGGATCTTGTTTGCGCTGGCCTGTCTGCAGGACAAATCAACGACTTACGTACAAAAACAGGTGTATCTTGCTCTCATCGAGTCGAGCCTGAGGTATGGCGGCAAAAAATGCTACAGTGCCCCGAAGGTAGTAAAAATGTTTGGTCATTCGTCAAAAACATTAGAAACTCTGCCTCATCTGCCATTCCAACGCTCATTTACAACGGCATTCCAGCTATCAGCTCCTTAGACACGGCCAATCTGCTCGCTGCACAATTTGCAGCCAACTCCACTCTGCTTTGTCTGTCCCTGTGCTTGAGAGCATCGAATTTTCTATGGGACAAGTCCACTTTCGCACTCGCACAGTAGCAGGAGTTTTCAAAGGTCTAAACATGCACAAATCCGCTGATCCAGACGGTATCCCCCAATAATTCTGAAGAGGTGTTCTCCTTCGCTGGCAAAACCTATTCGTAAACTTCTCTGTCTGTCCTACTCTTCTGGACTCTTTCCGAGAAGATGGAAAACAGCATTTGTCCAGCCTGTCCCTAAAAAAGGCGAATCTCCCTCTCCGACCAATTACCGACCCATTGTACCTTCTTTCCAAGGTCATGGAAACGCTGATAAATCGTCAGCTTGGCAGTATGGTTTTCGTAGCAACAGTTCCACTGGTGATTTGATGGCATATCTCACCGAGAAGTGGAACCAATCTCTCCATCACTTCGGTGAATCAAAGATACTTGCGCTTGATATTTCAAAGGCATTTGACAGAGTTTGGCATCGGGCTCTTTTGTCGAAAATGCGTGCATATGGCGTCGATGAGTCTCTTCTTCAATGGATTAGAAATGACCTTTCGGGGCGTTCAATACAAGTTGTCTTGGACGGCTTCAAGTCTGATATTCACCACATAAATGCTGGTGTCCCCCAGGGCTCAGTTTTGTCTCCGACTCTCTTTCTCATTTTCATAAATGATCTCTTGTCTGCAACCTCTAATCCAATCCATTCCTTTGCTGATGATTGTACCCTCAGTTTTCAATATTCGTTCCCTAACTCACGGAACGGCAACGTATGTTATACTCATTAAATTCTGACCTTGACAGCAACTAACAGAGTGGAATTTAATGCATCCACGTGACGTGTATCAGCATGGATATCTAAAAGAAATGGCAACGAAATACCTACATAATTCTTGGAAAAATGGCCTTAAAGGAAGCCAATCTTTCCAGGAAAACTCCCAGAAGAATTCCTTCTCCTGAAATTTGATTCAATAATCATTTGAAAGTAAACATCATTCCCTTACCAGGAGTCCGCAGCATAAAAGCGTAATGAAGTCAGAAACCGCAAACCTTTTATCCTTTTACATTGTAACTGATATCCGTCTTGTAAATTGCCAGCGATTGAATAGCTTTTAATTCCTCTCAAGGGTTGCACATTACGCAATCGATAGCTTGTTCCTCAACCTCTTTTATCACTTCACTTCACAACTCAACTTAACCCATTAACAAAGGCACACACGCACACAATGCACAAACTTAAATTACCCAATCCATTGAGTATGTAATTGAATTTGATAAATCAAACAAACGCAAAAGAGGAGCAATATACGGCTCGTCCTTGTGCGGCAATCTCTTTTTTTCGACAATCGCCTGCGTTTGCGTCATCCGGAGAGGACGCCAACACATTGGGCTCCTCAGAAGCCAGTTATTGTGGAAATGGCTTAACTTCTGGATCGGATTACCATGCACTCATTTTCATTTCGACAGAAGATGCTAAACACCGAAACTGGAGAAAACCAAAGGAAACCTCGCCCCTCACACAGGCTTCTTATTCTCATTACGAGTTTAACAAACGATACACGAGCGTGTAAGAGGCGTATCGATGTCTACTAGTGTTAGGCGGGTGGCTCTTGCTACACCTCCAGATCTGATTCTGTTCTCCTCTGGGTATTGGGTTTCCTTTTGTTTTAGCAGATACAATTTGTCTGACAGACTAACTGAGCAACTTTCACATACGTACGTAGTATGCTTTGAATACGGATAGAAAAGTAATATAACAGGAGATTGAGAAATACTCCTGCTGAAGAGATCGGATGTTCGTTTAACGAATTTACCACACAAATTTATTTAAGCAGACATTATTTTCCGAAAGGCAGAGCTTTACAAAGTTGGTATTTCCACATGAATATGTATGTATCCGAACATACATATGCGCGATACATTTTTGTGCAAGGGTTTGCTTGTATGCATAAAATCAGTCCGTACTGTATTGAAATTTTTTGGGCTACTATTGGGCCAACCCCTTGTCTTGGGCTTAGTATACATTGACTGATGTGAAGGCAGTTTGTTGACGGACCTACTCGTGAAGAGATGTGAGACGCAGTTGCAAAGTAAATCACTTAACAATGAGAATTCAATTTGTTCGGCGGCAGAAAACTATTTTCCTGGCTATGACTGTACATGGATCGGTAGTCTGGTGACCTGTGTTAAGGCAAGAATACATCAAACTTATCAACAAAGTGCAAATAACTGCGACTCCCGGCGCAACAGGGGCCATGAGAACATGTCCAACCGAAGCCTTGAACGTAATACTGCACCTTTTCCCACTCGATCTTCACATTACATATTTATTATCATGTAGTGCGGTTAGCCTAAAAGAAACAGGATGCCGGGTCTCCAAACATTATGGTCACAACAACATCCTGAATCTGTTACCACGGGATTTGGTAACTTATCCGACCGACGTCACGGTCAGATTCCCAACGGAAATGGCAAATTGACAGAGTGACAAATGAGTTCGAAACAACAATCTTCACCGGTGGCTTAAAAATGGACTGTGGGGTAGGGGCCGAGATATTCTCTCGTTCCCTCAACATCTCCATATCTTACCGTCTCCCCGATTCGTGCAGCGTCTTCCAGGCCGAAGTTCTTGCTTTACATGACTCTTACTACCTACTCAAGCAAACTTCTACATTTCTAAACACCATAGCCATCCTCATTGATAGCCAGACTACTATTGTATTTGCCACTACATCCTCGCAGCTAGTAGAACAGTGCAAGGAGGAACTCGCCTCGCTGGGTCATCGGTACAGGCTTAGTCTGTTTTGGGTGCCGGGTCATAGCAATATCAAGGGAAATGAGCGAGCTGATGAACTAGCGAAGCAGGGATCTATCCTTGACGGTTCTCTTGCGGAGGTGATGAACGTCCCGCTGGGGGTCCTCAGGGGTAAAATCTTTGCGCACTATCTATTGAAGGCTGATTGTAGATGGCACGAGGTGCGGAATTGTGCCATATCCAGGCAGATGTGGCCAAAATACTGCTTGAAACGAACACATGAGCCGTGCAGATATTGCCAGAGTTCTAGCAATTAATTGTGTCCACTGGCCCATAGGGGTCCATGCAGCCAGAATAGGCATAACATTTAATGCACATTGTCGCAGCTGCAATGTTGTAAATGAAAAAGAAACAATTCTTCACTTCCTTTACAAATGTCCGGCTCTAGGTAGGACCAGACGGCGTACATTAGGTAACCTAATAGAGTTAGCAGAGGTAAGCATTGGAACATTATTGTAACGGGGTGGATTCGAATAATCCTTACCCTTTTTCCCTTATCCCAATTAGTCTACGCAACCTGACAGGTCACTTGAATTGTGGTACTAAAACAGGGCTTTTGCGGTAATTATGTTTTCAGCATGGTTAGCTTATGCAACCACTTCTACCTACCTACCTATGACTGTACATCCCCTTCTAGTTTGTTAGATTAGGCAATTCGAAGGCATTTGCATTGAGATTAACTTTATGGGTCAATAAATTGAATTCAAGGTCAACGAATACTCAATTTCATTGTCGACCTGTGTAACAGCATTGAAAAGGTATTGGGCTGGAAACATAAAGGAAAGCCCACCCTGCTAATATGTTTGTATCCTGGCTGATATCAAAGTACGAATTCATAGGTTCAAGGTTCAATAAACGTGACTACTAAGGGATTCAACACAGTCTCTTGTCTGTACCTTTGTGCGTCCGTCTATGTTTATTTATCCATGGAACCAGAATCGTAGGATAATTGTTGCGCAAGGTCATCGACACTCCAGTGCGAATGTTATCAAAAGTCACCTCGTCTGAAGCGGTACATTGTTTTGATAGTACAACCCATGATACGAGTATACGCATCGAAGAAAGGTAAATCAAGCAGAGCGTCTAGAGCAGAGCCAGACATACTGGGGAAAGCTCCCGTGTAGACGAGACAGAGTGGTCTTTGAAGCTTGGTGAAGAAGGCAATCACGCACTTACGCGCGAGTTTCTTCCACCAAACAATGGACGCATAAGCTATATCCGGAGAACATTTTCAGTGATATGCCCTAAATTTTGCCATAAGCACCCTTAGACTGAGAGCGTCTTGGATGCTTCCGACTTGACATGGTTTGTCCAAATAAGTTTCCTGCCTAGGATCACTCCTAGATATTTAATTTCATCGGAAATCGGGATAGTGACGCCCTTTAGCACTGGCTGAGGTAGACCGGTCACACTCCTCCTTCTACTGAAAGATGAGTGTTATGGTGTAGCTCCCCCTAAAACGGGCTAACCACCTTAGCTTTTAGAGAGTTGACCGAAAGTCCGCTCTTAGTGCACCACTTATGGATCATATCTAGAGCTGTATGCGCGTCAACATTATTCAGAGTATGCAACATAGAGTCAACCCCCATGTACAATAGCAGTGAAGGCAGGACACCACCTTGCGAGCAGCCACAATTTACACCCCCGTCTTAACATAGCAGCCTCAGTCCGTATCTACAACCAAACTTCTGTTCGTCAGGATCGTCCTTATCCACAGTACCAATGTCTCATCTACCCGGTGCTGCCTAAGATAGTCATACTTGGAGTCAAGGGTCGCATTGTCGAAAACGCCTTCTACGTTAATGAAGATGACCATAGCATATTCGTTCCTATCATGCGCGCATTCAATTCTACCAACTTAGTTTAGAAGCGCAGTCTCGCAGGAGTTTTCACGCTGGTATGCATGTTACATTCAGTGCAAACCTGCGCATGGGAATCTCGACTAGTCTCTCCAACTTTTCAGTAAGAATAAAGACAGTCTTGTAGGTCTTATAGGGCCTTATAGAGAGTAGTCGTCTTTACCAAATTTTGATATAAAATCCACTTGAATCTTCGGGATATATACCAGTGCTAGGCGTGCAGTGAAGATTCTCCTCAGAGTTGGTAGCAACTGGTTTATATGCTGTTGCAGCAAGGTAGGGTACACTCCATTGGTACCAGGCGATATAAAGCTATCAAAAGTTGCTACAGCATATCTGATAGCCAGTCTATACACCTTACGCCGAGTTTTACAACTTAGATCAAGCCCAGCCTGTGTAATCGGGCCAAGCTGCGACGCAATCGTTATCTGGTTTCCTGGAAAATGAGCTTCCAGCAAAAGTCTGAAAGTCTTTTTGATATAAGAGTATATTGTGCTGGCAACGAAATAGAATGAGAGCCTCATCTTATGGTAGCTTACATACATATGTATCTATGTCTACCTGCAGCTGCTGAACAAGGTAAAATGCCCCGCCGACAAGTAAAGACTAACAATGGCAAACTCAGGGAGTTTGCAAGTGGGCCCTGTTGCTCAAAAGATAGTTCGTTGGACTGCTGGGTGGCAGATTTAACGTCTAAACAAGTTTTGTCACAGTCCCTTCCCTAATGAATCACAGCTTACGTTCAGATGGACTTCTTCTGATTTCAAATGAGGTCAGCTGAGAAGCTGGAATGAAAATTGTTCCACCACCAGTCTTATACCATAGAGGTTAAGAAGCCTAAGTCGAATACTGCGAATAAACCGGTGGTTATTATCAAGAAAAAGCAACAAAGGCGTCAAGTGTCAAATCAGCATTTCACTGGCAGAATATAAGATTCAAAGCTGTGTGCAATAAGGGTCTAAAGGTGCTATGCGTACCTGCCCGACGGCAGCTCTAGAAGCAATCGTTGGGCTTTCATCTCTTCATATCTTCATTAGGAAGACAGCCGGTAGATGTGCTATCAAGTTGCAGATAGAATACAATTATAAATCAGGTGTCCATGTGAAAATTCTTGACTCAATCCCCAAAAGAGACATGTTTTGTACCATCCCTGACACCATGGTCAAGGAGTACTGTTTCGGTAGGTTATTTGAGGTAGAAATATTAGATCGTGCAAATTGGTCTAACGGTGTTCCGGCATTAGACCGTAGAGGTCTGGTTTGGTTCACAGACGGATCGAAAATAGAATCTGGAGTTGGAGTTGGCGTCTTTGGACCCAACACTAAAGTCTCGATAGCTATGGGAATGTGTCCGTCGGTATTTCAGGCTGAAGTCTATGCCATTGACATCTGCACTAGGATAAACCTTAGTAAGGGTATTAAGGGCGCTAGAATATATATATTTTTAGATAAAGCTGCTAAGATGCACTGCAATCCCTGGCGAGACTTAACGAGGTAAGACTTGTATGGGTCCCCGGTCATCAAGGGATTGCAGGCAACGAACTAGCAGATGAACTATCGAGGGCTGGCTCAGAATCTGCGTTCATAGGTCCTGAACCTTACTGTGGCATCATCTGGTCTTTCGCCACAGCGCTGATTAGTTTCTGGGAACATAAACTTTGCCTGGACTACTGGGAAAATGTCCCAGGGTTGAGACAATCCAAATTACTAATCAAACCCTAGTCCTATAAGGATATACATAACCTTAATAAGGAGAGTATCAGAAAGCTGGTGGGCCACTGTGGCTTGAGATACCACCTTAACAAACTTAAACTGAGCTCAGACACGGAATGTAGGTTCTGTTCGGAGGAGGACGAATCATCCGAACACATTCTCTGCAATTGCCCAGCTTTGCATTGGGTAAGGAGACGTATTTTCTATAAAGAAATATGTACGCCAGCGGAAATGAAAAACTCTGCTACTAAGGACCTACTATCCTTCATTAGGGATGTAGTACGCCTCTTAGACTAAGCATACCTTTCCTAAGGAGATAAGCTGTCATAAACTTTCTTTAATCTCATGCTGGGGCAGACAGTGCATAGCAGCTAGTGTATGAGGCACAGCACTCAAACAGTTCATACAGCTGGTGAGATGCGACTCAAAGGTTTCAGCTTGTGTTGAACGATGACAAAGTAAAGTAGTCGAAAAAGCCAAGGTTAGATGACTTCATTGGTTCGGGTCACACAGCGCGAATAGACAACAAACAAGATGATCTCACAATGTGCTTGGGACCGAAGGCTGCTGTGGCTTACATGAAGACACCGATTGGGAGCGTTCCGGTAAGAAAGCACACCAGCTTCTGTGTTATATCGAAAAATTAAGGAAATCTTTTGAAATCAAACTCGAAACATGACAACAATACTCAGGCCCTAGCTTGACTTGACACGTAACAGAACATTTTTTACACAGGAAGCTCAACAGCATGATTTTGCGGCGTTGACATTGAGTCCGAAGCTTACTGAAGTTTCCCCTTCACTTACCGGAACAAAAAAAGCGATGGCTGTAGCCCTGTCTTACTCGAAACTCGATGACGATTCTCACTAATTTTACTCAAAAATTTCGTTGAGGAGATACATAAATTTCGAAGACGTTTAAGTGCATAAATCCAAGTGTAGTCTACAATCTTATTTTATTCTCCAACACTCAAAATCAATTCATCCGTCTGACTTCGGGTCAAAGTAGAAAATCGAATTTAACCGATTTCCAATCGAGTAGACAAAACTCTTCAGATACAAGTAATCGCAACTGGCATATGAGTTCTCAATCCAAGCATACTTTCACAACAATTCTCCTCTCAATTCATGTGGGGTAGTTTGGTTTCAAACTACCGGCCTGAATGTTCCATAAACTGACCACCACCAACCCCATACAAGTAGATACTGCCAAGCTTTCTAAAATCATTAAAATTCATCACAATGCTTAACCTCTTTCAATTTCATCCTTTATCCTTCAATTTCCTTTTATTTTCGGTAGCCATTGGGCCTGTGCCTTACTACTGAACCCTTCATGGGTAGACTATAACACAAAAACACATTCACTTCTAAACTACCACCCCCAAGATGTCAGACATTTGACGTATCTAACATTTGGCATTTGATCCAGGTGAACAATCTAATTTTCGTGAGTAATCCGCACAAAAGCAAACATATCGCAAACAGCCCAAGAGATGGAATCCAGCCCCCTGTATCCTTTTTTATTTTTTTTTTTGGTTTTGTTGGAGCACAGTTTCGAATGGCAAAAGTGTTTTTCGGTGTTCGGTGCCGATTCTATTCACTGAGGTGTTAAGCGGCAAATGTTGCAGAAATAATTTGTTCAGACATTGATAAGCTACAGGATAAAAGTTTTTTTTTTTTTTTTTACCTTTGGATGGGCTATGGTTTAATTAAGCCGAAAGATACATATCTGCCTTCTGGTATCATTTGAATACGTTTCTCTTAACGTTTTCCATTATATCCGCAAGGTAATGTGATCTTAGTAGCAAATGTGTACAGACACAGATACGAGGTATAGGTTGCTGTACGTACGTAATTAAATTTAACAAATTCTACACAGATCAAAGAAAGGGAATCAACAGTTGTACATACAGACGAATCCCCTTTGGTAAATGATACAAACAGGATTGGTTATCTACGAGTATTTTCGTTTGCTGGAAACTTTCTGCAGATTTATCGAATCTTTACAGCTGTAGCTGCAAGGAATGGTTTATGATTGTGAAGGAGAAAAGAATCAGGTCACTTGAGGAGAATAACAGAAGGTTCTCTATCCCGCGAGTGTTGAATTTTTAAAGGGGCACAGTGCTTGAGTTCATGGGAAGTATTACTACTCGTACTTCTGTGAAAACATTCGTCAAATACGGATGCGCATTTGGGATTTCGAAGGCCTAAGGAAAAAACTCATTTCAAGGACTTCTAAGGCAATTCCTTTATTAAAGACAAAGGGGATATTTCAAGTTACTTCATTAAAGATTCAGATAGGTTTACAGAGAAATATTTTTGGAAATGTAATAAGAAAAAGTTCCGAGAATCCGCCTGAAGAGAAGTACGGACTAAGACCGGTTTTCTGTCAGAAGCTAGGGATGGAGCAAAGCACACCGCAACCTTATGGGACACTGAAAAATTGAAAAGGATACTGAAATGGAATAAATAGAATATGGCCTAAGATGTGTGGGAATACGCTCACCGTAAGCACAAACGATGAAATACTTATGAAAGGATCTAACATTGAGTCCACGCATTGAGCGAGAAAAAACTACATTCATCCTTCTCAAAGACTGAACGTATGCCGGGAGCAAGCATGCACTTGAAATTATACATGTAACCATACGGTTGCGATGGGTCCATGATGGATGGCAGAGTGGGGCCAGGTATCTTTTCAAAAGAACTAGAACAAGCCTGTCATGTACTTACTTACTTAAAGGACCCCCGACCCTTGGAGAGTCTGTGCCTGAGCTGCGGTCCCGGGCAAGTTGCTTCCAGTTGTGAAGACCAAGTGTTCTGGCATCCGCGACAGCTTGGTCTTTGCAGCGGAGGTTCGATCTTTTCCGCCGTCTCGAACCTGTGGGCTGTGATTCTAAGATCCTCTTGGCTGGAGCGATGTTGTCCATTCGCTCGATGTGGCCGAGGCAATATAGTCGACGTATCTTGACTTTTTGGACTACATCCACATCCTGGTACAGCTGTTCGCATATGGGACCTAATATTCGCCGAAGTATTTTTCCCTCGAAGCTGCCAAATATTTCTCTGCTTTCTTACTTATCGTCCAGGCCTGTCATGTTTGTCTGGGGAAATATACCTCAGTCAACCAAGCCGAGATGATTGCTCTGCTACATGCGTTGGATGCGTTGTTGGTAAAATATTACTATAGCACTGGACAATCAATCAGTGAATAGACGCATAGAGCAAACGGATATAAATACATCCCTGGCGATGGAATGTGTTCATAAACTCAATGAGTGCTCATCTCGAAATGAGGTCAAGCTGCTCTGGGTGAGAAGCCACGTATGGACTGAGGGCGCTACTTCTGCAATGAGAACTACACCAACTTCCGGGTTGGAAACAATTCTCAATCTGCTACCTTACAGGCCTGAACCTCAAGCCCAATTGGGCACGCACAGATTCTTAAGGATCACGTCAAACACCTCCTCTGACTATCTAACTCCGTATCTCGACTTTGATATACCCTTCACCTGCATATTTCCGAGTAGAGAGGACTGGGAAGCGGAGAAGCCACTCAAAGAACCAGCACTGTCCATCTACACGGATGGGCCGAAAATGGATATAGGCACGAGTGCTGGCTTTTACCCCGAAAGGCTTGATAAACAAAGCTCGCTTAGACTACCTGATAACAGCAGTGTCTTCCAAGCGGAGGTTCTGGCAGTAACGGAGGCAGCGAACCTGTAGATCTTAAGGTTCTTGGCTGACAGCACAATGTAAGACTCTGCTGGGTTCCTGGTCACAGGAACATACAAGGTAATGACAAAGCTGATGAGCTTGCACGTCTGGGATCTGCAATGGATCGTAACCAAGCCATCCGATGGATCAAACCCCCACTCTGTGATCTTAGGAAGCGAGTGGAATGTAAGATCCGTATGAAGGCCAATAACAGATGGAAGTCACTACCCACCTGCGAAATTTCCAGGAAAACATGGCCATACTACGATGAGTCCAGCACCAAAAAACTTATGGAAAGTGACAGAAGGACCATATCTCTACTGGTGGGAGTACTCACGGGTCATAATCACCTACGATACCACACTATGAAATTAAATCTCAGCACTGACGACATATGCAGAGGAAGTGGCTACGCAGAAAGTTGTGAAGACACACCCCACTTTCTCTGCCACTGCCCTAGCTTCAGTCAGTTGAGGAACAGAACTTTAGGAGGCTACTTCTTCCGAGAAATTTCTGAAATATCCATAATTCCGCTAACGAATCTTTTCAGGTTTACCAGATCATCGAAATGGCTGGGGACAGCGTTGGTTAACCTGTAAGGAGAAAATGGACCAATCCAACAACAACAAGGACGGACCCCTAAACCGGGCATCACAATGGGTCTACGCAGACCTCAGTGTGATGGGGAACGGAGCAATCCATGCTCTACAACCCATCAACCTAACCTAACCTAATGGACTGAGGGCAATGAAAAGGCGGACTCTCTAGCAAAGCAAGTGTCAACCTCGGAGTTTTCTGCTTCCGGAACCATTTGCTGCAATTGGAAGAGGAATGGTGAAGCACTTCACTAACAACTGGGCCGTGGTGGAACACCAGAGAGGATAGCCAACCGTGGAAGGATGTAGGCAGGCTAAAATGGTTATTAAAACTCCGACTGGCACCACTCATAGAGAAGATCCTAAGCTTGGAGCGAAGAGCACTGAATGAAATGGGTGGTAGCGTTATCTACAGGTCATGGAAATGTCGGGTATCACCTAAGGAAGATGTGTCTACTGGTGGAGAATATCTGTGAAGTTTGCCTGGAGGAAATCGAGACGGCGGCACAAACATATTCTGTGTCATTGTCCGGCATTAGATAGTAGAAGAAGATGAACTAGATTTATGTTAAACAGATGCTAGCGTTGAGACGAGGAATCAAAGCCAGAGAAGAACTGTGGAGAAATCCAGAGGGTCTCTCAGGCTAAGATGAATCCTGGAAGAGAGGGACCCATAACTCTCTCTCGACTTTGACAACATCGGTTTTCTAAAGGATTCCTGATGTGATGTGCGTCTTATTTGAAAAGCAGAGACAAAACCTTTATTTACAACGAATTAAAGTGCACAGGACGAGAACAGTTTAAAATCCAGAGATTAACTTTTAATAGGCGGTAAACTTGCAATCTCATCCATACCTTCTATGTACATAGGTTCCACAATGTAAATAATTGAATCTTTTAACCCAAAAGCAAAATAAATGAGACCTATGCCAACCAAGAAACACGTGCCATAAAACTGCTTAGAAATTTTCGACGGTTATGGTAGCTCAATAAGACTGATACCCTTAATGCCCGAAAACACAAATTAAATAAAATACGAGCGATGATAAATAATGAAAATAAAAGATGTAACAAGTCGGCCATTCCCAAAGCAATTTGAATACTTAATGGACCTGACCCTTTTAAACTATTTGTTCATAGTAAATTATCCTTGTACTTCACTCCGCTCTATCTCTGGTATTCACATATCCGTACTATCTTTCACCGATGGAGTTGAAAACTTCAGCACAATTCTCTCAGGAATTCTCTTAAATATCAGCTCCATACAACTAATAAAGCGAGAAAGGACATCTTTCTCAAATACGAGTACGTAAATTCAATTACCCATTCCTTCATCGTAAAGCTCACACTGCAACACACTTAATATTCCTATCAAAACAAAGAACCGCTGACCCTCTGGTAAATTTATACAACTTTATGACTTTTGAGGTTAGAATTTTGCGTACAAAGAAACACACACACACGCACGCACGCTCATACATATTTATAACTCCATGTCGTTAGGAATGAAATAAAAATTACCCCTGTCGATTGTGTGGACGGGCTCCGGCTTATTTATTGCTACGGAACGCGCCACTAAAATTCTCCATCGCCATTCATATTCAATGAAATATGATTGGTTGGGAGGGTAGCCCTATGCTAGCTAGGGTGTGACTAGAACGATAGGTAATAGGTTTCTAATATTCAAAACGAGTCGTTATGGGCTATTTTCTATGGGATGTGTTAGGCGGCGGAGGAATGGAATGGAATTGATGGCTCAATTTGGAGGAAGGCAATTCGACAGACGAATTTTTGTTGAATAAATTCGATTTTTTTTATTACTCTACATACATATGTGTATGCATAAATTCATATGGTTCGTGGTGTATAAAATACCCTTCAGCGGGAAATTGCGAGCGATTCATGAGGTGTGCCGTTTCTGTGCATCGGTGAGGTCAATATATCAGCCCCTATTGTCGGAGAAATACCATCGAAAAGAAGGTATTTTATGGCATCATGCACACAAGTCTTTTTACCAAAGTTGCAACGCTGTAACTCAAAAGCTACTCCACCGATTTCTGTCCCGCTTACTTGTCGATTAGGAATTTTCTCAAGGAACGTTCACACTTAGCTTGAGACCTTGCTCGTATTAGTAAAAGCTGAGCTCCTTCAAAAGTTTCATAATTAACCTCCTTAACAGGCTCCTTACCCGAGTTATTCCCGCCTGGGACACAAATCCCATCCATACTCTTCGGTCTCGTGAACTTTGCTAAAAACTCTCTGGTACAAGTAATCTACCACCCGCCATAATTTGGTCTTTAAAATGCAGGTTTGGTAACTCTGAACGTCGTTAGCCTAGGAGCTGGAATTGAAGGTTCCTCTTGGTCCATTGTCCTTAGGTTTTGACACCGTCTTGGTGCAGATTGTAGAGTTCGCGGTTACCAAAATAGCCTAGCACTCGGTACTGTATAATACATACGTGCAACAGAGAGTTCCTCGAGCTAGGAGTAGTGGACCTAGTTGCTAAATAAAATGAGCCGACTAAGTGTTAACAACAGAGTCACTCTCTACTTAGTATTAGGTTAGGTTAGGTTAGGTAAGCGGGCTGAGAGAGAGAGAGAAAAGCCTCCTGCCACACTCAGGTCAGTGTTGACCCATTGTGCTACCAATAGGGGGGAAAGGTGCTCCCCCGCCCATTGGAATCCTGTAAATGTCTAGTCAACTCTGCTCTAGTTACTTACTTGTTTTCAAGTACAAACCACTTTGATGACTTGGCAAAGTTCAGCATCTTGTCTGTAGGAACGCCAGAGAGCTCTTCAAGGCTCTTCAAGAAGTGTTTGCCGAGGAATTTGTTTCTGGAATGTTGGAGTCCAGGACAGTGGCATAGGAAGTGGGTGGTGTCCTTAAGTACTCCCTCGTCGCCACAACCTCTGCAAAGATCTTCTTCTGTCCGGCGCAGGTTCTTCATGTGGTACGGCAGGCTATTATGCCCCGTGATGATACCCACGAGGATAGAAAGGGATCTTCTGTTCTTTCGTATTAGTCTCTCGGTCCTTGTTCTATCGAAGGACGGCCATAGTTTCCTCGCGATGTTACACGTTTCCATGGACTTCCATCTTAGGTTCGCCTCTCTTATGGCTAAATTCCCAGCTTCAAGCTTGAGCATGCAAGGCGGGATGCTTACAGAGAGATCAGGTAGTTCTATTAAATCTGTTGAACCTTTCCCAGCTAACTCATCAGCTTTTTCATTGCCTGGGATACCCTCATGTCCAGGAACCCAGCAGAGCGATACCTTGTGCTGTATTCCAAGAACATTAAGCTCTTTCGGTAGCATTAATTGCTTTCATAGCTGCCTGGCTGTCGATAAAGAAGACGATACCATCCTGTGATTGTTTTTCAAAATAGTTGCCTTCATGTTTGTACACACTTCGCATGGTCTTGATACAGTCTTAAAAGTACTAACTTCATATTTCCAAAGCCGCCTCTGAAACAAGACTTTCGCAGGCTTCCATCGTTGTTGGAGAATTAACAAATCTCAATCCTCGTATTTTATCCTTTATGAAAGGAATCATCTGATTGAATTTGTTGAGCTTTTTTTTGCGTTAACTCGCGCTTTCTTTCGGACGTCAGTCACCGAGCACAAATCTTCCTGACGAACGGTCAAATGATCATGAAGTGTGGATCACAAATTTTCTCAAGGATGACTCGAAATCCCTGTAGAACTCACGTTTACCAACATGTTCCAAACGTTGTCGAGGCTTTCTAAGAAGACTTAAAAGACACGTGTCCCCTTGTTGCTTCATATTGAGCGAAGTACACCCGCACTGAAACTCATTGAACCACCATTCTGCAGGAGCCACGGCAGTGCCTGTTATTATTTCTCCATGCAACAAATTGTTGTCAAACTGAACCAGCGAATACTATATGGATCAGGATATAAGAACAGGAGCATTCAAAATCCACAAAAAACGTTCCTTCTGGCTCCAATACCTTCGGTCAAAAATATTTCTCTAATTAGCGCTTTGAAAAAAAAAGACACCTCCTGCATTCAAGGATGGTGACAGACAAGGACAGCAAAAGGACTTATCGAACCCTGAACAATGCGACATCTAGTCTCATTCATCTGGAGCTGAATCATTTCAGTTTTTTTTTAAAGAGGTTTTCAATTAGACATTAATTCTCAAAGCATTGTACGGGTATGCATACGACCGACAGAAATTTCAACCCATTTGAATAGGTATTCCAGAAGAACTACTAACAAGGACACCACAATTGGGATTATATAAGCTTAATCCACTCCTGATTAAAGTTTGCTTTGGTAACTGCATCAATAGAAAGCTCATTCCCCAACTGCAGAACCAAACCCGGAATCAGTATTAGAAATCCGCTTATAAAATCCATAAATTCATGGTACTCAGGTAAAATTTGGAACAGGACATCAGGTGGGTATTGCATAGCAAAGTAATATTTTTACTTCGCCATAGGTTAGGTTAGGTAGTCCTTAGGATTAACTTAGACCAACTGAGGTCCATTGTGCTACCACGTGAGCCGGTTACTTCCGTTACTCTTGCAACTATTTTGATTTCCAGATGCTGTTGATATCCAGGTCGGCGATGTCTGTGAGTTCCTCAAAGAAGTATTTCTGAAGTATTTAGTGCTGGCAAGCCGCTGAGCTAATGAAAGCGAGATTCCTCTTCTTCCTCGTCCATACAGCTGCAACAAAAGTCATTGACCGATGACGCCAGGCCTCATGGCGTGCCTGCCTAAAGCGACATGACCAGTAAACAATCCAACTAGGATACTTGTGCGTGGTCTGCTGATCAGTAGCAGGCGTTTTGTTTTCCTTTTATTTAATAGTGGCCATGTCTGCCTCGCACGGTTACATGTGTCAAGATTGCGCCATCTCTCATTGGTCCCTCTTCCGCAGTAGAGAGCTCCTTTTTCGTACCATTTTTAGCTAATTCGTCTGCTCTCCAGTTACGTGAAATGTCCGAATGATTTCCTATTCAAGGATGCGCGACATTGCTTTACCAATTTGGTCATTCGAGTGCCTTTAAAACTGTCTGAATGTCGGTGTAAATGACGATGTCAGTGTTTGATACCGATCTCATTAAAAGCCATTCAGCCGCGTCACGAGAAACCTTAACCTCCGCTTGGAATATACTGCAGTGATCTAAAAGACTTTTTAGGGGTGCTGAGAACATGCCTTAGATCCATCGGTATATATCCCCAAAGCGGAATCATTTAAGAACACATTCTCCATCCAATTCTGTCGACTGGGAATGCTTGTGTTGTATTTATATTGAAGTCTAGGGTCGGGGTTAAGTAATCTGTTACTTCTACTATGTTGCTAAATAAGCTTAGGATTTAGCATGGTCTCGTTCACTGTGATGATTCTCTCAGTCGCAAAGCCGATTTTATTGCTATTTCCTTCCCATAAATATCTACCAGAATCATGTGCAACATCGTTTCTAGCGCCGCCGAAGGAGTCGTGCGGAGGGCACAGGTAACGCAGACACATGCTGATCGCTGAATCGTACTTATGGTAATAAGGTAGCTGACCTTTTCCAGTGCAGTCCACCAGACTATGATTCCGTACATGAGTATTGGTCTTACTACCGCTGTATACAGTTAATGCATCATTTGCAGACGGACACCCCATTTGTAGCCCAAGGCTCTTTTGCATGCGTATAGTGCCGTAGCGGCCTTCTTAATACGTTCATGTACGTTCATTTTCCAGCTTAGTTTCCTGTCTAGTATAAGGCCTAGGTATTTGGCATGCTCAGAGAAACAGAGGTGTATTCCTTTAATTTTAGGTGGTGTAATCTCCTTTTTGTAAATAGCACTAGCTCCGTTTTAGCTGGGTTGATCTGGCATCCGACAGTCCATTTGACTAATTTTTTCAGAACTGATTCCATGAGATCTCGTAAGGTCGTGAGATGTTTACCACTGATTGTTATAGCAATGTCGTCCGCATAAGCTATAACTTTGTAACCTTCCTTTCCTAAGATGAGGAGTATTTCGATCACGGTAAGAGACCCTAACTGTGGAGATAACACTCCTCCTTGTGGTGTTCCGCGTTGAACTGATCTTTTTGATTTGCAGCACCGAACAGAATTTCGTTAATCCAGTGACAGCCTAGCATTAATATGAGCATTTGCCATACGATATGTGTTTGTACATCTATATGTATGTATTTCCTAAGCGTTTTGCACTTTTTTTGATGTCAGGTGGTCATTGTCGTTGACCGTACCTGGTGTGTCAGACTCCTACTGACTAAACTCCTCCTCCCTTTGGGTTCTGGTCCACTCTGGTCCCTGCGGGAATGTTCTTCGCATTACTTCAGGGGGGTGTCTATCGTACATCCTCGTGGACTCACGCTCTGTTTTCCACTTCTGTCTTTTTTGTTCCGAGAATATTTTCTATGAACTGGCTAATTTTGCTCCAGTTTTGGTCGCTTGTCAGCATCTTTCCGACGACGATTTCAGGCGTGATGACTGCGACGCTTCGTTCGAGATCCCCCCGTTGAGCCTCCCACATGTTGCAGCCGAAAAGGTGTTCTGAGCATTGTCTAAATGGAAGTCCCCGTACTGGAAGGTTGGTTCGATGCCCTTGCCAATCCGGTGAAGAACTGGGTGACGTAGTAGTTGACTTCACCGTGTTTCCGTTCATTCTGATCAGTCTCGCTGTCCATCGCCCTCTGCTTTCCGAGCTCCAACGTTCTTGCCACTGTAGTCTTGTCAGCTCCTTTGCCTCCTCAATTGCCGCTTCGACTCCCATTTCCGCCGTTCTTTCGTGGACGTGCTTCCGTAAAGCTCCACGTCTCTGTATTGCTGTCATCTGCTTTCTGTACTTTTCTTCCCGTAGTGCTTCTGCGCAGATCTCACAGCCATAGAGAAGGATGGCGTGAGTTATCGACATTATCAGTCTTCGTATGCTGGCCACAGGCCCGCCTACATTTACCATCGATCTGCTCAAAGACGTTGTTACTTTCGAGGCTCGCTCCGATGCGGACTTGATCTGTTGCCAGAAAAAGAGCTTCGTAGTTAGTGACAGCCCCAAGTACTTTACAGCTTCCTTGCTTCTGATGACCTCTGGTCCAATTTGACAGTCGACGATGGTCGGGATCCTCTTCTTCGTCAATGACTATCTCGGTTTTTTCGGTGGCCAAGCTAAGGCCGTGTGCCTCCATCCAAAAATTTACCCGTCTCATGACCTGATTTAGCTTCCTTTGCGCGTTATCGGTGTATGTTGCCGTAATCACTGCTGCGATGTCATCTGCGTATCTTACCAGGAAGGTGTCTTGAGTTATCTCCATTCGGCCCAGGATCGATCCCTGTGCTGCTCCGGCTGCGACAACCTTTCTTCGGGGCCTCCTAGGGTGTCGTATACTAGCTTAAGATAGTCCCTTATCATCCGCAATAGATAGACTGGGACGTTGAAGGTGTTTTCGAGTGCACTCAGCACATCACTCCACCTGGCTGAATTGATGCAACCTTGGGAAGATCGTAATGCGTAGTATCCGGAATTTTTTAAGTTTTATTGAACTTTTCATAATAGCGACCATTGTCTCATGTGGAAGTTAACTTGTATCCGTCAATTATCAACATTAACGTTTTAATTCACAGGATATACAGATATACTCAAGAAAAAGTAAAATCAAATTTAAAGAGCATATCACCCTTAAGCCCGGTCCTTCTGCTTTTCTACCAGCATACCACACACGTGCAACTCAGCATGAATTGCGTTCCCGATGTCACATCCGAGTGCTTAAAATAACCCTTCAGAAGAATATTACAGGAAATTTCTTTTATTAATTTCGATAATTGAAAATTTCCAGACTCGTTCAAAATGCCATCCGTACGAAGGCACAGATGACGAGTTCGTTTCATAAAGTTCTTCAGCCATCACTTCAAATTGAACTTGCCTCGTTTCCAGATTTCTGTTCCCGCTATCCCTCCCAGCAATAGGAGCATTCATTTGCAGTACGTGAATTACGTCACATACATGTGTACATACATACACTACTCTCAGATATACACCCTTGTACAAGCACACAAGTAGCAGGGCATTATCCCCTTTTACATCTTTGTAAGAAAATATGGCTCCGAAAGCTGAATGTGAGTATCTACGAGTAGCTCTGTCTCTGGTGGGTGATGGGATTGAACTGCGGAGAAATTGAATTAAAACGCAAATAAATAATAAACGAGATGTGAAAGACGAGCGGTGAGTAGGCGGCAAAGAAAAAGTACAACACGTCAAGGAAACATCATCACCATTTCATGGATCCTCTTTCATTTGGGTACATTGCTTGCATCCTTTCTTTGATTTCGTACGTTTTTACGTTTTTTTTTCTCTCTCCTCTCTTTACACCCAACCTGCTTTAACACTCATTTAACAAATAAAAAGGCAACAGAAATATAACTCCAGCCACAGGAAGGCTTAGTAAACACTTCGCGCTACATTGAAACTCCTCAACGTTGTGAAGTAGAATTTCGTCCTTACATCATCTCAATTGGGTTACGCTGAAAGATGGATGTACATCGGATGCAATTAGCGAATGTGTTGAAAAAATTTCCTGCGCTTAGCCCAGACGCTGAATAGCGGCGGAGTGGTGAAGTGTGTTTTCGTGCTCGAAGAATGCAGAGCAGGAAGATAGGTACTCTTGCTTACATTTCATGGCTTCAACACGTTTCAGCTGTGTGCCTCAAATGTAATTAGGTGTGTCAAGAGTACCGTGATGCGCGACATAGATCGATGATTGAGCAGGTTTTTTAAGCAAACACAATGATGAGTTTGGTGGGAGGAATTATTTGTTATTTGTCGTCCTGCATAATAGGATGGTTGGCGGAGGAGAACTGATGTTTCATTCAATCATTGAAATCATTTTCTAATTAAATAAAGTGCACGTAAATTCTTTATCCTTGTGTGGAAGGTTATTGTGTTCTGTGAATTTAAAAAATGTAAGAGTAGCAGATGGCATATTCCGATCGTAAAGTGTGAACAACTGATGTTGCACAATTTGAGGATTATTTTTGATCCCCAAAAACCTAGACATCTAAACAGTTTTTATAGCCAAAACTGGTAGAGGTGGTTACTTTCTCGATAAGGACTTTGGCATATCATTCTGCCTTTTTTCTTACCCAGTTATACGAGTATCCGCGCATGGATACTTCCAAGCCAAAAATGGAGAAGTGGCCTTTAAATGCTCATGAAACCTCCTTCGTATGCCAAGATCTGTTTCAATTGAGTGCAATCGAAAAGAGAGGCAGCTAGCTAGGGACTGAGCTGACTGAAGAGACTAGTTATCTAATATCTACATGCCCAGGTTCACTTTGGAAGTTTTTTGTAAAAAAGTATTCTAAAGCCACATCTGAAATAAGACTTTCGTACGCTTTAACCATTTCTTGAGAGCTGCTAAATGTCAATGCCAGCAATTTATTCTTTTTTAGGGATTAAAAGTTACTACACTTTAACGGTCAGAAACCTAGTTTGTTTGAGAACCGGTGTGTGATGGTGCCGGCAAGCAAATGGTGGTGTACTGTAACTGCATGACGTAAAAATTCGTCATGGCAACAATTTTCCTGTCGAAACGCGGTTCAGACTTCATTTCAGATGACTTTTTGTCGATTGTGACGATCCAATGCTGTGACTGTCGCTTGCCTACTGGCTCACAACAATCTAAGTTTCGTTACCGGAAACGATATGGAACACTCCTTAAACCGTCATCATAGAGATTTGATTCAATGCGGGCCACGGACTCAATAATTCTGTAGGTAGCATCAGCTGTCCTCTACCAACAGGTCCCGATCATCGTCTATGATTTCAGGAACGACGCACGACTTTACAGCGGTCATGAGTGGCACTTCATCGCCAAGTAATCTTTTTAATTTCTCCAAACACTGTTGTCAAGTCAATCAACTCTTAAAGTCGTTCAAAATTATGGCGTGATTATTGCGAGGAGCCATCATTTTTTTGATCTATCATAGTTGCAACAACCCGAGCATTGTCAGACTCGGATGGTAATGACGGCACCTTGCAGGAAACAATCTAATCGCACACTTAAGTAGCAAGATACATATGTATGTAAGAATAGACTCATCATGCAGTATTTGAATACAAAAAATCAACAACAACTAGCTACTCTTCATGAGAAGAGATCTGTTGAAAAATTTTAGTTATATGTTTCTACGCCCGAACAGTCTCATGGTGAAGGGATAACAATGTATCAGGATGTATGGCAACAAATAAATTATGAAACAAAAACCGAAGCAATATTGTTAAAAGAGACTTTGAGTCTAAATTGAGTAAACGACCGAAAAGGGATGACAAAGTACACTACCGAAACTTAAGGACACGAAAAATGAAACAAGCAATGCAAAAAAAACTTCTCATGTGGTTCGGGTAGATAAATTTAAAATGTGGAAACTTATTTTTTAAGAAAGAAAAAAGAGAAGTCGATGTGGCTGGATAGCACAAAAAAGAAATCCAGGTTAGAAATACGGTACTCTGAAATAGTTGAACGCAATGGACTGCAGACTTCAAGGATGTAAGGATGAAGATGTAGAAATTAGTCGCCTACGAGCAATTTAAATCAGGACAAAGCGAAATTGCGACAATTCAGGATCTGAAGGGAGCTGATATAACTCGATAGCGTATTCAAATGCACGGGGAACGTAAACGATACACGAAAATATTTGGCTTAAGCACATAACATCCTACAAATTGTAGCCATAGAAGAATAAAAGGATTGACGTAGGAAAAATTTAATCCTGTAAATACAAATACTTGGCGCAACAGACCGTATGTGATCCAGGGCCTGGCTTCTCGCGACCATTCGTGTTGTGCGTGTTATATATTTTCACACAAATTGGAGGGACCCACATTTTAGAGCCATGTCCGAAAGGCAAATTGGGAAGCTTTCTCATGACAATTATTACTCTCAGACGTATGTCAGACATGTCAGAGCTGAAACCGTGAAAAAACTTTTGGTGTTTTCTGGGATTTGCACCGCTCAGCGATCCAACGCAGTAACCACTAGAGTCATGGCATCCACAAGCCTATAAATAGGTTCGTATTACGTATATCCTTTCAATAGGGGCATGCAAAACTATTGCCTTCTTAGAGTAGACCGTGGAAGTATTTGGGAAGAAAAAAGATTCTGTGTTTGGTCACCTAAATAATGAAAACCTATGAAATAATGAATGAATAACCGAATGACAGTGCTTCAAATGCTGTATATTTTTGGAGTTGCAGCTGTCTGTTTTCAGTGATTGGGAAAAGGTCGCATCATGCCAGGCCAGCAAACAGGAAATCAGTTCAATGCTTGAGGTTATAGAAGATTCCTAACTCCTTAAGCTTTACTCAACCCTTGAATGAATAGAGCCAATCCTCTCGGCTTAGTATTTGATATAAGCTGCCAGTGCCGGCTCGTCTTACAGCCCTTAATAAAAAATTGCGACAGTGGTGGTATTTTGAGACGGAAATGGCTAATAGTGGTGAAGGAAACTACTTGTATTCCCATACACACAGATATTTTCCTACGAACATGTATGAATGGACTAAAATGGACACACGCAACATACTCTAAAGAGACCCAAATCATCAGAATGAAAAGAGATCGTAAGTTTCATTATCCAGAACGTCAGCAACTGAGTGTCCTTGGGTATGGTGAATATTTTTCTGATAAATAAATTGGAAATCACTTAAGTTCATAAAGGATCTAACTTGCCTCATCTCCCAAGGCGCTAAATTTGCCCAAGGGAGTGCTGTTTTCAAGATCAAGGTTAACAGATGTGGAACTATTAAACCGTTCTTTCCTGTTGAAACATCCACGGTACACATTCTAAAAATTGAACACACATTTTTGTGAACCAACTAAGCTTTAAGATCGAAATGGAATTTTTGAAAAAAAACAAACATATGTATGTATGTATGTACACTGTAGGGATTGAACTCTGAAGGATAAAATGTTGATGATCAATTTGATTGGTGGTTTGTCGATCGCATATGAATGATCCACTAAAAAAACGGCCTAAGGGCACTTTTCGTTATAAGTGAGTTGACCATCTGGTACTATGATGGTACTGTCTGATGGAATTGAGTCAATTTCTGAAAAACAGCTTACGTTCTTTTTGCCCGATCCACAAGAAAGGAGACCCCCTTAACTGCGCCAATTACAGAGGCATCAGTCTCCTCAACAGCGTGTATAAGATCTGAAACCCTTCGTCAACAACCTGGTTGGCCCCTATCGGTGTGGTTCTATGCCAGGAAAGTCCACAGTCTATCAAATTTTCACACTCCGGCAGATCCTGGAAAAAACCCAAGAAGTCCAATACTCACCATCTTTTATCGATTTGAAGGCCGCATATGACAGCATTTATAGAGACGAGCTATACAGCGCCATGTCTAGTTTTGGTATCCGTGCCAAACTCGTTCGTCTGTGCAGGATAACGATGGAGAACGCTCGCTGCTCCATCAAGGTCGGTAATGACCTCACCGAGACCTTCGATGTCAAAAAAGGATTTAGACAAGGTGATGCGCTGTCATGTGACTTCTTTAATATCATACTTGCAAAAAAAATTCTTTGAAAAATATACGGTCCCGTTTGCATTGACGGGCTTTGGAGGAGAAGATTCAACGACGAAATTTACAAGCTGTACAGCGACATCGCCCTAGGCATCAGTCGCCTAAGATGGCTAGGACATGTAGAGCAAATGGACACCAATGCTCCGGCCCACAGAGTCTTCGAATCTAACCCGGAGGTACAACGCAGTAGAGGACGACCTCGCCTAAGGTGGCGCACATAAGAAGAAGATGACCTTAACCAACTTGGGGGCGCAACTGGAGACAGTTAGACCGGGCTAACTAGAGAGGCTTGTTGATTGAGGCCCAGGTTCACCCCAAACTGGTATCACAATGGACCTATTATTGGTCTAAGTGTGCTGGCGACTCATAGCTGGCAGCCACTTCAACCTAACCTAACCTAACCTAACATTCTGAAGGCTTTTCTACATATTACCTTTTGAATATAGATGACATTGATTTATAAGTACCATTAATCATTTAATTCATAAAAGTCCAAGACATCAGTAGTTTTGTACATACCTTAAACGAAAAGGAAAATATTTCGATTAGACCTCGTTGAAGTGCAATATATCAGTAATTTTTAGTTTGCTATAGCGATATATAAATAAAAAGTTACACCGATCGTGGGTTAATTTTTCAGCTAAAGGAATTGTAATTTCAAGTTGAGCCAATCAAGCTCTACGAAGAGATCTAGATCCCAGACAGAAGGAGAAGAAGAAGATGAGAGCATATTCTAACGTTTTCACTACAAGATACAAAATCTACAATTCACGAAGGACTTAAGCTACCTGATGGTTTTGGGTTTGTTCAGCGACTGTTTTCTTCGTTTATTCTATAGAATTTCACGAGTGCAACTTGCGGTTGACGTTTTTCTCTTTTAAACTTAAAGATCAGTATCTATTGCACATAATTATGCAAGGGCTAGTAGGATTGTCTGGACTAGTAAGGTTTGCTAAATATACGACTTTTTATTTCCTGCTGACCTACGATTCTATTGAAATAGATCTACTGATTCATTAAGGCATTTGTGTTGAAGAAGGTGTTGAAGAATAGGGAGACCTCTCGCTGTGCACTGTACATCTCAACACCCTTCCTAGCTATCCGTCTGCATCATCGGTTAAGCGTTTCATTAATTTCAGTGACACAAAGAACATTCACAAATTTTACTATATAAGTAGATAAGATAAGTCGTTGTGGGGTAGTCCTAGCCGTGCTGCATGATTGGCTATCACACAGTATCCCGTCGCTACGCCGACAGCTATTCGAATATCCCTGCGGCTGAGTTTCATGAGATCTGCGGATCTCTTTTTTTCATGCACTGGTTATAACGATTTGGCTATGGCACATATATCTAATCGATACCAACGCCTGTTAGCTTCCTCACTGGACTCAATGTCTATCTTTCTGTTTAAGGAGACTAGAGGTGTGCTAGTGTCGGGAAGGGCCCGCGAGGCGTTTAGATGTGACCCTGCCCTGGCTAGTTCATCCGCCTTTACGTTACCTGGTATGTACATATGTATATCCATGTGGCCCGGTACCCCACAGAGGTTCACCTTGCTGGTCACTGAGATGTCGTCCTTGGACCTCACCAATGTTGACTGTAACGCCTTAATGGCCGCTTGACTGTCAACATTGGTTGTTGGAGTTTCTACTGTAACATGGTTTTCAAAGTAACAAAACAAGCATCCGTGAAATGCTAACGTTTGAAGACTAACACATTTACCTAATTCCGGTTGAAGTTAACACTCATGTATTCCATTAGTTTTGTAGTTCAGTTTGACTAAATTTAAGACTTGAACGGGTATACTTATTGCACTCTATCTTTGCATCTCACAGCAGCCATGTAATTATTCTCTAAAGAGTACGAAATACTCCATTTATCAGGACAATTTATAACAGTCATACAAAACTTTCTGGTAAGTTTGCCCGCTGCGCTAAGAGTGCAATAAAGACTACCCTGCAAGGAACCCATAAAACTAACTACAATGTAGTGTTTCTCTCCTTAAACTCTTGTCCAATAAATCCTCTTATATACTTTTACCTTCCATTTCCGGGTAAAAACATTTTGTTTACACTTACAATTGCGAAATTTGCATACAATCATTGCCACTCTGCATTTTGTGTACTTTGCTGCCGTAAACAGTATTTTTGTACTTTTCAGTGCAGTTCTACTTAAATAAATTCACATTCTAGTGAGGCATTTTCCCAGTCACAATTCCCTCATATCCCATATGGCAACACATACTCATTTCGCTCCAATTCACACACAAAAAAGCCATTCATCTGCATCAGGATATTATGTGTTTGTAAGAGCCTACGCTCTTTCACCCAACCATTTCGCATTGCCAGGCAAGTTTTAGGATTAGACTCTTAAAGATCTCTTTGATGTGTATACGAATCCTTTTGATGGCATTAGGTCATATGCTGCTGTGCAAACAAACATTGAAATCCTAAAGATACAGTAAACACATTCTTTCGTTTTTTTTTCTCCTTCCATTCAAAAATTGTTCTTTAGAGATGGGAATACATTAGTGTTTAGGAAAATTCGGACACCAGATAGAAAAGAAAAGGCATTGTATCTTAGGCTGTGACTCAAGCGGACTTTTATGTGTGTGTATGTAGATAGATAGATAGATAGATTTATGGGTGTAAGTGCACTGCGACCTTATAGATCTATTGTGCTCCCCTACTTTAGCTCCCGTTGTCCAATTTAGCACCTCTTCCACTCCAATTTCCTTGATGAACCGGAGCATCTTGATTGGATCTAGCGATAGTTGATAGGCATCCAGGTGTTTCCTTATTTCGTAGATCAATGCTCCACATTCTTTTGGAAGGTGCCCTGGTGTTTCTTCAACATCCCCGCAGAATCTACATTCTCCGCGTTGCTCTATACCTAGTTTCGTGAGGTTTTCCTTAAGTCTACAGTAACCCGTTAGGAAGCCTGTGAGGATGCGCAATCGATTCTTATTGATGTTCATGCAGACCCTACTTCTTTTCCGGTTATAACTCCCGAGAAGCTCTTTAGCCCGTCTCAGTTTTGGTATTTCTTCCCAAAGCTTGATTCTTTTGCAATCCTCTTCTTTCTTTAGCTCCCTCCGTATCGTGCCTAGAATGGCTCCGGACTGGAAAAGGTAGTCTCCAAGCCTTTTCTAGCTAGTTCATCAGCTGCTTCATTTCCCTCTAGTCCCATGTGACCTGGTACCCAGTAGAAGTGACTCAGTCGGTTAAGCTTGGTCACACCAGTGTAGACCTGATTTCATGAGAGCTTAAGGTCTTGATGGCGGCCTAACTATCCGACAGAATCGTGATGTCTTGCCCCCGATACTTCTTATCGAGGTTGAATTGGACGCATCTTTCAATGGCGTAGACCTCTGCTTAGAAGATACTGGGGTATGTTCCCATGGCTTCCGAGTACTTGGTTCTGAGCCCGTGTACACCTGCCCCAGTACCTGTGGATGTTTTGGATCCACATTTCGATTTCACCATTCCATTCTCTCTTGCTGCTCAGCTTCCAGTTGAATTTGGTTTCGAAGCAATATCTCGTGACCATATCATCTCTGGGAGAGTCCAGAAGCGGGACTGATTCGGAAAGTAGTTCTCGCTGTTTGTGAGCGATGCATTTTCCTTTCCGGACGCCCGCCTTGATTATTCTCAGTATGGTTTCTTTTACAATTCTTTCTAGCACTAAGTGTAGAGGAGTAAGTCCTAGTAATACTTCCAGTGCCGCTGTGAGACACGTTCTCATAGCCCCTGTTATGCAGACGCACGCTAGCCTTTGTACTTTGATAGGTGTTTTCCTTGTTGTATTCTGCTTGGTTCTATTAGCCCAGGCCACAGCTCCGTACGTTACAATAAGCCTGACCATTATAGTATACATCCATCTCAGTGTGGCTGGGTTGCATCCTCAGGATTTGCCTGAGATGTTTCTGCACACCATTAGTCCTCTAGTTGCTTTGGCTACCACAGCTTCTTCAAGCTTCTTCCAAAGAAGTTTACTGTCTAGTGTTAAACGTAGATATTTGACCTGTTTTTGTGGGTCTACTCCAATACCGTTTAATATTATTGGTTGCATATATTTGAACTGCCTGTTCTTAGTGAAAGGTACCACTGTGGTTGAGTTTATATTTAGTCCTACCGTTGAGCACCACTCCTGTGTTACTCTCAGTCCCCTCTGTATTATCTCACAGAGTGTCCCCTCGAATTTTCCTCTGGCAATGAACTATATCGTCGGCGTAGCTTTGACAGTTTATACCTTTGTGTGTTAGCATTTGCAGGAGTTAATCTACAACTAGGCTCCACATTAGTGGTGTGTGTATGTATTCTGTTTCTTAACTTTCTGCAGACAGCTCTCAAAGACAAAGATCTTGACGTGGATATAGAGCCTTCTTTAAATTCCGGGCTATGCGCATTTCTTACAGCTGTTCTTGTCAAAGCAAACTTGCAGGGGTTTCCCAACGGCGAACTCATTGAATTGCCACAAGGGTGATACAGTCTATATTTATTTTTAGGTATTTGAACTCCTTCGAACCACGTAAATACTATCCACCGATAGTGGAGTTTCTATATCTAGGCAGTGGAGATGTGCTTTTTTGTTTGTCCACAGCATATATGTAGCTATTCGATTTCCTTATTTCATCTTCCTTTCAATTTTTGTACAAACTTGTACAGCGACACGCAGGGATTACCCAATGAAGTCGATATCGAACGGACATTGATTTTTTTGTGGGAAAGCAAGCCCTGCACAATATCTGTTCTCAGTGAAGAAATCTCCTGGCTTCCTTCCGGTTGGCGTTCGAAATAGCTGGCTGGCTGATTCGGCCATTTCTCGCAGAGTTCTACGAAAAGAGTGGAAGTAAGGAAAATAACAGCGAGATGGTTATATATAAAATCATTCGAAACCATTTAAGGTATTTTACTTGGAATAAAGAACTTTCAATTTTTGAACCAGCAAGAATTTGATAAAGTTGTTTTTCTGCCGATGAAATACTGGTACATATCTTCGTGATATCCTCTGATAGTCTTCGTTTCTGAAGATTCTCAGGAACTACAAGCTGAAAGGCTTAATGTACAAAATGTTACAGATGCGATTTGAGATAATTGTTTATCTCCGTCTTAGCAACTGCGTTACCCTTTAGTAACGCTACAATAAAAAGGTGGCTACAGCATAAGGAATGCTCCTTGCTATTGAGGAAATTCAAAAAATGTTTGCAGCTATTGGCTGCATTCTAAATTTTTCCCAGTACGGACTTCGGTTTGTAAATCATTATGTCAGCAGTCGAGTATTAAGAGGCAAAATTTTACTGGAGAAAAACTCTCCAAGACTGATTCACTGATTTCTACTTTAAGCGTTTTTTTTTCAGTTTAATTGCACTCTGTATCCCATAACCAACACCAATAAGATATGTAAGTAGGTATGTTACCCTGTACTGGATGCTAAGCTAAAAGAAAATTTAAGAAAATTGATGACGACCATGAAGTAGCTTTAGGCGACTTAATGCAATCCACCCAAGTGTAGGCCTTATAAAGAGGAGAATACTTGAGCTGTCCGTGGGGTTCGAACTTCGAATAAAAAGGTAAGGATATTTGCATACGAAAACTAACATAGAATAACCAACAAACATCGCCATATCAGCGCAGAATGATCTACATTCTAAATATGTACATCAATTTGACTGTTGTGGCCCAAAAACCGCCTGTATTTCTCCATTCTCATGAGTAGCAGTTTCGGAAATAGCAAGGCATTAAAAGTCACGCCTGTCTAGGCATCACAACTATAATATGGTCATGTCCATTTACTTACTTAGGTGGCGCTACAGTCTGGGGTGAACCTGGGCCTCAACCAACAAGCCTCTCTAGTTAGCCCGGTCTAACTGCCTCCAGTTGCGCCCCCAAGTTGGTTAAGGTCACCTTCTCCTTATGCGCGCCACCTTAAGCGAGGTCGTCCTCTACTGCGTTGTACCTCCGGGTTAGATTCGAAGACTCTGTGGGCCGGAGCATTGGAGTCCATTCGCTCTACACGTCCTAGCCATCTTAGGCGACTGATGTTTAATCGTTTAATCTTTTCCTCCAAAGCCCGTCAACGCAAACGGGACCGAATAGTTTTCAAAGAATTTTTCTCTCGAAACGACCGAGGATGTCTTCAACCGCATTCGACAGAGTCCATGCTTCAGCGCCATTAAGCAGGACTAGGATGATTAAGGTCTTATAAAGACTCTCTTTAGTCATTCGAGATAGGGCCTTACTACTCAATTGCCTTCTCAGTCCAAAGAAACAGCGATCGGCAAGAGTTATTCTTCGATTAATCTCTGCTGAGATGTTGTTGTCAGAATTAATAGCAGAGCTGAGGTAGACAAAGTCCCTTACTACCTCGTTGTCGACTGTGACGTTCTGTCCAATTCGTCGATGTTGTGTGTCCCTTCTTGTCGACAGTATATACTTGGTTTTGCCCTCATTTACAGCTAAACCCATTTTGGCGGCTTCTGTTTCGATACTAGCGAACGCTCCGGTGACAGCCCGCTGTGTTCTGCCAATTATGTCGATGTCATCCGCGTAAGCTAGTAGTTGCACAGACTTTTGAAAGACTGTGCCTCCGGTGTTAGCTTGTGAGTTTCGCACAATTGTTTCTAGGATGATATTAAGGAAGCCACATGACAGCGCATCACCTTGTCTAAATCCTTTTTTGACATCGAAGGTCTCGGTGAGGTCATTACCGACCTTGATGGAACAGCGAGTGTTCTCCATCGTCATCCTGCAAAGACGAACGAGTTTGGCAGGGATGCCAAAACTAGACATGGCGCTGTATAGCTCGTCTCTATAAATACTGTCATATGCGGCCTTAAAATCGATAAAAAGATGGTGAGTATCGATTTGGACTTCTTGGGTTTTTCCAGGATCTGCCGGAGTGTGAAAATTTGATCGACTGTGGATTTGATCCTGGCCTGAAACCACACTGATAGGGGCCAATCAGGTTGTTGACGAAGGGTTTCAGATCTTATACGCGATATTGATGAGACTGATGCCTCTGTAATTGGCGCAGGTGAAGGTGTCTCATTTCTTGTGAATCGGGCAAACGATGCTGAGATTCCATTCATCAGGCATACAATCGTCTGACCAAATCTTGGAAATGAGTTGGTGTATGCTATCTACCTTGACTTATTGTTACCGTAGTTCTCCCTAACGAGCCGGATACAACATAGTCGCAATGTAATGAGACTACATTTTCCAACTGAATGTAAAAACGCACTTAAAGTGTTCGAACTTTTCTAACCCATACTGTTGGTAAGAAAATATTTATCTTAAAGTCCTTTAGTGTAAGCTTCTTAAAGGAGATTGCTGGAAAAAAACTGACGCTCGTGTGAGTTTTTATTTACCCCACGCAAATCGATTCATGGCACTAGGCATTTTTTTTTTTGTATCCTTGAATCATAGCGTATGCCTCATCAATTTAATATTTACCAAAGAGTAGGATATCGTCTTGTTATGAGTCTCTTGTTTGCTGTTGTTTTTCTCCCCTGCTTTGGTGCTTTAATTTGAAATCGATGCGATATATCGGTTTTCTATTTCTCTTCCTTTCGAATTGATGTCGAGTACTAAGGATAATGTCTATTTTTTTTATCTGATTAAAGGGACCAGAGAAAAAGGATATCGTAATAAAGTTATCATGACAACGGGAATGGTGGTGGTGGCAACGTGCATTAGGTGTGGATTTCCGGTTGGCAGCATCCTTTATAAATGTTACCAGAGAAACAAAAGGAAACAAATGTGATAAAGTGTAACAAAATGAGTGAAAAAGTTTTTTATGTTTGAAGTTTATTACAAAAGATACTTATTTACTTGCAGTTATTTACCTCCGATAACGGATTAAGGCTCGACTTTGCGAAATGTTGTAGTACACGGACGCCGAATCTCGATATTCCCGAAGGATCACGGAAATCTTCTGATCAATCAACAGTCCACAGTGATTGTTGATTGACCACACTGTGATCGGCGCAAGGAACTCCCCTTTCCGAGGGTCCAACTGGCTCGGACAACCAAGCCAAGGTACGGTTGCGGATATCTCTAAAACCGAACAAGATAAGGAAATTATGTGAAGAAGTTTTGACGTCGGATGCCTACAATCCGAAGAGATTGCCCAATCCTTTTCCGATCGAGTGTCCCTTAAGATAACCTATGCCGCCAGCATTAAGTATTGAAGACCAGTGGCAACATTGCCAAAAAGTCATCGGGATGTCGCTTCTGATGTGCTGGGTTGCACTCGCCCACGCACCGCAGCGAAACCCATTGTTTCATGACGAATACCGGTATGCACATCCAGCTAAAAAGTGATACACAAAGTGGTGCCACATAGAATGACTAGAGCTGGTCGTGAGCTCTACGAGCCGAAGAGGAGAGACGAACACCGGCTTCTCAGGAGGAAAAAAAAAGGAGCATGGGAAGCGCGCGATAGAGGAAAAATAAAGATGCTACTCTCTAGGAATAAGGTTCGGAAGTATTACCGAAGGGTAAAGGCTACAATGCCCAAACCGAAGCCGAGTAGAAACAACTCAACCTGGACGATGAGCATCAACTCATCTGTAGAATAAGGTCGGATGAAAGAATGCCCGATGAATGGAGCCTCATCATTGCTTGCTCCATCCTCAAAGAAGGAGACCCTCTGAGCTGCGCCATCTACAGAGGCATCAAGCTTCTTAACATCGCATACACATAAGATCTTATAAATCCGTTCGTCAACCTCCTGATCGAGCCAATGTGGTTTTAGGCCGTCGATTAAATATTCAAACTACGGCAGATCTTGGAAGAAACCCAGGAGATTCTATTGGATACTGAACACCTTTTCATCGATTTTAAGGCCGCGTATGACAGCGTTCAGTGAGACGAGCTATACAGAGCAATGTCTACAGTTGGCCTTCTTGTCAAACTCGTCCGTTTGTGCAGGATGACATAAAGAAGTCACCGAGATCCTTGATGTCAGAAAATGCAGAAGGTCACCATAGACAGATATAACTTGGAGGTAATTAGGGACCATGTCTGCCTAGACCCCGCTATTAATACTGAAAACGACATCAGCGCTGAGATCAAACGAAGATTAACTCTTGCCAACAGCGGCTTCTTTGGGTTAAGAAGGCAATTGCGTAGCAAAGACCACTCGCCAACAAGTAAAGTGATCCTTTATAAGACCTTAATCATTCCAGTCCTGCTCTATGATCCGTCAACATGGACTTTGTCAAAAGTGGATGAGGTTGCTCAGTCCCGTCTACATAGAAGGTGAGTGGTGGAGGAGACACAATGACGAACTGTACGAGTTGTACAGCGTCATCGACTTGCATAGCCAGATGAGTGGAGGTCCGCCGACTGAGGTGCCCGGGTCTTGTAGAGCGTGTGGCCACCAAAACTCCGGCCTGGAAAATATTCAAATTCATTCCCGAGGGACGACGCAGTAGAGGAAGACCGCGACTCAGGTGGCGCACGCAAGTGTATGGTGACCTCAACCAACTTGGCGCGTGAAAGTGGAGACAACTAGCTGAAGACCAAGCTGGCTGAGGCGCCACCTACGTACTACATACTTGGTACTTGACTGACTGGTTTTTTGAAAAACAAGTCTAACACAACAGGGGTCGGCAACAGTGGCTCTCGTAAAAACGTCGAATTTTTATTCCTTAGACATACATACGTACTTCTGAAATCTTAAATTCAAGCAATTAACAGACGAAATATATGTACATATGTGTGTGTAAAGCTATCTCTGGCTTTCAACTTCTTTTTATTTTGGATCATTTTACTTTTTGTTGTTGTATGAAGTCATCAGCTAATTGTTTGTTAATCCCGGACAACCTGTCACTGTGGTTATTTTCGGTTTGACTTGACATTCTATTGACACCATCCGTGTTAATTGCGATCTTTTTGTATATTATTGTGTGGGTTTCCTGAATTAATTCCGATGAATGGAGGATAATGGACACCATTCATCTATTAATAGGACATGAATGTTATACTACGTATGTGGGTGATTATGCTGTTTGTTGTATGAGAGTTGGCTAATGCTTTGGCATTTAATTCACAATTGAAAAGGTCAGTGATATATACATATGTATGTACATATGGATGTGTTGTAATAATGAAATCATTCCTGTATATGATTGCAGATAATGGTAAAGTGGCATAAAGCTGTTGAGAGCATGTACATATATTTGCTTTGAACAATTTATTTGCGAACTTAAAACCAAAAGGAAAGGATGCTTGATATTTATATCATATGTACCTACATACATACGTACATATGTATACGCATTGTATGCCTTAGGGGCATTGTACAGCACGCGCTAGTTATACCGATAACGTCATGGATAAACATCGTTGGTTGAGTGGTGAGTTTTATTCAACATTGAAGGCTTCTGCTACCTTGCTAGAGGCAAGGTCCATTCCGGCAACTAATTGCAAGTTCCTTAAGCAGAGAAAGACTCACATACATACTAACAGCTTCTACACGATCGGGAGTCTTTCAAAGAGAGTAGGCAGAGCTTTAAGAAGCTTCCAAGAGGTATTCATGAAAATATACTGCATCGATACCCCGGGGCAGTAACCAAAAATATCGCGTAAAACTAATATCTTCTGGCAACGGGTGACAAACATGGCGCAGAGACTCTAAAAACGCTTACCAAATTTGCTCGCCAAGCAGAATCCTTCATAAAACGAAATAACATAGAAAGACATCGAGACTCTACCACTGGGTGTAGTGTATAGTGATCCTTTTCCCCTTAAACCAGTAGAGATAATCTGCGACAAATACGTGTTAGTCCCAATAAAAATGCATACATATACATATGTATCTGTAAGGAAAATCTATTGAAACCGTAGAATATCTGATTGCATCCACGATTGAGGTGGGTACCGCAGCGCAGTGGTTAGTGCGCTGTATTACTTCGCGCAAGGTTCAACCTTCAAATCCAGAACAACATAAAGACCGGTTTTGCACGCTCCCACCTCTCGTGAATGTCTGACTAGTATCCGAGAGTTATAAGAGTCTTGAGGGGATGTTCAATAACGCCCCAGAAAACACCAAAAAGATTTTCCACTGTCTCACCTTTCGCGAATGTCTGACAAACGTCCGAGAGTAATAACTGTCAAGAGAAAGCTACTCAATTTGCCTTTCGGATATGGCGCTAAAATTGTATTTTCCTTTTATTTGCGTGGAAAAATATAACACGCACAACACGAATGGTCGCGAAAAACTAGGCCCACTGGACCACATAGACCTTATGTTGCGACAAGTATTTGTATTTGTATTTGTAACCTCATGCGAGCCTGTTTAAAAAACGTCAAACCACTCCAGCGCACGGTTGCCAGATTGGGCGACTTATCGTATTTTGGGCTATTTTTTTCAGAAATTACGATGAAAATTCAGAATTTAGTCGCCCAATGCAATTGGGGCTACACAAATTTTTTGTTTACGATTTTGGGCTACTTTTTATTTACAATTAAAATTCTTTAAAATGCTGCAGGTGAATTGATTTTTAGAGATATTGGTCATTTCGCTATACGGTTACTAACTGAGTGAATATAAAATAATAAAGCTTTGGAAACAAAATTTTTTACGATATTTAGGTTACCTAATTCTGTGGCCATCACATGTGACGACCAACCCATGAATTTTTTCCAAAATATATGGCTTTCGTTTTTTTATTTTTTCATCTTCTATCTATCTATATAAAAATGAATGTTTGTCTGTATGTCCTTTATAGAATCGTAAACTATGCATTTGATCATGTGATGATCTTTAGCAAAGTTGTTGTGCATGAGCCCGCGAAGGTTTCTGAGTTGGTACGACCGATTTTCGACAGATGGCGCCACTGCCATTCCAATTAATTTCATATATTGCCGTGACAGTTCATGCTGATTTGAATTGAAACGAAAACAGCGAACGAATGATGACGTTTAGAGTTGTGGGTGACATAAGAATTTTCGTAAATTGTGAAATTCATGTCCGGCTCACATGGAACAGACAACATTGTCGTTTTTCGAATAGTTTTGTGCATTTCATTGTGAGTTAAATAAATAATTCAATCGAATTGAATTTTCGTAGTTTCCGTAAGCTGATTTTATTCATTCTCTACAGTGAACTCACGAAGATCATCGAATGTGTATGTGAAGGATCTGAATACGATTAAATTTGGAGAATCCATGCTTCTCACATGGGCAGCTTTATGTGGCCTGCTCACGCGTCGGAAAACCTTCTGATTTATTCGTTTACGCACCAGATGGAAAAACAAGAAATATTGTGTATTCCACAGCACTTCAATAAATATCGAATTGAAACGAAACGCTGCAATGTCACAAATTTTTCGAAATGAACAAAATCAATAAAATGACTCAAAATGAATTGAATATTTGTGTAATGCCTTTCCTTCAAATTTATTTTAGTTGGTGGCGTTGCAACGCGCGCAGGGTACAGCTAGTTTTTTTTTTTAATTCAATTTAAAAATTGTTAAGTTAAAGTTTTTTAATATAAATTTGAAAAAAAAACGTTAGAAAAATTATTTCTTAATGTATTTTAGTTGATTTGTTTAGATGTGCTAATTCTCTGTCCAACACTGTATAAGGCAACGATTTTGGGCGACAAAATTTCTAAAATTGAGCTCTTTAAGCTTTCAAGTTTCTGGCAAACCCTGCTCCAGCGAAATATTAGTACACAGATGGTTCTAATATAGGATAGGGGTCACTGGCGGACGTTTTTTCTGCCATTCCACAAATTGAATTCGCAGACAATGTCAGAATCATTTTTTAGTAAAGGAGTGCAAAACCAAGCAAACTTATTCGCTATCCATAACCAGCTTTGCCTCACCGGGTAATGAAGGTGGAACGAAAACGTAATGGTCGACGAACTGGCAAAATGTGGGACTGGTGACAGCGCGCAGAACTACAAAAGGACCATCGGTGTTGCATTAAAGAACAATAGAACTTCCCTAATAGAACCACATAAATTATAGATTTGCATAGATTTATAATAAGAAGTTCTGGCTTCCAGTAGAACGCTGTTAATACCCGTATGAACGTAGAGATTTATATCAGGGTTTATAGTCGTAAAACTCAATAAGCATTAGGCTAGGTTAGGTTAGGAAAGCGGGTTGGCAGAGAGAGAAAAGCCTCCTGCCGCACTCAGGTCAGTGTTGACCCATTGTGTTACCCATACGGGGAGAAAGGTGCTCCTCCGCCCATTGGAACCCTGTAGATGTCTAGGACATGTCAGGACAGTGGCATAGGAAGTGGGTGGTGTCCTTAAGAACTCCCTCGTCGCCACAACCTCTGCAAAGATCTTCTTCTGTCCGGCGCATGTTCTTCATGTGGTACCGCAGAGTATTATGCCCCGTGATGATACCCAAGAGGATAGAAAGGGATCTTCTGTTCTTTCGTATAAGTCGCTCGGTCCTTGTTCTATCGAAGAACGGCCATAGTTTCCTCGTGATGTTACACGTTTCCATGGACTTCCATCTTAGGTTCGCCTCTCTTATGGCTAAATTCCCTGCTTCAAGCTTGAGCATGCAAGGCGGGATGCTTACAGAGAGATCAGTTGGTTCTATTAAATCTGTTGAACCTGGGATACCCTCATTCTTGTGATGTGCTGTCGCAAAGAACTCAAGGCTCTTGGCACGCAGCATAAGGTTGTACTCTGCTGGGTTCCTGGACACGAAGGAATACCAGGCAACAAGAAGGCTGACGAGCTAGCAAGGAGTGGCCCTGCACTGACCACCGAATTGACAGACTCATCCGTGAGAATTCCGCCTTGTACACTTAAGCTCGAAGCAGGGGAAAAAGCCACGAAAGAGGCAAACTACAGGTGGAACTCCATAGAAACCTGCGTAACTACAAGGAAACTATGGCCCACTTTTGACAAAGCAAAAACCGAGAGACTTGTTCGGAAAGACCGGAAATCCATTTCCGCCCTCGTGAGTATCACCACAGGGCACAACACTCTACGGTATCATATGAAAAAAACTACGCTTGACAGAAGAGGAGCTCTGCTGAGGCTGTGGCGATGAGGAAGCGATTGAGGACACAACCCACTTCCTATGCCAGTGCCCCGCCTCCAACATTCCAGATACAGGTTCCTGGGAAGACACTCTCCCGAACGCCATTGGAAGCTCTAATAAACTGTAGGGTTATATCTAGTCAGGGACGATTTATTTTACCCCAAACGGGCAACACAATGGGTCAGCATTGACCTGAGTGTGGCGTGGAGAACTTCTCCCAGCCAGCCCACATACCTAACCTTCAATGATCTCACACCATCATAATACAATAATTCAAAGCATACATTCCTAAGGGCTCTACAGATACAACACACTCCATTGAGATCGCAATTTTTACGAAACCAATTCCTGTCATTTAAAGGTTAAAGCTCCACCTGCAGCTGTGCTTACACACATTAATTATCCGCAAGCCCCAACAGAAACCCAATAAACCGGATTGGATTTGTAAAGCCAATTGACACCACCCCCCACAACTACCCCCTGTGGCACAATTATATGATCCATTACACCACACCGTAGTTTTCACTCTCTAAACTTTCGATTCGGATCGATTTTACATCCCACTAGATGAAATTTGATTGCGCAAGGATTGCACAAACCAGAACAATCTACTCATACCTACGAGTATCCTGAGCGTACCATGAAAAAAGTATTCAAAGATGTTTTTGTCGTCCCTGAATCCTTAATGCATCTGCCACATTCACAATTTACTGCAGACTAACTGCAGCGACATCCTTGACTGTCGTACACATCGCTAAATCTTTGACTTTGACTTGCTGCTTCTGTTGGTAGTTGGTTTTCCATGTGCTTCGATCTGCTCCGCTTGTTGTTGTTGTTGTTGTTGTTGCTGCTGAACGTCTGTTGCTCTCTAGAGGGAATAAATTTTGCATTTATACCTCTTTATGTGTGTTAACATACACATGCATATGTACAGATGTATATATGTGGCGGGAGGAAGCAAAGCTTCCGGAGGATATTCGTAGCAGTTGTGAGCTTTCGGAACTCTAGTAAACATGTGGGATGGACTCCCACTGCCTCGGGAGATTTAACAGTACAATGATTTAAATATTTTTCCCATCATACAGTAAATGCGGGCGAAATTGCATCTTTCCATGGCTTACACAGGACGGTATTGTCTGTCTGTCTGGTGCTTAAAGGGAAGCTCTCCTGAGATGATTCATAAATTTCTTTAATATTTGTGAGATTGCGGACGAATATCCGGGCGTGAATATGAACTTAACATGGATCAAGATGGATTTAGGAAGAACGTTATTGTTAAATGGAGCAAGGATAATGCAGTGGAACTGCATGGAAATAGAATGCTACAGGGTTAATCAATGCAGACTTGAATGAACTTTGCTATTTTGATACAGGATGTTTACACAAGTATTTTAAAGTAAATGGAGCAGATTGAAACTGGGTATAGGGACAATTCGGTTTTGTATACGTTGTATGTAGCTGAATTGCTGTACTGAATGTGAAAATTTGCAGTACACATATGTATACGAATTAGCGGTTATCTTATGTGTATTTGTACATGACAGTGACCATGATGTACGGGATATGCAACTCAGTGAGCAGAGTATATGGACTTAATTCATCCAATAAAAGTCAGCGGAGTCCTTGACCAAAAATGTAGAAGTAGATAATGAGGTCAAGCAGCTACTTTTAGATGGATTTTACACTCATGTAGATCAGTATTAGTTCCATTGTGCTACCACTTAGAAAGGATAGTATGCCCTTTACTACTGGACGCAGTTGTGTTTCGCAGTAAAGTCTTAAATTCTAGCCACACAAATAGCGCTGGGATTGTTGAAAAGGAATTTATCCAGTGTAGTCTCATTGATTCTAGCAAGGAAAGGGCATGTGCTCACACCTCTGCGTCATCGCCAGAAGTCACAGCGTTCGAGGCAATGTCCTTTTATGGTGTTAGTTATTATTCTAGGTCAAGATGGCTCATGATTATCATCTCCAAACTCATGCGAACAGATCTAATGCCTCATCAGTGGTGGATTCATTCATCTCTTCTTCATTGGCACAAAGGAAGAGATGATACGAGACACTGTGATAATTACCGTTCTACAAGGTGGCGCAAAACCAACCAGACGACGGGCCACGCAATTGGGCATCACCAGACGGACCCTACAGCGAATTTTAGTGAAAGACTTACACATGTTCCCGTAAAAAGTGCAAACAGTGCCTCAGATAATGCCTCCTGACCGTCAGTTGCGTGTGAATTACTGTCAAACCATCCTCAATCTCAACAACGAAGAGGACGATTTTGTGCGAAAATCATACTGAGCGACGAGGCAATACGGGTCACTGTTACTGGCGAACGCTTCAGGGCCATGATAAACAACTTCTTACTGCCGGAATTGGATGAGCGGGGCTTGGTGAATATGTGGTTTCAACAAGACGGTGCAACCGCACACACAACACGAGCCACAGTGGATAATGTGAAGGAAGCGTTTCCTGGTCGCGTAATCTCCCGTTTTGGCGATTTGGCATGGCCAGCAAGATCGCCCGATTTAACCATCCCAGACTTCTTTCTTTGGGGCTACTTAAAGTCGCGGGTTTATGCCAACAAGCCTCGGACAATCGCAGCCCTTAAGGAGTGTATTCGACAGGAATGCGAACAGTTATCACCGGAAATCTTGCGGAAAGTCATGGAAAATGCGATAAAACGGGCACAAATGTGTATCAACACTGGCGGCAGCCACTTGGCGGATATCATCTTTTCCACTTAACGGAAAAATGTTAAAAGGTCCAGATAAAGATTTCCATCACTCAAAATCATTTTTTTTTTTATTTGGTAAAAAAGTAATTCAAAAACAAAATTCGATGATTAATTTTGCGCCACCTTGTATTAGGCTGATGTCACACACAATGATGATCGTTGAGCGGGTATTAGGCCCTGATGACCTGTGCGCGTTTGTCGCGGGTAAATCAACCACAGATGTAATCCAAAGTATAAGGATCATAATGGGAAAACATCGTGATTCCTTAAAGGATTGGCGTATGGTGTTGGTTGATTTTCAAAAAGCATTCGACAGACAACCAAGAGATCTGATATGGGTGGCGCTAAGACCCATAACCCTACGTACAGATGACCATGGACATGTATGACGGAGCCAAAACAAGAGTAAGATGCCTCGCTGGAGTCACCGAAGAGTTCCCAAGTAAAGTCGGTGTTCACAAGGAAGCGTCTAATCGACATTCCTATACCAGCGAGGAAGAGAGGCAGGCCAAAAAGCTCTTGCATTTAAAAAAAAAAAAAATAAAATAAAAAATTACAAATACTTGGCGCAACAGACCGTATGTGGTCCAGGACCTAGCTTTTATGCGTGCTATATTGGAAGGGACCTACAGTTTAAAGGAGTATCCGAAAAACGAATTGATAGCCTTTTTTCATGACAGTCACTACTCTCGGACGTTTTTTAGACACTCGCTGCTATTTTAAAAACTCGCCCTCAGTAGTCTAGCATCTGAGGGATGCGAGATTTCTAAATGCGAATCCTTTTGGGTTAGGAGGAAGGATGTTTCGTGTTTTCTGGTGAACAAGCGCAATCGTAGTCGATTTAAAATCAACACCACAGCTATTGGTCCAAATGCCTTCTCGAGCCTCCACCACGGCGTCACAAGGGAACACACTAGCACTACACTGTAGCCACCTCTAGATATGCGGTTTATAAGCTGCCGCTCTGAACGACCATAAAAATCGCTTTCTTATGGCAGTTTTCCTTCGTCTTCATACTGGAGATCGTATTCCAATATGTTTCGCAAACGCAAAAACATTTAAGAAAAGGATACCAATCCCAAACGCGAAATCAGACTCAATTGCGGTCCATTGTACAACCGGAAAGAAGGCCTTTTTTTTCTGAGAAACTTGAATTTGTTTGTATTTTATAATCGCAGTGGTTGCTGCTCTCTGGTAGACCTGGAATCCGAACATAGCAGATGGCTATCACCAATGATCTAGAAATAATCAAGACTCAACCAAAATTAATGCAATCTCTACAGAAGTGAGAGATGAGCTCAAGTCCCATCATCAAGTGAAACAGACAACGTAGTATGGAAAAAGCGAGATGAGGGTAACTGCATCAACATCCTTGCATCAGTAGAAAGGCACGAATTGGTGTGACACAAAATCACACACGGCCTGAATGCTCAAGCTCCAAAGAACACCCAGGCGATAGTTACCAAACCTCGTGGATTTTAGATCAAGATTAAATCGATGCGTGGAATCAATTTTCCGAAGGAATCGATTCCCTTTTTCCAGCAACAATCAAGATTTCCACGGGTTTTACCTGAAAATCTTCTTGCGGCAAAGGTCTCTCTGAAGAGCTCATTTCTAACGCAATCAATTAATGCACTTAAACAAAGCCTCTCGTCCTTTTAGAGATCGCCACTCATGTACAGTTTGCAATGTCAGGAGCTTTTTCGACAAAGGATACATATGTATACGTGGGCAATATAGGTGTGGGCAAACCGAATGCCGTCAAAGGGCAATATCCTCAGCAAATGTATTCGCATAATCTTAAGGATTTTTTCGCGTGATGATATCTCACGGCTCCCAACTCGTGGAGGGTCCCTCCCTGAGACAGGGCAGCCTGCTTCCAGTTTTTCAGACCAAGCACTCTGGCATCCGCGATAGCTTGGTCCTTAAAATGGAGGTTCGATCGTCCTTGTCGTCTCGAACCTTGGGGCTGGGATTCGAAGATCCTCTTAGCTGGAGCATTATTGGACAATAAATCGCTCGATGTGGCCGAGCCAGTGTAGTCGACGTGTCTTGGCTTCCGGACTACATCCACATCTTGATACAGCTTATAGAGTTTGCGGTTATATCTTCTTCTTCATTCGCCCTCCTCGCATATGAGACCGAATATTCGACGAAGAATTTTTCTCTCGAACGTATTCAAAATCTGTTCTGCCTTCCTGCTTATCGTCCAGCACTCGATACCGTAGAGCAGAACTGGCAGGATAAGTGTTTTGTAGAGCACGCATTTTGTCCTCCGAGTTAGGAGTTTTGAACCCAGTTGTTTCGCTAAACCGAAGTAGCAACGGTGCCAATGACGCTATACAATGGATTTCTCTTGCACAATCTGCCAGAACAGTGGGTCGCTTTAAGAAGGCTTTTCACAGATCTGACGAATAGAAATCCCGGTCTGTGGTAGTGGCCGACAAAAGCAAGCAGGCAAGAGGAGGCGTCTAGATCTAAATTGGCATTGCTGGTGCCAAAGTGGGTCAGTCCAAACGATACAGTAAGAAACACACAAACTCGACAGAAACTTTTAACTTTCTGTAGACTACAGAAAGACTCACAAAATTGACGTCGTGGTAATATGAAGTAACTGCAAACCTATGTTCCCGAGTAAAAAGTAACTAATCATTCGATGCCAATCCGACCAATAAGCAATCCCTCGTCAGAGCATAGGTATTACTGGCTGTATTGAAACATTAATTCAAAGCTAACAATAGACAGTAAGTACCCTTTCAAATAACGAAATTTAGGTTTCAGTTTCCCAGCCAAATCCGCCACTAATCCTCGAAACGACATCCACAGAAGTATAAATCCAATCAAAATCCGATTGCAAAATATTGCATACGTGACGTTAACAACGGATTTCCCCCTGGCCAAGGAGCGTCGTCATCATACGAACGTATTGAGACGAGGTAATCGCTGTGCATTTTCGGAGGCGAACGTTCCACCGCAGCAGCGCATGAATTATGGTTTCCTTTTGTTGCTCTATACCCTAGCGCAGCACACCAAGAGTGTAACTTCCTGCTGCTACGTGATATTCTAATTTAAAAGTCTCTCCCACTGACGCTCGCACGCCAACCCAAATAGGATTTAATAGCGCAGAAAAGAGTCACGTCCCGCCAGCAGCAACTCTGGGGAACCAACCGAAGCACAGAGACCAACAACCTGCGTGGAAGATTAGGACACGGAGCGTGCGGTTTTAGATTTGTAGCTGCAATGGTGACCCTAACATATGTTTCACCGGAAATCCCCCAAACCCATCTGCTTATTATTGCCAGTTTTTGGGATATAATTTGTTGCAATCCTCCCACAGATACCCTTAAGGTCCTCCAACTACCAGGATATGGGTTAGCTATTTAAATCTTATCCAACGGCAGATGGTAAAAAAAAAAAAAAAACTTACGGAACGCAATGGGTTAATAGGTAGCCTTAAAGGGCGATAAGAAAGTTTCCTCTTCGCTGGGCTATAGGGTGAGCGGAGGGATATGGAACACGATTTATTGGATTCTCGTGATATGCCACCATAACCACAGACTTCCAATTTTGTGGTCGTCGATTGGAGTCGGGGGCATGGGTGGACTCCAATAAATTTGCTGTTGCTGTTGGTGTTGAGATATTTTAATGGCTACGATCGTATATCTTCCAGTTGGCAGTGCTGAAAAGGTCTAAGCCTAAAATTATCCGTTCCAATTTTGATGGAAAGGGTGACACGCCCAAAGTAGAGGACTGAAACGCAAACTTTTGTCATTAAAATTATTGTTTTCATGTTTTTGAAGTAATTGAATACGGGTTAGCCGCAAATATCCTGGGTTGAGTCTGAAGTTAAATTGATTTTAATTATGGTGCTGGAGTGGGGAAGGGAGGGAGGCAAATGGAATTTTTGTCCACTTAATCTCAACCCGGCTGATGGCAATCCATCAATGGCCTCAGGTCTTTTCAAGGATTTTCATAGCAATACACAGGGGAATGAAAGCAAAAACATTTTTATGGGTGCCGACAATGCCTGGAGGAGAGTATAACCTAATTGAAACCGAGACATTTCTGAGGTTTGGAAGTTAACTATGTGAAAATTCCAGGAAGCTGTTGGGTGTCAGGATTCTAAGAATTTCGAGTTTTTTTTGGGGATTAAGCCCCTTATGAAGGGTCTATCTTAAGTGCAGGCAATTATCAATTTGGGTAAGGAATTCAATTAGATCTGCGTGTCGCAGACACATACATTTACCAGCTACACTAGAGGAAAGTCCTTATGGTGTTAAAATCCCGCTTGAAATTCGAATTCGGTTTTAATCGCCCATAAGATACCTGATCGTCCAAAATTAAATTAATTTGCGTAGATTAGGATTATATGCAAACGAAGTGATTAAGACCTGACATCATTTAGACTAAACACGATGGAATGGATAGTGGACTACATGCAGTGTGAGAAGAGCACTTTATTCCTATGGAAACGGTGCTACATCAAGTGGAACGTGTTGTGGATTTGGAGCTTAGTATCGGAGGTGAACGTGCCGTCAATAAAATACACTAACCAAGTCTAGAATTACTTTAGGAACACGTAGACTAGGTTTGTTTATGGAAGCCTATGTCGGCCGTACGTTGAAGAACAGTACCATAAATAATCCGACAGAAAGGAAGATTTAGGGGGTGTTGTCCGCGGGATAATATTTTTTTTTGTCTGTAAAATCGATGTGAGATTTCTGAACGTTGCTGAAGGACTGAGGTACAATTACTGAGAGAGAAGAAACGTTGCAACGATGTTCAGTTTTATTTAAGTTTTCTATGAACTCAAAGTGTGGGCGCTCTTGCTCAGTGGTTGATGCGTGGATTACTGAGCGGTATGTTCGAAGTTCGAATCTCAAAAAACACGAAAAAAAATTATCTCAATTATCTCATGAGGAAGCTTATAAAAAAATGTTCGAATATGGCTCTAAAATTTAGATCGCTCCCATTTATGTGAAAAAAAAAAATAGAACACGCCCAGCAAGAATGGTCGGGAAAAACTATGCCCTGGACCACATACGGTCTGTTGCAAGAAAGTACTTGTACTAGAACCCTGAAGTACAGCTTTGAATCGTATCTAATAGAGGCGGTGAGGATTTTAAGACAAATCTACGAAAGGCAGTAAACTCAATATTAAGACGAATATACATGTGCGAATGTAATGTAGGTACATACATAGACCGTGGACCGATCAGAAGGAAAAAAACCTTTCTATTTTTGATTCATAATAATAGGTAGGTACTCGTTCAATCTTTTTATTGGTAAAGTCAATATGAACTGACTTTGATGAACTGACTTAGACTCATTTAATTTAATTCTCCACTTTTTAGTCCACTCACAGATTTGTTTATCCCTATTTGGAGTTTTTCTGTGGATTCTTTATTGGTTTTTCCTACTGCTAGTATTGCAGTATCATCTGCAAATGTTGCCAAAGTATGGTTTTCTAGTTCCGGAATATCACTAGTATATAATAAATATAATATTGGGCCCAGTACGCTACCTTGTGGTACGCCGGCCTTTATTTCTCTTAGTTTTGAATAAGTATTCTGTTGTTTTATTCTAAAATGTCTTCCATCTAGATAAGATTTAAGGACGGAAGCATACTGGTTTGGCAGCATGCACCTCAGTTTGTATATAAGTCATTCGTGCCATACTTAATCAAAGGCTTGCGCCACATCCAAGAATACAGCCGAGCAGGCCTTCTGTTCGGTGCCGTGAAATAACGCCGAGAGAAATAAGGCCGAATTTCACTCGGCGTTATTTCACGGCACCCTTCCGTTCTTCTAATGCTCTTCGATTTTATTTTATGTACCTTTTGTATCGTGGAGTGCTGCCTACGAAAACCAAATCGATGATTCGGAATTAGCTTTCTTCTTTTAATTATTTTATTTAAACGTTTTGCGAGCACTTTTTCAAAAATTTTTGATATTATTGGCAATAGCGAGATAGGTCTGTAAGATGACACTTCATTTGGCGGCTTACCGGGTTTGGGAATCATTAGAACATCAGCAACCTTCCACAGACTGGGGACATATTCAAGCTTAAATGTGGCATTTGTTGAATCTGTTATTTTAATTATTGCCTTCCTTGGAAGGTTTTTTAGTACCTCACCAGATATAAGGTCATATCATATAGATTGGAGGTATTTGCACAGTGGGTTGTTTTAATCCTTTTGTCCCTTTCCACAGAGAGTAATTTGTTGTGTATTCAGCTGTTAATCCTCTGAGGTACTTTTTCATTGAGTTTTCCTTAAACTTTTATAATTTCTCATCTTAGTTGCTGCTGACAAAGGTTGTTAAACTTCGCTTTATGTTGTGGGGCTCTGGTTTTCTGCCATGTTCTTCTTGCACGTTTTTTATCAACTAAATCTATTATTTCTCTTGGATAGTTTCTTTTCATGTTTTTTGTGGTTACTCCGGGAGTGCTTTCCCAGACCGCTTGCTGAATATCGCTGACTAATTTATGGACTTCTCTTTCTACATCATTTTTAGTTATAAGAGGCATCATTAAGTCTACTCTATTTTTTAAGTTCAGTTTGAAGGCATGACAATCTGTTCTTTATATTCTTAATGTGTTCACTCAATTGAAGAATTATAGGCGAGTGGTCAGAGCTTACATACTCAAACTCATCTATATGTATGTAACTGCTTGACACATTTTTAATTATGTAAAAGTCAATTACATCTGGTATCTTGTTTTTGTCTGCAGGCCAGGCCAGGCCCGTAACAACTGTCGATCAAAATTCTGCCGTAGTTTTTCTTGGTCGTCCACGGGTTTTTGACTTAATTTGTAGCATTGAGAACTTTTGTATTTGAGCAATTCAAAAGTTCTGCTGTCTTTCGCATAGTTAGCCCCTTTTTGTAAGCTCTTTTATCTTTAAACGGTCTTTGAACTTCAACTAAAAGGATTTAGAAAAAATAGAAAAATTATGTTTTGAGTAGTCTTGTCCCTATTATTTTTGCCACCAGCGTAACTTTAGAAAAATTGGGACCATATGCCACCCTTTGATGTTGTTGTGATACTTTTCAATTGCACGCAGATATATGTATTGTACATAGATGTGCACCTTAAATCCATGGCTAAGTAATAACTTTGTCGTGTTCCTGAGAATATTAAAGAGCCCAACTCAACAGAACAGTTTTAGAATATACAATGACTTGCTTCAGGGGTTATCAATATTCAGGATACTTCAGTAATTATCAAACTTGGCTCCACGATAAATATAAATTTGGTAAACTTTTATACCCTTCACGGGCTTACAACCGATTAAATCCAACCGGCAGAAAGAAAAACACTAATATAAATTCAAGAATCCACCCAGTAATTGAACAGAGCCCTAATAAATTAAAACACATACATATACACGTACATAAGCCCCCAGAGTAATCCCTCAGTTTGATGGATTTGTTTTTAATTACACAAAGGAAAAAAAAAAAAAAAAACGCGTTAAGTGCAAACCAAGACCACCTTTCACAGATGTTGGTCTAATTATTTCAAAATAAACTCAACGAATGGCCACGTGGCCAAAATAAAAGAAACCTCGTCATATCGCAACGCAAAGTAAATAGCGATACCAACTCCCAGATGTACAATCTTCGGCAGCTGAAATGCCTGCTTTGGGATTTATAGCGCACACAGACCACCTAACCCCAAACCATGTTCGCACATCTGAAAGTTCTTTTAAAAACAAAGCTTTTATCTTTCCTTTATACGATGCACCAGGGAATGGATAAAAAGGAAACAAAAAAAAAAAAAAACACCTAACACTCAGCCTGCCTGGGGCGCTACATCATCTCGTTTACAGGTTTTATCTTCCCACCCACGAAACACACGAAAAGAGAGCAGTTCAACAATAACATTCCCTTACAATCTGCTAAGGAAACTGTATAATAAAAACCGATAAAAAGGACGACGAGACAAAGATACCGAGGTTATCACTCAAGACATTCGCGATTCCGTCTTTTATTTATTACCATCGCCGTCTGGCAAACCCCAAGAAATCCAAAAGAATAAACACTGAAAGAATTCACCAGATATATAGTGGTAATTATTATGAGCCTGATTGCTGATTATCTGCAGGATAAAGGAGAGAGAAAAAAAAAATAACCACAGGACATTATCTTTATGTTATTACATTCTCATATCGGGGGGCAATGAGGCCTTATATTCGCATAACCCCAATCATAAAAGATTAGCCCCAAGGGAAGGGTGAATCATAAAAGATTAATCCATAATGGAAACAGGATATCAAAGACTATAAAGCATCAAAGTTTTTAATTAAGGAAAATTCACAGATTTCTCTGTTTTATCCCTTCTTCCGTCCAATCCTTGGCAGAAAAACAATTACCAAAGTGTCAAAGTTATTCAGCCATCAAAAAATACACCCCCTCGAGACCGAGAACACTGCTGACAACAATAGAGATACCGAAGTCCAAAGTGGCCCTGGCCACTGGGAATCGGGATCGGAATCACTTTCCAAATCCTGACACTGTTTATGAGTGTGCAAGTAAAATGAAATAGACTGAGATTTGGTTTAATTGAAATATCCTCCTTAGAGGCGTACACACTGCCTGGACAATGCTGCAGAGGGTGGTGGGTGGTGCACAATTCCACAACTATACCCACACACACACAGGATGCGATAAAAACGTTTGTCCGAATCTCTTTTATCATTTATCACTCCAAATAAAATGAGACAACGCGGGTGCGCTTCAACTTCAAGTTAAAGACGAAAAAAAAAAAACACAAAACTTTCTCTTAAGGCATCCGAAATAGATATGACACAAGCTCAACAGAGAAATCCTCCTCGAACCACACCTTCCACTTTGGGGTCCATTTGTGTGGTAACCAGAGAAGGAAGCTTCCTCACATTTGAACAAAATGTTTGCTTTCTGTTAAAATCTGGTTGTGTATCTGTTTTCCCTAAAACAAATACGAAATGCGGTTTGAAGTTCAAATTCCCAGAGGGCACTAAATGTGGAACCCATTTTCAAAAGACTTTATTTTGTGCGCTGCAAATAAGTGCGGTTATGTACGAGTACACAAGTACTGTCGGCGATTGGAGTCGGGGGTTTGCCTGCTTTTTTGCCGGTTACGATACATTTTAACAGAAGATGGCATTCAACCTTCTCGGCGCGGGTGAAGGCTTAATTAAATTTGAAATTCACATTTGGTTTTTGTTTGTAAAATGATTCTTATTTTAGTCTTTCATTACATTAGGATTGACTTGTATTTGTTCGTGTTCATGAAATTCTTTGACAAGCAATCTACTTTAACGCTTAAACTAGAACCACACTTGTAGCTGACCATAGGGTCGGTATTGCTAACAGAGCAAATAGTTTATCCGGAAATATTTTTAGTCCAGATAAGGTTAAATGGGCGGTTAGCTCCTTTAAGCCATTCAAAGCCCCCGGCAGTGACGGTCTCTTCTCTCCAGCACTTCTTCAGAAAGATATCGACCTCATCACGCCGGGTATTATAGCTTTATTTAGAGTCAGCTACAATCGGGGATATATCCCGACTACCTGAAACGTGATCTTCATTCCCAAACCGGGCAATAGGCCCAGTGAGCTGCCTAAATCCTACAGACCTATAAGTCTAACATCATTTGTTCTCAAAACGATGGAGAGACTCATCGATGTTCACATTAGAGGTCGGTTAGATTTGTCTACCCCTCTGCACTCAAGTCAATTTGCATATAGGAAGGGCAAATCCACAGAAGGTGTTCTTCACTACCTTGTGAGGAAGATTGAAAGAACTCTTGGTTCTAAGGAAATAGCCCTAGTGCCTTCCATGACATTGAGGGCGCTTTCAATCACACTGGCTACAGCTCAATAGAGAGTAGTAATCAGTAGAAGAGGTATCGAAGATTCGACCAGCCAATGGATAAGAGCCATGCTTGAAAGTCGAATTATGACTTCCTCCTCGGGGTGAGTTTCAGTGTCTGTGACCGCAGCTAAGGGCTGTCCCCAAGGCGGAGTTATCTCTCCCCTTCTATGGTCACTAGTCATAGACAATCTTCTAGTTGATCTTCATAGATTAGGCTATATCGCCATTGGTTATGCAGATGACTTGGCGATACTTATTAGCGCGACCATCTCTAGCGTCATGCAAGGTGCTTTACTACATGTTTTAGAATGGTGCAGCAGAGAAGGACTATCCATCAATCGCTGCAAAACTGTTCTAGTGCCATTCACTAGGAAAAGACTGGTCAATCTAGGACCTATCATTATCAAAGGCACTACTCTAGCTTATTCCAGTGAAGTCAAATACCTCGGGGTCTTCCTCGACAAACGGCTCAACTGGAATTCTCATATCAAGTTCGCCATCGAGCGTGCTAATAAGGCCATGTGGGCCTGTAGGCGCCTGTACGGCAGAACTTGGGGCCTAAATCCAAAAATGATACATTGGATGTATACAATGATGGTGAGGCCTATTATCACATACGCGGCCATCGTCTGGTAGCCGAAAGTTCTTGAACGGACAACGGCAACTAAACTCCAGAAGTTACAAAGAGTTGCCTGTCTCGGCATCACAGGTGCTATGCGTACCTGCCCGACGGCAGCTTTAGAAGCAATCGTTGGGCTTTCGCCCCTTCATATCTTCATTAAGAAGACAGCTGCTAGGTGTGCTATCAAGTTGCAGATAGAATACAAGTATAAATCAGGTGACCATGTGGGACATCTGAAAATTCTTGACTCAATCCCCAAAAGAGATATGTTTTGTACCATCCCTGACACCATGGTCAAGGAGTACTGTTTCGGTAGGTTATTTAAGGTAGAAATATTAGATCGTGCAAATTGGTCTAACGGTGTTCCGGTATTAGACCCTAGAGGTCTAGTTTGGTTCACAGACGGATAGAAAATGGAATCTGGAGTTGGAGCTGGTGTCTTTGGACCCAACACCAAAGTCTTGATACCTATGGGAATGTGTCCCACGGTACTCCATGCCATTGAAATCTGCGCTAGGTTAAACCTTAGTAAGGGTATTAAGGGCGCTAGAATATTTATATTTTCAGATAGTCAGGCAGCACTCCAAAGCGCTGTCGTCCAATTTAGTGGACTCCATTTCAGTTAAAAACTGCTACGATGCACTGCAATCCCTGGCGAGACTAAACAAGGTAAAACTTGGATGGGTTCCTGGCCATCAAGGGATTGCAGGTAATTAGCTAGCAGATGAACTAGCTAGGGCTGGCTCAGAATCTGCGTTCATAGGACTTGAACCTTACTGTGGCATTAACTGGTCTTCCGCCACAGCGCTGATTAGTAACTGAGAACAAAAGCTTCGTCTGGACCACTGGGAAATTGTCCCAGGGTTGAGACAATCCAAATTACTAATCAAACCCTAGTCCTATAAGGATATACATAACCTTAATAAGGAGAGTATCAGAAAGCTGGTGGGCTTTCTCACGGGCCACTGTGGCTTGACATACCACCTTAACAGACTTAACCTGAGCTCAGACACGGAATGTAGGGTCTGCTCGGAGGAGGACGAATCATCCGAACACAGTCTCTGCAATTGCCCAGCTTTGCATTGGGTAAGGAGACGTATTTTCTATAAAGAAATATGTACGCCAGCGGAATTGAAAAATTCTGCTACTAAGGACGTACTATCCTTCATTAGGGAGGTAGTACGTGTCTTAGACTAACCATACCCTTATGATACAATACATCTTTTAGGTCGCAGTGTCTGCCACATGGGCAAGGGTTTTAATAAAAAAAAAAAAAAAAGAACCACACTTCTCTCGTGTGGCGTGTCGCTATGTGGTATGTCGTGACGCTTCATTCCAATCTGCTATGACGCGTCGCAAACAGAACCGCATTTAATCTCGTGTTCTGTGACGCGCTACAACGCCCTAGATCCATGTGTCGCAAATCGAAAAACAAGGGAAAACGTCACAATGCCCCACACCGCGACAAATTCACACGAGACAATTGTGGTTCCAGCTTTAAACGTTTTTATGATATGACGATTCGTTGGCATTTGGACGACTTTAAGCTTCTATGATGGTAAGACGAGTTTGTGATGCACATATGTATGTATGTATGCACTCGTATTATTACGTTCGAAGCTGTATCCATTAGAGCTAAGGCCAGGTTAGGTTAGTTAGATGGGTGCCCTAGTTGAGAAGAGACTGTCAACGGATTACTTAGACTAACGATGCCCAATAGTGGACCCCTGAGAACCTAAATTTCATTATCGTCGGCTGAATTGAACCACGCAGATACATACGTATATGCATGGATCTCAGGAGTTCTTTAGCTCTATCTTTCTTGGAGCATCCACCTCCGCAGGGAAATAGCCCCCAAGAGTGTTTTTTTTTTGGTGGCAACTGGCAAATGGGTTCGTCCTGCAGTTCGTACAGAAGTCGTGGGGTAATCCTAGCCGTGCTGCATGATTGCCTATCACACAGTGTCCCGTCACGACGCCGATAGCTAGCAACTGGGTTTCATTAGATCTGCCGTTCTCTTTTTGTTATAGACTGGACATAACGATTTGGCTATGGCATATGTATCTAATCGATGCCAACCCCTGTTAGCTGCGTCATTGGACTCGATGTCTGTCTTCAAAGTGCTAAGCGGTGTTTTATCCTCGGGAGGGGCCTGCGAGGCGCTTGGATGTGACCCCTAGTTCATCCGCCTTAAAGTTACATGGTATATCCATGTGGCCCGGTTCATCTTGTTGCCCACTAAGATATCACCCAGTTTTTTAATGTACATTTTTGCGAGCTTGGACCTCAGCGATGTTGACTGTAATGGTTTAATGGCTGCTTGGTTGTCAACGTAGATGCTGATTGTTTTCCAGAAATGACTCTGGCTTATCATGTCCGCAGCTCGTTTTATGGCAGCAACTTCGGCTTTAAAAACGCTTCGATCGTCCTCAAGTCTGAAGGACCGATTTGTATTTCGGGACTCGCAGTAGACACCAGCATTAGTACCTACATCCATTTTCGATCTGTTAAGCCTACACTCCTATCATAAAAACTCCCGACTACTTGAAGACACTGATAAATATCCACATCCGTTGCAGCATCTACACTGACTTACTGGCAGCGTTTTAACATCGCTGCTGTCTTTTGTTTTTTTTTTTTGTAGGTCCTCGTGTTAAGCAGGTTGTAACTGAAACTAAAGGGATTACCACGAGTACTAGCAGTGTCCTTATGAAAACCTCTTCAGCCGCTATCGATATTCTGTTTCATTCGCTGCGCTTCCACATCTTTCCTAGTTAGATGACAGATTAAGGGCACCCGTCAGTGATACAGTCAGCACACTAAGGCCTCCATAGAATTATGTAAAACCTAGAACTCATTCCAAAAACAGTCTGCTAAAAAAAAAGAAAACGATCACATACCCAGGTTAAAAAACGGTATATTTTATACATACATATGTACATATGTATCGAACTGGGTCAATATCAAATCCTGAGAGGTCCTCTTCATTTCAGATTCGTTCGCTCCCCTAGTTCGGGGATGATTGGCAAATACAAGAAACGATTCAAGGTTTTCTTTCTAACACTTCATCCCAAGGAACTAAAGGGGTGTACCGCAAGGACTTTGAGACTGCAAGGTAGTCTAGCCCAAAAAAAAAAAAATCTGTGGAATTTTTTTAGCACTGTTCTTGTGCTCTCTTGTAGAGAGTGGCTAAGGACCATGGTGAGTCGCAATCTTTGGCAGGAGCAGTTTTGAGGTAAGTCCAACGATTTTCAATCGGGTTCAGATCAGGGCTTTGACCTGGACAGTCTAAAATTTCTAATGGATGCATTTGAAGGTCATGTGTTTCGGGTCACCGTCATGTTGAAAAACTACCTCACTCAGAAAATAGGGCGTATTTCTTATTGATACGGTTAGATATTAGGTGTCCCGAAAGTACTTAGGCAACCCCACAGCATAATTGATCCCCTTCCGTGCTTTACAGTTTGTTTAACATTATGTTGGTACAAAGATTTGCAGTCTAGGAGTTTTTGAAGCAAAATTGTTTTCGCAAACCAGTCTTTTTCGGTCCAATTAAACGTTATGACGGGTTGTCTGCGCTCCAGCCCCACCTCAGCTTTGAATGTCATTCTGCGCCTAACACCGATCCAAACATACATTCAAATGGAAGTGAGAAAGTACATTCATCGGCTCTTCCATTCGAATAATATCGACCCCTACTCCTATCGAGGAGGTCATCTGTCTCTAATCGACGCTATGGAGCCTGAAAGCGCATTTAGAGAATCGCATCATGCGAACTTTTCAGTCAGCCTTGGTAAAAACTCTTCCATATTCAAGGCAGAAGTCCTTGCTAACCAGTGTGTCAGAATAAACTTAGGCTCTAACAAACGAGGCAAGACAATATTTAACTTCACAGACAACCAAGCAGCTCTCAAAGCCCTTGACACATCTGTTATAAAATCAAGGCTTGTCCTAGAAACCGCTATGGTCTTCTACGAACTAACAGAAAACGACCTAATCATTCTCCATTGGATCCCAGCCCATAGAGGTTTTGCTGGAAATGCAATGGCTAACTCACTGGCTAAAATTGGTGCAGTAACACCACTCGTCGGCCCCGAACCCTTTTGCGACGTCAGCAGAAGTCAATTCAAAGACTACATACGCCAGGATTCTGTCCCTACTCGAATCCAATACAGTCTGGCTAAACTCACCTGGGGCAGATCTGCTCCAAAATATTTTTCCCCAAACTCTCTCCCAGGAAATCCAATTTCCTGATCAACCTAAACAGGAACAATCTAAGAATCCTGACAGAAATCATCAGTGGACACTCTCTACTGAAAAAAATACCTCGGGAACGCTCATGTAGATAATGCATTGAAGTGACGAATCCTCTCTTCATATTCTCATGGAGTGTCCGGTCCTCTTTCGTCTCAGAAAGAACATTTTCGGTGCAGAGATCATCCCACCTGCGAACATGGCAGACATACACCTAGAGAAGATCCTTATCTTTCTGACTGCCTCCGGAGTAAAAAGTATGCTCTAGGACCAAACCTAGGCACAATATGGCCTCACTAAGGCTCTCTCTAAACTTCTTTGGACGAAACATGTCCAACTAGAGACCTCTAAAGCGCTGTCAGTCTACTTTCAGTGCAAGGGTGCCTTTGGCAAGATATGGAGCTTATCGCCAAAGAAAATCTTCTGGATCTACACGGCAATGATAAGACCCTTCCTGTCATATGCGTCGGTTGTGTGGTGAAATAAGCTTTCACGTAAATACGTCACTGCTGATTTCGCTAAACTCCAAAGAACGGTCTGTCTCGGCTGCTTGGGAGCTTTCCCGAACACACCTGGCTCTGCTCTAGACGCTCTGGAGTGTACACTCAGAGCCATTTTCCGTTTAAAAAGAAGTGGTCTCTGGCACAACTCGCGCTGGATTTTCGAAGACCTTGCGGGACACAAATTTGAAGTCGACTTCCCTCATATTCAGGACTGGCTTTGGCCAGAATCTGAACCAGGAAAGGAATGTAGTCGCATTTTTACGGACGGCTCCAAAACTGGACAGGGGTCCGACGCTGGTTTTTTGGTGGAATGCGAAAACATTAGGCTCCATTTCTCATTCGGAAGGCAAGCATCTATCTTTCAGGCAGAGGTGTATGCCATCCTTATGGCTGTGGACTATATTGTGAGAGACATGTGGAAGGCGCGAAATATATGCTTAATGCACTACTCAACCCTCTAACCTTCTCCAAAATAGTTCGTGAATGCAAAACCTCGTTGAATTCGGTCGGAAGGCTGAACTCATTGAATCTCGTCTGGGCCCCAGGACACAACGGGATAACAGGGAATGAGATCTCCGATGAGCTTGCTAGACAAGGTTCAGAAGAGGCTTTCTCAGGACCTTAACCGACGTTGGGTCCGCCAGCGTCCTTGGCCAGGGCTACCGTCGACGACTGGGTTTTTAATGAGCACAATCGAAGGTAGATGTAGGCAGACTTAACGAATGATCCCTGACGTCTGTAGGAAATCGGCGGTTTTCTTGCTATCCCTAAGCAGGAAGGACTGTAGACAACTTACTGGCGTTCTTACGGGCCACTACACCTTTGCTAAATACCTTAATGAGATAGGTTTAAGTGATATCCCTACCTGCGATGCATGTGGAGAAGGCGACGACACGGCGGAACATTTCCTTTGTGATTGCCTTGCCTTTGTTCGGATCAGGTGGCGGATTTTCGGTGCTGATGTGGTGAGTGCTGATGATGTGAGCTCCTCATCACTCCCGACTCCTCCCGACTGACTACGAAAGACGAACAAACTCTAGAGCAAAATCGGGCTCCCTACCTGGTAGTACAATGGACCAGTTTTTGAGTCTGAGTGCTCCAGTAGGGTATGCCCGCCCCGACAAAAAAAGTCTCTCCCGCCTTTCAATACAATACAAGCTGGAAATAAATAATATTCACTTTTAAATTTGAGAAGTTTATCTCCACCTTCCGTACATTAAGTTCGGACTTGACTAATATTTTAGTACTCATCCATCTGAGGGTGCACATCAAAGTGTGTTTAGGTGTGGTTCGGATACAATGTCATTTGGTTTTAGTATCAACTTAAAGCTGGTAAATGTGACTCAGTTAGCTGACACTAAAAGCTGTGGCTATCGATAATGGCCATAACTTTTCTCGAAGATGACGACGACTGATATTTTTTTTAAAAAAAAAAAGGAAAACAAAAACCGTAGGCTATTGTTCTTTTATTGCATAAGGACCTTTCCAATTAGTCCACGAAAACACATTTTATGGCTCTTTTTTGTTAGAAAATGATATAACCGTAAAAGTGCCCGACTATAAAATTTATTGCGGACATGTGTTTAAGAAAAAAAAAACATTCAAAAATTAACTACAGTTACATAATGCTGGTGTGGTGCCAAATGGATAGGTACGAGTTGGATGTTGGGCATAAGGATTGCCTTATTCCAACATCGTCACTGAATTATTTTGGTCAAAATATTGCTCTTAATAGATACAAGGGCGTAGATACAAGAGCAAAGTAAAAAGTGTAGACTTTTAAAGGGTAGACGTGTTGTGTGTGTATCACTGAAATGTATGACCTGGAATACCATGCATCTTAAAATGTATCGTTTTGAGCAGTTTACAGCAATCGAAATCCACCTGAAGAACTACCAAAAACTTCAATGAAAACACCGAGAAGGTGTGCAATAGGATTGCTTTTATTGATTTGATTACCTTCAATAAGGTCACACAATACCTGGCGAATAGTATGCAAGTCAAAGAAGAGATCTGGATGGCAGAAGAAATAAATTATTATTCATGAGGACAATGTAGGTGGCCACAAAAGTGCTTTGGAAATGATAAAACGGAGGGCTTTTAGGTACGAATTGTTGATAGGTTGAAGTTTGGCTCCATTTGGCTTCCATCTATTCCTCATCGATTCGGATATTAACCACATGCCAGTCAAACTACGATTTAGTTGCTTTGCTAGTGTTGAAAGCAACGTTATCCTTTTGGAAAAGCCGTAATGCGTCCCCATTTCCATGTAAATTATTGAATAGGACACACATGAAATGTCATGGTAGGAAGGATAAATAAGATGACCGATTGTTTGTTTTCGAATGAGCTGGTACACTACGAGTGAACTGTCTTTTTAGAATCAACATATTATGCTAATCCTTCTACAACAGTGAACTGGCGTTGTTCTGGTTTCATCTTCTCTTAGAAGATTTGTGCCTGCAAAGCTTACTCATAACACAAGCAACAGATCTTTGTACTGATAATCGCTTGGTTTGTTCAGCTACGTTACGGCGTTTTTAAGAGCTTGACGAAGGGCCTATCAAAACCATGTGAAGTAGATAGGACATCATCATCCATTTCAAAAAATATTCCACAGATTTGTACAAATGGGGAGTTGCTTCTAACAATGAGCTACTGGTGTCTAAAAAGCGATCTAGCTCCCTTAAGGCTTATTTCACTTCAGCTTTATCTTGAAGAAAACGTTTAAATGTTTCTTGAAGTATTAAATATAGTTTGCCAGTATTTCATCGACCCCTCTTTTGGTCTGGGGCAACTTTCCAGATATCAAAAAACTATCTGCTCACGTTTGCGCACTCTGATATCGTCATGATTCACATGACTTTGTATCAACACAAACATAGCTAAGTTTATCAGAAATAAAAAAAAAAAACTTACTTTCTTTTACTTGAGTAAAAAATTTTGACCGGGAATAGTTTCTCAAAATTTGCATTGTACCACTAACTGTGTGCGATGTGGCGTCGTCCTATTGAAACCAAGTATGCTGTAGACCCATAGAGATGCCCCATAATAAATTATTATCGACCACCCTCTACGACTGTCGAATACGGCATTCAGACCAAAATGACAGAAAAACAAACTCGACCTGAATAATAAGACGCACCCTGCATAAGTATGTAAAAATCACGCATGTAGACCTCTAACAGGCGGAGCGAGATCAATAGGATTCCATATTTATTTATGTACCTACATCCCGAATACTTTTTTTTTTTTTTTAGGTATAAAAACCAACACACCAACCACAATTTTCCTTCAGTGGAGTATTCAAGCACCAGTGGGTATCGTTGCAGTAGTGTGCGTGAGTATTTATTAAGCTTTGTTTGGGTTGGATTGATTGTTATTGGTTGTTACTCTCGATCGTTCATTCACACTTCTGCACGTAGATATTGTGTGAGAGTGAGAAAAAAATATTATTGAATAGAGTGAGAACTTGTGCGCTAAATCTCTTTGTGAAAAATGAAGGAGGTATATTTGTTTGTGATTGTGTGAATGGAATTATTAAAACTCCATTAGACTAACGGTAGCTTAATACTTTTGGGTGAACGGCTCAATGGGACAGCGCACACTACATCCCCCGGAGTAAAACTCAATTTATAGAAAAGGAAGGGCAGGTATACAGTATGAAACGGGATAAAATTCTCATCCAGCGTTGAAGTGGTTTAACATCGGGGTAAACCAATATACACAAGTTGTCAATTTAGAGATACATCAGAAATACCAATTCAATGAAAATTGGTTCATGTATACTCAATTTCACTCCGAATTACTCTTTCCGTGTGCGCTTGAAGTAGAAGTTACCCCAAGTTTGCCGCGGGAGAATATTTAACCAGTGTGCGCTGGCGCAATAAGATCGAGTTATTCGTAATCCCTAATGCATACTTATAAATGGCAAAGTAATTTCCTGTTAGTGATCTCCTAGCCGGAGAACCACTTATCCGATTTACGTGTTTTTTTTTTATTTCATAGATATATGTATTCACTCTGCAGGTTATAGGATATGTTTTGCTGGGTAAGGTAAACTAAGGAATAAGGAGTAACGATAATAGTGATTTAAGTGGGGAAATAGTTAAATTTTACGGCTCTAACTCAATAATGGCTTATCGGATTTAAAAACAAATTGAAAGGTGAAATTAGTAAATTCGCCACTGATTCATTTGAGATATAAAGCATCCTTCTACGTTGTCCTGAAGCTGAGCAATCTTCAAAACAATTATTTAAATCATCGCCCAAAAATGTTCCTTCAGTGGAGACCACTGCCAGCAGTCCTGCAGCAGTGGGTATAGTTGCAATAGTGTGCGTGAGCATATATGGGCGCTCTAACGTGATCATGTTCTGAACTTCAGTGTGTGGTAATCTCTTTTCAGTGCAAACCATAGTCGAACTAAATTAAACAGTCATCTTCGGGTCGTTTGACAGATTCGCTCCCCCAAGCTAAAAACCACCTAAAATCGTATTTGTATTTTTATGTTTCAACAATCATTAGATAATTCAATGACAGAGAAAAACATTTTGGATTGGTTTAATAGAATATTTATCAGTCCCAATCAGACTGTTTGTATTGGATTGGTTTGTTACTGTCGGTCGTAACAAACCGCAAAATTTCTTTGTGAAAAATGAAGGAGGTATATTTGTTTGTGATTGTGTGAATGGAATTATTAAAACTCCATTAGACTAACGGTAGCTTAATACTTTTGCGTGAACGGGTCAATAAGATCGAGTTATTCGCGATACTCCAGATAGCAAAAGTAAAACAATTTTTAGTGCGGTCTCCTAAACTGTGCTTTTCAACGTGAACATTTAATAATTATTTTGTTTGAATAAAATATCATTTATTTCATTATAATTAATACAATGTAAGTTTTAGCTTCAGTTAAAAAATTAAAAAAATTAACATTAATTTTGTAGCCCACGCGAGCGGAGCCGCGGGCAAACAGCTAGTATTATATATGTACATTGCTAGAAATGAACATACATACTCATGAATTGAACACAACAAGCAATACAATACTGTTGTAACTCAAAATCCGAATTTCGATAGTAACTTAAGTTGATGCAATATCGGTGGGGGTTTACTGCTCAAGTCATTCAATCATGGAAAATGACTCATAGTGCCATCTCTAATTTTTTATTTTTTTTTTTTATAATTTACCCGGACTCAAGGGGTTATGAATACCCTTTTACATGTTTTCACATGGTGCGGGCGTTGGAAAGATAGAGAAAGAGATTGGTGCAGTGGTTTGAAACTCAGCTGTATTAGGTTTCACATTAGCTCCAGGGGTGGTGTCCAGAATAACTGGGGAGATTTGATGCTGTCATGTATTTTTTGCCTTCGCTTCTGATTCACAGTATTTTTTTCCCGATCCACCTGATGTCATGAGCATATCAATTATCAACAGTGTTTCTTGCACTATTCTAAAGACGGTCTTATTGACGCGTAGGGAATTGAATTATACGTTTGAATATGATGTCATCTCAAATTTGAAAAATTTTAAGTTACAACAGTATTGCATTGATAGTGCGACATGTACTAAAATAATTAGTATACAATAAATACAAATTATATCTTTACCGTTCTTATAAAGTTATTTACCACTTTGTTTCTATACATATATCAGCAGTCAAAATTATATTTCTATAATCGCTTACAGGGGAGCTTACATTGATTAATTTTTTCTTCAATTTCTTACAACATACCCGACAACAGCACACTATTTTAACGCCACGTTAAAAAATAAAATTTTTATTTTCACGCCTTTAAAAATCGTTAAAACGCGTTGTAAAAACGGCCTAACATAAAAGTTTTGAAAATTCCAAAATACCAGCTGTTTTAGACGTACCTGAAAAGAGAAAAAATTGTTTTGATAAGACACAAGCAGCATATATGTAAGTACTTCTAAATATTTAGAGCTAGACTTAGGCAATAACTGCGTACATAAGGGCTATTGGACAACACCATAAACGTATAGCCAAAACAGCATATACATACATATGTATATATTCGAGTAGTTAAAATAAGAGACAGACAGGAGTTATAATAAAATAGACTCCATTTTCTTGGAAAAAAAATCGTATTACATATATCCTTTCACAAATGTTGCAAGTCCTTAAAAAGTAGGCGCGGCTATCTAAATTCTTGTTAATAAGCCTAAGCCATTATCGTAAAAGATGTTAGAAGAGAATGTCAAAGTGTGCCCTGTGTATGAGCGATTTAAATTGGAGAAAGTATTGAAAATTAAAATTTTGGAAATTTCGAAAATTTTATGTTTTTGGACGGATTTAAAAAAGGTTCTTACTTCTAAGAGGGGACGGTGAAAAGTCCTTTTATTACTGCATGCAATGTAAGGGCTCTAAAGGACACGAAAACACTGGCGATATCATCTTTTGCACCTAGACGAACTCATACGGATAGATGCTGGTTATTTAAGTTAGCACACATTTCCCTGATTGTATGGATGTATCTGAGGATAGTTTGTTCGGAACTGACTCTGTACGGAGAATGGTTGCGGGGATAGTCGGAAACATAATTCATGACCAGAGGAAGTATTTATCAACATCGATGCTGTTCGTGGCTAGGAATAAGCCCCATGACGGACTGTAATAGGTTCCCGCTCAAGTCTTTAATCTTGGAGAAACCCATATAGAAGCCCATGATAAAAGTATTCTTTCTGACCTCTCGGGACTGATGAGATTTTTACAACTCTAGAGGCAGATGGTTTCACCATAATAACGCATTTTGTCATTCTCGCGTCCAGAAAATGATTGCAGAAAATAAGCGATACTATCGTTCAAGGACCGTATATTGATCCATTTCAAGAGAGAATTCTTGTTGTTCACTAGAAAAAGTTCTATCTCGTTTGCGAACTTTGTGATATTGAAGGTTCGCACTTTACAATTTCAGACTTAGCAAAGGTATCTGGGTATCGAGTCCAAATTAATGCGGAACGAGAACAATCAAGCAGCAACTTATGAGGTTTCTATGCACGCAAAATAACATCCGGTAAAACCTTGAGCCTTAGGCTAAGTGGTGTACATTCGTTGTAAACGGCAGGTGTCAGACCGACTGTAAGATGCGATACGAAGGCCTCATTGAAGGCTCTCGACCCCTCTTAGCTGAACAAAACCCAGAGGTAGGCCTTCAGAATTATTGGATCTCTAAGTTCATCTTCTACGACAGTAGTACAGACTATGCTAAAGACCGCACTCATCCTTAGGGAGACAGGATTATTGTACGTAGCATTCAACGGACATGAGTGTCTTTTGCAATAAAATTTAGGACTAATTACTGATGAGCCCAAAATGTTGATAATGTGCCTGGAGCCTAGGCCTTAACCGACAGAAGTAATTTTCAAGCTGAGTTCACAACCATAGCAAGGACATCAAAATAAATGCGAGGTAGCTACATAGTTGGGAAAATCAACAATAAAATCCGCAATCAATATATGAATGAAATATCAGCACCCAATACGGTGGCTCTATGTTGGTTATCGGAGCTTAGGAGTATCCATATCGTGGGCGATAATAGCATTCATGAATTTCCGATGAAGAGACCGAAACAGGATCTTTCCTTCTTTCTGTACAAGTTCCACTCAACTATCTTTAATGAACTATTACAGGCGAAGCTACAAAACGAACCATATTCGTTGGGAAGTCCCATTCACACAGAGCATCTCGCGGTATTTTACATTAAATTTTGTAATACTGTAGCTACAGGGACAACGAAATCTTTTCTTCATTTGCAAATGTTCCCCTATGGCCAGGAGAAAACTCGGAGCTCTGGACAGTAACTTCTTCTTCGTGCTGGTTTAAATTTTTGCTTTGAAAGTATTTAGAAAAATTTAGGGCATGAAAAAATGTCTAAGACGAAAATCGCTTGCATGCGAACACCCTCTTTAGGTGGAAAAATAGAAAGTAGCTGTTGTGGATCAACTGAAGTTTTTTCTGGGCCCTCAATCGAGCGTCCGTCTGGCCTTCTGTCTATCAGCAGCATCTAGCTTTTTGAAGTGGTCACACCTTACCAATTTCTTAGAAGAATGGCGTCGTAAACTTTCATAGAAGACCAACGTAGTAGATACCCGTGATGAAATAGTTAAATAGTCAATCACTAGAATTCCCTTAGTCCCTTAATTCAACTCAGGGATTAAGCTATTTCTGTGTTACCATCTTTAAATTCCCTTCATCAACTTCACAACTAACGCTGCACAAAATATATGTAAAATCAATTCTCTACCCTAGATACATACATATAAAACTGTTTATGATAACTTAAAGCTATCTTGTGGCTTCCTGTAAAGTATTCTTCACAGATCAATTGAACAAACCAAATATGTGCTTGCGTATGCCAAGTATTCACATTCCAAACATTTACAAGGACATCCTTCAAGAATAGATAAAATCTCTTCTCTTTACCTCATGCCTGCAAGATAGTCGAGTCCTTTGTAGCGACAGCAGCACCTGCACGTCATTGTCCTTCGATTCCGAATAAAATTATCTACAAGCCAACCAACCATTTATTCCTTCTTCCTCTCTTCACAACGCCAAAGGGTATTTTCAAAATTTTCCCATAAACTGCATCCGTCTGTTATCTACAGACAACATTGTGTACCCTATCCCCCATATCCTTCTTCAGGATGCTGTCGATTTCCTCAATAGTTTGTTGAAGATGGCACAGAATATACGGGGCTTTGTAATCATTAAAGACGTTTTTTTTTTTTTTCTTTTTCAACATGACAGATGAATATTTTCGTATAACAGCGAATAGATACAAACCAACGAGTATAGGAGTATACGAACGCCTGTCAACTTTGACAATGTACGTGTGTGTATGCCAATTTTCCGAAACTCATTAAATCGGTGTATTGTGACAAAATTTTATAAGACTCTAAGCAAGGACAATAAAAAGGATGGATATCCAGAATTAAGCAAAAAGTATTGCTTCTGACAGCTCTGATAATGAGCTGTCAATAAGACAATTGACTTTCTCTATTCCTTTGCCTTTAATCATTAGAAATGTCAAAAGCATTCCCAAAATATAACACCAAGCACACACTGTGTGCCGTGAATTATGAAAGGATGAAAAAAGGAATATCTTGTCCTGTCACTCCATCAAGAATGAGCGGACTTTCAAGATCATTTCAATTAATTTGCCTTCATGAATAACGATACGAATGTGCTAACATGTCAAACTGATGCCTGAATAGAGGATAAAACCACGCAGCATAATATCCAGAGAATGTTTGGTTTTCCGGCTTTGTTTGGCCAGGACCATTGAAAGTTGGATAAACTTGGAGAAGGAAATTCCTGTGCACATGGGAATTTTAAAATGACAGGATATCACAGATATCAAATGGAATTTATTAATTTATAATTGAAAAACTGTCAGGTGGTGGAGCCATTTGTTTACCAATGTAAGGTGGGCGGAGTGTCAGAGTATCTTTATCGTGAATGACCGAAAATATGATAAATTTATCATCGTTAGACACTTCGTTTGAGTTGAAAATTATGACAGTTGAATGGAGAAAGGAACAGGCAAAATTTAATGGATCTGGTGTGGCTGTGGCTGTGGCATGCCAGGGTAATATAAATAATTTCATTCAATGATATCTCTCTTTTGGAGGTCTTTGCAGCTCCCTGTCACGAGGAGCGCGATATCGAACGGAATTAATTATGGGAGAATGCTCATTTGAATGGAATGTTGCCTTCGTTAATAAGATGTCAGCGTTTTTGAAATGTCGGAGAGTTACAAAACTAATTAGAGTGAAATCAATCAGGTAAGCATTTGAATGGTTTGGGTGGGCATTTGCAAAATTTAATGGATTTCTTTTTAATTAAAAGGATGGCGTTATTGCATTGTCCTTCTAATAAAGAAATTAGGAAAGGAATTCGAAAGATGGGGGATGCCAATATAAAAATAAGTGCGAAGCGTGTAAGTATACGACAAATATTTTAGTTCACTGAGCCATAAACGTTACAGGAAGTAGGCATCCTTTACACAGGGCTTAAAATCGTTCGCATGCCGTACCGGAGGTTTCATTTAAAAAAATAAGTGAATTCAGTGATTGAACATAATTGAACGTTGGACAAAAATGAGTAATTTAACTTCTGACTAACGCTCCTTGGGCTCGGAGCATAGAAAGGGTAACGACTTTCCGAAATGCTCGACGAATGTGTACCCTTTGAACTGACCAAGTACGCCCGTAAAAGTAGCAGAAATTGTTAACCAATACTAGGTCTAGAAAAGCACCATTTTGGGATTGCATAAACGGGATACAAAGAGCAGAATCAGAATTTCTTGGAATCCAATTTCTGTTACTTTTTAAAAACGCGACATGGTGTGTACCAGCTGTGTGCAAGTTCCGATGGGAGGGCTTTGACTAGGATTAGGTCATCGGGTAGCAGAGATGGTGTAGATGCAAAAATCCAGAAACTCCAATGTGAAAATTTCAGCGCCATAACCTGCGATATCAAGCTAATATCGAGGCCTGTCGATCGGATGCAGGGTGCAGGGTATGTGCACATGAAGTGGTGTATGTATGGGATTTTCCAATTCATGTCAAACTGTAGTTGCCTCGTCCGTCTGTGAGTCACCGTACTGGCAAGCTGAGCTCCTTGCTTTGCCCATTTTGTGCAGGTAGGCGTTGAAATATCCGTGTCCTGTTAGAAATTGGGTGATGTAGTAATTTACTTCACTGTATTCCCGTCCGTTCCATTTAGCAATATTTTTCATTACCCTTGCGGTCCATCGCCCTCTGGTTTCTGATTGCCATCTCTCCTGCCACTTTTGTTTGGTGAGCTCTTTCGCCTGCTCCGTAGCCGCTTTTGTCCTTGACGTACTTCCTCTCTGCCGCAAGGAGGTCGATAGGTGTCACTCCCGCGACTCCGAGGACGGTTGCAACAAACTTGCAACACGTAGGGCTTCGCGCCTATGTACTACAGCCATTTGCTCTCCTGTCGTAGTGCGTCAACCATATCTCGCACCCATACAGGAGAATGGCGTGAGTAATTGCCATTAAGAGCAGCTTTCGTTTGCTGCTCGTGGGACCACCCACGTTTGCCATTAATTTGCTCAGCATCCAGCCCTGCGCTGCTTCACCTGTGATTTCTTTCCTTCGCAGGCCTTCTGTGGTGTCGTATAACAGCTCCCGGTCTTTAAGGCAGTCCTTAATCATCCGCAAGAAATACTCGGGGATATTGAACGTATGTTCCAGCGCATTCAGCATGTCTCAACCTGGCTGAATTGAAGGCGTTTCGCACGTCCAGGGTTGCTAGCAAAACCTCTCTTACCACTTCTTCAATTGCTCCGAGAGTAGAGTAGACCTTTCTAAAGCCATGTTGTCTTCCAGCAAATTTCCCGCTCTCTCTATCGCTGCTGTGAGCCTTGGTTTCAACAGCTTCTGCAAGAGTTTTCCTGCAGTGTCCAGCATACACAGGGGCCTGTACGCCGATCGCCTAGTCTTTAAAACGACGTATAGCTGGGAATGCCGGATGACGCCACTATCGTTTCTGTATGCTAGCAGCTAGACAGACTTGAAAATAGCGCCTTCCGTGATTAAACTGTCATTGCGCGCTATACATAGTTTCATCCCCTCAATGTGGCACATAGAAAAGGCGGAAGTTGCAGTGGTCAGCAGTCTCATTTAAAATTAACGGCAGCCTTTCACTGCCTTAAATCTTACGGTGCTTGATGTGAATAATTCGATGGCTGCCGGCCTTTACGAATGGCAGCGCCTTAGGTCAGGAAAACATTGCAAAGCTCAGTACTTTAAAAGAGGATGTCTATGATTCCATTCTTGGTAATATCCGTAAATATGCTGTGAAGTGTAACCTGGAGAATCCACACTTCTTATTATGAACCACTACGATATCCGGTCCAGTGGTCTTAGAGCTTCACAGCCTATATGCTGATCTGATAGCCAGTTCTGTCGAATATATCGATTGAAAAGAGTTGCAGCGTGGTTCGTAGATCTTTGCCACTTTTATAGTTTAGAAGCTTAATGGATATCACAGCCCGATGGATGACCGAGCGAAAGCAATACGTTTCCGCAGCCTTATGAAACCCTAAGAATTATAATGCTGACACAATTTTACCGATCCTGGGTAACCAGCCCACTAACAGGGTGCCACTATTTTAAAACCTTTTTTTTGACGTAAAACGATCGATTTCTATCCGCTCAAGGTCCTTTAGTTGGATCACTTAACTGGCATTCAGATTGAACCTTGCATCTACATACATGGATAACTATCTGATTTTTTCTATTAACTGTCTTTTACGAGTATTAACTGTCTAGAGTCTAGTTCGTCCTGTAACACAATTTTTTGCAACTAGAGCAGTACCGAGCTACACAGCGTAAAAAGCATTTTGATACTGAAATAATGATCTGGCCGACTTTAACGCCCCTAAAGAAAAAGTACATATGTATTTATGTGTGGTATGAAAAAAAAAAAAAAAACATACTCGCACAACAGAACTTCAAGTCTGCTTTTGGGAGTGTGTCCCGATCAACAACAATCGGGCTGTAGTACCACCGAAAAAACCTTACGGGGAACCCTTGAGGATAGCTGCAATCAAAAGGAAACATGTTTAGCTCCAACAACTCATGTAGGACAGAAAAACACTTGAACCCTCTAGTCAGTAGTCGACTCCAGCAACCAAGGCACTGACAGGTCCTGTCAAAGCCGTCTGTTGCCCGATTCACATTCAATTTCCACACATTTTCTTGAATGAAACAAGACACTGCCAAGCTGTTAAAGCTCATCCGCCACTAACCGCCTTATTTCATCTAAACACAGAGCCCTTTTGTATATTTTTACTTCGTGAGTGAGTAAGAAAACTGAAAAGGAACCTACGACATAGAACCACTTGGAACCGCAGCACAAAAGAAACGTTTTTTCATAGTTAGATTCTCCATTTGCATTTTACAAGCTAAGTCCTGGGTTAGGTTGAAGTGGCTGTCAGCTAGGAGTCGCCAACACACTTAGACCAATGGTAGGTTGATTGTGATACCACGTGGATCTTGGGAGAAAGTTTCTCTCTACCTACTCCTTGAAACCATTTTGAGCTTCTTGTGAAGCGTACGAGGCTCTTAATGTCAACATCCATCAGGTTGCCTATATCGTTGTAATAGGTAGCTCCTAAGTGGAGTTTCCTTCTACGGGAGAGAGCTGGGCAGAAACAAAGAAGGTGAGGGATAGTTTCCACCTCTTCTTCATCCATGCAGCTTCTACAAAAGTCGTTTGCAAAGAGGTCTAGCCTTGTAGCATGCTTGCCTATTAGACAGCCTCCAGTGATGACACCTATTGTGGTGCCGATATGCAATCTATTGAAGGAAATCAAATTCTTAGAGCGTTTTAGATCCAGCTTCAGCCAAATCTGTTTTGTCGCTAGACATGTTGATCCACTTGTCCATCTCTCGACAGCACCCAGCTTAAGTTTAGATTTCCGAGTAGCGATTGGAATACCTAAGTTGCCTTTGTCCGGCAAGATGGGCATAGTTGTTCCTATTCTGGCGAGTTCATCGGCCTTACAATTCCAAAGCTAAGTCCTAAACCTCAAGAACTATACATTTCCAATGGTGTACCTAGTACAATTAACTGATAATATCCAAACTGTAAAACTTCCTCTAAACTCAAACTTAATTCCTCATTGTTCCCCCCCTTACAGAGAAATTTCATAATGACGACAAAATTGGGTCACACCAAACATTCGAAGCAAAGGACATTATTCGCTAGTTAGAGTCCCATTGCGATGAAGATGTCACCTTAAAAATATACAAACGTAGTGGTGAATTGGAATAAAATCCAACGTTGGCACTCTGTAAGTAAATATCTCCTGTCTCCTACCGAAAAGGAGTGACTACAAGCGAAAAGCAAATGCAATAGATTCACAGAGCTTTACATCACTGAAGAGATATACCCAAATCCCTGTAGGTACTCACTGCAGTGCCATTGTTCATTTAAAACGAACTACTTTCTCGAGATCCTTAGAATTTCACGGTTACATAATCATTCCACTTAGAAATGCAATTAAAATTTTCTACATTCAGTAACATTAATGCTCAGGATGATCATCAATTTCGTAATGAGCTATAAAGAAATAAGAAATCCTTTCGAGGGTGTTTCCAAATTCTAAATCCCTATTGGAAGCATTCCAAGCGCACCAAAGCACCAAAGCACCAAAGCCATTAGCACCCCTCGACAATGCCAGAGCCACCAAAAAGGAAAGAGACATTGCGAACACAAAATCCCACTTTCATTCGCAGCACGAATTTTCTCACACACAATCTGGGACACACTATTATATAAATTAAAAGCACACCACACACACACTTGTATACTTTGTTCAGACAAGAAAAGAAGGAAAACGAAAATCTTAAAGGACGAGACTAAAACCAGAATGACGACGATGTCGGTGACGACGATGAAAAGAACCGCCACTTGCATTTATCTCGCCAGCTTATTCTACTCCACTTTGCTGGCTGTGTCCTTTGCTCATTTTCGTTTTTCGTTTGAGAGCAGAAAAATCTGCAAAAAAAAAAACGAAGAAACATTTTTACACTCCATAAATGGGTCGACAGCACGCCCATAGTCCTTTCAGCCTTCGTTGACTTCGTCGTCTTTAAGATATTCTATGGCAAATTTTATTTATTTATTCTCAAGTTTGTCCTTTTTTTTTTTGCAGGAGCAAGCGTCAAAAGCCTTTACTACGCACAGCCAAAAGGATTTACTTCAATTGTAGTCTCCACTGAAGAGTGACGGTAAAGAGCTCGCTTGATGGTGGCTTCTTATACCATGAGTACGGTACAAGGCTAAAAGGATTCGCAAATTGTTCGCTGAGTGGTTAACCTCCGAAAAGCCACAGCGGAAAGGCTTTTCAAGAATGAAAATGACGCACACAAGTACGTACACTTTACATGAAGACATACAGAGTTTAGTTCAATTTAACATGAGAACCCATACAAAAAGGATGAAATTAAGGACGAAATAGAAAATGTGAAACAAAAGGGGTTGCAGCAAGGAAAATCCCTGCAGTTTTAATTAAAACCCAAAAAAAAAAATTACAGAAAAATTGTGGAACCCTTTGGTACAGCAACGGCAGCTATTGCCACCCTCCTGCTAAACGATGTGGACTACTTCTAAACGAGGATGCATTGTTTAACTTTGTTTGTTTCTTGTTTTTTTGTTTTTTTTATGCAGTCCTCGCTCTTTGGCTATAAGTAATTTAGTGTTTGTTATTTTTTCGCCATTTTTATTGCACGGCACGTCACAAACAAACAAATGAAAAGCGAAAAAAGTTAGGACCAGGAGCGTGTATAGGATTTCAATTTCATGACACACTCGGCTGCATTGCAAACTTAGTATACGTGCATCCATTTATAGGGTGTCCTGGTTATCCTGCAGTTTCTGGCCGTTGGTTGGTGTATGTAGAAACATTCGAAGAAACATACAAAAAAAAAATTAAAAAAGCAATTGAAATTTTGAACAATTTCATTCAACACACACAAGCGGTTCAGTATAACGGAATAAAAATGGGTTTCAATTGCTTTCAATTGCCAACAGCAGTTGAAGATTGTTTTTCCATGGCAAAGTTAGTCCTTTTAGGTACGGAAAGAGGAATTAAGTTCAATTATTATGCTCCTACTTCCGTTGTAAGCTGCATGAGTATGGGAACTCGAGGCGTATACTTAACCGACGAATTGCTACCGGGGGACTTTTTAAGACGGCAGCAGGTGTTCAGTGCTCGCATCGATTTTCCTCCACATTATTGCGAAGGAGGAGTGTTGAAGCGATTCTGCTTCATTAAATTTCAATAAACTTCCAAGATTGATTGAGTTGGGTCTAAAAGGATTTGAATCGCAAGTAAGTTTTAAGGGATCTAGGGTGACTTCTATTAGGAGAGAAATGATGGAATAGGCGAAAGGTGAAAGCTATTGAAGCCTATAGTAGTGGAAGACCGCAAAAGCGAGTGAATAAAAACTCTTTGCAGACTTTATCGAGTGCAAAGTTAGACGTGATTGGATATACATAAATCGAAACGAATGAAAGCCTCGTGGGCTTATGTGTAGATTGTTCAGTATTAATTGATGCACCTGAGGGAGCGTATAAGAGCCTTTGAATGGGATGTGTTTATTGCAGCTTAAATAATAGTACTTTTTGTTAAATTGATGCCACATACACACATGTATCTCTTTAAGACGTAGGCAAGGGACCATTTTTTCATCGTTTTGGAAGAATTAAAACTCGAATTTGAATTTAAAGTCGTTTGGAAAAGGAGAGGAAACTTCACATGTTTTATGCAGAGTCCCTAGCATCACAAATACGTAGTAAGTTACTTTTTTCTTGAATAGAACTGCAAAGCTGCGTTTGAACCAAACGAAAATTAAAGAATTACGTAGATAACATAGCAGTAGATCAGGTCTAAAAGGGGTCCTCCGAATTTAGGCAGTGTTAACCGCTCACAGTTACGAAGCAAAAAAGAAAATTTTCATACCGACGAATATCTGTAGATGACTTTAACCAAATTCGTTTGACCATAAAGGCTTTCGAGTCTTCGTCATGCTGACATTCGTGGAGACCCTTGACCATTGAAAAGTAGATATCCATGTGGTAATGGCTGGGAATGGCTACTGGCAAAAAACTAGAGAAGAAGCTAGACCTCTGTAAGCATCTTTGTTTTAAGGAATTTTTGGCTACGCCGTTGAGCGTAGAGTTATAGGGTCATCCAACAAGAGGTGTCATTTTAAATCAATAAAAAAACGCAACATATTTAAGAAAAGTGGTGATATTTTAAATTTAATCTAAAATAAAAACTCTCAGGTCAAATGTCCGCCTCGGCTCTGCCCTCAAATAATCATTCTTCTGATGAAATTTTTGATCACGTTTTCGCATAATTGCGGCTGTGTTTCGCGAATAACAGATCTGAATAACAGCATAAATCGTTCGAATAGCATTGGCGTAGGCCTTATCTTTAACGTAACTCCAAAGGAAAAAGTCGAATGGTGTTAAATCGCACAATCTCGGCGGCCAATTTAAGTCTCCACTTCGGGAAATCAGACGTCCAGGAAATTTGTCATGCAATAGTGGCATCATGCAAGTCAGCCAACATCGTTCAACACCGCAATTTATTAACTGAAACGGTCGCACCAACATCATTTTCGAAAAGTATGGCCCAATGACACCGTCAGCCCAAAAATCGCATCAAACTGTCACGTGGATGGAGAGGTTGTTCTACTATTTCCCATGAGTTTTTAGAGCCCCAAAAGCGACAGTTTTGTTTGTTTACCTACCCAGACCAATGGAAAAGAACCTCATCACTCTGAATTATTTAAAAAACACTGATGATCTTCTTCATTCATTTGCAGCATCCAATCAGCGAAAGTACGTCATTGTGCGTGGTCTGCTGGCTTTAATTCTTGTGTCAACTGGGCCTTAGAAACATGTAGACCAAAAACTTTATGCAAAGTGGTTGCGAGTAGGCACAATTCCTGTGATTGTCTCGAAATCTCAGCTACGGCGGTGATACTTTCAGCTGACCTTGCCGGACGAACACGAGTCACATCACTTACCCGACCGAGCCATTTGAACGAACTTAACGAAACGTTTCCGCGATGTTGTCACCGTTTTTGTAGTGAATGTTCACAGTGATAGTTTGGCGCGAAATCTAACATGACAACTCTTGCAAATCTGAGGATTCGTTGCCTTCAACACCTGTATGACCCGGTACCCACGAAAGCTTTACTTTGTTGCGTAGGGCCAATCCTTGCAGATTATCAAAGCAGCAAAGGATTGATTTGGAGTTAATCAGGTAGGAGCTTTACTATCGCTGAGTTTATGGATGGATGCGCCTTTAATGGCCGAGTTCAGGTTGATGCCGGCGCATATTTCTATAGCGTAGCCTGGAAAATACTGGGACTATTCCCGACTGATTTTATCTGTAAACCCCAACATTAACACCAGAATTCATTTTTGTTCCATCAGTATATCACACGTTACCTTTTGGGTCGAGCAACGATCTGCCAGTGGCCCATGAGTCCCGGCTAGGGATCTCGACAGTGGATGCGTAAGTCAGGATGTGTCTAAGCACCGTTGTGTATAACCAGTAAGTGACCTTTTGGGGATAGGCCCCAAGTTTTACCATACATACCACGACAGGCCCACATGGCTTTGGCCGTCATAGCATTTTTTTTTTTAATATGCGAGTTCCAGTCCCAGTTTCTTATCGAGTATAATTCCTACTTTGTCGGAGAAACCAATAATAGTCCCAGTGAACTTCCAAACGAGAATATTTGACTTTGAATGGTTTCAATCACAAGAAACTGGCAAGGCCTTCGCCGATCACATTTTCCATAAATTCTAGATAAGCTCTTTACTACCAACTTTACTAGAGTTAAAGACTAGTCGTAGACCTGCTAAAAAACTACCAAAAGATTCACCTCTGATGTGCTTTCATTCAGGGAAATAAAAGGCTTACAGCAGCGCTACAGAAAAAAACAAAGGCTGGTCGCAAACCCTACAAGAAAAAAAAAACGGAGAGAAGCTTGCCACTAGAGAAGACTTACTGAAAAGGCGCCATTCGAAAGTTCTATCAAAAGGTGGAAGGACATGCCCAGACTATGAGGTCAGAAAATAAGCCGGTAGACACCAACAAACCTCGTAGTAGAGTCGCAATTGGTGATAAGATTAATGATAACCTGCGAGACGTGTGATGGCAAACAGATGGATCAATTGGTCCATTAGGCCCATGTTAACTTGGGGGCTTAAAAGGTTAATCCTCCGGATTAGAATCACCCAGATACATATGTATGGAAATCTCAAGAGGCAAGAGGTCAATGTTATGCTAGTCTTCTAGCGCGATGGCACAGTGCATAGTAAGGATGCTAGAGTTCTGTCAGAGAAAGAGCATTCTACTCAAAAAAGACTGACCAAGGCGTTCGTGCTATAGAACGTGTGTTCATATTGGTCCATCGTACATTTTCTCCTCGAATAGCTTCGCTGTGATGCTTCAAGAAGGAACTGTTGTAATCAACCTGCACGAACCGTGCCAATTAATTATATGCCCCTGTATCCAAAATTGGACAACCAATTTTAGGCTCACAGTATTAAGCTTCCACGACTACTTACTTTACTTATGTCCTGTTTCCCCTTGTGGGTCCTAGGGCCTCAACTACGCCTACGCGCCATCGTGTACGGTTCCTGGCAATGAGCTTCAGCTCTCTCCAACTCTTCCCCAATTGTCGTGAATCCTCCTCAATTGTTCTGCGCCATGTATTTTTAGGCCGACCCGCTTTTCTACCATCTTGTGTTAACGGATTCCACTACATTGCGTATTTTGCAATAGAACTGTCGCCTTTTCGAAGTGTGTGACCAATCCACTGCCACTTCCGTCGTTGGATGGTTCTGCCTATTGGTTCCTGACCCGTTCTCTGGTAAAGAAGTTCGTTAGAGATACGGTTAGGCCAGAAAACCCTTAAGATGTTACGTAGGCACCTATTGACGAACGTTTGTAGTTTTTTTATGATAATGGAGGTCACCTTCCAAGTGCTGCACCCATACAACAGCACGGATTCAACATTAGAACGGAAAAGTCGCAGCTTGGTGTTTAAGCTGATTGCATTGCTTCGCCATATCTTGGACAACATTCCAAACGCAGACTTTGCTTCCACGACTGTCGGCTCCAAATATGCGACTGTTGTTCCAACCCCATGCCAAAGAAGCTAAGCTACCGGCAATTGCTACACTGCAGACCTGAAATGTAAACTCTGGGAAACAAGAAAAATAATAAATAAATAATCAATCCGAAGCCGAACACAGGTACTCAGATGCTCCAAAGGGGTTAAAGAGCTAAATAAATGTGTGTTACAAGGATAACAAAATAAATGTCTTCGGCTCAAAAATACACCCCTATCCCCTCGTAAATAAAATCAACCCAACTCCAATAAAATTCCCTGAACAAATCATGCCCCGTTGACTCAAATCAGAGAATCAAGATCGACAAATGAAATCAACAACAACAAAATATAAAACATATCCCACCCATAGGCAAGAAACCAATCAAAATAATTTAAAAATCGTAAATAAACTATGTGCTCTGTGGTCCCCACATCCTTTTCCTTTCCAATATGCTGTGCGCCTAGAGTTTCGCCCAGAACAAATATAAAAGCAACTTTACAGCTTGCTGTGTGTACTCGCCACCATCCTCACGTACGTACATATGGCAGCAAATAAACCCTGACAATACCATTCAACTTCAAGAATTTGCATTCATAAAACCGAAGGACGAAAGTGCTTCGCTTTATTTTTTTGCTTTGGTGCCTCAGGCTTTTTGTTTTTTTTTATTTATTTTTAGTACAAAGCGACATCGAAGGAGTAATGTCTTTGCCACTGTTTTTTCATGTCATCGTCCTTTTTCGTCAAATTTTATTATTCTACGGGGGCAAAAAAAAAAAACCGCTTGCAAAAATTTACGATTCCCCGCTGTTGGTTTTGTGCTTTCGCACGCAGCAGATACCACTACACTATGATCACTATACAACCACAACTCTTGGCAATCATAAGGATAATTTTTTTCCATGTGCGTGAATTTGTTGTCCTGATTTCTGAACATTTGCCCTCTGCCGATGTGAATTTTTATTTTCATTTTACGATTTTGCGTAACAATGCTTAAACCGGATGTAGAGATGCCTTTTTGTTGCCATTGCAATAAAAAAAAAGGAATTGCCAAAAAAAAAAGGACAAAAAAAAAAAATGCTGATAACCTTGACAACGAGCTTATTTGCCTAAAGGAAACAATGCGAATAGGTGATTGACTCCACTGGAGCGTACACTAGGTGAGGAGGGGTTAAACTTAAGTTTTAAGAGTTTCAAGAATGACCTTGAAAAAAACTCCGAAAGGATATTAAAAATCAACCAAGTGTATGTTGATAAGTTGGTCTTTTAGTGGTGTTTTCGGCAGTGAATCATTGGAAGTAAGATATGTGTTTAGATGCTATATCCAACGCTGGGACTACTCTCTGAGTTTTGAAAGGATGAAGAGTAGAACAAGTTGTTTTGAATTTAGCGGTTGCAACTCATTTCCGAGGAACCGAAGATACGTAAGATGTCAAAAAAAAATATTAAAATCCCAAAACTTCAATGCAAAGTACTGAAGAAAACTTCCAAATCGCTGACTAATTAACTGATGCCATGTCACACCACCTTTTTCCTATGTAGCTGCAGCATCCTTTGAAAATTATCAACTCGAAAAGCCGACATCACTCGTGGCAACATGCCAACTCACGTCACCCGCCAAACTAATTAAGAAAACCTCCCTACCTACTGCATGTTTCAATGAAAGCAAAAAAAAGTTTGCTTTGACTCTAATATCTTCCACAGTGCATCCACACATGAGAGCGAGGGCGGGATCCGGTCTCATTTGCTAGGAAATACATATTGAAAATTGTGTTCATTCAAGGACGAAATCAGACAGTAAAACGCTTCACACTCTTTTTGGCAGATACGCACACTTAACCACGTCGTCATCATCATCATTATGTCCTTTGGCACAGCCAAAAACAAAGTAAACCAGAATGTGGATGTAAAAAGCGTGTTTCCAATCAATTTGAAGTACTCCGTGCTGAAAAAAAAAAAATAAATAAACAAATAAATGAAAGGTTCGGTTCGGTCGTGGCCATAAGCTGGTGCAGGCAGGATATTCATTACGAAGACAGATTAAGATTGATGAAATATCGAAAGAAATTTTTGTGCTTTTCATTTCATCGATTGAAATCCCACACACTCACATACACATACGCACATCCTTCAACTGAGGATAATGTCTTGTATATTCTAACGGAACACATGGAATTCTTTGAAGTTTTCTCTGATGTGCACTGATGGAGAAATATTAAATTTTGTTTGCATTATCGCCATGTGTTGACAAAAACAAAACGGACAGCATATTCCAGTCATCGATTTTTTGTTGTGTGTATTTTTCAATTCTTTATTAAATTCACAGTAATCTGCAGGCGGAGAGTTACCATTGAAGAAAAAAGGGTTAGTATACATATGCATTTTGAAAGGAAACGCCTATGAAGTGAACTCATGCTCTCATGTAACTGTTGCCTGCGCCACGGCCAATACATTTTTAAGGGTTTTTTTTCGATATGGCAACACTTAGACAGATGAAGGTTAATTTGACAGCTGACTCCATCTTTCGATTCAGGATTTTTTTTTAAATACTTACGTCCGAGCACCCTTTACAAATCGTGGAAATTTATTTACTGATAGAGCGCTACACCAATTTTACGATCAAAAATAATCTTTTGAACTCCAATCCTCTGAAAACTTTGCGCGGAGTGCGTACAGATGAAAATATCGGCGCCGTCCGGGGCCAGTGTTGAGGAAGATCGTAGTTCATCGACTTTGTGGAAGATTTTGCGTAAGGAAAAATTCATAAAATTCATAAATGTCATAAACGACACCAAGTTTATGGGCTGGCGGCATTATCAAGCCGTACTTCTTCAAAAATTAAGATAATCGAAATGTCACCATCGATGGCGCCCGGTACAGAGCCAAGTACGTGTATATGGTTATATGAACGTTTGGTTTCAAAAGGCGGAGACATATGCCATACTGGAGGTGAAATCATCCGGTTGTTGAAGGAACTTTATCTCCAGAAATGGACATGTGGCCTGGCCTCCAAGATCGCCACTAGGAGTGGGTATTTAAAATCAATTGTCTATGTCGACAAGCCAACAACGATTCTAGAGTTAGAAGTTAACATGAGATACGGCCTAAAATGATCGAAAAAGTGGTCTAAAATTGGAACTCCAGGATACTGATACGCTCCCGTGGTGGCTATATGCATTAAATCATTTTTCATCACTAGTGCCGTAAAATTATCAATAGACTTGTCTCGTTTGTTCAACTTGAAATCTAACAGCTCTTAAAAAAACACCATTTTAAGTTCATTAATCGAAATCGACTTACATAATTTCTGACGAAAACTACTGGGCATTGCCACTGCTATTGCATTGCGAAGAGTCGCTTAAGCAATAGATTTCTTTAAGGAGTCAAAAACGCTTTCAATTTCACTTGTTTCGTTTTCCAAAGCATCCTTACACGATTAAAGCGTTAAAGAGTAAAATCTGTTTTATTTTTAGGGCGAAACCGAAAGTCTCTATAAAATAGCTTGGCACCAAGCTATTTCCGAGATTCCAGGTACATAATACCGGAAATAATAAAATTTAACGTCACCAAATTATGGGTACTTACAACGTGATTTTACAACCAATAACTGACCCTAATCTAGACCTATACGAATAGACAGATATGTGCAAACCAGGAAAAATATCCACCTATGATACAGTCCAGGCGGCGCCGCTAACACTGAAGAGGTTTACAGACCTATTTACAAGACCTCCAATGCAATGGAATCGGTCAGAGGTAACGCCCAAGAATGTTTCACTGATCACAAGCCATTTAAAAAGCATTCAAAAACATTCTCAGGATAATCTTTCCAGTTTTGGCGACAATAAGTAAAAAAAGGGGATCTACTGAAAATGTAAAATTGACACTTCCCAATCCTTTTACAATTTTATCCCCTATTCAGTTTGCTTCCGAGGAAGAAAGGATACAAAGTTACTGGTTCCTTTTAAAACTCTCTACTCTAATTTAAACGCACGATTCAGCTCATATCAAACCTTAATAAAACAAACGATCATGGCCCTAACCTGCGCCAAGCATGCTCCTGCACCGGCAATGGCCTTAAGCCGTAAGAGGGTGAACCCATTTTATTTTACCTTAAAATTAGTTCAAAGTCAAAAAAAAAAATTCGTGCTTGGTGCGGTATCCTTGTGTAAACTTTTTCCCGTTTTTATTTGAACGAATGCTCTCCTAATAAGGAAGGATTCTCGATACCAATAACTTTTTACTCGACAATCCCTGTGGATTATCCATAAAGTTGGTCTTCAGTCGGGATGATGAACACAAGTAGTCACCAAAACATCGAAATCAACAAAACCGAAGTCCAAAGTGTAAGCGAAGCCATCAGAATACTAAATGTGAATCCTTTTGTTCATGCTGTGGAAGGTGTGAGTGAACACCATTAAGAAGAGAGCGCAGTCGGCCACCTTCAACAGCATAATACTTCCGTAGTACAGAAATGGTTCGTCGGGAAATGTAATCATCTTTTAACAGACGACGAACACCTCATACTTGGTAATACAGTCGAATCCCTCTAACTCGAATTTTTCCAAAAATCCCTTTAACTCGAACTAATTTTGATCTCCCGTGAAAATTCGACTTGGAGTCGACTGTATTTATTGCCTATGCCAAGAATTCAGTAGTTCAGCACAAAGATTCGACGAGAAGTCGATGATCTCCATATAGGCGGTTCAAATCAACCGGCAAGTACAACCTCGACACGGGAATAAAGAAACTCGGCAGATGGTGAAGAAAACCAAAGAAAGACGTGCATCTCGATATCGACTATCTCTTAACTGAATTTAAAGTCACTACGGCACCACCGTGTGAAGGATGATGATGGAGAGTGCTTGGCTATGGAGATCGACTCCTTCAACATCATACTTGACAGGATTGTACGAAATTCACAAGCCAACTCAAGAGCAAAATCTTCCAACTATCGCACCGAAACATTTTTGAGTACAGAGACGAAAAAGGATAAAATGAGTAAAACAGTAGACTATTTCATAGAAGTTGTCGCTCGAAGATTTGACACCTTCTGATGCTTTGACATCTTTCATATTGTAGCAGCCTTGGCACTAAAACTATTCCTATTCCTATAACGCGCGGCACCATCTATAGGCACAGGAAAATCCTGGATCTCGTGAAAAACGAGATTAGGTAGTAAAATATGCCCATGGATGGAATAAAGAGAGTACGTGTTACGAGAAGGTATCATAAAACTCTTATCAAGGATAGAACACCTCCGGAAAAGAAAATTGGTGATAGAGTCATCTTTACCGATGGGTCCATGATATTATCATAAATACATGCGTTGCGATGGAATGTGTTCATGAGTGCTCATCCCGTGCTCATCTAGTAATGAAATGACGCTGCTCTAGGTGAAAGGACACGTAGTGACTAAGGGCAATGAAAAGGCGGACTCCCTACCCTGTTACTACAAGGCCACTGCAGTGATCCGTAGCATATTACATGAGGAAATTTGCAGTCTGAGAAACATTAGCCTGAACACTATAGAAAATGGAATTTCTGTACATATGTAAATACATATCTCAACATCGTTTGGCCAATTTTGACGAGAAGGGACCCTCTAAATTGCACCAATGACAGTCATTTAACACCGCTTGTAAGATTTTGTACGGCCGACACCATCAGCGACGACGTAAGTTGAAGGATCAGTCTTGCCATCGAGTAATAAAGCTTTCTCAAGAACAACTAAGGTAATACTATACAAGAGCAAGATCATCCCAATCCAGTTGTATGGCACAGAAGCGTGGACATTATCAACTGCGGATGAAAAATACTTCGTGTGACGTTCAGTCCCGTCTCGATAGACGATGATTCAACGACGAACTATACAGCAACATCTAACTACATCGAGTCTAGATGGAAAGACCGGAGTTTTTGAGGTTGCAATCCGGAGTCTTCCAATCTACCCCAGAGAGAGTATGCAGTAGCGAAAGCCCTACGAATCGGTAGCGCACACAAGTGGTGATACAAGGCGTTCTTGGATGATTTCAACTCACTCTCACAAGGAACTTATATTTCTGATAGCCTTGGACGTAGTAGGATATCACGGTCCCACCTCTCGCAAGAGTAATAACTGTCATGAGAAAGCGGCTCAATTTGCTTTCGGATGTGGCCCCAAACTGAATGTCCCTTCTATTTGTTATACCGCGCACAACACGAGTGGTCGCGAGAAGCTATACCCCGGACCACATACGCTCTGTTGCGCCAAGTATTGGATTTGCAGAGGGTCTACTCTCAAGACTTCTTTCTAAAGAGTACTTTGCATCGAAAAATGATTTATGATCAGTGAATGTAGTTGCCTAGTAGTACGGCACGAATTAAACATGAGTATAGCAAATCCCAAGATTTTGGTATACCGTGGCACAGTGGTAAGTGCCTTGGCTACATTGACAGTTCGGTCTTCGAGTCCAAAACAGCAAGTTTTTTCACGGTCCCTCCTTTCGCGTAGATCGGACAAACATCCAAGAGAACTGTCATGAGAAGCTTCCTATTTATGTCTTGCTGATGCACCATTAAACGTGCATATAAATGTAGCTACATATGTAGATTCCTTCACACGCACAACGTGAGTAGTTGAGAAATACATATTATGTATGTAGCTAGGCGCTAGGCCCTACATGGGCCGTTTGCTCCAAAGTCTTATATTTTATTGACGATAGATATGCAAGATTTGGTTAAGTCCAAGCCCTCGTGTTCACCTGGCAACTGTGCAGTCAGCTCCCTCTCCATATTCGCTTTGTAGCAGAGCATGTAAGCTTCGGCAGTCACTCCCAGAAGATGTCAATCTTCAGATATTTAAGAGCTTAACCAGGAACCATCTTGAGATTGCTTTACGTTCGCGTCTCCTGAGAGAAAATAAATTAATAGCTTCTCTAAGCGAGTGTAAAATATAATCCATACTCCCTCTCTCTCTCTCTCTCTCCTTCTGCTAAAACCCCCGCAAGAAACGTACACCCTTCCTCGTCATTGCTTTATTTCTTTATGACGCAATCCCCCCCATTAAAATTAATACACGTTCTGGGATGGGATGTAAAAGTTGGTCAGCATTGCTAATTCAAGACCCAACAAACAACTTTATATCCACTTAGGTTGTCGCTAACGATTCTTAAAGATTATCCCCTGCCAGAATCTCAACTCACCACAACTCTCACCCTATTCCCAGTACGAGACTAAACCCTCCTCAATAATTAAACAGTCTTTTCCTTTAGGTTGGGATTTTTATAACCAGCACACCAGGTGAATATTTTATGTGAGTTGGTCATAAAATTCTATCGCCGCAACAGAATACGGACGCCACATCTTCCACTAAAATAACATTGAAAGGTCATCTGCACGCACTCCCTACGCACACTCCTTGCCTGCTGTCACCCAAGTTAATGTAAAATTGATATATAAAAAAATTACCAAATCACCTTGCGAATTTGACTTCCGACCTTTTTTTTACCACCCCCTTTATCCTTGCTGTCATTTCGTTATTATTATAATTTGATTTTTCTCTACCATCCTGCCATCCGCCCCAGTAAATAATAATACAACAGAATCCTCTTATCCTCTTACTGACATGGAAAATTAAAAGCCCATTCGAATAGTCCCAGAAAACCAATTCAAATGTGTATATGTAGGTGCATGCGTATGCTGAATCGGAAACCGATCCTTCATATTTTTACTCGCAAAAAAAAAATGCGAATATGACCCATTTTTCCCCAAAGGTATGAATACCTCACTCACACCCCAGCTATCCGCAAAGGAAACGAAGAAACTCCAAGCAACTAAGCCGAAGGACACAAATTGGAATTTTATAAAAATTGTTTTGAATTTTAAGGACTCGTGTCAGAAAAAAAATCCGAAGAATGTTTTCTCACTGGTAACAGAAAAAAAAAAGGTCCTTTTGACTGTTGAAACTGGGAGAAAGGAGATCATCATCATCTGGGATTTGTTTTGGCCCGGGAATTTGTCGACTTATGAAATGTCTATGCCCTTAAAACCACACAAACACACGCACACACAGGCAGAGAGAAAAAAAAAGGGAAAATCTGGTCATTGATACAGTTATGTACTTCCTACACATTTGGCCATTGTTCACTTTGTGAACTCCGGAGACATTGGTCTGGCTATGAAAACACACAGGAAGGATGCTTCTCCGGATGTGATAGGGTAGTGCATATAGGTTATGAAGGTGATGAGTTTTCACTTATTGTCATCGAGTTAAAGTTGTTGGTGATGACGATGAGGTGTTCAGTTCCGAGAGTGCTTTGTTTTGTGGTTTGCAAAAGTTGCTTGTTGTTTAGGAAGAAGGTCGGTAGCTTAAATCTATTCCGAGCGGCCTTCGATTCCATTGAGCGGGAACGGACTCTTTTATAAACTATATAAGATTGGAATCTCGAGTAAAATCATCGACATATGGGATGGAGAAACAGTATCTGAGGAATTTCCAACGCCGATGGGTGTGAAGCAGGGTTGTATCTTGAGTACGTTGCTGTTTATACTGTTTATTAACGATAGTCGTACAAGAATTCCAGCTCTGTTGCATGCGGATGACATTGTCTTCTTCTCCGAGTCAATAGATGGGATGCAGCTAATGATGAACAGACTAGGCGCTCAAACGGAGGTCAAACGGTCGAAATTGTTCGCGAAGATAAATACCTGGGAGTCCTAATATCGGCCAACCTAGATATGAAGAAACATCTGGAGGGTAAATTAGCTGAAGCTAAGCGAACAGTGTCATCTGTGTGGGGACCGCGCATCATTCACTGGATGATGAAGGACCTACGGGTCCTCAGTCTGGTGGACAGCAACAGGAACCAAGAGCTACATGAAGGAATAAGGCTTGCATCACTTTGTACCACGGGAGTTGTGAAAAGCGCACCGCAAGCAGGGCTGGATATGATTCTACATCTCCTGCCCCTGGACCTATTCATCAATGGCTCTGCGACAAAAGGAGCTCTTAGACTGAGAGAGTCCAACTTGTGGAACCAGACCAGATGTACAATAAAAAAAATAGGTGGGAAATTCAACTCTGAGAGCGTCACAGCCTCATCAGACTATATAACCCCCTATAATGACTTGAACATCGACATCGCTATCATACTTCCAAGGCGAGAAGATTTTGAGTCCAAAAGTGTAGACCAAAACCAATAGATCACGATCTACACTAATGGCTTCAAGATGGATATTGGTAAGGGTGCAGGTTCCTACTCGGAGACTCTGCAAAAACAGGAGTCGTTCAGACTACCAGAAGCATGCAGTGTTTTCCAAGCTGAAATCCTGGTAAAGAAAATGCCGCCAAATGTATAGAAAAAAATCACCTCACTCTGCCGGACTCTGAGTTCCTGGACATAGCAATATAGAAGGGAACGAAAAAGCCGACGCCTTGGCAAGAAGGGGGTCAGAAATAAACACCAGTGTAGCTGACACATCCGAACTACCACCGATTGCTAGATTGTACAATATTATTGACGTCATAATAGAGAAAGAGGCTTACTCCTCCTGGTTATCCAGCGAGGAGCACTAGTCTTTTAGCACTAGACCGATCCTAATCACAGGACATTGCGCCATCGGAGCTATGCTCAGCAAATGCAACGCAGAGTCCAACGATTTATGCAGGTGACGAGCAGGAAGTGGAATCGATCCAACATCTGCTATGACACTGCCCCGCCCTGCAAGAACGACGCTACATTCTCTGGGATCCAGGTAGCAGTAGTCCAGATACTGGATCTCCTATACTTCTTAAAAAGCAGTAACAGGTTTAGATAGGTTACCACGAGATACCTCCAGTAGGTCTCCGAGTGAACGTGATGAGTTCTATCCATCACACACCCTTCATAACCTAAACATCTAAAACCTTTCTGTAGCACACAAATCGGCACGTACCAGTGTGGCTTCCGGCCAGGCAGATCGACAATAGACTAAATTTTCACACTACGACAAATTTTGGAAAAGACCATCGAATTTTAAGTCGAAACTCACCACCTATTCATCGACTTTAAGGCCACTTATGGCAGCATTCATCGTCTTGAACTCTACCAGGCGATGGCCCAATTCGGAATAAACGTCAAAACTTATCAAGATGTGTTGCGGAACGCTGGAAAACAGCCGATGCCCTACTTGGAAAAAGCTCTTCTTAGCTCTTCCAAACGTGCTCCGGATTTCGCCAAGGATACGTAAAGACTGCACTTTTATTATGGGAAGGAACTGCCTTCCCTTGTGAGTCCTCCCTATTAGAGTACTCTACGTCGTATGGTGTGTCGAAGGGTACCCAGGAAATAGCGATGCCTAGCATCACCTTTTAAGAAAATTTACACATGCACTGCTTCGATATTTTTATTGTATATTCGTATATGTCGATCAGTATTACAGGTTACTAATTCATTTTTGATTCATACATTTATACATATACTTTTATATGTCCTATTACTTCGGCTTTCCTTTAGGATTTGAGCCAGCAGCTTCATCTGTCAAGCGAATGTTTCCTGTGAGCTCTCTGACTTCAGTAGTTTCGTCATCGGTAAGCCCAACGCCATCAACATCACTCCCTTCAGAATCATAGAATTCTTTTAGCAATTCATCTGGAGTAGCCCTCTGGAAATTTGACAAAAGTGACATTAATTGCATTGGTGTGATTCCTGTCAGCGTAGTATCGCCTGCGGTAGTATGATTACGTAGCTCAGGTGGCGTTTTGCACGGATCATCATTTTTGTCGGCCATTTTTTGCAATTTTTTTTTTTCTGAAATATTAAATTTATAATGAGCTACATGATGGTAAATTTAACAAACAAAATTCAGGCTTAATTGAATCAATAAAAATAATTTGAGGTCGCAAACTTCGTCTCCCTATTTGAAGTCAGGGACTCCAAATTACGTGGAGATCATATTTTTTTTTTGCTGTACTTATGTACTTATGAAGTATGTATAAAAATATTAATTGTTTAAAACAAATTTACTACTTACACGGGAAGTGGTTGTGGATGCTTTGATAACTCCTGGTGAGATTTTTGTTTGATATGCTCGTCCTTCGAATCGTATGTAACAAAATCAACTTGCCTCTCGGCTTTACGCTGCTAATATGACCTTATCGGACCTTATTTCTTTCGAAATGAGGAAGGAGAAGGCGATGCAACGCTCGAAGTAGATAAGAAGAAATTTGGCGACTGGGTCATCTCACGGCGAGCGTTCATCAATTGGCCGCCGCGATCATGCGACTTGACATCACTCGATTATTTTCTCTGGGGCTACATCAAGTCGTTAGTCTACGCTAACAAGCCAACCACTTTGAACGAGCTTGAGGCCAACATATTGGTGCATATTGGACCGACCGCTTGAAGCACTGCCAGCGAAGCAGATGGCGCCATTTAAATGATGTGCTATTCCACACATACTGGCATGAATGTAGTGTTTTTGTTTTATTTAAATTTTTTTTTGCCTATCGTTCTTATCTGCTCAGCCTTTATTATAATTCATTCACAGATTCGGGAAAAAGCTGTTTTGATACACATCAACACTTAAATATTCCATCCGCTTTTTATAATTCGAGAAAAGCTATACAAGCATCAACTCAAACACGCAAAAGTTCGATTTGTATTTAGCGAATTTTTTTATACGTATCGAGTTCGGGTATCTTCCCTTGTAAACACTCATATCGAGAAGAACATTAACAAACAATAGTGTGTTTCGGGCCTTGGATTAGGAGTTACCATACTTATCCGCAACTTTACGTTACCTTCCATGTGACATTTGATTTAAGGGGATTCCCCGATATCCCTCTTCCCGAAAATATTCAAATGTAGTGTAGTTGCTTCCTCCACTCATCTATTGAAACATTGAGGTGAATTCAAAACTGTCGGTATCTATAAATATGTGTGGCTGTGGTGAATGTTAAAATTAAAGAAAAACCAACACAACTTTGAAAATTCTCCAATTCTACGCGTATGGATATGTAAGTGAAATGAGAATTACGGCTTACTTCATATTAGCAGCGTAAAGCCGAGAGGCAAGTTGATTTTGTTACATGCGATTCGAAGGACGAGCATATCAAACAAAAATCTCACCAGGAGTTATCAAAGCATCCACAACCACTTCCCGTGTAAGTAGTAAATTTGTTTTAAACAATTAATATTTTTATACATACTTCATAAGTACATAAGTACAGCAAAAAAAAAATATGATCACGTAATTTAGAGTCCCTGACTTCAAATAGGGAGACGAAGTTTGCGACCTCAAATTATTTTTATTGATTCAATTAAGCCTGAATTTTGTTTGTTAAATTTACCATCATGTAGCTCATTATAAATTTAATATTTCAGAAAAAAAAAATTGCAAAAAATGGCCGACAAAAATGATGATCCGTGCAAAACGCCACCTGAGCTACGTAATCATACTACCGCAGGCGATACTACGCTGACAGGAATCACACCAATGCAATTAATGTCACTTTTGTCAAATTTCCAGAGGGCTACTCCAGATGAATTGCTAAAAGAATTCTATGATTCTGAAGGGAGTGATGTTGATGGCGTTGGGCTTACCGATGACGAAACTACTGAAGTCAGAGAGCTCACAGGAAACATTCGCTTGACAGATGAAGCTGCTGGCTCAAATCCTAAAGGAAAGCCGAAGTAATAGGACATATAAAAGTATATGTATAAATGTATGAATCAAAAATGAATTAGTAACCTGTAATACTGATCGACATATACGAATATACAATAAAAATATCGAAGCAGTGCATGTGTAAATTTTCTTAAAAGGTGATGCTAGGCATCGCTATTTCCTGGGTACCCTTCGACACACCATACGACGTAAAGTACTCTAATAGGGAGGACTCACAAGGGAAGGCAGTTCCTTCCCATAATAAAAGTGCAGTCTTCACGTATAGTTTCCAAAGCCAGTAAACCTTTGGGGAATATAAACGTAAGGTCGCCGAACAGAGGTTCTAGCTGTGCTTTAAGCTGTGGAATTACTGGAGACGGGATCAAAATCCAACAAGAATATCGCCATCCCCACCGCAGTCAGGAATTTGATGTGAAAGATTCAACGGCGAGCTATATGTACTATCTGTACAGCGACGGATATTTCGTCCTCCTCCGAGCAGAACCTACATTCCGTGTCTGAGCTCTGATCAAGTTTGTTAAGGTGGTACCTATCTCAGGCCACAATGGCCCGTGAGAAAGCCGACCAGCTTTCTGATGCTATCTTTGTTAAGGTTTAGTATAGTAAGGCATGATTAGTAGTTTGGATTGTCTCAATCCTGGGACATTTTCCCAGTGGTCCAGACGAAGTTTGTGTTCCCAATTGCTAATCAGCGCTCTGGTGGAAGACCAGTTGATGCCACAGTAAGGTCCAGGTCCTATGAACGCAGATCCAGAGCCAGCTCTAGCTAGTTTATCCGCAAGTTCGTTGCCTGCAATCCCTTGATGACCGGGGACTCATCCAAGTCTTACCTTGTTGTGTCTCGCCAGGGACTGCAGTGCATCGTAGCAGCTTTTAACTGATATGAAGTCAATTAAATTTGACGACAACGCTTTGAGTGCTGCCTGACTATCTGAAAATATACACATACACATATTCTAGCGCCCTTAAAGTTTATGGCGCAGATGTCAATGGCATGGAGTTCAGCCTGAAATACCGACGGACACATTCCCATAGCTATCGAGACTTTGGTGTTGGGTCCAAAGACACCAGCGCCAACTCCAGATTTCATTTTCGATCCGTCTGTGAACCAGACCAGACCGCTAGGGACTAATGCCGGAACACCATTAGACACGGTCTAATATTTCTTCTTATATAACCCACCAAAACAGTACTGCCTGACCATGATGTCGGGGATGGTTGCACCAACATGTCTCATTTGGGGATTGAGTCAAGAATTTTCAGATGTCCCACATGGTCACCTGATTTATACTTGTATTCTATCTGCAACTTGATACCACAACTAGCGGCTGTCTTCCTAATGAAGATATGAAGGGGTGAAACCCCAACGATTGCTTCTAAAGCTGCCGTCGGGCAGGTACGCATAGCACCTGCGATACCGAAACAGGCAATTCTTTGTAACTACTGAAGTTTAGTTGCCGTTGTCCGTTCAAGAACTTTCGGCTACCAGACGATGGCCGCGTACGTGATAATAGGCCTCACCATCATTGTATACATCCAATGGCCACATGGCCTTAGTGACACGCTCGATGGCGAACTTGATATGAGAATTCCAGCTGAGCCGTTTGTCGAGGATGACCCCGAGGCGTTTGACTTCGCTGGAATAAGCTAGAGTGGTGCCTTTGATAACGATTGGTCCTAGATTTACCAGTCTTTTTTTTACATACATACATAATGTATGTATGCATCTGTATGACCGCTGCTTCATCTTGAATACAATGATTTGATAACAAACATTTACGCGAAACTATCTTTTTGTGTGATTCAAATGTACATATGTAAACGTATGTCGCTTTGGCCTGCTTGGTGTACGTTGTTACATATGTTGACATATATGTACATACATATGTGTACATAACAGTGTGCAATTTTTTTTTGCTGTTGTTTCATCAAAATTGCTGAACCGTGACATTTGTAGTACGGAATCTAAAAACGGAAAAGAAACCTCATTCAACTTGGAAGTAAACCGGATACCACGCGCACCTACGCCAGTAATCCATTTTTTTTTTTATCAGATACAAATGCGGCTTTAATAAGGGAAACTGGTTGGCATTATAAACAGACACACAATCTTCCCTTATTGAACCGGATACGCTTAATTTACATAGACGCTACAAATAGAGAAGGTTCATGTATTCATGCCCAGTTTTTATGTATCATACACACACACACACAAGTTTTCAAAGATGAATGGTCGGATGATGTGCGATGTAATTAGGGACTTCGTGCCTCATACTTCGTAAGGATTATTCACCTCAAATTAAAAGGCATACACGTGCGTTGTTAATTTTAATGTGTGTATGCCCCTGAGTTGTTTAATTTTAATGCGCGTTAATGTACTGTACCGAGTCCCTTTCAGTATCGCTGCTTTCGATTGGAAAAAAGGGTTATTCCCTGGATGAAATAAAATTAACCTTTTATCCTTTCGTCTTTTTGCAGCAGTATTGCGACTTTTAATGACGCAGTATCTACAGTGTGAGCAAAAATTAAATTTATTTGAATTATAAATGAAATATTGCCAGAACCAGGAGAAGGTGTAAGGATATGGCACACTGATAAGGTTCCATCTGACGATGGTGACTAGGTACTTAATTTATTCTTGCATAGGGAAGTATTCACGAAGGTGTTCTACGCTAAGAGATGAAAGTAAGGATGTTGGACGTTAGATGTCATCTCCTGTAAGGACATCATAGAAAATCTCTAGAAGATGAAACTTTTTAATTTCAAGGAAACTTTCCTTTTTTCCCCCCTTGATGGTGGCAGTCTTATCAAATCGAAAGCATATAAAAATTATAGCTCATGGGATTACATTTATAACATTGATAAGCAAGCGAAGTTATTGGATTATCGTCGTGGACAGAATATTCTCATGGGGAGGGTTCTTATCCTTATGTAAATAAGGATGTATTTGTTTCGATTTTTTGTGTTTCATTATATATTTTAGAAAAAGTTTTAAGAGAAGTTTTTTTAAGTTATTCATAAGTTTCAGAGAAGAACTTCAAAACTTTTAGTTTTTCCCTTCAATTTTGTACAGATGTACCTATATACCTTCATCTACGCACACATAAATGTATAGCTGCTGGTGATGCTTTAAATCTTACACGTGGAGCTATCAAAAACGGCTGACACCATTTGTAATTTTCAATTCACCAAATTGCAGAGGCAACAAAAATCAATTGCAGGGTGAATATGGTACTCGAATTGGTTGGTAATATTTTAATCGGAAAACTTCTCCGACAGGTAAGGTTTGGTTGAAGTGGCTGCCAGCTAGGAGTCGCCAGCACACTTAGACCCCGTGGATCACGGGGGAAAGTTTCTCTCTACCTAGTCGTTAAAACCATTTTGAGCTTCTTATGAAGCGTACGAGGCTCTTAATGTCACCATCCATCAGGTCGCCTATATCGTTGTAATAGGGTGCTCCTAAGTGAAGCTTCCTTCTACGGGACAGAGCTGGGCAGAAACGAAGAAGGTGAGGGATAGTTTTCTCCTCTTCTTCATCCATGCAGCTTCTACAGAAGTCGTTCGCAAAGAGGCCTAGCCTTGTAGCATGCTTGCCTATTAGGCAGTGTCCAGTGATGACACCTGTTGTGGTGCCGATATGCAGTCTTTTGAGAGAAATCAAATTCTTGAAGCGTTTTACATCCAGCTTCGGCCAAATCTGTTTTGCCGCTAGACATATTGATCCACTTGTCTACCTCTCGACAGCACCCAGCTTAAGTTTAAGTTTGCGAGTAGCGATTGGAATACCTAAAGTGCCTTTGTCCGGCAAGATAGGTATAGTTATTGCTATTCTATAGCATATTCTCATGATATAATTATCCGGGTATGGGAACAATCTAGGGTATTTTCGAAACGTTTAGAATTTGCACTCTCTTATCAGATGGATGAGATTGCAGCTGATGCCAAGGGCTGTTGACGTCGGCCACTATAAATCGTCGCTTGACTAAGCACTTCTAAATGCGAAAATACCACGGTATGGGAGAAATATTGTTGACGTTGTGGTTCACTGGTTAGTGCGTTGGCCTACTGAGCTGGAGGTTCGAGGCTCGGATCCAAGAAAACCTCAAAAAGTGTATTCATGGTCCCACCTCTAGCGAATGTCTACTTAATTTTTTTTTTTAATCCTGGCTCTAAGCTAAAGATCCCTTCCATTTGAGCGAAAAAATATAATAAGCACAACACGAACTTGCAAGCAAATAAGTAGGTCCACTTACGGTCTGTTGTGACAAATATTTGTATCTTTGTATAGGAGAAGCTAAGTTGGAAACCAAACATTCAAGAAAGAGTCAAAAAGGCTACAGTCGCACTTTTTTTCATGCAAAAAAGCCGTTGGTAATAAATGGGGCCTACAACATCGAATAACATCTCGGTCATTAGACCGATACTCACATACGGGGTGATAGTCTGGTGGACAGCCTTAGAAAAAGCTATACATCGCGACTATATAAGCAAGGTCCAACGTACAGCTTGTCTGTGCATAAGCGGAGCATTACGTACAACTCCCTCCGCGGCACTGGACATTCTGTTCCATCTGATACCCCTCGATATATTTAGCAAGCAAATGGCAGCGAATGCAGCCGTTCGCCTTGAAGCTACCCAACAGTGTTCAAGAAAAGAATTCGGCCACGCTTCCATTCTGAATTACACCTCGTCTAAATTTTGAGAAGAACTTCCTAGCCACCATCAGTTCCAGATCACTCTGTGAGAACGATGCATTTTTAGAAGATGAATCAATTCACTTCTATACCGACGGGTCAAACACGAAAGACGGGGTCGGTGTAGGTGTTTTCACTGATAGGGTTAATGTTAAGCTCTCTTTCCGTCTTCCAAATCATTGTAGCGTGTTCCAGGCGGAAATAATGGCGATCAGATAAGCCCAATCTTGGCTTAAGGAACACGTGATATCTGTTAGAGATATCCGCATCTTTTCAGACAGACAAGCAGCAATCAAATCCCTGGAATCGACCTCTATAAATTCCTTAGTAGCTCTATACTGCCACTCGTCTCTTGCGGAGATGGCTGAGCAGTTCAATAGTCACCTGTGTTGGGTGCCGTGGCATAGAGACATCCAGGGAATTGTAAGGCCGATGAACTCGCCAGAATAGGAGTTTCTACTCGGAAACCTAAACTTATGCTGGATACTGTCGAGAGTACAAGTCTTAGGTGGAAAAGTGGATCAACGTGTCTAGCGACAAAACAGGCCAAAGCTGGATCTAAAACGCTTCAAGAGTTGGATTTCTCTCAATAGATTGCATATTGGCACCACAACAGGTGTCATCACTGGACACTGCCTAATACGCAAGCATGCTACAAGGCTGGGCCTCTTCGCGAACGATTTCTGTAGAAGCTGCATGGATGAAGAAGTGGAGGAAACTATCCCTCACCTTCTTCGTTTCTGCCCAGCTCTCTGCCGTAGAAGGAAGCTTCATTTAGGCGAACTGATGAATATTGACATTAAGACTTTCCTACGCTTCACAAGAAGCTCAAAATGGTTTTAAAGAGTAGGTAGAGAGAAACTTTCTCCCGTGATCCACGTGGTATCACAATGGACCTACCATTGCTCTAAGTGTGTTGGCGACTCCTAGCTGGCAGCCACTTCAACCTAACCTAACCTAACCTAGTAGCCAATGTTGAAACCTGCCCCGTGTTGCAATTCTATGTTCCTTCGGTGTCTATGGAAGAATTCCAGAAAAATTTAAGAACTGCGTGTCATTTTCGTTCTTAAAGTTACCATTAAGAGCTAAGCTGTTTCTATTGATGGTCTGTCATATAACGGGGTGATTGTACACAGAATTCACTCTATGAGTTGTTTCAGGATGCCTTCAACAATGTTACAACCTTTACAACGCTTTCTTTAGCAGTCGGTGCAGCACCTATCCATTGAGCTTGTGCGTCGCGTCGGGAATAACTGGATTTAAATCGTAAAAAAGGACTACCGAGTCCCAGAAGCACTTAGACTTCATCAGGTCCACTGTGCTACCAGGCAGACACCCTTCTCTTTGGTGCAGTAGTTGGACAAACTAAAATTTTATTCGTTTCTCTGGTGTGGTGGGTAGCAGTGATTGCTGTTCCCTCGGTGGGACAGGCCACAAGCAAACACACTACCTACTACTTATACCGTGACCACCGGTAAAACAGCTTAATGTCAAGTTCTCTCGTTACTCTTGCCTGGGACACCTTGTTTTTGAATAAATTCCCACAGGAAGTGATTCGTAAGCGAACTTAATCTATGTCGACATTAAGTGACAAATTTATTAAAAAGAATAATTAATTCCGCTGAATATTTATAATTTAGTACATTAAATCCGTTAGATATTTTAAATTGTTAGAATATTCTTTCTTATATTCGGTATGTTTAAGAACTTAATGAAAATGTCAAACCTTCACTTGAGATTCTACCACAGAGCTTGAGGCATGAAATTATAGGAAACAGAAAACAAAGGACGACCGTAACATTGAAACTTTTCAATTACCTTAACAAAAAAGGCATCAATCCAGGGATTTTAAAATGAATGACAAGAACAAAACAAAAAAATTAAAATGTCCTTACTAAGCCCTTAAGGAATGATAAATTGAAATTACGCACGAGATATGCGATTATGTAAATTTTATTATACAACTAAGTGGAACCCATTTTATGGGTGCGTTCACGTTCCGTTGTCCTTGAGTGGCCCTAAATTTCATTTAAACAGAAATAATATATTCCTATCTGTCAGTTGGAGTGAAGTTTAAATGGAAATATGAATAAATTTCTTAAGAAAAAAGAAAAAACTTTTCTTATGTCAGAACGAGGAAACCTGGAAGAGATGCGACGACTTTTACTTCAAGGTTAGATGAGGCATGTCACATTTAGACTTTGAAAACTTTTAAGGTAACCAGCTCATTTAGATGATTTAAATTTAAATTTGTAAAGTTGAGGGTAAAATATTTACTGTTATGAATTCGACCTCCTAAGGGGGAATAGCTTTATGAGGATGTCGTGGGAAGAAAAGGTTGAAGGGTTGAATATATCCTAAAAACTTGAATGGATATCGCTCTGCGTGTTTGAACTTCAATTTGCGTCGTAAGCTTGGGATCTGAATTGCGATTGGTCGGATTGGTGGTTTGGGCCAGTAGTGCAAAAACTAAGTTATGGATCGAGTGGTTACTTTGCTTGGTTACTTCCATGTTTCCGACTGGCCGATTCTGATGGCGCTTATGTATTAGGCCGACTTCAATAGATCATCAGCTGGATCAATTTTCGACTATCCTGTGAACTTGCTAGTGTTGAGTTTGAACACTCCAGATGAGGATATGAAACTAAGGATATGTTATGTAAAGAGGCGTTAGACACTTTTGTAAGAAGGAACCATACATTCTGTAACGCGGGTGCTGAAGATAAGTGCCTTCCGCTGCTTCAAATAGATGGGAAATTGCCGACCCTATCTTGCATTTGTTCAGGACTAGAAGTGCTATAAAGAATACTCCCCTTCTTAGACTTCCCGACTACTTTTACTTTGGTCCTTGGTCGTACGCCTTTTGTCTAAATATAAGGCTACTCTCGGGAGCCCTTTTACTTCGAGTAAATCAAGAAATGCAGTGTAGTGCAAGATGAGACAAGCGTAACGCACTACCCACCAAAGCTAAAGAGGCAGCAAATAGGTGCGACAGCAGGACCGTCTGTAGTATTACTAAGGAACTCGCTTGTGGTCAAAATTACAAGAAACATCTAGTAAAAGGTCTGGACGCTGATGTAACGTCTGCGATAAGTGTCCTGAAGAAAACCAAGGACTCTTCCAAACGGCGCCCAACATTTCGGCGGAGATCGTACAGACTTTCATAAGGAAAGCATGGGAAACTGAGGCTTTCCCCGAAGATTGGAAGAGGGGAATGATTGTTAAGCTGCCCAAGAAGGGAAACCTGACGGAATTCGGAAACTGGAGAGCTAATAGCTCGGTTTAACGCTCGAAAACGAACAGGCAGGCTTTCAAACTGGATCCTCCCGCTTCGACCATATCAACCCGTTCCGTATCATCATTGCAAAATGCGTCGAGTATAGATCTCCGCTACATTTGCTGTTCATGTGGATTGGTCACACCCTACGGCTCGAAGACAGTTCCACTGCGAAGTACGCCGTGCAATGGAATCCACTTACCCAATCAGGCAGACGAGTGAGCCGCCCTAGGCAGACATGTAGAAGGACAGTCGAGGAATCGAGATCATTGGAGATGACTTAGAGGCAATTAAAGTCCGAACACGATGGCGCGCAGGCGTTTTTGACGCCCTATGCCTCACGAGGGGTCAAAGGATATGCATATGTAAGCACTAAGTAAGTACGATTCAACCACCCTCTTCTATAATACACCATTTTGAAGGCCTTCCCAAGGAAAACACCCCACATATCATATCCCGGAAACCTTTCAACGGAAAAGGAGTTCTGTATACGAACATAAGACTTGCCATAAAATGAGCTGGATATCAACCGATTGGCAGAGACTGTAGGCAATTTGAGGATCTAGAGCGACATCATTATCATGGTAGCTGCCCTTGGATTGCATTCTTCCAGGAACTCGGTATGATATCGATAGACTAACGGATCCCGTAGTCCACCAACAAGTAAAGGAAAACATTTTTCAAGCGACAGCAGAAATTAGCTGCGCCATGCCGTCGACCATAAATAGCACTAAAATGCTGTGAAAATTATACTCGTTGTAGAACCAGAAAATCTTGTCTAAAAAGCACAGAGAGGCCATGCGACACGGTTATCTGATGATATGTACCTGGAGACGGATCGAAGAACGGAAACAACTTGAAATTCAGATTCCAGCCACGCCTGTAGAGGAAAGCAGCGATCTAGAGTGGAATAAGGATGAGAGCAGTCTACTGTAGCGTGCGCCGTCACAAAAGAAATGCCATCAACACATTTGTGGGATAAGCAGAAGAAGCAAGAGCTAGATGCGACAGCAGGGCCCTGTGCAGGATCACCAAAGAGCTGATAGATGGTTGTAGTAGCTTGCGCCAACACCCTGTACAGAGTTTAGATGAGTCTCTGCTACGGGAGACCTTCTCCGCTGTTTTGAACAGCATGGCGGACGAAAGTTTGGCCCAAAATCACGACGAGTTGTCCCATATCCAAAATTCCAGAATTCACCTGAAAAAACATTGAAAATGAAAACATTTCCGCTAATAATAGGCTCAATAATCCTCGAACGCATAGCCCCATCTATGGCTGCCTTCGTTATGTTAGATATGGACGACACATTAAGCTGTGACTGTCCCGCTCAAATGTGGAATCGAATTTGTTAAAAGGCTGCAGTTCCGTCAAAATCATTGCAAAATGTTGTTAAAATAAATCACCACTACCCGGGGAACTAGTTGCTATCTATAGCATACTCCATTACTCTAAGTAGTGTCCGATAACTTCAGCAAATCCATTAATGAACGCTCATTCCCTTAGCCGAACGCCTACTTTAAACCCCTCAAATTCCTAAAACCGAAAGGTATACTTGCAGCGCTCCACTGCAGGCATTACGCAGAGGTTAGAATGACTCTGTCAAGCCTGAAGCTTTTAATAAGCCATATGACGAGGTCAAGAGACGGCTTGTTGGAGACCTGTATCTTCATAACGAGCTGAAAAGAGTCAAAAGAGTAAGAAGTGGAAGAGCCAAAGTGGACAGAGGACATAGCACAATTTAGTTGTATCCTTTGGTAGAGAAACTGCTCCTTCATGCAGTAAACTGCCTTAAAGGGAAAAAGTACTGAGCACGTAGGACGAAGAGTACACCACTATATAGGGTTTTCCAATAGGGACTTGACAACTTTGAGTTTAATTTGTGAACGCACTCTTTCACTAATCATCAAACTGTCACTGTCAATTTATTCAGTAAACTCAACATTTTCATCATGGTAAAGTACACGAACGAGCAACGTCTGCAAATTATAAAAATTTTCTACCGAAATTCGGAGTCGGTGACTGCAACTTTAAGAGCGTTAACTCCAATTTTCGGTCGTAATTCTCGCCCTAGTAGACAGGCAATAACAAGTTTAGTGCAAAAATTTGAGTCTACATATTCGTTGTGTGATGTTGCCGTGTCAGTGAGACAACGGGTTGGTCGAAGTGTCGAAAATATCGCTGCCGCTCAGGCGTCCGTAGCAAACGATCCAAATCAGTCAATTCCACGGCGTTCTCAAGAATTGGGCATCGCTCAGACCACATTATGGCGTATTTTGCGTAAGGATCTTGGTTTACACCCACACAAGATCAAGCTGACTCAAGAATTGAAGCCGATGGACCATTTGAAGCGACGTACGTTCTCCGATTGGGTTCTGGAGAAGATGCGCCAAGATGATGAATTTCATCGCAAATTCCAGTGACGAAGCTCATTTTTGGCTCAATGGGTTCGTCAATAAGCAAAATATGCGTTATTGGTCGGGTGAAAATCCACATGTGCTTCATGACTCACCACTTCATCCACAGAAAATAACTGTTTGGTGCGGTTTGCATGCCGGCGGCGTTATTGGGCCATATTTTTTCGTCGACGATAACGCCACGTTACTGTAAATGGTCAGCGTTATCGCGCCATGATCACCCATTATTTTTCGCCCGAATTGGAAGATATGGACTTGGACGACATGTGGTTTCAACAAGTTGGTGCCACAAGCCACGCAGCACACGCTACAATCGATTTATTGAAGAGTAAGTATGGTGAGCGTGTTATCTCAAGAAATGGGCCAGTCGATTGGCCGCCTCGTTCGTGCGATTTAACGCCGCTTGACTATTTTTTATGCCAGCACGCCGACGACGTTGGAAGAGCTCAGAGCCAACATTGAACGCGAAATAGCGGCCGTTTCGGCCGAAATGTGTATCCGAGTCGTTGAAAATTGCGTCCAACGAATCGACCGCTGCAAACGTGCCCGCGGTGGCCATATGAACGAAGTCGAGTTCCATTCATAAATGTTTTGATTGTACTTCAAGCCGATAATAAAGATTTTGGAATATCTCAAATGGTTTGCGTTTTATTTAAAAAAAAAGTTGTCAAGTCCTTATTGGAAAACCCTTTACTTTGCCTTTGCGAACGTAAGAAAAGGTACACAGAAAAGGTATGGATAAAACTAAATATTTCAGCGGGGAAAGTAGCATTAGTGCCAAGGGTTGGATTCGCCCCACCTTTATTACACACATATCTATGTCCATTTGGTCTATGCAAGTGTACATACATATGTATGCACTTCATCGAAGCTAACTACAAGGCAATCAACAAAAAGATTCTTCAGCGAAAATTATTCGAGATATTTTCGTAACCATATGAGGATATCAACTGATACTTATCGAAGCAAGTTGAGCTCTAAGCAAAGATACATATATTCGAGCACTTACCACCTAGTATACGAAGTTCCTGCGATAATGTCCTCAATCGCTATTCCTGCAAAGAAAAAAAAAAACAAAATAAATCGAAACTTGAATTTACTGACTTCAAAGAGATTACACTTCACTTAAATTTATCAGCTACACATGCACATCTAAACAAAATGCGATGTTTTCAAAGAAAATTCTTCTTTCTCAATTGCTTGCAGAAAATATGCAATTTATGTTGTCAACAACAAATAACCTCGTTTCACAGAAAAAAAAACATCTCACAGATGCAAAAGTACTTTGTTTCTTTGTCCTTAGGATCTGCGATTGAACAATCACCAAAAGAGGAAAACAAACGAATTTGCTTCCTTCCCAGCAGCAAAAACATGCCACACACACACAGAACGCACACATTTGTAAATTGCACAAAAAGCAACAAAAAAAAAAATTCTCTCTCCAGTGTTACGAAGTAGTTCGCAACTTTTCGATAGTCGTCATTTAAAAAATATTCGATATAAGAAGTTTCATCGAAAATATTCCCGATTTCCCGATAACTTCTACTCTTTCGAAAGGCATACCCATTCATCACAATTTGAATGATCATATCCTTGTGCATTTGCCTTCTATTTGCGTAGAAAATATTCTCCGATTCTGCTCCCCGTTAGGTATTTAGATGCAGGATACAGGAGAAGTTTTGAAAACTTTTTGAACAAATTTCCTTCTAAAGAATATGCAAATATCTTCTACCTTCATCTCATTACTTAGCAGCGTATCCTTTATCGTCAAATGAAATAGGGAACGTCACCCATGCTATGGCCCCCTTCTACCATACACTTACCGAATTCAATCGCGGAGTAAAAATGTCTCCGGAGGACATGAGGACACGAAAAAAAAAAAAAAAAAAAAAAAAAAAAAAACTAAACTTTGCTTAAACTAAGAAGCATTTCGTCCTTATTCTCGGCTATACATAGGAACGAAACAATGAACGAGAGTATGTAGGGCAACATAGCATGCATACGTTGTTTTCTTATCGTTGAATTCTATTTCCGAATTCCGAAATTGAAGGAAAATAAATATTCAGGATAACGAAAAACTTCTCTCGGTAATAATATGAGGAAATGTTCTTCTTTTTCTGTATTCCAATATCCTGTGTCCTTTAGTGGAGAATTCCAAAAATATTTGCATACATTTCATATTTTTTTTTTTTTTTTTTTTTGTTTTTTAATTTGAACTTCCCGCAAGAGCTATTGACACGAACATTCGCAAGGTCATAAGGAAAAAAAAAAAAAAAACAGGGAATTACATTACAAATTCCCAAGGATATTTACACAAAAGTGGGGAGAAAGTTTTATTTGCACGGTTTTTATTCGCCTGCGAAACAAATTCATAAGTAATGTTAGCCATTTGCTGTGTTGGAAAAAGTTCAAAGAAAACAACGATTTGATCCTTTTTGTGTTGTCGACATTTGTGCCGTTTATGATACATTTTTGATTCGCGAAGGACATGGTGTGAAAGCGATTTGTTCAATAATTTGTGAATAATGGGAGAAACTATTTTGGAGGGTTTTCAAGGAAGGTTTGTAAACAGGACGATATGATGCTAAATCGAATTATTTTTGATCTGGAATTATGCATACAAACTTTGCGATGGAAACGTTTTATGTGAGTTAGGCTCGCAGGTCAGGTGGGCTTAAAATTCTAGATTATTAGACCGTTGATACTTATTCCTCAAAGCTTTTACGTTCTCCTGTGCAGAAATATGTTATTGATTTAGGTTTTCCGTAGGTTAAGTAAGGATAGAGAAGTGCCTACACTATTACTCGGTTCCCCATTGACGCTATTGATTTCCCTCAGGAATAATGCCTTGTGTTTCAAGGATCAAATACACGGGTTAATGAAGGTTAGGTTAAGTTTTGTTGGGTTATGAGATAATCATAAGGCACTAAGCAGCATAGTGGGCCATGCCATCTCTAGAGTGTAACACTCTTCGAAATTTAACTAACAAAAGAGGATCCTTGGGGGTTATGCATAAGAGTGGTAAAAATGAGCCCACGTTGGAAAATAGATGCAGTATTTTAAAACTCAAAAATCCAGTCATTTGTACTTTCCATGTTCAAAGGTTTGCTGACTTTCAGAGCAGTATCGAAAGTGCGGGCGCCGTGGCTCTAGTGGTTAGTGCGTTGGGTCACTGAGCGTAAGGGTCAACTTTCGAAACCCAGTAAACGTCACCACATCTCACTTATCTTATAAACGTCCCAGAGCAATGACTGTCGCGAGAAAGCTTCTGAATTTGTCTTTCGGATATCGCTCTGAGCTGTAGGCCCCTTCCAATTATGTGGGAAAATATATCACCCACAAAACGAATGGTACCGAGAAGCTGGGCCCTGGACCACACGGGGTCCATTGCGCCAAGTATTTGTTTCGATGACAATTTTTTTTTAAATAATTAGCGTGCACCAAAGGAGGTATGAATACCCTTATGCTGATTATTCAGAGCGCAGCTGCTTGAAAGAGGGGGAAGGAGGAACAGAGGCGATACCGGTGCACATAGGCTTTGAATGTTGTAACGATGAGGTAATACAGAGCTTGGAAGATCATTCTTCGGCTTATGAACGAATCCCTGTATTTGACAGTACGTTGGGCTTGAGGGTGAACTGATGCGCATTCGAAGCGTAGCGTGTATTGCGGTTGAAACTTTGAAGGGGAGGAATGCAAGTGAGTATTTCGCTGGAGCATTTGTTGTAAAAGATGCGACTAAATAGAGAAAGACACGAGACATTTCTGCGATGTTTTAGTGAGGCTATGAAGCTCATAATGTCTCTTTCACCTATAAGTTTTATCGCGCGATTCTGGACCCTATCAAGAATGTACAAAACGGTCTTGGGCGCACCAGACCAGATATGGGCGTTGTATTCCAGATTTGGGCGGATGAATGCCTTATTAATTGTGGCCAGATCAGAAGGGGTAAAAAATTTCTTACACCGCTTAAGGAATCCTAGACATTTTGCTGCATTTTTGGCGACCTCGAATATGTGATCGTTCCAACGAAGATGATTGTTAATACACATACCGAGGATGGCAAGTCTTTCGGTTTCTGCGATGCAAGTACCACTCATGGATAATGGTTGAGGGTCTTGGTTTGCTTGTGAGGCAGAAGACAGCACTGCGTTTTGGATGCATTAAATTCCACTCTGTTAGTTGAGCCCCATTTGATTATGCTATCAAGGTCGGAATTTAATGAGTTTAACATATGTACGTTGCCATTCCTCTTCTACTGCCAAAGAGCAGGGACGTGAGTTAGAGAACGAATATGATAAACTGAGGGTACTGCCATCAGCAAAGGAATGGATTGGATTAGAGGTTGCAGACAAGAGAGTGGGAGACAAAACTGAGCCCTGGGGGACAACAGCATTTATATCGTGCATATCAGACTTGAAGCAATTTCTAATCCATTGAAGAAGAGACTCATCGATGACATATGCACGCATTTTTGACAGAAGAGCTTGATGCCAAACTCTGTCAAACGCCTTTGAAATATCAGGCGCAACTTTCTTTGATTCACCGAAGCCTTTGATGATAGCCAAGCGGCAATCAAGTCCCTGGAATCGTGTTCCTTTACTTCAAAGGCCGCTCTCAACTGCCGTCTATCTCTTATGGAGATGACAGAGCAGTTCAACATTCACCTATTCTGGGTGCCAGGCCACAGAGACATTCCACGTAACTGCAGGGCAGACGAGCTCGCCAGACAGGGTACTATTCTAAGGACTCTGCCTGATACATATAAGCATCTACTAAAGCTGAACGCTATTAGCATGACCAACCTCAGATGGGAAAACGGGTCAACGTGTCTCATCTCGAGACAGATCTGGCCCAGGCTGTAAACGTAGTGCAGAGTTGGTCAAACTAAAACGAACACAGATCTGCTGCGTTGTTGGTGTTCTCACTGGACACTGACTTGGCCTCTTTTCCAACGACTTCTGCAGAAGCTGTAGGGAGGAAAGCATCTTTCACCCCCTATGTAACTGCCCAGCTCTGTTGCATAAAAGAATTCTCCATTCAGAGTCCCCCTTCCTTGAAGTCCTTGGTGACATACCGTCCTTAGACGTCGTGCGCATCTGTCGCTTTATCAAAAGCTCCGGCTGGTTCTGTTAGTCCCTGAGTGGCCAAATGGTTTTGATCCATCGTATCACAAAGGACCTTCAGTGGTCTAAATGTGTCTGCACTCCCGTGCGGACAGCCAAACTAAACTTACTAACTAAGTGACTGCTTATTAAAAATCACCGTGAAAAATAGCAGTGAACTGAAATGTCACACAGTCATTGCAATAAATCTCATCTTGCGTAGCAAACATTGGCTTTAAATTTGTTCCGCAAAAAGAATGAAAAGGGAGTCGACCTCTTCGGCGTTGTCCCTCCGAGTTGGATTCCAAGACTCTGCGGGCGGGAGCATTCTGTCCATTCGCTCTACATGTCCTAGCCATCTTAGCTTAGTTATAGCTGTCGACTGTGACGTTCTGTCCAATTCGTCGATGTTGTGTGTCCCTTCTTGTCGACAGCATATACTTGGTTTTGCCCTCATTTACAGCTAAACCCATTTTGGCGGCTTCTGTTTCGATACTAGCGAACGCTCCGGTGACAGCCCGCTGTGTTCTGCCAATTATGTCGATGTCATCCGCGTAAGCTAGTAGTTGCACCGACTTTTGAAAGACTGTGCCTCCGGTGTTAGCTTGTGAGTTTCGCACAATTGTTTCTAGGATGATATTGAAGAAGTCACATGACAGCGCATCACCTTGTCTAAATCCTTTTTTGCCATCGAAGGCCTCGGTAAGGTCATTAACGACCTTGATGGAGCAGCAAGCGTTCTCCATCGTCATCCTGCTCAGACGGACGAGTTTGGCAGGGATGCCAAAACTAGACATGGCTCTGTATAGCTCGTCTCTATAAATGCTGTCATATGCGGCCTTAAAATCGATAAAAAGATGGCGAGTATCGATTTGGACTTCTTGTGTTTTCTCCAGGATCTGCCGGAGTGTGAAGATTTGATCGACTGTGAGCTTTCCTGGCCTGAAACCACACTGATAGGAGCCAATTAGGTTATTGACGAAGGGTTGCAGGCGTTGACGAGACTGATGCCTCTGTAATTGGCGCAGTTGAGGGGGTCTCCTTTCTTGTGGATCGGGCAAACGATGCTGAGATTCCATTCATCAGGCATACACTCGTCTGACCAAATCTTGGAAATGAGTTGGTGGAAATGACCCATTTCCGGCTGCCTTGAACAATTCGGCCAGGACCAGCAGCTTTGTTGGTTTTAAGCTTGGATATTGGATATTACTTCGTTTTGGTCAGGTGGACGGAAGTTTTGGCTATCATCGTCTATGTTGAATGCCGCATTCTGTCTGACAGCGGTATGTTGGTCTTCATCGCCGCTATACAGTCTGCAGAAAAAGTTTTTCCATATTCTCAGCACCGACTGTGATTCTACTACCAGGTTTCCATACGGGTCTTGTTGGCCTGACACGCTCTTTTTACCTTTTGGTAAAACTTCCGCACGTTATTTCTGGAGTATAACCTCTCAATATATTCGATCGCGCGCTTCTCATGCTCCTTTTTCTTCTTCCGGAGAAGCCGATGTTCTTCCCATCTCTTATGCTCGTAGACCTCACGAGCAGCCCTCGTCCTTCTTTACAGCGCCGCTTTGTACGCCTCTTGTTTAGCTGCATGTGCTTGCCGGCATTCTTCGTCAAACCTGGAACACCTAAAGAATTGCTGCATTCAATGGAAATCCCGATCATTCAGGCTTGGATGCCCAGTAACAGTGAAAAAGACTAAAAACCCCACGTAAACCTCTTGGTACTTAACGGCCTTAACCTAAAATACACATAAAATGTTCCCAAATGAGGGTTAAAAAAAAAAAGTCAGTTTCTGCATTGTCTTTTCCGTGAATTATTCTGCTCTCTCAGCAAAAAATTTCCGGGTCAGAAATCATATCAAGTCAATTCTATTTCCCCCGTGGTTTTTTTATTTTTTCTTTTTAATGTGAGTCCATCCCTGAAGTACATCCCTGATGTAATGATGCACACTAATGAACTCTTGAACTTTCCATGACATTATGGTTATCCGTCCCCAACCACACCATTACTCCATCCAGTTAGCGCACATATGTTATGCATTAAACGAGGACGAATTTACATAATTTATAGTCAGACATTTACTGCAGCCACTGCTGCTACCATACACCCACTCAAGTGAGGCCAACTTTTGATGCCCGAACGTAGTAGGATTCCCTATAAAGTTTATTATATTATACCCGACATATTCGCTGTTTCCTTTTTCCTGGAATCGTTTGCCAGTACCGCCGCCATGTCGTAAGTAGCAGTTTATTTGCATCAAATGTTTTGCTTCAAGTGCAGTCACATGAAAATTGCTGATTAACTTCAAACGATCCTGCTTATTTATGCAGATGTCCTTGTTATGGCAGATGTTCAGATTTTGTGATGCATTCCTTATACGAGTAAGAAGCATTACCGGCATAGACTACTTAGCTTTAAAGTGGAGCACTTTTCAGTTTATTGCTTCTATGGCTCTCTTTGACAAGCCAGGACATGCCTCAATAATTTTTTAAACATGCAGGAAAGAATCTAAACTTTTTGAGTATTTCTTGCATCATAGAATCATAAAAAGGTAGGTAACGTGAGGTTCGCCTTTTTATTCGGATTTTATAATATTTATTCTATTCATTGAGTTGTTTCAGCCGTGAAGGATACGTCTGGGGAAACCTTTGAATGTACGCCTTGTCACAATGAGATATACATACATTCGCACATATTTTTTTTTTTTTCAATTATGACATGACAAACAGCAGCCACAATCATTTTATGCGTTCCTTCATTGCAGACATTTCTTTTATTATTCAGCGGCTTATTCATTTTTAATTTGCTCGTCGGAGCTTTTGTGGGTCAATAGGGCGGTCCTTGAGCTGATTTTCAATTTATCCTGATTGTTTGAATAAGTGTCCCTTGTCTGAAATTGGCATTGTACATGGAAATTTGATTGTGAATTGATTTCCAAGGATTTGAGAAATAAAAAATTGATAAAGGACATTGTGCTTAAGATGTTATGAAATATTTGTGAGCACTTTAATTCAAGTGGGATTTTCCGGTACCTAATTAAGCAGACTTCTCCATTTGCCTTTCGGATGTGGCTCTAAACTATAAGACTCTTCCATTTTGTGTGAAAAAATGTAGGTTAGGTTAGGTTAGGTTGAAGTGGCTGCCAGCCAGGAGTCGCCAACATACTTAGACCAATGGTAGGTCCACTGTGATATCACGTGGATCATGGGAGAAAGTTTCTCTCTACCTACTTCTTATGAAGCGTAGGAGTCTCTTAATGTCAGTACTCATCAGGTCGCCTATATCGTTGTAACAGGGAGCTCCTAAGTGAAGCTTCCTTATACGGGAGAGAGCTGGGCAGAAACAAAGAAGTTGAGGAATAGTTTCTTCCTCTTCTTCATCCATGCAGCTTCTACAGAAATCGTTCGCGAAGAGGCCCAGCCTTGTAGCGTGCTTGCCTATTAGACAGTGTCCAGTGATGACACCTGTTGTGGTGCCGATATGCAGTCTATTGAGAGAAATCAAATTCTTAGAGCGTTTTAGATCCAGCTTAAGCCAAATCTGTGTTGTTGATCCACTTGTCCACCTAAGATTTGAACTCTCGACAGCATCCAGCTAAAGTTTAAGTTCGCGAGTAGCGATTGGAATACCTAATGTGCTTTTGTCCGGCAAGATGGGCATAGTTGTTCCAATTCTGGCGAGTTCATCGGCCTTACAATTGCCTGGAATGTCGGAATGTCTCAATGCCCCGGCATCCAACACAGGTGACTATTGAACTGCTCAGCCATCTCCACAAGATACGAACGGCAGTCCAGAGCTACTAAAGAATTTACAGGGGTCGATTCCAGGGATTTGATTGCTGCTTGGCTGTCTGAAAAGATGCGGATATCTCTAACAGATATCACGTGTTCCTTAAGCCAAGATTGGGCTTATCTGATCGCCATTATTTCCGCCTGGAACACGCTACAATGATTTGGAAGACGGAAAGAGAGCTTAACATTAACCCTATCAGTGAAAACACCTACACCGACCCCGTCTTTCGTGTTTGACCCGTCGGTATAGAAGTGAATTGATTCATCTTCTAAAAATGCATCGTTCTCACAGAGTGATCTGGAACTGATGGTGGCTAGGAAGTTCTTCTCAAAATTTAGACGAGGTGTAATTCAGAATGGAAGCGTGGCCGAATTCTTTTCTTGAACACTGTTGGGTAGCTTCAAGGCGAACGGCTGCATTCGCTGCCATTTGCTTGCTAAATATATCGAGGGGTATCAGATGGAACAGAATATCCAGTGCCGCGGAGGGAGTTGTACGTAATGCTCCGCTTATGCACAGACAAGCTGTACGTTGGACCTTGCTCAGAAAGTCGCTTTATAGCTTTATCTAAGGCTGTCCACCAGACTTTCACCCCGTATGTGAGTATCGGTCTAATGACCGAGATGTTATTCGAGGTTGTAGGCTCCATTTCTTCCCAATGGTTTTTTTTACACAAAAAGGGATACTGTAGCTTTCTTTACTCTTTCTTGAATATAAGGTTTCCAACTTAGCTTTCTATCCAGGATAAGACCCAGATATTTTGCTTTATCAGAGAAAGTTAAGCTGGTTCCATTAAGAGAGGGAGGGTCGACTAGCGGAATATTATATTTCCTTGTAAGTGCAGTTTTGTGGGGGTTTACATCCAAACCACACCGAACTGCCCATTTAGTGAGCTTATTTAGAGCGTTTTGTAGGAGTTCCTTCAGAGTATTTGTCTTTGCTTTTTTTGACACACAATTAAAACAAAGAAAACCACGCCTGACCGTCTTATTCTTTGCAAATTTCTTAAAAAACGGCCTGAATGCTGAATAAGAGCACAGATTTACACTTTAAAAAAAAAATTTCTGTTGGTACTTCTACAAAATATGTCTCTTTCGTTAAATCCTTAAACGTTATGTGCAGACCAAATATACTCAACATAATCAGCATCTCAAGGCCTTTGATCAATTCGGAAGAATGAAATTGACTCCTTTATAAAGAGGCACCCGGTTTCCGATAATGATAACTGTCAAAACTGCTGTCAAATCCAACTTCATCGTAGATAGATCTACACCGGAACAACGTTACCAAATCGTGGAATATTATTTCCGAAATTGGCGTTCAGTTACACAAACTTATCGAGCACTTCGTCAATTTCATGGACCGAATAATCGCCCATCGGAACGAGCTTTTGGTTGTGTTGTGGATAGATTTCAAACTAATTTAATCCTAGATGCCATTTGGCCAACAAGAAGAATGAACTCAGTGCGTTCCGAAGAAAATATTACGGCAGTTGAGGCCGGTGTTATTGAAGACCTGAATTTGTCAGTTCCCAGGCCTACAGGCGACCTTGGGTTGGATGGATGAATATTTCCTGAAATGACACTGATCTGCGACCGAAACCATCGACTTATTGGAACAAACGCTTTATTTCACACTAATCTTGGAGGCGAATTTGAAAGGCAGACAGTCTAATTCTCAAAATATTCTTTTCACCGAATTTTTGTTCCTTGCCAACACTATCTTGTTGAGCACAAGTTTTCAAGTCTTCACATGTTTTTAAAAACATGTTGTTAATTGAAATGATTTCGAAAACTATATGAAGAACCTGTCGTTTGTAAATCCAACGAATCCTCGCAGAAGTCTAGCGTGGCCAGTCTTCATCTAGCTGTTATTCCCTAAATATTTGACATAGAAAATCTCAGTATCATATGTAAATACTCGTAAGGCAATGTGTGACAGCCGTTTTCTACGAATCATATATAGCTGATGTACGTCTGATCACATTCACTCTAATGAAACCGCTTTGAAAACTCGCCAATCTAAGAATAAAAACAGGACAACTTCTCAATAAAGCGAAGCGTAAAAATGACTGAATTTCTTCTTTTGAAGCCCTTACCAAATATAACCTTGAAATTAGACTAAACAAGAATCGTGGAATAATTTCAGTCAAAAGCCTTTGTGGCATTCGAACCAGTGTCCGTATCTACAGAGTTCTCGAATGGAAAAGCCAGATGACATGTGCATACATATGTGAAAAACGATCTATAGACGCTACAGCTCTTAGCGCAAAACTCACTTCTCTGCCCTCATCATTGTTCTACACTATATCCTTCCCAGAGAAATATCGGTAGACCAACTAAAGAAGACACCTTATACCTTTCTAAGTTAGACCAGTTTTGATCAGTCTAAGTAGTTGAAAATTCGTTTGATAATGATTTTTCTAACTGCAATTATGTCGCTATATGAGAGCTCAGCTTCTTTTTTTGAGAGAGTGATGTCTGCACTTTAGTTGCCCTTTACATTGCAGTGTCCAGGTACCCAACATAGCCTGACACGGCTCTGCATATACAACTCCCTAACCATTTTGTGACGTAGTACGGCCCAATTCAAAAATGCAGTACTGCAGAAGAGGTGAATGGGGAGTACTGCGATCCAGATACTTTCAGATGTCTGCTGGTTCTGCCCTCGGATAGGTAAGAGTGACAGAAAGTTCAGGACAAAGCCACTTAATGTCCTGTGTTGTTCAATGATTATGTATGCAAATGAGGGACATGCCATGGAAACTATACTGGCGGTTATCCATTGATCTGTGTTCCTCTAGATATTTCGTAATATCAGAATTAATAGTTTCCTAAATTGTTTGTTTATAGTGTGGACTGTAATGCTTTAGATGAAATTAATCAAAAAAGGCTTGAATACTGCCATCCAGCGCTTCAGCCCGGACAGATTACGAATTCATCCCAGCGGAAGGACACAGCTTGGCTAAGCGTTTGACATCCGGTGAGTCTTTGAATTCGCAACAGTCGGACCAATGTGAAAGTGGAAGACATCACCTAAGGTGACGTGGGTTGTTGTAGAAGAATGTCATTAAATTTTGGGTACGAAACTAGAGTCAGCTGGCTAGGGATAGAGCTGAATAAGAATATTCACTGACCTCTGATCTACCCCGAACTGTAACCTTAGTAGAACAATAACGCTGATGACATATTATTGGGAGAACTAAGCGGGGTGTCAGTGGGGCATTGGGGATCATTGAGACGAAGGATGCTAAGATGGGTTTAGTAGTGAATAAGAACAAGACAAAATATGTGGTGTTTGCAAAAAGAACTCTCCTCTCAACTCGCCTTGGTAAGGCCGCAGCTTTGGGCAGATATAATTTTGAGGTAGACAGCGACTTTATCCTTCGATGATGCAGTCCACAAGCAACATCAGCGACGAGATCAGACAAAGAATCACTCTTGCCAGTCGATGTTTCTATTGACTATGAAGGCCATAGTCGCCTGCTAAGGTAACATTATACAAAATCTGATTATCACAGTCCTGTGGTATGTCGCAGAGGCGTGAAAATTCGCAATGGTCATCGGTTCCGATCGATCCGTTAAGGAGAAGTTTCAACAACGAGCCAAACGGGCTTTTCAGCAACATCGACCTGGCAAAAGGAGTTTAGATATAATGGCTGAGGTGGCTGGGACATGTAAAGGAGATCGTTCAATGGACCAAGGTGGAAGGTCTTCGAACGCCATAAAGAAAAACCCCTAAATGCGAAACCTGCATGCCGGTGGAAAGGGACCTCACACATCTTGGAATGTGGCTAGCTATCTACCAAAGCGATATGCTAGTAGAAGCCCAGATCCTGTCAGACTCTAGCGGCACTTAAGTAAGTAAGAGGCTGTGTTAAACTTTGGACTCTTTATCACTTGGGTGAAAGGAACCATTAATAATGGTTGAACGTAAAGATTTTAAAGTTTACGTGCAAGCGTGTTGAAATCTCACTAAAGAAGGGACTGTGTTGTACCTTACTTATGAAAGTATCGTTGAAAATATAGGCATTTCTGCAGTCCATTGTATTCACGACTCTAGTCTATCACATGCGAAAACTCTAGGCCTTTTCTAGTCTAGGCCTCAACCAACAAGCCTCTTCAGGTAGCCCGTTCCTTAGCTAACTGCCTCCAATTGGGCACTCCAAGTTGGTTGAGTCTTTATAGTTTGATCTAGGTGCCAGAATTTGCGTTCAAAATTTATGGCTAATCCTCTTATCACCACACCATAGTAGGCATTATCTCGTATGTTCTGCTTGAAAAAGCATACCGAATTAATTTGGCTTCCTTGCACTTACAATTGAGTCTAATCAACGTTTTAATATCCAAGGCTATTCGGATACATTTCTCTACCACTTGGCCCTCTTTGTAGTCATAGAAGTGTATAACAGAGCAACTACTTCGACTGTTTTCCTCTATACTTCGTTGATAAGATTCCGAGAACACACCTGCTCTTTTGCATATTCTTTCAATATTCAAAAAATTAGAAATACTTAGTGAAATAAACCCTATGTTGTCCAGGGCCTAGCTTCTCGCGACCATTCGTGTTGTGCGCACTAAATTTGTTCACACAAATGGAAGGGTCATATCCGAGTCGTATCCGAAAAGCTTTTTTGAAATGCTTTCTTTTGACAGTTATTACTCCTCGACGTTTGTCAGACATCCGCGAGAGTTGGGAACGTGAAAAAACTTTTTGGTGTTTTCAGAGATTCGAACCTCGAACCGCCCGATCTCTAATCCAACGCACTAACCACTGAGCCAAAGCACCCATCTTAAATAACTTTGTACCTTCCCACCTTGGCAACATTCATAGGGGCTCTGAACTTAATTTCATTTACACGATTTCCCTAGCTTGTCCAGTACCATTTACGAGTAGTGTATGCAGGTCCCACAGATGAGGCTTTGGTTCAGTGGCAGAATTACCAGGTTGATTTTCAGTGCACATGTTGGATTGTTCTCTATCGCTCCTGTAACGCCCACTCACCGTTGTACTACATACAAGTATACCTACATATATTCCTCCGTTGTTTTTCTGTGAAGTTCGACCGATAAGTCGATAGTTATTTTTGTTCCAAGGATAAATTTAAGTGGCTTCCCATAGCTTAACGATAGAAGCTCCAAAAGAAGTATACGTCTTTTCTGATACCGCATGACCTTGAAAACTACTACAATATCATTGACAGGAATTACAATCCACTTCCACAGGATTCCATCACTTAGCCTGCAATGTGCTACAGTGGTCCAAAAGGTGGAAAGAGATGTGGTTGGAAAAAAATCCCGCCACCCTGCCACTCATGCGATATCCCTATCAGTCTTGCCTGGATGGTAAGTGGCTTGAAATTTATTCTTAAGAGTAAATTTGAGTTGGGTGTAATACTCATGGGCCCTTTTGATGGCACTTTCCATGACTTTTTGAAGTGTTGCCGGCGTAATTTGAGCGATTTCTGTGCGAATGTTGAGTTTCAGCTCCTCTAAAGTCTGTGGTCTGTTAATGTAAACCTTTTCCTTCAGGTAACTCCATAAAAATAGTCTGGAGGGGACAGATCAGGCGATCGCGGCAGCCAGTCAAATTCACCGTTTTTGAGGTTATGCGATTTGGGAATTGTTCGTACAACAAATTCATTGTCTCACGAGCGGTGTGAGCGGTAGCTCCGCCTTGCTGAAACCGAATCAGCTCAGCATTGTTGTCTGCTTGCACAAGTGGAAAAAGGAAGTCCTGAAGGTATGTTCTGTAGCGGCACCCATTGACCGTAACGCTGGCACCCGCATCATTTTCGAAGATCTAAATCTTACGCGAGGTTATTCCACACCAAAAAGTATCACGAAGTTAGTGTAAAGGACGTTGATGGAGATTTTTGGGATTCTGCGTCCCCCAAAATCTACAATTTTGCTTGTTCACAAACCTGCTCAGATGAAAATGTGCCTCGGCGGTCATCAAAAAATTTTCCAAAAAGCTTCGTCATTCTCGGCGATATTTAGGACAGTTCTGCAGTACTCCAGACGTTTTTCTGAGTCACCAGGATTGACCAACTGGATTTTGAAAGGGTATATGTGCAGATCTTTCCACAAAATCCGATGAATCGTGCTACGCGTTATCCTAATTGTGTTGAACGTCGTCGTGTCGATGTTTCGGGATCGGTTGCAACACTTTCTTTAACGACCTGGATGTTTTCGATCGATCGTCCAAAACGACGCCTGCTCGAACGCCTCACTCCTCCAACGTTGCTCTAATTTGACCACCACAGCACGAATAGTGGGTGCTATATACTAGGGTGTATATACATATACTAGACCAGCGCGAGGTAACTTAAGTATTTTCTCTCTCTGCCAGCCCGCTTACCTAACCTAACCTAACTTAAGTATAACGGCTTCGCTAGCTGTCATCTGCTTACCAATGTTACTAACTAATGTTATTGGGTCGAAAAGGATGCCCAGTGGATAAGAACTAGTAGCCTTGAGTGCACCATTAATGTGCAAATACGGTTATCTTTGTACCTAGGCGAGATGATACGGAGAATCAGCTTTCTGCTGATGGCTTTCAAAGATGAGTTCAGAGCTAGTATAGCCTTTTTGACTCACTCTTGACCGCTTGATATTCGCCTTAGCTTTCTATTTAGGAAACTGGACTCAGATATCATGTTTTTCCACAAAAAAACAAGTTTCATTCCGTAGATTCTAGGAAGTTTAAACGAAGAATTTTGCGGCACAGTGTACTCCCTCATAGGCGCACACCGACGGTTCCGAAAAACGTGTCCGCTTATGAAAGGTGTCCGTAATGAGAGAGTTCACTGTACATTGATTTTCTGGGAACCACAACGAACTCGTCCACTAATCGTTTGATTGACGAGTAAATTTCGGTGAAACAACTTCTTTTTCTACGATTTTCTAAAAATAATGACTCCACAGGAAGTCATTGCTGCAGCCGTATCCGATAATTCGAGGACAAAACTTACAAAAGGTCATCCAGCGATATAACACGAGTCGAATTTATAATGAAAAATTGGAGGTAACTTCAACGTTAGTCTTTAACAAAATACGACTATAATTATAAAATTAATTCAAAACTACAACAATAAAAGAAAAACACAAGACAAACCCTGGCTTAATATAATGAAAACCTTGTCCTTTGTCATTCTCTAGAGCGCACTAAATATGATTCAATTCTAGTCCACAAGCAACCTTTTGTGTGCGCGCACTTGAATACAAATTTCCTTCCTGAAGTAATTCACTTCATGCATCAGAAGCGCCATCTTCATCATTTGTGCACTGCAACTAACAACAACTGACTAGGTACTCTATGAATATAATTAAAATAAACAAAACCAAGTAAATGAATCCATGCAACAGGACTCTCTTTCCCTTCACTGTGTGCCACTGTGATGCTCTACAACGATACTAGCTCCTACGCATACCTTTCCAGCTATCTAGGGGCGGCGAAACAAATCTAATAGAATTACGGTCTACGAGTAACTTTATGCACGCTAAAGATTGGTAGATTGGTGGGGGGAGAAAAAGTAAATAAAGAGTAGGATTACATCCTCTTTATTTCATAATTCTGCTCCTACCGTCCTGGCAATACAATCGAGAGGGATCTCAACGTCATCTTCATCGTAGTATCTTAACCGAGATACTTTGCAATATAGGAATGCAATGTATAAGCACTGTCCGGTAGATTGAAAGGCATCTCCATGGGTGGTACTAAAAATTATAAAAGAACGAAAGCAGAAAAGAGGAGAACAAAAATTAAAAGCAAACATCAAGTGGAGATTTTCAGGAAACAAAAGGATATTTGACGGTAAGTCCGTTGATAGACGAAGGACAACGGTCATAGTGTGAAACTCCATAGGTATCCAAGAGTATCAGAATGGTATTAAAGTAACGCAAGTACGCATGCAATATCCATGCAATCCATGCGATACTCATTATAGTTCACAACAAAATGCAAGTACCTACCTACCTATACATCAACTGAGATAATAGTCAAATTTGTGTAATTTTCTGATAAGTTTATCCTGTTGAAGGAAAAGAAAAGATTTATGATGGGTACCTCTGTGAAGTTTTAGAAAATGTTGGAATTAAAAGTTGTATTTTTTTTTTTCTTAGAAAATTCTGACTTAAGTACGGAGAAGTTTTCGAATAATATTAAAGAAAGATACCACCATTGAAATTTGTAACTGGTGGAGGGTTTCTCTCTTCAAATTGCAGCAAAACTTTGAATTATGAAATTTAATTCTTAGAAAGGATATTGCAACTTGATGATGGAGTTTACCTTAGCAAAGGAAAACCTTAAAAGGATTTAGTTTGTGTTATAATATCGTAATTAAAACGGAATTGAAGCAGAAATGTTTAAACAACAGACACAGTATTTCGAATAGAGATGGAGATTACACAGAATTAATTGACACAGTTTCATGGGCCAAAGTGCGTCATCTTGTTCTTCTTCGAGAGGAGACTCACACTTAGGGATCCTTGATGATGCCCACATGTATTGCGTGCAGCGATTAATTCGACCGCAGTTCTACAGTCCTTTGTCAGTGCTCTTAGCAAACCGTTTCACGAAACACTTGATGGTTTTGCATGAGTTCAGACTCAGACTTTTGTTGAACTGGTACCCATACTGTCTTATACACGTGCCTTGTTTTCCTCCAGTTTCACATTTTTGTCTTTGAGGAATTTAGTCTCGTTGTCCAATAACCAGCCAGCTCCAGTTTCACTAGTAGTTTTTTTTTGTGGAGAGATCGTTTCATTCGCCAACTAAGTTCCATAGTTGGAACATTGAACCTCGGGTTTTGTGCTCCATAATGAAAATCATTAGTGACGAAGCCGGAACACAGTCATTACGACACAAAAGGCTGGTGGGACTATTTCGATTTGGTCGTCAGCTCAGTCCAGCGCTGTCGAAATGAAAGCTGGATAAAGCCGCTCCATCAGATTGCCTAAATTAAGGAAATCTCGACTTTCCTGCTTTTCGCTCTCCTCTTGTTATTCACTTTAATACATAGGTTGAGTTGATGCAGCTAGTAAGTCGTCTAGTCCGAGCATCTTAATCATCACCTGACCTGAACCACTTAGTGATAGGTAGAATCCGGGACCGGAGCACTCTCAATTTTCGTCTCAGGCGCAGGTGTCGTGTTTCCTCTCCTCCTATTTCACCAAGACGTTCTTTGATTGTCACCTGAATGAGTGTCTACCGCTGTTCAAAGTTTACCGATCTTTCCAGGGCGACAGGTGAACCACCCTACCAGGATAAGTCGTTTTCGCCATCTGTACTTTACTGAACACCCGAACTTTGTCATGATCTACGAACTTTGTCATGATGCGGTATTCACTAACTTACAGACGGTTATAGCTGCAAAGTCTTCCTCACACAATACAGGGTGTCCCAGTTAAGAGGTATAGTCATTTAACTGGAAATTCCTGAAGTTCCGAGGAACAAAAAAATTGTATGGCAGGGAGGGGGGTCTATTTTCACCCCAGTTCGAGTTTCTTTGTAAAAGAAATGCCTTTTAGGTGCAAGCAAAAATGGCTGATATCGGTGTCGTGGCTCAGTGGCTACGGCTACGGCGTGGCTGCTGAGAGGGAGGTTTGGCCTTCGAATTTCTCAAAAGTGTATGACAAAAAAAAGTTTGTTATAACTGTCATGATCAGCTACTCAGGTATGCGTTTCGGATAGGGCATTAAGCGGCCGAACCTTCCAATCCTGCGAAAAAATACAACAAGCACAAAATAACATCTATGTATGTGAAGATAGCTCCTTAGCTCTATATGGGACTGTCTGTGCCAAATAAACATTGACTATATAAGTAGTTCTTAAGGGAAATCGAAGCCGTGTACGAGTTTATAAACTCTCTTTTCAGGGCATAGATACTCGTATCACGGAATCCTATTGCTTTTACTCATGCGTCCGTCCGTGAATTCGTCTTTCCGTCAGCACCTTCTTGCTATAAGCTATAAAAACTACAGACTTGGAGATCCTCTTGGTAAGGATTGCTTTCATCCGCTCGAGGCGACATAATCAATGTAGTCCACGGGCCGTGGTTTTTTGACAACATCAACAACATGATACAGCTCGTAGAGTTCAGCTTGTATCTTCTCATCCACAGAACTTCATATTTGACGAAGAATTTTTATTTCAAAATTTTATCAGACTTCTACAACTAGTAGGTACCATATAGTACGTCTTCCGAAAGAGCATTAATTTAAGCCCCAAGCGAAAGTAAAAACGATTCCGAATATCAATTGTCCTTTGATCTCCACGACTGCGTCATTTGTGAAGTTTATGTTCCCTCTGACGGAGGTGGGTAAGCTACTTGACTATATCGAGCTTATAGTGGACGTTTTGTACTAGTCGGTGTACGGATTATTTTTTTTGTCATTGGAACGTTCTATAAATTGACGATGAGGCTTACTTTCTGACCTGATCTTCAATTGCTGTGGAAGCTATTACGACGGCACGTTGGTAGCGATGAGCTTGATGGGCTTGTTGGAAATTGTGCCCTCTGTAGTGATTGAATAAATCCCATGAGAGCCCATCGCATCTTCTTGACGAAATCAATAACTTCTTTGGAATAAATCAGAGGCGTTCCTTCCAAATGCAGTGCCCCGCATGCTTTTATGCTTTACGTGGCTCAATTGGATTAGTTGGTCATCACAATTCTTTGTGGTATATGCTACTATATGTTGCTTTGAACTCGATAAATAATTAGTGGGTTTCGACTTGAAATAGTGGGTTTCGACTTTCCCAAGGTTTCTCAAGTGAGAAAATTTGGTCTATTATCGATCTGCCGGGCTGGAAACGGCACTGACAAGAGTCAATCAATGTGTCGCAGGCTTTCACATTCACACAACGCTCTGGATACAATCTTCTACGCATGTATGCAACATTTAAGATATTTCTTACAAGAAATACTAGATGGAGCATGTACAACTAATATCCCAGTCATGAGGCATGCTTTCGTCCTTACCATGTCTGATGATAGGTATGGTATAGGCCTACCAACACATAATCTTCATATTGAAAAAGACTCCATTTGGAGTACATCGAAACCAGCAGGTTCTATATGTATATAATAGAAGGACTGCTCCGTTTTTGGTTGAAGTTGGATTCCCATCTTGCCTTATCGCTCTCTCTCTGTTGAAATACATTTATAGCCTATTTGCTTTAGGATGGTTGGTCGGATGGGGTTCACGGTTCCGAGAAGCGTCCTGTATTTCTAACGAACTCCAGGATTCTTCCGAAACTGTAACGTCTAATATAACTCAGCCCGGGTAGGATGTGTCTTCCCAGGTATTTGTATCTTAGCGCCCCTGTTGCTGGGCATTCGCAGAGGAAGTGCTCGAGGCTTTCTTCCTCTTCCTCGTATCCCAGAAAAGTGCTAGATGACAGTAGTCCCAGTCTGTAGGCGTGTTTGTTCAGGTTGATGTGGAAGTCTTAGTTGTCCTCTGCCTAGATCGAGCGCCCTCTTTGCCTGCAGGCTTGCAGTCTTTTTCGCATGTTGTCGTGGTGTTTTGCGAATGTGCTGCTATATGCGGTTTTAACAACTTTCAAGGCTACTCCTATGTTTGTAATCGTGGGTGTGTCCATGTTACTCAACCCCTTCCTCGCCAGTTCATCCGCGGCTTCGTTCCCTGGTATGTTACAGTGGCCAGGTACCCAAACCAGGTTGACCTGAGAGTAGATTGCCAGGATGTTGAGTTTATCCTTGCATTCCCTCACCAATTTTGAGTCGGTTCTTGGGTTTGCTAGTGCCATAAGGGCTACTTGACTGTCCGAGCAGATGCTAACGTTATTGCCTTGGGTTGCAGTACTAAGTAATAGTTCCCCTTAAGTATAGCGAAAATTTCTGCCTGAAAGACAGTCACGAATCGTTCCAGATGGACTGCGTGATTTAGAGGTGGCATTTGGCAGTATACCCCCGCCCCGATTCTCCGCCGATATGTGATCCAACCGTTTACACCTCTATTCCGTCCATGTTTGGAATGACAGTGCCCTGCTGCCACTCCTCGCGTTTGGGGAATAGAACTGTATACTTTGTGTTGAAATTATACTCCTTACTTAAAAGGTCGTTCGAATGTCTAACGAGTCCAGAGGTCGTCTGTACTTCCTTCCAGATAGCCCTGTGTCCCGTTGCGGTCCATTCGTTGAGAGCCACCAGTTCGGCCGATCTCTTCACTTCTAATCCTATAGGGAGTATATTCAAGATTGTCTCCATGGTTGCTGTGGGGGTACTAGATTGTGATCCAGTGATTCCTAGGCAAGGTATGCCTAGTTAACTTGTTGTCCAGGATGACTCCAAGGTACTTTACCTCTTTTTTAAGGTCCAGTTTTACACCCCCTAAAAACGGGGCCTCGAAGTCATCTAACTTGTGTTTTCTCGTGAAGAGGACCATATCGGTTTTTTCCGGGTTAACACCCAAACCGCAGCGGTCCGCCCATCTTTTCGTGATGTGCAGTGCCGACTGCTTTAGGATAATGCGGTACTGAATCCACTACTTATTCAACACCATCCGAGCTATGTTATATTACTTTTCAATCAATATCATGAAATAAATCTGAACCAGTTTTCGATACATTTCGATTGAAATAATCAAAAAATCGATTATCTTAAATCACTTTCCCACGGTTCTAAAAAAGCGTATCGACACCCTCTCATAAATAAAATAATTCCAAATCGGTTCAAAAAGCACACGGACATATGGACGTTTTCTGCAGTTTTCGTTAAGTTTTCTAAAAATTCGATCTTCCTCGGTAAAGCGTTAAAAGCATGGTTTTTTTCGACACTCGGCGGGTGTTTTAGATATTTTCGTTTCTCCTGCAATTTCCATTACTCAGTAAGGTCGTAAATTTTGGAGTATTTCCTAAGATTTTTGACAGTTTTCAAAACAATCGCCACCCACTTGTCAAAGCATTTAGTTTCGAATAATATTTCTGCTGTTCAAAGGCGCTCCATTTTCCGAGATATTCGAAATAATTTTTCGTTCAAGTTCGCTTCGAATACGGTCCTGATTTTTTTAGAATCAACACACAAAATCAAAACTCATGAATCTTCAATATACGATATGCCTACGATACATTTATCGTGTGAACACAAGACTGTAAGGCGCATTTAATTTGAAATTCGAAAACAAGCATTTCGTTCGTATGGACTTTGCGAATCAAATTTGAACAGGTCATTGCAAAAAAAAGACAACAACAAATACGAATTAAAATGTCGCTTCAGTCAACAATGGGATTTCAGAACGCAATTGCAGTTGTTATTTCCCTTTTCATCTGACAATCAGAGGAAATGGATTCAATGAGAATCCACTTAAAGCAATGTCAAGAAAATAAATTCGAACATCAATGAGCGTATCGACGGATATTTCGTTCTTTTTTTTATTTGTTTATTTATTTTTTTTTTTTTTGTTGCAATGTTTGATAAATTAAAAAATTTAAAAATCTGTAGATTTGGACGTTGACTGCTTCGAACTGGGAGAGGTGATTATAATCAACTTCGAACCATTTTTTTTTTTGATGCGCTGTGGAGTGAAATCCTTTATGGATACTCGGTAGCCCGTGCTTATGTCAGTTATGTCAGACTGCATGCCCCTGCATGTTTACGTGGCTAAAACACCCTTACAACCCTGTCCTGTGAATTTGACGTCATGTTTTTCCTTCTTATGGTTCAGGGATTCCTTCCTGTTGGGCTCTCGGTGTTTGATTTTCCCACCTTAGTTCCTGCATGATCCTTGCAACGATACGGTAGGCGATGTCTCATGCTTCCCTCGTTGGTAGCATAAACGATATGAGTCTCCTCGGGGTTATTGGATTGCCTATCTCTTGTTGTAAGGCGTTTCTGGCTGCACGTGCTCGGCGTTCTGGATTTTTTCTTCACAATGACGACAGAATGGGTCATCTGCGATGTTGTACTTGTCCCGTTAGAAATTGGGTAAGGTAAAAGTTTACTTCACCGTGTTTTGTTGTGATCCACTCTTCTATGTTCGGCAGCAGTTTGTATGTCCACCGGGCGTTGTCTGATGTGTTCCATGGCCGTTGCCATTCTATTTCGGCAGCTGCTCTGATGGCTCTTCTCTCTTGATCTACTTTGACCTATAGCTCGATAGGCATTCGCGCCGCTATCACACTTATAGCATCCCCCGATACCGTTCTATATGCGCAGCATACTCTGATCGATGCTTATACTTCTCATGTACGAATTTATGGCTGTTGCCGGTGCCCATATAGGGGCTACGTACATGAGGCTTGACTTGCTCACTCTCGCAAGCAGATTTCTTATTGACTGCCTGGGTCCTCCAATATTTGGCATCAGCCTGGACATTGCGGCAACAGCCCGACTAGCCCTCACGCTTGTGTAGGTTAGATGATCTCTAAAATCAAGCCTATTGACCATAGCAGTACCCTTAGGTACTTTATGTAAGAATTTGCCTCGATAGTGTATTCTCCTACCTGTATGGTCAGGCGCTCAACTTTCTTGCGGCTGCTAATGAGGACAGCCTCCGTTTCGTGGTCCGCTAATGCCAAACCTGTTGAGCGAAGCCATATGACAACGAGAGGTGTGTACATACATATGTACTTCAAGATGTGATTCTTAGCCGTACGAAAAGAATTTTAGAAAGGTTCTAAACCATGCAATAGGATAGGTTGAGCCTGAAGCATGGAATAGTTGAAAGGACTACAGAATCGCGAAGAGACTTCTGCTACAGTATGAAAGGCATTTCTGATCCTGGGTCAGCAAATGAAAGTAATTGGCGCAAGAAAACGTGTGAGATCAGGGGTCTAACTTTTCACGATCATTCATGTTACATTTTTTGCACGAATGGAAGGAAATTACAGTTCAAAGCCATATCCGAACGGCGAATTGAGAAGCTTTCTCGTGTCAGTAATTACTTTCGCAAGTTTGTCAGACATTCGGAAGAGATGGGACTTCTGGGACTCGGCTTTCGAACACCCGCTTAGTAGTCCAACGCACTAGTGATCCAAAATCGGGTTTCGTGGAAAGGCAATGTTGTTAGAAGTATTCTTCGACCTTTTCTACAAAAAAATAAAGGGTGAGCCACCCGGTGGTTTCCTTTCCATATTTTTGTTAAAACTACACCGTTCAATATTTTCCAACGATTGTTGCTTTATTGAAGAGTGAACACCTTCCCTTTGCTTATAAAAATAATTTCATTCAAATGTCTACTGCCGTTGAGTAGCAGTAGTTCATCCTGTGAACGCAGTACGTTATCGATTATTTGTGACCTTATTTCGCGAATACCTCGATTGAGGTCTCCCTTAATTGTGTCAATTATTTGTGGAGCATTGGAGTGACAAGGGCAGAATAGGCGTCTTTAAGATCACGTGAGCTTTTAAGAACCCAAAATCCTTGTTTTGCTTGCTGACATACATAGTCTCCGAGATGAACGGAGAAGCGATGCCAAAGTGGATGTTCATGTTGCTTTAATTCTCAAACGAGTTGGACCATGAAAGCAAATAATCCAAGGTTTCGTAAATATTCTGCTCAAAGAAGTTTTTGTGCTCTCGTGTTTTCACTCACGCTCTGGACTGTAGCAGCAATTCTGTCGACGGTCTGCACCAGAGTAGAACGTGGAGTATACAGATGGATCGAACAAGTGCTTAGTACCCGCATAATCAACTCCACACTTGGAGACACAAAAGGTGAAACGAGAGTCAAACGGGGCACTCCCCAGGGCGGAGGGCGGACTCCGCCACTTCTATCGCCACTTTTGTGGTTCCTAGTTGTAGATGAAATGTTAAGCACACTAGAGAGGAATGGCTTCAACGAAGCGGCCTACGCCGATGATGTTGCCATCTTGGTATCAGGTAAATTCCTTCCCGTACTCAGCGAAGGACTCAATTATGCACTACTACTAGTAAATAACTGGCTCAAAGGCAGGGGGCTGGAAGTGAACCCGGCGAAAACCGAGTTAGTACTTTTCAGGAGGAGAAGATCGATACCAGAATGTAATACCCTCGTATGAACAGAAGGCTGCTAAATATCTGGGCGTAATGCTGGATTCCAAACTAAATTGACAATCGAATCAAGAGCGCTTTTGTAGCATTGTATGTATGTAGAAGAGCCTTCGGGAAATCATGGGGATTCAAGTCTAAAGTGGTGTACTGGCTATATACAACGGTAGTAAGACCCATCTTATCTTACTGTTCGGTAGGCTGGTGGAAAACGCTCGAGAAGAAAAACCAACTTGAAATCGTTACAAAGATTCAACGGACAGGCTGCCTGGGGGTGACGGGATCGATGAGATCAACACCATTAGCAGCTCTGGAAACAATACTGAATCTGCTTCCACTTGTCATATACTGTGCGAACTCGGCAGCGACAACTGCACTAAGGCTAAGGGAAGCCGGTCTATGGATAGCTAAACCTTATGGTCATGCCTCAGTTCTAAATCGATGGAATGCATCGAGAATCCGGACGGAAACGGACTACATCATCCCACTACCAAAGTGCAATCGGAGATTTTCCATTAGAATTCCTAGCAGAGAGGAGTGGAATGAAGGCAGAGTCCCTTTCGAGAATGAACTGGCCATCTTCATCGATCTAAAATGATCGCTGGTACGGGTGCCGGTGTATACTGTGAGTCTTGAAACACATTCCGCTCGTTTAGACTTGAGGACAGATGCAGAGTTTTCCAAGCTGAATATTTCAGAAAAAATAGACAGCTTCTATGTCGACAGTAAAGCAGCCATTAAGGCTTTGCAGTCCACATCGATAAGATCCAAGCTCGCAAAAATCTGTAAATAGCGACTGTAGGACATCTCAGCGGCCAATGCGGTGACCCTGTGTTAGGTACCTGGCCACACGGATATCTCCGGTAACGGAAAAGCGGACGAGCTAGCCAGAGAAGGGTCGCTTAAGAACTACTCGCGGGCCCTCTCTCAGGCCAGTAAACCGCTCAGTACACTGCAAAGGGAGATAAACATCGAGGCCAATGAGGAGGCCATTAAACGCTGGTACCGATTAGATACATGCGCAACGGCCAAATCATTATGGCCAGTCTGCGACAAAAAGAGATCTATCAATCGAATAGCTGTTGGGATCGTGACAGGACACTGTGTGACAGGTAATCACTCAGCACGGCTAGGATTACCGCACAACCACTACTGTAATGAAGAGGATATAGAATCCGTTCGTCACCTCCTTTGTGACTGTCCAGCGCTAGCCACTAAAAGAAGACGTGCACTTGGCAGTTACTGTTTTTCAGAACTGGACGGGTTAGGTAACATTCAGCTAAGCAAAATCCTGAGATTCATACATTTGTCTGGGTGGTTGAACTGATATTTAGGCTAAAGCACTGAAAACCTCTTCACATAAATTTTTCAATCAATAATTCAGCAAATGCCAATCAATTTGAAATGGAAACAACCTCGTTTGTCTACAAACATCATGAAATCGTGCGGCCAATTACCAACATGAATTTCAATTAAACTGAAAGCCAATGCTGGGAACGGACATTCGAGTTCTCCTCCTTTCACAAATCGTTTAGCATTTCCATATGTCCGTCCTGCTGGTGTATTATTTAAACGGAAAACTTTTCTCAAGTTTCAAATCGGAATTTTCGACTTCCTTCAAAGCGAACACACACACAACTCTTCAACAACAAAGTCCAACTATCATAGCAGCATCTTTCGAAAACCGCTTCAAGGAATCGATTTCCCTGAATAAAACTCTAGTCGTGCCTTTCACGTTTAAGTACTTTCAATCGGAAAATTTTGAAAGCAGACGTTGACGAGGTGTGTGACAGCTCGGAAAACCGTTCAAGAATTATTTTTTTTTTTATTTTTTTCGAATACTCAGAGTACAGTTTCAGATACTGGAAATTTCACATCTGTATCTGGAGCCAATAACAATAACAAGTTATTTTCCTATAAAACTTCTTTCTTCTAACTCATCCCCGGTTTTTTTTTTTTTTTTTTTCTGGTGCTTAATGCAATTTTCTGTTTTCTCTGATTCCTTGTTTCGGTAGCTGCTGCCTGCTGAGAGTAGTCCAACTACGTGAACCATCCGTTTTCCTTGTGGAATACATTTGCGATACTTTTTTTTATCTACTCGAATGCAGTTGTATTTGTGATGGCATTTTATGAAATCGGAAGGATATGCATACAGAGTGCGGCATTTGTGAAGACAGTTGATTTTCTTATTATTTTCTTTGGAAAAATTAAAAAGTTTTGGAAAATATTTCTTTCTCGTGGGTATCTACGGTCGGGTCGGTGGTTGGGATAGCATGAAATGTGAGTTGTTTTTTATGCCAATTTATATGCCAATTGTTTGTTTGAAATTCGTGCCAGACAGAGTTGAGATGAATTCGAAAGTTTCAGTTATTTTCAGTTTAATTTTTAATGGCCAGTCTGAAGATTGTTTGATGGAGTTTACTAAGGCGAAGTAAACAATTATTTTTATTTAATTCTGATAGGAAAGTATTATTGCGTTAACTCTCATATATGGAGTAGAATTTCAATTGATGCTACTTACTTACTTACTTACTTACTTAATAATGTCAACATGCAATCAATTAGACTAGCATTAGACCAGACGCACGTGAACCCTACCCTATCGGACTGGATAGAATGTATGCTTAATACTCGCAGATCCGAACGGGGTAGCAGACAGGTAAATGCAGCGGCCTCACGCGGTACCAAGGCGGTGTCTTATTCCCTATACTCTGGCATCTAATTATAAATGAAATTCTCATTAAATTAGACCAAAACGGGATCAGGGCCGTTGCTAACGCCGATGATGTCGTCCTACTAGTGTCGGGTAAGTTCCTGCCCACAATCGCTGGTCTGCTTCAAACAGCGCTCAACGCCCTAAACAACTAGGTCAAGCGCTGCGGCCTTGGTCTCAATAAACAAAAAACCGAACTAGTCCTCTTCACAAATAACAGGAATATACCCGAATTCGCACCACCCAGACTAAATGGAGCTCAACTCCAAATTTCTGACAAAGCGAAATATTTGGGGTGCATTTTAGACCGTAAATTGAACTGGAAAGACTACACTTACAGCAGAATCTTTGGGAAAAATGGGGTCCTAAACCAGCTACCATCCATTGGATGTACACAGCCATCGTCAGACCTATCCTCACGTACGGCTGTCTGGTCTGGTGGCCTGCAGCCGCAAAAGCCACAAACCTGGACACCCTCACCAGGATACAACGTCTAGCCTGCATAGGCACGACCAGCGCTATTAGGACAACACCTACCGCCGCCCTTGAAAACATGCTCGGGCTATACCCACTTGACCTCTTCACGAAAGAGGTAGCGGCTAAAAGTGCCCTACGACTCAGAGAAACCTGGACATGGAAAAGCAGCCAAGTCGGTCACAGCACCATTACCAAGTGGATAAACGCCAACGAGCCTTCGGACTACATGGCCATCCAATTGGATTTCAACCTCAACATCGGCTTTCCCTCCAGGGAAAGCTGGACAAATGGTGAGATCATAAACCCCCCATATTTATCTTCACGGATGGATCAAAAATGGACGTAGGTACGGGATCCGGCATTTTCTCAGTGGAACCCTCAATTGCCCGGTCCATGACACTTCCGAACCACGCAAGCGGAAATTCACGGTATCGCCGAGGCCTGCCGACACCTCTCCACACTGAACAACAACAGAGAGGTTGATTTTTACATAGACAGCCAAGCAGCCATCAAAGCCATAACCTCCATCACCACCAAATCCATGCAAAGAGGAACTCAAATCCCTCAGCACGAGGCACAAAATCTCGCTCTGCTGGATCCCGGGCCATATGGGTATCCACGGGAATGAGATGGCCGACGAACTAGCCAGGAAAGGCTCAGAATCAAATGACCTACACGCAGACACCTCTGTACTATTGCCCATCAGTCTCCTCATGTCCAAAATCTCTACAGACTTCTTAAATAAGGCCAACGTAAGGTGGAACACCATCCAACGCATGCCGAGTCTCTAGAAAACTTTGGACCCAATTTGACAAAAAGAGGACCAAAGAACTCCTATCATTAAACAGACCACAGCTGTCACTCCTCATTGGAATCCTTACTGGCAACAATTCAATGGCGGCCCATCCCAGGAAAATGAGAATCAGCACCACCGACCTATGCAGAGGCTGTGGCGACACAGAAGTAGAGGAAAGCTCAAGACACTTCCTAGGCGAATGCCCAAGCCTCTTCAGAATCAGATTCTCAACCCTCGGAAAATCACAGTTCAAAGACCTTAGCGAACTAGCAAACACGCCACCTAAAACTATACCCTAAAACACCCCTGCTACTAACTAAACAGCTAACCCACCGCCATATCTTTCTTCTTTTTGTTTACAGGTATCCCACACCGGGGGAACACAATGGATCCGTTGAGACCCGAGTGAGACATTCACCGCCTATGCAGACGGGACCAAAAATCACACGAAGAATTTTCCTCTCGAAGCAGCCAAGGGCGACCTCAACCGCTTTTGACAGGGTCCATGCCTCTGCGATATAGAGCAGGACTGTATAGGGTCACTTTAGTTACTCGAGAGAGGGCTTTGCTGTTCAATTGCCTTCTTAGCCCAAAGAAGCAGCGATTCAAAGTTATTCTTCGTTTGATCTCAGCCGACCGATCAGGTTGTTGACGAACGGTTTCAGGCATTCACATAGTACGGCAGATAAGTTGGCGCAGTTCAGAGGGTCTCCTTTTTTTGAGGATCGGGCAAACAAAGCTGAGGTTCCATTCATCGGGCATATTTTCATGCTCATCCGACCATATTTTACAGATGAGTTGGTGCATGCTGCTTGCCAAGTCATGCCCGGCTGCTTTGAATAGCTCGGCAGTCAGACCATCAGCTCCAGCAGCTTTATTGGGTTTCAGCTTAGATATCGCTATCTTAACTCCATCCAGGTTGGGGGGACGGAAATGTTGGTGATCATCGTCCAGATTGAATGGTTCGTTCTGCCTAACAGCGGAATTTTGGTCGTCGCTGCCGTACAGTCTGCAGAAATGGTTCTTCCGTATCCTCAGCATCGACTGCGTTTCCACTACCATGTTCTCTTGATCGTCCTTGCAGGCCTCGGTTCGGGTCTTGTAGCCCTCGCAGGTCCTTTTTACCCCTTGGTAAAACTTCTCATGCCGGTGTTCCCATCCGCATTACACTTACGCGATGATTGATGTCGTCGTCAATAGTTGCTTCGCTATTGATCACAGATCCCAGATACTTGAACTTTTTGCACTTGGTAATCACATTTCCATTCAAATAAATGTCTGGACTAGGTTGGAGTGGATCAGAGAATGGGCAGGACAGGTACTCTGTCTTTTTTGGACTGATTTGATACCAATTTCCATCCAAAACATCCACCCATACATCAAGTGCTCCTTGCAGGGACGTTTGGTACTGGTGTTAGAAACTCTAGTGGACACTCACTTTCCAGTGTGCAAAGCACCGGAGAACACTACCCTGTATAGGCAGACAGAGGGAGAAATCTCGCCGCTGGATTACGAAGTGGTAGAAAACATCTTAAACTCGGTGGTGGGATTTCGTACCGTATAAATCAACTGGCCGGGATGGCATATTGCCAATCATGCTACAAAAAGCTCCGGAAAGCGCTAGGTACAGAATTAGGGAAATATTCAGACACTGTCTTAGGCTAGGGTACATTCCATTAGCATCGAGGGAGGTAAGGATAGTGTTTATGCCCAAGGCTGCCAAACAGGGCCACATGACAGCAAAGGACTTCAGACCAATTAGTCTCTCCTCCTATGCGCTGAAAACCTTGGAAAGGCTTCTAGACGCCCATTTAAGGAACAAATGCAACAACGGTCAGTTGTGCCAAGCACAACATGCATACATGAAAGGAAAATCGGTAGAAACAGCTCTACATGAAGTAGTGGGGAAAATAGAGGCTAGTCTGCATCAGGGGGAATTTGCTCTAGCGGCCTTCCTAGTTTTAGAAGGGGCCTTCAACAACGCAGAGAGTAGGGTCATCAAACAGGCCTTAGATAGCACGGAGGTCGAGCAGGGAATAACAAAATGGTTATGTAGAATGCTCGACACACGATACATCAACTCCGTTCTCGGAAATAGCTCTGTCAGGAGATTTTTTAGCCAGAGAAACTCCCCAGGGAGTAATCTTATCCCCTTTATTATGGGTATGGGTTATCGATCCTGAAGAAACTAAACTCAATGGGTATAGGGGTCACCGCATATGCAGATGATGTCGTGATCATGATTCAGGGTAAATTTCCAAACATTCTGAGCGAACTCATGGAAGTCGCTCTGACGACTCCTTATCGTTGGGCAAGAGATTGCGGACTTAATGTCAATCCATCCAAAACGGAACAAAAAGAAATCACAATTTACACGGATGGATCAAAGAGATCCGAAGGAATGGGCTCTGGAATATACTCTGAGAACCCGGACCTGAATGTGTCTCTGAGACTGCCATACACATGCAGATGCAGTGTCTTCCAATCAGAAGTTCTCGCTGTTCTCAGGGCTGTGGAACTACTAGAGATGAAATCAATATCCAATAAGGATATCGCCATTTATATTGATAGTCAGGCTGCACTCAAAGCGCTAGAATCAAACATCATAAAATCTGAGATAGTTAGGAACTGCCACACAATGCCGAAGGTATTATGCACGCAGAACCGCGTAAAATTATGCTGGGTGCCAGGACATTGCGGTATAAAATAGAATGAATTTGCTGATGAACTGGCAAGACATGGATGAGAATTGCCAGTAGGCGAAGCCGTGGATATCAAACCACCTTCGTGCGAAGTTAAGGCTACCATTAAAGGCAAAGTATACAAAACAGCTAACCAAAGATGATCAAATGTAGCAGGTCACAGGGTATCCAAGGCCTTGTGGCCAGAATTCGACCGGAAAAGAACTAGGGAAATTCTGAATCTAAACAGAATTCAGCTAAGAATAGCAGTAGGAATCTTGTCCGGGCACTGCCTTCTGGGAAAGCACGCCAAGAGACTGGGCCTTACAGACACGGTGTATGTAGATACTGTATCGACATATGCGTCGAAGAGGACATCACAAATATACTGTGTGAGTGCCAGGGAATAGCTCGAAATCATAGGGAATACCTAAGTAACTACTTTTCAGCAACCTAGAAGAGGTAGGTCCTATCAACCAAAACAGGATACTGAGATTCTGTAGGGAAATCAAGTGTTTCAGGGAAAGTGATCCCAGTGATCGCGATGGGCCCATTATGGTGCCCAGTGTTTTATGAGGTTTATGACGACTCCATCGTGAGCAAAGAATAACTGATGCACTTCGGGGTCCGTCACTTTTCCCTCCAGCAGATAATCTAGGACTGCGATAAATAGCAAGGGACTTAAGACGCTTCCCTGGTGCACACTGACTTTAATTGGGAACTATTCGGTGACTCCGGCGAGATGCCTCGCCTTCTCCTCTTCTACTCTTCTCTTTGCTCCGTCATACATCTTCATGATCATCTGTACCTAGGGTTCTGGAACTCCTCGATGTCTTAGCGGCAATGTCTGTCAAATGCTTTTTCAAAGCAACGCCTTTAGCAACGGTGGAAGAAAACGAAATTTGTTTTTCAGGAGTGGATTTGGAATGGAGTTGGTGCTTTCGGGTCTAGGTCTAGTAGATGCAAAAGTGTATATGTTAAGGCGAATATTTAAAAAAAACCCATAAAAAGTAAGCAACTTTTTTTTCTTCTCATCCGCCTAGAAACAGCAGCTTTATTTGCAAAAAAAAAAGAAAAACTGAAATGAAGGCCGCCTGATTTTCTGGCAATATTCAACTCCCAACACACCACTGATAACAACTCAAAATTAATTAAAAGGAAGCCCTTGACAATCTAATAAATTAATTTGACACCGTCAAGCCATCACCGTCAATAGATACTAAAATTCCAATTTGACATTTGAAAATCTAAATTAAAATAACCACTAAGCACAAACCTAATGAACCACTCATCAGGTTCCACCGGATGAGTGCTGGATACCACCCAATCGTCATTTATTCGCCAAAAATGTATAACGCAATTAAAACCATTTCAAATTTCATTGCAACACTGCGAATAAAATAAATAAAATTCCACGACTGTTTTGTTTATTCAACTGACAACCTAACTCGAAGCCATCGCCACAATCTGACAAGCTTCGGCTCCACATCAGCAATTTAATTCGTTAATTAAAAATTCCGAATGTGAAAATGATTTGCACTCGTATTCATTCGCACACTCAGTACTGGTTGTAGCGTCAAGTTGAGATACACAAAAAACGTAACACATTTGCATTTCGGGAGGATAATGAGTCCTTGCCTGTGCTGATATAATATGTTGGAGTGTATTTTAAACTCAAACTGGCGAATTGAAAAAGTTGAAGGACATTTAAAAATTTCGTCGTTATTTATGGATTTTGTGGCATATTAGGCGGTATCCTAGGTCATACATAGTCCCACAATCACGAAGGACTACGGAAACTCCTCTAATAACAATAATAATAAAAATAATGGCGTTGCTGAGGCATATCCCTGGCTTAGCGACAAAAGCAAAATCATCCACACTTAGGGTCTGAAATATGTGGAATGAGAATGAGATAGACACCACCTAGCTGACGTCGCAAAAGTTCGTTAATACAAAAGAGAGAGAGCAAAAAAAACCGATTTAAAACTCAAAACCCATGCGGTTGAGTCGTTCTATGTGCCTCAAGAGCGTACACAAAGTTCTTCTTTTTTTTCACACAGACCGTGTCCATAAATAGGGGGGAGGAATCAGTCGACCATGAGTAGAAGACCTAAATCGAAAAAATGGTAACTTCTATCGCTGTTCTGCCAGGATGTTGATTATGAATCCTTTCGCTTGCGCATTGGGGCGGTAGTAGCCACCCCCCCGATCTGCCTGTGATGTGCACTTTGTTTTTAATTTCTGGTGGCTGCTATCTCAATTAGATTAGACTTTCACATCATTAGCCTGAAAATTGCTTAATGAGCCCACCTCGAAGAAAAACCTTCTGAATGGCACTTTCCCCTTATACGTTGCGAAGGACACGCGCTTGGAGGCAAACCAAAAAGGACACCGGTAATTAAATTACTTGATTATTTTTAATTTGTGTGGGACGACAGCAGTATGCCTTGCAATGGAGGGTGGAAGGTAGCTTGACGACTTTTTTTTTTTTTTTGTTTTCTCTTGGTGTGTACTTTTTTTTTATACATATACCTGCAGCGATATTGTAAAGCCCATCCTTTTTAACTACCCTTTCGGTGAAAGGGAAAATTAAGGAGAGTATAAAAGGCAGGAAACACGTGATGCGCGGCGTAAAGTTCATAATCTAACTTCTAGTAAGTAATTCATATAAGATGTCCTTAAAGGTTACCACTACCTTCCAAACTGTTTAGTGGGAATTGAACGCGTCGCACATGGGGGTATTTGCATCACAAACCTGGCCAAATTTAATACATACATATATCATTAACATAAAAATTCATTGTTCAAAAAAAAAAATGGTATTTGCTTGGGTCTAAAAAAAATAGCGAAATTCAAACGGAACTTCTTAAAAAAAACTCAAAAACCTTAAATTAAACTTAGTACTTTGTGGTAAACCCCTTATTATCCAAAAGCGCCTTTCATCGGCGTTGCATGGAGTCAACCAAGCTTTGACATCTTGCAGCGCTTATTTTCCTCCACTCATCCTTTACCATCTGCCAAAGCTCCCGATTGTTAGATGGCCTAGCACCAGCTAGCTTCCCTTTAACGTCACCTCAAAGGTTTTCAATAGTACTTAAATCCGGGGACTGTGCGGGCCATGACGTAACCTCAATCGTTTTGACCCGAAACCACTCTTTGGCTTTTTTACTTGTATGCTTGGGGTCATTGTCCTGTTGGAAGACCCATTTCAGTTGAATGTCATATTTGGCAGAGGGAAGCATAACATTGTCTTAAATTTCAACGTACACGTGTCGATCTATTAAGTTGGTAATTAGGTGGATCGGTCCCACACCACGGTAGGAGAAACATGCCCAAACCATTATTTTTGAGGCACCATGTTTTACCGTGTTTGTTGTGTATTTTGGGCGATATTCGGCATTAGGTGAACCGGGAACATATTGTCGGGAACTAAAGGGTGTCCCATAATTCACGCAAAATTTTAATTTTGCGCCATTTAATAGTACAGTGATGCCAACGGAAAAAGAAGATAGCAATGTGACAGCTGACATATCGGGGTTAGTAAAATGGAGCGCTATACGAAAGAACAACGCATTTTCATTGTTGAGCAATATTTTAAAAATAATGAAGGTTTGTCAGCTACAGTCCGCAATTTTCGTACAAAATACAGACGCCATAGTGATTTAAAACCATCAACTGTGAAGAGAATAATTGAAAAATTCAGGGAGACTGGATCAATTAGTTATCTTCAACACTCTGGGTGTCCTGTCACAAGTCGTTCAACAGAAAACATCGAAGCAGTTCGCGAGAGTATTGCTGACAGTCCAGGAACCATTCTTCTTCGAAAATGCGGCTGGTCAGGCAGTAACAATTAATGGTGTTCGTTATCGTGACATGATAACCCAGTTTTTAGTGCCTAAATTACAAGATATGGATGTGACCAAGATGTAGTTTCAACAAGACGGTGCCACATGGCATACAGCCAAAGAAAAAATTCAATTACTGCACGAGTCATTTCCTAATCGTGTAATCGGCCGTTTTTGCGATCAGAATTGGCCATCCAGATCTTGCGATTTAACGCCATTGGACTTTTTTCTTTGGGGTGGTTTTTTGAAGTCAAAGGTCTATGCAAACAAGCCCACGACCACCAACGCCTTGAAAGAGGAAATTGGGAGGTGCAGTAATGAAATTCTGCCACATTTATGCGAGACTGTCATAGAAAATTTCAATAAAAGAGTACGTACTTGCCAGCAAAGCCGTGGCGGCCATTTATCCGATGTGCTATACCATACATAACCCCAATCTGTTTACTCTGACTAGGTGTCAGGTTGACGATTAGAACGGGTTGTAATAAAAGTTGGAAAATTATTTAGTCCTTCCAACACATGGAAGGTCGTACAGAGAGAGAAGGAAGGTGCGCTCCTTCATCTCGTGCTAGCGATAGATGACGCCTCCATGAAAAGGCTCAACTTCCTAAAAGGCAAAATCAACTACCGGTTTAATTATGTCAAGCTGATCCTTAAGAGCACCGACAAGGTTTCAGCGTCGGACAGCGGTACAGTTGAGACAGCGAAGGCTGTTCCACTACCTGCGGTGGAAACTATGTCCACCCTGCCCTTTAGTAGCAGTGCCGCAGGGCATGTTACTCCTGACGGTTCCGGATCAACTCCCATGGAACAGGCAGCAACACCAACCACTTCCATCACCAGCGCCACTGGGCATGGTGATCAGAATGTTTCCGGAGCCGTCCCTAAAAAGCAGGCCCCAAGACCAACTTCCTCGACCAGCAGCGCCACTGGGCATGCTGGTCCCACTGTCTCTGGCAAAACATCTGCTAATTTGCCAGCCGGACCAATGGGTCACCGCAAAGAAAGCAGAAAAACATCAGCCCCTTCGACCGGTAAAGTGACCGGTTCACCTCATCCGTCAAGCGGCGCCACTGGGCACGCTTATCGGAAGGTCCCAGAGCCGACTAGAAGCAGACCACAGGGTCTCTCTACTCAGGTTGCTTGTCGTAGAGGAAAGGGTCCTAAAAAGGCCCAATTACTCCGGCAAGCCAGATCCTCGAAGGAGGATTAATGGGCACAATAAGAGTGCTACAGGCGAACCTGCATCATGCTAAGGGCGCGTCCGCTACCCTTAGTAAGCGGTTCGCCGAAGAAAACATAACCCTTGGTCTTATCCAAGAACCTTGGGTTATTTGCGGACAATTAAAAGGTCTACGGAATAGGTCAAGTAAGTTAATTTTTAAATGTGGGGAGCCAGTGCCAAGGGCGGCCTGCTTAATAAGCACAAATATAAACTTTCTTCCTATTCCAGAATACATCACGAAGGACCTGGTGACACTACTGATAGAAGTCCCGACCGAGAGGGGAACACAAAACATCGTGTGTGCCTCGGCATATTTCCCCGGCGACGACGACATCATCCCGCCCACAGAGGTCCAAGGACTTATTCAGCACTGCCAAAAAAACAACCTACACTACATCATAGGTTGTGATGCAAATGCGCATCATGTTGTATGGGGCAGTAGTGGCATCAACAGAAGAGGTGAGTGTCTTTTAGAATACCTTACTAGTAGTTGTGTAGATATTTTAAATAGAGGCTCTAAACCTACCTTCATAAATGCGATTCGGGAAGAGGTACTTGATCTCACCCTTGCTAGTCCATTTATTTCTAATTTTATTGAAAATTGGCATGTCTCTGACGAAGCCTCGCTGTCGGACCATCAACACATCAGGTTCGACATTCAAGGCAAACTGTCACATGCTTCTAGTAGATATGATCCCAAGTCAACGGACTGGAATTTATATCGAGGACTTGTTCTCTCAAAATTGGATATGCTCGTTACACCTATCGAGTCCATAGGGGACCTAGATGAAGCGGCATACCAATTGAATGATGTGCTGCTTACTTCCTACCACGACAGCTGTATTCATAAAACCAGTTTGTGTAAACGAAAGGTTCCCTGGTGGAATGATCAGCTTGCCAAACTTAGGAAGCAAGTCAGAAAACTCTTCAACCATGCTAAACGCACGAAGAGCTGGGACGAATACAGGTCCGCTCTTACTAAATACAATCTAGAATTGAGGCGATCTAAACGTGCTACATGGAGAAAATGCTGCGAAAACATTGCTGACCTGCCAGTAGCAGCACGAATCCATAAGGCACTCGTTAAAGATCATACTAACTGTGTAGGCTTAATAAAAAAACCTGATGGCACTTACACGTCGGACCGTATGGACACTCTCAAAACCTTACTTGAGGTCCATTTTCCAGGTTCGTCCACCCATGTACAACACTTGTACTCTAACACAGCTGACCGTAGGGTCGGTATTGCTAATAGAGCAATTAGTTTATCCGGAAAAATTTTTAGTCCAGATAAGGTTAAATGGGCGGTGAGCTCCTTTAAACCATTCAAAGCCCCCGGCGGTGACGGTATCTTTCCAGCACTTTTGCAGAAAGTTATCGACCTCATCATGCCGGGTATCATAGCTTTATTTAGAGCCAGCTACTATTGGGGATACATCCCGACTACCTGGAGACAGGTAAACGTGATCTTTATTCCAAAACCGGGCAATAGGCCCAGTGAGCTGCCTAAATCTTACAGACCCATAAGTCTAACATCATTTGTTCTCAAAACGATGGAGAGACTCATCGATGTTCACATTAGAGGTCGGTTAGATTTGTCTACCCCTCTGCACTCAAGTCAATTTGCATATAGGAAGGGCAAATCCACAGAAGGGGCTCTTCACTATCTGGTGAAGAAAATTGAACGAACTCTTGGTTCTAAGGAAATAGCCCTATGTGCCTTCCTTGACATTGAGGGCGCTTTCGATAACACTGGCTACAGCTCAATAGAGAGAGCAATCAGTAGCAGAGGCATCGAAGATTCGACCAGCAAATGGATAAGAGCCATGCTCGAAAGTCGAATTATGACTTCCTCCTCGGGAGGAGTTTCTGTGTCGGTGACCGCAGCTAAGGGCTGTCCCCAAGGTGGAGTTCTCTCCCCCCTTCTATGGTCACTAGTCATAGATAACCTACTAGTCGATCTTCATAGATTAGGCTATACCGCCATTGGTTATGCAGATGACTTGGCGATACTTATTAGTGGCAAGCACAGCGCAACCATCTCCAGCGTCATGCAAGGTGCTTTACTACATGTTTTAGAATGGTGTAGCAGAGAAGGACTATCCATCAATCCCTGCAAAACTGTTCTAGTGCCTTTTACTAGGAAAAGACTGGTCAATCTAGGACCTATCATTATCAAAGGCACTACTTTAGCTTATTCCAGTGAAGTCAAATATCTCGGGGTTATCCTTGACAAACGGCTCAACTGGAATTCTCATATCAAGTTCGCCATCGAGCGTGCTAATAAGGCCATGTGGGCCTGTAGGCGCCTGTACGGCAGAACTTGGGGCCTAAATCCAAAGATGATACATTGGATGTATACAATGATGGTGAGGCCTATTATCACATACGCGGCCATCATCTGGTGGCCGAAAGTTCTTGAACGGACAACGGCAACTAAACTCCAGAAGTTACAAAGAGTTGCCTGTCTCGGCATCACAGGTGCTATGCGTACCTGCCCGACGGCAGCTTTAGAAGCAATCGTTGGGCTTTCACCCCTTCATATCTTCATTAGGAAGACAGCTGCTAGGTGTGCTATCAAGTTGCAGATAGAATACAAGTATAAATCAGGTGACCATGTGGGACATCTGAAAATTCTTGACTCAATCCCCAAAAGAGACATGTTTTGTACCATCCCAGACACCATGGTCAAGGAGTACTGTTTCGGTAGGCTATTTGAGGTAGAAATATTAGATCGTGCAAATTGGTCTAATGGTGTTCCGGTATTAGACCCTAGAGGTCTAGTTTGGTTCACAGACGGATCGAAAATGGAATCTGGAGTTGGAGCTGGTGTCTTTGGACCCAACACCAAAGTCTCGATACCTATGGGAATGTGTCCCACGGTATTTCAGGCTGAACTCCATGCCATTGAAATCTGCGCTAGGTTAAACCTTAGTAAGGGTATTAAAGGCGCTAGAATTTTTATATTTTCAGACAGTCAGGCAGCACTCAAAGCGCTGTCGTCCAATTTAGTGGACTCCATCTCAGTTAAAAACTGCTACGATGCACTGCAATCCCTGGCGAGACTAAACAAGGTAAAACTTGGATGGGTTCCTGGCCATCAAGGGATTGCAGGTAATGAGCTAGCAGATGAACTAGCTAGGGCTGGCTCAGAATCTGCGTTCATAAGACCTGAACCTTACTGTGGCATTAACTGGTCATTCGCCACAGCGCTGATTAGTAACTGGGAACACAAGCTTCGTCTGGACCACTGGGAAAATGTCCCAGGGTTGAGACAATCCAAATTACTAATCAGACCCTACTCCTATAAGGATATACTTAACCTTAATAAGGAAAGTATCAGGAAGCTAGTGGGCTTTCTCACGGGCCATTGTGGCTTGAGATATCACCTTAACAAACTTAACCTGGGCTCAGAGACGGAATGTAGGTTCTGCTCGGAGGAGGACGAATCGTCCGAACATGTTCTCTGCAATTGCCCAGCATTACATTGGTTAAGGAGACGTATTTTCTATAAAGAAATATGTACGCCAGCAGAAATGAAAAACTCTGCTACTAAGGACCTACTATCCTTCATTAGGGAGGTAGACGGTCTCTTAGACTAAGAACACCCTTATGATACAATAGATCTTCTAGGTCGCAGTGTCTGCCACATGGGCAAGGGTTATATTTAAAAAAAAAAAAATAGTCCTTTAGAAGTGAATTTGGATTCAATATCGTTCACTGCATGTGAAGGCTTTATCATCCAACCGCATGTATGTATGTATATATTCAGCTGAAAGAAATGTGAATAACTTGGACCTACATGATGGGTCCCTTTTTCCTTTCCACAAACTATTTTAGTCAGACCTACTCTCTGTATCTTATCCGAGTTCCCCAAACTCTATTACCTGCGGCCGCGCTAACTTTACGTAAAGAATAACCGGCTAATGTTCTCAGTTCTTAGGCAGTATCCAGCATTTCTATGCCTTCTACTAATATGGGCAGTTTGTGCCTAGTATTTTGTTTGTACAGTGTACTCTCTCATAAGCGGACACATTTTTCGGAACCGTCGGTGTCCGCTTATAAGGGAGTACACTGTATATCTCTTTGTACTAGCAAGGGACGTAGATTTGTACAATATCCCGGTGGTCTTCTAATTGTTCACGCACAACTTGCAGGTATAGTCTTCCAGAAGTCTCGTCTTCTTCAGGAGATATCAACCGTGTACTTTGGGTATACCTAGTATCTACTTGCATAATGGAGCTTGCAAGGCTAAGTACAATATATAACCATCATTCATGCGCAGTGGTCGGTTAATATTATTATCGTTCCTCACCCTGAGCGGCTCAAAACCCAAAAGTTTTAAGGCGCACTGCCACCTCATTTACTTGCTTACTTAGATGCCGCTAGATTTCAGGGTGAACATGGACCTCAACCAACAATTCTATCCAATTAGCCTGACCTTTAGCTAAATGCCTCCATTTGCGCAATTCGTTCAAGTTGGTTGAAACCTCTTTCTACCCGTGTGCACCGCCTAAGGTAAGTATTTCCTCTACTGTGTTGGCCCTCCGGTTCAGATACAATAACTCTGTGGGCTAGAGCATACGTCCACTGCGTAGTATTTTCTCCGTATTATCTCCTTTTTTTCTCCCGTTAATACAAACGGGACCAAATATCTTACGAAGTTTTTTTTTTTAAATGAGCAAGGATATCACCACCCACCTTTGATAAAGTCCATCTTTCCGCATTGTAAAGACGGATAGAGGTAATAAAAATCTTCCATAGAGTCTTCCTAGTTATTCGGGACAGGACCTTATTACTCCACTGTCATCTTAGGCCGAAGGAACATCGATTGGTGAGAGTTTTATTTCATTTTGATTTATGTGCTGATGTTACTGTCAGGTGTAGTAGCGGAGCTAAGGTACACACCTCGAAGGTAGCTACATAGGTGTCCACTGTGACGTTGTATCCATTTCGTCGATGTTACACACATGTTCGTACTTGTTGATTGGATGTACTTGGTTTCGCCCTCATTTGCCGTTCGACCCATGAATGATGATGACAAGCTCACTCCAAGGAATGGCTAGGAAACGTACGAGTCCCGGTAATGGGAACACGACGATGTCTCGACTACTTGTTCGTCCGGTAAATAATCGGTACCAAAGACACTACATCGAGTTTCCCTTAGAGTTGGGCACTTTCCAACAGAATGTAGCGTATCCTCCCGATCACCTACATTACATATGCGACATATGTTAGGAAGGTCTTCTCTTAGCAATTCTCCCCTCAATTTGGCTAACATCGATATTTCCTCCACTTTATGCTCGTCCCGAAAATAATTAAGACGATCTTCATAGATTCTGATTCAAGCGCCTGTAGACTGTTCTATGTAAAGAATTTGATGCCTCCTCTAAGAAATTCTCCCGACATTTTTCATCCACCTTCCCAATTAGTTGGTATGGTACTGGCTTCCAGGACGTAAATTCCATTTCACATTCTTGGGCTAAGTCAAGCCATTTCCCATACCAGCTGCATCCGTTGGATATGATCTTGCAAGCTACCTTTCTAGGCAACCTTTGCTCCGGCATTCGACGTACTTTTAGGCTATAGTCCACCTGGAGTTTCAGAGTCTTTATAAATATGGATGCTCATGGATGCGTATGGATTTTCACTAGATAGCTCCGCTGCAATCCAGAGAAGTCCCTAAATCCTTAAGGTGAACTGAGTTGGCACAGCATTTCTCTAGGTGAAACCACAGTGCCAAGGATTTTTAATATTTGTAATAGAAAAATCGATGTAGGAAGTCAAGTCTTTGTTGTCAATCTTGAAATTGTCTTAAGATCTTACAGAGTGTCCTGCTAATTCGAATATTTCATAGAAGTCAGCCGTAAGAATCTTTTTTTCTCTCAGAAAATTTGATCCAAGGCCTGATATCAGTACAACAGACAGTAGGTAACTCCTCATCCATGCGGATCCTTTGCGTTGCCTGTGGGATACAATTGTCATACTAATGAAAACGGAACACGTAGTTTCGTATCATACATGCCGTCTATGGATCCTCAAACCAACTTAAGCTTTGATGCACTTACAAATCCGTGAAATTGGAAAGTCTAACTGATGCCCCTACTGATTCCAATTCTAGAATAGATGGATCTTTAAAGGTTGGGAATAGTAGTAATTCAACTCGGAGGACCCGGAGCCTTTCGCGCGTCTTTTCCATGGACTGAAATATGTCATTTGCACTACTCAGAACGGAGCTATACATTCCCCATTCCACCATAAAATCAGCCTCCAACAAACGTGGTACAAAATTGAGGTACACAGAAAAAGAGATGCCAAAGTGATAAGTACCACCTCCAGTAGCTTTTCCTGCCCGATTTTAGTGAGAGAGGGTATGGAGCACAATATGTATTCAAGCAGTTGAATGCTACATGAAATACAAGCGGATACAGCAACCATTCCTGAAATGCAATCAGCTATGCCCGTGTGAAGTTTGGATGCGGAATTGTAGCGGAATTGCATTGCACATTCCTCAAAAATTGTGCAGCATAACTAACACATTTTATTTCCATCTAAACCGACACAGTCCTCGCGTAACAGAGAAAAATTTAAGAACCGAATATGTGCATCTGCATTCAATGTTTCTATTGGTTTGCGGGTTCCGTGGAGTTAGTCTAGTGACGAAAATGGAAGTTCCCGGTGTAACCCCAAAAATTAAGTTAAATTGAAAAGTTAAACGTGGTTGAATTGCGTCACACAGTCACACATCGGCGCACGTTTCAGAAGTCATCAACACAGGGGTTGCGATTGGTCTATTAAGGACTAACCGACATTCATCAAACTCCTGAGGCACTACTTTACAGAATTGAGCTAAAAGGCCATTATGAAGTCAATTTGCCTTAAATTGCCTTTCAAGGCTAGAACACTTGACTATTACATACATATGACTAAACGTGGGCGTCCTTACTAGCTGCCTGTTCCTTTTGCTACACAAGCTGTAAATAATTAAATTGTTTACTAATTCCATCAGTTTCATTATTAGCTTTATTCCTTTCATGTTTTCTGACGCAATGTCCTTCGACGAGTGAAAACAGAAAGCCAGGCAGGCAGGCAAACAAGAAGCAGACGTGATCCTTGCGTCTCTAATTAGAAAGCAGTCTTTCTGTCTGCTCTCCGATAGAGTTTGGTTTTTCTATTTGTGTTTGGCATAATTATAAATGTCCAGCTGAAAAACAATTAATCACAGTTTTACGTTCTCCAGGGATAACGATACCCAACGAAAATGGAATCTTAATTTGTGCAAGAATTCCTTGACACAATTCCTCTTGGTGCCAAGAGTGCCAACAGTCCTGACCGAAATAATTTTTCATCATAAATTTCACTTTTCTATGTTCAACGATACGCAGTAGTGGTGTATCGTTCCCACTATTAAGGAATCAAATGTCCTTTTTTTGCCCAAATATTGAACAAAAATAATAACGAAAACAAATCAACATGAAAACTGGTTCTTGTTGTAGAAAATCGCCTTCCACTGGTCCCGATTTTCCGGATGAAATAATCGTGATTTTGCACATCTAGTCAACCGTATGCGCCTATACTCGTACATATATGGGTGCGTGGCTATGTGTTTTGGAAGTCCTCTGCTTCTGCTCCTGCTTCGCAACATCACATCGTCATCAACCACATTGATTCTAGCACATTGGCCGTGATCTGTATTTTCCTGCCATGAAAATTAACTCAATTGGAAAATTGTGCCTTTTGTCGCAGAAATAAAGTTCGGGTGGGGGTGTGGTACCTACCCCTGTGATGGGTGTCCTCTATTGATTTTCCATAGAAATGTTGACATTCATCTATATTATATGTTTAGCATGGGGGATGGAGTTTTTTTTTTTTTTGTTGGATTCCCTATTTGCATGGAGTATCTGAATAACTGGATGTGTAAACGGTGCTGCTGTGTTGTTTTGCCATTGGAGGGCTTTGGAAGTCTTGATTGAATCGATTTTTCCGATGTTTAGAATATTCAAGTGATTATCCAGCAGGAAGGTTATTGTGTACTCGAGAGGCTAAAGTCAAAAAGATAGAATTGGATTGTCGCTTTAAGGTACTTTCGGTTTTGTGGAAAAATAAACGAAACGGGAAAGGCAAATAAATTCATGAGCATGAGCTCATCCTTACATCTTCAAAACCTTGTCTTCGAAGGACATGAGGTAGACAATTTAACGTAGTAATTTACTGTCCAACTGGCGTATACTCGATCATATTGCGATCAATTTGGTTGATAATTTTTTCGTTAAGGGATCACCAAAAGGATCATGTGCTAGTTACGATGACGTTAGACTAGAAAGTCTGGGAGTGTTTCCGGAGGATTCGATCGTATAAGCTACACTTTTCCAAGAAAGCAAACCTTGTTTCCAATTTTCACGTGGCTAAAAACACTCTTTCAGTCGTATTTAGCAAGTCCTTGTTAAGCAGGTAGCGACATTGTTTACCTTCGTGAGAGCACATTCATATATCCGATGCAGCAGAGCGGGCAGTAGGGATTTAGCACTTCAAATTCTTAAACGTTCAGAAAATTTCAGAACCTAAATGAGTACTGTAGCTCTGATTTCATGAGTGACAATAGTATTGTACCATATATCATATGAAAAGGGTTAGGTTAGGTAGGAGAAGTTCTCCACGCCACACTCAGGTCAATGCTGACCCATTGTGTTGCCCGTTTGGGGTAAAATAAATCGTCCCTGACTAGATATAACCCTACAGTTTATTAGAACTTCCAATGGCGTTCGGGAGAGTGTCTTCCCAGGAAACTGTATCTGGAATATTGGAGGCCGGGGCAGTGGCATAGGAAGTGGGTTGTGTCCTCAATCGCTTCCTCATCGCCACAGCCTCTGCACAGCTCCTCTTCGTTCAAGCGTAGTTTTTTTATATGGTACCGCAGAGTGCTGTGACCTGTGATGATACTCACGAGGGTGGAAACGGATTTCCGGTCTTTCCGAACAAGTCTCTCGGTTCTAGCTTTGTCAAAAGTGGGCCATATTCTGTCAATTCGGTGGTCAATGCAGAGCCACTCCTTGCTAGCTCGTCAGCCTTCTCATTGCCTGGTATTCCTTCTTGTCCAGGAACCCAGCGAAGTACGACCTTATGCTGCGTGCCAAGAGCCTTGAGTTCTTCGCCACAGCACATCACAAGCTTCGATTTTATTTCAACGGCAGTAATTGCTTTAATAGCAGCCTGGCTGTCAATAAAAAAAAGGTGATACCTTCAGGAGGTATTGCCCTTACCGCAGACTCACGGACTGCTGTTGTCACTGCCAGGACCTCCGCTTGGAAAACGCTGCTATAATTTGGGAGCCGGATTGATCGTGCTATCCCCAGCGGTTCGGAGAAAATGCCAGAACCAACGCCAGTGTCCATTTTGGAGCCGTCTGTGTACACAGATATGGATTGCGCATTTGGTAAGTGGTAATTTTTCCATTCTTCTCTGCTGGGGTAGGCGCAAGAAAACGGTCTCGTGAAATATGAAAAGGTTTACTTTGTTGAACCAATTTGACAGTTCTCTGTAAAGTATGGCCTTCCACAAGGAATTGGTTTAAGGGTATTTTACTGGCTTCATTGTTATCCAAACTTAAGGCCAACAAGATTGCTGACCCTGAATGGAAGGGTCATACATTTTAAAGCCATGTCCGAAAAGCAAATTCACAAGCTTTTTCATGACAGTTATTCGGGTATTCAAGAGAGATTCGAACTTTGAACCTCTCTGTCCGCCTGCAAAGCACCTGTAAATGACGTAGTAAAGAGCTAACACCAACTCAATTTAAAAATTTAGTCAGATGGAGTGCATTGAGTAAAATTGTGCACTCCGGCCTCGAGAACCCAATGCCCAAATCGATACCCACCATGTTTTCATTGATTTCAAAGCCACCTGAGGGTACCGGAATATGTCATCATAGTTGTCACGGATTACTTCCAGCAGAAGATCCTCATGCATGATACGCGGTCACTGGAAGGGTACCACAGGGCTCGGTTCTGGGCCCCCTCATATGGAACGTAATGCATGGTAGCATTCTCAGACTATACATCAGTGGTGGCTAAGATTATAGGTTCTGCCGGCGACATAGCCATAGTAAAGTAGTGCAAATCAGCAATAACACAATCCGTGTTGTCCGTCGCTAGCTAGAAACCGTTGGGCTAGAACTAGCTGAACACAATACAGAAGCGGTACTAATCAGCAGCGGAAAGAAGAAGGAAAATATTTAACTCATGGTAGGTAAAGATGAGATACCATGCACATCGGCTATCAAATACGTAGGCATCAGGACTGCCTCGAGACTCTCTTTTAAGGAACACACGGAGCACGCAGGCCAAAAGGCTGCATTGGTAAATAATTCGCTGACACAAATTATGCACAAATATCGGAGGATCAAGGCACAGTCGAAGACTACTGCTAGCTGGACTTATTACGTCTATAATACTGTATAGATCAGCAGTATGGGCGGGAGTCATGTCGGACAGACGCCAAATTATAGCGATAAATCGGCTACCGAGAGTGAGCAGCCTTTTCGCAGGTAGATACAGCCTGCGTCATTGCAGGAATAACAGCAATAGACATACTGGCTAGAGATAGTATGACTGAAGTCGCCTGGAAGGTGAAGTGGTGCACGATGAGGTGGCAGAGAGCTTGAGGGAATGGCAGCAGCGTTGGAACCTGCCAGCCAAGAGCCGGTGGGCCTATCGTCTTAGAGAAGTAGAGTAGTGACACTGGCTCCAACAAAACATGGCTGTTTCCGATCATATCTCTATTGGTTCAAATACGACGACGACTCCCCACTATGACAATACTGCGCAGGCATAGTGGAAGACGTTGAGCACGTGTTCTCATAATGCCCAGTGTTTTACACTCAATGGCAGATGCTGATAGGATAACTGCAAGGAACGCCGACACCAGAAAATTTATTGGCGTACATTCTACAGTCGAAGTCAAAATGAAATGTACATTTTCGCCAAAACCACGCCTGGAATGAGAAAGAAGGAAAAGTCGTGAAAGCCAACAAAACGACATAGTGAGCATGTAATGTATCCATGAAGGATACATCCTTCAGAGCAGAACGCAAAGAGAGAGTTCAATAGAGCCAATACAATGGTAGGCAAGGGATGCTGAATGCAACCGGCCAGAATCATACAAGCTGTACAGCAACATCGACTTGTGACAGTGATCTGTCTATATAGACAGCCAGTTAAGACTCTGCACTCCGCGGTAATGAGGTCGAGGCTTGTGAGAATCTGCAAGACACTCCTAAACGAGATATCTAGAGCCAATGCGGTGACCCTGGGTTCATCTGGAAACATGCGCAACGGCCAGGGCGCTATGGCCGGCCTTCAGCAAGAAGAGATCAACCTCTCTGGTAAAACTTAGTCGTCATAACGAACGGGTTGTTTCTGGCATAATTACTGGACACTGTGCTATCGGCGTTCACGCAGAACGACTCGGTGTGCTACATAACGACTTTTGCAGAAGTTGCAGGGACGAAGAAGAAATTGAATCTGTTTGTCATCTGCTGTGTGATTGTCCTGCCCTATCCGTCATAAGAATGAGGACTCTTGGAAGTTACTTCTTTTCGGAACTTGACGACTTAGGAAATGACGATCTGATGGACCTCCTGAGATTCATATCATTATCTGGGTGGTTCTAACAGAGTATTTCACAATGTTTCCAGGGTTAAAAGATTGGGCACAATGGACCGACCTGGTCTGAGTGAGCAATGACTCTATGTCACAAGGCACCTACATATCTTATCAAAAATCTGTGCATTAAACGATTTAGATGGATAGGATGTGTAGTGTGTTGCGTACTTCATCATGGATGTATGTAGTACATTAAGGATCATGACAGAATCGTATCTGTAATGATGACTTTTCACGTGAACGAATCAGAGACCGGTACACATCACTATACAAAAAGAAATGTAACGATGGATCGGTCACACAAGCGCAACTGCTTTTCAAAATACGTCACGAAGTGGGGAACCCTCTCTCCCAGAATTCCAGAAACTTAGGCAGACCTTAGCAAAGATCTGGTAGAAATGTTGATAATATGAAGAACCTGCTTTCCAAAGAAAGAAGTACAGTGTACTCCCTTATAAGCGGACACCGACGGTTCCGAAAAAATTGTCCGCTTATGAGGGGTGTCCGGTTATGAGGGGTGTCCGTCATGAGAGAGTACACTGTATTAATCACCATTATTTCCTCATTCAAAATCGAGAATTTTTCAAAATCATCAAAGCAAAAAATGTGGTTCTAGTCTTGAATAAGTCCGCTGTTACAACGCAATTGTTATCAGGATCTCTTTTATACTAAAGTACAAGTTAAACTACAAAGTATGGATAATGTCATCATCTACTATCAGATTCCAGTCCTCATAACCTAGTTGCTTTGATAAATTTTTATATCCAACCTTTTATCCGCTTGCCCACATTCTCCGTACCGTAATTGAATCTGTAATTGAATTAGTTGATTTGCTTCGATTTTATCGAAAAGCACCCACCTTCACTGTGTACCCGCATAACAGTGCAATTCTTAAAATTGTTCACCCTAACATCCTTTTCGTTGACCTTCAACAGAACCCAACCAGAATGAAAGGATTACAACGGAAACCAATTTCACAGATTTATCGCAACCCCTCCCACAGCTAATTCAACCACAAGGCCGTCAACCACATCCACCTCCCGTTATTATTGACAAAACGAAAGAAGAGAATATTCGTATCTATGTATATATATCTACTGATGTAACCGGATATTGCGCAGACAGATACTAACTGCAAATAAACAAAAAAAAAAAAAAAGGAATGCCGCTCAGAATATAACTCAGGGATACTCTCACTCATGAGTGCAGGCAGTAAATTTATAACACGCTCCGATTCACATTTACTACTTGCTGACAAACGGCACTGACTACGCCTGTGGCGGCGATGGAATTTCCTTTATTGCGGATAACCACCGCCTCGTCCAGACAGGTGCTAAATCTTCTGGAAATGAACGTAAAAAATAAAAATTAATGGTGAAGCCAGGAAATCATCAAAAAAAAAAAAAAAAAAAAAGAGGGAAACTGAAGAAATTCGCGAAAACCGCAACGTTAACTGGGAATGGGAGTGGCCCAAGCCCAAGCCCGAACCTTCCAACCCCAGTGTCTGACAGTTTACATTTGCAATACCCTTGTTGTGGAGGGGTGAACATTGCTAACCGCCCATACAATGGCCATCACGATGACAGCAGAAACATGTACCTTGCTGAGAATCGAACCGTGACGTGGTACAGGTGCTGATTCCTGTGTCGTACTTGGGGTTAAGTCCTTCGACGAATTATTCCCACAATCAAACGAGAACGAGCATTCGAAGTACTTCCGCACTTCTTGGTGGTTTCGATGTGAGCTGAAGGGCAAATGATTTTCTCCTCTAATTACTCACTTGGGAAGGCAACTCTGGCAAGTTTCAAACAGTTACAATGGAATTAAGAACCAACTGAAAGCAGGTGTTTATTGCATAGTGTCTCCCAGATTCAACCAACCAAGCATAACGTAACGTAATCATAGCCGACCCTTCCTTCCATCCCCCGGTTAGTTTGATTAATTGTTGTTTACTTTTTGCAGGTTCACGGAGTGGAACAGAGAAGATTATGCTTGTAGAGTGGACAATACCGACACTATGGCATCTGAAACGTGACCATTCTCCCCTCCTTGGTCGACGAGAATATTCCTTGTGCGCGCTGCAAGGAAAGATGACGATGACAACTCTGTTGGCAAAAAAAAAAATACGTACCGATCTAGGTCACCGGATATGGCATGGCAGAGCGCTATGACTGCATTTTAATTTTGTGAAACTTATCTTTCTGAGATAATATTGCTCACTTAGTGTTCCACTTGGAATGGCATCTTTTGTATCTCGGGGTTGAAATGGTGATACTTTAAAAGCGCTTTGAGGAGAACTTTGCCATGAAATTCACTGATTGATTGGAATTTCTTTGAACGGGATTTATTCACCTTTGTTCGGATTGCTTTAGCGCAAAAGGGAAGTATTCATGTTCTAGGAAATATTCATCTTATTTGATGCGGAAGAAGGTAAATATTCACAAGCAATTCGTAGTCACAAAGAATGAGGTTATGAATTACCTTAGGAGCCAGCTGCAGATATGCATTTTACGAGATATTGCCATAAACCCTGCAGGGGGTTCCAGTTGTGGTCGTAGCAGTTGAGATGTATATGCCATTCGAGGGGAATGAAAGAAAGGTTGCCGAAAAGGGACGAAAGATCAATAAGTCTCTGGTCGCTTCTTAAAAAAAAAACCCTAGAAGGATTCCTGTTATAGGACGAAGGAGTGGATTGAGTGATTTATAGCAGGCAAATCTCAAAGGCAAATCAGTGGCTATGGTTGAACACGATGAACCGTCTGGAATTGAACTAAATCCTTAAGAATCAACCTCAGTTGCTGTATTAGATGTACTACGAAGCTTTCGGCAATATAGAGGTCCGTCCTATTAGGCACGCTTTAGAGGACTTTAAAGAGAAACGGCGCTTTACTAAATATATGTCTATGCTATGCTAACAAAAGAACAATAAACTCCACACTAGGAAAAAGTTTAGCAGTCAAACAATAGAAACATCCCTAATGGCGGGCATCTCCGCATCGTTGTGGGTACTAGCGATCAACATCATTTTCATTGGGCGTCAAAGAGTACGCAGATAACGCAACGTAAAGAAACAGTAGGTACTAAAAATCCGCCGCAATTAGATGGACGATTGGGGGCTCAATGCCACTTCAGTAAAAACGGACCATAAAATAAGAGATACCACGCTTACAGCTCAAACTAAATGCGAGGGATGCTTACCCTCCTGCATTGTGGGCGATATTTTGGTAAAATTTGAGCAAAACTTACTCTGATGCGTACATGTTGTGTTCTTGGTCACTGGGAAAGCTATCTTACTTCACTTGTGGAACTCAGGTTCGCACCATAGAGTCAATAATCCATACAACAACACCCTCCTTATACGCTAAAGGACCGCGGAAAAAATTTGAGTTTTCATACGATGATTGTCATAATTGAAATGCATCACGGACCCGACGGAAAACCATGAGGAGAAAAACCATACTTAGTAAATTAAAAGCTGAACAGAGATCGGTCAGTGTAATCATCGCCAGTTACACTGCAGATCCTTCTCTACCTTCTTCTGCTTGATGTACGATAAAGTTTGATGCTTTGGACTTCATCAATGCTTGCGGAATATGGTAGTGTTCAATCCTGAATGAAGTCCTAATGTGCTATCCTTAATATCCTTAAGGAAATTTCCAGAAAATTAAAAGCGACAACGGTGTTCCCATCAGCATTGTACTCGTAAGGCGTTCTGTTTATTAATTGACAGCTAAGATGGCCATGGAATCAAATCTGTCTTGAAGAAGGAGTCTTTTCTAGGAGCTGAAAGACACAACACTTGGTACTGATCAGCAAAGGAAAAGGAGATCCGGATTCCCCATCCGCATACAAACCCCTGTGCATGCTGAACACCGCAGTGAAACTCCTAGAGAAAATGCTGAAATCGAGGCTCACAGCTGTTCAAAGTTCAAAGAGCAGGAGACATGTCCGAAGGGCAGGACGGCTTTCAGAAGGGGCCGCTCAACGATCGGAGCAATTAAAGAAAGAGTGAAGGTAGCCCGAACCGCCCAACAGGGAAACCACTACTCGAGGAAGATTGTATTGCTGGCAACGCTGGATGTGTGAAATGCCTTCAATTCAGCCAGGTGGAGTGATAAGCTGAGTGCACTAGAAAACACCTTCAACGTCCCAGTATATCTGTTGCGGATGATGAAGGACTATCTCAAGGACAGCGAGCTAGTATACGACACCCTAGAAGGCCCCCGAAGAAAGCCGGAGCAGCACAGGGATCGATCCTGGGCCCCGACCCCTGGAACGTATCCGACGATGGCATGGTCCGAATGGATATGCCTTAAGACACCTTCCAGATGACATCGCAGCAGTGATTACGGCATTGACACCGATAAGCGCGAAGGAAGCTAAATCAGGTCATGAGACGGGTAAATTTTTGGATGGAGGCACACGGCCTTAGCTTGGCCACCGAAAAAACCGAGATAGTCCTATTGACGAAGAAGAGGATCCCGACCATCGTCGACTTTCAAATTGGACCAGAGGTCATCAAAAGCAAGGAAGCTGTGAAGTACTTGGGGCTGTCACTAAATAGGAAGCTCTTTTTCTGGCAACAGATCAAGTCCGCATCGGAGCGAGCCTCGAAAGTTACAACGTCTTTGAGCAGATTGATGCAATTGAGGAGACAAAGGAGCTGACAAGACTGCAGTGGCAAGAACGTTGGAGCTCGGAAAGCAGACGGCGAGACTGAACAGAGATGTAGCTGAGTGTGACGAACGGAAACACGGTGAAGTCAACTACTACGTCACCCAGTTCTTTACCGCACACGGGTATTTCAACGCCTTCCTTCACAAGATTGGCAAGGCCAACCACCCAACCTGCCAGTACGAGGACTCCCATTTAGATGATGCCCAGCACACCTTCTTCGTCTGCAACAGGTGGGAGGCTCAACGCGGTGATCTCGAACGAAGCATCGGAGTCATCACCCCTGAAAACGTCGTCGGAAAGATGCTGACAAGCGACCAAAACTGGAGCAAAATTAGCCAGTTCATAGAAAATATTCTCAGGACAAAAAAGACAGAAGTAGAAAACAGAGCGTGAGTCCACAAGGATGTACGATAGACCCCCCTGAAGTAATGCGAAGAACAGTCCCACGGGGAGTGGACCAGAGACCAAAGGGAGGAGGAGTTTAGTCAGTAGGAGTCTGACACACCAGGTACGGTCAACAACAATGACCACCTGACGGTGTATGATGCATTCTTCACCTCTCTACAGGAAAGAAAAATGGAATCAAATATGTACTTTGAAATCAGTGCCAGTTTCCAAAAAACAGTCCCACTAGGGAGGGACACTAAATATACAAAATGTCTGCCAAAGAATTACTCAACAGAAGTGCCTTAGACAGTACTTTACACAGTACGTAAAGCCAGAATTTCAATTCCAGACTGGTTTCAAACACCCTGAACACCTGAACAATTGAATTCAAAAATGTTGCAGTTCTCTGGATTCGCGGTATCGAAGCTCGCTAGAAATAGTTCCCTATCACTATATAAACGCTCACCACTGCTAGCTTTTATGCCACCTTTAGTATAAGGTATAAGGAGCATGAAGGCTTTACAATTTCGACTCATAAGTAAGTGGGAAACCTTTTCCTTTACCACAGACTGGGTGGAAAACTCCTAACGCGCTTCGTAGCTGGTTCTTTTCCAATATAATGAGCTCTGAGAGAGTTCAGCTGATGAGATTGGTAAGCATATTTCCCGCAAATGTCCCGTCTAGTTCGCTGCAGACACAAACTGCTAGGCATGGGATTTAACCCATTGGGTCACTGCTGGGTAGCAGCTAAGTGAACGAGCCCGTGAGTTTAGAGGAATTACCAAGAAATACAGGTCGACGACCGAAAGATAATAAGACCGCTGAACAAATGCATTGGAAGGGAATAATTTAGGCACAGCTTCACAAGGAGCAACTCTGCTTTACCGTAGAAGAATGTGGAATAGGTAAGCCTAATGACCTGCTCTGGATACTAAAAGCAAGACGTCTGAGTAGGAAATGGATTAGTGCGACAAAAAGAATTTTATCAGGACAAAGTATTCCAAGGCTTAGGAATTACAGACTGGGATACATGCAGATGCATATATTGTAGTAGGGATATCTGCACGCCTGGGAACTCGCTCAATGTCAAAGAATAGCTTGAACTATAATGAAATTCATACGTTGGTAGTCTCTTCATTAAAACAAGTTACGAAGACTCGAAATAACCTGCCGTGTAACTAAGTTTTATATTCGAAGCAGAGTCCAACAGGGCTGCATCCTATCGCTTCTACTTTTTCTGTTTGTGACGTCCATCTGGCCTCCGTTCCCTAGTGAATTATTTCGTAGTTTTCCGCCCAAGATGACTCCGCTAAAAATAGAATCCAAGAGAGCTCAAGCAAACTCGTTCCTCAAATATTTAAATACCCTACAGTCGACTACTAACAAAAATGTATTAATTCTGAATAATTCTATAAATAAAAAGAAAAAAGTTAATTGAGACCTAAGCGCAAAATACTGCGAATGAAAATATATCTCGTGGTATCTACCCCCCTACTCACACCAAAGGTATATTGGGCGAATTACGTTCGATATGAACAGAATGCTCCACGAACTCAAAGCTCAAAATAAAATTTTCAGAAGCTATAGCTGTATTTAATGGTGTGAAGATACAGTAGGCATCAACCAGAAAAATTTAAATAATTGATGGATTAACCCCTCCTGGCAGCAGACGTTAGAAGCAAAATTTATTTCCACGAATTTCTAAGAATAAACCTTTTGCATAAAATTCTCCGAATACTAATCTCAAAAAGTATTGAATGTTAACCCCCCTTAGCTTTCCCAAGACAATGTTTGACGACTTGTCAACTTGTGTATTTCAGTTTGTCGAAAACATTCCTTTGGGCAGATTAAATGTTAAAGCGGTTGCAGGCATCAATAAAGTCAGAGACAGACTGCTGGTTATGATACCATGACAGGCTGCACTTCGTAGTATACGTTGACTTTTGCGTTACGTGGTATACTTTGACATTTGTGTTGCGCCTCCTCCAGCTCCTTACACATTTTTTGCAACACTCCAATATTGCGTCCTGCTCCTCGTAGCTCGCCGATATAATTCCTCTCAACTTGTCTTTCTTCATTGTTTCCAATGCAGATAAAATTGTTCTCCTTAATCCATTTTCAAAACATTTTTCGCTGTGATTGCTTGCTTTTGAATTGTCAAAGAAGCTATGAAGAACCACCAACAGAAAGAAAGTGGCGCTGCAAGCGATAAGATGGTGGTATACCACCAAAAGTTTGCGAATCTCAATACTAGCTTCCATTCATGGTATGCTAGGTTTTAACGTGGTATTGCAGTGACAGACATGTGGTATAGAAAGTAGTATTGCTATACCATGGTATCAATATCAGCAGTCTGTCTCCCACATTAATTAGTGATAATATGCCTGGGATGCGGGACGAATGGTTATTTTTAAATTTTTGGCTGTGCTGTAATATCATGAGAAAATTATTCATGTTACTGATTGGAATTTTGGAATTTCTCTGAAATAGTTTTTTGAACTGTTCACTTTCTCTAGTTTACAGGATAATATGTGTGTAAGCCTTCGATGTCATAAGCTTAGTGTCCCACGAAATCCAGGCGGGACGGTAATAGTGGAAAACCCTGCTGGATCGACCGAGAATAATAAAACTGTGCGTATGCACGCTGTGCTTTGCGCTATGCTTTTTTTATTAATCCTTTTTTGGTCGATTAGTGGCGGCGGCCTGGGTCTCTCTGCCGGAAATTCTATTCACCAATATGGCGGAATTACTCAATTTCAAAGATGGCGAAATGAAGAGGATGAGTTCAGCAAAATTGCATGAACGTCAACTTCAGATCTGTTCGTTTCAATTAAGGGAGATGCCACACCACCGCCAGGATCGCCATAACAAATCAAATATTTTATTACGATTTTTAACACTTAGCTTAACGCGTTTACGCAATAGTTTTTCAATGAGCTACTGGAATAGTGAGAAGCACAATTTTACCATTTGCATGAAAAATTTAAGTAGGTATGCAGGATACAAAAGGTGGCACAAGAGTCATCACCCTGTCGGAAGATGCTTTAATTTTTGCAAACGGCGTCCTATCTAGTGGCAACTCTGACATTTATGAAGTACACAGAAGCAGAAAGGACTTAAAAAAAACCATGGATCAACACACTCTTCAGAACGAGGAATAATTGTGGCAATTTGTTCAACAAATAATAATCGGTAGGTGGTTTTGGATCAACGTGAATTTCATCGTCAATTCCATGCTCGTGTGGCACCAACTGACCAAACATTGTGGCGTTAAGCCGCTCGCCTGCAGGAGATTGGTTCAACACGGGACAGAAGCAGATGCAGACGTGAATGACCCATACGCACAACGAGGATGTTTGCGAGAAGCTTGGCCCTGGAAGACATACATCTGTTGCGCCAAGTATTTGCAATTTTTTTTTTTTTAGAGTCCGCAACGGTCACTGTCATACACAAAAGAATGTAGGCAGTTTCTCGTTTGTAGGTCCGTGTCGGTCAGTTGTAATCGTACGTCGAACAGAAGAAGATTCAGATAGGAGCCGCTTCTAGGATACGACGGACTATCGGTTGCTTTCAAATCGAGTCTATACTATAACAACGTGCAAAGGGGTGAACCGAAGAGGTCAAGGGCTGTGCTTCAACTGCGGGGAACAGGGAAGGAGACGACACGCGGAAGCCACTGAAATTGTACTAGCGGAATTCAGAAGCGCGAAGTCAGGTCTCATAAGGGCCATTAAAACGAGCAAGAGACGAAAGTGGGAGGAACTCCGCCAAGACGTAATCAGCGACCCCTGAGGGCTTGATTATAAGGTGGTGATGCGTAAACTTGGGACATTTTCCACCAGCCCTAAAATTAGGTCCTCAAAAATGAAGGAGGTAGTGGAGACACTCTTCCCGACTCACCCGGTCAGACCATCTCCATACAGCCTGAGGAGGTTCCCTTGTTCACCGACGAAGAACTGATCTTGGCAGCGTCGAGTGTAAAAAATAAGAAGGCTCCCGGACCCGATGGCATGCCAGGGGAAGTGCTGAAAATCATCACAAGAACGTGCCCGCAGCTATTGGCAAAATATGTTAAACAGCTGCCTCATAGATGAGATCTTCTACAAGAACTGGAAGAAACAACGTTTGGTCCTAATCAGCAACGGAAAGGGAGACGTCTGTTGCGCCAAGTATTTGTATGTAAAAACACTCATATGCATGATCTACATTTATCTGTAAATGCTATGCTCTACGAGCAAGGAATCCTTTTCCTGATGGGTACCACAACATGCCTGTATTGACCTGAGTGTGGCAATACCTAACCTAATCTACTCGTAGTCTAATTTCGAGAGTAACAACTGTCACACAACTGTTATGTGAAACTTCTCAATTCCGCTTTTGGAATACAGCTTTATAGTGTAGTGCCATTAATTCCACTCAAAAATATAACACGCCCAACAGGAATACCTTTTAAACAAGTTGACCCACGTCCTTTAATGTCCTTTTTCACAAACGATTCGGTTCATCAACAATTAAAATATAAATTGCACAACTGACATACAAGCATATAAACCGCTTACCCGAAATTCTCAAAATTGTTTATTTCCAAGAAGGACGAATCGCAAATATTTTTCTTCTTACTGTATACAGACACTTAATTAAATTATTCAATAAAAATAGTAAAACCAATAAAACCAACCAACGTAAAAATGAAATTTAAACTTTATTACGAATTTCGATGAAATAAATTCATGGATGAGAATAATTTTATTGAATGCACATTTTTAACCGAGATACGATGATGCGCATTCATTTAAAATATGCCACACCAGATCGTTAACACGGCCAATAATCTTTTATTGCTTTAAGGTCTATAAAAGCATCGTTGGAATGGTTTTCGTGTTGGAAAAGGAGAATTTTTTCGGGTATGAAAGTTAGGGAAACCTACTTTCTGTCGGTAATTTCATTTTGAATTCTTTCACGCAAAGGATTTCCACCAAACAAAGTGATAAAATTTATTTTTCCTTTCAATTCAAGTTGTCCTTAACGGATACGATAGTTACCTAGGTAGTGTTCCCCTCTTAGACCCTCCTACGAATTATGGTACCAGTCCCTCCTTAAGAAAAGCGAATATAGCTCTATATTCCTGTAAAAGTCCTGTAAGTACTTAGGAGCTGTTATATGCAGCATCGAATCTTGTTAGAGTCGTACGCTTCACACAATTGGCAAAAGTGCAAGGATCTGCATGCAGGTATACATGTGCATCAGCGTTGCACTACTTGCAGCATTGGGCATTGTGTTCCATCATCTGGTGTCCTTAGATTTCTTCGTCAAACAGATGGCTGTCAGTGCGGCAGCTTCCAGCTTCTACGCTGGCCACTTCTGGACCCAGAGCCTATGAACCCCTAACCATGAAAACATCGACTACACCCCGCAGATACTGAGATTTGACTATAAATTTCGAACTAACATCCCTGCCTGCGATGCCATCTTGGATGGTAGTTCAGTTCACTTCTACACAGGTGGCTTCAAGACCGAAAACAATATGGGTTGTGGTGTTTTCTGTGAAAAGCTCAATCTGGGGATATCTTTCTACCTCCAGGATTATCATATATCTACACACATCTCTCCTGAACTAGATCAGAAACGTCGTTGCCGAGTTGGTTATGTTAAGGCGATCACATATCAGATCCAATGAGATCTTTTCAAATGACTGTTGCTGCAGAGACGTAGAGGAAAAGGATACCATCATTCACCTACTATGCACCTCAAAGAAGACTGTTCCATTTATGGACTCTTTCTCTTCAGCGCCTCATGGCGTCCTTAAAAGTCATGAACATCATCCGCTTTATTTTCAGGTTGGACCTTCTTGCGTAGATCACATCAACAACTCGCGGATCATCATGGAGCAAGAACTTATAGACCATGGCATGGCCCTACGTCGTGAATGCATCTCCATTGCGAAAAATGCTATGCAGTGGAATCTACTCACGCAGTCAGGCAAAAAAGTGGGGTGGCCTCAGCAAAATATAGCGAAGTGCAGTCAAAGAGGAATCGAGGTTCCTGGGGCAGAACTGGAGAGAGCTCAAGTTGCCATGGCTGCTATGGAGTCATATGTGACGTGTGCATCTCTGGATGGAACAACATGGTCTTAGTCTGGCTACAGAAAAAACCGAGATAGTCCTCCTAACCAAGAAGAGAATCCCAACTATCGCTGACTTTCAAGTTGGGTCTGAGGTGATAACCAGCAAGGAAACGGTAAAGTACCTGGGTATGGCACTTAATATGCAGCTCACTTTCTGGCAACAGATAAAATCTGCATCGGAGAGAGCTGCGAAAGGTCACAAGGTTGCTGAGCAAATTAATGGCAAACGTGGGTGGTCCCACGAGCAGCAAATGAAAGCTTTAAATGGCAATTACTCACGCCATTCTCCTGTATGGGTGCGAGATATGGGCTGACGCACTACGACAAGAGAAGTGCAGGGAACAAATGGCTGCAGTAAAGAGGCGCGGAGCCCTACGTGTTGCAAGTTCGTACCGAACGGTGTCGGAACCGTCCTCGTAGTCTTGGGAGTGACCCCTTTCGACCTCCTTGCGGCAGAGAGGAAGTACGTCAACGACAACAAAGTACGGAGCAGGCGAAAGAGCTCACCAAACAAAAGTGGCAGGAGAGATGGCAATTAGAAACCAGAGGGCGATGGACCGCAAGGGTAATAAAAAAGGAAGGGTAATGGAAGGGACGGGAATACAGTGAAGTATATAACCACAACACTCAATTTCAAACAGGACACAGATATTTCAACGCCTACCTCCACAAAATGGGCAAATCAAGGAGCTCAGCTTGCCAGTGCGTCGACTCACAGAAAGATGACGCAAACCACACGTTATTCGTTTGCAGCAGATGGGTAGCTGAAAGAAGTGAGCTGGAATCATTGATCAGAATTGGAATCGAGTAGGGTCCTTCATAGAAAAGGTACTCAAGGGCGAGGAAGACCGAAACATACCCTCCTATCTTATAGAAGCCTGATTAAAGCCAAACCGTCAAGAAAGATATTCCGACAGCAGCAGCAGTGCTAAATGAAAATGTCGGCCCCGATAGGGGAAGGAAACGACACCACTCTGAATGCGAAATCGGTTCCGGAGTGGATAGTGTCAAGTTGAAAAGGGGTTAAAGGTGGGTTTTTGGTGGCGTAAGCCAAGTCCCACACTACTTGAAACAGAGCGGCCCTATTTCTCGTGAGCATTAGCGTTTCCCACCATCCCCATGGCAAAAATAAATAAATATGAAGTCATGTCCAAAGAATTGTATTCATGTTCAAGGATTGTGAAATTGAAATTCTATCCATTCCACGAACCTACAAAGCACAGTACTGCGAGTATGAGATAACAATGGCGAAGGGCGTGATTCTACTAAACACGTTTCCACAAATCTCACAAAGTCTCCAGTGACTAATAAAATAAACCAATGAGCTACCTAGATTCCTGGAATACATTGCCAATAGAGGGTTCTACCTAGTTTCAAATAAGTGGACATCTTCCAAACTTTTCCAGCGCCATCATAAATTCATAACCATATTCCCAACTCTTTTAAATTAATTCAAAATCGAGCTCCTTTTGGCAATAACAACTTTAGACTAAGCCAGCAACCACAAAACCGACCTTTTACTTCTAGCACTATATCGTCTTCCTTCTACGAACCAGGAAGGCAGGCAACAAGGACTCTTATTAAATTGGTTAACCAGGTATTTCATTGTTTGCCAGTCTGTTCTTCTGCTCTAATTCTCTCCGTCCAACTGCAATCTACACTACGAAAATCTTTTCGTTTCGCTTGCCAGAAACCCCTGAGCATCTCTCAATCCTTCGCCCGTAAACATTGCAATTGACAATTGCCCTTTCCACCTACTTTAACCGCAAACATGCTTTCATAAATTTTCTAAAACCGAGACGGTGATTTTCGCACAGAAATTCTGGCATTAGACCAGCACAACCCCATGGAAACAGACAAAGCTCCATTGCTTGTCAATTTCTTCGTCCTTTTTTTTTGGCGCCAGCCACAGTTCCAGCTTTTAACTGGAAAATTATGTCAAGAGACTGGAAAATATGTTTGCAGCAGGAAAATTAAAAGCTAATTTAAGAAATTAAATTTTAACGTCTCTCAACGCTGAATTTATGAATCTTGTAGGTTTTCAAAATTTAATTCTAAAACACGACTTTACGACTTCAACGGGGAGGCTATGTTTTAGACTAATGTACACGCACACTGTCGTGAACTGCATGAATAAAGGATTGGGGGCACACCAATGTACATTTAGAGTCCATGGCACGTCTCTGAGGGAAATAATTTGTCAGAAGGCGCAGTGAAAGGACTCACAAACAGAATTTTTTTTTTTTTGTTTGTTTACGGAAACAACACTTGAAATGGCAAAGGACCGTGTACACTTTGTTACATTATACGAACCATAAAAAATGAAATTGACGTATCCTGAATGTGAATTAAAAACTCATATGCACGCGTCAAACCAACGGCAGGGGCAAGCGCGACGGCGCTTATCCTGTGCGAACATAATTAAAGAATTGTAAGTGTATACGTGGTAGTAAAAAAGTATAATTACAAGGAGAGCAGAGAGAATAAATTAAAGTAACATGAGGAGCAACGATATGCACGATAAAACAACAGTCTGTCACACGAATGTTGCTCTGTAATATCCTCGTATTGCCATGGCTGCCTACCTAGCAGTATACTGCTGTGCCTAGTTAAAAGCATGCCTCCATATGGACATATCTGTTAGACTTTGGTCACGACTAGCGCATAAACTTTAAACCAGAGGATTTGATTTTACAAAAAAAAAAAAAAAAATATTTGCAGACCGTATGTTTCTTTTCCGCACAATTGGAAGGGACCAACAGCTTAGATCCATCCATATCCGAAAGGATTTTTGGAAGCTTTCTTTTGACATTTATTACTCTCAGACATTCGCGAAAGGTGGCACTGTGAAAGCACTTTTTTGTGTTATCTAGGACTCGAACCTCGAACCTCCCACGGCACCCACCACGATTTTACAAACATTCAGGAAAAAAATTTCAGAACCTAGCTTTTGGTTCGCGGTCTGCGGGGAACGGATCGAAACTCCAATTAATACGTTGGACAACGTGCATAACACAAACACGGCTTCCTCAATGAAGAATGAACGACATACATAGTTTCCATTTAAAAGACTTTATTTGATAGCAAGGTAGCGTAAGCTACGTGGAGTTTAGAGTCGGTATACGAGCCCTGTCGAGAGCTCCATTCAGCGGATTATCACCAAACTCGAGGAAACCGATTTATTTGTCAATCAGGCAGTATCTGTGCATCACCGCATCACCTTGGCCATTACTATTACCTGTGTAGGGTCATTTTTCACTGCGACCAAATGGTCTAAGTATTGCGCCCCCTGCTATTGTCTTGGAGAGGTTCGACCCCCCTCCAGAGTTCCCCTCGCATCGCGAGGTTTCTCCTAAGAATCTCAGTATGAGAAGCGGGTCCAGGGTTGGCATACCCTCAACTGATAATTGGTGCTTGCCCAGGTATTTCAATCTTTTGTGGGTCAGTACCCCACAAGATTCCAGAAGATGTCCCGGAGACTCACTTGACTCATTGCTGAATCTGCATAGGTCGTCATTTGTTATTCCTAGTTTCTGAGTTTCTAGCTCCCTGAGTTTACAATGCCCCGTTAGGAAGCCTGTTAGGATTAGTAGGTTGTTCCGGCTAAGGCATATGCAGGCTTTAAACCTCTTTCGGTTATAGGCATTTGGCCTATAGTGGTGTTGTTCCAGGTTCTTGTCCTGTCTTCTTTCTCTATTTGCCTGAATTCTTCGCAGATGGTATGTTCCCTCAGAATGGTTCAGGACCAATGAAGGGTTCTGCAGCTCCTTGTCTTGCCAGTGAGTCTGCTACTTCATTGCCTTTTATCCCGACATGACCGGGTACCCAGCAAAGTGTTACTTTATTGTTCCTGCCTAATTCTTTAAGTTTGTTTAGGCATTCCCAAACAGGTTTCGACTTAATGACATAGGAGTCGAGTGCTTTGATAGCTGCCTGATTGTCTGACAGTACTGCTATGTCACAGTTTCTATATCTTCCTTCGAGATTGAGTTGGATGCATCTGTCTATAGCATGTATTTCAGCTGGAAGATGCTGGGTTCTCTTGCCCATGGGTTCTGAGTGTTTCGCTCTTGGCCCAAACACGTCTGCCACTGTCCCATCCTCAGTTCTCGAGCCGAATGTTTACCACTTTATCGCGTGGTTACTCAGTCCAAATGTTGCAGATTCGTTGTTCCATTCTTTCTTAATACTTAACTTGATACAGAGGTTTTCCCAAAGCTAAATTTTCTAATACTGTCGCCCTAGGGATTGCCAGAAGGGGACATTTTCTAAGAAGTGCGTCATGTTCTTTCGCCTGACACATTTCTCCCTTCCAACACCTTCCTATGCCATCCTTAGGATCTCGCTTTGCACTTTGCTCCCTCCACTACGAGATGGAACTGAGTCAGCTCTAGGAGTACTTCCATGGCAGCAGATAGACATGTTCTCGACGCCCCAGTGATGCAGAGGCACGCAAGTCCTTGCACTTTACTGAGTTTTTCCCTATGTAGTTTCGTTAACCATGATCATCACCGCCTCACTTTGGGCTCAGAAGATTAATTAGATCAATTAAATTAGGTCAAGGAAGGGGGACCCTAAATGGAGCATAGAAGCTCGGAGGCTACATAAACAAAACAAAAAAAATTATCGTTAAGGGGCCATGGCATCCACCACATTTTATGTTTTTGAAAGCGGTGCACCTATCACGATGACTTCTCCGCGCTATGGTCAATTGATGACAACTTCTTTTTGGTTTGAAATTGAAGACATTGATGTGAGCGAGATCCTGTTTCAACAAGATGGGCCTACGTGCTGCGAATAGTGCTGCAAATTTGGCTCTCTGGCATGAACAGTTTCCCGGTCGAGTTATTGGCGACAATAATTTGCCGGCGAAATTCGATGATCTGACCCCGGTGGATTCCTTTTTGTAAAGATCGTGCCTATGCAGACAATCCCCACACTTTCGAGGACTTAAGAACCAACATCGTTGAAGTTATGCCCACAATACAACGACAAATGTGCCGAAAAGTCATCGAAAATTACCTCAAGAGAATCGAAGTTTGGAAAAACCCCCGTGGAGGCCATCTAACCGATGTTGTATTCCATTCATAATGGTAGTCAATGTACGCAGATACATTCGTTTATACATGTTTATATAAGAAGAATTTATTAAGGTTGATCAGTGTAATCAGCGTGTCAGTGACGAGCCAGTGAATCAGACTTTTTTAAAAAGTCCTTGAAAACACGTTAAATATTTACTTCTTGACTTAAAGTTACATAATTTAGATACCAAATCTCTTTGACTGCATTTTACCTCTCCCGATTTGAAAGGAAAACTAAATCCCAGAGCAATCAGGTTCATCTCGGTCTAATATACCTACTACCAGGCAGTACCTCCCATTTCGATGCCGCGGCTGGAGAAACTTATATTTTATTCGTTTCTCCTTTATGCTGAATGACTGTGCTCGCTGATCCCCAGTGGGACTCAAACCTTCACCGGCCATGTCATAAGCAAGTATACGCTATCCTTACATCGTAGGCTACTCCGGTGCAATGTTTTTTTTCTTTATTACATACTTACATAGAATAAGAGCCCGATACGTATGTATGTATGCAACCGAAGACTTACCTGAAAATATTAAAAAATTAAAATTGATGAATAGTTTAATAATAATTAAATTAAACAACAGGAATTAATAACAAAAAGAGTCAATGTTCCGCTAGGAGTCGTTAAGGGTAACATTCACAATCACTTCCTAAAGCTGGCTGTTCCTAGGTTGGAACACGCTTTCTAGCTGCGCTATATCAAGAAAGACATGGCCCAGCAATTGCAAACCTAAAACAAATGAGCTACTGGGCAGATCAAGACCAGATATTGCCAGAATTGTAGCCATAAGCACGGGCCACTGGCCGATAGGAGACCATGCAGCCAAGATTGGCATCCCCCACAACGCTAACGAAAAAGAATCACTTCTTCACTTTCTTTGCAGGTGCCCGGCCCTTGCGAGAACCCGACAACGTACTCCTCTAGGTAAGCCCTCCTTCGACGAACTGAGAGAGATATCTGACAGAAGGATTGGAGCCCTCATCCTCTACCTGAACTCGACAGGATGGGTGTAGATTATATCTCGCCTAAATTGTAAACAACTTCTTTTACAACCAGGTGTGTAATTGTGTTGCTATCTATAGAAAAAGTGGCTCTACCTACCTCTACCTTGCTTTGCATGTATGTAGACGGGCGGACAGAATTAAGATACGCGTGTCTTCGCGTTCTGAATACCGAATCCCGATACCAAAAGCCGCCCTTGATAGAATCAAGTTCAACTAAAATACTAAGAAAATGGACGCCAAGGCTCAGTAGTAAGTGTGTTGAATTACTGAGCGGGAGGTACGAGCATGGAGTTTCAGAAGACACCAAAAAGTTTTTCACGGTCCCACCTCTCGCGTGACAACTGTCCAATAGTAATAACTGTCATGAGAGAGCTTCAAAATCTGCCTTTCGGATATGGCTCTAAGCTGTAGGTCCCTTGCAGCTAGGCCCTGGACTACTGGAAGACCAAGCTAGGCCCAGCTAGGACCTGGAATGGACTCTTATATTTTAATAAACCACTTATGTACCACTCGCATAAAGGAGGGTGACATTTCATTATCATTTTCAGTGGCCCTTAGGAAAGCGATTTCGACATAGTTCCCAGACATTCGCCATTTTACATAATACGACCCTTATTCCTTAGGAGGTATCTCCTTCAGACGGGTGAGATAAAGGCTGTGATCCATCGTATACCTTACGAGAGGTCGCCAATGAGTCGAAGGCATTACTGAGACCAGAAGTTATCGAATGGAAGAAGTCTGATGGATCGTAGACAGAAACCCAAGAAGCTCCCTTACAAGCTGTAAGGCCATTGCAACATCAATGCCATCCAAAGCACCAGTGGCCGAGGAAGTGGTCTCAATTTATTAAACAAGTTGGTTCTGTCAATTCTTTCAGTTCATGAGAAAAATATTATATTTTTGAGAGCGATAAGCAAGCATCTGTTGATGAATAAGCTAGGCGTTTTCGATATTACAAAGCACCTGTGTAGCACTCCCCATTCTACTGGTGCACTCAGACTCAAGTACTGGTCCCTTGTTCTCACCATGCTGACGCCTTACTGAAAAGTTTTTTCTTCGCGATCTTCTGGGAAAGATCCCCCCTATCCATGGCAGCTCGGTTCACATTTTCACAGACGGCTCTAGGACCGAAGGCGGGGTGGGTTGTGCTGTTTTCTCCGAAAAGTTCAACCTAGAGTTATCGTTCCGCCTCCCTGATCATTGTAGCGTTTTTCAGGCGCAAATCATGGCGATTAAGGAAGCCCTGTCCTGGCTGAAGTGTAATGTACTATCTGTCAGGGATATTAAAATTCTCACTGATAGCCAAGCGGCAATCAAGTCCCGGAATCGTGCTCCTTTACCTCAAAGGCCGCTTTTAACTGCCGTCGATCTCTTATGGAGATGACAGAGCAGTTCAACATTCACCTATGCTGGGTGCCAGGCCATAGAGACATTCCAGGTAACTGCAGGGCAGACGAGCTCGCCAAACAGGGCACTATTCTAAGGACTCTGCCTGATAGGCAATCCCTAGACATGCCCCTAGCTACATGTAAGCATCTACTAAAGCTGAACGCTATTAGCATGACCAACCTCAGATGGGGAAACGGCCCAACGTGTCACATTTCGAGACAGATCTGGCCTAGGGTAGATCATAAACGTATTGCCGAGTTGGTCAAACAAAAGCGATCACAGATCAGCTGCGTTGGCGGAGTTCTCACTGGACACTGTCTTATAGGCCAATATGCCAGAAGATTTGGGCTCTTTTGTAACGACTTCTGCAGGAGCTGCAGGGACGAGGAGGAGGAGAAAAGTATTCCTCACCTCCTATGTAACTGCCCAGCATTGTCGCATAAAAGAATGCCCCATTTAGGGTCCCCCTTCCTTGAAGGCCTCGGCGATCTGGCGCTTCTGGGCGTCATGCGCATCCATCGCTTTATCAAAAGCTTCGGTTGGTTTTGTTAGTCTCTCAGTGGCCAAATGGTGTCTGATCCATGGTATCACAAAGGACCTTTACTGGTCTAAGTGTGTCTGCACGCTCGCGCGGACAGCCAACCTAACCTAACCTAACCTAACCTTCTGGGAAAGACGATGAGGAGCTTAGATGATCAGCACCCACTTAATAAACCCCAAGGATGTGTCACGTAGAGCAAGCAAAGGCGGGACAACAGGAAAAATTTTCCGCTGTATCATCGTCTTCCCTTCATGCAGTGCTGATGTTTGTGTAGCTTAAGCCGAATACGTTGAGATGCTTGGTAGAAACAAAGTGACCTATAAGGACGCCTGTAAGAACTCTGCAGTCGATTCACCTTAGTAACTGAAGAAAAGCCGCGTATACACTTGGTTTGTGTGCATCCAGGAAAGCAATGCTCGCGACTATTCTGTTCAGGCCAAACCCAGTCGTCGATGGAATCACGAATCTCAGGCAAATTGACTCTGGTTCGGGTCCTGAAAAAAATTTCCTCTGAAGCTTGTGTTACAAGTTCATCGGAGATCTTGTTTTCCTCCGATTCCATTGTGACCTTGCTCTCAGGTAAAACGCGATGAATTTAGTCTTCCGAGCGCATTCATTTTAGTTCATAACGTACAGATTGCCTATCTTTGCAGACACATATGTGTACTCCTTAGCCACCTTTTCTTCACAATAAAGCACACGACCAATAAAATTGCTTAGAAAACAGACGCATATTGACCTAACGGAGAATGGATTGCGCTCAACTCAACATTGCCAGACAGGAAGTCAAGAAAGTGTGATCTCGACTAACCGCGTTTAAAGAGTGTGGTCACGGCTAGCCGCGGTTGCCTCGAACCCATGCGTGCAGCAGAGTCGGAAATGCAAAAAAAAGTCTGAAGAAGCAATGTTCTATGAAACTAGATTCGATAGTTCAACTCCAACGTAGGATCAGTACCGCTATATGAGTGCAATACTTGGAAAGGCGATACCACTAGCTCACGCAAGCTGCAGACCTTCTTAAGTAGATGTTTAAGACTTTAGGACTTTTTTACCTCTCCAAGGAACAACTTTAGCGGAGAGTAAGCCAGGAATTTATAGACATTTCTATGAGAAGAAAAAAAGTGGCTGTGGATTGGATACACCTTACCGCGCGAAGGGTCCTGCTCACCCAGGCAGTACGCCGTGTGCCAATTTGGCGTAGAACGTAGCTCAAACGCGTTGCAGTACACCAAACAAGTATGGCGCGCAGGCATTGTTGACGCCCTATCTCCCTCGTGGAGTTGCAGGACTTAAGTAAGTTAGTTTTTTTCTGAATGCTTAACCCAAGTCTTAGGGATGACACACATCGTCGTTCATACGAGTTAAGGTATTTTTCATTATCCTTCTACCCAACTTTTCGAGATACAAATATATTCGTATGTGGTCCAGCCACCATTCGTGTTGCGCGTGTTATATTTCTGCGAACTATATCAGAAAGGATTTTTTTACTTGAAAAGTTTTCTCGTGCCAATCAATACTCTCGGACGTTGATAATACTCCTGCACAGCTGTGAGGGTGGTCCTTTGCTTGTACCACCCACTGTAGACCACCAGTGAAGTCATAACAATTATTAATGAGAACAAAAAATCATAAAGGCTTTGTAGCTGCCTACAAGCACCGTACATACTCGTAGTAACATTCGTACGAGAACCTTTGTTCAAAGTTGGTCTTATCCTGGCAGCAAACAATTCTGTCACGTTGCATCGCCTTACAGATGAGTACACATCCTTTCATGGAAAAATATTAAAACCACGATTTCCCTGGCACGTATCCCTTCTTTTTTATGGTTTATACTAATTTCCAGAAAATTTTCTCACACTCTTACCATAGAAATAACAAGGCAAACTTTTCGCCTTTAGCAACCTCCCAACTCCATCCTTGCCTCTGGGGGACTACAACGGTGAAGGGTAAAACACTCACGTACACAGCTTTCCATGTTGCAAAAAGGCAAACAAACGCCCTTCGTGAGCCCGTAAAACCAAAGAAAACGAAAAAAAAAACTGAAAGAAACATATTTAGCACCCATTCTCTTTTAAGTGAGGTGGAAGCAGAGCAGGCATCATCAACTTAAAGGGTTAAGACATTGAGTCTGGGATATGCATCTTCAAACGGTAGTTGGCCTAGTTTCTCACGCGAATCTGCTTTCCTACTCAGTTATAACTTTTCTCCGCATCGCGCATCAATAATAAATGGAGTCCCAGCGAACAAGGAACGACCTTCGATTTAGGTGGATTTTTTTCGCTTTTTTTTCGCCTTAGTCCTTCGTATTTAGAATTCAATTTGTTAGTGATTTTTGTTTGCAGCAAAGTAACGAGACTAGAAAGTGTAATTTGTGATCGAGAGGAAATTGGAATATTATTTTTTTATGCGCATTTCGTTATCCTGATTTGTTGTCTGGGCAGGAAATAGAAAACCCATTGAACGTGATTCATTTTTTGTTTAATCTGTAAATCAATCCTTGTGATGCGTACCAGTGGCCAAAAAAAGCGCAAATATGAATCGTAAACAAATATGAGTCCTTTCTGCAGGATCGAACAATGGAATGTGATTTCTTTCTTTTTTTTTCTTGTCAACGAACGGGAGGATTTTTTTGACTCATTGGTAGGTGGTGGGTGTGCAGGTGGTCAATAGAAATGCTGTTGTTATGAATAAGGCTCGGTGGATGTGTCCTGTCGCAGGGACATTGTTTGCGTTATTCGGTATTGCGAATGAATTTGTGATGGTGGATGAGGAGAGCTGAAACAATGGGAATCGGCTGTATTGTAATTTCTGGATTGATTCAGTATTGTGTCTCGAAAGAGGGTTTTGTAAGAGTGTCCTGTGTCGTAACTATCCATTGTTTACAGGACTCGATAATTAAAGTGGATTGGCAGGAATTGCGGTTGATGTGATGACCGTTACTTTCCAGTTCATTTTAATAAATAGATGGTTGTGGATTGTATCTATTTAAATAATCGTTCTAAATAATTACAATCTATACACACACACAGCAACGGTTGAAGACTTAATATCCCTCAATCATTGTTTACACCTGGCCATGCCATTCAAATTAATTTTTAATACTGTAATTGATTTCAAAGAGGATGTTATTCAAAAGAGCAGTCATGTTTAATAAGTACGTACCTAAATAATTACAAAAAAAAAAAATTAAAAAAATAAATTAAATACCTCTTAAAAGTGCTTACATTCATTGTCATGAAATTACTGGTGAATTACAGCAGCGATTTTTTTGGGTTAATTAATTTGTATTACCATGTAGCAATAGTGGGACTAGCTGGTTTCATTTAACGCGAACAATAGCGCCATTAATTGGTACTAAAATTTATTAAATTAATTTACAAAATCAATTAGTTTTGAGTGATATTGTAAATATTTTGGATGTAATCATCTCTTTGTAAAATTGAATTGAAATTTATTTAAAACGTATTTTTTGCTATATTCTATGGAAAAGGATACTGGCAAACAAAATTAGTGATTTCCTGGAAAATATAAAAAAAAAAATGTTTTTGTATGTTGAAAAATTTAAATTCAAGTGAACGATCTTACAGAGCTTCGCCGAACGCATGTACAAACATTTCTTCACGACTGCTATGCCACCATCATAAAATACCGAGGACTAGTGGCAATGCTGCCAACTTGAGATGAGAAACGCCGCAACTGATGTGCCTGGTTTCACCCATTCAGCTAAACAAGAGGCGTTCAAAGTGATGCTGTAAAAGGCTGCTCATGAGCTCTACCAGCCAAAGATACGACAAGAACCTAAGCTTCAACAAAAGAAAAAGAAGAGCACGAGAAAGACTTGATCGAAGATTGTGGTACATTATACTCCAGGAACAATATACGGAGGTTTTACCTATAGGTAAAAAGAACGTGTCAAGCCGAAAAAGGAATGAAGAAGGAAACCTTGCGGTGCTAAAAGTAAAGAAAAACTTTGTCTACAGACTGTACAACAATGACGAAGGCCAACATACCGATGAACGACGACCTGACCAAAACGAATTGAGGACAGGTAAATTCAACAAGGATGCCGGGCGTGACAGTCTGGAGATAACTTGAAGACCATACGCCAACTCATTTCCAAGATTTGGTCAGACGAGTGTATGGCTGATGAATGGAATATCTGCATTGTTCGCCCGATGCATGAGACCCTGCCAACCACGTTAATTCCAGAGGTATCAGTCCCCTCAACATCGAGTTCAAAATCTTGTCTGCCTTGTGTGGATGCCTGAAACCCCTCGTCAACAACCTGACTGGCCCTTATCTGTGTGGTTTTAGGTACAAATACTTGGACCAACCGTATGTGGTCCAGGGCCTAGCTTCTCGCGATCATTCGTGCTGTGCATGTTATATTAATGAGAAGATTCCTCATCACAATTATTACTCTCGGACGTTTGTCAGACATTCGCGAGAGGTGAGACCGTGAAAAAACTTTTCGGTGTTCTCCCGCTGAGCGATTAAGCGCACCAACCACTTAGGCCACGCCGCCCACCAGGTATATCCACAGTCGATAGAATTTTCACACTTCGATAGATTCTGGAAAAAACTCAAAAAGTCCAAATCGATACTCACCATCTTTTGATCGATTTTAAGGCCGCATAGGACATTTTTATAAGTCAGTGCAATCCACGAAAACACCTTTGATGCAAAGCCGTGCAACAGCATGCATGTTGCATTGCCATGCCTCATGAAAACGGCAGCCAAATTTTGAAAGCATTCTGTTACCAGAAGACCAGAAGAGGGATTAATTGTCAATGGAAGCACATCCCCGAAGTTTGTTACTGTTGCTCTATAATTTCTAGGTTCTCCGAGGCATCAACATTCAATCTCAAAATCGTGTCAAAATTGGGCGCCAATTTTATAAGTCAGTGCAATCCACGAAAACACCTTTGTGCAACAGGAGTATACATCTGGACTGGGATATGCACATACATATGTATGTATGTATGTTACAAACTAGCTTTCAATGATTTTTGCTCTTATCACTGAGCCACGGCGCCCAAAAATCAGATAATATTCACACGCTAACTATTGTTTCCTATTTTCGTGTTAACAACACAATTTAAATAAAAATTTAACTGCAACCCGCCAAAGTCCTCAAGAGTTTCAAATAAGTTACCGGAATAAAATTGCCTTCAAACCCTCAACCAAATTACACAAAAAGCAATTCCACCGAGAACCACTTCATTCCCCAAAAAGATTGCCTATAAAATGCCACGACCCTATCATCAATTACAACGCAGAAGTGTTCATTTCCCATTTCGTCAGCTTTTTTCAGTTCATTCATCTTTCAACTCATCTCAATCCCATTAAAAATGGAAACACAAATACCCGTACAGCCAAGAAAAAGAAGAGAAAGAGAGCATAAGAAAAACGACTCTATCACCACTCTATCAAATACAATTTAAATATCATCATCCCTCAGCTGCGTGCTTAGAAGCCACTTGAAAATACATTCTATCGGATGTGTGTGTCTCAAAAGCATGCGGAAACGTCTTCATTATGTTGTTTGAAAATTTTTGGAATTTTCTTTGTAGGCTTCCTGTAGGCCTACTTGATATCGTATTAAGGACCTGAGATTCTCATATAAGCTCCCCCCCCCCCCCCCTCCCATACAATCATTCCACTCTAGTTAGGAAGTTACTTATGGGGAGCCCCACGACAAACCCTCCATGAATGAATAATGGAATTCAGCTGCGGCAGGCGAATACGAATATCTTCTTGGCACTCTGTGCCAAACAGAACTATCTATCATAAGGGAAGCTTTATTCTCCTCTGGTGTTGGCTACATCATTGTTTATTTTAAAGCCTTTTTCCTCTTTTGAGAGAATGCGATCCTTAAAAGCTAGATAGAAATAAAAATTCTTGAATCAAGTCGTCATTGCTATCGCACACACATTCATTTATTGTGTGTGAAACTTGAAGATTGATGAGAAATTCAAGAACTGGAACATGATTTGTGTGGGAAATGTAGGTTAGTGGAGGATGCGTTACACAACTCTTACCTAGTTCTTTGATAGAGACGTTAGGATGGGCGAACAGGGATGCATCTACACGGTGCAGTTGCAAATGAGGTATCGTTTTGCTTCTTGATCAAGAGATTTACTACGTGTAAGGGTTGGAAAAATTCAACCCCTCTTTCAAGTTAAGCAAGTCTTGCATATTATTTAGCGGCTGCCCATGCTTGGGAATGAGGGAGGTACAGATTCTGAGTTTCTCATTACTTAAAGTGAGAGTAAAGTGGTGGTGTATGGGTGCTGGTGTCTACAGCGAGTTCCGATACTTGAGAACGATTGCAGTGTTTTTTAAGCCGAAGCTGCTGCCATAAAACAAGCTGTGGACATGATAAGCGAGGGTAAGAACCCTGGAAAAACAATCAACTGTCAAACAGCCATTAAAGTGTTACAGTCAGCATCGGTGAGAACCAAGCTCGTAAAAACGTGCATTTAAAGACTGGGAGTCAGTGGCCAACAAGGTGAACCCCTGTTGGGTACCGGTCAGAGTTGTAAAAGAATGCAATCATTTTGGACTGCATTCATTGAAGTCGCAAGAAAAACTTCTTCGTATTGACTTCAATCATATGAATTCACTTAGAGACTTCAACTTCAAAATATGAAATCACCATTCACTTTGAAGCCATTAATTGGGAATTCATTTTTGGGAATTCAAAGATTGCATTCAACTGAATGAATTCAACTGAATGCAATCTTCTGCGATTTCAGTAAAGTCATTGAAGTCTTTTTGAAGTCATTGAAGTCATTGCAATCATTTCGAAGTCTATTGAGTAGGACTATGACGTTATCATAATACACTAGGCACCAAAGTGGGCCCATCGCGATCTCTAGGGAACCTTTACGGCGAAGACCTAAACCAATTCTCCCATACACTTAATTTCTCTACAGAATTTGAAGATATCACCTTAGCTCTTCTAAGTTATCGAAGAAGTATCTTCCAAGGTGCTTTAGCCTTGTCCTGGCAATGCCCTGGCATTCACAGAGTATGTGTGTTATATCCTCTGAGGTTTGCAGGTCGTTGGAGTTGGAGATGTCTGTAGGTACATCTGTATTTGATAAACCTGATCTCGTAGCATGCTTCCTTAGAAGACAGTGGCCGGAGAGTATTCCTATCGTTCTTAGCCCTGACCTTTCTAGTTTTATGATCTCACTAGATTTCCCGCGGTCTAACACAGGCCACAAGGACACCTAAGTTTGACCATCTTGAATTAGCCATGTTAATGATTCTATCACACACCTTGGCCACACACCTTGGTGGTTTAATGTAAACGATTGTGTCGCTGCGCGGGAGCTCTGCTCCTCTTTTGGTCAACACATCAGCCTTTTCGTTGCCTTCTGTGTCGTAGTGTCCAGCATGATCTGACACGGTGCTGCGTACATAATACCTTGAGCATTGTGCGGCAATTCCTGACGATGTCAGATTAGGTGACACAAGATTCTAGCGCCTTTAGCGCAGCCTGACTGTCGATGAAGATAGCGATATTCTCTGCGGATATTGATCCCATCTCTTGTTGTTCCGCGGCTTTAAGTACAGCTACATAGAACCTCTGCTTGGAACATACTGCATGTGTCCGGAAGTCTCAGGGCCAGATATCAGGTAGGTTGATATCTCTTGAGTATATAGCTGACCCCGTGCCTTCTCTGGTCTTAGCACCATCCGTGTATATATCAATCTCGTTGTGGACAGAAACTGTCTTTCTTTGCCAATCCTCCCTAACAGGATACATAACTTCGTACCGATTTGTCAGGGATATTGGGAAATAATTCCTTAAGAATGGAGCTATGTTAGTGAGCCGAAGCACACAGTTGCCCCTTGGAAGTTTAATTTGTAGGTCCAATGGTAGGAGATACAGAGAGATCTCCCGTGCAGCCGTAGGAGTTGTGCGAAGAGCACCTGTGATGACAATGCCGGCTGTTCTTCGTGCCATGGCCAACATATCCCTTAAGATTTTCGTATTCGTTGCTTTCCACTACACAATGCTTTCCACCATACGTGAGAATGGGTCTGACTATCATTGCATCATTACAGGTTTCAGGGCCCATTTTTTCCTCGCCGTCCTTTTACAGACGAAGGGAGCATTATAAGTTTTGCGAACTCTTTCCTATATATTAAGTTTCCAATTCAGTTTTTTATCTAGCATTATACCAAGTACCATTAATATAAAGGCTAAAACGAAAGTTTCACTTTGGCCTCTAGACATCACCCCACGGCAGACCCCAGATATAAAGTTTAGTCAAATGCCTGCTTCCGTTTATGCTGTAGTCTCGGCGATAGACATTCAGACAGTTGAATGCAATCACAAAAATGAATTCCCAATCAATGACACATTAAGCATTCGACGATTGACCAGGGTGCATAGAATTACTGACGTGATCGAGAAGTGCTTTGAAGGAAAACAAATATGCTCAATCGTATTTCTTGACGTCTCGCAAGCCTTTGATAAGGTGTGGCATGATGGCTTGAAATGCAAATTACGACAAGTTCTCCCTGTATGCCTATATGATATATTAGAATCATATCTGAGGAATAGACTCTTCCGTGTTAGACATGGAAACGAATACTCGCAGCTTAAAGAAATTTCGGCCGGCGTACCGCAAGGAAGCGTTCTTGGGCCGCTTCTCTACCTGTTATATACTCGTGATATACCGAAAGAAGATGGCACTATCCTTGCTACGTTTGCCGATGACACCGCTATCCTAGCAGTAGGTAAAACAATTGAAGAAACGACTGCAAAACTGCAAAACGCACTGAATAAAATAAATGAATGGACGAGGGACTGGCGGATCGCCCTCAACGAATCTTAATCTGTTCACGTGAATTTCACTTATAAGAAAACTAATAACTTGCCAATTTTTCTAAACTTGGCCCGACTACCTTTTGCGAACTAGGCCAAATACCTGGGAATGACACTCGACGCAAGGCTAAAATGGAATTCGCACGTGAAAATGAAACGCAAAGAACTCGAAATCGAATATAGAGAAATGAACTGGTTACTCGAAAAACATTCCCAGCTGAGTACTGAGAACAAACTGCTTTTATCAAGCAAGTGTTAAAGCCGGTGTGGACCTACGGTATACAACTTTGGGGTTGTACCAAGAAAACAAATGCCAATATTCTACAAACATTTCAAAATAAAGTGCTAAGAGAAATCGTCCAAGCACCTTGGTATAGTAGAAATGACGATATCCACAGGGATCTCGGAATTCCGACAATCGAAGCTGAAAACCGACTAATCGGACATGTCAACAATACAGTCCAACAAATTTTGGATGAGAACAATTTATTGCGTCGACTACAAAGGACAAAAACTTTCGACTTGGCGAGATAAAAATTAACCGCGTGTAGATTGCGGAACATACAGTATCTTTCAGTGGAAAGTAACCTGCCAAACGTTAATTTCGTGATAGAAAAATTGCTTGATAAGTTGTTACTTAGTTGCAATATCGTGACAAAATTTATATCGAAGGGTGGTGTTTTGGGTCAGTAAGGATCTGACACTACTATGAGCACGCGCTTGCTATTCTCATAGTGTCTATGGAAGGTTTTCACCTACCCTCGGAAAAAAAAAAAATAAAAAATCAATGACACTTCAAAATGAATGGTGATTTCATGTTTTGAAGTTGAAGTCTCTAAGTGAATTCATATGATTGAAGTCAACACGAAGAAGATTTCCTCGTGACTTCAATGAATGCATTCCAAAATGATTGCATTCTTTTACAGCTCTGCTACATAGTTAGGTTACTACTCGTACATGTTACTAGGGCTTGTCGAAAATTTCACATTTTGTCAGAACGTTTACAGTTGGTTTTTCTAAAAAAAAAAAATCCCCAAAAAGTAAACAATGTAAAAGCTAACAAAACCATGTTACCTCGCCTGCTGCATAAAACAACATCGTTCGCCTCGTTCCTTACATCCCAACTGCAAATAAATTTCAGTTTTATAATTAATATTGTTTTATGCGATCTGAGATAACACAGTGTTGTTCCGCTTTCAATTTTGTAAATCATTTTAGGCTGCTATACGCTCGCATAACAATTCCATCATCAGCAGCTACATGAAGTAATTTCGAGCAAACAGCAAACAAAAATTTTGTACAATAAAATTCGTGTTGCCTGATTGTTTTCATTTATTCGGTATAATACCCCTGATTCGTATGATTATCCAATCCGAATCCCCTCCGCAGTAGTTTCATTAAGCCCCAATCCAATTACGAATTGAAAACGCTCTGAAACAGCTCTGTTTAAATTTCGGCGGATAATTGGAGGCAACACGCCCATTCAAATATTTGATTAATCTATTAGCGAGCATTAGAATAGATACATGCATACTTTGAGTTGTTTGGGCAGGAACTTAGGCAATTAAATGGAGCTTTATGCTATCATTTGGAGAGAATTGTTTATTGAACTTCTCGATGTAGATGGAGACGGATACGGTCTATCTAGGACCATGATTATCAAAGGCACCTCGGGATCATCCTCGACAAACGGCTCAGCTGGAATTCTCATATCAAGTTCGCCATCGAGCGTGCCACTAGGGCCATGTGGGTCTGTAGACGCTTTAATGGCCGAACTTGGGGTCTAAATCCAAAAATGATACATCGGATGTATACGATGATGGTGAGGCCCATTATCACGTACGCGGCCATCGTCTGGTGGCGGAAAGTTCTTGAACGGACTACGGCAACTAAACTTCAGAAGTTACAGAGAATTGCCTGTCTCGGCATCACAGGTGCTATGTGTACCTGCCCTACGGCAGCTTTAGAAGCAGTCGTTGGGCTTTCACCCCTTCAAATCTTCATTAGGAAGACAGCCCTTAGGTGTGCTGTCAAGTTGCAGATAGAATACAATTATAAACCAGGTGACCATGTGGGACATCTGAAAATTCTTGACTCAATCCTCAAATGAGACATGTTGGTGCAACCATCCCCGACATCATGGTCAGGGAGTACTGTTTGGGTAGGTTATTTGAGGTACAAGGTGGGGCAAAATTAATCATCCTCTATCGGAAGACGTTATAATTTTTGCAAATGGCGTAGTACGTCAATCATATTTGACATTTGTGAACTAGACAGCTGTAGTATAGAAACAGACAAGCAATGGAGCGCTATACTCCGCAAGAGCGTGGAATAATTGTGTCGATTTTTTTGACAAATAATCGGTCGGTGGTGTTAGCGCAGCGTGAATTTCGACGTCGATTTCCTAAGCGTGTCGCGCCAACTGGGCAAACATTCCGGCGCTTAGCTACTCGACTCGAAGTTCGAACAGACTGGAACCACAGGAGACGATGCATGGCCTGGCCGCCACCGGACTGGTCGTTCTGCCGAGAATATCGCGGCTGTGGCTGCCGATGTCGCTGAGAACGAAGGAACATCAACCAGACGACGGGCCACGCAATTGGGCATCACCAGACGGACCCTACAGCGAATTTTAGTGAAAGACTTACACATGATCCCGTACAAAGTGCAAACAGTGCATCAGTTAATGCCTCCTGGCCGCCAGTCGCGTGTGAATTACTGTGAAGCCATCCTCCATCTCAACAACAAAGAGGACGATTTTGTGTCGAAAATCATCATGAGCGACGAGGCGCATTTCCACTTAAGCGGTTACGTCAATAAGCAAAATCTTCGTTTCTGGGGCACTGAAAATCCGCGTGTGAGGCACGAAGAGCCATGAGCGGGGCTTGGTGAACATGTGGTTTCAACAAGACGGGAGGGTCCAACCGCACACACAGCACGAGCCACAATGGATATTGTGAAGGAAGCGTTTCCTGGTCGCGCAATCTCCCGTTTGGGCGATTTGGCATGGCAAGCTAGATCGCCCGATTTAACCATCCCAGACTTCTTTCTTTGGGGCTACTTGAAGTCGCGGGCTTATGCCAACAAGCCTCAGACAATCGCAGCCCTTAACGAGAATATTCGACAGGAATGCGAACAGTTATCACCGGAAATCTTGCGGAAAGTCATGGAAAATGCGATAAAACGGGCACAAATGTGTATCAACACTGGCGACAGCCACTTGGCGGATATCATCTTTTCCACTTAACAGAAAAAATTTTAAGGGTCCAAATAAAGATTTCCATCACTAAAAATCAGTTTTTTTTATTTAGTAAAAAAGTAATTCAAAAACAAAATTCGATGATTAATTTTGCGCCACCTTGTAGAAATATTACCGTGTCCGGCATTAGACCCTAGAGGTCTGGTCTGGTTTCTGGACGGATCGAAAATGGAATCTGGAGTTGGAGCTGGTGTCTTTGGACCCAACACCAAAGTCTCGATAGCTATGGGAATGTGTCCGTCGGTTTTTCAGGCTGAACTCCATTCCATTGGCATCTGCACTACGATAAACCTTAGTAAGGGTATTAAGGGCGCTAGAATATACACATATATTTTCCGATAGTCAGGCAGCACTCAAAGCGTTGTCGTCCAATTTAATTGACGACTGCTACAATGCACTGCAGTCCCTGGCGAGATACAACAAGGTAAAACTTGGATGGGTCCCCGGTCATCAAGGGATTGCTGGCAACGTGTTAGCAGATGAACTAACTAGGTCTGTCTCAGAATTTGCGTTCATGGGCCCTAAATCTTATAGTGGCTTCAACTGGTCTTCCGCCACAGCACTGATTAGTAATTGGGGACACAAGCTCCGTCTGGTCCCAGGGTTGAGACAATCCAAACTACTAATCATGCCTTACTATACTAAACCTTAACAAGGATAGCATCAGAACGCTGGTGGGCTTTTTCACAGGTCATTGTGGCCTGAGATACCACCTTAACAAAGTAACCAGACACGGAATGTAGGTTCTGCTCGGAGGAGGACGAATCATCCGAAGACATTCTCTGCAATTGCCCAGCATTACATTGGTTAAGGAGACGTATTTTCTATAAAGAAAGAAACTCTGCTACTAATGACATACTATCCTTCATTAGGGAGGTAGTACGTCTCTTAGATTAATTATACCCTTATGAGACAATAGATCTTTCAGGTCGCAGTATATACGGATACAACTTAAGAAATAATCCCAACACCTCACTGAGGATAGGCTTAACCTTGTTTTTTACTCCCCATAAATCATTTAATTTAGAAAAGGTATGAGCTTAATTTTTGGAACATTTTTCACAATTTTGACATAACCAGTGACAAAGGAAAAGTCGCGAAAGATTTAAAAAAAAAATCCACCGCAAATCTCTTCCCCTTAGTCGTGTGACACACTGAATGGGAGGTGGTATCCCACAAGGACGAAAGAAAAAAAAAAGCAAATACTCGGCAAGTTACACCTGCTGTGCGTTTCTGGGTGTAATGGGAATACGGGATTCCCCTATTGCTGAATTTATTTTTTTATTTAAAATTCAAGTACATTATTAGATATTTTATTCACCCCGGCTTTCAAAGGAATTTCCAGAAGCTACATAAGCACCCCAACAAGGAACACACTCGTTCACATATTTTATTTTTTTTTTCCTTGACTTTGAAAGGTGATGATACGCTGACGACGACAACGGCAACGACACATCGGAAACTCGGCAGGAGTATGTCATTAAGGTATTGCTATTAAGTATTATTGAATTTTTAAGGACTAAGGAATGTGCCGATGCGATGGTAGCACCGCCGCCATCGTCCCCAATGGATGTTACCTGCGTACGTTATTATTTACATTTTTCCGTCGTTTTTATTGATAGCACGAGCGGTAGGTAGTATTATGGGATTTGATTTTTATATGAGTAAAAGTTTGTTTGGGGGGGGATACAGATTTTATTGATGTGCGAGAGCTCACCATATGGAGAACGTTAGGAGCCAGCCAGCGTATGTTTGCTGAATATAAAACGAAACATTAGACGATAAATCATAAATCAATAAAATTCCTTTGAGTGATTTGTATGCGAATTACAAAAATCATAGATACTTTCGGATAAAAAGTTATTTGCATGTTTTATTGAAGTTTCAGATATAATCGTTCAACGCTTACAATGACATTATGATGGTTTCAAAGGGATGTTGTAGTAGCCTTGAGAAATTTATTACTTTTCCCTGTAGACCGACAGGAAGATTGCGTTTAATTTTTGTATCTTTTGTCGCATAGTTCGATGTGGAAAGTAATCAATGAGTGGGATGAGGTCTCTCCGTGCAGAAGTTTTTTGATGGGATTATCTTGAAAGAAAACAGAAATATACAAGAGGAAAAGAAAGTTGTGCACAAAATTGTATCTCAACTCACGGAAGTAGGGTTATCTCTACGATCTGAATCAGAAATAACATTCTATCAACATTTCATCAAAGCAAAGTACCTATAGTATGTGAGTACAATGCATTCCCATAGCAGGGAATATCTAAACCCATTCACTTGAGCTTTGAAGACAGATGCAAAATTTAAATCCCACAGCATCCATGTTTAAATTAAAATTTATTATTGGCAAGAAATCCTGATTCGTAAATACTTGCAATGTGCTTCTCCCAAAATATGTCCTGGGGTTAATGTGTACAAAAGTAAACCCATTTAGTGAACCATAAACAATGACTTCTATTGTTTTAGCAAAACAATACTCGGTTATACTATAATGAGAATTTCCGGAACACTGTATGCCCGTAAATAATGAATGCCTATACACATCCTTATTGTGTGCCGATTGAGTGAATTTCTATAATTTAATTTGGATTAACCTTTTATTCCCAGGGACTTCAATGTGCCGGACAATATTCGATTTTCTAGAGTGTCGATCAATTTGAATTTTATAGTGTCAGATTAGATTCATATTTGACAACAAATATTGGATACATCTACGCAAGCAGGTGAAATAATAATGTGAATGTAGTTTGTCCTACAATTTTAGTCCTGTAGATACGACGAAACTGCTTGGGTAAGGTAAATACATCATACTTAAGGAACAGCCAAAATTCACTGTCTTGAGTATTTATATGTTTCATACGCAATCCTTATACGAAAGTCTTGGATTAATGCTGCTCAAGTAATTTACATATGTACATATGTATACAGTTGTGTTCAAAATTATTGCATAACAAATTTTAACATGTTGAATCGTTCAAAATCTGAATTCAGCCGGCAGACATTTTGAATGGCATTAAGGAAACAGAAACAAAGAAACGCTAAAAAGAAAGGCACTACCCCGCCAGGCACTACTAATGTTACACGTGGTTGTGATCCTGGGAAGAGCAGAAATACGCGGGTCAGAGCTATTCGGTTTCCGGGGGATAGCAAAATAGTGCAACGGCTTAAGCGAAACCTTGTATTCGGGCCAAGGGTTATTATTTCAAAAGCTAAAGAGGTCTTATTTATTTTACACAGGAGTATACCTTTGTTTTTATTCATTTCCAAAAAAAATATCAAATTAATAAAGAACTAATTAATAAAGACACTAAGTAGTATTTATGCAATTTTTGTTTTCTAATTTGAAAAGCTTTCTAAAAGTTGTAAAAGTTAATAATCATGATTTCATAAAATTTTGTTCGTGGTCTTAATTTTTTGCACACGACTGTATTTATGAATTCAATTTTTTACAAATTCATAAATGTTTGCATAAATTTCAAGCAAAACATTTCACTAAGGAAAAGAGAGAGCTCTTTCTGAAACTACGCGAGGAGGGAAAGACCTACAAGGAAATTAAAATATTATCTATCTATATATATAAAAATGAATGTTTGTCTGTATGTCCTTTATAGAATCGTAAACTATGCATTTGATCATGTGATGATCTTTAGCAAAGTTGTTGTGCATGAGCCCGCGAAGGTTTCTGAGTTGGTACGACCAATTTTCGACAGATGGCGCCACTGCCATTCCAATGAATTTCATATATTGCCGCTGATGACGTTTCGAGTTGTGGGTGACATAAGAATTTATGTAAATTGTGAAATTCATGTCCTGCTCACATGGAACAGACAATATTGTCGCTGATGAACTTAATGTGTGTCTCAAATCATCAGTTTTATGGCGTCATTTACAGAAATTGACTTTGAAAACCAACATGCGTGTACAACTACAACGGGATGCATCGGCTAGAAATTTTGCAAAACAATTAATGGATATTGGAAATGGACGAATGCAAATTGATGAATCTACGCAATGTATCACCTTGCCAGCAAACTTCTGTAAGATCACAGAAAGCATAGACGAATTGGTGCAAAAAGTTTTCCCAAACATTGCACAGAACTACCAAAATCATCAGTGGCTCAGTACGCGTGCTATATTAGCGGCCAAAAACATCGATGTCAATACCATCAACTTCACCATTCAGAATGGAATACCCGGCGAAACGACAACATATAAGTCCATCGATACTGTGGTGAATCAAGACGAAGTTGTCAACTATCCAACTGAATTCTTGAATTCCCTTGATTTGCCAGGCATGCCACCGCACGTTCTTACATTGAAAATTGGCGTACCCATCATTCTTCTTCGGAACATAAATCCACCACGACTTTGCAACGGAACCAGACTCTCAGTCAAGAAAATGATGAACAATGTTATCGAGGCAACAATTTTGACTGGAAAATTCAAAGGTGAAGACGTACTGTTGCCGCGTATCCCAATGATCCCGACAGATATGCCATTCGAATTCAAACGTTTGCAGTTCCCGATGCGACTCGCTTTCGCAATGACTATCAACAAAGCACAAGGACAATCGTTGCAAGTGTGTGGATTAAATTTGGAGAATCCATGCTTCTCACATGGGTAGCTCTATGTGGCCTGCTCACGCGTCGGAAAACCTTCTGATTTATTCGTTTACGCACCAGATGGAAAAACAAGAAATATTGTGTATCCCACAGCACTTTAATAAATATCGAATTGAAACGAAGCGCTGCAATGTCACAATTTTTTCGAAATGAACAAAATCAATAAAATGACTCAAAATGAATTGAATATTTGTGTAATGTCTTTCCTTCAAATTTATTTTAGTTGGTGGCGTTGCAACGCGCGCAGGGTACAGCTATTTATTATAAAGCAACGATGATTGCTATGCTATTAGATTTAATTCCAAGCCAGAAACTAGGGGAAGCAAGAGGAAAACATCAGCAATAGACGACAGTTCGATGCAGCAAAATTGACCCTTCTGCGTCTCACAAAATTATTCAAAAAGACCTTAAACTGTCTCTTAGTGTAAATGTCGTTGATGACATTTGGAGCATATCTTGTTTGCATGGAGCCCCCACAAGATGCCGCTTCTAACTGAACAACATGCAGCAGCTTGAAGTAAATTCGCGGAACAACATATTCAAGAATTGTGCGAAACTCACAAGGCACAATCTTTCAAAAGTCTGTGCAACTACTAGCATACGCCGAGACCATTGACATAATTGGCAGAAAACAGCGGGCTGTCACTGGTGCGTTCGCAGGTATCGAGAAGCCGCCAAAATGGGTTTAGCTGAAGCATGGACTCTGTCGCTTATACAAGCAAATGCTGAAATGCTAGTCTCTCTGACTAGAGTAATTATTTTCCACACTTTTGAAAATAAAGTGCGCATAGAAATTGTTAACGCATCGTGGCACATAAAAAAAGGGATGATATCCACAGAGATTTTTCGAGTTGAAGAGGAAACCAAAAACTTTGCGCGAAAGGACAACAATCGATCAAACGGACATGTACATATATGTATAACACAGTCTCTTACAAATCAGAACGTTGGAATTTTATTCCGCCATTTAGGCAATCATTCAGCACGGCTAGGACTAACCCACAATGACTTCTGTAGGAACTGCAGGGACGAAAAGAAAATAGAATCCATTCGCCACTTGCTATGTGATTGTCCAGCACTAGCCACCAAAAGGAAGGTCACTCTTGGGAGCTACTTCCCTGCAGAGCTGGATGATTTAAGAAACATTGAGCTGAACAAACTCCTGAGTTAAATACATACATATGTATGTATATCTGGGTGGATTAGTTCAGCCGTCGATAATGAAATTTACATAGTTTATCAGGGGTCTACTATTGGGCACAATGGACTCATCGCTAATCCTTGTAAGCCGTTGCCAACTAGGGCCAACATCTATCTAACCTAACCTATTCCGCAATCTACAAGGGACCAAACTTAACTGTGTCTAAATAGCAGCACTTTCATCAAAATAAATGCCATTGTTATGGCATGGCTTGGTAAGTCTTAAATTATTTACAGTAACTAACAAATTTGTATCGAAGCGAAGTGTTTTTGGTAAGTAAGAATGCACTTGCCTGCCGTCCTCATAGTATCTATGTACGATTTTCACTTACCCTCGAAAGACAAAAAAAATCCAAAGAAAAAATCACGAGGCCGCCATGGCTGTTCTCGAGAAAAATCGTTTTGGCCGACCAATCTTGGGTCGGTTTGGAACTGCCTTTAAACTCTCTTACTGCTGTCTGTACACGGTTAAATCACACCAACTTTGGCCCGAGGACACAAAGGCGTCTCTAGAAACGAAGCTGCTGATGGACTTGCCAGATTCGGTGTCAGTCTCCATTTATTGGCCCCGAACCATTCTGTTTTATTAAGTCAAGAAAATTATCAATTTGTCAAAAAAAAAGGACTGCCTAACACGCCAAATTACACCTTAAGAAAATTGGTATTAGCCAATGGGACATGTGTTTTTATGACGTCACAGGACGCACACGCTTTGTGTGAATGTCCCACTAATGCTTGAGCTGGGTTTAAACACTCCCATAAAGGCTTTATGGCGCCTTCTGATGTCACCTTCTTATCAACTCAAACAATTCTAAGCTGCATCCAAGAACTTTATTTAAGCTGGTAGACAAAGACATTCAAACATCAAACTTTATGGCGATAGCTCAAAAGATCAGTTGAGGTCGTAGTGCTTCTTTAAAAAAAAAAATAGTCAATTCCATAATCCATAAGTGGGCGCCGGAATCGAAATTCCGTTATAGGATCGAACACAATCCACAAGTGTTCGACCAAGATTGACTGTTTGGTGCGGATTATGGCATGGCGGCATCATCGGACCTTATTTCTTTCGAAATGAGGAAGGAGACACGGTTACCGTCAATGGTCTCAGGTATAGAGCGATGTTAACCGACTTTCGGTAGCCAGAGCTCGACAACATCGATATATCCGAGCTGTGGTGCCAACAAGATGGTGCTACATGCCATACAAGCGACGCACCGCTCGAAGTTGTGAAGGAGAAATTTAGCGACTGGGTCATCTCACGGCGAGCGTTCATCAATTGGCCGCCGCAATCATGCGACTTGACACCACCCGATTATGTTCTCTGGGGCTTCGTCAAGTCCATAGTCTACACTAACAAGCCAACCACTTTGGACGGGCTCGAGGCCAACATTCGAGACGCTATTGCCAGAATAACGCCGTACATACTGGACCGAGTCATCAAAAACTGGACCGACTGCTTGAAGCACTGCCAGAGAAGCCGAGGAGGCCATTTAAATGATGTGCTATTCCACACACAATGGGGCATGAATGTAGCTTCAAAATAAAGCCAGAATCAATTTTATATCTCACGCGGATGCTGTTTTATTTAAATTTGTTTCAGCCAACTTTCCTTAGTCCTTAAACTTAATGGCATCCAACAAATTGTACCACGCAAGGTACTCCCCGACATATATTTACTCGCAAAGCTAAGTACAACACATAACTGTCGCGTCGCATAAAAAACAAGTAATTGTTCTGCTAGCAATTACTAACTATTACTTAATGTGACAGTGATGTGCGTGTCGCGATTCATGTGACGTCATAAAAACATACCCGTATTGATTTCACGTCATTTACTCACAGTAGATACATAGATCCATGCATGAATTTATTCATGTTTTCTTTTTTTTACGCTGAATTGAATTTATTGCTTTATGCTTGTCTAATTTTTCTACGGAAATGATTCCATCATAGTACTGCATAAATGTGTATCTAGGGCAAATGCATGGCACGTATGTATTTCCTTTCGGAACGAATTGTTAATTATACACCATAACTTTAAATATCATGATGAAATGTCATTTGCATTTGTTAACCACCCGCCCGCCCGCTCCACGCACTGGTAATAAACCCTCCAGTCATTTGATTAAGGCCGAATGTAATTAAAAAATTGGACGCGTGAAAATCTTATTTAATTTTTGACTACGTTCTACTAATTGGTAGCCACACACGCACATTTAGGTTAAATTTAATTTGGTTCTTCATTAGATACATGAGATATTCATATGTAAAGGGTCTTTCATTAAGCGCTTCCTATCTTTAAATTTAAATAAAAGAAAGTGTGTGTGAGATATCATCGAAATTTTTTATTCGATTGAAAGGCCTATCGATGCCATTATGTATGGAATATAACATCGTTCAAATGTCTGAAGCGGCTTCTCTTGGTGGCGCGCATCCGAAATGTCCAATTTTCCATGACTCTGGCGCATAAATCAGGCTGAATTTGACCGATGGCATGGGTTATGTTGGCTTTGAGGGCCGCTGTGGTTTGTGGCTTATTCGCATAGACCTGCGACTTCAGACAACCCCACAAGAAAAGGTCCAACGGGGTCAAATCGCACGATCTCGGTGGCCAGTTCACATCACCTCCACGTGAGATGAACATGCCCTCGATTCGCTGGTGCAGAATTTCCAATGTGGCGTGAGCTGTGTGGCAAGTAGCGCCATCCTATTGCAACCACATGTCATTGGTGTTCATATGAATCCAATTCAGGCCAAAAGAAGTTGGTAATCATCGACCTATAGCGCTCGCCGTTGACGGTGATGACCTGGCCAACGTCGTTCTCAAAGAAATATGGACCGATGACGCCGCCAGCCCAAAATCCACACCAAACAGTGACTTTTTCGGGATGCATTGGACGCTCTTGGATCTCATGTGGATTGGTATCGTAACAAATTCGACAATTTTGTTTGTTGACGTTCTCATTCATCCAGAAATGGGCCTCACCGCTGAAGATGATTAGGGTCAGTTTCCAACCGCTCCAGAGCCCATTCAGCGAACACACCCAGTTGTCCATGGTCGTTTACCTTCAGCTCCCGGGTCAGTTGAATTTTGTGCGGGTGCAGGCCCAAATCACGACGCAAAATTTGCCAAGTTGTGGTCTGCGAAAGGCCGAGTTCTTATGAGCGACGCGAAATCGACTGCCTCGAATTCTCCTGCACATTCTCACGGACAGCGGCGATGTTTTCGGCAGATCTTGCGTTTCGTCGACAAACGGGTGTTGGTTGATCGTTTACTGAACCAGTGGACTCAAATTTATCCACCACACTGCGAATAGTCCTCTCGGAAGGACGATTATGGCAACCGTAAAATGGGTCAAGCGCGCGGAACGTTGCCCGAACAGAACACCCATTTTCATAAAACAATTTTATTATTTGTACGTGTTGTTGGACGCTATGTCCGTCCATGATGATTTGGCAAAACAGGCTGAATAAATGACTGCCAATTTGACAGATGTAGCTTCAACAATATGGCCGCTATCAACTGTCAAAGTTCGGAAGTCCCTATTGGAAGACCCTTTAGTTACATACCCTTATAGGGCAAAAAAAAAGTGAGACAGCATTTGATAAAAGGAAGTGTTTGCATAAGAAGCCCTTTACAATGGATGGCATTAGTTGTATTTTTTTATATTAACCCACTAGGACTAGGGTTGATAGTTCTCAACATGTAAAAATTAGGACGTTAATAATAAGACTTGAGAAGCCCGAAGGTACCTATTCTGGATAACCGGAATTAGGCTCTGAGGGGCCTTCTGCCTATCCCTGGGAAGGCCAGACAAGCACTGCGACCTAGAACATCTTTTGTGCTATCCCTAGATTCACCTAGGAAAGGAGAAAATATTTATCCCGAGCAAACATCAAGGTCGTGAAGGAACCTTAGGATCGTTTTTGCAGGTGAGTGGTTGACTATGTTTGGGGAACTGATCTCCCTTCCAAACTGTCTTTGCCTGCTTCGAGTCATGGCGGGATAATCGCACAGGATATGCTCGGCAGTCTGTTGATCTTCCAGACAAAATCGGCACATGTTCGTAGGACTTATGTCCATCTTGTTCACTCAAGTGAACAGTGTCCGGTGAGGAAGTCCGTGAGGAGTTTAGCATCTCACTTGTTGAATGTGTGAATTTCCTGACTTCTCTTGCTATCGGAAGCATTGATGAATCTCTTGGCTTGACGTAGCCCGGTTGTTGAGTTCCATTTAGAGAGTCTCTGTTGATGATCCCATGAGTTGAGCTCCATTTTTATTCAAAACGAAGACGGCCCAATGAATGCTCGTCTGGCTAGCTCATCAGCAATTTCATTGCCCTCTATTCCGTCATGTCCTCGAACCCAATGAATTGTGATTCGATTATGAGCAGCGAGCTGCTTTAGAGCGTCCAGGCAGTTCCACACGAGCTTGGACTCAAAACAAAAGGAGTTCAGAGCCTTTATCGCCGCCTGACTGTCGGAAAAGATGACAATTTGTTTTCTACGGAGGTTGCGTCTGATGCACTCTCTTCCTCAATTGCAAAAACCTCGGCTTGAAAGACAGATGTGGAGCAGTCCAGAGAAACTGCTTGTTTGAAGTTGGGGCCGTATATGCTTGCACCAACTCCGTTTTCTGTTTTTGAGCCATCGGTGTACCACACCGAGTGGGAACTAGAGGAGTTCCGGAATAATGGCTTACATATATCCCTGCAACATGCATCTGTGACATTAAGATACAACTAAGCTATTTGCATTTTTAAAGGGTGACCCAATAAGAGCGCCAGATTTAGTTTTGATTATTCAACTTCGCCGAAAACCGCCAACACTTTCGTCCACCCAATCAACATGTACTAAGGGTTGCAACATGTAAGCTTGAATGACGGTAGGGATCCAAACTCATTTTTTAGCCTAAACCACGGAACGAAATTCTCTCCAAGAAAAAGTTGACCTCAAGGAAAGATCATTGACCTCAGCAACGAGTTCATTTTCACCGATTGCTCTAAAATGGACGATTGTTTGGGAAGCGGACAAGAGACTTAATAGAAACTCGAGAATGTGGCACGGCACTGGTACGAGCAAAAGATGTGATTACATCTGAACCGTAAGCTCTTGTGGAGAAAGTACACAGAGGAGATGTCCAAAAAGGCTACTCCTACGCTCATGATATGTAGGTAAGACCTGGGGGCTCAGTCTGAGCGTTCTAAGATGAATGTAAGACACAACGCACCACTTGGCCCCGTAAAAGCACCTTTTACAAGTGCGCGTCCCTCTTACCAAGTTTAATGTACATCGCCATCGTTAGAACATGATCATATACGGAGCTATAGCGTGGGAAGACTGACATTCCTCGGCATTCTTCATACATATATACCTAGCAACCTATTTTAATTTTATTCAGAAACTGCACATGGCAAAAAACTTTGTATACCATTCGTACAACCTTCTCATACTTCCGAGATACAGAGGACGCCTGTCATCATCTATCCTTCGGTTTAACGATGGCTTGTGCACTTTGGTACAACAAATTTGATCAGAAAAACATAATTTTCGTAATCTTTTACTTCTTGGTGCTGGTGATTTCGTTACCGAGGAGTCGCCAACACACTTAGACCAATGGAGGTCCATTGTGATACCACGTGGATCATTTGAGGAAGTTTCTCTCTACCTACTTCTTATGAAGCGTAGGAGGCTCTTAATGTCAGTACTCATCAGGTCGCCTATATCGTTGTAACAGGGAGCTCCTAAGCGAAGCTTCCTTCTACGGGAGAGGGCTGGGCAGAAACAAAGAAGGTGAGGAATAGTTTCCTCCTCATCTTTATCCATGCAGCTTCTACAAAAGTCGTTCCCGAAGAGGTCTAGCCTTGTAGCATGCTTGCCTATAAGACAGTGTCCAGTGATGCCACCTATTGTGGTGCCGATATGCAATCTACTGAGAGAAATCAAATTCTTAGAGCGTTTTAGATCCAGCTTCGGCCAAATCTGTTTTGCCGCTAGACATGTTGATCCACTTGTCCACCTAAGATTTGTACTCTCGACAGTATCCAGCATAAGTTTAGGTTTCCGAGTAGAAACTCCTATTCTGGCGAGTTCATCGGCCTTACAATTCCTTGGAATGTCTCTATACCCTGGCGCCCAACACAGGTGAATATTGAACTCCTCAACCATCTCCACAAGATACGAACGGCAGTCTAGAGCTGCTAAAAAATTTATAGACGTCGAGTTAAGGGATTTGATTGCTGCTTAGCTGTCTGAAAAGATGCGTATATTTCTAGCAGATACCACGTTTTTCTTAAGCCGAGATAGGGCTTCTTTGATCGCCATTTATCCCGCCTGGAACACGCTACAATGATTTGGAAGACGGGAAGAGAATCCTGAACCAACTCCATCTTTGGTTTTTGACCCGTCAGTGTAGAAGTGAATTGATTCATCTTCTAAAAATGCATCGTCCTCCCAGAGTGATCTGGAAGGGATTGTCACGACTGACAGGTCAGAAATATTTTTTTTTTTTAACACTATCCACTACCAACATATTTTTCAAATTTTCTTCTTCCAAATCCACTTGAGTTCTCCGAAAATATTCGGGTCTTGAACTTTTTTTTTGTATAAGCAGTTAAACTTAAAGGTTTTCAGCACATTTTGAAGATGTGTAACTGTAAGGCACGAAAATCGTTTAAATCGTTTTGGAACAAAAATCGAAATGATCTGCGGACTTTTGATATCACACGTCTGCATAACGAAAGTAGGAAAATGGATTTGTCCCATTAAATTTGAATGGCGGTGGCAGACAAATACATACTAGCAGAGCAACAGGCGGACAAACAACATACATTTCCTGACCAAAACAAGAGAAATTTCGTCCGCATTTTTTTTTTTAAGTAAAATGGAAAAAATGCTGCACAAAAATTTTAAATTTAAATTTAAAGTGAAAGGATTACCATCTCCACTATTTTTTCAATGAAAATATACTCTAAAAGGTCTTAAAGGAGTAGCGGCATAGGCGTCAGGATCTTCCCAATTATAACCTTATAGACTACTCCGTCATTTCAGTATTTTCCAAGCGCAGGGTGTAGCTAATCTTGAAGGCGGTGGATGGATATTAAGGAGTTTGATATCTAATTCAGATAGTGTCGCCTGCAACGATAGTCAACCAAGCATCTTATGAAAGCACTCGAATTACCAATCGTGAAGCACTGACCCGAGTCTCTTAATGGAATGTTGAATAGGTTCACACGTACTCTGTGCTAGGGTTTTGGTTATAGGAAGACCTATTCTAGGTTAGTTGCTAAAAACGATACTAACCCGGGGCCATTGCTGCAAAGAGGGTATATCATACACCGAAAATGACTTCGACAAGATAGGAAGTCCTCACATAGGTTAGGTTAGGTTAGGTCGATGGGTGCTTTGTGACATAGTCACTGCTCACTTAGACCAGGTCGGTCCATTGTGCTCAATCTTTTAACCCTGGAAACATGAGAAAACCGCTGTTAGAACCACCCAGATAATGATATGAATCTCAGGAGGTCCGCCAGCTCTACATTTCCTAAGTCCTCCAGTTCCGAAAAGAAGTAACTGCCAAGAGTCCTCATTCTTATGACGGATAGGGCAGGACAATCACACAGCAGATGACGAATAGATTCAATTTCTTCTTCGTCCCTGCAACTTCTGCAAAAGTCGTTAATTAGCACACCGAGTCGTTCTGCGTGAACACCGATAGCACAGTGTCCAGTAAATATGCCAGAAACAAACCGTGCGTTATAACGACTAAAGGCCCCGACCCATAGAATCCGTTGATCCGTTGCTCCGTCGTTTTTAACTGACACATAAATAGAATACAGGCATTGTTATGGACGGTGACCAATATCCAACGGATATATAAACTTCGACGGATAAAAAGTAGACGAACTTTCTACTTTTTCAATCCGTTGATCCGTTGGCAGCTCTCACACAGTTACGTATCGAAGTTCATACATTCACATATTAAAGTTCACGCATTCACAAATTGAGAGTTAGCAATTTCATTGGTGGAAGCATTGAGATAAAGAGAAACTATCATCGCCGTTGACAATCGGTTGACATTTCTTTTTGATTATCGGTTGTCATTCTGATTAATTAATTCTGATTAGTGATTGTGGTAAAAGAAGTATTACAATGATGAATGTACAGAATTCGTCGTCCATTCTACTTTTTTTTAATAATTGACTTCTCACAATGAATAAAAACAATTTTTCGCAACACACAGCTTGAAGAGAATCTGTCAACGTAGGTGAGCGACGGATTCTATGGGATTGTTCTTTCCGGCAGTACGTCAACGTCAACGTCAAACTTCAACGGAACGACGGAGCAACGCCTTAAGTTTTACCAGAGAGGTTGATCTCTTCTTGCTGAAGGCCAGCCATAGCGCTCTGGTCGTTGCGCATGTTTTCAGATGAACCCAGCGTCCGTTCGCTCGACCGATGGCTTCATCTTCTAAAGTCCTCACATACAAGTATGCTAGAGGCTGATGACAAAGGATTTGAAATTGATATTTGTAGCGTGGACTCTGTGGCTCTGTTATTAATGTGTTGGACTACTAAGCCGGAGATCCCGCAAAACACTGTCGCGAAGGTCTGATAAATCTCTAGCAGTTATAACAGTCAAGAATGAAGCCTTTCAGATACGGCACTCAACTGTTAGCCCATTCCATTCGTGCGAAAAACATAACGAGCTGCGGTAAGCTATCCTCTTAGCGCTACATGAGCTATATTTCTATGCACTAAATAAATGAAAATATGTATATTTTAAGCCAAGTTACGAACCCAGCTTCAAGTAAGTCTATGGAAAATGAAAACAAAACCTGGTAAGCTATCAGTAGAGTTCCGTCTACAGAATTGATTTTGCGTAACTCAACAAAAGACGACGTTCTATGAGAATTCTCTTTGAGAAACTATTAGATATTTCAAAGCAGGTATCAATAAAAAACAAACGGCTCAACAGCCCAATAAACCCTGAGCGATCCAAGCTTATCACAAAAAATGAGGTGAGCAGACACGGCTCTAACCAAACCTCACCAGTAAATCAGAATGCAGTCCATAATGGGCGTAAAAATAATGCTAAATCAGAATAAATAAAATAAGTTTTCCCCAAAAATGGGAAATATTCAAATTGAAAGTCTGGCAGCACTGAGTGGCACCGCGCGCCGCTAGAGAAGTTACTCAACCCTGATTGGAGTAGTAACCACTAAAAGAACCGAAAGTTGGTGTTTTCTAAGCTTACTAAATTTAATTTCTTAAATTTAAAATAGGGTTAAGTCGGACTATGATTTAATGGACGTAATTGGCACCATGAATCGTAGTGTAGACTATTGAGCGGGTGACTCTCGATATTCGAATCCAAATAAAAAATTCAAATTTGTTCACGGTCCCACTTAAGTCTTAACTGTCATGAGAAGCTATTCGTAGGTATACGGCTTTAAACTGGTCCCTTCTATTCGTGGAAAAAAATAACACGCATAACACGAATGCGGATGCTAGGCCCTATTTTTTTTATTTAATGGACCCTAAAAATCAGGCGACAGAAAGAAAAACACCTGACCTGTCCTGGCTTAATATACGAGTACATGTGTATGTAGGTATGTGCATATAATAAGGCTTCAATCTATTCTGATGTCAGCAATCCAAACTGGGCTTTCCAAATGATTAGCCAAAAGGTTTAGAGATATTTTAAAGAGATGATCCAACGAATACACCTTTGAATGCCTAGCACCCTTACACATCCACTACCAAAGGGCAGTAGGTAGATCCACCTAGAAAAGGCCGGGAAATGGGTCACCACAAGACACTATTAATTTCCCAGAACAAATGATCCAAAACCTTTCAATCAAGAAGGTAAAATGGTTTCTAAATGATTTCCACTTAAAGTGATTAAGAGAAGATACCCCCTATTATCTCCTGGTGATAGCCTTTTGGTTCTGCACAATTTGTTTCCTTAATCACAGAAAAGAAATCACTTGTCCTTAAAAAGGACAAGAAGCACATTTTTACATTTTCATGTTCAATGAAGCAATGGAGTTACAAGTCGAAAGGGATACTTCCTGGTAAACTTGAGACAGTAAGTCATCAATTTATATCATTTCGCCAAGTATAGTTAAGGCCTCCTAATAAGTGTGGTATATTCAACCGTGTACCGCCATTTAAGCTACCAAAGAAACCAAGATGTAAGCAACGTACTCACAGATTTAAAGCATGATTCGCAGGAAAAGAAAAAAAAGGCCAACGATCGCTGCTGTTACATCACCTAATGAAATGACCCCACTCACCAAACCATACACATGTACGAGCATAGATAAATTCGCCCTAATTCGTAGGTATAATACCCATATACATATGTATTGCCAATCGATTAGTGTGCAGTGCATCATTCGTTCATGAACCACCCTCTAAAACCATTACTTACCTCAAACTCCAATATGTTGACCCGGTTTATCGTTTGCTCTCTTTATTGCGAAATGTCGGAGGAAATTCAATAAAATCCTCAAGATCCAGCGGCGCAACGATGATGGATGTCTTCGGAATTAAAAGGAAATACCTAAACGTTTTTTCATTAATTTTCAATCGGCAGAGCTCACGAGCACAGACCCAATGGCGAAGGGAAAACTCAATTTAAATGCACTCTGCAACGTGAAGTACACTTTTATCCTTAAAGCACAAGAATTACTCCTTTTTCCCTTTCTCTTTCTTTCTCTTTCACTGATTTAACGATTCAACTTATGCTTTCATTTGCCTTAACGCTTTGGAACTACTAAATCACCAAGAAAGCAATTTCACAGGTATTTGCACATCCTTAAAGCGAGGGGGACAACAATCGCAGATGAGACACGATAAAAATATCCTTCCCACGCACAACTGAGCAGTCGAACAACCGAGTCCCAAAACAATTCCCGAGCGTATCTGTTACACAACAAACATAATGAAAACAAAAAAAAAAAAATATCGCGAACTACCTCGACCGAATTCACCTGCCACCCCTGTGTTATCCTTTACCCTTTGTTTGGAGTATAAATTATACACCAACTGACACACACTATCACCCTGTTGGATATACTTTCTTATCGCATATCATCACTTCATCACGACACAAGGAGTAAACAAACCACGAAAGGATACCGAGAGATCCGACAAGAGATGCCTTGTCACCCCGATAATGACTGAGATGATTGTAAGGACGGCGGCAGGACAAATAACACCTTTTTCTCGGTGGTGTGCTGGTCGCTGGATGATGCTGTAAACACTAGCACAAGTTTAACACACTGTGATGATTGCAGGAGATAAAAGCAAACAAGAGTGGCATGCATCCGCAAAAGACCGGAAAGTCAGGCGAAGGAAACGTGCGAACAAAAAAAAAATAATCGAACGGAAACAAGCCTCACAATCTCGTAAACGGCTTTAAATCACGAATGTATAACGTACGTAGAGTCAGAACGCGCTGCAAGAACGTACACCGACCACACAATTCGAGGTTACGTGGAGTACTAACGTTCTGGAATGCCAAAAGATGGGATAAATAACAGTTGTACTGTTGTACAGTTGTTCATGGCAGTTGACGTCGTCGGTCGGCTGCTGATAGTGCGCAATCTACCCCAATGCAGAGTATACAACACGCAACGGATGTGAAGAGAACGTGTATGAAATGGGAATTTCGAGTTCGAAAATGCTTTGAGTGGCTGAGTGCCGAGTGGAGCTTGGTTGAGTGATTTTACTCTCGAACTCCACTCAATGGTTGCGCGAATAACTGGAATGGGTACAGAATTAATCCGTTACTTGAGGAGGAAGAATAATAGGGCGAAGGGGTGTCGTTTCATATTTGGTGGGTTCTTTTTGTGTATTCTATGAGTTATGTCAGGTACATGTACATATGTACACACAAATGTGTGTGTTTATTCACCTCCAACTACGCGTGGCATCGTCGTCGGCTGTATACGCAATGCCAAGAAGGGAGACTATGAAGAGTAGCCTGAGATTGCTCCGGTTTCGGGTTGAAGAAAAAAGAGGTCTTTGCCAACTTGCGGGAGCAAAAAAACCGAGATCTTCGGAAGGACTGGTGGTGAAATTCCCTGAAACACAAGGATTAAGCTTGATATGCGAATGATACCAGCAAGTTAATAGCGATAGCGAAAAATGCGGTTAGTATTCTGCGCGGAACCAACAAAATTCGCCGAAATAGTGTAGAGGTGTGTGTCAATGTCAAGTGAATCTTTAGTATTGGAAGGCAGCATCAGCAATCACGTCTAAAATTTATGTGAAGGATGAGATTAACATAGCTTTTGAGCTTCTGAACTTTTGACGTTTAGCAGGATGAAGAAAGATCGATAGTCTAACGGAATTCTAAAGAATACGGACAACATGGGATACCAGAAATTGTCGCCTGTCTTTTAGAGTGACAGCTAGCGTTTTGACTATTTCCAAACACACTTGTTGATGACGCATACCATAGGGTCAAAGTTCCTTCTTTGGTGATAAAACTAAACCCTTTGTCTTAGCGGAAAAGGAATCGGAATGATCCAATTAAGCTGGAAGATATTTAAAGTTTCCAAGTGAATAGGAGGATCTGAAGCGTAGGTTGATCATGACGTCAGAAATACGGAGTCGTAGAGAGCTCTAAAGAGGAAGGGAGAAGGACATGAGGAGTTCGAGTACGGAGAATATAAGTCTGCTTGAATTCAGTCGATTTTAAAATATAGTCTCCGGGGATATAGTTTCGAAAGACGTACTACTTGTTCGCAAAAGAACGGGGTAGATGACAGAGGCTTTGAAGATAAAGCTCAAGAAAATAAATAGCTACCAGAATAGATGGGGCGGAAGGGAATATGATAATTGAAAGGGATGGGCAGGGTGATATTCACCTTTTCTACTTACTTCTCCGTAGGTTCAGATAATATATTTCTGTCTCTAATGCAATGTAATATGAAAACAATGGCGCCAAGATTTTGGGGATGTGGATTAGATACCTGTTTAGCAGCAGAGAGTGTAGTACATATCTTCCAACCCTTCTAAAAGAGATTACTCAAAACTGAGCTCCTTTAGAACGGGTTGGTATAGATTATAATAATTTTTATGAAAATGTTCATGAAACAACGTATTTCTCCTTAAATTCCCCCAACTCGGTTCGAAATAAATAAGAAGTTCCAACTTCACGTTAACAGGGATCCTAAGTATTAATTTAGGTTGGCTAAAGTGGCTGCCAACACACATAAACCAAAGGAAGATCCATTGTGATACAGCATTGTCCTGCCAATTTGAGCTTCTTATGAATCGTAAGAGGCTCCTAATATGTGCATTTCTTAAATCGCCCAGATCGTTGTAATTGAAAGCTCCTAAGTGAAAACTTAGTTGGGCAGCCACAAGGAAGGTGATGGCGGTAAATCTCCTTAAGGAACTGATGCAGTAGTTTAATTTTATGCCAGATGATTACCGATAAGGACCTGCACTCCATTAACTCTGTCCTTCGCTGTTTCATGCAATTATTTGGTGCAGCAGAGTGTACGTAGTCCACGGCCTAGCTTCTCGTGACCATGCGTGATGTATATTTTCACAAAAATGGAGGGAACCTAGAGCTTAAGACCATGTCCGAAAAGCATATTAAAAGCTATCACATGACAGTTATTACCCTAGGACGTTTGTCAGATATCCGCGAGAGATATGACCGTGAAAAATATTTTTGATGATTTTCTGTGAATTGAACTTCAAACCTCCCACTCAGTAGTGCAACGTACTAAACACCGAGCCACGGCGCCCATTAACGTTTTCCATGCGTTGGCAGTACATATATGTCGGAAATATGTTTCCTGGTTCATGATCTCTTATGGTCACGCCAATTTCTTCTATAAGCATAGCGTACCGGGAGCATTGAAAAACCACCCGTTTCTGCCTGTGGCGGTTGGACAACAAGGGTAAAGGGTCCATCTGCCTTATGGGGAAGGTTTCCATCGCTCCAGCATTTTGAGAAGGTTTGTATCTCGACTTCTTGTGTATCACTAGAGGTTTTCCAAAAGACGCTGTACATAGGTATATCGTAGGAAAAATTTGTAGACAGTTTACATGTGACTTCTATGGGATTATAACCTTCATGGCTATCCTTCAAATCTGCGGCTCATAGAGAACTATTGACTTCGTGGTTAAGAGAAGTTTTATGAAGGATCTTGGGACGCCATCATTAAGCAGAATCCTTGAAGCCGTTCTGTACGCTTGACTGTGGCTATGGTGGTTTCCTTTCTCTTCCTGCGTTTTGACGAGCTTGACTCCTTGATCTTAAGTCTATTTACACGTGTGAGGAAATCAGATCAAATAATTATTTTCCATTGTTTTTCCTATTCGCTGCCCTTGGGTTTTTTATGTGAGTGCACTAGATACTTACAAGTCTCTATCTAGACTGTATTACCCGGTTTGGATTGGTCTTACTCCTAATGGACTAGCTTTATAAAATTAAACAGAAATGGAATACGTAGGTGGGCGCCGTAGCTCAAGTGGTTAGTGCGTTGGATCGCTGAGCGTGAGGTTCAAGGTTCGAATTTCAGAGAACACCAAAAAGTTTTTCACGGTTCCACCTCTCGCGAACGTCTGACAAACGTCCGAGAGTGATAACTGTCATGAGAAAGGTTCTCACTTTGCCTTTCGGATATGACTCTAACCTGTAGGTCCATTCCATTAGGCTAGGCCCTGAACCACATGCGGTCCGTTGCGCCACGAATTTGTATTTTTTTTGTATTTTTGGAATACGTAGGTTATGAGGATAATTATATACCTGGTATCAAAATTGAAACTTTTTCTGACTCAAAAAGTTCATCCGGAGTACCGGATGTTCAGATATTAGAAATAACTTCAAAATGCGATGGTAATCAGCAGAGGTAACATTTTTTCATTCTTTGAGATACTTCGACAAATCCAATTAAATTTCAAACAATTTCTTGTTTACATCGCTTGAAGCATAACGAGACGCTGAAATTGGCACTCAAGTACTCATGTCTGAACGGGGAACTTGAACTACAATTGAGATTCAATTAAGGCTCCCTTCTTCTGATCTAGGTCCAAGACAATATCTAACGTTAAAACTATTTGTGAAAGTTTCAATTCCACTCTCATTACAAGCGAGCGCTATTCAAACATGAGAAACATAAGAGGGAAATACACTTGCCCTCCCGCTGCCTGTAAATATCTTCACATGCAATGCAAACATTTACTAAACTGGCTTACTGCAATAGCCAGTTGGAGGATGAAAGTTCCACTCATAAAAATGTCCTCTGCTTCAAACCATTTCCCCCAACATGTTTGAAGGGCATAACCATGGACAACGAACCTACATCGAACCGATTCTCATTCTCTTTCTCTCGAATCTGCTTCTTCAAAACATACCTGACCTTAACCAAACCAAAGTTTAGGCAAAACAGCGCATGTCCTTAAAATTTCATTCATTTTTCAGGATCATTTTGGAGTAAAGAAAAAATTTATCTCCCGAGAACATCCTTAACAGATTCATCAAGGAGCAGAATGCCATAAGCGACCTCAGGCTACGGTCGAGCTGAATTGCAGAAAAGTGTTCTTCACTTTTTTTTTTTTTTTTGCCGTGTTTTATTTTTTCCTTCGTTCTTCGTCCTTACACAGAACAAAATGAATTCGAAACATAATTTACGTTCTAAAAAAAATGCTAAAAAAGGGTTAAAGGCACTATGGACAGAATATTTCCACCATAGTAGCGTAGTCCTACTATTTAATGCATAAGACATCGAGAGTACATCGCAGCAGGAGTAGTCCCATGGAAAGTTTTTAATCAATTTATGAGGCTGTTGAGGCTTACACCGCACCGAGGATAACTTTATTCTCTGTTTGCATTTCGTGTTTTCTTTCTTTAGCTATTTTGTTCGTGGTTTTACCACTTGTACTTGCATCACCCACATAGTGCAAAAGAATTCTGAAAAAAAAGTAGAATAATGGCCAACATGGATTTGGGTCAACAATGTTGATCCTGTATAGTGTTACTGGTGTTGCTAATTCAAGGACTTTTCTTCTTCATCCGTTCGGCGTTGTTGTTTGCACACACAAAAAAAAAAAGAGGCTAACACCGGTGTGTAGCAGCATCATCATCATGACCTGCTTCTTCAATTTAAATTGAAATTTTTTTTAAGGATTTTTGCTATAGGTAGTGCAGGAGATGGATGTTAATGGATGTAAGGGCTATTTTTAGTGACCACAGGTTAGGTATTAACAGCGAACGTTGAGAAAATTTTCCACTTTCCACTTCCAGTTTGTGGTTGCATACGGAGGTTTTCTGTGTATTCAATAAGAGACTTGGTTTTGGGCCAGTAAGTCGAACTGTTGAAGTTTGCTTCATGGCCATTTTATTGTAAGAGTCCTTGACATAGTAGCAGTAATAGGTTGTATTCGGTGTAGAGTTTCCAGACTTTATGGATACGAGTATTTTAGAATCGATTCAGAGACCTACTGCATTGTGTTAAAGAATTATTTGCAGTTGGAAAGACCTCTGTATGTGAGGTAAGGCTAAGGAGGCCGCCAGCAGACTTACTAACTGCTGGCACAGGACGACAAGTGAACATAGTATTACCCCATCTAGCTATAGAAAAAAAAGCAGTCTCTTATTTCGAATAAAACTGCATAACTCTTTTAGGAATTTTCCAAGGAGCTGTTCTGTTTGTACATCTTTAATGAATGTCTTCCAAGGAATCAACATTTTAGTCTCTTGGTCTCAGTTTTCTCCTTACCACAGGCTTTTCAAAGGTAATTTTAAATTTCCTCATATGATATCTTAGTTCAGTACTTGTATATCCAATTATTTCCATCACGAGAAGCTCGTATCTTAAGAGCTTTTGAACTGCATTCTTATGACCATGATTTCGTTCATATTGCGCAGGTGTTTAGAGATTGTATGCGACGTGTTTCAGTGGGTGGTGCATTGGACTGTTGATCGGAAGTTTCGAAGTTCGAATCACAGGAAACACCAAACAAATTTTTACAGTCTCTTGCGATTGTCTGACAAATGTCCGAGAGTAGTAGGTGTCATGAGAAACCTATAAACTGTAGGTCCCTTCCTTTCGGGTGAACAAATATGATCCACATGATCATGAGAAACTAGGCCCTGGACCACATACGTTCCTTTGCGCCACATATTTGTAATTTTCTTTACAATCTTTCGATTACCGTAGTTGTTATTGGATTACTCCCACTTCCTTTCCTGCTTCTAGCTAAAGTTGATGATTTAGGAGTTTTCTCGATTTATGAGTAAGAGCTGGCACTAGCACTTTTCTGTTCCTTAATTCCATTACTTCCACCGGCACAGACAAAAATTCATGCTCCTTTCCTAAGTCCCCATTTGGTGTCCCAAGTCATATAGAAGTATTCCGGACCTATCTACTCGTAAATAAGTCTAAAAGAACTTTCATTGAAGGTTCCCATAAAAATTATAACAAGTTGAGCAAGGTGTGAAAATCCACTGTCTGTTTTCACTTTTCCTGACGTCTCAGTAAAACTTTCTCAGGACCCGAACCAGCGCTGGGTTTGCCTGCATCTGCAATAAGTAGTTTCATCGGCGACTAAGTTTCCTGTGAGCACAATAGTCCTTGGTTGGAAGTAGATAAACCAAGTCTTAACCGCCGTATATCTGCAAAAATATCCGCTTCTTTCTTCTGCCCCTCAAGAGATTTGACTAAAGGTGTCTTTACGGGACGTATAGGTAGCAGAAACGCGCCTGATTTTTCAAGTTGACTACTGACATCTGCGTCTAGAAATTTATACAACCCACGATTATATCCTGGCTGAGAATGCGAAAAACCTAACATGGCCGCCTTTATCCCCTGAGGACCTTCGTTGGAGATATCATTCCCCTGATCCCATGCCTGTGAACTAGTTCGAAAACACGACTCCGTGTGCGGAACGAAGGGCCACCAGACGATTGCCTTGTCTTTGATTTAGTAGTTAGAATTCGAGTACTATTTCCTTCTAAGTCAAACTGTAGCCAAACAATTCAAACATACATACAAACAATAACTCTAGAGTAAATCCGGATGTGCAAAAAAAGGCCCGTCGCCGAACAACAAACAAACAACAGATACTCGGCGCAACAGATGGTATATGGACATGGTCTAGACCATAGCTTCTCGCTACGTGAAAAAACGTTTCGCCTTTTCACAGATTTGAACCTCCCTCTCAGTCACGTGATGAGTCCCACCAGGGCAAAAAGGGATCTCCTATCCTTTTGCATGATCCTGTTGGTCCTTGTTTTGTCAAAGTAAAGCCAAATACTTCTTGTGGTTACAAAATTGCACAGGGAGGACCATCTGCTGTTTGCCTCCCTTAAGGGTTGACCCCTGCTTCAAGCTTTAGTGTGCAAACCGGGATGTTTACTGGTAAGTCTATTTGATCCGGTCGGAATTCCGAGCCCATTCTAGCCAATTGTTCTGACACCTCGTTCCCAAGAGAGAATAACCTTGTGTTGAGTTCCAAGAGTTCTTAATTAGTTCTTCTCGACAGCACTTCACAAGCTTGGATTTTATTTCAGTAGCAGTAATCGCTCTTATTGCTGCCTGGCTGTCGATGAAAAAGGTGATAGCTCCGTGAGGTATTGCCCTCAACGCAGTCTCACGGGTGGCTATTGTCATTGCTAAGACCACCGCTTGGAAGAATCTGCTGTGTTTCGGGAGGCGAAGTGATTTGTACCTGATCCTACGCCTATGTCCATCTTTGATCGGTCTGAGTAGATAGAGATGGATTCCGAGTCAGGTAGCTGATCGTTCTTCCATTCCTCTCTAAGAAAGGTCTATTGGAATCTAGGTACGGTATTGTGTAGTCCGTAGATATTTTTCCAGTTGCCTAGATATTTTTCCAGGATCATAGAGTGACCCATTATAGTTGGCCTCTAGCTGTCTGATTGACTTACTGAGAGCACTAATTACTACCGAGGCTTGTACGAAGATATCCAGTGGAAGTAGGTTAAGATAGCGTTTCAACAATGGGTTCCTTGGCGTTGGTCTCCAGTTCATGAATTGTGGCTGGTCTATTGGCATATGCCAGAAAGTTAATCTACCTTCAAAGACAAAGGTCCAAGGAAGTTCATTCACCAAATTGTGGTGGCCAGTTACCATTACCTCGAAATAAAGCGATGTGGAAACTATTCTCTTAATATCTTCACCATGTTGCACATAGGTCCGTCCAACTAAAACAACAAGGGGGTAAAAAATTGGTTATCATCTCCTGGCACCTTTCGCCATTGACAGTTAACGTCCCACCTCTTCTATTTCGGAAGACATGAAGCCCGATCATACTGCGAAGCCAAAAGTGTGCTTCGTCGCTGAAGGTGATTTTTTTCACCAAAATTGTGATGCGTTTCCTACGGCTCAAGAGCCCAGTCAGCGAACGACTGATGCGTGCTGTCTTCTTTGACATTTGAATGTTGAATAAAAACCCAAGTTCCTTTTAATGTTGCGGAAAGGATGACTTCTTGTGGACGACGAAAATAAGTTTCGTTTTTCAAGCAACAAGAGCAGTAATCTCGTTCAAAAAAAAACACTGCTACGACGGAAAGACGCTGCCCGGTTAGCAACTTAATCGGTGTCCTCGAATTTTGCTATAAGTCGTCAAATTAACGTCAGGACACTCATATCAACCGTAAATTTCACGTAGCAAAGATTTTTATCATTAATTTACACAATTTCGACGCATTCTTGAGGCACATATTTGTCCATGACACCTGTATGTTGGAATACAATCATCGTTGTTACTTCAATATAATCGGCTGTCAAAGTTCAGGCGTGGCTATATAGTTAACAACAAAAGTAACAAAATTAAATTATGACTGGAAAAGTCATGTGATTGCTCAAAAGGTTATAGCAGATACCGTTACACAAAGGCAATTACTATAGCTTAACATCAGTTGTTCATACCAGCAGTTTTTAAAGTTGGCTGGATACAAGAAAACCGCATTCGAATATAATCGCACAACCTAAGTTGAAAAACGAGTTCAAATCTTTCAATCTATGCAATGTATTTTCAACACAATTTCGTTCTTTTATTTTTCAAATCATTTTTAGTCTCCAATTAAAAGTTAAATGAACATTTCGACGAAAAGTTAGCGAAGCAGTATCAAGTTGTAGGAATCTCAAAGGACTTTTCCAGCAATTTCTTTGACAAATTAGGGTCAGAATTAAAAAAACGAAAACATAAAAAAAAACAACCATGCAAATAGAAGGGTAAAAAAAAGTTTTGAAATAACTTTTTGAAACCTTAGAAAAAAAAACGTAACCAAATTGATTTCGTTGCCGACATCACAATATTGTGATTCAAGCTTGCGGTTCAGGTCTACAGGTCGGAGTTGAGGAGTATGTCGTAATTAATTACTCTACGCCACAGCTGAGGGATGTTTTCCCACTGGTAGTCTTCAGACCCGTACGGCAATAGGGGAATTCCCTAGACGTAGTCAGGACGTGGCGTCCACAGCTCCAGTTAAGGCGAACTGCTTGGAAATACCTTATATGGGCTCTCTCGATATATTTGGATCATAGACCAATAAGCACCGGCTTATCCGCCCAAGGCGTCCAGGCCTGTTCCTCCAGATTGGAAGTTTACGCGATGCCGACGGTCTCACTATGCAAGATCTAATTTTCTAGAAAGCAAGCAACAGCGTTGAAAATAGATGATCTTACTGTTGTACGTGGAATATTAGAGATGCAGCCAAACAAGTGCTGGCTCAAGACTGCTTTCCAGGACATGCGATGGGATAGGCTGTCCAATCCCCAATCTTCAGCTTTTGATCAGACGTAATATTATTTTGATAATTTTTTCTATTAGAAAGGATCTCGATAATGTGGACATTCCAGTAACCGACATGTGTCACCATCATTGTGTGCCCGGTCACATACATCCTGCTCCGAGAACAAGGTAGTCGAGACTTCATTTGTAAGTGTGGCAGATGGACCGATGTAATCGTGGTGAAGCAAAAAGTCATGACGTCATAGGCCAAGTAAACTCGTAGTAGCAACCTTGCAATGGAATTTCGTAATATTAGCAACAAGGTAACCACTAGTCTTAGCCGAAACCTACATAATGTGAGAAACTGACTTCTACATATCTTCGTGCCCTGGCTACGACTTGTTTATTCGGCTTCTATTTAACGGGGGAGGGGGTCTCTTTTTATTTTCCGAGTTAGATTTGACTTTTTAGAAGAAGATATCAGTGGAGCCCGATTCTAAAACTCTTAAGCTGTGACTCCACTACGAGGTTTCATCTCGACAGGTTTCTGTTCGGGCTGTGTTGCTTTGACACGTTCTTTTTGCGTTTTGAAAAAACTTTCGAACATCATTCGGGGAGTGGCACCTCTCTATGTCCTCCATAGCTTCTCATACTATTTTCTTTTCTTTCAAGAAGCCGGTGTTGATACCGTCACTTCTGTTCGTGAACCTCACGGACAGCCCTTGTCCTTCTTTGTAGCACCTCTTTATGTGTCTCATGTTTTGCTACGTGTGCCTACCAACATTCCTCGTCTTACAAGCTCCTTTGTGGTGGAGGTCTGGTGAAACCCAACACATCAGTTATGGGCTCTTTAATGGCTGGTTGGCAGTTTCCACTGCTCTTCGGCATTGGGTGTTGGCGGCATTTGACTTCGCGTAGGTTACGGGATACACGACCGGTCAAGGCTGTGACATTTTAGTGCCATTGCAGCTTAAGAGTCGTCACAGTTCCTCGCAGTAATTATTCCTTGGTCTGGCGTTAATATTAGTCCGAGCCTATTTTGGCCGCACGAAAGGTTCGGGGATTTAGAAGGCACATCTTGCGTCGATCGCACCGAGGTCTATTTGGTTGACGGTTTGATGACCCCACAGTAACGCTGGAATATCGTCTGCAGTTGGCATAAATGGCATCCCGGCGGAGCTCTTTTAAGCCGCACCCAACATTTCGGCAGAAACACTACAGAACCTTTAATAAGGAAAAGCATGAGGAACTGAGGTCTTCCCCGAAAATTGTAAGGGGGAATGATTGTTAAGCTGCCTAAAAAGGGAAACCTGACGGATTGCGGAAACTGGAGAGGTATACGCGAGAAGGCCTTCGGCAATTTGAATCGCGATGCTTTCTGGCTAGCCTTGCGCAGGAGTGATATACCCGAAAAATTCGTCGCTATCATGAAGACTTCCTATGATGGTGGTCAATGCCAGTGTAATCAGTGATCTGATCCAGGCAGCTCTGTCTGGAGGAAACATGGGACTGAGGTATGACATCACATCTCAAAAATTTTGACTACGCTGATGACGTTTGCCTGCTCTCACGGAGGATAATGGAACTGCATGAGATGGCCCATAATCTGGAGTCAGAGGCGAACAAAGTATGGCTTAAAATAAACACGGCAAAACAAAGGCCCTAAGCACTTCAACTTTTCAAGAAAACACCAGCGCCGCTCAACTCAACATTGCCGGATAGCAAGTCGAGAAAGTAAGCAGCTTTCTGTACTTAGAAAGTATGGTCGCGGAAGACGGTGGTATCGAACTGGATGTGGGCACCAGAATTTAGTAAAGCAAAGGCTGCGTTCGGAATGCTGTCTAAAACATGGAAAAGCATTGTTGTCAGCACAAACAATCAAAAGGAAGCTGCAAGCCTTCATAACTAGATGTCTTTGCAACATTCTAAGGATCTTCTGGCCAAACCGTATATCGAAATACCACTTACACGTGATTACGGACCAGGAGTCAATAGACGTCAAAATTCGGAGGAGAGAGTGGCAGTGGACCGGCCACACTACTGCGTGAAGACAGTGCCATTGCGAAGTACGCCATGCAACGTAATCCACTTACCCAATCAGACAGACGAGTGGGTTGGCTTAGGCAGACATGGAGAAGGACAGTCAGACAGAAGGAATCTAGATCATTGGGAGCTCAAGCGCATGTAGAACTCCAAACACACTCCAAACATGCGGAGGGATCAGACCACCTAAGTAAGTAAGTAAAGTCAATTAGCCTAAGCTCGTTTCTAGATGTGTTGTTCTGTAAGCTGTGCTTTCCGATGGTACTACTAAAGATGTCGGCTTTTCCCATTTTGTCGTTAAAATCGCTTTAAACTATTTTAACGTCATACGCACTCCTAGGTTTTTGTAGAGGAGCTCGTCGAAATACTCTTTGGTAGCATAGTCTTTTCCCTCTGCTTGGTTATGAGCGCCTATTAGACTTCTGTTGGCAAATGCGGAATTTTTACGATGAGACATTCACTTACATAACGAAAGCTCAGGATTTATTGCCTAAGTCTGCCGCATATAGCAAGTCCACACCCAAGTATCTGCTGCTTCTGCTATCTGTAGCTGTCGGCATGGTAGACGTCACAATTTTTCATCCACATTTTGTCCAATATTTGACTCATGTAAGCGCAAGAGAAAAGCACTTATTGGAACCTATTTCAATACTGCTTCCAGAAAACTAACCACATTTCCAATCACGAAAATTAGGAAAATGCACTTTTTATTTCCTTACCGCAAATAGGAAAATAGCTATTTTGGAACTTAAAGGACCTACACTACCGCTCTAGATGGCTTCGCTAAATGGCGTATAAGCCCTTAAAAACTTCAATAACAGAGTTCGCCTCATATTTATTTTTTTTGTATAAGAAAAGTTTGCGCAGCTCTTCAGGGGATTCGAAAACTCCCCTGCAAATGTCATTTGTCAAGCAAACGTAGGGAACAGGTGGGAAAACATACAAAAAAGCTATAAGCGATCTGTAATAATTCGTGTAATATCCTTTTCCTTTGCTCTTAACAAACCACATTGAATTACATGGGCGTGACGATATTTTGCTTTAGAGCGCAATAACTACTTTACTTTTACGTTCCATAATGCTGCACCTAGGTCTGTGGGTCTAATTCTCTACAGCCAACTCGATTCGAAGTTAGCTTTACCGGCTTAAGGTTGATCAACATGCCTCTCTAGTTGGCAGGTGAGGTTTTCCTTTACCGCTTTGGCCTTTAGAATGGAGTCGAAAATTCTGCTCGCCAGTATGTTGGTGCATGTACAGATCCCAGACATCTTTGCCGATTTATTCGAATCCATGTAGCTAGCTCGATGCCACTGAATAGTTCGTTAAGTTCGTCATTAACTCATTTTCTTCATAATTCTCGAATTGAACAAGGATTTCCTCAGTCAGTCTAAAAGTCTGCGCTTCTGAACCATAGAACAAAACTGGAAGGATTAGGGTTTGTTATTTTTAAGAATGACCAAGGTTTTCTTAGGGATTATGATAGGGTCTCACTCCTTAATTGCCTTCTCAGCCCAAAGAAGTAGCAGTTGCCAAAAATAATTTCTTCTTCTTATTTCTGCTTTAGTATTAAGTCCTTCAGACTGTTTTGACATCGATGGTCTCGATGTGATCACGTTTGACCTTAGTGGAGCAGTTCTTTACTGTCGACATACTACTTAGGTGCAAAAATATAACACAGTTGCCAAAACTTGATGCAGCTTAGTATAACATACCCCCCATCCATCTTTTCCGTTCTTCATATTATGTGGTCGTCAGCGGGTAAAGACGTGCAATATGTCCTTTGCTTAGGTTAGGTTAGATTACCCATCCAGTTGGCGAGGGAAGTTTCCCTACGTCACACTCAGGTCAATATAGACCCATTGTGATACCCATGGGGTGAAGGTCACCCTTGCTCGTGGAGCAATTCCTCATTAACAATCTTTTGCTAAAGTTCTCTGGTTTCAAACCATTTTGAGTCCTTTATAAGCCTACGTATGTGTACCATTTATGAGGTTTTCTTGTATTTCTTCCATATCCTGAAAGAAGTGTCTTCCAAATATTTTATGTCTTAGGTGGTAGAGACCTGGGCAATGGCAGAGAAAGTGGGTTGTATCCTCATGAACATCCTCGTCGCCACATCCTCTACTAAGGTCATCAATGCTAAGCCTTAGCTTTTTCATGTGGTACCGCAGAGTACCAGAGTACCCTGCAATCACACCTATAAGAGTGGATAGGATCCTTCTGTAGCTTCTCAGTTCTGGATTTGTTGTATAATGTTGTACAAGTCCCTAAGGAACTCCAGCGTCTGCATGCTTCTGCATAGGACTTATTCCCTGCTTCGTGAACTATCTTGCACGGGGGGATTTTTTGCTGATTGGTCGGCTTGCTCTCGGCCCAGCGTTCGTCAGCCTTCTCATTCCCTGGTATACCCTCATGCCCAGGGCCCAGCAGCGTTTTACCTTGTGCTGTGTACCAAGAACCCTTAGCTCTTCGCGACAGCACTTCACAAGCTTCGATTTCACTTCTACAGCGGAAATTGCTTTTATTGGCGCCTGGCTGTCGATGAGAAAGGTGATATCATAACGTAGTATTGCCTTCATCTCAGTCTCACGGGCAGCTTTTGTCACTGCTAAGACCTCCGCTTGGAAACACTGCTATGACCCGAAGTTTGACTGATTCCAATAGGCCCAACTCCTCAGAAAAGATGCCTGCTCCTACGTACAGCCATGTCCACTTTGGACCCGTCCATGTAGATCGCTATTGTTTGTCTGCCTAGTATGTTCCCGGTTTTCCATTCCCATCTGCTTGGATAAAGACTGCAAAAGGGTCTTACAAAGTCTAGGTAAGGCGTTGTGTAGTCGGTTGTAGCTACATTGTCCAAGTACCTATTCAGGACCTGAGCATGCCCTGTTGCGTGCTGATTCTCAGATCACTTTTAGCTGCGGATTCCTGTATACACAGATCTGAAGGGAGCAGGTTGAGGATAGTCTCGAGTCCTGCGATCCCCTCCTTCAAAACTATTTTTTTCCACTCTCAATATTCTTATAGTACAAAAAGGATTTTAAGGGCAACGTTGCAGCTCCTAAATTGCATCATCTTCTCAACTTAAAATACAAAAGTCAAATCCTGTTGGCATATGGACAGATAACGGACAAATTTCGATACTATTGATGCGAAATATCTCAATTTATGATGTGATGTGATGTCCTTATCTCCTTCGCTTCTCTTTGTTAGAAACCATTCATCAAAACCAAAGTACACGCTACGGCATAGGGGTAAACGAAATTTCGGGCTGGTCACTACCATGCTTTACCATTCCTCAATTAATTTGACTTTCATTCGTCAGGATCGCCCCTCCAGCAGTTCTCAAAAAATGCAAATTAGTCTCTCAAGTGGTTGACGAAGTCGAGGAAGTGTGTCCGGGTTTTCCATACTTTGCATCGGGCACAGGATACTCACTTACAACCTCATTTCCGCGAATAATTATGGAAAAAGCGGAATTTAGTGAATCTACACTCGTTTCCGTTTCGCCGAACAGTGTTTGCATTTGCAGCCCTTTCAGCTGAGCCTCATCATCAGAGTCTCTCCCCCCCCAAACCCTCCACTACATCGCGTCGTCGTCGATTCAATTGACGCCTAGGATTCGGAAAATTTTGCATGCGGTGTTTTATATGTGTGTTTGGATTGGAAGTGAGTGCGGCGATGTGTGCTCTCGAATCAGGAAGATATCAACCCCGAAACCATTCCTCGTCTTCCGGCCTCTTGTACTCTGTGTCTGGTTGAATTCATGCGGTGTTCGGCATAGTGTCGACACAGTATTGCTAAACCCTGCTATGGGGGAATTTTAAGTACTACGAGTATCCTTTTTAGAGAAAGCGAGTGTTGAAATTGTTCGTGGTGGTGGCTGATGGTTGGTAAAAGTCACGTTTCGGTAGCTGCTTTTCTATCGCTGTACTGCTGCTAACTGGGTCCGGAAGGAGGAAAAAAACAACCGCGTGGATAAATTTATTTGAGAACGTTTCGTTATAGAAAAAAAAAATGTCAAAGCAATGGCATAGGGGGAAAAAAAACTGTGAATGTACCTTGCCAGGCCAGGACTTGAGGCGGAACTCCTTTTTAGAATTTTACGCCCACGTTTCCTTGGCTGAGAATTTGGTTTTTTTTTTTTTTTTGATTTTTTCGATGAGAAATCTTTCAAGCTGAACCTCACGTACGGTTTATGTTTGTTTTGGAGAAATCATTTGGAGAGAATATATTTCATGAAAAGATTTTTGATTATAATTCTTGAAAGTGTGTGTGATTTTCTCTTATTTTTAAGCGCATTTTGGCGTTTGTTTTAAATGAGCTTGTTGTCGAGTGTTTCTCTGGGTCTTGAGGTTTGCATCAATCAAAATGGCGCGACAGTTGATTCGAAAGCGGTCGAAAACGGACACTTTTCCAAGATGGTGGGAACTGGAATATACATACGTACATACCCTACGCAGAGTGAACATATGCAAATCAGTCCGCCGACTTGTTGAGTATATCCTCAGAAGCCGAGTCATAATTGCCTCATTTGGGGGTAGCTCTATCAAAAAACAAGCACGACGGGGAGGCGTACTCCTTCCTCTGCTCTGGATTCTTGTTCTCAATGAACTTCGCTTGGAAATAGAGAACATTGGATTCAGGGTTCTTGCTTATGCGGACGATCTAGCTATCTCGATATTGGGCAAGTACCCACAGACACTTACCGATGTCATAGAAATCGCATTGAACAAATTAGTCAACTGGACGAACTGCTGCGGTCTTAGTGTTAATCCGACCAAGACTGAGCTAGTCCTCTTCACTGGAAAACACAAAATCCCTTGCTTCACGCCTCCCACACTTGGAGGTTCTACTATTAGACTCTCACACAGCGCTAGCTATTTGGGATTGAACTTAGACCGTAAGCTCGACTGGAGAGAAAATGTCAACGAACGTCAAAAAAGCAATGTCTGCCCTGTACTCATGTAAAAGAGCGTTGGGCCCAACATGGGGCTTACACCCAAATATAACGTACTGGCTATGCACGTCGGTGGTAAGGCTGATTCTCCTGTAATGGTGTGGTGGACCGCCTTGGAGAGGGAATCCAACTTGAAACCGGTGGAAAAAGCTCAATGAGTCGCATGTTTCAGCATCACGGGGAGCTGAGAACCTCTCCAATAGCGGCGCTTCAAACCATTTCTTACCTTCTTTAGATCGAAATCGTCGGCAAATAAATGGCGACCAGCTCTGCTCTTCGAATGAAAAACACTGACCATGCCAGCATACTTATGATGCATCGCCATCTCCCCAAGGTTACCAACCGCTTGCGTAATGAAATTGATCTCAGCTTAGGCTTCAAACACTCGGTACCAGACAGACCAGAGTGGACGCAACGAAATATCATAACGATTCGCTGTCTATTTGCACGGATGGGTCCAAAAACCCAGGACGGAGTGTTCTTGGAAGCCTTAGGCATCCATCTCTCTTTTAACCTTCCGAACTATTGCAGCGTCTTCTAGGCCGAGGTCTCCGCGTTTCGTCTAGCCTCTGACTCGCTGGCGGTAAATACTAGGTGTATCGCGGAAGGATATATGTAGTTATTTATATCGACAGCCAGGCAGCCATAAAATCTCTCATATCCAGCATTGTTACACCTAAGGCAGTGCCGCGTACTCTTAACGAGATAGCTGGGCAGTAAAACCTGATCCTTTGCTGGATACCAGGTCACTGTGATGTCCCGGGGAACTGCTCCCGGGGAGGCTCTTCTGGTACAAATAGCATAATTACGGCCAATATTGACGCTCCGATGTGTTATGCTAAGTAACTCATTCACGGCGATGCTCTAAATAAAGCTTATCATAGATGGAGCCAACTGCATTTTATCGCTAGGCAACTATAGCCTAAAGAAGATCTAACGGACTTCTTAAGCGTCAAAGAGGAACCCTCTCTATACTACAATTCAATAAAGAAAAGTAATTGGTGACCCACATGCCCCTACCTATCAAGTCTCTGGAATTGTGCTCGTTTTACTTCAAAGGCCGCTCTCAACTGCCGTTTATCTCTCATGGAGATGACAGAGCAGTTCAATATTCACCTATGCTGGGTGCCAGGCCACAGAGACATTCCAGGAAACTGCAGGGCAGACGAAATTGCCAGACAAGGCACTACTCTAAGAATTCTGTCTGATAGGCAGTCCCTGGGTATGCCCCTAGCTACATGTAAGCATCTACTATAGCTGAATGCTATTAGCAAGACCAACCTCAGATGGGAAAACGTGTCAACGTGTCTCATCTCGAGACAGATCTGGCCCAGGCTGGATCATAATCGCAGTACCGAGTTGGTCAAACTAAAGCGATCACAAATCAGCTGCGTTGTTGGTGTTCTCACTGGACACTGTCTTATAGGCCAACATGCGAAAAGACTTGGCCTCTTTTCAAATGACTTCTGCAGAAGCTGTAGGGACGAGGAGGAGGAGGAAAGTATCCCTCACCTCCTATGTAACTGCCCAGCTCTGTCGCATAAAAGAATGCTCTTTTTAGGGTCCCCCTTCCTTGAAGTCCTTGGTGACATGGCGTCCTTAGACGTCATGCGCATCTATCGCTTTATCAAAAGCTCCGGTTGGTTCTGTTAGTCCATGAGTAGCGAATTGGTTTTGATCCATGGTATCACAAAGGACCTTTATTGGTCTAAGACAGCCAAGCCAACCTAACCTAACCTAACCTGCCCCTACCTAGTTGCAGCACCGTGGACCTACTGCTGGTCTAAGTGTACCTTATTGAGGGCCACATCAACCAACCAAACAACCAAGTTTAAACCTTGGCAAAAGAAGCTGTACATGTTGCCGAATTGTCTGGAGTCCTTAAACAGGTCATGGTGCATGCATAGATTCCAATGAATAATGATGGCGATACAGAGATAGCATTACCTACAGTTTAACGATGGCTTGAAAGCTGAGCCCAGAAATCAACATCGATATCACGGTACTTAATTTCCAACCGGAAAGCAGTCTTACGCATTAGTTGGTTGAGGGTGATGCCGATGATTTATCAAACAAAGTGTGTCGCTCGGATAACTCGTCAAAAAATTAGCATAGTATCCTATGAGCCAGTAGCACTGGAGAGGAATACTAAAAAAATAACCGGAAACCTGGGTGAGAAGTGTCTAATAGGCAAGCATGCTACAAGGCTGAGCCTATTTGCGAACGCCTTTTGTAGAAGCTGCAAGGATGTAGTAGAGGAGGAAACTATTCCTCACCTTCTTTGTGTCTGCCCAGCTCTCTCCCATAGAAGGAAGCTTCACTTAGGAGCTCCCTATTACAACGATATAGGCGAACTGATGAACATTGACATTAAGAGCCTCCTACGCTTCATAAGAAGCTCAAATTGGTTTTAACGAGCAGGTAGAGAGAAACTTCCTCCCATGATCCACGTGGTATCACAATGCACCTACCATTGGTCTAAGTGTGCTGGCGACTCCTACCTGGCAGCCACTTCAACCCAACCTAAGTGTCTCTTCTCCTAGTGCACTCTAGCATCACTTTGGCAGCTTTTTAGGCTTGAATCTCCAACCACTGGATTTTAAGATTTTTAGCAAACGAACTGCTACGAGTGAATACCGTCTTGACAACACCTTTACCGATGGCTGTTAAAGTCTGTTTTTTTTCAAGTTTTCTGGCCAGTTTTGAGCCAGATATGATATCAAGGGACCGTCAAGGACCGTCAAGGGACCGTACAATGAAGATGCTATTACCATCACCCTAGAATATAGAAGTTTACAATTTTGCGCCTTGCCCTGAATTGATAGATCGAGTGGTGGTGATGGATAATAGAATTCTGCCCCCAATTCCTCCATTAGTGTGCACTGCATCAACTTCCCCACCTTAGTGAGTTCCCAAACCATGTCTTTGCCTTTGGCATAGCACTCTACATCCGCTGTGGTGCAGCCTCACTCGGGTCTCAACGGATTGGTATTACTGCTGCTCGATTGAATGCGGTGGGAGTTCGCATCACAACCGATAAGCAGGTCCCATCTTTTTCGGCCGTACCCATGACCAGGTCCTCTAAGGATTCAGGAGGTGGTGGCAATGCGCTATCGTAGGGGAGGTACTCCGACGCAATGACGAGTGGCTTGTAGTTTGCCCTCTCAAGCTTGGTGGTCGTTTGGTCGTTATTGTGTTTAATGGGCCCTTGTCGTAGAACAGGTTAAACTCCTTGGAGTTCTAATTGATTGGAGATGAACGGTTCCTGGATAAGGGCTTAAACTATATTGTGGTCTGTGATGTGGGAGATGAGGTTGGCACTGGCTAGCTTGTTGTGATGAAGGTTAATTTGGATTAACCTCATCATCAGAGCAGATTGCTGGCGCAGGCGTCACCACGTTCAGTCCAACTCGCAGCTTGAAATAAGTCGATGGCAGCTTCAGTATTGTTTCCCTGTTGAGCATGACGATCGCGTCTTTGCCCGTCTCCGAGGGCAGGAGAGGATGCGAAAGCCCTGGATGTTTAAGACCTGGCCAAATAGCGGATTTGGGCTTGACTTATCGCAGAGAGCTGTGGAGATGCGGTCTATTAGAGCCGTTTCCGCGAAGGCCCATTGTTCATTTGTGAGTTTGTTGTCACAGAGCTGTTGGTGTCCACCACCGCAACTTAGAGGTGGTCCGTAGCAGTGTCTGCTGAAGTGGCCCCTGGATTACAAGCCCTTGGCTTTTCCTCTCCATTGTTGGCGGTGTGGATGAGTCATCGTGCCTGCCTCGTTTGGCGTTGCTCAGAGACTTTGATAGGTTGCTGGAGACTGGGCGGGTTGTGGGCTTAGCTAAGATTTTGAGCTTGTCAGAGATTTGCCTCTTAGTAGTTTTTTGTTCTCTGCTTGGCTCTGCTCGCTCTGTCCTACTCGGGTTTTTAGTATAAATTTGGCTTCGGTCGGCGCCACTCTTACTGTCAGCATGCTTAGGGCAAGGGTTCTTTGTGGTGTTATTGTCTTTATGGCGGTTTTTCTCTGCAGCGGCGAGGATTAGTCGAGCTCCTGCGTTCCCGCGGATTTAGGCTCTTAACGTCTATGGCCGCAAACCTGCGTATGGTTCGTTTGGCGTTCTCCAGTCTTTTTTCGGCAGAGGCGGGCTTGTTGGTTCGTTTGAAGGGAATTCTGGTCGCATGTGGCTCGACACATGTGAATATTTATTTTTATGTACAATTTGTAGAATGGACGGTTCTAAAACGGTTTGCTTAGATCGCGCGATGAGACCGGCGTCATCTTTGTATCGCAGGAGCTCGAAGGATTTGTGAACAGAACTGCCCTCCATGTGAACACCTGCTCTGTGCACTATCTGCTTCAGAACGAGATTAATGTCTCATCTCCTTGTTTCGAATCCAGTAGCACAGGTTTGCAATAATTCTATTGAACTGTGTTCCCAAGGTGTACAGTGTACCACTTGTTTTCCAATTTCGGCCTGAAAAATTGGATCGATTTTGGCGGTATCCTTAGACAGCAAAGACCAAGACACTGCATGCCTACATAGCCTTAAATTACACAAAAAGACGGTGTATTTCGATTGGGCGTTCGTTAGTCTTTTCCAGGATTTACTTTCGTGTTAATTTTTGATCTCCTTACTTACTTACTTAGGTGGCGCTACAGTTCGGGGTGAACCTGGGCCTCAACCAACAAGCCTCTCCAGTTAGCCCGGTCCTTAGGTAACTGCCTCCAGTTGCGCACTCCAAGTTGGTTGAGGTCCCCTTCTACTTGTGCGCGCCACCTTAGGCGAGGTCGTCCTCTACTGCGTTGTTTCTCCGGGTTAGATTCTCGAAGACTGTCCATTCGTTCTACATGTCCTAACCATCTAAGGCGACTGATGAGCAATTTTTTGACTGCGTCGATGTTGCTGTACAGCTCGTAAATTTCGTCGTTGAATCTTCTCCTCCAAAGCCCGTCAAGGCAAATGGGACCGTACATCTTACGAAGAATTTTTCTTTCGAAGCGACCAAGAATATCTTCATCCGCTTTCGAAAGAGTCCATGCTTCAGCGCCATAAAGCAGGACTGGGATGATTAAGGTCTTATAAAGAGTCTCCTTAGTCTTTCAAGATAGGGCCTTCTCAGCCCAAAGAAACAGCGATTGGCAAGAGTTATTCTTCGATTAATCTCCGCCGAGATGTTGTTCTCAGAATTTCTAGCAGGGCATAGGTAGACAAAGTCCCTTACTACCTCGAGGTTATAGCTGTCGACTGTGACGTTCTGTCCAATTCGTCGATGCTGTGTGTACCTTCTTGTTGACAGCATATACATATGTACTTGGTTTTGTCCTCATTTACAGCTAAAACCACTTTGGCGGCTTCTGTTTCGATACTAGCGAACGCAGCAGTAACAGCCCGCTGTGTTCTGCCAACAGGATGTCAAAACTAGACATGGCTCTGTATAGCTCGTCTCTATAAATGCTGTCATATGCGGCCTTAAAATCGATAAAAAGATGGTTAGTATCGATTTGGACTTCTTGGGTTTTTTCCAGGATCTGCCGGAGTGTGAAAATTTGATCGACTGTGGACTTTCCTGGCCTGAAACCACGCTGATAGGCGTTCACACAATATGGCAGATAAGATCTTGTACGCGATGTTGAGGAGACTGATACCTCTGTAATTAGCGCAGTTGAGGTCGTCTCCTTTCTTGTGGATCGGGCAAATGATGCTGAGGTTCCATTCATCAGGCATACACTCGTCTGACCAAATCTTGGAAATGAGTTGGTGTATGCTCTCTACCAAGTCATTTCCGGCTGCCTTGAACAACTCGGCCGGTAGGCCATCAGGACCAGCAGCTTTATTGGATTTTTGATCTCCTGCAGCACCAAAGCCACGCTGATACGTGCCATGAACCTGCTACTAAAAGGACGTAAAGACATTGACGTAGTCCTTTAAGATTTCGCAAACATTGAATCGCTTTTCTTGTAGGGTAGTATATGTATGTCCACATAAAATGTAATCGATCCAGTAAACCAGTCAAAGAGCGTTCATTTTAACTATAAAATCGCTTTCTTAGTCTGGTCGTGCCATCTACCCTTCACCCTTTTGCCTATCGGCAGCGAAAATAAGTGCAAAGAAATTCAAAAAGGATGAACGAACATTAATGTAAATTGCTCTCCGTCAATCTACAAACACAATCCCTTCCTTTCTCAGTTTAAAGTTTTAAATTGAGTTCCATAAGTTTCCACATCTGCAGATTTTGTATGGATTCCAATAACCGGCATATTTGTGTATATCGGAACTTCACCGCAACCGCCCACATGTACCACAATCTACGTCAACAAACATATTTCATGCTTCACATTAACCACACTAGTTAATTATTATTCCGCCCCCGACCACCCACTGTCCCACCTCCTTAGCCCCTCATATTTCAGTGAGGCTGTGTACTTCTTCAAGCATACTGACCACACAGTCATTTTATTACAAATATCCCTAATGAATTCGGGGAATTGGCAATGTCAAATAATACGATGGTCATTAAACTCGGAGAGCAAAATATGCTGCAATTATCAAGTAATGAACGTTTCAAGTGGCCATCGTTCATTGAACTACCCCTACCCCTAGCGCGCCTATCCCGCCTTGTGAATATTCCATTAAATCCGTATGAAGTGAAGTAACAGTTCAAGATATTTGCATATAAAGTGGCCAACTCTCTGTTCTTGATTGAGGACCGCCAGCTGGAACGGACACGCTCCTTATCAACAATAACAACAACTGCAGCGAGCAGTATTAATTTGCCTCATACGATGGTATTATTGTAGGCAAAGGACATTAACTCACAACATCCTGCGAGTTGACGATAATTATTCAATCGTCCGCAATAGTTTGTTTGGTTCACATAAAACTATAATTAGGGCAACCGCATTAGGCGTTGCGGCTCAATGAGGCATGTGTCAATTAAAATGCCATCGACGCAATTCATGGTGTGTAGCAGGGTAGGGAAGGTGTTACCTAACTGAGGCTGTGTATCAATGAATGTCGCCAGCGCTGAGCTGTGACAGGTCATCTTGGAAGGACGAAAGCCGAATTTAGTAGTCGTGCGGGAGACGGCTAAGGATCATGTGTCCTTATTGCTATCTCATTTTTATTCCCTTACTTTATGTGCTGCATCAAAATTTAATGACAACAGAATCCTTGGATACGAGGGATACATACACTATTGAGTTTCAAGCTGAAAAGCTAATTCAAAAATATTATCGTCAGTTTTTATAGACAAGCAGATTAGCCTGACGAAGCAACATTTTTAGTCGCTCAAAAATGGTGTCACCTGTAGCGAGACATGTCTTATTCAGCCCGCGGTTCATATATAAAAGTCATCATCCTGTCGGAAGATGCTCTCATTTTTGCAAATGGCGTATCGCGACGCGGAATACACGTAGGCAAACTATGGATTGCTATACTTTCTCAGAACGTGGAAGAATTGTGTTAACATTTTTGACAGATAAATCGGTCGGTGGTTGTGACTCAGTATGAATTTCGTTATTGATTTCCTGGTCGGGTGGAGCCAACTTAGAAAACATAGAGGAGCTTAGCCGCTCGCCTCTAGGAGACTGGCTTCACATGGGACAGTAGCAGACTTGGCCGGAAGGGCCAAATGTTCAAGAGGATTCTCTAACATAAAACAGACTACGGGCCAAACAATTGGCATCAATAGACGAACTTTACAGCGAATTTTGATGAAAGATTTGAAGGGCATTTCCACCTACAAGGATGCGTGAATAAGCAAAAGCAGTCAACGATGGCGTGGACAACTCTGTTACTATGACTTGTGAGCCATAATCAACGTCTTCTTGCCGCCGCATATTAATGAATTGGGCTTGGGGAACATATGGTTCAAGCAGGGCTGTGTAACCACCTACACAACACTTGCGACAGTGGATATTCAGCAGCAAGCATTTCACGGTCGCTTGATTACTCGTGATGGCGATTTGCACTGGCCCGCAAGATCATTCGATTCCATATCTCTCTCTTCGGAGTTTCTTGAAGTCTATACCTTCGAATAAGCCACATACTCTTGCGATCCTAAAGGAGAACATCTGGCAAAGGAGGAGTTCAGAATTTATCGCCATAAATTTGGAGCAAGCCACGGAAAATGCTGTGTTACGAGACCGAATGTACTTTGGCGGCCGCCACTTGACCGGTATAATTTTCGCGACTTTTTTTGCGTGTTCCTGGGTGAAAATTGTCGAAAGACATCGCATGCGATCTTGCGGGACTCTAATCTGCTAAAAACACCCGGAGAAGGCACGACTTTTATCGTCCTTAATCACTCATTTTGTGTTATAATGTTATCCCTTGTTATAGAACTAGTTCGAAGGGTTTTGTCCTTCTAAATCACCTAACTAAACTGTTATTGTTCAGCTACTTCTAAATTAGTTGGTTGGTTGCGAAGTCTAACTTCATCTTTTCTTGCGATCCGTTGATTAGTTAAAATTTGGAACGGCTACTGATGGCGCTGGTAAGTGTTTACTACTCAATCTAAGAAAAAACTCGTGAAGCACTGCACTGAAAAAGCTGTCTGACTTGGAATATCCTTTTAGATAGCACTGCATTTCTACAGGGTTTCTTGCCAAGTAGGATTCCTTGAACTAGAATGAGATTGATGGACCTGTCTTGGCCAGCAATATATTTGACGAGAGATCCACATTGCCGGAACAACTTCGTCAAAGGGTCGGTCAGTGTGTTCGTTTAGGTTAGTTTAAACAGTTTCGACACGAGTTTGGAATACACAAAACACTTCGCACTATATTGGGGCTCCAGCAATCCCTAGAGAAAACCCGAAAACCTATTTACTTTCCTCAAGACATTTACTTATCTTGCAAATGCAGACAAACCAAGTGTATGCAGCCGGATGTCTACGAAAAGTTTCCAGCTTTTCTTCCGCCCCTCAGGAGAATTGATGGCAGACATCTTGTGGGCGGATTTAAAGGCCAAGTTGCGAGTACCTTAATGTGTTGGATTCAGCCGACGCAGGCAACTGCGCAGTATATGAGGAAGACGATGAAGAGTTTTACAGTTATCAGGTCTTTGTTGTAACCAGGTAGCAGATTCTTGGGATCGACGTGGTGAGTGATACTCAAATTATTTTAGGCATTATTTTATTGAAAAAGGCAACTTTTTTTTTCAAGTTAGGCATTTTTCGTCAAAAGTGGTTGGCAACGCTCATTACTGCTTTCAGAGACGATATTCTTTTCAGTGTGCACATTCCTTTGACATTTTGATATTTTTGCAGCACTTAGACAGTATGTGGTACCAAAGATTATCCACAGTTCGATGGATGGCTTCATCATATGGACTTGTCTGTGCGCCTTAAGAATCACGAAGTCCTCTATAAGTTAAAAGAAACGACGACCGATTATTAAGTTAAATTTGGATAATTTGTTAGCCTTGTTAGCAAGCAGGGCTGGACATGATTCTACAGCTCCTGCCCTGGACCTGTTCATCAAAGGCTCTGCGACAAAAGGAGCTCTTAGACTAAGAGAATCCAACTTGTGGAACCAGACCAGACGTACAATAAAGAAAATAGGTGGGAAATTCAACTCTGAAAGCTTCACAGCCTTATCAGACTGTATAACCCCCTATAATGACTTCAACATCGACAACGATATCATATTTCCAAGGCGAGAAGATTGGGAGTCAAAAAGTGTAGACCAAAACCAAGAGATCACGATCTACACTGACGGCTCGAAGATGGATATGGGTGCGGGTGCAGGTTTCTACTCGGAGGATCTGCAAGAACAGGAGTCGTTCAGACTACCAGAAGCATGCAGATTTCCAAGCTGAAATCCTGGCAATAGAAAAGGCCGCCATATGTATGGAAAACAGTCACCTCCCTCCGTCGGATATAACTATTTTCGTTGACGGTTTCGGTTTCGGTTAAGACATGTCGCGAAGCGCTGTTCAACATGAGACACCATTCGATCAAGCTCTGCTGGGTTCCTGGACATATCAATATGGAAGAGAACGAAAAAGCCGACGCCTTGGCAAGACGGCGGTCAGAAATAAACACCAGTGTAGCTGACACATCCTAACTACCACCGATTGGTAAATTGTACAATATTATTGACGCCAAAATAGAGAAAGAGGCTTACTCCTCCTGGTTATCCAGAGAGGACTGTGCCACCTTTCGTACATTATTGCAGAAATTATATAACATTTTTGGCACAGATCCTCCATCCGCATGTTGACGGGAGTAATCACAGGACACTGCGCCATCGGACCTATGCTCAGCAAATGCAACACAGAGTCCAGCAATTTATGCAGAAGCTGCGGTGACGAGGAGGAAGTGGAATCGATCCAACATCTGCTATGCCACTGCCCCGCCTTCCAACAACGACGCCTACGTACTCTAGGATCCAGGTTCTTCGCAAGCATCGCAGAGGTAGCAGTAGTCCAGATACAGGATCTCCTACACTTCTTAAAAAGCAGCAACTGATTTCAAACGCCACCAACATCATCAACCAACATCCATCAACACTCTAAAAAGGGGATTCGCAATGGACCATTAGGTCTCCGAGTGAACGTGATGTGTTCATCATCACATCACACACCCTTCTTAACCTAACCTAACCTAGCCTTGTTGAAATGTGAGTCTGCTCATGATGATATTTCAGACTTTACTGGACATAAATTTCAAGAAGAAGTAGGTAGAATGAAAGCCCGGCTTGACAGCTATCACCATCTTAGGTTCTATCATAGCAAAAAGAAACACGCTTTGCAATGAAGAGCAGGAGTTGAAAAGTACGGCACGAGCTAATTGAAGGCAATGGTGGAGCGAAGTACATAGGTTGCCAATTCCTCCAGTGCAGTACTCATATGTATACCGTCCTCAGATTTTGGGGGCAAAGGCCAAAATCCTTTTGGCAAAGCTTCGCAACGCTCTATGTCATGGAAAGAATTGTTGGAATTCAACACATTAGCTACGACTAACATCTTTTCAAAGAGTCTGAAGAACAATCTCCATTTGAGATAGTAGGTACACCCCTTGATGTTCATGGCAAAACTTGAAAACGTCAGTCAATGGACAACACCTGTCTGAAACCGCTTTTGTGTATTCATGCAATGTGTCTGCTTAGGTTATCATTTAACGACTTGTATTTAAAGCGAAAGCATTTCATATCGTAGCACTCTAACCATTTAAAGATTTCCCTTCTTGGATCTGCTTTGGTAAAACATGTTTTTTTTATGCATTTGTGGCTACGCCCATGGGCATAAAGTCTTCACGATCAGTGCCCTACTGGGTAGTGGTGGCTACACAAAACGAAAATGATAGCGGATATTAGAACCCCCCTAAAAGCCTCTCATCGATAAAAATTACTGTTCCATCGAATTTCTATCACCAATGGTTCCTATGTCATAACCAAACGCACTGATTGACTTATACTGCCAAATTAAAACGCAAACCATTCAAATTCCCCCGGCCATCTAAAGTGTTCCAACTCATTTAAGGCAAGAGTACCATAAAACCTTTCTGAGAACGCCTCACTAGATGGAAATAGCCATATCCACGTGCGGGCAGCGCCCCACGAATATTAACCACTTGTTTAACATGACAAATCAATGCGTTCAATCAGAGAAAGGCACACAACACGGCAAACAAGTCACATGCAGACAAATATGGCAGCAGGTGGCTACTTCCATAGGAAGCATTTTTTTTTCTAACCACGACACACCAGCCAGCAGGAGCAAGCTAATAATAGTGGCACCAGACAATTTGTTATGCTAATCAAGCAAAGTAACCATTTCGCTTGATGGGTCTCCACTATTTTGGACGGCTGCCAAATATGTTACCACTTGACTCTCGACTTCTGCTATAGCTATTCATCTAGCTTACCACCCCTCTCCCCCATTCCTGCCGAATTAATTCGGAGAACTCTATTCGAAGTAAACACAACACGCTCCAGGGAGCACCATCACTACAGTGGTCAGTGGCACTCCGGCACATGTACTCGTAGTTGGTGAATCGCCAGTGGGACCCAACCTGACTTATTTGTCACACACGTCGCCGCCGCCGACTAATTGTCATCATGGCTCATCAATTGAACGTATACACTATGAGTGCCGGTGAACTGTCTGAGTGACTGACTGGCTGAGTTACTGGTGATGGCACACTTCAATGGATGGGGTTTTGCCGTCAAGGGAAAGGAAGGGACAAGTCTATTCAATTTCCGGCTTTGAAGGTTTTTCTTTTCTGCTGCAAAGCAAGAAGTTAAGTGGCACCTACCAACACATATACATCTAGGGAAGTTGCTTACTACTTTGGACATGGTATCTCGGCCCATAAAGACGTCGCATGGGGCACTCACGACGACGGTTACCGATGAGCTCAGGGCGGGCGTTCCGCTGTGCTATTATAATTTTTTGTACATATTCTTGGGAGACCACATGACTACTTCCTCTCCGGAGGGTGCATGGTAATCAATGATCGGTTCTGTGCGGACGTAGGAATTAAAGTGGACGATAAAAAAGAGCAATAAAAGAACTCATTCGGGCGCTTGTGATTGTTTTATTGATACATTAATTAGGTGGGGTATCCTTGTAAGTGCCGGTTTGGAGGCCGTTAAAAGTGAGTGAGCATCTCAATGCGCGCTGAATCACTTCATTTAGCCGAGACAATTAAAGAGTTTTTTTTATTGTTTTGTTGCTGCTATGCATTGGTGAGTGCATGGTGTGAACAGGGTTGTAGAATGCCCTCAATATCTGCCGGGGTATCACAAAAGTGAAAGTCCACGTGTGGACCCGCTGTGCACTCGATCTGAACGCCAATACCTCGTACACGTACTACTACAATCGCCAGGTGTGGGGTCAATGGAAGCTCAGTTCCAGTTGAAGTTGAAGATCTGTATTTGGATGGGACACCCGTAAGTGGCACATTGAAACAGAAAAAAAAAGACAGCCAACCTCCAGTGAGTCTCAGTTTCTGTTACTGTTCAGCCACATTTTTTTTTTTCTTGCACAACCCTTGCCCGCATGCCATCGACACTGCAACCTAAAAAAGGTTTATTGCATCGAGGGTTTGGAGTTAATCCAAAAGACGTACTGCATTCCTAATGAAGGTAAGTAAGTCCTTGGTAGTGGATATTTTCAGTTCCACTGAAGTAAGTATCTCCTTGTGGAGAGTACGTTTCCTTAGCCAGTGCAGTGCCGAGCATTCGCAGAGAATTTGTTCGGATGCTTCATCTTCCTCGAGGCAGAATCGACAATCCGTAACCTGGCACAGATTCATCTTGTTAAGGTGGTATCTTCGGCCGCAGTGGCCAGTTAGGAAGCTTGCTAATTTCCTAATGCTTTGCATATCTAAGTTAAGGATTTACTTTTAGGAGTAAGGCTTAATTGTCTTAGACCAGGGACATTTTCCCAATGGTCAACACGAAGATGGTGTTCCCAGTCGTTAATTTGCCTTAAAGCAGCAGCCCAATTGACTCTGCAGTACGGTTCAGGTCCTATGAACGCGGATTCTATTCCAGCCCTAGCTAGTTTATCCACCGATTCGTTGCCTACAATACCTTGGTGACAGGGTACCCATCCAAGTTTAACCTTATTTTGCCTGGCCTTTAATCTAGCGTAGCAGCGTTTAACTTTATAGAGTCAATCCTATTAGAGGTCAGCGCTGGCAGTGTTGCTTGACTATCCGAAAGCATAAGAATTTTGGCACCTTTAATACACTTTTTGGATATTAGGTCGGCGCAGATCTCAATGGTATGGCTTTCTGCCTGGAAAACCGTGGGACACTTTCACATGGGTATCGACAGTTTGGAGTTGGGTCCAAAGACGCCAGCTTCAACTCGAGAATCCATTTTCTATTCGTCAGTGTACCACGTCAAGCTTTTTGGGTCTCGTTCAACAGCACCATTGGCCCATTTGGCGCCCAAAATTGTATTCCCTAACCATAGTGTCTGGGATGGACAGAAACATGTCCATATTTGGGATTAAGTTAAGCATTTTCAGGTGACCCACATGCCTCTCTAGTTTCGCACTATGCTAGATCTACCCACACATGGTCTAGTTAAGCTTCTTGTCGAAAATTGCTTAGTTCCCTTCTCAGAGCCCGATTGGATTCATTTCACAGGATAGATTATGTGTGGTCACCATGCGGTTCTCATTGAAAACTTCTTCGCATTAACAAGTCTGTACATTCTTGGGCCTCTAGTCATTAGTGAAATTGGATGGAAGGATGGATAACTACACTTAGTCGACATTTGCATTTCAGGGATAAAGAAATTGTATGAAGGTCAATCATGTAGCTTCATCTCACGTCTGAATTTCTTCCCTTAATAATAAATGTGAGAAAGTGTGCTGCTGTAGTATCCTATGGCATTTGCTTTCCCTTAAATTTGGTAAAATATTACTAAACGCCAGTACCAAGTCAACTTAAAGCTGACAAGCCGCCGAGAAGGAAGTCTACAAAACATTTTTCCTTTAAGGAGAGACGGGAACGTTGTTCATGTTGTCCTAGACAAATTGTTTACCCAACTCGCGAACCAATTACGAATGCAAAATATTTTATGGCTTTGTATCCATTCCCTTCAAATGAGCATGCATCTCATACCCCATGTGTCGGTTCCTCAATATTTAACCGAAACATGGTGAAGTTTTTCAGCGCTTTATGAGTTTATTTAGCTTCACAGAATTGTATGACAGAATTCCAAAAGAGAAATTCATTTTCATCTTTTTTTTCAAATGAGAAACTTCACCCACTTTGCATGGGTTTAGTGCTATATCCGTACTGCGTCTGCCTTTTTGTCGGCGGGGCGTCGTCATTGTCAACAGCTACGAATACCAAATATAAATCTCATCAAAGTGAATTCTTAGTGATTTCCTCGAAAACTTTTCATTGTTTTTTTTTTTGTTTTCTTTTTAACGAGATGTAAATAAATTATGATTTTAATATTTTTATCGTACCTACGTACATAGTAGAACGGAACGCTCATGATTTCAATATGGTGGCTCCCTGTTTGTCCATATGTGTATGTTACGGGCTTGTAACTTTTGAACCGTTTGAGCTAGAAAAAGGTAGGGTAGGTAGGTAGGGGGGGAATGTAACTACAACTAGTTTACAATGACGAGCAGTTCATATTTGATGCATTTAAAAGGAAAATAATGCCATGCATACAAAGTCCATTTTTTTGTCGATTTTAAGGCAGCATTTATAGAGACGAGCTATACAGAGCCATGTCTAGTTTTGACATCCCTGCCAAACTCGTCCGTCTGTTCAGGATGGAGAACGCTCGCTGCTTGATCAAGGTCGGTAATGACCTCACCGATGACACCCTCGATGTCAAAAAAGGATTTAGACAAGGTGGCGCGCTGTCATGCGACTTTCTTAATATCATTCTTGAAAGAATTATGCGAAACTCACAAGCCAACACCGGAGGCACAATTTTTCAAAAGTCCGTACAACTACTAGCTTACGCGGATGACATTGACATAATTGGCAGAACACAGCGGGCTGTAACTGCTGGTTCGCTAGTATCGAAACAGAAGCCGCCAAAGTGGGTTTAGCTGTAAATGAGGGCAAAACCAAGTATATGCTGTCAACAAGAAGGTACACACAGCATCGACGAATTGGATAGATCGTCACAGTCGACAGCTATAAATTCGAGGTAGTAAGGGACTTTGTCTACCTTGGCTCTGCTATAAATTCTGACAACAACATTTGGGCGGAAATTAATCGAAGAATAACTCTCGCCAATCGCTGCTTCTTTGGGCTGAGAAGGCCCTATCTTAAAAGACTAAGGAGACTCTTTATAAGACCTTAATCATCCCAGTCCTGCTTTATGGCGCTGAAGCATGGACTCTTTCGAAAGCGGATGAAGATATCCTTGGTCGCTTCGAGAGAAAAATTCTTCGAAAAATATTCGGTCCTATTTGCGTTGACGGGCCTTGGAGGAGAAGATTCAACTACGAAATTTACGAGCTGTACAGGGACATCAACCTAGTCCATAAACTGGGCATCAGTCGCCTAAGATGGCTAGGACATGTAAAGCGAATGGACACCAATGCACCGGCCTACAGAGTCTTCGAATCTAACCTTGAGGGACAATGCAGTAGAGGACGACCTCGCCTAAGGTGTCGCGCACAAGTAGAAGGGGACCTTAACCTGTTGGAGTGCGCAACTGGAAGTAGTTAGCTAAGGACCGGGCTAACTGGATGGGCTTGTTGGTTGAAGCCCAGGTTCACCCCGAGCTGTAGCGCCACCTCAGTAAGTAAGTGAGCATACAAAGTTACAAAACATATAACCGTCGGTTTAGTTGCCAGCAATTGAGTCATGTGGTGTGGTGCGCTTCAGTCTTGTAGTTAGTCCGAACAATTTCGGGTGTAGATTGGAAGATTTGCCAGGCCGGAGCAATGGTGTACATACGCTCTACCTGACCCAGCCGCCTCAGTCGTTAGACCTTCACTCTTCTGGTTACGTCGATGTTATTGTAATGAGTCCGTACAGTTCGCCGTTGCATCTGCCGCTTTATACAGCTCGGCAGCTAGGGCTTCAGCTCCAGTAAAGTTTCACTTTAAGTGATAATTGTCACTTTGTCCAGATCCGTGGACGGAACTGTTGATCTACATATGTCGTCCAGGTTGCCTGGGTACCTATTCAATTTTTCGTCCCTGTTATATAGTCTTAAGAAGTGGTTCTTCCATATCCTGATTATCTCCTGAATATCGAGATGTGGGAACCGAGTACTAGCTACGAAAACATTCCGTCCCGCAACAAAGTTTATCAGCCTGAATACGTTATCGCAGGTAATGTCATGAAGGCTGTACTTTTCGACTGCGCTAGAGAAGATGCTCTCTCTTCCTAGCTTTGCGTTAAAATCGCCCAGGACAATTTTAATGTCATAGCTAGGGCACTGCTCGCATGTTTCACCCGAGAGATCGTTGAACCTATCTTTAGTGTCATCGTCTTCCTCCTCTGAGTGGCATGAGCGCATATTAGAGCGAACGTCGGCAAATCTAGCCTTGACGCGAATTATCGTGAGACGCTCCTTCACATACTCGAAACTTAGACTTCTTGCCTAGGTCTGCCTCCAACGACGAATCGACAGCGGCTCTTTTGGCTCTAGCAATCGCCGTAATAGTTTTTCTTCCTCTTTTGCCGGCCCATCCCATCGCACTGTTTGAATGGTTGTGATATCTGCTTTTCAGCACTCCTGGACCTCCGCTAATTGTTTGACAGAACGTGGTTTTGACGTTCAGGATGTGCTTCACGACTATATGTACCACCATTTCGGTATTTGCTGTTCAATTTGTCAAGCACAATTTTGACGTTTCAAAAAAGCGATAAGTTCATCTCAGTGTGTTGTTTTAAACTCGGCGTTGGCTAACATTTTGGGGGCCATAGTGCAGTGAGTGCTTTGTACCACTAGGCGGGGAACTCGTTCGAATCCCAGAGAACATCAACAAGTGTTGTGATGGTCCCAACTCCCGCGCTGTCTTCACATCAGAAGCTCACTCACAAGCTCACAATTTCTTGACTAAGTCTTCCTCTAACAACAAAACCGCAACCGAATGACAGTTATCTCTGTGTCTTATTTTGTAGCATATTGTGTGCATAACTATTACCCTTTCGCATCGTCCGATCGTTGGCCCTTTGAAAGCTCATTCACCACAATATCTTCTTCCTCATAGGACTGAAGTTGAAGGATGTACCTACACTCTCACTCAAATTGAAAAATCCTTTACCTCTCTCCTGGAAGTCCATGACAGTAAAACAACTGCGATCTACGTAGATAGTAAGCGGCATGCGATGTCTCAAGCAAGGACTTTTCACGGGTCAAGAGCCCGATAATTTATTAAGTAGCAACAACGCATGTACAATTGCGTACATATGCACCCACATAATTGGAAACAAACACCGCGGGAAATTGTACAGAATTTTGCGTTAATATGAGGTTTGGTCAGCGCCGCCGAGTCAGCAGCAGTTCCCACGTAGTTTAAGTTTTGTAATACAGTATATGCATGTCAGCATAATTTATACTGTAAATATTTTGTATAAAAGGAGATAGAATAAAAATTGAAGGGGGATTTGAATACGACAACTCCAATAGTAAGGTGTTTCATTTGTTAACTATAACCACCCCCCACCAGCGGTAAGGTGGCCTTAGTTTATCAATTAAACATAGTTGGTCCTTCGAGTTACTGAACTACGACTAAAAGAATCGAAGAAGTTTTAAAAGTAGTGAATAGTGTTTATAGTGAAAATACGAGACGAGATAGGAGAAGATAACAATGACGAGTGTAGACGATTTGGCTCAACAACAGCGGGAGAGGGCTGAATGGATAAAGAAAATATCCGAAAAGTACACGAAAGAACCCAAGGTAAGACGAACGAAGGAATTCGTCAAGGAACGATTAGATGACCTTGACCACCACTGGAAGGAGTTTGAAAACGGAGATAAACAAATACGAAGGCATGAGCAGTTCAGCGAAAGGCATCCATACATCGAAGCCAACTTCTACAAGCAAGTAGAACTAACGATGACGACACTACGAAACAAATTAGAAGGCAAGCTTAGGGAGATATTGGAAGAAGAATTTAAGGCCCAGAGAGTGAACCCCGTACCAAGAGCAGCAGAATTAGGCATTCTTCAGATCAGTGGATAGGATGGAGAAATCATCGCAAACATCAAAAGCATACTATGTCCATAAACAACAGGCAATGCAAAACCAATGGATGAATATAGTAGAAACACATAACGACATTGTAGAGCATACAGGAGAAATAACCGATGAAGATTACATAAACGAGCACGAAGAACTAGAGGAAATCTATGAAACTGTTATGGTGAATTTGCAGAAGAAGATCGACGGATTTGAGATCCAGCAGGCAATCGGTACAAGGCAAGACGGCACGACAGAGAATACGCACCACGAGCTGAAATTACCCGTTCTAAAGCTACCAACATTCAATGGTGATTATAAACAATGGAAGTCATTCTTCGATCTATTCGAGCAAGCTATACATAGAAACGACAAGCTTGGGAATGCTCAAAAAATGCATTACCTAAAAACAAATGTAACGGGGGAAGCAGCCAAAATTATTCAGCACTTGCAGATTATGGACAGCAACTACGAGACGGCAAGGGAAGCTTTGGTAAACAGATACGAAAACACGCGAATGTTAGTGAATGCGCAAATTCAGGCATTGATTAACCAAAGGGAGTGCCAAGTGGAATCTGCAGAAAATTTAAAAAGACTACACGATACATCGATGGAGTGCGTCAATGCATTAAAGGGACTGAACATTGACACGGAGAGCTGGGACCCTATAATACTGTATATTATCTCGCAAAAACTGGACAACGAAACGAGAAAGGCGTATGAACAGTCTTTGAAAAAACCGAAAGATCTGCAGCCTCTGAACAACTTTTTTACGTTTCTGGAGAACAAATTTCATGCTCTGGACAATTTGGAAGAAAAGAAGAAAAAGGTGGACAGTCCAAGAGACAAAAGGCCATTAAACAATAGGCAGGGATTTTTCAAAACTTTCTACGCAACTGTAACTCCGTTTTGCAAAGCATGCAATGGCGCTCATTGGCTTCACACCTGCAGTAAATTTATCCAAATGCCAGTCACACAAAGGAAGGAGGTTGTCCAAAGGGAAAAGCTGTGTAAAAATTGTTTCAAACCAAATCATGAAACATCAAGATGTCCGTCGGGCAAGACTTGCCAAATATGTCACCAACGTCACCACACATTACTCCACATTTACCACGTAGACAGGCAACCTCAACAGCAGCAAACGAACTTTTCTGCCAATAAACAGCGTAGTAAAACATTATTGGCAACAGCAGTGGTAAAAACCAATTGGAAGGGTTGTGATTACTTCCTTAGAGCCCTAATCGACCAGGGCTCTCAGTCCTCCTTCATCACCGAAGATGCAGTACAAAGACTGCAACTACAACGGAAAAGAGCAAATGCTTCTATTACTGGCCTTGGAGCAACGCATGCAGGAACGGCAAACAGTAAGGTTGACCTACAAATTCAGTCCATATACCCATCAGAATTTCAACTATGGAGAGAATTCCTGGTACTAAACAAGCTAACAAGGGTACTACCGGAAGAATCGTTTACAACCAACGATTGGGATCATATCAAACATTTACCTTTGGCGGATCCATCATACAACAAAAAAGCGGCCGTAGATATGCTGATAGGAGCGGATGTTTTCCAGGACATAATTCTTGAAGGGGTGATTAAAGGCAACCACGGCACCCCAGTCGCTCAAAACACCCAATTAGGTTGGATACTATCTGGAAGTATTCAACATCGCTCCAAGGCAAACGAAACAACAGTTTGTTTAATATCCAACACAGAGCTAAACGATCAACTTAAAACATTTTGGGAAATGGAAGAAGTTCAAGAAGAAAGAGCTCACACGGCAGAAGAAGCTCGGTGCGAAGAAATATTCAGGGAAACACACAAGAGGGACGAAGCTGGAAGATACATAGTTCGACTACCGTTCAAAGAAGACGCAGGCAAGTTGGGCGAGTCAAAAGACAGAGCGTTAGCTCGATTTCTTCAGATGGAGAAAAAATGTACGCGAAACAGCAAACTCCATGAGGACTACGTACAATTCATGAGGGAGTACATTAAACTCGGACATATGGAAGAAGTGACCCCAATGTCGGTTATGAAGTCAACGAATGAAGCATACTACCTACCGCACCATGCAGTCATTAAACCAGAAAGCTCTTCAACCAAGGTTCGAGTGGTCTTTGACGCGTCGTCACGAACGAGTTCAGGAGTAAGCCTAAATGACACAATGCTTGCAGGTCCAGTCATACAACAGGACTTATACTCCATACTAGTGCGATGGAGAAAACATAAAATTGTCTACAGGGCGGACATTGAAAAAATGTATCGCCAAATACTAGTGGCTCAGGAAGACAAAGACTATCAGCGTATATTGTGGAGAGAAAGCCCAACACAAAGGATTAAGGAGTATCGGTTAAACACCGTGACTTACGGAACCTCCTCAGCTCCATATCTGGCGATAAGAACACTTCAACAACTCGCTTGTGATGAAAAAGAGAAATTTGAAGTAGCTTCAAGGATAACTTGCCAAGATTTCTACGTTGACGACGTACTGTCAGGAGCAGATACATTAGACGCAGCGGTAGAGGCACAAAAGCAATTAGTACAACTCATGGCGAGCGGAGGATTCAGACTACGCAAATGGTCTTCAAATTCAAAAGCCATTTTGAATAACATAACATCAGAGGATCAGGAGCAAGGAAGATTCAAAATAAATGGCTACGATCCCATTAAGACCCTGGGAATATACTGGCGACCGGAGTCCGACACGTTTGAGTTCAAAGTCAATATTGTAACAGCAAATACAAATTTGACAAAAAGAATAATTGTGTCAGAAACAGCTAGGCTATTTGACCCATTGGGCTGGCTAGCTCCAATTATAATAAGAGCAAAACTAATACAACAACAACTCTGGAAATCGGGAAAAACTTGGGATGAAATACTTTCGGATGAAAACGCTCACGAATGGAAAGTCTTCAGAAGCCAACTGTCTTGTATAGAAGAAATTAAAATACCACGATGGATCCAATACGAATCGAAAAACCGCATAGAACTACATGGATTTTGTGACGCATCAGAGAGGGCGTACGCAGCCGCGATTTATACAAGAATTACAACTGTTTCTGGAGAAATTATCACAAGATTACTATGTGCTAAGACAAAGGTGGCACCAATAAAAAAGATATCAATACCGAAACTCGAACTTTGCGGAGCAGTACTATTGGCAAAATTGCTTCAAAAAACCAAGGCAAAATTAGAAATAAAAGATCTGGAAACACATGCATGGACAGGCTCATCAATAACCTTAGCATGGATCACTGGAAACCCTAACAAATGGAAAAACTACGTAGCGGCCAGAGTAACGATAATAACCAAACTAGTAAGCTCAGACAAATGGCACCATGTAAAGGGTAAGGACAATCCAGCGGATTGTGCGTCTAGAGGACTATGGCCTTCAGAACTCAACGCACACTCAATTTGGTGGGCAGGTCCAACATGGCTAGCGCAGGCAGAGGTGAACTACACTGACTCCACGCCCCACAGCACCAACGAGGAAGTTAAGAAACTACACACAAACACCTTTACTTCAACAATGGAACCAGATGTTGTGGGAAGATTGCTGTCGCAGTATAGCACAATTAGACGAATAACAAGAATACTCGCTTTTTGTAAACGATTTGTGCACAACTCACGATCATCAAAAGACAATAAACTGCGGGGACGAATCACATGTCAAGAAATTGAAGGCGCTGCGACCGTAGTCATTCGACATGTGCAGCGGACCACGTTCAAGAATGAAGTCGACAACTTGAAGAGAGGAAGGGAAATTGACAGGAAGAGTAAACTTCGGTGCCTTAACCCATTCCTGGATGAGAACGAGGTGATGCGAGTAGGAGGACGATTGGCAAAAGCAGAACTGTCATGCTCGCAGAAACATCCCATAATTATCCCACATTTCGGGTATTTGACCACCATGTTGATCGACGAGGCTCACAAAACCACCTTACATGGAGGCTACTCTCTTACCCATGCACATCTACGACAACGATACTGGATTCTGAGTGGTCTAAGTGCAGTCAAACAACGAGTCCGTAGATGTACCACGTGTTTTCGACACAGATCTTCAACGAGAACTCAAATGATGGGAAATCTGCCACAATCAAGAGTGTCCAAAGCTAGGCCATTTTTACATACAGGAGTCGACTATGCAGGACCTATAGACATCAGGACGACGAAAGGAAGGGGAAATAAGTCATATAAGGGATATATAGCAGTATTTATATGCTTGGCAACAAAAGCAGTTCACCTCGAAGTTGTTAGCGACTTAACAGCAAATACCTTCATAGCAGCGTTTAAGAGATTGTGCGCCAGGAGAGGCTATGTGGGGCACCTATACAGTGACAACGGTACGAATTTCGTCGCTGCAAACAAAATTCTTCAGCTAAATGCAAGGGATGCGAAAGAGTACAACGATGAAATATGCGAGGCACTAACAACTTACCATACGGAATGGCATTTCATACCCCCAGCGGCACCCCACTTTGGTGGCCTATGGGAGGCAGGAGTGAAGTCAGTTAAACACCATCTCAAACGAACCATTGGGGAGCACAAGTTGACATACGAAGAGATGTCTACGCTATTAAGTCAGATCGAAGCATGCCTAAACTCAAGACCTCTTTGTCCAATCTCAAACGATCCTGAAATAGATGTCTTGACGCCAGGTCATTTCTTGATAGGAACAACCTTACTGGCACCCCCGGAAAGGCATAGACTAAATGAAAAAGAAGGCTTATTGACGCGATGGCAGCTGATAGAACGATTGCAACAAAATTTCTGGAAAAGATGGAGTTCAGAATATCTAACGACACTACAACAACGTCCGAAATGGACAACAAGGAACGAAAATCTTAAGGTTGGCAACATTGTTTTGGTGAAAGACGAACAACTTCCTCCCACAAGATGGATGTTTGGAAAAGTACTAGAGACGCATGCTGGAGAAGATGGTCTGGTGCGTGTAGTAACCATCAAGGCAAGGAATAAGATCTACAAAAGGCCAGTCACTAAGATCTGTCTACTCCCAATAAGCGATAACGAAGAACAAAGGGAAAAACTAGACGACAGTAAGCGGACTGATCAACTTACCACAACTACTTGTTTGTCAACATTTCTAAGGTCGGAGGCAGTAAACCAAGGTCGACCGATAAAACTGCCAGACGAAATTCAGAGCAACACTCAAGAAAAGAAGAGAAAGCTGAAGAAGGGACCATGGTTACGATTCCTGTACGCAATGTTGGTGATAATAGCATTAGGCAGAAGGTGCGCGACGGCATTAGATGCAGCACCTGAAGCTTTCAAAGTTACACCATTTAGAAATCGCCCGGGGATCTACTTTGAAAAAATTGGGAATATTAACCTAATCATTAATGACTGGAAGATAATCGCATATTATGATCTCACCAACTACTGGCGAGAACTTTCAGGATTTGAAAAATTGATTAACGAAATGAACGAATTCTGTAAAATGAAAGTTGCTGATACACTGACACACCACATAATTCAACAATTCAACCACCAACTGACAATTATAAAAAACAACAACGACCTCCTATTAAAACAAGGAGCCGGAAGAGAGCCAGCGACTAGGGTGAAACGATCACCGTTTGACTTCGTTGGAACCGTTGCGAACAAGCTGTTTGGGGTTTTAGACGAGTCGTATGCGGAGCATTACGAGCAGCAGATTCAACAAACACGATTGAATGAGAACCATCTACTTACGCTGATAAAGAATCAAACATCAATCGCAGAATCAACTAGCAACATCTTGCAGAAAAATACGCAAGCTGTGACTGCGCAACTCCAAGTATTTCATGACAACCTAGAAAACTTGAAAAGCTTTGTAACGAAAACCAGCAACCAGACGGCGGCAGAACAGAGGTTCTTAGCTATGTCAACTTATACCACTTTAGCAATGGTAAATTATCAGCAGGTTCAAAATTCGTTATTGGACGTTTTAACGGATCTTCATCACGCTAAAGTTAATCCGCTTATAATAACGCCAGACCAACTCCGCGCACAGCTAGAGTTGATAAGAAAGCACCTACCCCCACAGCTGTCTGTCGCAGAAGACCGAATGGACTCGAATTTGCTAGCACTTTACAGGCTGCTAACAGCCAGGGCCCGAATAACCCAGCAGAACATCATATTCGACATAAGACTTCCACTAATCAAGTCAGAAGACTATGAAATGTTTAAGGTCATACCAGTACCAACACCCCATAGAAATGAATTTGTCTTCATTGAACCGTCATTAGACTACTTAATAGTTAACCTACTGAGAGAGTCATACTACAGAATGACAAGGGAGGAGCTCAGCAAGTGTACAAAAAGCAGCGACAGATACTTATGCCAACAACAACATCCCATGTTTAATCGCCAATCCAACGTCAGCAGATGTGAAATGGACCTACTCACCCACACCACGAACTTATCAAACTTCTGCAAGCTACGAAGCATAAGCCCATCTCCGGTATGGATCCAGCTAAATAACGCCAATAGTTGGATATACGTTTTGGACAGGAAGTACACCTTTAACATAATCTGCGGAAGACGGATCCTAGAAGTTTCGCTACATGACGATGGTATTTTAACATTAGAGTCAAACTGCATCCTCAAACAGAACACGATGAGCATAACAGCTTACGACAGTATGTCCAGCACACTTAACGAAGCCTTCATTCCTGCTACAAATATCTCGGAAATATTATCAGACAACCCAAGAAATGTTTCGAAACCATTGGTCATTTCACATCACAGTCTCGAGAGCAACAATGACACCCTAAACAAACGGATAGCAGATCTCAAAAATAACGAGGAACTGCCAGTTGATTCAATGGCTCACCACGTGCACTACAGCATTTCCTACAGACTGATTGCCGGATTATTCATCACCATCGTAGCATATATAGTGTGGCAGCGCAAAAGGAGAAGAACCATATTGGCACCACAGGCCCCAGTACCTGCTACAAGGCGGTTCACAACATCGGACTTCAACATATAAGTCAGTTCGGCCCGGCAGAATGTACAATTGCGTACATATGCACCCACATAATTGGAAACAAACACCGCGGGAAATTGTACAGAATTTTGCGTTAATATGAGGTTTGGTCAGCGCCGCCGAGTCAGCAGCAGTTCCCACGTAGTTTAAGTTTTGTAATACAGTATATGCATGTCAGCATAATTTATACTGTAAATATTTTGTATAAAAGGAGATAGAATAAAAATTGAAGGGGGATTTGAATACGACAACTCCAATAGTAAGGTGTTTCATTTGTTAACTATAACCACCCCCCACCAGCGGTAAGGTGGCCTTAGTTTATCAATTAAACAACGCACCATTCTGAAGCACTTTCACTATCTTAAAGCACGCGTTCCGCCTTTCAGTTATTGCCAATTGAATGGAAAATATTTTCACTTGAAAGGACCTACCCGTCTGTACACTTAGTCTTCATATAAACAGCATCCAATCTGTAGAATATCGTTTTTCAATATTCTTGCTACGAGCTTGCACTTTCGCAAAATGTTCACCCGCCACATTACATCGTTAAAGCTCAAGGAGTCTGAGTGAGAAATTAGCGTAATTTTCTCTAAATGGTTGTTCATTTATTATGCACCATCAACGCCAACCGATCCGTTTTCCTAACCCTAGACTTGCAATGCAATTCCCGACACGCCTCAGCACAAAAAGGAAAGAGGGAAATATAGTGAAAAAAAAAACGTTTTTTTTATTCGTAAAAGAATTTTTTTATGCAAATGAGAGCTGCAGACGAAAAAAGGATCCCTCTCATCCGCAAGCACAATCACTCAGGGCAAAAACCTTCAAAGGGAGATAGATATGAAAGGAAGAAAGGATTTCCAAAGATAAACATGTGATTTTCTCCAAAACATATGCGAGAGTGTGTGGTTACCTTACGCCAACGGGTTGATGATGTTCACATACACATATGCGAACAATAAAAAATTAATCCTTAAAACCAGTTCCCAGCTCCTTCATCTTAAGTGTCTTTGCAGTGGATTCAGATGGGGTTTCCTGACCCTATTCGAGTTCTTTTGGTTCCGCTCTTGGCTTGGATGAGGTGTAAAAACGGAAAATATTATATAGAAGCTCACTGTCGCTTAATAGAGTCACCTTAAAAGGATAATAGTGCAGTAATGGGGCAGAACACTACTGAGCGGCTGACGTGAAAGGTGCGCTGTGCGCACCGGCCCAGAATAAATGAGCTCTTTTGAATGTGGTCCATTAATTCTCAGGGGTGAGGTGTTTCGTGTTTGTCTCGCTTTAGTTTTTTTTTGTTCGAGATACTTTTTCTTGTAGCTATGTAACTGGGTTAAGTGTGGTTTCGTTTTTCGAGTGGAATTGAATGTGCGGTAAGGATATGTATGAGTATGCACTTTGATGCGATGCACGTGCTTGTCAGGAGTTTGTTAATTTTTGTCCCTGCATTTCAGAGTCCTGCATGTAGAGTGATAAATGCATTTCATTGTGCGAGAAGTGATCCTTTCCAGTAGCGTGATGTGAAATAGAATTTAACTGTCAGCTTAAAGTGTAACGACATTTCGCATCGACCAGTTTAGCTAGGACAACATCGGAATAGCGGACATTGCATATTTTCACGTCTAAAAAACGGTGCTTAAAAGTACGATAGCAAGGCAACTACAAAGCAAATACTAGGCGTGATAGGGCCGAACATAAATGTAACAAATTTGATGGCTCAGGCGATCTTGGTTAAGGTCAGGGTGGTTGTCTGTATCAGGCCGCACTTAGACCAGAAGAAGTCCTTTCTCATACCATGAATCTTTTCACTTGGCTACCCAGGTACAAATCAAACCCACCGGAGCTTTTAATTAAGCAGAGGAGGCTCATGACGTCTAATTACATGGGTATGATCTGTGATGGCCTTAATATAACCAACCTGGCACTACGTTTCTGATCCAGCTTAGGCCAGATCAGAAATGTTGAATCATTTCCAATTCTGTGGTTGGTCCTGCTGAAAGCGTTCAGCTCAGATGGTCTACAAGTTGCATTTGCTGATCTTATGTAAGTACAAAGAATATACTCTAGCCGCTTTCCTGGACATCGACAATGTCAACATGAAATCA